>CM069297.1:3652500-4997500 GCA_035609425.1 Epinephelus awoara
TGTTGTCAGATTGCCTCAGGGCAAACACTTGCTGTAGAGCTCCTATTTACACCCCAGACTCCCAGCTTCCTATACTTTATATGTATACCTTGTAGTAGGGCTGAGCAATTGATTAACATTTATTTTCAATTACAGATTTCAGTCCCCACAATTATGAAAGCAAGACTGTTGAGAAAAACATGTTTATTGCTTCTCATTCCATTTCACAACAGTACTTTTGTTTTGTCTTGTGTTAGGGTTGAGCCGGTATAAAATTTTTCAAATCAAATTTTTCATGAAAAGCCAGTCCGGACTGGACCAGTATACCGAATTTTACTTGACTCAGCAGTCACACCCAAGTGGAACATTATGACACCATGTCCAAACAGGAGTGAGTGTCTGACTATTATCATATTGCATCGCCCTAGTGTAGTGATTAGAGCACTCGTCTTCCATGTGGAAGGTCCAGGGTTTGAATCCTGCTGGGGTCGACAACAGCAAAGGCATGCAGTCGCAAGAGGTTCCCACCGCCAAATCAAACAGGATCAGATTAATCTGAGCTAGGGCTGGGCGGTGTACCAGTTTGTACCGAAAACCGGTATTTATTTTCGTAATGGTGTGAATTTTTCATATACCACAATACCGGTGAATAGCCCAAACAACGTCCGGAATGTGCGCGGCGGGAAAGTGTTTCAGCAGGGACCCATTTCACCGCTGCACACCACAGCGTGCTAGAGCCGGTCAGAGTGAAAGCATAGTGAAAAGTTAAGAGGGGAGAATGGCTGCTGGAGAGAATCCTGAAAGCGAAGTAACTGTACACGTTGCTGAAGAAAAACATGATGACCCAGAAGAACTCATACCAAAAAGAGCAGTGTTTCCCCTACATGCAACTAGCAGCAGTGTACCGCAGCTGCTGAAATATGACCACTGCTGCTGAAATATGACCGCAGCTGCTAAAATATGACCGCCGCTGCTGATTTTTTTTTTTTTCCGTCTTAGCTCGTTAGAAACTACTTCTATTATTTGGCGCTACGGACGCTTCGTATCCAGTCTATACCTTGTCCTTTTATTAAACAAACTAAATAGCTTTATGTTATTCATCTTATTTACATGAAGGCATGTCATTTCTGTCTCTACATGGTCGCACATTTACAATTCTCCTCTGTAGTCTCTGCGTTTTGCCCCGATGCGCACACATAGACACATGTGCACACAAACACACACACACACACACACACACACACACACACACACACACACACACACACACACACACACACACACACACACACAGAAGCCAGAAAGTTCCAGAAACAGCACACTTACTTGATTTCCACACTGTGTCCATTTCCTCACAGGATTTGGAGAGTGGATTGATTTGAAACTGGGAGATGAATATATGAAAGACAATCTGTGTCCTGCTTTCCACACCACACCAAGGACATGGTGTGGATCAGAGGAAAGCAAGACACAGAAAATGATTAGTCTTAGAGGTAAAATGTTCAGTGATCATTTATTGATAATTACTATTTGAAGAAAGCTGACTGAGCAGATATTACCTACCAATGACAATGACTCAAGCAGTGGACCAGGTATTGTTGAATTTTTCCCTTCATCAGTTTCAGTGGTGGAACTAAAATAATACTTTCTTCATGTTACTTTTAGAAATATACCACACCCCTTAATACAACAACAACAAAAAACCCACAATGTTTCTGATGTTAAATGTCTAATCACCAGTAGCTGTGAAAAAACTTTGTCTGATCAAAGATCAATAATAATAAAGCTGTTGCAGTGCAAATGTGTCATTAATAAACAAGATTATAATTCTGACTAATGGGCGGCACAGTGGTTAGCATCATCGCCTCACAGCAGGCCCTTCTGACCTTCTGACATGGGGAGAACATGTGGAGTTTGCATGTTCTCCCCATGTGAGTGCGGGTTTTCTCCAGGTAATCGGGCTTCCTCCCACAGTCCAAACACATGCAGGCGAGGTTAATTGGTGACTGTTAATTGCCTGTATGTGTGAAAGTGAGTGTGAATAGTTGTCTGTCTCTATGTGTCAGCCCTGTGACTTTTCTAGAGTGTTTGTGCCTCTTGCCCAATGTTAGCTGGGACAGACCAACCCTCCCACAACCCTGTGCAAGGATAAGCGGTTAAGGAGAATAAATGAATGATTCCAACCAGACCAGACTGATGCCCATAGGCGTCAATTAGGTATGGCGAGGTATGGCAGCTGCCATACCTTGGAATTGGGATAGAAAAACAGAGAGAGGTTCTGTAGTCCTCTTACTTGTGAGTGTCCTTCATATTTTTTGCAAGTGATCAGATGTGATATGTTAGGTCCGAGGCGCACTGGCTGGTTGTTTTCATTGTATTGCACTTAGGGCTGGGCGGTGTACCGGTTTGTACCGAAAACCGGTATTTATTTTCGTTATGATATGAATTTTTCATATACTGCAATACTTGTGAATAGCCCAAACAACGTCCGGAATGTGCGCAGCAGGAAAGTGTTTCAGCGGGGACCCATTTCACCGCTGCACACCACAGCGTGCTAGAGCCGGTCAGAGTGAAAGCATAGTGAAAAGTTGAGAGGGGAGAATGGCTGCCGGAGAGAATCCTGAAAGCGAAGTAACTGTACATGTTGCTGAAGAAAAACACGATGACTCAGAAGAACTCATACCCAAGAGCAGTGTTTCCCCTACATGCAACTAGCAGCAGCGTACCGCAGCTGCTGAAATATTACTGCAGCTGCTAAAATATGACCGCTGGTGCTGAAATATGACCGCGGCTACTGATTTTTTTTTTTTTTTTTTTTTCGATCGACAATTATGACCGAGCACAGCAGTAATGGTGCAGAGCCTGTGTTGCATTCAGGCATTATCACGTAAATAACAAATTGCAGCACTTAAATAGGCCACAACACAGCAGCATGTCAAGTGGGCCGAACCCGAGCAAAATACCGTCAAATACTGTGAAACCGGTATGATTTTTTAAAAAAAACATGATATGAAAATTTTGTCATACTGCCCAGCCCTATTTGCACTTAAATAGGTCAATAATATGCTCATCAGTGTGCAAGAATAAGCGGTCAGAGTGTTATTGAATCAAATTGTTCACCACATAACGCAAGTTATGAGTTATGTGAGTTATCTGTGTGTTGTAAAAGCATTTTGCTCTGCTGCTGTAGACAGCCTGTCTAAATGATGTCTTGAAGCCTGTTTGATTGTATGTGGGGTTTTTTTCTTCATGTCAGCATGTTAAGCTTGTATTTTCGGTCTCTGGAGACACGCCTGTATCGCCTGTACAATATTGTTCCAAATTGGCCTTTGTTTTACTGTGTTTCATACACCAGACCCCTTGGTTATCTTCTAGAAATGAGCTTGTAATTAATTTATGTTCTTCATGTTAAACACATGACTAATAATAATTAAACGTCTGCTCACTGTCCGTGGGGCTGAAATATGCGCTGAAATAGGTCTGATGTTTTCACTGCTCTCACCAAGTCGTGCATTACATGCAGACATGAGGTATTATGAATGTGAGAAACAGTTTCATGTCCTTTGAAACAGTTTTCAATAGCATAGTACAATACGTACAGTAAGTACATAAGTCCAAAGTGAAGTTTTATATAAGTTCATATTTTTGAAACTACTTCATCAGTAGCTCTGTGACATCATGTCATATTGCCATACCTTAGCTTTTGCTGAAACGACGCCCCTGCTGATGCCAGCTTTGATCTGCGCATGTGTAGGCGTCTGTAGCTGTCTGTCTGTGCTCTCCCTAACCCTAGGGCTGTCCCGAATGCCATTTTTTAACATTCGGACCTTCGGCAGAATTTATTAGGAATATTTGAATATTCGTTCATGGTGGGCGGGTGGGCAGGCGTGTGGGTGGGCGGGTGCACGACTCATTGCGAAGCACTCCTCCAGGGTTTTTTCGGACCTAATTGTATTGCGGAGTTTTGGCGACCGGATCTTTGCTCTCAAACCACAAAAAATGTGGTGGCACAACAGTCTCCTTCAGTACATTATTCTATGCTTTCTTTTGATTTTAACATTGGCTGGTCATCCTGTTTAATTTGTCTTCTGATTAAATCAGAATCATTGAAACAAGTTGTAGGAAGACTCTGCAAGTAATTGGTTGCTGGCAGACACCCAGTGCTGCAATAAAATGGTTAATCAGCAGTACCATGCACTGTAGAGCCAATGTGCTGCTGGCTCTGCCGGCCTGAATGGAAAATAATGTCTACTGTTGTGTACAGCCTTATAGACTGAGCTGAGTAGTGATGCAAAGGTCGACCCGTAACCTGCGGGTCGGGCAGCAGTGATTATCTGTTAAATCACTCTGTAAATGATATTTTGACATTATTATTATAATCTATTAATCTATAATCTATTACTGTCATGGCATCCGAAGGTACTGATGCATTGAGCAGGTGACAGTCCGTGGTTGTTTTCAAAACACACTTGTGTCACACACTCCAAAAGAAACTTGTTGAAACTTTAAACAATAATTTATTGTACAAAAAAAAATCAGATGTTATGTTTTAATCACTGGATTAAATCTAAATTTTATTTACTGGAGCACTCGTAAGGGGTTTTAACAGCCAGACACTACCCGGCCTGCTTGACAGGTGGGAAAACTTCTGCCGGCTGACAGCACAGCCATACATAAATGGCTACATCTATGCACCCCGATGTGGACCCCCAGCTTAAAAAAGCAAACAAAAAGATTGCTGACCTGAAAGAGGACATTTGCCGGCTCTCTGGTGAGCTAAACAACAAATCCTCCATGCTGACCGCCCTCCAGGAGGTGGCTCATGAAGAATCGCTCCAGATCGCCTCACTCACGGCGGCCCTTCAGGACACAGTGCACTGAGATCCCAGTGCTTGGCCTCCACCGCCCTCCAGCTCAACACCGAGTTGCCGGTGGTCCTGGGTGGAGGTGGTTGGCAGGGGTAAGAGAGCCCCTGACTGTGCTGCTTCACCTCTGCGCCTCAGCCTGTCAAACCGCTACAGCGCCTTGATCATTGGAAGGTGATCCAGATGCTGGCCCTGTAGACACTGACGCAGCGTATCCTTCCCCTCTGACCGGTGCTCCAGCCGCTCCCCGCTTGGAGGGGTCAGCCTCGGCATCCGACGGCACTGTGTCTACCTCTCCGCCGTGCGGGGGGATTCCTGCGGCACCCTGCACGGATGGATCTGCGTCTTCCTTGCTGCCACCTGTTGAGGACCGGAGTGTCTCTGCTGCAGGACCCGACCATCAGCTCCCTTCTTGGGCAACGGCTTCTGTGGCGCGTCAGAGGTTCCTAAAAGAGGCTGTTCTAAGACGCTCCGGAGGACTCTTCTCCCACAGCCGGGATAGCGCTCCTCCTGCCGGGGCCAGGACAGCAACATTTGCCCCCCCCCCCGGTCACGCAGCATGGACCGTCCACCTGTCTGTAAGTTCCCCAATCCCCATCCTGTTCCTCTTTGTCCTCTTTTTTCTCCTTCTACTGTGTTGGTTGGGGACAGTATCATCAGGAATATTCGTTTTTCAATGCCACAACTCACTGCTTTCCTGGAGCCACAGTTCTAGTCATCCTCGACAAACTTCCTGAACTGCTTCATTCACTCCCTTCCTGCATAAACCGGCTGATTTTTCATGTGGGCTTGAATGACACAGCCCGTCGGCAATCAGAGTTGACAAAAATGGATTTTGTTTCTCTTTTTAACCTTTTAAAAAACGGTGGAAAGTCTGTTCTTATCAGCGGTCCCCTGCCAACACTGTCCCGCTGTGCAGAACGCTTCAGCAGGCTCCTCACCCTCAATTCCTGGACCCAGGCTGCCTGTAGCACTTATGGATTTACTTTTATCGACAATTTTAACTTATTTTGGAACTGGTCCTCTTTTTACAGGGCTGACGGTCTCCATCCGAGCAGGCTGGGCAGCCGCATGTTAGCAGCTAACATTCAGTATGCTGTACAGTGTGCCCCCTGTGACTGACTGTTGTGTACATCAGAAGCACAGGGGCCCCTGCTTTCCTCCGTGTTCCATCCCCAATCCATTCCCACATCCATAAGCATCCCAGTCAGAATCTCAAATAGATTTAATAGACAAGCTTTACCATGGACCAATAGCAACCCAAAAAACTTAGTTCCTGCTTCACACTCACTAAACTGTGACTATGAGCGCACATTCGGCACAAACATTAACTTGGCCGTGCTGAATGTGCGCTCTCTAGGGCTGTAGTCAACCAAAGAAAATCTTGGTCGACTAAAGTCACACATAATCTTCAACTAATCGATTAGTCGTGGGAAAAAGAATCTGCACATCATTTTTACTTTTGCGGTGGTGTGTCTGTGTCACTCTGCAGTTACATTTCCAAAACACTAGTCGCCGGTGGAGGATTGTGTTTAAGTGCTGTAAAGTTTAGTTCAAATCAAACTTTATGTATATAGTTGATTAAAAACACACATTAGATATGGCTTAGTAGAGACAATTTCAAACACAAGTAAGCAAATTGGCTTCACTATAAATCGCAGAACTGACAGACAAACACTTGTCTTTATCTGGACACATTTTCCAATACAATACAACATGCTAACGTTATTAGCACAAGTCTATGGCGTTTTACATTGTATAAATTAGCCTAGCGTCTAGCGATCTTTTCCTCTTCTCATATAAAGCCAGGGACAACAGCAACATGTAACAAAGGTATCGGCACATAATTTGGCTCCATTACAACTCACAACATTCACCAACAAAACAATTATACTAAACACGTTTTCCAAGCAAATACAACATACTATCGTTAATAGCGCCAGCCTATGGCATTTTACATGGTATACATTAGCCTAGCGACGAGCGGAGATTTCCTCTGCTCATATGAAGCCAGGATAAATCCCGAAG
The DNA here is from genome assembly GCA_035609425.1 of Epinephelus awoara. Lineage (NCBI taxonomy): Eukaryota > Metazoa > Chordata > Actinopteri > Perciformes > Serranidae > Epinephelus > Epinephelus awoara. Next base: position 3,659,373 of record CM069297.1, read on the forward strand.
TATAAATCCCTGAAAGATAAATCACACACACGACTTACAATGCTATTTTAGTGGAGGCTTTACTGTCTGCACAATTTACTGTTTCTTATCTGTGAAATACAAGTAAATACAAGCTTTGGTTCCACTGAGGGAAATGGTGCAGGTACACAGAAACAGACAGGAGGTCTGTGTCACCACGATGCTGAGTGTAGGGTGGGCAAGTTCAACTTTCTGTCAACAACGGGGGTGTTTTGAAAACACCCCCATTTTCACAGGTAACTTAGTCTGTCGCTGGAAATAATGGATTAATCCTGGAAAGCTGTTGATGTAGCACTTTTCTCCTTATGAAAGTAACACAGCGATATTCGACCAATGAGAATTTGGCATAGCGACCAAATAATCAACTAGTAGACCAGGAGACTACAGACTCTTTTAAATAAAACTTTTATCATAAATGACCTAATTTTGGATAACAAGTTGTACAGTATTCTTTTAACAGAGACATGGCTTAGCACTGACACACCAGTTGTTCTCACCGAGGCTTGCCCACCAATTATTAATTTTTTATTTTCTACTAGGGGAGGTAAAAGAAGAGGCGGAACTGCTTCAGTCACTAAAAATACACTTAATTTCTTTTAACAGCTACACATCATTTGAGCATCATGCCTTTGTTTTTAGCAGTCCTCCTACTCTTGCATCACTGTTGACAGACCACCCCACCATTCCACCTCTTTTTTCACTGAATTCTCTGAATTATTAACAATCATACACACCACCTACAATAGAATTTTAATAACTGGTGATTTTAATTTACATGTGGATAATACTTCTGACACAATGTCCAGAGAATCTTTAAACCTTTTAACCTGCATGGATTTTAAGCAACACGTCACACAGCCGACTCACAACAGAGGGCACACCCTGGACCTGGTCATAACCTATGACCTGTCCACTGGTGTGTCCTCTGTTGTTGACCTTGCTGTGTCTGACCACTACTGTGTGTATTTTAACATCACCAGGTTTAACCATCAGGAGGCCCCGGCGAGAACGGTGAGGAAACGCTACCTAACTTCTGTGGCTGCAAATTTTATTCAGATTTTACAGAGCACTCCTGCAGAGATTTTACCTGCACCTTGTGATTTTATTGTGGACAATTAAATTTAAGTCATCACTTGACTCAGTGGCTCCACTTTTAATTGAATCCATAAAAACAAAATCTACACCTCTGTGGAGAAATGATAATATCAAAAAGTTGAAAAGAAAATACAGGAGTGCAGAGAGGAGGAGGTCCCACTTTTCAAAACTAATTTCCAACCATAAAAACAACCATAAATTCCTTTTTTCCACCTTCAGTATTTTAACCAACACCAATTTTAATAAATCATCCAAGACATCAGCAGATGCCCTCTGCGAGGACTTTGCAGACCACTTCAGAAGTAAAATCGATGATATCAGATCCAGTCTTTTATCCCAACAGACTGTAATTTTTAACACACCTGGATCATTGCTTTTACCTGAGGAAACACTGGAGAGTTTTGCCCTGGTTGATGCAAGGACTCTTGGTCGAGTTTTCTCCCAGGTAAACCCAACAACCTGCCTTTTAGATCCGATTCCCACATCACTTTTAAAAACATTTTATGGATTCTTTGAGGAACAGATTTTAAATAAAGCAAAATTACTCTCTTCAGATGGGTGTCTTCCCCGCTGCCTTCAAAACAGCAGTGGTGAAGCCCCTTCTGAAGAAGAATAATTTAGATCCCAACATTTTTTCTTAATTACAGACCTGTATCCAACTTACCGTTTTTAAGTAAGATATTAGAAAAACTGTTTTTTGACCAAGTAAATGACTTTTTAAATAGAAACAATATTAGTTTAATTATATTAATTTTTAAATATCTTAACGGTCTGGGGCCATCTTATTTATCTGACCTGCTTTTATCATATCGACCCTTGCGGATCCTGAGGTCCTCTGGCACCGGCCTTTTAATTATTCCAAAAGTTTGAACAAAAACCCACGGGGAGGCTGCATTCAGCCATTATGGCCCTCACTTATGAAATAGCCTGCCGGAGAGCATCAGGACTGCAGAGACTGTTGGTGTTTTTAAAAGGAGGCTCAAGACTCAGTTTGGAGTCTGCACTGGTCTATCTGGGTTGGGGTGGTCTCTGTGGCGGCTCTCCCCCTGTGGCCGTAGGCTGTGACACCTCTTAGTGTGGATGAGCTCCCCATAGGTGGTTTTTCCTCACCTGGATCCTCAGTTCTCTGCCATGTTACTATATTGACTCTGTGTGTGTGTGTGTGTGTTTATATGTGGGGGTGGGATGGGTGGGTTTTCAATATTTGTAGTATTTTTTGGTTTATGTTTTTATTTTGTGAAGCACTTTGATATCAGTACAGTTTAGCAGTGTTATGGAGTCAACTACATGTAACTAAACTAGTAGTTTTACAACATTTGCATAGTGATTCAAGTAGTTACCATTGCTTCTGTACTGTAATTGAACCCCCTTTGACCCACCTGCTTTTTCTTTCATCATTCATGTGAAGGCTTGTCCAATGGCAATGTATTTAAAGGCAGAATGGGTAAAACTAAACTTGAATATATTAAAGGTGGATTAGTGAGAAGCATTTATTATTGCTTTCTATTAACAATGAGGCACAGTGGTTCATTGTTTTCTCATAGAACAGTTCATATGATATCCTACGAAAACTGCATGCACAACAGTTCATACGGTATCCTACAAATTGCACCCCACAAATGGTGTTACGGCCTTAACATACTGTTACGTAATTAATGTAAAGTTACCAAGCTTGGTTCTAGGCAGGCATATATGAGGGGGCAGTCATAAATGTTAAAGGGTCATCATGCTCCAGCACATTTTTGCAATAGGTAGAGCTGACAAATAAAGGTCACTTACTCACTCACTCACTCACTCACTCACTCATTCACTTGCAGGATGTGGGGATGCTGTGTGAGTGCCCTATAGAGGGTGTCAAAGCACAGAGGTCTCAAATGTGCTCGCCGCTTGTTTTGTTGTTGACAACAGTGTTTTCTACATGGAATTGGGTTGTTGTTAGCTGTGTGTCCAACCCCCAACCTAAAGAAATGGATTGCACTTTGTCAGGCCTCTACCCTAAGACCTGTCCAACTTGGGTGTTCCACCTGAAGACTAAGCTCCTGCTGGTATAGCTCTTAGGGTCACTGAGGCACACAAACCCCCTGACCACAATAAGGTGGCAATCCCTCAGGGAGGAAAACTGAAGAATAAAATAAACAAAAAATAAAATAAAAATTAAGAAAAAATAAAATAAAAATATCCTCCATCCAGGCACAACCAACATCTTAACATTCAGCCAGTATTTACCAAAGCTAGTCTTATTAAAAAAAACTTCTCAAACTAACAGAACTAACAAACACAACAGATATAGGCTAGAGCAGAAAATTTTATATATTTTTGTTTTGTTTTGTTTTGTTGTCATTTTTTTGTTTTTTTTTTGTTAGCAATTTAACAGATTTCTCTTCACTGTCCTTTGAGCTGCTGAAAGCTGCAGGAGTGAAAAGTTAATAAAAGCTTTGTAAAAATCGCTGTGATTATCAAAAAAACAGCGTGCAGAACTAGAGGCTGGGCGGAGCTTTATGTAGGGGTCTGGCACACACAGGGCATTTATCCTCAGTATGTGACATGCAGTAGGCACTCATCTCTTACTGTGCTTGTATGATTGAAGAAATGTTCATACTGACAGGCTCACACTCTATGCTCACACTGCTATATTTACTTTTGTTTTTTGTGACAGTAGATCACACACAGCCGGCACACAGCACGGAGTGGAGTGGAGACAAATGAGAAAACTTTTCTGTTTTGTGCCTTTTTTGGCGGATTTGATTTGAGGGGGCAAGAGATTTGTTTAAGGGGGCATTGCCCCCTCTTGCCCCTGCATAGAACCGGCCTTGAAAGTTACAGAGGCAGGGTTTAGGCAAGTATAGTTACAGAGGTTAGGTTTAGGAAAAGAAAAATGGTGAGAACTTACCTTAAAATGACTCGAAGTTCCCACAAATCTGAACACACGACTCGAGGGGAAAGTTACAGGTGAAAGTCAATTTTTCATGACCTATCCACCTATTTTTAAAATAAATTCACTGGAGTGGCATTTTTTGCCAGCATGGGAATTTCTGTATCCTACTTTGTTATGATTTTTATGACATTGTTAATGTGATAATTGAAGTTTTTTAAGTAGCATTAGTTTACCAAACTAGATTTCTCCCAATGGTAGCTTTGCTGTAGTTCAGTTTCCTCCATTTTGAAGCCAATTGTAGCATGCAATGCTACAACCTTCAAAGTAGCTTTTCCTACACTGCAGGTCAGTTACAGTGCTGATACTGGAGGGAGGGACTTCACCTCTCTATACATACGCTTTAAAATATATCACTGTTGCTTCAGTACCTACAGAGAAAAATTAATCAATCCTCAAGTGGAGGACAGAAAAATTGGCAACGTATCAGCTTTGCCTGCAGTTCAGCATGCATGTGCAGTTCAGTTGTGGTGCTTTTACAGAAATCTAAAGGATTTTTTTTTATTTGTGGTCTTTTCAGCTGCAATTAATGGGCAATCTTCTCTTCATTATATTAACAAATTGACCCAATCTATAAAGAGACTCCTATCAAGAAGAGAACCCACATTCAAGTTCCCACTCTGCTCAAGTGTTCTTAAGAGTACAATGAAACCTTACCAGCCCTCAGCTTGTGCTGTGTATCTGTCCCTGACCTCTGACCAGGAGAAAGGGGGATTTTCTATTTATATTCATTCATTTCTTTCAGTGGTTTGGTGATTTTGAATGTCTTTTGGGAACAGAGATAAGGGCTGGTGTACAGTCAAGGAAATGGAATTGAAAATAGTGTGGGGACAATCTCTGAGCTGTTGACATTTCAGTCTCACTGCACCTTCAGATAGTAATGTTTCACACAGAGAGTATTTGAAAAGGTGCAGACATATCATCTCTGTGTTTTTATTGGTAGAGAGAGTTGTGCTTGTGGGTGGCTGTATTTCTGAAAGGCCTGACAAGTGAGCACAGAGGTATCAAAACCTGTAAAGAAGAACAGTTTTTGTCATCTTAAAATGCAGTGAAAGAGGAGCTACAGCTTAAAAGGGTGAATTCTAAACAGCAGCTAAACCTTGCCAGGATGTAAAGGATAGTGAGGCCAGCTCTAAAGTTACTTTCAATTCTTATCTTAAAATTCTACTTTTTTTTATGAATAGAATTGATAAAGCCTCTTGGATGAATAGCAAAATACCTTCAAAACTGAACAGCAAATCCAGCTACCCCAGCCAGAGGTGGAACACACAGACAGCGTTGTTGCTGTAATCAGGAAAGAAACAGAGCACTAAAGGTGAGAGATTTTCTAAAATGAACTGGTAAAAACACTGCATAATGCAGTTTCACGTGACAAATCCATGTATTTCAATGCAGTTTGGCATGTTGCTGTGGGCAGGTAGTCCAACACATGCTGGGCCGATACTGATACCAGTGTTTGAAAAAAGAATTTCACCAACAGCCGATACTGATGTTTTTATACTAGTGTTACTTTTGTTTTTTGTCGTTATTTGTTTTTCCTTTGTGTCAGGGAAACAGAAATCTACATTATAAAAAATAAATGAACAGTTTTAAAGTCATTGAGTGCTTCATTACACTTCATTACGTATTTGAATGAGCATGAATTCAATAATACACATTTATGAAATAACCTTTAACATAACCTTTCACATGACAGACATTTTAAGTACATTTAAAAACGTGGGATTTGGTCACTGGTGTTTAAGTCCTGTGATCTGTACATGCAATCATCGGCCCTGACTTCCTCCCTGTGACTGGAAATGTTGCCACTGAACAATCCAGGGAGCATTTACATTTCCTTCAAAATATATTTGAAAAACAAAAACAAAAAACAGCAGCATATCAATATATTTAGTAGAAGACAGTTGTGACCATTGGCAACAGAGTCTGAAGGTCATTGACAGGATGTTTTTGGCAATGCACAAAAACTTTTCTCTCCTGTTTTGTGGCTTGGACTTCTTTCAGAGAAGCAGGTTTTGCCAGCAAAGTGTAGGATTGTTCATGCTGGTGAGTCAACCAAGAGAGCTTGTATGTCCATCCAAATGCTAGAAATCCTCCAAAAGAGAGGTGTCTGTCATTGCTGTGGGACAGAATGAATATGACTGATGCTGGAGGAACCCTGGCTGCCTGATAGAAGCCCACACACTTCACTAGCTTGTTTCGAACAGAGTGAGTGGAGGCTAAACTGGCCGATCAATATAAAAGTCAGTTTCAGTTATTTTTGCTGTTGAGAGCCCAACACCCATTCACTGCAAACTGACCGATTCATTTTTAAGAAAAAATGCTTAATGATGTGAAACACAAGAGATGCTGGGGCTTGACGTTAACATTTGCCCAGGCCGACTAAACTCTGTTATTTGGGCAAGTGGAATACCTCATGCAGTCACGCAAGTGAGATTTATGTGATGTACGTAATGTTAGCTGAAAATAAATGCAGCTTTTCCAGCTTAGCTGTGTGGGTGAGTCTGTCGCACCACGAAGCATTTAACAGGGTTGATGAGAAAAATTAATGCATTCTTATCCCATCAAATATTGCCACTTTGTGAGCTGACTTTAATGTCTAAATATGTCATACTGGGTGACCTCCTGCATCTGTTGTTGATGTTCAGGGACAACGTGTGTGTAAACTGTAGTAGACGGAAATTTACGTGCATGTCCGCATTCATCAATATTTTAGTAGCTCCGATCTTTTCGTAGCAACTAACAAAATCTACTCCTGCTCCTGACCACTCGTAGTGCTTGTGTAAATGTTATAAAGCACATAAATATTGCTTGTCACTATTAGAAATTACAATTTTAATTCATATTGCGCTCTGTTATGTACACAATACACAAATGCCTTTGAAACACGTAATCTAAACATGACAAAATATTAAAAATATAACACATTTAGTTAAATTAGTTGGCAGTTAGCAGGTTTAAGATCCAGACTAGATTCATGATTGTGAATTATCTATGTAAATTGACTCATTACATTACACGTTCTTTCTACATGTGGAATGATGATAATAAAAAATATCCATAAGGACAGCCGGATCACAGCCCCTTCGGCCTCGGTGCCTGGGTTCAGCAGGGGCAGCAGGAGCAGCAGGTGGTGGAGCCACGAAGGAGCACACATCAGCTGAAAGAATTATTTGAGACAACACATGTTTTTTTTTGTTTGTCTTTCGTGGCTTTTTGATCATTTTAATGAATAAATCTGATTTAAAAAATGTTTACTTTATGTTGTATAAAACAGAGCTTTGGGCTATTAAAGGGCCAGTGTGTAATATTTGGCATGGTTTATTGTCAATCTGAATCTGAATCTTACCCATTAATACCCATTAATATGTTTATACAAGTGTATAATTGCTATAAAATAAAATTCGTTTGGTTTTCGTAGCCTTATAGTTATGCTTTTATATATATATATATATATAGCAAGGGCCTTGCTTTAGAGAGGTCGCCATCTTGCACCGCCATGTATGTACGGCAGACCGAGAGGACAATCCAGCCAGCCAGAGAACGCGTTTCGTGTGTATAAATTAACCCACGAAGACAGCGGGAGGAAGGAAGGAGGAGGAGGAAACAGCAGAGAGTGTTAGTGGTTTGTCGATAGAGAGTAGTAAAAAGTTTTTTTTAGTTATAAAGTTTGCGAATGGACCACACTTACCACACAACAGGAGAGAATGAACCCGAACTGTCATCTGCGAGGAAAAGAAGACGCAGCTTCACTTCTTGTGATGCACTCTCTGCGGCGCTTTCCTCCTGATGATATATCTCCCCAACAATGGTAGCACCGAATCCCATTCTGTGCAGCAAAATGGGACTGGAGGATTCAGCCTCTCTCCTCGGCAGCTTCCAACACATGCAGTTCCTCATCTGTGTACTCCGGCTCAAACAGGTATGGCTCTGGATCTGTGTCCGCTACAAGAAACTCTTCAAAATCGCGTTCAAAGTCATCCATTGCAGCTGTTATAGTCCGGAGATATTGCTAGGCTAAATAAACAGCTGAGCTCTGTTTACAAGCTACGCCGACAGTCAGCGTGCAGGCTGGAGATTGGCGGAGCAGAGAGGGAAGGGGGGACCCCACTCGGTATTGTAAACGAGTATCTGTGTAAAGTTATGAAGTGTGTCTGTTACGCTAAGAGTCAGAGTTTGGGACGGAGTGGAGTGTAACCGGAGTTTCTAGAGTGCTCAAATAAACGGGCCTTTTTCCTGAACGCTTTCTGGTCTCCTGCTCGTGAGGGATTCATTACAATATCGTAACATGGCTTAGATTTCTAAATAAACATACAACTCGTGGCTAGATAGACCTACTCCTGAAAAACTCGCGCGCAAGGCTTTATGTCCCTACGAGGCCGCGTCATTTACCCGACGGGAGGGGTGAGCGAGTGAGCCCTGCAATCTAGAATTTGACCACTGATGTCACTGTTTTCAACCCATTTTACGCACTGGCCCTTTAAGATTCAAATAATTTGAAGATGATGCATACAAAACTGCTGCCGGCTATATGTTATCCGTATCATTTGTTAAAATAAATGTTAAATAGCTCTACATTCCGACAGCCATCACTGATTTAGAGTTTATCCATTACGCACAAAACATCTCTGGTTTCCCGTTCCCACTTAATTGAAAACCCCACAAATGAATCTTCTCTTTGTTTGGTGACCACTACGCTATCAATGATGATTTTCAGAATGTATTATGATACAGTACCTTACAGTCTGGGTTTGATGTTGACTCCAGTGGAGGCATGTCTCTGTCTCCATCAGGAATAATTCCTGACAGAGAGGTCTCCCCAGTTATGCCAGCGATGCGCTCGTCAGCAGATAGTTGTGACTGTGAGCCTCCTCCTGTGGCTGCTGTATTTTTGTGTGTGTGCTTATGCGTTTCTTTGCCTCCAGTTTCATATCAAACCATTTACGCTTCACCTCTGACATAGTTCTTTGTACTACGGAGACAACATTAACAGCATCTGTTACCTCCCTCCAGGCCTTCGCTTTGCCTGTCCCTATCACACCACTGCATGCGTAACCGGTCAAAAAAACATGGGATGGTTAACAGATTAATGTTAACTGTTGACTTCCCTACTCATCAAACACACTTTGAATTGTCTGGTTTGCTGACTGTGTAATGTGTCCCCTCTCCTGGATTTTCTGTAATAATGAAGTTTGAGATTGTGTCGCTGCTGCTGATTTCTTTGGTTACAATCACTCTTCACATCTTCGCACAAACTGTGCACTAAAGGACCCAGGAAAGAGCTAGCAGGGTGTTTTCTTCCTGCTTGATGGAACCAGGGGATGAATGAGCACATGTAAGGCGGGCTAAAACTACAGGGATACACACACACACACACACACACACACACACACACACACACACACACACACACACAGAGCTGTAAGCTGCTGGGTCATCCATGTCCATTTATATTCAAATTGGAGTGTTTGACCCCTGAAGTTCCCCCTGAAGCAGCCCTCTCTCTGTGTCTCTGTCTCCGTCTTTGTCTGAATGGATTCATCAGGCTGGAAGCTGTTTGTTCACATCCCACTGCCCTCATTAACATTTCACTGCCCCTCTCTAACTCCCTCTCGCTCTTTTTAGTGCAATTACACACACACACACACACACACACACACACACACACACACACACACACACACACACACACACACACACACATGCACATATGCAGCCTGATGGTAACCATGGGCTCTGAGTGTCTGACAGGCAGTTAAACAACACTATGGAGAGAGTTCCTGTCCTCCTCCCTCTCTCTCACTCAATCTCTCTTTCACCTTTGTTTGCCACTAATCTTCACTGTAGCTGCTGGAAATGTCTTGCTAGTTGTTTGTGACAATAACAAAACCATCTGTGAGACTAAAAATATTTTGTCCAGAGATCGAATTCAGCTGTAGCAGTAGTCATATAGACATGGTGGTGATGGACAACACCATGGAAACATAACAATAGTTATGAAATTTCCCCGAGGCACCCCTAGCCTACAGGTCACTTACAGGAAAGACACGTAGAAATAAAGTCCAATATGTAGGTCAGTAGGAATGATGTAAAACAAGGAACGCCAAGCAACACTGATTTTTTTTATTAATTCGAGTGGTGCCAACAAAACAAGCATGTAGCATTAATGAGAAAAAAGATGCCACAGTCTTGGGTTAGTTAATAGTTACATCATTGTGGCACACATGTTGCAAGCTAGGTGTTTCTACCTTAACACCAAGCCTATTTGGGAATGCATGTGAAATCATGTAACACTACCACCAAGTGACAAACACAAACACAGTGACTCGGTGTGGTATGCAGCTGAGGTACGTTTAAAGTGACTGTGGGTGTGTATGGCTGTAGCACTCAGTAGATGGTTACCTTAGAGACATGCGGCTACCCAAACAAAATATGTGGACACTGGAACATTACACCCACATATGTGCTTTCTGAACATATCATCACAGAAACCACGGGCATTCACACACTTTATTTTAAGGCCAAAAATATGTGGACAGCAGTGCAGATTTGGGTCTATCCCACACAAACAGCCCAAAAAAACACATATTGACAGCATCCAAATACTTTTAGCCATTTAAATGATATTCAAAGCTCTCTACAATGAGATCTGTTTAAGTCTGTTTTAGAGCCTAACCAATACTGATTTTTTTTTTAGCCTGATGCCGATTCTGATATTAGTGAGTAAAACATTTCCAGTACAAGGGTTGAATACTCTGAAACAAGTATCTAGAAAGTTAATGTACTTTTTATGAGTATGGGTATTATATGAGTAAAATGTGTCAATATCCATATTTGTGACTTGGAAAAATTCTCATTTGGGTGTCTGTTTTCAATCTCTTTTGTGATCAAACATGATCGGAAGCCTAATTCTGTGATTGTTTTGTAAATACTTTTTTTTAATAAATAAGTTAGATAGCAACCTCTGATCAACCCATACTGTATTAATTTCAGGTTTAAAATGACAACTTCTGGTCAGGGCCTACCCACTTCAGATTGAAACCCCACCCACTTCCACAATAAAGCGTGTCCACTCCAAGCATAGATATGAATACAGATCAGTTGGTTCAACAGATACAGACACAGATACAAATAAAAGTGTACTCACTCATGCCTATTCGGTATCATATATACTGGTAACAAAAATATGTCATAAAGATATTTTTTGTAATAGAGATATTTTGCAGTTTAACAATAAACTTTGAAACAGTAAAAATGCCTGATTTTCAGTATGGATGTAGTCTGAGATGTCCTTAGCTTAACTATTTCCGTTATTGTCAGGAATAATGGAGCAATGTATTTCTTATAGCAGCTCAAGTTTCAGATTTGAAGTCATTTAAGGTAGAAATGTGTGACTTTTAAATTGGAATAATTGATACAGTAAAATTCTTGATTTCTTCTGTACAGAAGATGCAGCCACACCTTTCTTTTTTGCTTTTGGCCATAAAAGATAAAAACAACATATAAATAAGGTAAATAACTGTAACCACTGAAGTGCAGTTAAGTTGACTTAAAATTGAAACTTTCTGGGAGAAATCATTTCATTTGAACCCAAACCACCATCTTTTTCCTAAAGTCCTGAGGGGAAACCTCTCCTAACAGCCAGAAAACATGGATTAACAACAACATTATTCAACAAAAGCATAAAATAGTAGTAACTGTCAACGTTCACGTTCATTCACCCATTATTAGCTTTAGCACGTTTACGTTTCATAAATTAGCCTAGCGGTTAGAGGACTTTTTTTTCCCTCTCTACTCAACTCAACAAATTACATGTATTATTTATACTTTTTCTTTCTCACTGTTGGTTTAAGTCGCTGCATCTCAGCCTGCATGCATGTTTCTTCAGCCGAACATTATTGAAACAGAGCAGCTAATGTTGCTGTAGTGTGAAGTTAGCAGAGTGAGATGCCAGGCCATGCAGCTAACGTTGCGTCGTGTTTTATCTCATAACATCATTGTTTACATACAGCATGTGCTCTGTTTGTTGACCTGTATTTTCTCCGAAATCAAAAATAATTCCACACTGCTGATTTATTCCCAAGTAAATAATATTATCCTTATCGTCTTTCTCATGGCTGCTTGCATCTGCCTTCTGCTGTTTGATGGTGAGACAGAATCGATGGATCAATGTTTTCACCTTGTGATAATGATATTGGATCATTGATCATTGAATCGATACATCGTTCCAGATGTTGTCCAGATGGTGTTTTCTTGGCCGCCGCGGATTTCGTGGCCTTCTTGGAACCTTTCTTGGCTGCTTTCTTCGGGGAAGTTGCCTTCTTACACCCCTAGAAGTTTCTTCCGTTCAATTGCAGCCGTATGTAAAAAGGAACTTTCCTTTTTGGTGTAAAACTTGGACTGAAAATACAGACCACAGCTGAGATTTTTGTTCAGTCTATTTTGTTTCCATTGTCAGCAAAAACACAAAATGTATTTAATTGTCTATTTATTGTTTTATGTATCGACATTATTTTTTATTATAATGGGTCAAAATCTACCTCAGAATTGTGAAATGTTCTGACAAAAAAGATTAAAGTTTAAACCACAATTTACTGTATGGTTTCTTCAGCTTTCACTCAGGAGCAAACATCAGCCTTTAAACTTGAAAGAAATATTGACAGATGTGGAAATTCTTAACATATAACATTCTGGAATTTCTCAATTGTAGGATCAATAAAGGTGTATCTTATCTTATCTTATCTTATCTTATAACATTTTTAGCCATATCGCCCAGCCTCAGTGCTTACATGTTGCTGCCTTCTTTGCTTTCAAATTTCCGCGTGACTGTTGAGCTCTCAAAGCTTTGCTTTTTTTATCATCTAGTTGTAACATTCTGAACAATTTGAAGCAACTCACACCATCAAACTAACAGAACTTACTCAATGCCTCTTTCACTCAACAGCAGCTCTTTAGTCTGATCGCAACGTCCACTAAAACTGCCTTGATTCTGTTTATTTATTCCTTTGTTGTTGGGCATGTCTGTTGACTTCCTGCCTCCTGCTAGTTTACACACAATATATCAGCAGATACAGATGTGATCTGATCACATCAGGGTGTATTTTGTCAGTGTTTTTCACAGCATGCTGCTGCTAATTGTCCCTGATAGGCCACATCCACTGAAGGCATGGCAGAAGTCTAAATGTCAGAGAAATATGACACGTTCTGATTTGATTTAGTGAGCTGATCTGCAGCTATGGGTCAGATCCTTGTTAATAGTGTGTGCGGTGTGTGTGTTAGGTTGAGCATTGGTGTCGGGCAGGTATGATGGCTGGTCTGAGGCTTGGGTTGCACATTCAGAAGGAAGAGAAGAAGATAGTGGAGCAAGACTTGGTGAATTGGATAAATTGGCAATTTCTTAGTAGTGATTCTTGTGGAATAACACTGGTGTATGCAGCAAAGTGAAGAACGTATGTAGATAATAGAAATTGAAGTGTATTTGGGACCTTTTATTGGCTGCACTCTGCTCCACAGTCCCAGCAGTGTAACAACTGGTCTAGGTGGCCATCTCAGGAGGAAACCTTGATTTGGAGATTGGATTTGGAGATTTAGGCTGTCAAGTCTAGCTAACATGATGTGTGAAGCTGCTTGTTATCACAGGGTAAGTGCACTGAGTCTGAGTCACTGGAAGAGGAGGGAGATACTAATATGTCTGTGATGATTTTAAGAGTCAATTTAGTGTGTGTCACCACAAATGCCCACTGAAATTCTGATTTGAAGCATTAGCCTCAAGTGTAGATTGTTGGCCAAACAGTTCCACTGCTTTGTTGATAGTTTAGGTCAACCTAAAGGCACATGTTTTCCTGACAATGACCGTTTGTGTTCAAAGAATGACTTCAAGAAATGAAGTGGAGGCAGTGTGATGTTACTGTGGCACCCGGACATATTTCATGTAGGAGGTTGGGTGGATGACCGGATGTGGACTGTCTCCCTTTTATTTATCTGCATGTGACCGGGCTGGATGTGTGTCGAATGGACCAGATATGCAGCTCTAAACTATACACATATGAAAATGTGATTTGCTTGCATGGAATGCTATCAGTGTAAGCTCCGAGAAGAATAATGCCTCATGTGGATACAGCAAGTTTGCAATCATGGAAGTACATTAAGTCGAAGGAATCATTTTTTCTGAGGCAGAGGCTGAAAAACAGGTAGGGATTGTTGAGTAGGGCTGCATATTGTGAGAAATGTTTCAATACTACTAAGATGCGACGATATTCTCGAGTTTCTGTACCAGTTCAGTCAGCCATTTTATAGACAAGTCAGTTAATTGGGGTGCTATGAATATATAGTTTCCAATGCCATCGTGATAACGAGATTTGGTTGTGACACCAGAACGATTACATGTTTTCAGTACCTCTGGGAATATTTAAATGTTTTAGAGAGCATTGAAAGAAATTTAAGTAACGTTGACCTCACCAGGGGAAAAAAAAACATAAGCATGATCCCACAAAAAAGCAGTTGATTATATTCCATTAGCAGAAGTTGTATTTATATGTGTTTTTACAAAAATTAATAATGTATATAATAAAAGACTGATACTTCATCCATTCATTGATGCAATATCGCCATGCAAAACTTTGGATTACTATGCTGTATTGATGTCCCCAACCCCCCAACCCCAATACATACAGTTCGGTTAGTACTAGAGGTCCACCAATTCATTGGTTTGGCTGATTAATTTGGGCCAATAGTCTTAGAAACTGTCGTGGAACTGATGTCTATGCAGCGTATATACATCACGAGACATCTCAGTGTATTGTTCTTTATATTATCAGTTACTTTTATAAAGCTTTTGCCTTGACAGCTAGAGCTCGTCCAGTGCAGTAATACTATTATCGCTAGAAATAAAGTTCATCAGTCTGTGACTGACTGAAAGCTGCAACTTCCTGTTTCAAATTGTTTTATCACATTGAATTGAATTGAATTTATTTACACACACAGAAGAAGTACAGGTTCTGTTTACATGATTCATCAGCAGCATGCTATTTAAAGCTTATTTCAGGGAGCCTGATGCATAAGGCCATCAAAAATAGTCAATCGGAATATCGGACATAACATATATGACAATACAGTAACATTTACATCCATACTACAAATAACATAAAACAAATAACATAAAACACAAAAGACAAAAGCGTCCCCCATTCACTGGTTTGGGTTACAGTCCAGTGTTATTTTATATGTAACTATTTAGGAGATTATCCTTTAGAGTTTTCTTAAACGCAGATAAAGATGTGAGTTCTTTTATGGTGTCATCAACCTTATTCCATTTTTGAGGACCCCTGCAAGTCACACTCATGCTGGCACTTTTAAGGCGTCTACTCTTGCCCACAATAAGATGTTTCTAGTATGGTGCTCATGCAGAGGCCGACAAACCAGAACATACTCAGTTAATCTTTTGTTGACATTATGTATTACTTGGAGCATCAAGCATGCATTTTGGTAAACATTAAAATCCAGTAGTCTAAGGAGACCATATCTGTGGAACAATGGACGTGTAAGAGCATTAAATTGAGACCAAGAGATTAAAGGCCGTCATTTAAAAAAAAAAGTCCTTCAGTGTTTTTATACACATTCCAGCCACAGGTTAGGACCTATTGTTTTTTATGTTTTAAAAATCATTGAGATAGTATTTCAAGTATTTCAAAAATACTAAACACTTCACTCTAAAGTATCTTGTTTCAAATTACAATTTTTTTTTTAACAATTGCAAAATACTGACAAGTAATTGAAATACATATTTCAGTCAGAAATACTGCCATTCTCTTATCACAGTTTTGCATTAAGGGTTCATACGCAACGTCAGTATAATGTTAATGTGTACCTGATAATTTCAGTTTGACTTTGAGGGCATATAATAGCTAAGCTTTTGGTGAGTTAAATGTTTAGTTCTAGATGTATTAATTAATTACTTTGAGCTTGATGTTCAGTTTCCACCTCTGTCAAATTATTATTATTATTATTATTATTATGATTATCATATCTTATCTTTTTTTTTTTTAGGGTTGGTGATATCAGCTGATTAATTGGATGTCGGCTTTTCCCTGTTCCGAACTGTCGTTATTATATTGTCCTTTAAAAAGCCATTATAGGTCGACCTCTAGTCTTTACTGAAAGTGTTGTCTGGCAACGTTAAACTCTTGTTTTTATCATTTCTTTCTGGTGCTACTTTTGCTCAGAGTTGTAGTTTTTTTCCCCCTCAGCTTTTTAGGTGGTCAGAAGAATAAACACTTTAGTTTTAGATAGGCAGGAAGAACCCTGCTTATGTCCTCTCTGTCTTTGTCTGCCTCTCCTGTTATCTCCCGCCTTCACTCCCTCTGGCAGTCTCCCCCACATTCTCTCTATCCTGTCGGCTCTCATCCCTCTGTGTTGCTGTGCATAAGATGCTCTCTTGCCCCAGTGTGACGCCTCACTGTCCAGCAGAACTGTCAGGAGAGGCAGAGAAAGAGAAAAACAGGGAGGATCAGGTCTAACAGGAGGGCCAGCCAGCAGTAGAAAGGAGATGACTAACCAAGAAACTCTGGCTGCCTCCTGGCTGATCGTGACAGATTAGGGCTGCTGGAGGGAGTGGGGCTAAGCATATAAATGAGATATTTAAGAAACATGAAAAATTGGCCTCAAATTATAGCAAACAGCCAGTGGTGTACCCTCGCCTCACTTCATAGAGGTTGTTTCCAATCCATTCTGGAGGCCCACGGTGTGCCACAGGAGGCCCAGCCAGTGGCTGTGTGATAAGGAGTAGCCATGACCTCTGACCTCTGTACACCTCTGATGTGGACCGGTACTGAATGTGTATAGAGAGGTCATTACGTGTTTCTGTATCTTTTTCTGTTCAACCAACAAAATAATCCATCTCTGTATCTGTATTCAAATAGAAGACTGAAAGTGGGTGTGGTTTATACAGGAATACCCGTTAATTCGCACAAATGTTCTATTTTGTAAACTAATTTTAATTTGCAAAAAAATTTTATGCTGTCAAAGCATCAGATTGATTTAACAGTAACATATAATAACATACTTACATAACATAATAATAAAATACGTTTCCACATCCCCATTCTGTACTTTTAATCTCTCTCTCTCTCTTTTACTTTTTATTTTTCACCTCATCAGTATGGAATGCCATTAAAGTCAGTATTAACTAAATAAATAAATAAATCCAATGACATAAATAAATGTGCCCATCAAATAAATAAATATGGCGGTAACACTTTATATTAACGTAGTGTGTTAATTAATGCTTAATGAGCACAAAATAGTGGGGAAAAAGTTGGAACAGTGTCTTGTTGACATCCGTAAACCCTTCATTATGCACTCACTGAAGTTAATAATTCTATTAATTATGCACCTATTGCAACATCCAGATATCAATCTTTAATTTAACATTAAAGAATTCTGATGTGTTCTTTTCACATAAGTATGTTATTATTTTCTTTTGCAAAGGATCATGGGAATCTCATTTCCTCAAAATGGCATACTAATGAGTTATTTGAACTTAAAAAATTTGAGCAGATTGATTCAGAGTTAGCTGCTTTATTCACTTGTGATGAGAATTCAGCCTACCAGTGGTGGTGAAAACACAACATAAGGACATATTTCCTTTTCATATTGATTTTAATGTAACCATAATTGTCAAAAACAGGAAAAAAGGATTGGAAACCCTAATAGTTGAGTTCTAAAAAAAGGACAGATTCAGAGTTCATTTGGCTTTTTCAAAAGTTTTGTTACTTAAATTCACTGTTTGGGAATTCAGTGTTCCATAAAGCTCCCTGTAACCCATCAGTTTTCTGAAAGTGAGTGACAAAAGTCTCAACATCGGCCAGGCCAAAGGTGGACAGGTCAGTGATGTCTTCAGGCCAGTTGCTTAGGTCATATATGGTGGCAGTGGCCTTCAAGACACCCTCATCAATGTTGCCAAACCGCGGGTTGGGGTGGTCACAGAAGCCATCGATTAGTTTATCTTCACTTTATGGAAGTCATCATCACCCACGTGTTTCCTGTTTAGTTTTACACCAGAGATGGTGTTTCCAGGAAAAGGTCCCACTTCATCCAGGAACTGCTTCAGATGCTGACCTGGGACTGTCTGAAATACAGAAGAAAAAAACTTTTACTGTCACGATTGCTAAACATACACATTAGCATATTAATTCCTCTCTAGGGAGTTTATTTTGTTTACCTGCATGGCTACAAGACACCATCTGCAATGTCAGTCCATCCCTCTGAAAGAGAAGGCTCAGAATTAAACCCATGAACACATTTAATCTAACTTCCCTTGTTTTTAGTCCACAGCCTAGTACTGAATTACTCTCACAGTGGTTTCACAAGACTGATAATAAAACACCTACACACTGAGCCTGATACAACCTTCAATTACCAAATGTATGAAATGCTCCTTTAACCTTGCTGACGGAGCAGAATGAAGTCAGGCTATGGTGTTAGCAAATCAGCAGGAGTTAGCCTATATCCATTAGCCTGCTCAACATAACACACAGCCCATCGATGCTCCTAACACATTCTCTCTGCTCATCTTGCTTCACACAATTTACGGTCACTCTTGTATCTCAACCACATGCATCTTTGCATTTCACTCACTTTAATTCACACAGCACGTCATTAGCGACACACTTAGCTACCGAAGCTATTTCTAGTGGCATCCTCCACGAGCCGCGACACACACACACACACACACACACACACACACACACACACACACACACACACACACACTCTCTCTCTCTCTCTCTCTCTTAATCACGGTCAAAGTCAATGTCTCCGAGTGTCACAGTTACACACTAAGGTTCTGCTAAAATATACTACTGTTAATCTGGGTGACTGGCTGCACAGTTTGGCAATAGCCTTTACTCGTTCTTAACTTTCTGTTTAAACGATTAAAAGTAACGTCAAAATTATGTCTAGATGTGATGACTTTGCAAATAACACGAATTTCAAAACATAATTGACAGGCTTCGCTCTGAAGAGGTGACACTTCAAATAACCGATTTGATGCGTTATGGGCTGTTTCATCAAAACTTGGCTAAATCCTGAGATACAGGACAGCGCCATTCTACCAGGTGACTCTTTTTACATACACTGATGTGACGGAACAGAGGGCTCAGGGGAAAAAAAGGGAGGAGGTGTGTGCTTATGGTGCATAAGAATATTAAAATGCTATCCCGTTCCTGTTTTCCTGTTCTGGAGTTATTGTCAATAAAATGCAGACTGCACTTTCATACTGTGGGAATTCACATATGTCATTATCACAGCAATCGATATTCCACCACAAAGAAATACAGAGGCCCAAACAATACAACTCTGGGGAAGAATAAATATCTGTTTCCATCACATTATTTGTGCTTTCCCAAATAATGTATTTGGACAGGGGTACATCCCTAGACTGTACCTGATGAGATTTTCACTGTGTGTGTGTGTGTGTGTGTGTGCGCGTGTATCCATGTGTGTATAAAAAAGGTAACTATTACTGTGATTTGACTGGATGCAATTGAAGAATATACTGTTTTTTAAACATTGTGAGGGGTAAGAAATGATGGCAGAGCACAGTGTGTTTACACTGTTGTGTAGCAGTGTGTGCATGGAACCCAAGAACGTGAGCATCACACAGCAGTGCTTTTATGTTTCGTCACATTGTAAATGTCAGCTCACTCAGTGCTGCATGAATATTGACATGGTGCTGTGGTGTGTCCTGGCTCTCCAGCTTGTCGTGTATGTTAAAACAGCCACTTAGCAACTGAGAGGGTCCCAGCAGAGCAGGAGAGCAGGGCTGACAGACAGTCAGCCTGGTTGGGCCGGCCTCTCTTTTTAAAATGCTTCACTAAGCCACCAAACATGAATGTATTAGTACCAGGGCCATGAATTATGCAGAGTGGAGACAGAGGCCAAGTGGACTGGAGAAAGTGATTTTTTTTGGAATGTGGTTTCAGTCACTTTGCGGCCTGGTTCATGATGCAAGGCAGCATGAGAGATTATTTTGAATTATATCCAAGAGCAGGGTCATTAGTGTTTTGTGCATGAACTATCCTGAATTAAATTGCATGTATCTTTTAAATTCAAACACAAGGTATTGGGTTAAACCAGACAGTCAAAAGAGAATTAAAGTTAACGCAATTTTCATTGTATTTATTGATAACAGCCACATAGTCTCAGTTTTGTTATGTTAGCTCCACAGGCTGACAGGTGTGTACTGTGTGCGCGATGTTGGCTGCTAGCATGCAGCTACCTAATTTGCTCGGGTGCAGTCCGTCATGCCTGTAGAAGGTGGGGCGATTCCAAAATAAGTTAAAATTATCGATAAAGTTAAAACTGCAAACTGCAGGCAGCCCAGAGCCAGGAGTGGAGAGAGAGGAGTCTTGAGAATTGCCATGTGCCGCGGCCAAGTGTGGGAAGGGGGCCGCTGATGAAAATTGACTGTTAAAGTCATTCTTCAGTAGTTTGGTGTGACCTCGGACAACATAGTTGGTACCGATGTGCAAAATGACGCGTTTTATGGAGTCCGGAAAAGAGCGCAGTAGATCTGGGAGCTTGTCTTTGATTTTTGTGACAGTTGCTCCTGAAAAACAGTGAGTGCTGGTGTTAAAAAAACAAATAGTCCTCGTAATGGAGTCACCCATGATTGCAGTGGTTGGGGGGAATAAGGGACGAGGACGAGGACTAGGAGGCGAGCACCTCTGCTCTAAGGGAGGTGTCGGTTGGATGTGTGGCAAGGACACAGCTGTGGCTGGGGGCTCACTTGTCCCTCCAAGGCAGGGAAGACCACCTCAACACTCAGGATGTTAAATCTGTTTTCCATTTGGAGCTCACAAGGTGGGGAAGGTAGTGGGTTTGACCCCTCTCAACATTTTCCATTTACCCTGGACCATGGCTCTGTGTTGGGGGTGAAGGAGTTAGCTCTGAGCTTCGGATTTGGACTAAAAGTGAAAGTAGCCTTTGCACTCCTCGAAGCCCATTTTGGCTTAGCCCCCAGCAGCAACCACGGGTCCTCAGTGGGGGAATCTGGAGCTGGAACTGAGGGGGCCGGCGTAGGTGAGGCTGAGGCGGCATCATCAGGAGCCGAGACTGGCTGCACAGCTGGGGCCGAGCTGGTGGAATTGACGACAACCTGTGGTGGGGAGCCGGTACCAGGCTCTGGGACGGTGGAGTCCAGATCCACTCGGTTTGCAGGAGGACAGGTGTTGCCTATGGCACCTATGATAACCACGGATTCAAGGCGATCTTCTTCATTCCGGATCCAGTAGAGGTTGGAGATGCATTGCTCCAATTCAGCGATGATCTGGGACTTGTGGGGGCAACTGTCACAATCGTGGGGTGAGGTGAGTGGACCCATGGGATCAGATCAGGTAGCCTAGGAAACAGATAACAACTACGGCAGCAATGGTGTGATGTGTGACAGCATAGCGAGTTTATATTTAGCAAGAAGCTACTTTCTCTAGCTTATAGCACACCGTGTAAGCCAACGTAGAGAGAGAAACCTTACGTGCGGGGACTCCAGAGGAGTCCGCAGTGTTTTGTAGTCACAGATTAGTAGGGAGGAGGGTGGTTTTGGATACAATAGAGAGTGGATGATATGGGAGAATATAATCCAGGATTGAACAGGGAAACATAAGCATCATTATATGAGGGCAGTGTAGCTTCCACGCCTGCTGTCTTCTGTTAAGATGGTGGTAACTGCGGTTTGTACCGTCATATAGCTCTGGATATCCAGCAACCACCAGTTTCTCTTTCACTGTTTACCAACTGTAAACTTGTGTCATGACCTCCACAGAAGGCCCGCCTCTCAAATCATCTGTTTGGACAATGGGGAAAAAGCGGAATTGACGTGGGGCACTTTTCCGCTCAGAGTTTAAGTTGTTTAACCAGAGCAGTTCAGAATGCTCTGGCTGCAAAAACAGCAAGCAAAAAGCGTCATTCTCATTAAAAACAATAACAAAAGTCTGCCTCCAGTTGCTAGAACACCTTCTGTGTAATAGGGGCCTAAGAGTACAATTTGAGCACAGTCTTTGCTATACAGGGAGTCAGGTTTTCCTGTGTTGCCCCTTTTCAATGGCGAGGCTGTGCCCACTGAACTGTAGATCAGTAACCATGTCCGAATAATCTATGGTTTACTGTTGATATAGAGACAGATAACACTGTATTTTGCTCTGTGATTTTTATTTGTGTTTGTGTTGAGTATCAAATAAAAGCAGCAACATTATTCATTTTGAATTGGTGGCACCAGATGCTGACATATGCACAGCTCTTGGGGATGGGTCAAAGGATACAGTCTTCTTGAACCTCTACCATTCCTGTGAAAACTTGCCTGCTCTTTGTTGTGATTGGCCATCTATAGAAACAGTTGACATCCTGCTGACATGCAAGGTACAGCATCTTTATTATCCATTCTTCTTAAAGTCGCTCCCCATCGACTTTCATGTCAGAGACCCTGGCATTTTTACAAAAAAAAAACAAAACAGCAAAAAAACATAACCTTTCACATAGTGAGAAGTTAGCCTGAGCTTGCTGACAAGTAGTACAGCAGCAACTGTAAGTGACTGTCAAAACAAAAAGAGCAAACACAGAGTGGGAGAAGTGGGTGTGAAATATGAGCTTCACTTCACCCAAGGCCATCCACACTGAGCTAAAGCTAAAGAAGTGTTCAGCCTTCAGCAGAGATCAGGGCACGAAGGCTATTAGGATGCAGGCTCTGCAGTTGTGAATAAGTGACTGAATTGTGCTCAGCAGCAAGCTTTGATCTGAATCAACACTCTGCCGCCATGCCACAGTCAGGAGCATGGCCGCGCATACTAAACATGAGCAGGGAACAGCTTTACCCCAACTGACTTCCTCACACTTTCCGTTGCTGTCTGCGCACCACAGGTCACCTTTTCTTCAGAGGCCTGCAGGCTACAGTTAGGATCATTACCAGTATCTGTAGGAACACACTGGCCTAACCTTTTCACAAATCTTTCTTTTTCACTCTATTCCTTCAGTAATGAAATTCACAAAAGGACCTGTCTGCACAGACACATTTGAAAATCCAGTTTTCCATTCTTTTTTTTTTTTTTTTTTTTTAAAGATTTTTAGAAAACCTTTGTAAGCTGATATAATGGATGGAAACACAGAATGTCAGGTTTTTCAAATGTAATTAATGTAATTACATTAGTCTAGACAGGATTCTTTCAACATTATGAGAATTTCACTCCATAAAATGGTGATACCAATGCTAATTAATTTAAATTTAAGATTAACAAAGCAGAGTAGACATTTATATTTTCCTGCTTTTCCCCATAGAACGGTTTGTAATGCTTTGTGTCATGTAGTGTTAAATGCATCAGTTTGACTTTTTTTCTCCAATACCTATTTCAGTACTACAGATATTAAGACATAATGCCATAATTTCATGGATTTATTAAGATACCCAGATTCAACTTTGGAGGAAAAACCCTATTCATTCCCATGAAAGTTGCTCAGTGGCGCATGAGGCTAAAAACAGCCCTATTTCCACTTTTGCATCATTGGGCCCACAGAGGAAGCATGCTAGAGAATGCTGCCGACCGAGTCAGCGACTTCCAATTTAGTGCTTAAATCACCATCATATATCATTTTAGAGAGTAACAGATGTCTCTTTCCCAATGTTACTCTATGGGAAAACGTCTTTTTTGGCTCAATAGGATCACTTGACAGTCATAGGAGGAGTCATTTCACTGTTTGTCTACTACAAAAATTGTCTTGCAACCACAGTTCCTAGCTGTTATTTAATTTTATTTGTTTTGAATAAGGTTTAATGTAGTTGAGTGGAGTAGAAACAACTCCATGGTTCTGTTCAACTTTAGAGGACTTTTGCACAAAGTTCCCCATGTCATTCTTAGGTCTGTAGTCTCCTGGTAGACAACTAGTCGATAATTTGGTCGATATGCTCTCGTCCGACCAAATTCTCATTGGTCGAATAATCGCCGTGCTACTTTCATAAGGAGAAAAGTGCTACATCAATTGCTTTCCAGGATTAATCCATTATTTCCTGCGGCAGGGGGACAGGCTAAGTTACCTGTGAAAATGGGGGTGTTTTCAAAACACCCTCGTTGTTGACAGAAAGTTGAACTCGCCCACCCTACGCTCAGCATCGCGGTGACGCAGACTTCCTGTCAGTTTCTGACACCATTTCCCTCAGTGGAAATGAAGCTTGTATTTACTTGTATTTCACAGATAAGAAACAATAAATTGTGAAGACAGTAAAGCCTCCACTAAAATAGCATTTTAAGTCGTGTGTGTGATCTATCCTTCAGGGATTTATATTTCAGGATTTATCCTGGAAAAGATCACTAGTTGCTAGGCTAATTTATACAATGTAAAATGCCATAGGCTGGCACTAATAACATTAGCATGTTGTATTTGCTTGGAAAACGTGTTTAGTATAAGACAGTTGTTTTGTCTGTGAATCTTTTGAGCTGTTATGGAGCTAAATTGTGTGACGTTACCTTTGTTTAATGTTGCTGTTGTCCCTGCTTTTATATGAGAAGAGGAAAAGGTCACTAGACATTAGGCTAATTTATACAATGTAAAATGCCATAGGCTTGTGCTAATAATGTTAGCATGTTATATTGGTGGGGGGAAACGTGTCCAGATAAAGGCAAGTGTTTGTCTGTCAATGCTGCGATTTATGGTGAAGCCAGTTTGTGTACTTTTGTTTGAAATTGTCTCTATTAAGTCATATTTAATGTGTGTTTTGAATCAACTAAACTTAAACACAGTCCTCCACCTCCAACTAGTGTTTTGGAGGTGTAACTCCAGAGTGACACAGACACACCACCTGAAGTAAAAATAACGTGCAGATTTTTTTTCCCCACGACTAATCGATTAGTGGAAGATTATGTACGTCTTAAGTTGACCAAGAATTTCTTTGGTTGACTACAGCCCTATCCATTCTACCTTTGTCTCTTGAGTGATAGTGGGCAGAGCCAGCATGTTTTATGCATGCTAAAAAATATTGTGATTTATAAAACTGTCCATAAGGCTGCCAGTACGCAATTTTCTTTTCTGAATTCAAAATCAACTTGGAATTGTCTGCTTGTGGACCAGCTTCATCTCCTGCCCTATACACGCCCACACTCAACCATAGGTGTTCAATGAAGAGCACCTCATAAATACTGATGCATCGACATGAGCCAGCTGATCAGTGGTTCTTTACAGTGACTTATGGCAACGAACAAGAGGAAAACCAAGAAAATGAATATTCCTGACTTAGAAATTGAGGTGCTTGTGGGTGAGCTGGGATTAGAAAGCACACAGCCTATTGTTTGGTGGACAGTGGGGTCATAAACTAAAGAAGAGGCAGTAGGAACATGTTGCTGCTGTTCATCAAAGACAACACTACCTGATTTTTTTTAAAGGGTCAGATCTAAAGGTGGATGCCAAAAAAAAAAAAGATCCATATGTCTAATTTACACAGTCCATATGTGCAGGTGGTGAAGATGTGCTGCGTAAGAAGCAGAGTACCACTGTCTCCTGTGCGCTCTGTGCACCTGATAGCACACTCATGTTCCCTGCACTCATTTTACTCACAACTATCTGAAAACTAAAATGGTATTTGGTGATCTGCACAGTATTATAAGAGATTATTGAAAACTCTTGACAGAGTGTACTGCAGTATTTAATGCAAATATCATTGCTGCATTTAAATGTTTATGAAGGGTACTTTACATCCTTTAATAACAAAAAGGGCACATGTCAGCACTGCAGCAATAGTTTTAGCTTGCAGGGAAGCTGATGGAGTAGTGCAGAGCTTCATTACCAGCTCCCTGGCTTCGGGATGCTTTTACCTCCTGTTTGAAATGAAACCGGGTTGCACCAAGGAGCTCTGTCATTGGCCTTGGAGCTCTGTGGCTGGCTTTCAAGCTTCAGGGTGCTTAGCAGCACTTCTGTTTCTTGTCCAAATCCAGCGTTCACCCCTTCCACTGTTCACTGTTCTTACTCAAAAAAAGGCTAACTTAAATCACTTAACTCAACAAAATAGCTTACACAAGTCATAAAAATATATTTTTGGAACTTATCATGAAGTCTTATACCTTTGCTCATCAATCTCTGAGTCCTGGGCTCCTAGTCCTAGTCCTAGTTGTAGGCATTCACCACACAGCGTCATTTGAATTTCTTGTGCATGTTGAAAGATGTAAACTTGTGTGAATATGCAAATGGTGCAAAGTTTGTGTGTTTGTTTCATTCGCATCACTTATTTGCATCTAATAGTGTCTTTGCATTGACTTTGTGTGAATCTCGCTGTGTGAAACACTGTGAATGCGCTATTAGATTCCACATATATTTATTTAGAGGTAACCTTTGCAAATAAAAGGGTTCCAGCAAACGTTTCCAGTGTGTTAGAGGTATATAGAAAACTTTCACAGAGACCTAATTTAAGCTCATTATTCAGGTTAGGTTTGTTTTTGAATGTGTTTTCACATTCTAGGGGTGAAAAAGATAATGCAATCTCACCAAGTTGGATCTACACATTCAGTAAGTTTTTTCCCAGTCTAAGTTTAAGTCCCAGAAGCTTGCTAGTAAAAAATGTTCCCTCCTTTTTTGCATTCTATTTTTTATTGCTCTACTGGTGGAGGTTGCCTCTGTATGTGTAATGAAGGGCCGTCAGTGAAGCATAGAATCCTGCTGTGGTTAATAAGCAGGTCAAGCTGAAAAGCACTGAAACTTTACATTTACTGCAGTTTGGTTGGAAACAGCAAAGTACAAATGTGCATTCCTGCTGAGACAAAGGCCAGCAATAGCAGCTCAAACAAGTTTTACATAAGTGGTGTATATTAGTCCATTACATTATGAGAGCACTTCAATCCTGTCAGCACTATGTGATATAGAGAAGGAATCACTATATGGCCCAGAGTTGAGGGTTGATGAAACCGAGCTATGGAAAATCTCATTATTCCCCAGCCTGATGTGCTTATGTACCCTGCAGACTTGTGTTCCCGCTCAGCCCCAACAAGACAGCTAGAAGGTGTGAATACCACAAACATGACAGCTTCATGTTTTTCATCAAACCTGTTGCGATGCAGCCACCTGGTTAATGTTTACCTAGGTTTCAAATACCCTTATGAGCCACTGTGGTGACAGAGCTGAGCCCAGCTCTGAGAGCCAACCACAGGAAATCTGTTTTAGTCATAATGGGGCTTATAAAGAACACGCTGTAATGTAAAGTCCACAGCAGCTGCAACACGCTTCAGTGGTTCAGGTCCTCATTTAATCATTTTGGAAACCTGGAACATTTTTATGAAACCATTTTAAAATATACGCTGTGTGCGCTTTGGTAAATTTATCCTTTCCTGTCTTTTTACACGAGGAAGATCTGAAAGTGACTTATAACAGTTTGCATTACTTCTGAGCATTTTCAAAACTACCACGTTTAATTTTCCAACGTATTCTCTTTGCCATGGGTTTAAGGTGAAGTGTATAAGCTGCAGGGGGATTTGGTGGTGTTTAGCAGTGAATTGCAGATTGTGACCAGCTAAAACTCGCTGAAGAAAACATACCTATTATATTCTATATCAGCCAATATATCTCCCTAAATTCTACACACTGGACCTTTAATTCACAACACTATGAATATGAACTTGCTCAAATTTGAAACCTCATAACCACAAATGGTTTTTCCCATAATGACCCCCCCAATGGATCATAATGACCTACGTATATCTGGAGAAAGCACCACGTCTTTAAGTAGGCAGTCAGTAGAATTTGTATGTGCTAAAACATTGGTATGGCTGTTGAAGAAAGAGAAACAGCACAAAGTCTGCTGGTTTCCAGTATCTCCACCTGCTTCATGTCAGTCAGCTCCATGAACACAGAGCTGCCATGTATTCAGTAGTCAAACAGGATCAGCTCAGTTTGCTTATGGATTAATGTGTAGCTGTACATTTAGCCACAAATTCAATGATAAACAGCACCAAAGTCCAGAAAACATGAAAGTGAGGAAACATTTCCCAGACTTTGTTTCAACAGATGAATACCTGTTTTGTATTTGTCGTCTTTTTCTTATACCAATGACTTTTCCTTTTACACACACGGCATATGCTTTATCAGCATTCTATGACTGACGTTAGAAATGACTGTTGCTTATCATTGCAGTCAGAGTAAAATGTGTTGTGTTTAGCAATTAAAAAAACCAGCATAATTTTTAGCTGGATGATCTGTAACTTGTGTGTGTAAGTTAAATATTTATTTGCAAAATTTAAAAAAATATTTAATAATTATTAGAGGTACCAAAAATTATTATCTTTTGACCAAGATAAAAACATATCTTGTATTATTAAAGTAAGTTATCAAAACAGTTTTGTCTTATCACATTTATTGCATAAGAAATTTGGGGTATAGTACAGTATATTTGTAAGTTTTGTTGTAAACGTCCATTTGAAGTGATATGTAGTCTTCATTTTGGTGTCAAGCATACATTGAAACCTGATTCTGAACTAAAACCTTGAAAAAGGGCTCAAATTCAAACTAGCTCTCACAGGCAAAGATGCACCAAAGTAACCACACACATACACACGCACACTGTCCAGACTGCTGTTGACTTACGTGAACTTGATGTGGAATGATGATGTCATCGCTAAACCGTTAACATGTAAACAGGGGAATCCAGTCAGCTTTTGTCTATTACTGACTGTTACTGCAGTTGGCAAGAGGGCTAGTGCATGGATGTTGGAATCCTTGGCAGTGGGCTCTGGCCAGAAGGATCCCAGGCATCCGCTGCCATGGCAATAACCCCCCAACCCCCCTTCCCAGACCTCCATTTGCAGCTGTAGACAGAAGAAAAGAAGAGAAGGTGGAAAGAAAAGACAAAAGGCTGATGGACAAGCTTAAAAACTGATCAAGACAGAGGTAAAATAACGGTCAGTTCGTAAAACCCTCCCACACTTGAACTGAGGCAAAGATATGTGTGTGTGTGTCTGTGTCTGTCTGTCCTCTGGGAAAATGCATGCCAGTGTGAAGCTGTGTGGTAGCCCTAAATCTCAGGCAGTCTTTTTCTCAGCCACTGAACTGCCATTAATCTTGGATGTTTGCCTGTTTGTTTGTAACGGATTATAAGGCGCTGGAACTAATGAGTTTTAGACCTGAACCTTTAGCTCACTCTAGCAAGGGCAGGGGGAAGTGGAGTGGGGGAGGAGGAAAAGAGGGGTTAACAAAGTGAAAAGCAAAATACAATGAGATGGAGGGTCAAAGGGAGATAGAAAGTGTATTAGGTGTGTAGTCCTCTGTGTTTCTGCAGCAGCAGAGGAGTGGTGGAGCTGCAGGTCACTGTGGTGTTTGGCTGCAGACATTCAGACAGGATGGAAAGTACCACAGAGATGAGATGAGGAGGAGGAATTCCACTGGTTGGGGACATCGTATGAGCCAGCACAAGCCTGGCTAAACGGGATTACACTTGATTTACTGTGTCCATACCAGATGGCCATTGTTTTCAATCAGAGTGTGACGGTAAAGTTGCTGCAAAGGACTAGTCACCAGATATTTATAACTGCCAAATGTCAGTTTCATTTCACTTAAATGACAGTAGTCAGTGAATTTGCTCACAGAGGTGGTGCTTTTGAGTTCAACTTTGGCAAACTTTTGACATCGATCATACATGTTCTGTATCAAGTTAAGCCCAGACGCATCACTTTTGCCAGCTCCCCATGGGGGATCCTAAGGTGCTCCTAGCCATCTGGTTTATATAATCCCTACGGTGATTTTTGGGTCTGCACCAAGTTGTCCTAACAGTTGGGCACGCTCAGAAACCATGAAAGGAATGCGTCCAGGAGGTATCCTTATCAGATGCCAGAGCTAGGATTAAGCTGGCCAGCAACAGCATAGAGAGACACAAATGCCGTCGTATACTGTATACCCTAGTGAAATGTCAAGAAGGCATAAAGGTATAAAAAATAGATACGTCCCAAGTCTAATAACCAATATCGCCCAGCCCCACTTTCAGTCATTACTATATTGAGTTGCTGATGCCATACCACTTTGCCATCAGTCAATTGCAAGTCATCTGAAAACTGATCTTTAAAGGAGCAATAAGCAAAATTCATCATTTCTAGATTGAAGGAATTAAAAAATTGCTATGTGAAGAACTAGAGGTGTAATTTCATCTGGAGTATAGCATGACCTCACACACCCTCTCTGTGTTGATCTCCAGCCCATTGTTTTACAAGCCGGTCCGGCTGCAGCCCTGGCTTGTTATTCAGGTTAGTGTGGGAAGAAGCAGCGGGTTTATCGGGCAGCTGAGTGAAGCTGGCTGAAGTGGAGGCTGCGGAGGAAAACCGGGATGGGTTAATGTCTGGAGCTTGAGTTATTAGTGACTCAGTCCCAGCAATGGGTCAGGCGTTACGGTTGTGTTAAGTGAGTAAGTTAGCCCGGCAGCCCAGCTAACATTTTCAATTAGCATTGTAAAATGTAGCTTCCCCGCGAGGCTACATTTTTGTAATATATTTGCTGATATGGAGGCGAGGCTCAGTGACTAGAAGAGCTGATAGAAACGCTCCATAGCTGTTAAGTTACTCCAGTAGCTTGTGGCAGCCGACTCGGCTAGTGCTAACACCGGGAGCTAAGGCTAACGTTTCCCCTCTTCTCCGTGAGTGAGAGCGATGTTTTAGCCTAGCGGGCAGCTGGCTCGCGGGCTGCCCGCTAGGCTAAAACATCGCTTCAGGTTAAAGTGGGAAGAAGCAGCGGGTTTATCGGGCAGCTGAGTGAAGCTGGGTGAAGTGGAGGCTGTGGAGGAAACACCGGGATGGGTTAATGTCCGGAGCTTGAGCAGCCCACAAGCCAGGCGGGCAACCTGGCGGACTCTAGCCGACCCGGCTAGTGCTAACACCGGGAGCTGACACTAACGTTCCTCCTCTTCTCCTTGAGTGAGAGCGATGTTTTAGCCTAGCAGGCAACCCGCGAGCCTGGCGGGCAGCCTGGCAAAGCTCGTCCATGGAGAATCTTGTAAACTAAGGTAGCGTCTGCATATTTTTACTTGTTGCTTGAAACATAGCTGTGTATCGATAGTAATTCCTAGGTATTTATACTCCTGAACCACTGCAAGCTTTGTTCCATGTACAAAAACATCAGTAGTTAGGGGCTGATCGATATTTATATGCAAATGGGCTGGTCCAAAACAGGGGGGGGGGGGTTCCCGAACTTTTTTTTGAGCACTGGGGGGGGGGGGCATATGGTTTTTATTTTGGCTTGGGGGGGGGGGGGGGGTCATGCAACTTTAATTTGTTAAGTTTGGTATGATTTTTTGTTTGTTTTCCATTCGTATTTTACTCAGAGGTTTTGGTTTATAGTCCGCTATATAAAGTTACCCTGCATGGTCCACAATGGTATTTCCCACTTGCGCACACGTCACTGACCGGAAAACCCAATAGAGTAGCAGAAGAAGACGACCGCGGAACACAAACAATTCAAGCATAATGGCTGCTGTGAGGAAATCAGTGTATTGAAAGGAAAGTTTCCTTCATGCTAAGTTGAGAGTGTCTTTGCAGACCTTAAAAGCGGATGAGACACTGGACAAATTTAATTTTATTACAGAGTCGACAAAGAATAAGAACTTGCGGGACAAACTTCTAGCTCTGAGTCGGCTGCTGAGTGAGCTGCTGCTCCCAGCCACTGGTGAGAGCAAACCTTGAGGATGGCTGGACTACGAGTATGCGTATCAGTGTATCATTCGTTCATTCCATTTTCAATTTAAAATCAAAAAACGAAAAAGCGGTCTGTTTTTCCATTATTCGTTAAATAATCAAATTCAAAAATACAAAAACGGTTTGTTTTTCTTATTTTTGATTTTATGCTCACATCAAAAATAGCAAATTGAAAAATGGGCCACGATTAAAATTTGATTTTGATTTTTCATTTGATCCAACTTGCGTGACCCGGAAGCGCATTGCATTAACTGGATAAAAAGAAAATTAGACACCTTATCTCATAATTACGAGAAAAGATCTCGTAATTACACAAATAATAGCCTAATTAATTACATATGTGGAAATAGCCTGTGTCGTCCTTTGTTAACCATTTCACATACAGATGTTACTCATTTCAATGCCGCAGCCACAGTGAAGGGGGTGAAACAATTGATCCAGGAGTAGCTGCAGTGCGCAACAACAACCAGCAGGTGGCACATGTGAGCAGTAGAGATACAGCGTCCAACTGAAACTGTTTGAGAATTAGCAGTAGGCCTACTGATAAAGGACATTTATACTATGATATGTCCACAGCGGTCAGTGTTAGGTCCCCTATTATCCTAGTGATCTCAGTGTCATGATGTAGAACTGCAAATGTATGTGTGACATATAGGCAGAGTTGGGTATAGGTATAGAGTTGGCAGTTACACTTAGAGTAAAGCTACTGAAGACCAGCAAAATGTTTTCATTTATTCTTTCAGGTGGGTAAATGTCACCTAAGCACCTTCAGATTTTATCAGTAGTGTACCCTTAATAGATAGCTTGTTTATATGGTTTGTATTGTGCTTCGTGATATTGTTTGAGGGAACTGTAACGTAAGGTAACTGCATATGGGGTCGTTCACATGTAGCGTCTTTTACGCGCACAAATCCATTAGTTTCAATGTAGATGCGCGCCAAGCGCGCTCACAATTCTTGTAGCATGATGTTATTAGGCTAAATATTACATTTCTAACAGTGTCTGAGCTGATTTATTGACACAGTATGCTTGTAGGCTGCTGTAACGTTAGGTTTACAGAGGAAATAACGGGATGTGACAGGGCCGTCCACACCCACTCTGACCCACTCTTAACATACTTCTTAGCCACCAAACGCTCACAGATCCGGCCGCAGCAGGCACATTAATATTACACTGAGCAAGGACAACAGTGCGCACCGTATATATTTTGATCTATTTTATACTTCAGATTTATATTGTTTGGCATTAATTGGTGACAGAAAAGACCGATTTTCATTCTGCAGGGAAACGCGTGTCCTTACTCTGTGTGCCTGAGATCGATTGATTTCAGCACCACGGTAGTGGCCAGCTCCTGTTAAGATATAAACACAATGAAAGCGGACAAGCCTACTTATTTATCGTCTTATTAATATTTTTCTTCCGCCAGATTTCAGTGCGTAACTTGTGCCACAGCTCTGAGCGCACACAGGGTCTTCATAAAACATAGATTCAAGATTCATAATGCACAGTAAGGACACACGTTTCCCTATTCTGAAGTATAAAATAGATCAAAATATATACGGTGCGCACTGTTGTCCTTGCTGAGTGTAATACTCCGTCGTAATTTCTAATATATACACATTATAATTAAGATATGGGATATGGTCAAGATGGCACCACCCGAGTGGCAGCTGGTTACAGTAGTTCCGCCCCCCCCCCCCTTCGTGGATGTGCAGTATGTGGTTCTGAGCGAAGCAGTGGCCACAGTGACACCTTTCCTGATCTCATAATTACGAGATAAGGTGTCTAAATTATTTTTATCCAGTGAATGCAATGCGCTGCCATAGTATACTGTACAGGTCCGGCAGAAAATATAACAGTACTGCTAATTCTCAAACAGTTTCAGTTGGACGCTGTATATGAACTGTTCTCCTCCTCCTTATGTTAAATGCTGAATGGCTCTTTAAAGTACCGCTTTGGAATACTACAAGAGGACACAAAATGGATTTTTGCGGCTGCTACCGGTCCATTTGGTTTAAAACACAACACTGTTCTACAGCTGGGAAGGTAGGAGAGAAAAAAAACTCACGCCTGAAAGCTGACAATGAAAGCTTTTATACTCACAGCTGTTTATTTTAAATACGAAAAATATAGCTCCCAATCTGTCTTTATTTTACAGTGTCAGAATCAAATGAAAGACGTTTCCAGATTTAGCTCCACAGTAGCTTTGTGAACTCAATACTGACCCCACCTGGCAGAGTAAGGTTTAAATGGCGAAGTCAAGTACGGTGCTATTTATTGATGGAAATCGTCATTATTATTGCCCTCTTTACTGCTGGTGTGATTATATACAAAAATGTTGTTTATGGTTGGGGGGGGGGGGGGGGGGGGGGTCATACATGTTTCTCCAATCCCTCAGGGGGGGCCAAAACTTTTTTTTTGGACGCTTGGGGGGGGGGGGGGGGGGGGGGGGGGGGTTTAAGGAAAAAATAAAATCATAATCACTTCCCAACTATACCCCGGTCCTATTTAAATAACGATCAGCCCCTTACAGCTTGACAAATAAATCCTCCACACACTGACATAGACTTTACTATACTTTATTTGAGGGAACAACGCGTTGAGCGTTGAGCGTCGAGCATCATCAGGTTCACCTCAGGTCAGGTGAACCTGATGACGTTCTTCCCTCAAATAAAGTATATTGATTAGTAAATATATATATATATATATATATATATACATATATATTGATAAGTATATTGATTCCAGTTACTTCAGTAGTTACATTAACAACACGTTTCGCATTCAGCGTCATCACGTTCACCTCAGGTCAGACCTGACAATGCGTTTCGTGTTCAGCGTCATCAGGTTCACCTCAGGTTAGGTGGACCTGATTACCCTGATTACACACGTTCCTGTTGCCTATCAGCACCTGACTACCTGTGGCTGTGCAAGGAGATTTCATTGATTCCAGTTACATCAGTAGTTACATTAACATTTTCTTTTTTAGAAAAAAACATACAGTTTTTGACACGTTGAGATGTAGGTGAGAAGGTTTCAACCAGTTTGACACATTGGACATAGCAGCTGATAAATCACGACTGCATCATCAGCATACATCTGGAAAATTACATTTGATAGACAGCAGTTGGGAAGATCATTAATGTACAGACTAAACAATAGTGATCTCAAGACCGAACCTAGAGGTACACCAAAAGTATTGTCAGAAGTCGCAGATGAAGTATTGTGTACTCTAACACACTGTTTCCTCTAAAATCCGATGATTCACAAACAGCTCCTATAACACCACCAGTATCAATTTTAGACTTTAAATTTTCCAGAAAGAAACAAATGGCTGTCTCAGTAGAATGTTTTTTTCTGAAGCCAAACTGCATTGGATTTAAGTTGTATGGACTATTATTCAAATGTTTAATGAGCTGCTCTGCCACCAATTTTTCAGCTACTTTGGAAACTGCAGGGAGAATGCTTATCGGTCTATAATTACTGATTGTTGCAGGGTCTCCTGATTTAAAGATTGGAGTAATAACTGCAGATTTCCATGAATTTGGGAATGTACCTTCAGTTATAGATTTATTGATGATGCTGGTCATTGGAGCAATGAGTGATTGTTTATGAGTTTAAAGAAGCATTGATATGAAAGGCATCCTTGGCTTTAGAATTTTTCAAACTACAGACAACTCTATCTACATCTATCTGAGACACTTCATTTCAATTAAAAACTGGAGTAGCAGTGTTCAGAGGCGTTGTAAGTTGGATTTGTGGACAGGAGTTGGTGGCCAGATTTGCCAGTATGTGTTGCAATCTCATTTGAGTCATGAGTTAGATTTCCATTTATTTGAACTCCCTGATGTTCTTGCTTGTAGTATTTTTTCCTGTTAGTTTCTTTATGTTTGTCCAAATCTTGGACTTCCGTTTCCAGTATGCCCGAGGTAGTCGCCTGATTTCATTGCTCCGTCCGACCCAAGAATAAAAGTTCCCGAAATAAAGGTAAACTTGACAGAGGGGGCAGTATCATGTTGTGGTCAAACAGACCTGTAACCATGTATACATGTTATGTACCATGACATAAAGTATACATGTCTCTGATGAATTTGTTACTCTAGTGGGTTCTTTGATGAGTTGTATGAGATCATAGCTGTTTGTTAATGATTTAAGATGTTTCCGATTTGTCTTGTCATTCCAATTTACATTAAAATTTCCAAATAAATTAACCTCTCTCTTAAAATTACATTCTCTAAGAATGGCTTGAAGTTCCTCATAAAATACACTAGAGGCTGATGACGGCCTGTAAATTCCAATCAATGTGACAGACATTTGTGGGGAGAGGGTTATAGTGAGACCAATAGATTCAAGATTATTCGCACATGACCATTGTACTTGTCTACACTTTAGGTGTTCTCTAACATAAAACATCACCCCTGCACCTCTGCCCTCAGACCTGTCTTTTCTGAAAATATTGTATCCCAGTATATTTAGCCCAGCCGGTGGGGAGTTGGTGTGAAGCCATGTCTCGGAAATACAAAGGAAATCTTAGTTTGACTCATATAACAAATGTTGCACTTGATCACATTTCGATACTACTTTAGTCATACTACGTATATTCAAGTGGCCACCAAGTAAGCCCTTTAGTTTGGCTTTTAAGTCCCATATAACACGAGCATGGTTTAGAGTCTGGAGGAACTTAAGGCGCTTACGGTGTGTCATAATCGCTTTATTTAATTTAATCGGGTTGTCACCCGGGAGCGGCACGATGGAGTAGGCATCCAGCTGCTGAGGCTTTGGCTGTGAGCGCGCCCTCACTGGAGAGGCCGCTGCTGCTGCTGGGCTGTCACCTGGGAGCAACATGGTGGAGAGATCATCCAGCAACTGCGCTGTCAGCTCTAAGCGACGAGGGACCACCGGGATCAACGGTCCAAATTGCAGCAATGGGATCCAGGCCAGCTGATGGATAGCTGCAATGCAGGCCCGGCCAGCAATGGTGGAAACCAGGTTAGCTGATATGGTAGCTCCTGAGAGGACGCAGCTAGCAGTGGTGGAGCCCGGCCTAGCTTCTTGGGGTAGTTGCTGTGAAGGCCCAGTCAGCAGCGGTGGAGTCCAGGCTAGCTGCTGTTGTGTTGTGGCTAGTTGAGGTGGTTGGGCTAGGCGAGGCTGTGGTGCCAGATGAAGATTATTTAGGCTCGAAATGCCCATTGGTTATGGGCCAGGGTTTGTTTCAACGTCTCCAGCCAGGAGGAGGAATAACTGTGAGGTGTGCAACCCCAAGGAAGCGACCAAAAGCTTTCATGTAGCCATGTTTACTTGACAGCATTGTAGCACAGCCAGTGTCCATGAGTCTTGTATACAGCAAGTGTTGGCTACCTTTAGCTGGGATGTAGATCTGGAGAATTTGCAGGCTCAGAGGACATAGAAACAGGTACAGGATCACTACAAAAGTACACATAAAATTTAGCAGTAGAAATTGCAGTGTTTTGACGGAGTTTGTAGGCGTCTGTAGCTTAAACGCAGGACCTGGCTGCCTACGCATCTGCTCAGTGTCCGCCATGTTCTGCCCCTGCCCCAGTGACAGTGACATGTGACCCACAAGTAGTCACTGCACCGCCAACCTTTTTGTACTACTTAATTTGCAAAAATATTTCAATGTTCCACCTCCTGGTGTCAGTAATACACATACTTTTAATTACAATTTTACTGTTTGCATGATGACTGCCATGCATCCTACATTCTGGCATGCAGTCCTGATATTCAGTATGACAGTGACATTCTCGCAATATAGTATAACAAGCTAACTGTGCTAAATGTAGGGTTTCCACACATTCATTTATATGTGGCGGCCCATCACGATTAAAACATCTGCCACCATACAGATATAGATACAGATATTTTTTGTTTTGTTTTTTTTGGAGCTGGACCCTTCATTAGAAGCACTGTGGGAATATATATACTTTTGGTTATTTTACACTCGCAGCAGTGGCTCCTCTCTGAAGTGATCAGCTGAACAGATCAATTATCCAGCCCACAAGTCAGAAAATGCTGAGAAAAGAACTCATGGAGAGCTTCATCTGCACTGCATTCAAGGACCCACAAAACCTCACAAGTTAGAGAGGGGATACAGAATGATACAAAGGGTAACATAGGCATTTAAATGATTAACAAAATAAGATCAGGGCAGGGGAAAGGCCGTGGATGTATAAAGCGAAAGGCAGTGGGGCCGAAGGGGGCAGTAAATCCTACACATGCTAATGTGCTAAACTCCACAGCGCACTGTCAACAATCTTTCTCCACAATTGGTGACTTGGCCCTGATCTACTGCTTGGTAGACATCCTTTGTAATCCTCCAGGTACACAGGCAAGTACAGTATGCAAGCACATTTGTAGTAGCTACTTATCTTCGCATGCACACATTAATTCAGCACTCTAGTTTACTCTGTTATTTGCTTATTTTGGAGGTTCCATAATTCACATTCCTGCAATAGCTGTAAAAATCACAAAATATTGCTCTAGGGCTAAAATTATTGGTCAATTTATCAGTTAGTCAAGGACGGGAAATGAATTGTCTTCTATTATGTAAATTTTAGTGGAAATATCAGATATTCTCCAACTTCTCAGTTGTGAGGATTTGCTGCTTTTCTTTTGTGCTAGTAACCTGAATAACTTTGGATTTTGGACTTTTGTTGGACACATAAGCAATATGAAGGCCTCATGTTAAAGGCTATAAGAATTTGTGATAGGCTATAATAATTTGTGATTGGTTATAGGAATTTGTGATAAGCTATAGGAATTTGTGATAGGTTACAGGATTTTGTTATAGGCTATAGGAATTTGTGAAAGGCTCTAGGGATTTGTTACAGGCCATAGGAATATGTGATAGGCATGCTGAAATTGTATAGACCACATGATTATTTGAGTAAATAATCTGAAGATTAATTGATAATGAAAACAACTAGGGCTGGGTTTCAGTACTTGATACCTTTACCAAGTAGTGTTGTATTCTAAGACTTAACATGGGGCAGCAATTGTTGGGTCTTGAGCCTTAACACGGGCCTAACCTCGTAACAGATCTCCAATTAAAGTATCAAAATGGCTTACGGAAATAATAATTCATTTGTGTTAATTTTGTGAAATAATGTGACTTCATTTACATGAAGTCATCTCGTGGCGCACCATTCCTGAAGAGGGAAAAATGATAGCCAGTTGATAATAACTTAAATAACTTAATAACTATAACCAGAATTACCA
Organism: Epinephelus awoara; assembly: GCA_035609425.1. Classification (NCBI taxonomy): domain Eukaryota; kingdom Metazoa; phylum Chordata; class Actinopteri; order Perciformes; family Serranidae; genus Epinephelus; species Epinephelus awoara. The sequence continues at coordinate 3,698,346 of CM069297.1, forward strand.
TATTAATAGTAAAGGCTGAAGGATTTTGGAGTTGTATCATCATTTTGGAGTATTTGTGTGTGTGTGTGTGTGTGTGTGTGTGTGTGTGTGTGTGTGTGTGTGTGTGTGTGTGTGTGTGTGTGTGTGTGTGTGTGCGAGAAAGAGAGGGGGACAAAAGGTGTATGTGAAACAAAGGCCTTTTAGCCTTCAAAACAAAATGGCTGACAACCGAGAACTACAAGATGGCCGTATCAAAGATGGCTTCAGGCCAGGAGAGATTTTGCCTTACCGTGTGGTCAGTCAGGACGGGTTGCAGTTTCTCAGTGTTGAAAGCCATTTTGTGAGTGAGCATATGTGTATGCGATATGTGTTGCAAAAGGGTCTGGGTTAGTACAGAGGATGTTTAGTTGCATGCAAGACTCTTACTGTGTAAAGCATTAGCAAACTAAAATCACTTCGCTTTGGTAAAGTCAATTAACCAGTAACCTAACTACAACAAAGATCACAACAACAACTAATTGAACAGCATTAAATCACAACTGACAGAATTAAACAGTCTTGCTTAGCCTGTACAACTGTAATAATGCTATGCCCAGTTGTTAACATTACCAGTGCTTGAATGGATGAAGGAAAGAGATACTGTGGTGTGCTGCTTTTGTTAGCTGGCAATGGTAGACTGGAAAGAGCTGTGGTTCCAGGTGCAGTCTTTGCTGTGTCCTTGTTACGAAGGTGCAGATCTGAGGAGACCGGCTGCTCGGTGTTCCAGAGTTAGATGTCTGGTGCTAACTCGACTTGGTTCTCCAAGGTTTGCAAAGTTAGTTGCAAACCTTGTGTTTGGTACGCGACATGTCTGGTTGTCAGGTTCTGTGTCTGCTTGGAGCAGGCCACATTCAGAGCACAACTGCAGCTTCTGCTGTGGGCCTGCAGTGATGAGAACAACCTGATCTCACAGAAATACGTGAAATAACCACGACCTCTTAACACCGCATTCTGTGGTGGCAGCATGTAATGGGTCGAAATTACGTGCTGCCACCACGGAAACAATGCCAATGTAAAGTCAATTACAATCCTCTCCCGTGGTGGACACACAGATTCCCTGATTCAATTACGTGACGTCAACCTCATTTTCCTCAGTGATATCTTTAACATTCCTGTATACACACAAAAACGCGGAAGTGTTCTTGATATTAAAACGGCAAATATATTCCTCTGTTATAATTTCCCACCAATAATAATAATGATAATAACGTGATCGTTCGGCTGTGCTAGATATTTGTTATAGCCTATTCAAATATTCAGTCCCAAATACGCCATTTCCAGAGAACTTGCTAAAATATCTGAAATTAACCATCATGCCTACTTTTTCTTAACATATTTCATCTAGGTGCAGTGTAATAACTAGTTCAGCTTTACTAGACATTTGATATAGTCAGTAGCTGTATCTTTTTACGACCATATTTTACAACAAGCCGCAAAAAACCTACCGCCCCAAAAACGCAGTTTTTTGAGTACTATCTAAAATAACTACGATTAACCAACATCCTTGCTTTTTTTCTTAACATAGTTCATCTAGATGCAGTGTAATAACTAGTTTGGCTTTACTAGATATTAGCTATATTCAGTCGATGTATCTTTTTACGACCCTATTTTACAAGCCACAAACAAACCTACCGTCCCCAAAACACAGTTTCTAACGTATCAGCTAAAATATTGAAAATTAGCCGACATCTGTACTTTATCTTAACATAGTTCATCTAGGTGCAGTGTAATAACTAGTTCGACTGTACTAGATATTAGATATATTCAGTAGATCTAGCTTTTTACAACCCTATTTAGAACCATACTTTGCAAATCAGAAAAACTGATTGTAGTTTTTTAAAAATATAAGTGTTTTTCCTAGATTTGGAAGTTGTAAACACTGAATTGAGAGTACACTGTGGACTTTAAGGGGATGGTAAACACACTTGTGTAATCAGATTTTAAATATCTAATTTCTAAATGGGTGAAAATTAATTTTATCCATGTTTTACCCATATCTGACAGCACCCCCAGTTGTTGACTACACTCACATGATAGTTGAGGTCAAGAGCTCTCTATAACAGTTGGTCCCATGTCTGTACCCCCTTTAGTTGCTGAGTTATAAGCCCTCAAACATGCACTGAGGTCAGGGTTCAAAGGTGAATGGCTGAAAGCAGGAGCCATGCAGAATCTTCATACTGACATATGTTACTCTCCAGGTTGAGACCATTCTAATGATGTATTCGGTTTAGCTCTACGACAAAGTTATGATTTTTTTCATTTTTTGGACACAAGCCATGCCAGGCGTAGTTTCAGAGAGCACTTTGAAGGCCCAGTGTATAAAATAATTTGACTTTTTTACTGTATATAGGTACTAACATGAGTCATCCTCAGACAATACTACTAAAAAGTAAAACCAATAATAACAATAATGAAATAATCAAAATAATATTAAAATTATATTGAAATTTTAAAATCTATTTACAGAGTGGAATGGTAGCCTAATAGATAACTTAGATACAGTTAATTATTGTTTAGACACTTTATTATTGTTTAGATACTATTTAGCCTGTTATTGTATTTACTTTTAGCAGAAATGAAAATATGCTTTGGTGTACTTTTGCAGTTTTGCAATATGTATATAGCCTACCTGTATAGGTATAACCAGCGGGGCGGCTGCTGAACGCGCCCCATCCGCCCACAGCACAATGCTCTTAAAGCTCTATGCTATCAAAAGCTGGCAAAACACATTTATTTTATTGTATGGCCTTGACATTAACCTGTCATATTGTTGAGTTATCAAGGATACTTCTGCGCTTTTGTGTGTATACAGGAATGTTAAAGATATCACTGAAGAAAACGAGGTTGACTTGACGTTATTCAATCAGGGAATCCGTGTGTCCACCACGGGAAAGGATCCTAATTGACTTTACATTGGCATTGTTTTCGTGGTGGCAGCACGTAATTTAAACCCATTACGTGCTGCCACCACGGAATGCGGTGTTAAGTGGTCGTGGTCATTTCACGCATTTCTGTGAGATCAGGTTGGATGAGAAAACAGGGGAAGGGCGTACCAGGCCATCCTGTGTAATATCCTTCCTCTTCAGGGGTGTAGAAGCAGAGAGCCCGTCAGACGCTCAGGAGCTGAAGAGAAGAAACTTCTCCTCAAGTTTGCTTGGTGATATTACAGTCACATGTCACTGTGAAAAGTAGTGCCCTATCAAGTTTGAAGGCTGGTCTCTCACTTAGGTGTGACAATAGGCCCGTTTCCACTGAAGAAGTTCCTGGTACTATTTGGGGGGCAGGAACTACTACAGGAACGTCCTCTCGCTCTGCCCTCTCAACCGCCGTGTCTCCACTGAGAGAGCGGAGTAGGAGAAAGGTTCCTGTAAAATTACCAGGCTCTGGATGTGACGTAATCGTTGCGCGACCATTTTGACTGGGGCGACGTAGGGGTATAGGGACACCATTGGCCTTTAGCGGTGTCTGTAATAACTCAGTAACTCAATAAACGGTCCGTGAAAAAAATATTTTTTCCAGCGGATGTCTAGTTACAACGTGATTAAGCTAACTGGAGTAGTTTCATGTCGTATCCGACAATGGGAGGCTTTTAACAGATGACGTCCTGATGTTAGCTTTGCTGCTGCTGATACTGATGCCACTGATACTTTCTAGACATCGTGATTTCCTTAAACTGAATAAATACCTCACATAACAACACAAAACTGCTTTGCTAGCTCAATCATGTTGTAACTAGGATATCCGCTGGGAAAAAAAAAAAAATTACACTGACCGTTTATTGAGTTAATGAGTTATAACAGACACCGCTAACGGCTAACAGCTAACGGTTAGCCCAGCTAATCTACGACAACCATGTTATTAATTACAAAACGTGCAGACAAATAGTAATGTTTGTTCAGTCATTGTGTTTATGGACTTTATGGAAACATCAGATTAGTCTAAACGGTGATATAGTGACGTGAAAAATGTGATATATATATATATGTATAGCTAAACTCTGCTGGCTTTCTACCCGGAAGTATTTGTAAACAACAAGGCGATTTCCTCTATAGTGAGCCGGTGAGAGTTGAAAAATAACTCCGTGACTTCCGTGGTTCCCTTCTCCTGTCGGGAGTTATTTTTCAACAGTCACCGGCTCACTACACATTATCCCTTACGGAAGGAGCTGAGGTGGTTGCTGTGTTTCATGCGTGTCTCTTCGTTTACATGGCGGTGGAAGCTATGAACGAGCTAACCCTCGTCTGCTGAGTTTTAGAAATGGCAGCTATTTTGTCGTTCCCGGCCCAGTAAAATTACCCCAAAGTTCCTGCGGTGGAAATGGGCCTAATGGGGCATCCTGTGGAGATGCATACCAAATGGCTGTCCTTTGATGAACAAAGAACATGTGGTCTCAGCCATCATTTCAGATGGCAACACCCAGAGAAGAAGCCTTCACATGTCCAGATTGTAACAAATGATAAGTCATCTGTGGTCAAGTGAATCCCAACAATTGCAACTTTTCAAGTCAGACAATACCTACATTTGATCCATTTTTGATGGTTTGCTTTGCAGCCAATCAAGCAAGCATTGGCTCACTACTGCAGCATCTACAACCAATACAGTCTGTGGTGTTGAAGTCAAGCAGGTGTATTTGACGGAGTTGGCAGTTGACGGTACAGAGATGCCACCAAAACATTTAAAAGTATGGCTGTACATTACATGCCTGTGGCTTTTTTATCAAATGAAGTACTGTGTTGGTATTTATATTACTTTAAGGGTACTGGTATTTGTACCGGTATTGTATTTTTTTAACAATACCCAGCCTCAGTTGTATCCCTACATTACGTTAGAATTTTCCATTGCCATTGATAAGTTCTTGGACTTGGCTGTATTTTGGTAATGCAACTGGGGGAAAAAATGGGTGACCGATGGAGCTCTAACCAGTTGCCAATGCTTAACAGTCTATGCTTAACTAGGCATCCAGAGTTATTAAACCTTCTACATTTTCAACTTGCCGGCTTTGAGTTGTATAGAAAACACAAATTAATAAGTTATGAGCTAAGGATGTATAGGCCATGTGTTTATAGTAGCTATAAGCAGTTCAACAAAGGCAAGGTCAAAACCGCAGAGGAACATTTCCTCTAATGAGTTGTTTGGCTCTAAGCAACATCCACTCCTCTGCTACTCTTCCATGCAGATGCTCTTCAGCTTTTTTCCCATTAACTCTCCTCTTAAGTACTTCTTAGCAACATGAGCAAGAACTAGGCTAGATATAACCCCCCCAGTTCTCAGTCTCCCCTGGAGGAAGACTATGGTCGTGAGCCATGAAACCATGATAGATGAACAGACATAGTATGGCCTCACTGATTCATTAATATTCATCTACATAGAAAGCATATATAATTCATAAAATACTCAGAATAGGAAAGCTCTCCCAGAAGACAGTGATAGAGACAGAGGAAAACAGTGGAAGCCATGACTTTCAGATATAGATTAACACTGTCATGGTCCTGGAATATGAAAGTGAGATTAGCAAGTGGCTGTAGGTCTGTAATAAAGGCTACAGCGTCTGTAGTTACATCAATGGTGCTGATATCAGTGTCATATGGGATATGACATGGTAATGGGAGGGGTTCCGCCATCTACTCCAGAGGTGCAGTATTATTTACAGAACTAGTAATGTGGATGTAAAATGAGTTAAAATGCTAAAAATATAATTTAATTTGGATTTAGATTCTATGGATGATGGAATTTGGCAGATCCATGGTTGTTCATTTGCATGCATGTTTACAACTACCAAAAAAGTAGTAAGTGATCAGGAACAATGAGATAACTTACATTTGTCAAGTACATTTAGTTGACAGTCATGTCTATTTATCACAAACAAACAAACAAACAAACAAAAACCGCCACTCAAAATATGTAGCATATGTCACTGTTGCTAATGATAAAGATAATGACTGTAGAGCACAATACTGAAGATTTTAACCCTCACTGTTCGGGAGTGAAATATGACCTACTAGTTTTCTAAAATAACATCAGTTATAAACCCCTTTTATGCAGAGACATGACACTACAGGGCCAATATATAGTCCCTTCCCTACACTGCCTTTGCATTTTCACACAGAACTAAACAACGACATTATTATGCCGCTCCAGTTTGTAATTTTAGAAAGCTTGATGGCATCATGGAAGCAAGAGAGGTGTGATGGGTGTGACATGTAGTACAACAGCGCTTTATAAACAATAACAATGGCATTAACATGGCAATAACAATCATTTACCATCTGTGTTATATGGTGGCAGATCTTGTCCTCTGCTTTGAGGGTAAGAAGCTCCTGGACCCAATTGTTTTCCCAATTTGCATACATTTTTGGCCGCTGCTCTTCTACTTTAAGCTAGCTGCTAACTGCTATGAGACATCAAAATGAGTAGGTAATGATTCCTTACTCATTACAACTCATTTTGATGTCTCACTTTACTTTAGGGTACAAGAAAAGAGTAGGTAATGATTAAGTAATAGTTAGTTCCTCATTAGTTCCTCAGTAACTACTCCTCTGAAATTTGATTAAGAGTTACTGAAGAACTGACCATTAACTAATAGTTAGTTCCTCATTCATTCCAAATTTGTTTCATAGTAACTACTTCAAACAACTGTACTGTAAACAATGGTGTGATCAGTATACAGTACTTTACACGCAGCCCCCATGATAAATTATTTAAGCTTAGCCTACCTAAAATGTGACACACTATCATATTTATTTATGATAACTCAATAACATGGATGGTCATATTAATGTGTATGTGGTCTGAAAATAATTAATTAAACTCTTCACAAGAATCCTGCTGTCTGTGATTTTTTTTGTTAAGGAACTAATTGTAAAGATGATGATGAAGTAATGAAAGACTACTCATTATGTGTCACTTTACTTTAGGACATAAAATTGTTAACTAATGGACAGGTTATTGAGTAATGATTCAGTACTGATGAAGTAAGTAAGTTGTGATTAACTCTGACCATTAACTAATAGTTAGTTCCTCATAAGTTCCTGAGTAAGTACTTCTCTGAAATTTGATCATGAGTTACTGAAGAACTGACCATTAACTAATAGTTAGTTCATCATTAGTTAATCATTTGTTCCCTATTAGTTCCTCAGTAACTACTCTAATTTTGTGTACCTTATTGTAAAGTGTTACCAACGTGTTTTTTCAACATGTTAGGGAAGTACACAGTATCTCTACAAGAGCCAGTGTTGCTGATGTGCGCTTGTATAAATTTAACTCTCTTATCGGCAAGAGATCCTTTTGTTACATTGGGGCTTTTCAGTGGAAGGGCTTGGATTTGGTTATTAAATTAGCTTCCAATTTCAGATGCTTCAAGTTTCTTACAAAAGCCTGGCTTTTGGAAAAGGTTCCTATGTGAAAACTGCCTCAGCTCTTGAAGACGTAGTATCTTTCTCAAATATGATTGTTCCCTTCGTTTCTTTATTGTGACCATGGTTGTGTTTGTTTTTGTATGGTTTTATTGATGGAGCTTTAACCGCTGCACATATGGGTTGTCACATGTGGGTTGTATGTATGAGGACCACAATGGAAATAAGTCCTGGACTTTATTGTGTTTTTTTCCTCGATTGTGTTAGCCAACATGCATGTGTAATATGTACTCTTGTGTTTTATGCAATAAAAAAAAGCTAAACTAAACTAAACAAACCCAACATCTGCAAAATGTCATAATGTAACATCCACACAACTTGGAATGAGTGCTATTTCATCATATTGAAGAGAAGGCAGACATCTCTACGGCCGATATATTCAACACTTGGCCACTCACACCAAAACTATCTAGACTGATAAATAACACAACTAGTTAAGGGTAAGTATTTATATGTAGAGAAATGAGGCTCTCCTATCAGATGCCACTGTTTGCCACTATTCCTCATTTTCTTTTTGCTCCTACCTGCTGGCTGAGTACTCAGATGAGTGTGAGAATGATACACAGTGGGAATTCATCATGTGGTGGTTTTGTTGTGTTTGTGGTTAAGCGACTAAGGATTACCAGTGAGCCAATTCAGGCCTTTGTGTTGATATGTTGTATAATGTGGTGGCACGATGTAATTGTATTTTGTGGGGATGTTGTTTGGCTGTGGTTTAGATGCTTCCAGACTGCATACAGGCTTTAGAACACATAAAGTCATTGTGATCTGGCATCTGTTTGTGTCATGTTACCTTGTTATATAGTGGGAAACATGATCTATGAGGGGTTGAGGAGGCAGTAACAGTGTTTGCAAATGCCATGAACACACACATGCACACACAAGGCACTTGAGATGGAGATTTTTTTTTACCTGCAGTTAAGTTTCTGTCCAGATGTTTCTGCTCAGTTATCCTCAAAGAAAACAGCTGTTTTTACATTCACATTGTGTAAATGTATGTGTGCTGTTGCATATGGGTCTGTGTGAATATATCTTTTATTAATATATGTCTGCAAGCCCAGCCATTTACTAAGAAACAGGAGCTTTCCTCCAACGATAGCAACCCCTTCAGGTCAGACCAAGAGCGTCATGCGCTATAAATACCCACCTGATTCTGACTGTGTTTCCTCAGCAGATGCCTGGTCTGAAGCCTTCAGCCTTGGCTCAGTCCCACAGGGACAACCCCTTGTTACTGCAGAGCCAGCAGTTATGTTGATGGCTCTAATTTAGACCCAAGAGGATCCCAAACCCTCAGATCTGATCTAAATGCTTCTTGGTTGGCTTAGACATTGTTTTTTTTATCAAGAACCAGGCTCAAGACTATCTTGTTCTCTTCCAATATCTTTTCCCCTCCTGGCTTCTCACTCACTCCATCCATTTTACATCCAGTCAGTTGTCAGCCAGCCCGGTTGGCCCCATTCATCTTGTCTCACCTTAACACATTGTGGCTGCTATGGCTGCAGGCTTCTCTTCTTCACCAAGCAGCCCAGTCAGAAATCCACCCACACTCAAGACTAAAATAGGCATGCTATTGCCTTGCACACCTCATAATGTGGAGGATGGCTGCAGTTTCTCAGTGAAGTCTGAAAGTCTTCAATACCTTGACCTCAAAGTCTGTGAATGTAGTTCTAAAATACTACCTTGCATCCTTGCATGCTTTATTTTAGTGTTTGACTTTTTTTTTTATATAGAAATATCATGATGTAGAGAGACTTTGCAAACCCATTGTTTGTCTGTGGACTCCAGTCTGTCAGTGTTCTCTTCATGACAATAGTCATCAACTTTCAGCCCATTTTCACTGCAATATCTTACAAAAATGTTGCCATTGTTATAGTTGTTTTTTTGTTTCCACCCTTCACCTGTGCTAGAGAAGAGTTCCTGGAACAAAATTTGGGCACTGCTCAGTTCCATGTGTTGTCAGGGCAACATATCCTCATACAACTTTTCAGACGATATCCTATGAAAATGCACACACTACAGTTTGCACGATATCCTACAAATTTGTTTTCCACATCTGATGTTGCATCCTTAGCAAGTAAGTTATGGAAGTTAAGTTACTGAGGTTAGGTTTAGGAAAATAAATATGTGAGTGTGCTTCTTATAGTATTCTTATAGTTCCGATAGTAAAGTTGATGGATATCTTACTGTGTACATTTGCATATCAACGGTATTAACTAAAGTACAACTGGATGGAGAATCCCATCTTTATTTCTTTTATTTTCAAAGGAAGTCTTTTTAAGCATACTTCAATTTAAAAATGGATGCTAGTTTCAATTACAGCAGTAAAACTCGAAAAAAACAGATATTAACTTCCCATTTCATTCCCTTAAGGGTCATTCTGACTGATAATAGTAGTAATTTTGATACCATGATACCATGAAACCATGATATTTTCTGAGACCAACAAATACATCCCAAGAGCCCACCAATAACATGTTCATACAACCTGCTTTTAACCCAGCTTGCACTAGATGCCATTATGACCTCAAAAAGTCTTTTACTTCGAACAGATGTTAAATTTTGAAGAAAAATCATGTTGACAATATTTTAATTGTCTAAAGGTAGTAGAATGTGGACGTTAACATTATAGCATTTTGCAGATGCTGGCTTTTGTTTGCCATACCTTACTGCTAAGTTGTGTTTGTTATGTTAAGGTGACATTGACATGAGACATTTGGAAGACACTGGATTTTGGTTACTTAGCAACACAACTTAAAAACAACATAACATCAACGTTATCTGTTGTCAGTGTTCTACAAATTGATGTTAGCATTAGTGGGGTGACCAGGGTACCACCTCAGATGTGGTCAGGATAGCCTCAAGATCTTGATGATACCCTCTTGTGAAAATTGTGAGTTTACATCGAACACTGTTGCCATGGCAACACATTATTTGGCACAAAACAGGAAGTTGTTGTAACTTCGGTGTACCTTGTCCAATCTGCCCCAGATTTCACTTGTTACATGAGGGTCCTGGCCTGAAGACATCAATATGCATAACAGGTGCCATTTATTGGCAAGAGGAAGTAAACATTTTTTGACAATTGTCATGATTTACATGGCATTTACATGGTGTGGTCTACTGTATAACTGATAAACAGCAACATAGCGCTTAATTTATGTTTTCTCCACAGACATGTTGGACATAATGAACACAGGAAGTGGTACAAATTGTGAAATAGGTCATTCAAGCGCCCACACTCTATAAAGGAAATACCATCTTGCTGCTGTACGTAGTGTCAGACTTTCTTAGAAATAAATAGCTGGGTCAGTGGGCATGCTACCAGTACCCCGATGTGTGCAAAGGCGCGAGGGTCCATATATCACTGCTTGCAGCTTTTAGTGTTAATATTATTATTATAGTTATTATTATTGTTGTTGTTATTTTTATTGTTGTTATTATTACCTTGTGTGACTGTCTGTGATCCAGAGAGATCTATTTGATGTGACTGTCAAAGCCACCCAGAGATAGGTAAACTGGTGAATTCCCAGCCTGTTAGATGTGTGAAGTTTTTTGTGGGATACTTGTCATTACTCATGCAGTTATCAGTGCAAGCATGCACATGTAGGTTATTTGTGTGTGTATGTGTGTGTGTTGTGTGAGAGTCACAAGCCTATAAATAAGTCAGGTCTGCAGGGTGTTTTCTGACTGCTGTTTGAACACTAGCAAGGCAGAAATCACTGGGACTATTAGCATGCTAATCTGCTCGCTTCCATTTATATTTATACTGCCTTTCTATTCCTATGGCTGAAATGTACTGTGTCCGTGTGTGTCTGAAGAAACAGAAATATAGTAAGTTAGAGAAAAAGAAAGATCTATTTCAAGCTTAGCATAGGAAATACATGAGTGGGTGTGTTCTTATTTGTTGCTCTGTATGTGTCACTCACGTCTGTTTATGTATGCACGTTTTTTCCAACGCCTAAATTGATATCCATAGTGTTTGTGTTTGTGTGGCATCTTAACAGCAGAGCAGCAGACTCCCAGAATGCATTATTCATGGCATTAGATGGCACAGAGATGCAAATTGAGTCATGGAGTGATGAATCCCCTACCTACTTCAGCTAAGACTCACGTTTCTCTGCTCAATGATATTAGCCCTTGCACTTTTCATGCCCAAATCCACTCAGACCAGAGAGCGATGCTTGGATTTTTTTATTGACCGCCCTCACTGTAACAGAGTTACACCTAGACCGCATGGATAAACACACTTAAAGAAAAAAACAGGGCTTATAGAAAAAAAAATTAACGGCTGTGAAGACAATAGCCTTGGAAAGAGTCCCAGTCTCAACTATCAGTTTTGCCAACAACAGTCAATGGTCTTGACTAAGTCCTCTGTCTTTGCTGTCTGTCCCCCAGGCTATAGTATTAATCAATCAATCAATCAATCAATCAATCAATCAATTTTCACATTATATTATGCAAGGTACAACTCCCATCAGCTCCTGTAACTTCTTGCTCTGTAATTTAGTTCTTTTTGCATCTTCTTCTTGTTCTTTCTTGGATGTTGGCTGCTGCTTTAGAATTGTCCATATTTCTGGATGGTTCTGGTAATTCATCGTTTCTGGTTGATGAATGATTTAACTGTCTACGCCTCAACAAGATGGCTGCATGGTTGCTTCTCCTGAACATGGGCAGCACTGCACTGCAGCTGCCTCTGAACAGGGAATAGTAGTGATCCACAGCAGGAACAAGACAGCACCTCACATTCCTACCATCACACTAGTCCTTATTCACCATAAAGCACAAGCCTCTTCACCTTCTCTCCCCAGAGTCCTCTGCTCTATCAGATCAGCATATAAGAAAAGAGTCACCTGATTGAATGATACTGCCCTGGATTTAGCCAAGTTTTGGTGAATCAAAGGTTATTATGGCCCTGATATCCCGCTGACAACTGATGTAGCATGGAGGTCATACTGTCTATTTTCCAATGCATGCACAATGGCAAGCAGGGCGCTAGTTCAGCAGGTTCCCATTCTTCTCCATCTTTCTTTGGTGTTTACTAGAGTTGGGCGGTATCCAAATTTTGATACCGTTAAACCTTCCCCACATTTTCCCGGGTATACGGTATTACCATGACTAATTAAAAATCCCTTTGAAGGGCTCAGGGGGAGTCGCCAAAAATGTGTAGGCCTAAGAATACAACATTATTAACAACTTTTATTAACAAATATGCAAATACAGCAGTCAACCGAACAGAATGAAATAACAACAAATTGTCTGTGGGCTACAGTCCACTTCCAAAAAAGAAACAATAAATAACAATGACAGTAACGAAAGTGTGTCCTTAGACCACAACGGGTTTATTTTTAGAACCCTATCAGCATAAATCAAATAAATTAAAAGCACAGCTCTACAGCATCCAGCACTAGGGCTTATCAAATAAGAAAAACAGTACAATAAATAACAAGGCATAACCGAAAATGGGTATATATAATCCTGTCCTGAGAAACAATGGGAAATACTGTTCACTGGTTTATTTTCAGAGCCTACCTTGAGTTTGAAAAGTTTATCCTCTTCAAGTCCAAACTGTTTTGTCCGTCAGAACAGGCTACTATTTAAAAAAAGTATAATGATAACTAAAGCAGCATCCTATGCTTCAAAACTATTCAAGGTTTTTTGCCAGAAAAAGCAGCATGTTTACTTTTTCCTGCTGGAGCAGGGCACGTAGTGGATTGACAACTCTGGCCGCGGTGCTGAACACCCGCTCTGATGGAGAGCTTGTGGCACAGGTACTTTCGGGCAACCCTCGACATCAGAGGAAAACGCCTGGCTCCATCACATTTCCACCTGAGAAGGATGTCTTCGTCTCCCTGAATAACAGGCTCAAGACAACAGGCAGTTATCTCTGCTCCTTCTTGCTCCTGTATGGTGCCTGACCTGCCACCACATCAGCTTTTCTTTGAAGGGGACTGCCCAGCGTCATCTGTTTTTGGGTGGTTTCCTCCATTCTGAGGGCCACTGGACCTGCTGCTGCTGCTTGCAGAAGTTGTGAAGTTGTGTTTTTTTTGCAACCAATTCGCTTGATGTGCGGCTTCCCATCTTTTCTTCTCTTTCTCATGTCTGAGCTGTCACGTGACGACGTCACATCCAAAAACTCGAATGTCATCTCCGACAACAGTTAAGGGTAGTTATAAGAGAAACATTAGCCTACTATTAGTTTTGAATTGTAATTAGTATTAAATTGAAAACTTAACAACACATACATAGATGCTGGACAAACACTTATTGTTTAGGCATTAAATAAATTATATTTAATATTATATCAGGCCCCTATAGGCCTATATGCGCGGCACATTTTTTTAATGACCGTAATGAAACTGATACCGTTGCTATTTTTAGATACAGTGGGATACCTTATTACTGTATTATTGCCTAACCCTCGTGTTTACTGATGTTACCATTTGAGAAAACCTAGACCTTGCTTGCTAGCAGAAGTGGCATGATGAGAGTTTACAGACTGGTGAGTTGATTTCCTCGTCCTGATGAGTGACTTTCAGCCGCACGCCACCATCATCCAGCACCAACCACAAAAAGCACCACCAACACATGCAAAATAGACACAAGAGCCTAAATTGAGCAAACATTTAGTGGAGCTGGCAGAGAGGTGACTGTTAACGTGTGCACCTAGCACTGCTGTGTAATATTCATGTTTGGGCCATACTTATTTTCCATAGTTCCCCTTTGCCATGTAACAACCTGCATCTTTTGTTGGTTAGTTTTACACATAATTGTGTGGACAGATAGTATATTTTCACAGTAGGCTTGTAAAAGTGTGCAAGAATCCTTAGTTTACCAAATAAGAATGTAATGTAATCACACATTTAGCAAATAATGCAACATTGTTTTTTTTCTGTTCCTATAATCAAGGTCTGTACTGAATGATTGCAGTTAAATTATAAAACATGTAGCTCAAAACAAGCCTGACTGGTTGTTAGCCATGATATAATAACTGTATACCATGGGGACTTCTAAGTTCCTACACAATTCTGCATCATTCCACGTTTGCCTGGGTCCAGACCTTTGAATCAGTCCACCAAGTTGAAACAGAGTGTATTGTATTGACAGTTTTGTCTGATATTAGGTAAACTGCGCTTGCGATGGGGGAAAAAAGTTAGCCTACAAACTAGTCAGCCAGCTAACAAACTGCTGTAGAATGGAAATATATAAGTTCTAGTTCATCATCTGTTCTGGCTTATTTAACAATGGAGGAGCAGATTGAGCAGTTCATATCTCCAGGGGAAAAATCACCAGGCTAAATTGCAGCCATTAGCTGAAACTGAACTGTCAAAGGAACTACTATCCGCTCTCCTCTCAGGGAAGTCTTCTAGCTGTGAGGAGTGGGACCACGGGGTGATAAATAACATAAGCAAGTACATTGAATAGCAACTGCCTTGCACTCTCTGCGGGCAGCCAGGAGGGCTTATTTCTCTTCAAGAACAGTGCTTTATGAACATGTGAAACAAGTGTTTGTAATATTCATATTGCCATTGGTAACTGTTTAATAAAAGCTATAGCTCGTCCCGTGCAGTGATATGGTTTGATTATAATCACAACATATCACAGCCTGGAGTGAGTTATTGCTTAAGCACATACACTTCTCTTCTGTTATGAACAACAGAAGGAGACTGTATGAAGACTGTTAAAGGGGCTTTTTTTAGGTTGTTATCATGTAAAGATTATTGATTCGTACTGTGATTCATACAATTGTCCCCTTTTCTGCACTCCTACCCAGCTCAGGGTTTACATAGTTCCATAACATAGTTGCATTCCATTTATATACTTCTGTTCCATACTCAAGTCAAGTCAATTTTATTTATAGCAATATTACAAATCACAATTTGCCTCAGAGGGCTTTACAGCATACGACATCCCTCTGTCCTTTGGACCTTCACAGCAGATAAGAAAAAACTCCCTAAAAAAAACGCCTTTCACAGGGAAAAAGTACACAAAGAAATAGATGCAGAGTGTGGACAGAATGCTCCATCAGTGTCTGTATATGTATATGTTGAGCACAAATGAGCCCCCAGTCTCAAGCCTGGACTTGTGTTGACCTGATCCTGATATAGCTCTGATTTGACCCTAGTGGTCTTGACTACAGCCCTGCATATGGATTCACATTTTTCATCCTTTCAAACACAGATACATCGTTAAGATTTGGAACGTGTGTGCATCGGCTCCTCTACAACCTATATATTACCCATAACACTCTGCAGAGATGTTCATGTTTTATTTCTTTTTTTGTTTTGTGGAGAAAAAACAAACAAACAAAAAAAAAAACGCATAATGGGTTGTGTGAGTGGGAAGTTCCCCGCTTGCCTTTTGATTATAGACCATGACATGAACATCTGTTATGCTTCCTTCAAAGTGGAAAAGGGGAGAGACAGATAGTAACAGCTATGATAGTGGTTTGTAATTTTGTAGAGATGTTTTGACAGACACATACAGTATGATATATATTGTAACATTATAAACCGGCACCACACCTAATGTAGGCTCTCTGCTGTTGTTTTGGTACTTGTTGAACATGGCTCCATGGGGTTTCAACTGGATTTTTTTTTGAATATTGAAAAACTGGTAAAAGAGAAAAACTCCTCAATCTTACATGGGACATCCAGCTCATTATGAAGTATGTGTGATATTTTGTTAGTGTACACTGATTTTTCCCCTTGGCAAAGAGTACAGCTGGGAAATGTGCAGATGTGTAGTGTGTGTTTATACCATTAGTGTAGATGGTTAAAAGTAAGACTTTTTTCAGCTGAATTCAAGTTACTGTGGACATGGTCTCCTGATCTTGCAGCAGCGCAGCTTCCATGCAGGCGGTCTCAAACCTCAGTCCATGGAGTATCAGATTCAGGGTGGTGGGCAGCATGTCTCAGCCAGCCTCTCCTGCTATCGCTGCTCCAGCAGAGCAGATGAATTATTGAGTAGCACATTGCTTATTGGCCTCAGGAAAAACTAGAGGCCTGTCAGGGGAAGCCCTGTAACTGATTACTCCATTTTTAATCTCTTAATCTGTCAAAGAAAGAAACTGAGAGGTATAGATACATGGTCAGAGAAGTAATCTAAGTCTAGTAGAGATTTATATTCCTGTGCGCAGTTATTAAGGTGGATTGTTTCTTTGTTTTTCATTCATCTTTTTTCTTAAATCAAGCTTCTTTTGTGTGGCTGGTTGATTTTGTCAGCTGAAATGACAGTTGTCCTCAATGGTTTTTATCAGCTGTGGTTTATTAGCTTTAATTCTATGAGTATTGGAATCATTATTCATTTGAGGTAATTACAGCTGCTCACTGTAGTTTTTGTCAGATGTTACTCATCTTGTGGAAAAGATTCTGCTCACTTATATCTACGCAGTGTTTCACTTTATTCTGAACTTTTGGTTCATCAGACCTTCATCAGAATATACATGAATTATAGCTGCTGCGCAGCAATGGTCGGGGCCGGGCAGTTTTAGGCAAAATTAGGCAATTCTGAGCAACACACACACTAAAACAAAGCACATCACAACATAGAAGTTACGCCATATAATAATATAATTATGGCATGCCCTTCAAATTGTGGATGAGTGGCTGAAGTGATCAGACTCATAATATACAAAGGAAAGAAAAAACTCAAGAACAAGAAAGTAAGAATAACATTAACTGCTAGCAATTATGAACAAACTGGCCTGATCTAGCTTAAAGCTAAACATTATCCATGGTGACAAAGATGAAAACATTTTTTAAAATGTAAAAGTAGCTATTGGATAGACTCTGCATATTGACTGATAGCTAAGCCAAATAAACAGGGAAAAGAGACACAAGGGATAACAGGGAAAAGTGTTGATAAAGAGTATTTGTCTCTCAGCAAAACTGCCTGGATCATAATTATTATAGTCTCTAATCCACATAGCATGATGCCTGAACATAGGACTTTCACATTAGAATGTCTGTTCTGCCTTAGCTGAGGCTTGAACTCACAACTTCTGAGACTAAGGTCTGTCTTCTATCTCACTGAGCTAATTGGCAAGTGACAGTTCATGTGTGACTAAGCCAACCATCAGGGTGCCAGACAGTAGTCATCCATGCCATGGAAAAGCAAATTTCAAAGTGAAAGTTCCAAAGCTGTAGCACATATGGCTGATTTGTTATGAATTTTTAAAGTTTTGAAATCTAGAGGCTTGCTGTAGCGCCACCATCAGGACTATTGTCTTGTGTTTCCAGTTGAGGACATCTGGCATAGGAGTGGACCTTTAATAAAAGTTTGGGTAGATTTCTCATATGGAAATGTTGCCAGTCACCTGTGTGCAAGACAGCAGCTGTTAGTATGTAAAGGCAGATTTCAAACGGCTGTCAAAAATTCAGTTATTAAGACAAAAATCCGAAAATACACAAATTGCATCTGCACAGCATGGAGGTGTTGGTAATTTGTTTTTAACAATGATTTATTGGCTCCATAAGTGAAAAACTGATGTTTAAAAATGCCATTTTTGCATTGACTCCAATTGTTGGCATGAGAGCGAAATTCAAAATGCAGTTTTTGGGATAAAATTCTGATATTTTCCAAACATCATCTACCATGACTCCAAAATTTTGTCATTTTGAAAATGTATTTAGCAAGAATTTGCAAGTATATGTTTACAGTACCGTTTACAGTCAAACATTTTGATGCACTGTAGGCTCAATTTTTGATAAATCAAAAATCTGTGTGGATCATTTGAGTAGGACAGTCTGAAGATGCTCTGTAGGAAGTTTGGTGTCAATTGAGCAAAAAACTGTAGGATCAGATAGGTTTAAGAAGTTTTACGGTTTTTGAAAAAAACAGTGATGAACTTCATAATTTGCAATAGGTTTAAATGTACAAAAGTTTTGTCAGTATTGGGGCTACATTTTGGTGAAAGTTGCAAATCTGTAGCACATATGGTTGATTTGTTGTGAATTTTCAAAATTTTGAACTTTAGAGCTTGCTGTAGCGACACCATCAGGACTATTGGCCTGTTTTTGCAGCTGAGGCAATCTGGCATGGGACTGGACCTTTGTGCAAAGTTTGGTGATTTTTTGCGCATGGGAAGTATGATTTCCTCGGAAGAAGAAGAACATACAGCAAAACAATAGGGTCCTGGCAGCTTAGGCTGCCTGGCCTGAACTAAATAGAATTCACAGAACGCCTGTAAAGCTTTATAATAGGCTACCTTGTAATACTTAAATGAGATTACTTTGTATGAAATGTGCTATATGAATAAAATTTGATTTGATTTTGATTTAAATGAATTGGATGCTGCGAACAAACTGATATATGGTTCTGATTACATTTGAATAAATCAGCATCAAATCTAATGGGATGTGAGTGTTTCTGTGACTTCCTGTACAGACTAAAGGCTGCTGGAAACTGTTGGGAAAATGTCCCACTTTCTTTTTGTCACTGCAGCCTGCTGCTGTCACCTGCTCTCATCCACTTTCCAGCAAGGCTCAGTTAATCTCAAACGAGCCTACTGGCAGTATGCAACACACCTGTGCACAACCCTGGTGGTAGAAGCTCCACCTCCTGACCCTCTGCCACCAGGGTTATGCAGGTGTGTTGCATACTGCCAAAGATTAGACTGCAGTGTTAATTTTGACAGCTATTTTAGATTAAAACCTACTCCCCAGCTGAAAATGTTTATTAGTTTTAGCCACATTGTAGTCATTTTATCCTTCATAGTTTTAGTCTGAGGTGGCAGGTTGTATAAAAAACAAATACTCACTTACAAACTGTCAGTTCTCCAGCAGTTTTTGACAGGTTCATGGGGTAATTTACGAGCACACACTTGCTGATCATGCTCTTAACTTAAACACCACCAATAACTAATCTGAGACAACTAGGATTTGTACCCAGGTTCACTGTAAACTCTGACTTATCCATCTCACTGTTAAGAAGCAGAAAAACAACTTCATTAAAGCCTGAATTCTTTCATAATCTGCAACATGTTTGTCTGGAGGTTTACACTTGTGTCCACCACTAACATATAATAATAATACCGTTTTTTTCTTAGTTTTTATTATCAAGATCTATGTTAGCTTGTCATTGTCTTTTTTTATAATATATTTATAAAATATATATATATTAATTTTGACCAAATAATGTCAGTTGCATATATAATCCTCACTGCATGTATAATCCTCACTATAATCCCCCACACAAAAAAGTGTTGCGGAGCATCATTCCTGTTGACTCTGGCCGGCTGCGCTTGCCTGAGAAGGACTACATGCACAATCCTGCTGTTTTTAAATATCCCATCAAGAGAGATTCTCACTGCCGCCTGTTCTATTTTGTTCTGGAAATGTCGTTCACCTCCGTTCTGCAGACAGTAAACGAAGTGCAGATGTTCCATCGATGAGGAAATACAGCAAATGCTGGATTGAGCATTGAGGGACAACAACCCCACCAACATTTAAAGGTAATGTTTGTGGTGGAAATGCTAAACGGACCTAGATAAATCCACATTGTCTGTATGGACAGCAGCAGGACAGTTTCAGTGGGATTGAGTAAAAAAAAAGTACAGTGTGTGTGTTCATGGTAATGGGGGAACATGTGTGGGATTAATAAAGTTTATCTTATCTCATGTCATGAAGTGATGTGTTTTTAATAGTTGGCATAGAGGAAGAAGATCATGCTTTCATACACACAGTACTTAGAATAAAGGCCTTTAGGTGATTTTTAGCTTTAGCTTTGAATATAAGATCGCTGAATGTGTGTCCCCTTACCCTCTGTGAACCATGTGATTTACAGATTGGCAGACTGAATTTGGAAAAAAAACAATCACCACTGACCAATCAGATGAGTGCATTGTGTGTGTCTTGTTAGTATGCTGCATTAGCATGTGAATTCGCTGTGAGCTCCACTGAAATGCCGTTGCTATTGACAGACAGTTATGTTCCATTGCCCAGTCATTGTGTCTGGTACACTAACCACTTGCATCAGTGTCACATTTGTTTGGGGCCTAGTCAGTACTACATGGATGATATAAGACGATTTAATAAAGGCTCAAACAGTAACATGTGGCCCAGAAAAGCTGTAAGTTGAACCAAAGCTGATTTAAACAAACATTCTAAATCTAGAACAAAAGAATGACATGAAAATCCTCTTCAGAAGGACACTGTCGTTATGAGGAAACGTCAAGTTATATTTAAAACAGAATCTCTGACATTGATCACGTCAGTTTGACTGTGTGATGGTGAATGCAAAACCGCTCTATGCGTCCATGTGTAATAATTTGTTTAAATGTTTACCAATATTTTATGCAAAAAAGCATAGTGGTTACACACATCCAAAAACCCCTTGAGGGGCTGTGTCTACCAAAGCGTTTTTTCTGAGGCTGTCATATTTTTTTAATGCTTTGCAATGAGAGTGCTGCGTATTTACGCTTCACTGCAAATGCCTGTAATGTGACAAAGCGTTGGGCTTGGATTCTGTGCTGAGTGTTGCTGGTTAGCTGTTTTTTTTTGTTTTTGTTTTGTCTGATCCCCAAGAGTTGAAAGTCTTTAACCGTGGGTAAAAAATGCTGCACACGTCACTGTGACTTCAGCTCTGAACCACAGTGGAGGAGGGATGAATACTGCGTCACATATACAAGTGCTGTAACACTCCAACAATGGAGGCAGAATCTGTTATTATACTTACTGTATATTCATATATTTTTTCTCTCCCTTCATGCTTCATCCTTCCCCTCATTCAAAGCAAGTACTCTACCTTGTGCTGACATGTTTACTTCCCCGAATATCCCATATCATAGCAACCAGACACAACCAAATCGTCTTAGCTGAAAACACAAAGTGCTCTCAAATGCTCCCAGCTGGGCGTTTGCTGAGGAGCGCTGGCCGTTTTTGCCAGGGGGCCCAATAAAGCAAAACTGCACATTTCAGAGTGGCCTTTTATTGTGGCCAGCCTAAGGCACACCTGTGCAATATTCATGCTGTCTAATCAGCATCTTGATATGCCACACCTGTGAGGTGGGATGGATTATCTCTGCAAAGGAGAAGTGCTCACTAACACAGATTTAGACAGATTTGTGAACAATATTTGTGAGAAATGGTCTTTTGTGTATATAGAAAATGTTTTAGATCTTTGAGTTCAGCTCATGAAAAATGGGGAGGGGGGGTTAATCTTTGTATAACTCAACCATTTACATTTTGTTAAGGCTTAAAGTTATGCATAATTAAGCTTTGAGTGACAGGCTATCTGCTGATAGTGAAAGTGGCTTCTCAGCCATATCCACCCATCGCTCCTTCACAGCTCCAACCTCTTGCCCTAATATGGTCACGTCTGGCTCCAGAAAACCAAGATGGCAACAGCTGAAATGCTGAAAGGCCTGAAAGGCTTCCAAACAGGAGTCCACAAACCAGTGGGTGTCACAGTAGCTACGTCCATTATTTTATCTGTAATGGTAACTTCTGTAACTGTACTGGTTTTTAGTCTGTGCACAACAGATCATTTGTAACATTAACAATAACATTAGTATGTGAATCCTTAACTCTTATGTTGACATAGTTTTCAACTAGCCCATACTTAAGCATGACAGATTTTTTTTGGTTTTGGTGTGCCATCCCAAGATTTTCAGTGGCCCTATCTGTCCATCCCCATGAAAAATTTCTAGGGGCGCCACTGTTTCAATGCTCCATTCATCATCCAGTCTGATAATTGAAATGTCCTCACTGAGCTGTGGGTGTTACTTGTTTGTTGGAGCATTGTTTTACTTTCCTGACATTCCCTTACATGTGGTCCTTACATGTGGTTCAATTTTGTAAAACAGTTTGAGCATTTGGAATTATCCATCAGCACTTAAAAAGTTTGGAAAGTTTCGGAGACTTCTCGGTGAACACAAACCCTGTCACTGCTTAATAATTTGAAAATGAATTGTTGTTTGAGAGGGAAACCATGCACACTGACGCACATGCACACACAGACATCACTGCAGTGCAGCCTTGGTGGATGTTTGTCATGATTTAATAAGTTTGCTGCCATTTTGGAATGTCAGCAAGAAGAATTTATTGCTAATTAGGTTGGAGCTGAACTTTTGACCTGCTAGCCTCACCATGCGTGTGTGTGTGTGTGTGTGTGTGTGTGTGTGTGTGTGTGTGTGTGTGTGTGTGTGTGTGTGCACAGCCAAAATGTCAGCTATACACATGAGGTGCGAACACATGGTCCTATAAAGCAATCCAATGGCTGTTTAGCACCCCCCACTCCCAAACACACACACACTCAGTAGCTCCGACTGCCTCCAGACGCTGTGTGTGTGCTGAGCCAATTCCAACCTTGAAGCTATGTATGATGCAGCCTGCTAATGAACAACCTATCAGCTGAATGTACTGCTGAAGGTTACTGTGCACTGTAGGTCAGCCTTGATCTGATTCCTGTAACATATAAATATCCTGTAATACGTCACATAAGCAGATGTTGTGACCAGGCATGAGGAGAGCAGTCACTGCTTCTTTGAGGAGCTGCCTTCTTAAATAGCTTTTAATCAGTTTCTGCTTTTCATGGACAAATTAAAACACACATCCAAGGTTGTGTGAGGTCGTCTACCTCACTTTTTGCGTATCCACCTTTTTATTCTTAAGACTATAGCCCCTTTTACACTGCCTCTTCAAGGCAGGAATTTCAGGCCATTATGCCGCCTAGCCATTCTGTGTAAAAAAATACAATCGTGGAATGGAGGTACAGAGCTGTCTCACCATTAAGCTGGCATCAGAGGTAGTGGCAGCACAGAAATTATGTCTGTATAAAAGGGACAGCTGGGAGGATGGGATCATGGACAGCACAGGTGTGATGTTTTGTTGACGTGTTATGTGTGTGACCTTCCGTGGGATTGTAAGTAGTAGCTATAGCAGTTAGCAGCTAACTCAAAGAAGGAGAAAAGCAGCCAAAAATATCAGAAAATTGTGAAAACAATGAGGTCCAGGAGCTCCTTAACCTACAAGCAGAGGAAATCAGCAGCCATATAACAGGGGTGGTAAAGGATTGTTATTGCCATGTTAATGCCATTGTTGTTGTTCAGAAAGTGCAATGTGTATATGCCACACTAGAAAACTGTTGTGTTTCATGTCATGCCTGTCATGTCTCTTTTGCTTCTGTGTTGCCTGCATGCTGTCTTAACACTAGAGCGGAATGATTGTTTGGTTCTGTGTAAAAATACAAAGGCAGCATAAAGAGGGACTTTGTAGCAGCTCTGTAGTGCCAAGGGCTTATTAAGCCCTGCTTCCACTGAGCAGTATGGTATGGTACCTTTGGAACCAAAAGTAATGCCTCAGACATGGTACCTACACAGACCCCTGCAAACAGCCAACAGCAAAAATGTGGGCAGGGTTATTGTCACTCACTGCTCCGTCCAGCACTCACTGTATTTCCTTATTATCTGTGACACAGAGGGAAGTTTGCACCTTGTTTATCGTCCACAGAATGAGGTTGCGCGCCGTCATTGTCAGAATAAAATAAAACAGGCTGCAGTGAAAGTCTCTCTGGAAACATACCATACTGCTCGGTAGAAATTGAGTTTTATAGACCTCAGAACATACTTTTCTTAACCCTTTGAATTCAATTGATGCATCTACAGTAGGGTCAAAAATCACACCCTTTCTGAGAATCAGTCAAATCTGAACACTGAAATCTTATACACATACTGCTAATGTCCTTCAAGCATCAGAAATCTGCTTCAAAATCATATGAAATAAGATGATCCCAGTTATTAACCTTATAATCCAGTCACTAGAATAAATGTTGGCATTGCATACTTACATATATACATATACATATATATGTGTACATATATATATATGTACACACACACACACATATATATATATATATATATATATATATGTACACACACACACACATATATATATATTTATATATATTTACCATTCAAAGCCCAAGAAGATGCAGCAATGACTCCCGAAAAAATAACTGGTTTCGTTGTTTGTTGGTCTCAAACAGTGGTCTACAGCTTGGCAGGCATTTTACCCTGGTGTCGCACCATCCACCTCCTGATAACAAAGTCAGCTCAGAAAATAAAACATCAACAAAACGTTGATATAATACATATAACCCATACAAATGTAATGTATCTCTGGTTTGCAGAACGCACAAATTTTCACAAAGATGAAGGTTCCCCCACTGCATACAGTCACGTTGACTTATGACAGTACTCACAAGCAGTAAACACTGGAAACTGTCCCATCTCTTTCATCCGTCTGTCCTGTGAACACACTCAATTTCAAGAGTGGAATTTGAATTTAGGATTAGTTTGTTTTTAGTATCATTTTTGTGGAGTCAAGATCCAGTTGCCATCAGAGGAAATGCTGTTACTTCACTACTCAACCTTAGACCATTCTTTTGTTCTGGCCTAAGCACTTTATCAGACATTCCTCCTCCTGGTCCTCCTCATCTTCCTCCTCACATTTCACCTACCAATTCTCCCCCTCTTGTTGTCTGTGTCTGCTGCCAGAGACCTCTGGAGACACTTGGAGGGACACAGTAGGGATAATGTTCCACGGGGAGCCCAAAACTAGAGAATAAGCTGCAACTACCACACACACACACACACACACACACACACACACACACACACACACACACACACACACACACACACACACACACACACGTAAGTCTTAAATGGATCATAGCTTCCAGAGCAGAACAAATGGGCCCAGTAGGAACAGAAGCAGAGGCACGGGGTGGTCTGGACTGAGCTGTAGCTCTCACGCTTATAGTGTATACAGTTCTTCGGGGACACACTCATGCGCACACTCACACACACACACACACACACACACACATACACACACACACACACACACACACACACACACACACACGCACACACACACACACACACATGCATAAGCCATTAGCACACACACTCTGAAAACTAGCAGGTTGATTGGATTTAGTTTCCTATCATTTGGGGTGGAGGAAAGAAACACAGCTGTTTTAGTGCTTGAGGGTTCACACACACACACACACACCTACACGCCTACACCTACACACACAGACACACACCCAAGCCATCCCCCTGCCTTTCTTCTGAGCCACTAAAGTAAATGGGGTGTCGAAGTCAGTCTTATGCAATTATTTCTGCTTCTCTGCAATGCACCCACTGTGAAGGTTGTGTGTGTGTGTGTGTGTGTGTGTGTGTGTGTGTGCGTGTGTGTGTGTGTGTGTTTGTGGGTAGGGTGTGTGTGTGTGCGCGGGGGGGGGGGGGGGGGGGTTAAAGGGTATCTCCTCACATCATAGCAGCACCCACGCCTATCTGGTGAACAAGAAAAGCTTCCTGCACCACTGGAACATGGCAAGTCCATGCACACATAGAATAGCACAGCCAATATTAGTTAGAGGGAGCTGCACAGTATGAATATGTATGAGCCTGAGCCAGACCCTCTCTGATTCAACACATGTATGGATCAGAAAATTGCCTGTGTGACTGTGGGCTGCTGCTTATCCAGCTGCCAGATGACCATGAGCACAGATAGCACTTTCTCAGGCAGCTTCAAGGTCAAAGCTGCTTTTTCACTATGTGTGCATATGTGTGTGTGACTGTGTAAGTGTGTGAATATCTATATCACACACATAAAATGTGTTTGTGCGTGTACGATAGGGAGCCACTCATCTTATTGAAGTATTGAGGATATGGTAGCAGTTGTCCTTGGTACTCAAGTATCTTTTCTCATAGAGCAAAGCCTTGGAGACACAGATATGGTTGCTCCTTTGGTTTCATTATCTGTCCCTGTGTGTGTGTGTGTGTGTGTGTGTGTGTGTGTGTGTGTGTGTGTGTGTGTGTGTGTGTGTGTGTGTGTTGATGAAGAAAAAGAGGTGGTGATCAATAAACTGCTATCTGTGATGGTCTCTGCCTGAGGCAGTGCCTTGGAGCTACACCTCAGTCAAATGGTATTTCCTCTGCTGTGTTTACTCCTGGATGCATTTGTCAGAAGCATTGCCGAGTAGGACAGAACTTTAAATGCCGATCACATAAAAAAGGCAGTTTACCTTTGTTTATGTATTAGGCCAAAGTTGCAAATAGGGGTGGGCGATATGGTCCTAAAATAATATTACAATATTTCAGGGTATGTTTTTGATAAAGATATTCTTGGCGATATGACAAATAGCTAAAACAAAAAATTATTAATATTTTTAAGAACATAGAATTGGAACAAAATGAGTGATGTATTTCACATGTCAACCTAACACTTTGCCTTCAGAACCTTCAAAAACTAAACAAAAATGATCTCTCATTTCTTTAGTGGTGATATTAATAGTGCAACTTAATAAAATCAAACACAAATTACACATTTAAACAGTTCCAAAAAAAATTATAGCAATGCTAGCAATGGTCAGGGCCGGGCAATTTTAGGCAAAATTAGGCAATTCTGAGCAACAAGCAGAGTGTAGGAAGATGAAAAAAAGGTGGCATTCTAAGCATAAGAGACTATGCTCTATCTCACTGAGCTAATTAGCAAGAAACAACTCTGCGGTATATCTGTTTAAAACTTCTTCTAGCTCATTATAGGAATTCTACAGTTGCAGTGATTAGTCAATAAATCAATAAGTCAAACACATAATTAATCCACAACCATTCCATGATGGATTGATTGTTTCAGGCATCAGTGTTGGAGTTACCTTCGCAGATTTGAGGATATCCTCCTCAAATCTTGCTTTATCATGGTTTTGGACCTTTAGTCAGACAATGTGAGATGTTTGTGGATGTCAGATTGGAATTGGAGAAAGGTAATATGAATTTTACATAATTTTATAGACAAACATTTAATATAGAAAATCATCATCGTCATGTTACATTACCAAAGGTTTATGACAAAATCTGAGGATGATGATGAGGAATACTTTTTAAAGCAGTTTTGCACATTTAACTATCTGTAAGATGTGTTGTGCATTAAATATACATAAATCATGAAGCATTACGGTTGTTCAACAACACAAAGACATTTAAGTATGAAAATTATGCAAATCAGCTGCAGTTTTCAGTCTGCTCCCTTGTATAATTCATGTTCCTGGGTGGAAGTAAGTGTAAGAAGGTTAAACTGGAGGCAGATGTTACTTTTAAGCACATACTAAATCTAAACTCCAACAGTGACGGTTCCTCTAAGTTTCATGAATATTCATGTCATCTGTGTCTTTTATCATATCTTTGTCAAACCTGCTGTCTATAAGCAGTGAACAAAAATTAAAGCCAAAAAAGATGATGCCAATACTGCCAATACATAACAAAGCACAAAGTCATGAATAAAAATCAAACATGGCTAGTGCAGTTACTCTGTCTCTTAAAAAATGTTCAGATACTTCTAAATACCAATGACTAATTACCAAATATATTTTGTATGAAAGCTAATTCTGGACTTCACTTCATGGATTTTATGTTCTAAGGTCCATAATGTAAGCAGCCAGTTAACATAAGCTCTTTAAGTATGACTTCCTTAAATCATATATGGCAGCAGGGTGGATCCAATCTGATTTAATAAATGTTGTTGATTATTCTTGTTTTGTTTTATTTTTTACACTATATAAAGTGAAAAGGTTCAACAAATGAAGGAATAATAATTAAGAATAACTTCCAGTTAAAGTTGATACAGTAGTATTGTATATAGTATTATGTTGCAGTATAATGTTGTAGTATTCAATACTTACTTGTAGTAATGTATAGTAGTATTGCATAGTTGTAGTATTATGTAGCAGTATTGAATAGTATGGTGTTTTGTTGTACTGCCATAAAGTAGTATTGTATAGCATAGTGTTGTAGTATAATGTAATAGTATTGTGCAATGTTGTGTTGTAGTATAATTTAGTAGTATTGTATAGTATAACAATATTGTAAAGCATGGTGTTGTAGTATAATATAGCGGTATTGTATAGTGTTGTATAGTATAGCGGTATTGTATAGTATAGTGTGTTAGTATAATGTAGTAGGACTGGGTGATAATAATAATAATAATAATAATAATAATAATAATAATAATAATAATAATAGTAATAATAATAATAATAATAAAAATAATAGTAATATTGATATTACTGGGATATAATATTCCTCGACAGAGAAATAGAAAAATAGTTTGATAAATCCTCCATATAATTAAACCCTCGATATACACGTAAACACTAGTTGCCACCCAGCATTAACCAGAAGAAGAAGGAGAGGCAGTAGTAGTAGTGGAAGAAGAACAAGAGACCAGCCTGCGTACGGTAACGGTATAATGTTAAAACAGCATTCAAGATGATCATAAAGTTATTTTTAGTCTGATTGTTTTTGACCACAGATAACAGCTACCTCTCGATTGAATTCGGTGCATAGCATTAGCTATAGTTGCTGTTTATCCTCTCATCTAATGCTATGGTAAGTTAGCAAGTTTAACTCAACTTATCACCTGGATGTTTCATGTTATGTCATATCATAGACATAAGACATAACATGATTAAAGGTAACATGAATAAAACTTTCATACATTTCATACATCATACAGAATTAAGATTTCTCACTATTACCTCATTTACTGACATTATTTGATTATAATTGTTTTGAATCTACCTCAGATTACTAGTATCTTAAACTGTCACTCAGTAGCAAAAATCTGCCTTTAAACTTGAAAGAAATAATGATTTTGACTTTTTTTTTTATAACTAGCGATGTCTTCTGTGATATTAAATGTATTTTATCATGATAACATTTTTAGCCTCTTCACCCAGGCCTCGTATAGTACTACTGTATAGTATAGTGTTGTAGTAATATAGTATAGTAATATTGTATGTAGTACAGTGTAGTAGTATTGTGTATATATCAGCACAATAGGTTATAATCCAACATGGAGAATTAGGTTTCTAAATATTATCAGAATTATATATATAGAATTATATATATATGTAGAATTAGTACCAAGTAGACATAGCTCTCCATAAAACCTTCTACAAACCCATACAATAAAGCATTATCAAACAGTCCAGCCTATAATTAGCCCTTTTTCCAGTAAAAGAATAACCCAGGTTTACAGTATCCTACAGTGTGTTTGGAATGAGCAGGTAACCAGAGAAGACCCCACCCATTCATTTCTCTGCCTTATCCATCCTGTTGTTCTGTTGAGCTATAGGGCAGGTAAGTGATTCAACAGACCTGCACTCTGTCTTTACATTTCGTCGTCTCCCAAAGCACTTGTTCTCTAATCCCCCACTACCCATTCTCTCTCTCCTCTCTCTTTCTTTCACAGCGCTGGACTGGGTAAACAGGGAGGTTCTCATATTCCACAGCAGCTGAATGGGGGAGGAGAGATAGTGTGTGAAACACTGCTTCATTCTCTGCTGCCATTTTGTCCTTGTGGCAGCACTAGTAATATTGTGTGTGGTTTGTGACTGCAAGGCTTACACACACCTCACATAAACCATCTCTCTTGTTTGCTCCCTGATCTGTGGTTAATCTGAATACTGCCATGACCCACCACGTTAGCCTAAAGTACTTTTAAAAATTTTCATCCGTTTCTTTAGTAAGAGGCAGTAAGTAGTAAATACACAATCAAATTATGATTGCCTAAACATAAAGATCCATATTTATTAGTGAATAAATGCAGACTAAAATCAGTCTCGGTTGCACTGATATTGTGATATCATTGCCATTCTCGGAACCCATCAGCTGTATTGGGTGTCTGACTTCTGGCAGACGGCGATACAGCCTCTGGGGGCAGACCCCCGATTTTTTGGCATTCCAGTTTGATTTGGGTGGAGGAGGCAAATTTCTGTTTCCAACTTCCATTTATATATAAGTAAATATGCTGAACTATTGCGATGGATTCAGTGACGCCTCGTTAGTTCACCGCATGGACCGTTTAACCTGGCAACAACTGCAGCCAGCTCAAACGTGATTGGTCAGTATCACACGGACTACAAACAGCCTACAACTGGAAACCAGGACTCTTCCACTCTTCTTCCGGAGGCAAGATCTCCGGGGTTTGCCTACAGACTCTGCATTCACTGAATGTAGAGTCTGTATATAGAGACTATATCATTGGTAACTGTCTTTCAATACCCTTCATATTTTTATTCATTTTATGAAAGAAAATAAAACATGTTATCCTATGATCCCAACTACTAAACATCACGTTAGGGCAGCTACTAACAATCATTTTCATTAATGCTCTATGCAACAAGTATTTATCAGTTCATAGGTTTAGTATTTAGGCTATAAAGTTTCAGGAAATAGTCCAAAGAAAAAAGTGATCATCACACTTTTCCAGAGCCCAAGGTAATCATCAAATTGTTTGAAACCCAGAGATATTTAGTTTACAGTAAAAATAAAATGTGCGATGTATGGGAAAAGTATGTTTGGCAATTTGATAAATGGACTTAACAGTTGGTTTTAAAACTGCACATTTTAAATTTTCTGTTGATAAACCAGTATATTGCCACTACATAACACTACATGTTATAACATCCTCTCTGTGAGCACACTGTCTGAAGGTTTGCTACATACCACACATCAGCACCTCTGCCAGTTGTCACTTTCCCAGTTCAGTCACAGGTTCATGTTATTTATTCATTATTTTGCTTTCTGCTCATTATCACGTTACCCTTGATTCTTCTCGATGATTTCGGCCTACTGAGGCTACATTCACACCAATGTGGATGACACATCTTTTTGTCATTTTGTTGTGTGCTTGTGGTTTGAGCTTTGTACAGGCTTACACTCAGCAGAGTACCTGACTGTGTGTGTAGCTGACCAGTCAGTAATGGGCTGTGTGATAGTCATGTCAAGAGGAGAACTTTCTGATTTCTTTTTCTCTGCGATCACTCATTTTAAATATGAATACAGCCGATCATACAACTGTTGTCATTACCTCGTATTTATGCTGATTTTGTTGATGTTACGGCTATAAATGAATGAATTGGTCACTTGGTTGTCTGTCCCTCTGTTGGAAAAGACACTGATGAAGATATTTATTTAGCTGTTTAGTTGTAGGTTGTTCATATGTTTTGCTGTGGACAGAGATCTCTTCAAAGGCAACCTGAAAATGTGTGGACACAACTCATTCTCACATGAAAATGTTTAAAAACACACCAAACAAGATAGCTTAGTGTAGATGGAGTCTAGTATTTTACCTGTCAAACTTGACCAAGAGGATGTTTTATTACCTTTGATCATCATCTGTAATATTATGAGAACATCAGATTTGCACAGTCAGAGAAATAGAATTGTGTATTTTGGTCATAGTTCAGGAATGAAATCGTAGTGCACTGCAGAACATCTCACCTACATGACTGCTGACAGCGCTGACAGCTGAAATAGCACTCTCATTGGACAGTGGTCAGAGAAGTGGTTCAAGCTTTAGCCGACTTTGTTAACATTCAGGACTAAAGCGCGAGAGAGCATCAGAGCGATGAGCATAAATAAGGTGAGGAAACAGGGCACACATCGCATGTGTCTGCCCTCCTCTCTATCATTCTTCTTTATTTCGATTAAATTTAGTTTTGCCCTGGTAGGGCTGCTCCCTAAATGTCATTAAAAGCTTCAGTCAAGCAGCCACAATTTGCACCTCAAAGGCCTCAAAGGTTTTGTCTCAGAATTGCACAGTTTTGGGGCAGCAGTAGCTCAGTCCATAGGGACCTGGGTTGGGAACCGGAGGGTCGCCTGTTCAAGTCCCTGTCCGGACCAAATATGGAGCGTGGACTGGTGGCTGGAGAGGTGCCAGTTCACCTCCTGGGCACTGCCGAGGTGACTCTGAGCAAGGCACTGACTCTGCCAGTTTGTGCATGTATAGGTCCTGTTTGTGCATGTGTGTGTCTTTTGGACCTGTTTGTTAATGACAAAAGAGTAATAAAATTGAATTTTCCCTCGGTGGATTAATAAAGTATATAAAATAAAAAAAATTAAAAATAATAGCCAACCTAACAATGGATATAGGAGGCTGTCCCAAATATTCACACCATAGCGCCAAAACTGGCTAATCAGAATTTGAATTGGACTTTTAAATGTGTGATTCGGCTGCAGCCCCACAGAAAATGATGTTCTCATTATTAATTAGAAATAATGGGCAAAACTATGAAAAGAATTTGAAATCAACTGGAATGATTTTTTTTTCTTCATTTTTTAAACACCAACATACTGCCCCGTATTGGGTTTAGTGTAAAGTCAGATATATGCAGTGTAGCTGCTGTGCAGATAAAGTTAGTAGGATTGTTTGAGTATTTGGATATTTGTTTGTTGGGTAGGTATTTAGTTTTCTATTTTGGGATTTGGCTATTTTGAAATAAATTACAATAAAGAAATTGTAAATAAATAAAAACCTCTCTGTTTTCCATATGTATATTTATTTGTAGCGGCCTGCCACATTATTTACATAGACTGCCAAGTGTTGTTTTTTTTTTTAATTGGTAAACTTTCATTTCATTGGAGAGCACAGACATCTTCCTTGCCCCTCTCTCTCTCTCTTTGGTCTCCGCTTACTATGATAGCATAGTATGGCAAGCCGTTTGAGCATTTATTCCATATCCTTGATATCAGGTGTCAGTGTCGTTCACTAGTTCGATCATTGTCAGCACTAGTTGGACATCTGGTCACACTAGTTAGACATTTTGTCCAACTAGTTGAACAAAGAGTCTTACTTGTCACTCTTTTTCAGCAACTAGTGACACTTTTGTCAAACTAGTGACAAATTAAGCCTGACTAGTGAAGCCACAGAGCCATACTAGTGGCACCAAAATCCAAACTAGTCAGCTTTTTGACAGACTAGTGGCCCACTGGGCTGAACTAATAATGCTTCAAGTCTTACTAGTGAACTAGTGAGCTGCAAAAGCTCTGACTTGTTAACTAGTAGCAGCTATTCACCTCACTAGTTTGCTAGTAACCTCAAGTTTTTTACACTAGTTACACATGTAAGAGCCAACATCATCACTAGTGTGACTAGTGAGGATTTACACCTTACTAGTTAAACTAGAAAAAGTCTCATTGACCTTACTAGTTAACTAGTGGGGCTTAAATGTTTACTAGTTGAACTAGTGGAAGCTGAAATACTCACTAGTTATACTAGTAACACCTTATTGAGCTCACTAGTTAACTAGTGAGTTCTAAAATGTTTACTAGTTGAACTAGTGACGCTGACATGCTTACTAGTTGAAGTGTATTTTGACTTTTCTAGTTAACTAGTGAGGCAAAACACGTTACTAGTTGTACTAGTGGAAGCCAAAATGTGCACTAGTCACACTAGTGACACCAAATGCTAATGAGGAGGTGGGTAACAACATAAATTGAGGCTTCCTATTTGCTCTGCAGTTCAAAATAAAAGATACCTACGAATCAGGACACAGGATTTTGTCGTTACTCCACCCACTTCTTTTAACCAGTTAACATGTTAACCTGAGGAATGCAACTAGTTAACTAGTGGCAGCATGCTTCATCTTACATGTTAACTTGTCAAGGCAAAACTGTGACTAGTCAACTAGCTGAGGTCTTGTTAGACTCTACTAGCAAACTAGTGATGCTAAAAGTGCTCACTAGGTGACTAGTAGAATCCAAAATGTTTTCTAGTTACACAAGTAGAAGACAATTTGACCTTACTAGTCGACTAGTGAGGTTCAGGACCTGCCACTAGTCGACTAGTAAGACCCAAATTGGCCACTAGTAACACCAGTTTGTCTTTTCGACTTCACTAGTCAACTAGTTACACATGTCCTCTTACTAGTTAACAAGTTAGGTCCAAAAAGATTCACTAGTAAACTAGTGACACTCTTTCCATGGCTCACTAGTTAACTAGTGGATGCTATTTGTTGTCACTAGTCAGATTCTGCACAGAACATGTAAAGGCTTTGACCAAACATGTTGGACATTCTTCTTAGATGTGATGCCTTTCCTTGAAGTAGTAAAGCCTTGCTCAGTACTAGTGAACAACTGCGCACCGCAAGTGAGGCATTTTTTTAACATGTTGGACTTTTTGTCACACTAGTTGACATCTTCATCACACTAGTTGGCATGTTCATATTACTAGTTCAACAAAGCTGCTTACTAGTCATCATGTTCATCCTACTAGTACAACTAGTACTGTGATAAAATTTCACTTGTTTAACATGTATGGCAGTAGCAGCATTCACTAGTTAACTAGTGACATGCACATGTTAACTAGTAAGTAGCTTTGTTATACTAGTAAGATGAGGATATCTACTTGTGTGGTGAAGATGTCAACTAGTGCGACAAAAAGTCTCACATGTAAAAGAAATGTCTCCCTTGCTGTGCACAGTTGCCCACTAGTGCTGAGGAAGTCGTTACTAGTTCAAGGAATAGCCTTACATGTAAGAAAAACTTCCAACAGGTTTGGTCAAAGTCTTTACATGTTCAGTGCAGAATCTGACTAGTGACAACAAATAGCATCCACTAGTTAACTAGTGAGCCACGGAAAGAGTGTCACTAGTCAACTAGTGAATCTTTTTGGACCAACATGTTAACTAGTAAGAGGACATGTGTAACTAGTTGACTAGTGAAGTCGAACAGACACCAACTAGTGTTACTAGTGCCCAATTTGGGTCTTACTAGTCGACTAGTGGCAGGTCTTGAACTTCACTAGTTGACAAGTTAGGAAAAAGACACCCACTAGCATAACTAGTAGACATTATGCGTCTTACTAGTCAACTAGTGGAACTTTTTGAACCCCACTAGTTTACAGATGAAGTGTAAAATGTTGTCACTACTATCACTAGTTAACATGTTAAATGCAACACACAGCCAGTAGAGTTGCAGGTGCCACTTAGAAGTCAACATGTTCCACTAGTAAACTGCATGCAAATTAGATAGGCGGGATAAAGACTTTTATTGGTCAGTATTCAAATGAGTGCTGAAAAGCCTTAAAGTGCCAGCTCTGAATATTGACTTTGAGCAGC
Source organism: Epinephelus awoara (assembly GCA_035609425.1). Taxonomy (NCBI): domain Eukaryota; kingdom Metazoa; phylum Chordata; class Actinopteri; order Perciformes; family Serranidae; genus Epinephelus; species Epinephelus awoara. Next base: position 3,733,688 of record CM069297.1, read on the forward strand.
AGTGGTTGCAGGAGATGTGTGCATTTATTTTATTGTGTTATTATAAAATGCAATAAATTTAACAAGTTCATGCTGTAAATATAGTGCACAGATGAAAATCAAACAGATAGTTAACAGTTTGATTTAAAAATAAACAAATAAATAATAGCCTAAATAAATAAATAAATTCAAAAAGAAGAAATATTAATATGCAGCTGATATCATAACGCACCATGACCATTTTGAAAAAGAAAGTTTTCCTCAGTTACCGTGCACTGTGCACGGTACAGTATTGCGCATGGTACAGTACTAGGTACTAGGTACTAGGTAGGTGCCACTACTAGTGCCACTAGTAGCAGTAGTAACACTAGTGTCACTAGTAGCGCTAGTGCCACCACTAGTGTCACTAGTGGCACTAGTAACACTAGTGACACTAGTAGTGCCACTAGCGCTACTAGTGCACCAGTAACAGTAGCAGTAGTAACACTAGTGTCACGAGTGCCACTAGTGCTACTAGTGTCACTAGTGCACTAGTAACACTACTGACACTAGTGCCACTAGTGCCACTACTAGTGTTACTAGTGCTACTAGTGTCAGTAGTGCTACTAGTGTCAGTAGTGCAACTGTTAACAGTTAGTAGTGGCACTAGTGTTACTAGTAACACTAGTGCCACTAGTAGTGGCACTAGTGGCACTAGTGTCAGTAGTGCAACTGTTAACAGTTTACCAGTTGCAGTAAGTGACACTAGTGGCACTAGTAGCGCTAGTGCTACTAGTGTCACTAGTGGCACTAGTAACACTAGTGCCACTAGTGACACTAGTAGTGCCACTAGCTCTACTAGTGCACTAGTAACAGTAGCATTAGTGATTAATTAGGTCTACTAGTGACACTAATGCCACTACTAGTGTCACTAGTTTACCAGTTGCAGTAAGTGACACTAGTGTCATTAGTAGCACTAGGGGCACTAGTGCTACTAGTGCACTAGTAACAGTAGCAGTAGTAACACTAGTGTCACTAGTAGATACACTAGTGACACTAGTTTACCAGTTGCAGTAATACTACTTGTGTGTAGTTCTACTAGTAGCACCACTGCAACTAGTAAACTAGTGTTACTAGTAACACTAGTGGCAATCCTCGTTTCATTTCATGTCCAGCACTGCAGGACAGTGTGTGTGTGTGTGGGTGTGTGTGCAGTGCAGTAGTTCATCAAGAATGTTTAATTACCAGTGGGCTTTTATTTATTTTTATTTGAGACTGTGATTGAATGTTCCTTGGATTTTTATTGATAAAATACTTGTGTGATCATGAAAGGAAAGAAGCAGATTTGCTTTTTTATTTTTATACTCATTCACAATAGGAAACAAAGACATACGCCTGGGGTTTCACTGTTTCTATTTCATTGTCCCTAATAGTTTGCTTTACTCTGCAGTTATAGTTACCAAGGAGCTGGCAATTACACTTAAAAGTTCCCCAGGCTTTAAAGGGTTAAGTTCCCCTGAGTGATATTCTTGTTGGGGAACCAATAAGATGAATCCATTTATAATCCTATTCCGCCCCCTAATTAGCATTTGGTGTCACTAGTGTGACTAGTGCACATTTTGGCTTCCACTTGTACAACTAGTAACGTGTTTTGCCTCACTAGTTAACTAGAAAAGTCAAAATACACTTCAACTAGTAAGCATGTCAGCGTCACTAGTTCAACTAGTAAACATTTTAGATCTCACTAGTTAACTAGTGAGCTCAATAAGGTGTTACTAGTATAACTAGTGAGTATTTCAGCTTCCACTAGTTCAACTAGTAAACATTTTAAGCCCCACTAGTTAACTAGTAAGGTCAATGAGACTTTTTCTAGTTTAACTAGTAAGGTGTAAATCCTCACTAGTCACACTAGTGATGATGTTGGCTCTTACATGTGTAACTAGTGTAAAAAACTTAAGGTTACTAGCAAACTAGTGAGGTGAATAGCTGCTACTAGTTAACAAGTCAGAGCTTTTGCAGCTCACTAGTTCACTAGTAAGACTTGAAGCATTACTAGTTCAGCCCAGTGGGCCACTAGTCTGTCAAAAAGCTGACTAGTTTGGATTTTGGTGCCACTAGTATGGCTCTGTGGCTTCACTAGTCAGGCTTAATTTGTCACTAGTTTGACAAAAATGTCACTAGTTGCTGAAAAAGAGTGACAAGTAAGACTCTTTGTTCAACTAGTTGGACAAAATGTCTAACTAGTGTGACCAGATGTCCAACTAGTGCTGACAATGATCGAACTAGTGAACGACACTGACACCTGATATCAAGGATATGGAATAAATGCTCAAACGGCTTGCCATAGATAGCTCCACTTAGCACCAAGGACACTGAAGATTGTGCACACACACACACACACACACACACACACACACACACACACACACACACACACACACACACACACACACACACACAGAGAGAGAGAGAGAGTCACAGAGCTAACTGTTAGCATCACACGGCTAAAGTTATCTAACAGTTATCAATGGGTTTGATGACAGGGTGTTTCTTGGATTTGAAGATATTGGGGGCTTAGCCCGGACCTCTGTGGGGTATCGTCCTTCTGTTTTTTTTAATATTTTTTTATAAGTTCTATTTTGATGCTTTTTTAATGCACTCTGACATTTTAGTTACCCTTTCCAGATTAATCATGAATTGTGATGTTAAAAGTATTAGTAGTTATTCATAATTAGAAATGAGTAGAAACAGAATTCTTTGCAACTGCTATTGTTAAAATCTAGAAATTTTTGAGGTACTTGTACTTGAGTATTTTATGTTATTAAGTGTATCATTTTATGCTACTCTATACTAAAACTCCTCTACATCTCAGAGGGAAATATTGTGCATTTTATGTCACAACATTTATTTGTCTGCGGCAGTTATTTTGAAGACTTAGATTCATTCATTCATTCGTCAATATCTATAACCACATTTTCTGGTAAAGGGTGGCAGGGGGTCTGGAGCCTAACCCTACTGACTTAATTATAATAACCAACTAATAAATGATGATGTATAATTATAGATTTAACTACCCAGCAGTATTTAAAGCGTTTAAAATGAGCTCCACCTTTACAAGCTGCAGCATTAAAGTGATCACCAGTGCGATTTCTCTTTTGCACGTGATCGCACAGAATGATATTCGAGACAGCCCTAGAAGTTACTGGCTGTAGTGAACATGAACAGAGTTCGTCAGTGGCAGTTCAAACAGTTGTTCTGAGAGCAGCCGCATGGAAATATGACCCTCCTCCTATTCCACCCTCCCATTGATTCTGTGAAGCCTCTAACCTCCTTCAGTGGGAAGAGAGGGTTAGCTACCCTATGCTAATCAAGAAAACACACGCACACAAACACACACACACATACACACAACTCACTTCTTTGCCCCTTGGTAGTTCCTTAATATGTGTTTGTGTGTAGACAAGGAGATAAGGAAAAAAAAAACCTGGACACTACACAGAGAGGAGCCAATTAAAATCATTAGCGCTCAGTATTGACTAGACTTCCACAGAATGCAGAGAGACCGAGAGGGGAGGAGAGCGAAGAAAAAGAAAGGAGGGAGGGAAACAGAAAGATGAACCCTTGACTAGTTTAAATTCAGATTTCTGTATAGAGTTAGGGAATGGGTTGATATCACCTGCAGGGGTTAAAGCAAGAAAAAAATTTGTGCCTGAAATGTGGAGCACGGAAGATTTGTGTGCCTGAAATCTGAAATCTTTTCCGGAGCAGGGGGCTTGGTGTTGTGGTCACAAAATAAAGAAATAGAAATGTATGTGTTGCAAAGGAACGTGTTTATTATCAAAACGAACAAAAAGATTATTGCTTCAGTAGTTACTTTTCAGATTAAACTTTTATAGTATAATGAGTTTATCGATAAAGATTAAACTTTCAGCGGTTACCAGACTTTTTGACTTATAGCTCCTACTTTTCTTTTTTGCCTTGGTGCTATTTATTTTTAGAAGCTAAATCATTTAAGCTGTTTGCAAAATTGTATCAAGCTTGATGTGAATTAAACAGGCAGTTACATCGAAATTTCGCCTCTGGGCAAGCGTGTCATCATTGAAATGGATCATATAATGTTGTGGTGGTGACTTTAAAACTTCAGCATAGAGGATTTTTATTGCAACTTTTGTTTCTGTCTGGTTTCTGTTACCTTACCTTCAAAATTACAGAGCCTCTCCCGCTCTGTCTATGCTCTGTGACTCAATGTGACATGATGTGAAAGCATGCACAGGCGTCAGTGTTGATTGGCTATCACTTGCGCTGTGTAACCAATCAGAGGGGGCTGTAGGCGGGACATTGTTACAAAGTCCAGTGCAGTGGGGACTGCAGGCAGGGAGGGACACGGCTGTATCAGAGCCAAAGGAGCGAGTTTTAAAATACATTTATTTGATCGGTTATCGATGAAAAAACGTCCGATGCAGATTATGGTAAACAGTAGTGTTTACTCGCACACACCTAAATCATTTTCCTGGTTCGCACAGATATATATTTTTAGGGGCAAATGTGAGTGAAATGCTTGTACTGCAGAGCACTTCTGCCCATGCTGGAAAGAAACTTTGCCACGCCGGAAATCCGGCGCTGTGTCCAAGAACTTTAACCCCTGCACCTGTTTTCACACATACTGTAAGTTCATTACCACTCACACACAAAGGAAGGAGGGACAGAGGAGTACAATTGAGCAGGGGGGTGAGTGAGAAAAAAAGGCAAAGTGAAAGGGAAGCAAAGGAAATTTAAACTAAGAGAGGGGAAGAGGAAGGGAAGGAGAGGAAAATAGTAAAGGCAGGATGGAGGGAGCAGGGGCGGAAATCCCAGGGAGGACAGGGGGGGACATCACCCCCCGTGCAGTAAAGCTGTACCCCCCTAGAATAATTTGAGACACAATTAATAATTTTTGAACAATGCAGTATTATTTATTGAAAACACAATGTAAGCGGTTATTATATATCATTATATTATTATAATTATAATCAATATAATGCAATAATGTGCTATTTAAATCTTAAAAGATTTAGTCCCCCCCTCCCATTCCTAGTAGTGGTATATCCCACACTCTTTCCAACTGGCGGGTCTAGGCTGGACCCGGCTGCCCACATCGCGCATCACGGGTTAAGAAGTACACTCACACAGACACATTACAACACATCCCATTGACTGTTACAACAAGCCCCAGGCCCAGGCTGATAATAGAAACTGTCTGGAACATTTCTCCTACATTGTTCAAAAGCCTACTCAATTACGAGTGCTGCTAAGCTAAAAGCTGATCAATAAGCTCAGAGTTTAGTGATAGAGAGGACAGGGGAGAAAGAAGAGGGAGAGGACAGGACAAGAGCAGTCAGTGGCGGAGCGGCTCGTAGCTAATTGGTACCCATCTGTAGGCTCTCCACCTGTCAGTGAGACAAACATGAAAATGCGCAGTTTAACCGACGAGGAGCGGTCATTACGCGCGATTATTATGCACGGTTGTGAGGTAAAACAGGTTTCAAAATTCAAAATACCTTGTAAACAAACGAAATATTCAGTATTACACATTTTCTTTGGTTACTTTTCTTTCAAACAACAAAGTTATGATCTCACTGCCGGTAAAAAAACGAAAAAAAAAAAAAAAAACCCAAACGGTTTGCTCCTGCAGCCAGCCAGAGACGAAGGATCCATTCCACACACCTGAGCCAGAGAAAAAAAGAGGGAGAGGAGAGAGATCGAGTTTCTGTCTTTGATGAATGAAGCCTTATTGTTTTGCTGCTATTAAACAATGAGAGACATGTTTTCTCTGTTTACTTAATAGCATACGGTAAATCTTCACACTGCTGGGCACGGGGAGACAGAGACCTGCTCTGCTCCAGACACACTCAGCACCTTGGACAGCACGGTGCACCTGACTGTTGATTTCAATCATTTTGTTTTAAATCTGGACATGTGCAGGTGGACTCAGCCAGTGCTAAGAAAGGTCCTATGCCTGCCCTTGGGGAGATAGAGAGAAGATTAAAGCGTCAAATTGTGGTAAAAGATTCTGTTAAAAACAGGCTACAACTTTTTTTCCTTGTCCCCTCCTGGAATTATTCTCTGAAATTTTACTGTTTATTGCCCCCCCCCCCAACTATGAAATGGGATTTTCGCCCCTGGGAGGGAGTAATGACAGGATAAAGAAGAGGGGAGACCAGTAAGAAAGAAACAGTGAGTGCAGCAGGGGAAAAGAATAAAAGGAGCAAACGATGGAGGGTGAAAGGGAAGGAAGGAAGGAAGGAAGGAACAGGAAATAACTGGGAGGAGGTGGTGGAGCTTTAGGAGAAAAGTAAGGAGGAAGGAAAGAAAGAATAAAGGAACATATGAAAAGTAGAGAAGAGTGATGTGACACACGTCGAATGAGACCAGTGGAACAAAGCTGACAATACGAGAGTAACGCGCGCGCGTGTGTGTGTGTGTGTGTGTGTGCGCGCGCGCACGCGCGAATGCTGACAGAAAGAATTCTTCTTTTGTGTCTCTCACTATACCAGTACTGAGGAGCTGGCTGGCACCTCCCTATTGGCCAAGGGAATGTTCAGGAAAAAAAGCATTCTTGAAATTGATTGGTTGGTTGGATCCAGCACTCTCCCCTCTTCCAGATCTCCCAGAGACTCCAGATCTTCTCACATCTCGATATGGACAATGCTGTTGTTGGATTTTTTGACACAGTAGTCCAGGAGTAAATAGAGCACAATCTCTCTCTCTTTCTCTGTCTGTCTGTCTCTGTCTCCCTCTCTCTCTCTCTCTCTCTCTCTCTCTCTCTCTCTCTCTCTCTCTCTGTGTATATATGTATGTATATATATATATATATTTATATATCCCAGTCAGGGCAGGTAACACATATCCAATCTGGACCCTAAGGCAAGATTCTTAATGCTACTAGCCTACCTCAGGATGAGTGAATCCACAAAAACAAGAGTCATACCGGCTAGGACGTCGCCTGGATCATCAAGGTCCACGTCAGGTATTGGGGAACTAGGACAATCTGATGAGAAATGGAACAAGATATAGATGGATGAGAGCAGGAAATATGGAACTGTTGGAATGCTACTATACAAGTAACCCCAGTGAGAGGGGCTAAATGCAGAGGATGTGGGATATATGGATGCTTCGAAAGCCAACATCTACACTGACAACGAAACAACTTCTAGCCCACTGTTCCAAAAAAACAAACTATTCACAGTCAACAACTGCTATCACAAACAGATTGATGAGGTACAACCAACATGCTACGGCAAGGGGGAGCCAGGACGACAGGTTAAAGTGGGGATGTCATCATCATCCCCGCACTCTGAGATTGGGTACCAAGCCTCATGCCCTTACAACACAGAATGAGCAACTATTAGTCACCTCCTCTATATGGATGACATCAAGCTGTATGCCTGGAGTAAGCGAGACATCGACTCACTGATCCACCTCAACAGGATCTACAGCAATAACACTAGAATGTCATTCGGACTAGATAAGTGTGGTCCGATAGTGTCCAAGGGAGAGAGGATGATCAGAACCAAGGGGGTTGAACTACCAGAAGGCCGAATTGCAGATGTTCAAGACAGCTACGAATACCTTGGGGTCCTGCAGGCAAATGGGAACCACAAGGAGGTCGCAAGAAAGTCAGCCACAGCCAAATACCTAAAAGGAGTAAGGCAGGTCCTGAAAAGTTGGCTGAATGGAAAGAACAAGGTCCAAGCCACCAACACGTACGCCCTGCCAGTCATCAGATACCCGGCTGGTATAATAAGCCGGCCAAAGGAAGAGATAGAGGCCACTGATATCAAGACAAGGAAGCTTCTCACAATGCATGGAGGGTTTCATCCTAAGTCCAACACCCTGACACTGTACACTAAGCGTATTGAGGGGGGCCAAGGACTGGTGAGTGTCAGAGCCACTGTCCAGGACGAAACAACAGGCATACATCAGGCAGATGGCTCCCAAAGATTAGCTGCCTGAAGTAAATACCTCAGGCAGCAGAAACATGAGAATGCAGAAGAGGAGGATGAACCATCATGGAAGGACAAGCCCCTGCACAGCATGTACCACCGACAAATTGAAGAAGTGGCTGACATTAAGATATCCTACCAGTGGCTGGAAAAAGGCTGGGCTGAAAGACAGCACCGAAGCATTAATCATGGCAGCACAGGAACAGCCATATATATATGTATATATATATGTGTATATATATATATAATTATATGTAAAAAAAAAAAAACTGAATTGTTTGTTTTTTTTTTACCTGTAAAATATTGTTGATATATTGGTACAGTCTACCTCTTGTTGAAACGTTTTGTGCAAACAGCCCGACTGGAATTTGTGCAGTTTGTGACATTTCCTGCTGGACTTATGAGGGAGATAAAAAGTGTGAAAATACAGACCTGTGTACACTGTGTACTGAGGACAACACTGTGTGAGGGGGTGTTCAGTGGCCTGAGTGAATGATTGTGCTGCTCTGCTTTCCTCACTGTTAATTGCTCATCCATTACTCTGGGCTAGATTACATACACACCAAGGACATAAACACTGGATAGCATTAACAGCTTAATGTGTGTGTGTGTGTGTGTGTGTGTGTGTGTGTGTGTGTGTGTGTGTGTGTGTGTGTGTGTGTGTGTGTGTGTGTGTGGAAAATGGGGCTGAGTTAAGGACGGGGTATTCATGGTGCAGGTCTGCTCTCTGTTCTCTCTCATTCATGATATACGGTCACTTGTTTTTGTCACCATTTCACCATTACTCCAGGGCTTTATCCACCTAATAGCACATTAGGCAGGAGCTGTATGTGTGTGTTGCCCACTGCCAGTCTAGGTGTCATTTACCTTAAACCACAGAGGCCAAAAGCCATTAAAACACCTAGTATTACATGCCCAAACACACCCAGTATTAATACAATGGCTAATACATTCTTACTTGTTACCTCTGCTAACATGGACAAACAGAGGCTCATTTTTCTCCTATGTCTCACTGGTACCAAGCTAGTTCAAAAAGCATTACTGAGATACTGGATTTTTAGGCCAATGCCAATATTGATATTCCAGCTTTTATAAATTTAATATATTGTCCAGGATTTTTTTTCTTTTTAATTTAACCCTTTAAATTCTGCTTAACCATTTAGTAAAGCACATTTTAAGCCACGATGTCTGCGGAAAAAAATATGAACCTTACCTGACTGAGTGATCTCTACCATTCAGTTTAGTTATGTTATACTAAAAGAATCCACTAGATGGCACTGTGTCTTTTAATAGTATGTGTTTTCAGTTCACCTCCTACACAAAGTTAGTAACAAAAAGTCACTCCAGGTTTGAGGGCTCTGTGTGGTGGGATTTACAACGGTAGGCATGTTTATTTGACATGTTATAGTTCCAGAGGTCTTTCTGAACAGACTTACGTAACATTGTACAAAAAATAAGTCTAACGAAAGTCAAATAATTCTTTAAAAACATGCTCTACCAAATGGTTCATTTGTCATTTTATGTTAAAAGCAGTAAAATTGACTATTTGCCACAAAACCAAAAATTTGTTCTTAAATTATACATTAACTGTTATAATAATTTTTTTTTTTAAAAAAAGAAGAACATTTTTTTACACTACTGAGTCACATTCACCTACTCACACACCGGTGGCTGAGGCTATCTTACATGGTGCCACCTGCTACTCAGTAACCATTCACACGATCTCACATACCGAAAGCCAGCCATCGGGAGCATCTTCTGATTGGTGGACGACCGGCTTTACCTCTGAGCCACAGCCGCTGTCACTTGACAATTATGTGGTTGCTGCCACTGGCTGACAGATAACGCTCCATTCAAAAAGCTTTCCCAGCCTTCACTGTAACTTGTTAAACAGTGCCCTGGCACACTGAAGTAGAGTGGAGCCAGAGAATGCCCAACGAGAAGTCTGTCACTAGTGTCACTTGTTATTTGTTAGTGACAACGTTACTATGCTATGCCTAATGGCGGCACAATGTAAAAAAAAAAAAGGGGGAAATCTACGAGAGAACAGAAATATATGAGGGAATTGGAAAATAATTATCAATGGCTGGCTTGCATGAATCAGAATGTGTTGACCAAATGCACTGTCTGCATCGGGAAATATACCCCGCCTCAGCTGTTGACAACCTTTGCTCTGTTCTTAATGTTCTTGGTACATCTTCCAAATCTATGCAGTAATACAGTGTACATTTAGCATTGGAGAACACAGTGTACCTGAGACCAGTAGGCATGTCCTTCCTCTCTCCCTCTTTGTATTTTCCTCTCACAGTCTCAGTCACTGTTTTATTCAGTATACCAGTGCAACACATTTGGCTCCCTCTGTAAATTGAATTGTACAACCAAATCTATTCAGTTATGGCTTTGTAACACCAAATTTTGTCTGAAGTGGTCATACTTTGAGTTGTCTGATGCATTTTTAAGCAATGTCTTTTGAAATGGTAGCAGAAAGACAAAGGATGGATCGTGGGTAATTGAGTTTTTCTGGCCCAATGGATGCCTTTCTGCTGATTGATGTATTAACCAGAGTTGACAGTCATGATTGTAGGCACCATTGTGCTGTAGTTCTCTGTATGGATGAGATAATACACACTCCCCTTCTCTCTTCCTCAGTCTCCTTCTGTCTTGTTGTGCTGTTTGTTTTCTCCCCCCACCTTTAATGCTCTCTATTCCTTCTCGTCTGCCAGTCTGTCTCTCTGCTTCTCTTCCTACACTCTTTCTAGATAGAGGAGGCTGTAATTATCACAGTAGGGCAGAAAGCAGTCCCTGTGTTTTGCTGCATAGAAGGATTTGGCAGTGAAGCCTCTTAACTGACACCATTTTAACTCAGATGGTGTATGTTTTTGTGTCTGGAATTGTGGTGAAGCTTGAATCACATCTTACATCAAACTCAACAACAACAGTCCAGATCTAGACGTGTTTTAGCACTGCACTAGATACAGACTTACATCAGATATGTATGGCTGTTGGTTGTATGTAACCAATGGTGCTGTGATAACGTGGCAATCCAGACTGTTTTGCAGCTTATCCCTGCTTTTTAGTTAGATAAAGGTCCATGTCCCCAACCAGGATGTTCTCATGCACTGTTATAAAATACAAAAAGGAAAGTACCAGATTTTGTGTAACACCCAGGTAATCAGGCGAGAGTAAAGAACGAAGAAGTATAAAGACCATAAGTCAGTGTAAATAAGAGGGTTGAAGTGGTGGATGAGAAAAACAAACACAAAATGTCTCTCCAGGAGATTGGTGTTTGTGCTGCATGTGAAAACAAGTGAACTTTAAGGTATTTCAAGATCATCATAACGTTATGTTAAAGCTACTCTTACCTTTCTTGCATTTCACACAGCACTTGGAAAAAATTTGAACATCCACAACTCCCGCCTCCCTCCAAAGTCAGTGATGACTGATGAGTTTTAGAATAAGGTTACAGTGCTATTGTTAGATAGTAGTGTTAACGTTACTAGTAAGTTGAAACGCACAAGGAAGTGTTTCAGAGGCTACGCTACAATAGGCTAACGTTAGCCATTAGCAACTAGATGCTGTGTTGTCATATAACATTATATGTTATATTAGAAGCAAACTAAACATAACGTTACCTGTCCTGCACAGTCAAACGCAACCCCAGAGTTTTGAAACTTATCCGGTCAGTGATGTCACGCGAGTGGTTACGTCAGTCCAGTCGGAGGCTTCCATGTGGGGAAGACAGACAGGATGCTCGGCCAGTAATTGCAGTGATTGATTGGAGTTTTCTTAGAACCACATGAGAATGGTATAATTATGAGTTTTTATTTCTGGTGGAATTCACTTACATTTTAGTGTGCCATCAGCTTATTAATAGCATTTTAACCTAAACAAAGAAAAGCATAAAATTTCCAGAAAGGTAAGTGTTGCTTTAAGTATGTAACTTTACATGAAGTACGTAATATGACAATGCCCAACTATGTTTCTTTTCCTAAACCTAACCTATGTAATTTTACATATCTTAATCTAACCTATGTAACTTTACTTTAAGTAAGTAATGTGATGATGCCCAACCATGATTTTTTCCCCTAAACCTAACCTAACTTTTTCCTGAACCGAACCTTTGTAATTTTACCTATCTAATATAAGCTATGTACGTAACTTTACATCAAGTACATAACATGATGATGCTGAACCAACATTCTTTTCCTAACCCTTAGGAAAGTAAAGTTATAACTTTACTTTCCTAAACCTAACCTTTGTAATATTACTTCCCTATATCTAACCTACCATATACTTCCAAATAGTCGCCCGGTGGCAAATAGCCGCCAGGCACCTAATAGCTGCCGGGGGTTTGACCCCATTTTGCATATTAAATGCCGGTCTGATTAAACGCCCGGGCGATTATTTCCTCATTCATTGCCTCATGGCTGTCCCTCCTTGAGGGACTGTTTGCGCTTTTACGCATGGGTCGGTGGTGAAGTGGTGCACATGACTTGTTCTATGGACGGACGGATGGATGGACAGACAGCCACGTATCTAAAACAGGTAATACATCTGGCTACATCTTTCCCACATCAAATATCTGTGATCACCTTGACCCCTGTGCGTAAAAGCGCACACAATTCTGTGTCCTCTCACCATGGATGCTGTGATTTGATGGCCCGGTACTCAAGCCCACTCTAAGACCCAATAATAATAATAATGATAGTAATAAGTTACTGTGGACCTATATGCCATGCCTTTTAATAAAATTACCAGAAGAGTCAGGTAATGTCAGCCTGAATTACTCACGTGCGTCCCTGATGAAAATCGCTGACATGCACGGGAAATACGGCTTCTACAGGCTCGCCATAGCTTACTGTCAGGACCCAGGGACCAGAATTCGGGATGGCGGACCGTCGGAATGGCCCATTCGTTTGGTATTCGGATAACTGGGGCTTTACTGGTATAATGCAATAGCACCACCCAGCGGTGAAACCCGTGTACATGAAAAAAATGACCCACTCTAAACGTTTAGATATTTTTGTACACAAACTCACCCCTATATTATACAGTATTTTTGCACTAAAAACATACTGGACAGGAACTGTAACCAAATAATGGCCTGGTGCAGGTCAGTGGAAAAAAAAATAAAAGCCTTGAGCAAATAGCCGCCTGGTTCTTTTAAACGCCTGGGGTCAAAATCGAATTTGTGAAATAAACGCCTGGGCAAAATACGGTATGTAAGTTTACTTTAAGTATGTAATTTCGCTTTAACTCCGTAATGTGATGACGCCCAACCATGATTCTTTTCCTAAACCTAATCTTAACTCATAATGTAAGCCACCTGAACTACCACCACTACTATGCAACAGAGAACTGCTTTCTGTCCTACTATAATAATTACAGCCTCCTAGAGGGAGCGTTGCAGTAGTAATCACAGAACTATTACCAGGGAGCTGGTAGTTTACAGATCATTGTTGTAATCAAATTTGTGTCCCCGCTTATGCTCATTCACATCCCCTATTCTCGATCTACTTCTGCTGAAGCCTTGCTAAACTAAACTTGCAATTTAAGACAGTCTGATATGGTTATCAGTGAAGGTGGGGATTAGTGGATGGACTGACATCACCTTTCCTGCCTTGGATTGCAGAATTTGCTGAATGAAACTCGAGCCATTAAGTGGATGGGTAGGCATTAAAACAAGGGTTTCATATCAGGCTGCATTTCTATGTATTCTGGATGACTGAATGAAATGTAATATCTAGATATTAACAGAGGATATTGTTATGAACCTTATTGACATGGGATCAGTGTAAGTGTTTATGGGGTAGCTACTGGGGGCGTGGGTCTTGGTTTTAATGCATTTTCTGAGTGGGACCAAATCATTGTTTTGTAACTCCCAAGTCAAGACTGACAAGTCCCAAGTCCTAAACTTTGAGTTTTAAGTCTTAAACATGTCATAATGCACAATAGACAGTTCAGCTTTATTTACAGTCTTGCATATTTCAATTAGTTTCTTGTCAACCACCTGCAGTTTTTGTACATAAATGAAACTATCTTTGGTTATCATTTTTTCCCCAACTGGTGTTCAGTAACATAATGCTAGTTCTTTATGTTTCTGTCCTACAACTCGACTGGATGCTGTCAGATTGTGGAAAGTGGATCTGGGGAATTAAATGTCTACTTGCTGAATGAATAGGGCTTATGCTAGTTCTTTTAAGGAATTAAGAGAAATTAATTAATTTGTGGCTGACTTTTTAAGTATACTTCTTAATCTTTGGGTTTGGGGAAGGTTTTAAGTATTGGTGATGTAAAGGCTCAAGTCCGAGTGAAGTCCCCAGTCATTGGTGTTAAAGTCCAAGTTGAGTTGCAAGTATTTTATTTTGTCAAGTCAAGTCTAAATTAATGAAATTTGTGACTCAAGTTTGACTGGAGTACAAATCATGTGAGTCAAGTCCACAACTCTGGTGAAGGGGGTATTTAAACTAAAATAGATTGTTACATTTCTTTTTAAATTTTAGCAGAGGAATCCAATTTTGTGACTGTGTCATTTGAAACAAATTTACTAAGAATTTACTGGGGCTTTACACACCACCATGTCGTCATGGGTTTGTAAATATTTGATGCCGTCTCATTACGCAGTTTCACCAAATTCATCAGCACCATCTGGAATCAGTGTGGGGCTACACATGAATATAAACTTTCACTGTAGTGTTAGATGTCGGCAGCCATGACGGATCAGCCAGTGAAAAAGAGGGAGGCACAGTAATGATGCCTCAACATCATTACAAAAAAGGGGTTGATTTAGTTCCCCACTTATTATACAGTAGTTTTTTTCTGATTGATGCATTGTTTGTTGTGCATATTGTGACCAGCTGGTAGATTGGAGCTTACCTATAGAGTCATGGTTTGTTTTAGTAAAGAACTATTTTCAGCCTGCTGCTATACATAATTCTGTTGCCTCTGTCGCCTCTTCACAATGTGCTAGTGTGCTGCTTTGTCAGCATGCGAGCTGGTAGCCAAGGCAGAATAGCTGTTAATATATAGCTGTGTATTAGCAGGGTCAGAGCCAGTGGCTGCAGCAGTGTGTCCGGGGTGTGGAGGCTGCCGGCTGCTGTTTGCCACACAATTCAAGGCCAATTAGCCTGGAATGAAAAGCTAATGAGAGGGTGTTTAGAGCTGACAGTAAGTGGGGCTTCTCTGTGGAGAATGATAGTGTTTTTCTGTGTCCCTATCCCTTGTGGTGTGTGTGTGTGTGTGTGTGTGTGTGTGTGTGTGTGTGTGTGTGTGTGTGTGTGTGTGTGTGTGTGTGTGTGTGTGTGTGTGTGTGTGTGTGTGTGTGAGTGAGCATCTGTGGCAAACATTTAGCAGACACAGGCTTGTGGGGTTTCCTTGTATAGAAACAACATGGCAATTATGCACTTAAGAAGAAGCAGTTGAATTTAAATGACTTCAATTTCCAGGGTGTCTACAGTTTCTTCAAAGGAATCTAAAATTTTAGAAGAATTATTTACAACTTAAACTTATCTGGAACCAATGGTACAACTAAGCATTGCTCAAACGAACAAAACTTTTTTCCTGAGTTTGTGTTACAATGATTCTGTGTATGTCAGTTTGACAAATAATCACTTTTTCTAGAACACTCCAGAGCTTACAGTATTACATCTTTTTCAGCCAGTGGAGTTTGTATGGCTCCTTTCCCACCGCACAAAACCCCCACTAACATCCACTAACTTCTGTCTTTTGTATGCAATGAGAAAGGTTACAATTAGCATTCACACCTGGGTCAGGTGACTCTGCATTAGTTTAGTTTAGTTTATTAGGATCCCCTTTAGCTCCTGCATTGCAGCAGCTATTCTTCCCGAGGTCCATAACAACTTTACCATTGTGACAGTGCACAAAACAACACACACTGAGCAAAATAACAAGACTAGACTAAAACACAGACACAGACAAACAAAAAGACATCGCATAACCTCCAGTTTGGGGCTAAATTTTGCTCAGATTACCTGATGTTCCATTATTGTAATATTAGACAAGTATTTACATAATGCTGTACATTCACATTTGTATGCTTCCCTACACACATTTCATGTACATTAAAAGGAATACTTCTTAGGAAAAACAATAACTTCACCATGCATGAAGTTCATCACAGTGTATGAAATTACCAATTAAATGTCCCTGCACCACAAACAAAGACAGACCCTTCACAACCTGAGACACATGACACAATCAAACTTTCCTTTGAAATCATAAAAATTAGGCTTTGACACCTATACTTTGTCTGTTTAATGGATAATCTAAGTTTTTGTCAAAAGGTACTGCTTCAATATAATTTTAAATCTAGCTTTATTGTTTTCCTGTGTGATGTGTTGAAGGAGTGAATTCCATTTATAAATACCTCATACATTATTGTATGTTTTATTACATTTGTTCTTACTGTTGGTAATACAAAGTTTCCTCTTGTAGAATGTCTTGTAGGGTAGTCATGTCTATCTGACCTAAAAGATATTTTTACCTCCGCCAAGGAGGTTATGTTTTTGCCGGCGCTGGTCTGTTTGTCTGCAAATTAACTCAAAAAGTTATGAACGGATTTTGATGAAATGAAAAAAGATAATACAATTTTGGTGGTGATCGGTTGAAGCAAAGTGGATAAAATAATAAATAAAGTCTATTGTCTGACAGCCTCAGCAGCAATTACAATTTCTAAAGACGGTGAAAATATCTGATTCAGAGGGGGTAATCTCTCAAGACAGATTCTGCAGTTTACATTGTAGAACTGGTTGGCAGCCCTGTGTGAAAGACGACCACAGAGGGGGGGTTGAGGGCTGGGCTTTGAGTTTGAACAATACTGCGCTTTAGCCAATCACAATGGAGGGGGCGGGGCCGAGATGTGCAGGTGTCCCCAGGAAATGTGTACCTACAGAAACAGCAACCTCCGTGTCCATGGCGACCACTCCACCCAAAACGCCGTCTCGTCAATGTGAAAAAAATATTTTTTCCAGCGGATGTCTTAGTTACAACATGATTGAGCTAACTGGGGTAGTTTCATGTCGTATCCGACAACAGGAGGTTTTTAACAGATGACGTCCTGATGTTAGCTTTGCTGCTGCTGTAACCATGTTAGTAATTACAAAACGTGCACACAGAAATAGTTTGTTCAATCATTGTGTTTATGGACTTTACAAACATCAGATTAGTCTAAACGGTGATATAGTGATGTGAAAAATATAAATATACATATATATATATATATATATATATATATATATATATATATATATAGCTAAACTCTGCTGGTTTTCTACCTGAAAGTATTTGTAAACAACAAGGTGATTCCCTGGGGCACCACTGGAAGCATAGCTGTCAAGTCTCCCGTTTTGGCCGGGAAACTGCATTTTTTAAAATTTTTTAACCGTATTTTACCCCTCTTTCCCGCCGTCCTCCCGTATTAGTATTTTCCTGTAAATCTCTTGTATTATAATATAATTTAAAATAAAACAAAACATTCCTCTGCCTCTCCAAACCATAGCTGTCAAGTCTCCCATTTTGGCTGGGGAAACTGTATTTTTTTTATTTTGTAACCATAGCCTGGGTGGCAGTTGTCGGTGGTTAGTGTCGACAGCAGGTCTGGTTGATTTTGCTATGGGCAATGTGGGCGACCGCCCAAGGCCCAATCTATGTGAGGGAACATGAATGCCCTCCTAAAAAAACAAAAACAAAAAAACAAAACTCGCCAGTTTTCTAGACTACCGCTCATTTCCACATCAAGTTAGTATTATCAAGTTTCAACCAGCAGCAGAAAGGAAAGGCGAATCCTGGCAGTTGTGGGTTGAACGTGGGTCACAGACATGAATATGGCGGAGGCTCATAGTGCTCTGCGGCGCAAGATAACGGCTTACTGGCGACAGAGAAGTCCGACTCCAGGTCCAGTAATTTCCTCTTTCGTAGGTGTCATGACTGCCCAGTAGTACCTGGACAACTGAACCGTGGCGGCACACAGGTATGTGGTGTGTCAGAGGAGAAACAAGCCGTTCACATTTCTCTTTGTGGCAGGTAATAGTCCACAAACCTCACCGCACTTGAGGGACTGTTCTTTACTTATGGAAGGACTGTCAGGGGAGGAGGGTGGCTGGTTGATTTTTATTTTATTTTGATTCCCCCCCCCCCCCAGGCCGGTTCTATGCAGGGGCAAGAGGGGGCAATGCCCCCTTAAACAAATGTCTTACCCCCTCAAATCAAATCCGCCGAAAAAGGCACAAAACTGAAAAGTTTTCTCATCTGTCTCCACTCCACTCCGTGCTGTGTGCCGGCTGTGTGTGATCTAATGTTACTGTCTGCAGTCGGCAGAGACCCTCCCCCCAGTAAACACCCAATCACTATTTAGTATGCAAATGACCGAAGATGCATTGGCATCAGGTTTCTGAGTCTCAGTGAGGCAGAATGCAGCAGTGAAGTGACACTCCGTTAAACTCGTCATAGCGTCTCATGATGTGAGATACTTAATATATAGTTAACAACAAAATGTGAGCATAGAGAGTTTCGAACGTTTCTTCAATCACACAAGCACAGCAAGAGGTGAGTGCCTGCTGCATGTCACATACTGAAGACAAATGCCCTGTGTTTGCCAGACCCCTACGTAAAAAAAAAATTCCCTTATTTTCAAATCCAAAACTTGACAGGTATGACAGGTATTGCCGGATGTGAAGGGGCTGCTCTTCCGTTAGTCGAAAAACTTCGGGTAGTGCTTCCAGAGGTAAAGGAAGAAAAAATTTTTTTTTTTTTTTTTTTTACCGATGGATTTCCAGATTGGAGGGGGAGGGAATATCACCTACTTGGTGGAGGTCTGCACTCTCTGAGTGCTTTTCTATATTTTTCAATAAAACCAACAGAACTTTTGTAACAGATATTTCTGATGAGTACTAATAATGAGTACAGTGATCTATTCTTGACATGTACCCAAGCAAAATTATTATGCATTGCAACCACATTTGATCTGTATCCACAGTCACGGGTGTTTATCACCTCCAACATCACACAACATCCGGGTAGCCCCTTTACCAGCGAGATGCAATTATGTCCCACTGCAAAATACTGTCTATGGTCTGTCTCTGTCCTAACAAGAATCAAACATCAATTAGTCTTCAGTTTGAATGACAGACTGAATAGGTAATATATAATAAAAAAAGTTAACACTGTAACATTTTCACAGACCTTCTGCTGTCTACTGTTTACTAACTTGTTTTTTAGCCTATTCGTGATGTTGAAGGTGACACACTAGGGGAAAAAAAACAGAGACGCATGTTCGTCTGTTGCAGAACAACATACATGTGCTGCTTTTTGGTGGAAAAGGGGATACGTCAGGCTGAATGATGGCATGTTCTGTAGTATGGAAAAATAGTGAATCAGTTATCTATTTCTCATCATTTGGGAGTCAACTGTAAGCTCTATCCCTGATTATATCAATATAAGGAAAATCCCCTTAAATGTATGGAATGTGCTATGGGATGAGGAACAGACAAACCACAACGGTGTGTGTCCCATTTTCATGCCTCACTGTTTTTACCTGTCTGCAAACAGTTGCCTTACTAAGTCTCTCAGCATCACCAACACTATACAGGAATGTACCGATAGCAAAGAACCTCAGTGGTCAGAGAGAAACCTCAGTTTCATTTTATTATATTTGTTTTAATCTGTAACACTATGGTGTTCGTCAGAAATGAAAGAGTAAACCAAAATAGAGAAAATGGGACTTGTAGTACATGGCCTAAAATATGCAAAAATTCTTGTGTGGTCTCAGATTATATGAGAAATGGCAAAGTAAAAATCACATGTATTCCCTTGTGTACTCCAACAATATATTTAGCTTCTCACCTCTATCTACATGCATTTACAACTCTCTCTCTCTCTCTCTCTCTCTCTCTCTCTCTCTCTCTCTCTCTCTCTCTCTCACACACACACACACACACACACACACACACACACACACACACACACACAAAAAAAATTCTTAAAAAGTCCTGAAAAATAAAAATGTGTTTACCGCCACACATCAGAGAAAACACAAGCCTAAGCACTATTTGCCGCAGGGTGTGACGTGGCAGCTCCAGCCTGCTGATGGTTTCTGTCTCTGGTAGATAGTCCTTGTGACCGCTGTTGTCACTGATCTCAACAGTAGGATCTAAAGGGGAGAGCAGAGCAGCATATCAGGTACATGTGCTCAATGTCAACTCACGGCACACTGCCTTCCAACCAGCCCTAAGGGCAAAGTTCTACATATGGGGGACAGGAATGAGCTCTAAAAGGCTATGAGCATGTGTGTGTGTGTGTGTGTGTGTGTGTGTGTGTGTGTGTGTGTGTGTGTGTGTGTGTGTGTGTGTGTGGTTTCAAACATAGCAGAGAACACTTTGCCCAGATGTGTGTTTATGGTACTTTCAAAATTGGCTGCTTCTTGGGTATTGTTAAATTTTATCAATTCAAAATAATAGCAGGCTACATTTAGGCTCTACAGTTGTAACAACAGTGGTGCCACAGGCTGTGTCAGTCTAATGAGCATTTTTCTCCACACATGCTGTTTTCTCCAGCCAGTGTAGGAAATTAAAAAAATATCTGGGGGGACAACTTTTGCCCCCATGGTCTAAAAGAAAAATGTTGTGGGTACTTTTACAAAATAGTAATTAGTCCATAATTAGTCCATAAAGTAGTTTTTTAAAACATAATTTATGTGAGTTTTAAAAGTAAAAAGGGAAATAAAGACATTTCTAAAGCTTTAGTGTTTTATTTAGCTCTTAATAGCCTTAATATATGTATAATGTTTTAGTTGATCGATAAATTGAAAACTTCATTACAGTCAGTTAATAGTCTTTTTAAACATCCACTTTAGAAATTGTAAAAGGTCTATTAACCAAGTAAAGACACATTGAGATTCAATTGAGATTCATACATTATCCACGCTCTCTTCAGAGACACCAAACGCCAAAGCAAATAGGAGTTGCTGGTTTACTGCTGTCACAATCTTTTGTTTGTTATGGTGTGACTTTCAGAAGTGACCTAACATGGCATCCGCAGCAATACATGGGTTTCTATGTAGCAACATTGTACAAAAAACGATGTAAGGTCACATAGGTAAAAGTCTGAATACAGACAGTTTGAATACATCAGGATTCCTACTGGAAAGCTACAAATGATATAAAAAACTAAAAAAAAAAAAAAAAAAATCAGTTGATTTAATCTCTTAAGTGTTTGTTTATATTTGTTTGCTCACAGAAACAAAGAAAAAAATCCCATTCATAAAGTGCCTTTTGATTATTTTCACAAGACATTTCTCATGGTACACTCATAAAAGAAAATATTTTTGCATCGAGTCTTAGAGTGTGCGCCTGACATCTTTTTTCAAATTTGTATTTTTTCGTCAACAGTCAGCACCTCTCCAACCCTGGTGTGTGCTCCTCCTCTCTCTACACTCATACATACACACATGTATACAGTATGACAATAAAGAAGTTTTTGTGAGAATGTCAGACTTTCAGACCATTTTGAGGAGTGCCTATGATTTGCATATTCCAGATTTTATCTTAAGTGTGTCATGTAGTATGGGACTTACACTGGCCTGGTCTTGGTCTTGACCTGGTCTCAAACCCCAAGTCTCCATCATGTGTTGGTCTGAGTACACTCTGGTTTAGGTGGTCCTAAGTGTAACATTGGTATACACTACCTTTCCTTAAACAGTAGTTTCCACAATTTCTTGTCTGATATATCTCTATATCTTTATAACCCCATATATTTTCTCACAAATACATGAATATATGTATGTCAGATAAGCTGTGCTAATTACCACTTACTCTCTGGTAACTGAATTAGTACCCCTGGTTAGAAATCACAGACCCAAACAGAAATAAGATAGCACAAACACTCAGCAAGTACCATCAGCACAGTTCTTATTGCCCTGGAAGACTCCCATCTATCCATTAACATACATATATTTTCAAAATGGATATACATGCAAATAAACCAGTAATTTCAGATAGTGAGTGTGCCATAAGTCTCTAAGTGAAGAGTGACAACAGAACAAAATCAGCCTGGATACAAAGGGTTAATGCAGTGTTGAGGCATCATTACTGTGCCTCCATGCTGGACCTAGTTTTTCAAAGGAGAGATGTACTGACCCAGTAAAGCTGACTGAGACTGCCCTTAGACACTTCCAGCAGGAAAGTCCTCGAAACCCCTACCATACTCACCCCACACATCCACCCTCACTGACTGAAGCTGACACTGAGATGACAGTTTAAGGTCAGAAGTGTTGTTTTTGGCATTTCACTCGTTTGGATTCCAGCCTTTCTTCCCTGAATGACTGTTGAATTTAAATGCAGGCTTAGGCATCGGTATGCATTGTTTCAGATGAGGTGGTTTTTGGTCATGCTTGCAAAGCCAAATGCTTTTTTCTTTCAGTTAGAAGTTAACACTGGATCAGTTCCTGTTAGACACAAAAACAAAGTTTGTGCTCTTGCTCTTGTGTTCACGTGAGTGTAACTATGTGTGTTGAAAAATTGTAGTGTTAGCTGTGTACTTCAACAGTGTTATTATCAGTGTGCACAGACACCGCCTGTTTTTTCCCGCCCCATCTCTCCATCCCTTGTGGTGGAAAGTGCCAAGTCATCAAAATGCAGACCACTGTGGCACTCCTATGGCCACAACATGGCTTTTACCGGATCAGGCTTTTCTCCCAAAGCCCAGATTGGCACATATTTGTGGCTGCTTACTTTCAGGAAACTGTTTTTTCCCTGAAAAAAAAGAAAGAACAAAATCTGAACACAGCAGCTACTTGCTCTCAGTTTCAAAACCATAATTGGTTTGAGTCTTGAGATATTACATGGTTTAAAGACACAGGGCTGCAGTTTTCATGTATTTCAGGAAATGGGTTATGATAGGGTCATGGTGTGGCAGCCCATCATTTTGCCCTCTGCACTTATTTTCTTTAGTGTTTGTTTTGGTGATGTTACACTTCTCTTTCTAGCCATACAATTATTTTGTTCCTTCTCAAACCACCTCTGGTTTTTCAGTAAGCTGCAATTGACTGTTGACACTGATCTCAGTGTCCAGAGACCACACAAGGATGATGTCAGCCTTCATTTTGGTTGCCCAGTTACTGAGGATGCCCCCACCCCTTCCAACTTCTAATCAAACCCTGCTGTCCAAAGGACATGTAAATAATGATTTTTAAAAAAAGGAGCCTGCAAATGTCACCTTCTTGTAGCTAACCTTTTTCTGTTTGTCTCTTTCCATTTCAGGATGGAGTGATGATGGGATGGATGTGAATATGGGCCAGTGGGCAGGCATGCGAGCCCCTCTCCTCAGCCTGGCCCTGCTGCTGCTGTTGCTGCTCTTCAAGCCACCACCCTGCTGCGGCCAGAATACCCATGCGGGCCTTCAGGATGGACCTCACTTTGGCTTTACTCAGGCTGTCTACCACGCGACGGTTTATGAAAACTCAGCAGCACGCACCTATGCCAACAGTAAAGTTAAAATGGGAATCCACCTGGCACAGCGCTCCTGGGAGATCCGCTACAGAATCACCTCTGGTGATGATGAAGGGTTTTTCAAGGCAGAGGAGTATGTGCTGGGTGACTTCTGTTTCTTGCGCATAAGGACTAAAGGTGGCAACGCAGCTATCTTGAACCGAGAGATTCAGGATAATTATGTATTGACAGTAAAAGCTTCTGTCAAGGGAGAGGCCCTCCTTGAGACCTGGACAAAAGTCAGCATCCAGGTCTTGGATATGAATGACCTACGACCCTTGTTCTCACCCACCACTTACTCCGTCACCATAGCGGAGAGCACCCCTCTCAGGACTAGCATAGCACAAGTCACCGCCACAGATGCAGATATTGGCTCCAATGGGGAGTTTTACTATTTTTTCAAGGAGAAAATGGAGTTGTTTGCTGTACACCCAACCAGTGGAGTTGTTTCTCTCAGTGGAAAGCTGAATGTTGATGAGCAGAATCGGTACGATTTAGAAATTTTGGCAGTGGACCGTGGCATGAAGCTCTATGGAAATAATGGGGTCAGCAGCACAGCCAAGCTTTTTGTCCATGTAGAACGTGTGAATGAGCATGCCCCAGTCATGACTGCGGTCACTCACAGCCCCTCATGGCTTGATAAAAACCCTGTGTATGCCATGGTCACTGTTGAAGACCTAGATGAAGGCTTAAATGGAGAAATAGACTCAGTGGTCATTGTGGGTGGAGACCCTTCAGAGCAGTTTTTTGTGGAAAGATCTGCAGAAGGCGAGTTTGCCATAAAGGCCTCTGAGTCAGTAAACTGGGAGACATACCCATATGGCTGTAACCTCACTTTGCAGGCTAAAGACAGAGGAGTCCCACAGAAGTTCTCTGCTGTTAAGGTTGTCCACATTATGGTCAAGAAACGACAGACAGCAGAAGCTGCATTTGAGCAGGAGATATATGATGTTAGTCTGAATGAAATTTCACCACCAGGCACAATTGTAGAAGCTGTTAAACTTAAGCCAGAGCCTGATGATGCAGAGTATATCCTGACACCTTCTGCAGATTCAGCTTTTTTTCAAATGAACACCCTAACAGGCGTAATCTCTACCACTCACTGGTTCACTCAGTTGACCCAGGATGTCTTTAATCTTGAGGTAATGGAAATAGATAGTGAGCTCAAAGTTAAAGTGCAGGTTACCATTGAGGATGCCAATGACAACACACCAACATTTGATCTGTCCTCTTATGAGGTTTTGGTTAATGAGAGTGTACTAGTTGGGACCAGTGTGTTAACAGTTTCCGCAGTGGATGAGGATAAAGGAGAAAATGGGTACATAACTTACAGCATTTCCAGCCTTCAGCCATTACCCTTCAAAATCAATCAGTTCTCTGGTGTCATCAGCACTATTAAAGAGTTGGACTTTGAATCATCATCAGAGAGCTTTGTGTTTGTTGTCAGAGCATCTGACTGGGGGTCGCCTTATAGGCGAGAGAGTGAAGTCAATGTGACAATCCACCTGGAAAATGTAAATGACAACCAGCCATTGTTTGAGAAGGTAGCATGCCAGGGTGTGATCTCTAGGGACTTCCCAGTGGATGAAGTGATTACCACGATGTCTGCAATTGATATAGATGAGTTGGAATTAGTAAAATATAAGATCATTTCAGGTAACGACTGGGGGTACTTTGACCTCAACCCAGATTCAGGGGTCCTTTCACTGCGACATTCCCTTGCAACTGCCAGTCCAAAGAATGGTGTCTTTAGTCTCAAAATAACTGCCACAGATGGTGAGAATTTTTCTGATCCTATGTTTGTTAACATCTCAGTTGCTCATGGGAAATCTCCTCCCAAAAGTTTCAACTGTAAAGAGACAAGAGTAGCCCAAAAGTTAGCTGAGAAGTTACTCAAAAAGTCCAAAGCGAACACAAAGCCCAAAATTGAGGAAGGCTTTATTGACCTTTTCTCTGTCAATCGGCAGACGCCCCAGTTTGACAAAGCTTTTCCGACAGATATTGCTGTGCGGGAAGACCTTAAGATTGGCTCAAGCGTTTTCAAGGTCAGTGCCTATGATGGTGACACAGGTTTCAATGGTCAGATTCTGTACTCTATTTCAGATGGAAACACTGACAGCTGTTTTAAAATTGACATGGAGACTGGCCTTATCAGTGTCTTCCTCCCTTTGGACAGAGAAAAGAGGGATCGCTATCTCCTCAACCTAACTATCTATGACCTTGGCCTGCCACAGAAAACTGCCTGGCGTTTGCTTACTGTTTACATAGAGGATGCTAATGATAATGCACCCCAGTTTTTGCAAGAAGGAGGCTATGGAATTATGATACCTGAAAACACTGCCATAGGTACAGATGTCATCCAGGTTGAGGCCACTGACAAAGATCTAGGACCCAATGGGGAAATTATGTACTCTGTTTTAACCAGCACCACCCAGTTTGGTATCAACAGTACTAATGGCATAGTGTATGTAGCTGGTCAACTAGACAGGGAGTTTGTTTCTGCTTTTAACCTGAAGATTGAGGCTCGGGACAAGGCAGAGAAAGGGGGCCAGAGGTTTTCTGTAACCACTTTGAAAATCATTTTAGAGGATGTGAATGACTGTCCCCCACTATTTATTCCCAGTGTGTACAAAGCCAGAGCTCTAGAGGATCTCCCAGTAGGAACTGTTGTGGCCTGGTTAGAAACCCAGGACCCAGATTTGGGGTTGGGAGGCCAGGTCCGGTACTCTCTGGCCAATGACTACAACGGATGGTTTGAAGTAGACAAAGCCAGTGGTGCTATCCGGCTGACAAAAGAGTTGGACTATGAGACCCAGCAGTTCTACAACCTTACTGTGAAGGCCAAAGACAAGGGAAGGCCTGTTTCTCTTCTCTCAGTCACCTTTGTGGAGGTGGAGGTCGTAGATGTGAACGAAAATCTCTACGCTCCATACTTTTCCCACTTTGCCTTGACAGGATTAGTCAAGGAGAATTCCCGGATTGGAACTACACTACTCCAAGTCACCGCTAACGATGATGATGCTGGCAGAGATGGAGAAATCCAATACTCCATTCGTGATGGGAGTGGGCTCGGACGATTTGCCATTGATGAAGAGACAGGTGAGTTTAAAAAAAAAATTGTGTGTCGTGTGTCGTGCTTTCAACAAGTATTTCCCTGTGATAGAAGTCACAAACTACATTTACTTTTGACACTGTAACACAGTTGTATTTTGTGTACTTTTTTGAGTTTTTTATTTCTCTATATTGTAAGTGGAATTTCAAGTTGCATCCATGAAAGAGTCAGAACGAAAGTCACCTGAAAAAGTCATGATAAGCAGTGTCAGAACTGAACAAAAGGAAGGTGGTATATCATCATCAGCAGCAGCAACAAAGCTGCTGGTATTATTGCAGCTGCAGCAGGGCAGAACTCCATGTCCAGATTGGTGACACTCTGCATTCAGCTGACATTATGTAAAGGATACATTTTTTAAATGTATCCATTCACTGGCTGAGTATCAGGTGGTAGGAGGGTGCACTGACACCTAGTAGCAGTTTGTGAACAATATAAAAACTGCACAACAATGCATTACTCTACCTCAGCATAAGTTAAGACAGCATGACCCAGTGAGCATGTTAAATGACCCAAATCAAAAACACCCATGATGTTGCAAAACATGAAATGCACACTGGGTCTGAGGAGCGCAGTGGGACAGGGCAACCTGGTCTAGAGCTTAGATTCTCAGCCCGAGCCCCAGCCCGGCCCGACCTGGCCTGTGGGCCCAAGCCGGGTCGGGCCGGGACCTCCCGGCCGAGAGAGAGAGACAGAGAGAGAGAGACAGATATGAGAGAGAGACAGATATGAGAGAGAGAGAGAGAAATGGCTACAGGTTGGGGGTTGCAATTCACACATACAGAAAGAGAGAGGGGGGGGGGGGGGGGGGGGGGGGGGGGTAGAGATAAGTGGGACGGACAGCAGCTTTCCGTGCCTCCAAAAAATATGACCTATTCATTCAGTGTTTACCCAACATGCTCAATACATGGACATGCAATGACAAATCATCATTAACTTATTACGTAATAAAAAACGATGAAATTATGGACTTACCCATGTTTAAAATTACCTGCTGAAGTGAAAAAAACAAGTACTGATGGGAACAGACAAGTGGAGTCGATGTTTAATCGGCGCGGAGAGAGCAGGAGAAATGCGCTGCCTGTGTGGACAGTCAAGCGCCTGCTGCGAGTACACTCGCAGGACTTCCACGGCACTAACGCGCTCGGTGTGTCCTTATCGTTAATTATAACAGCCAACTTATTGAAAAATGTCGGGTTTAAATCGGGCTCTGGCCCATAATTACAGTTAATTGGACGGGCCGGTCCGGACATAACGAGCATGGGCCAGGTCGGGCTGAATTTTTTGGGCCCGATTTAAGCTCTAACCTGGTCTCCCTCTGATGTTGTAGAAAACCAGGGCTTGGTCTGTGACGTCCAGCATAAGACACTGACGTAAAAAAATGTCTTTTTACTTCAGCATGATATGCAGTTGGTTGTCACTACTGCTTAACAGTGCCCGGCAGCGTCAGGGGGAAACGCGGTTGGACAACAATGAAACATAAGGCGGTGGAAGTGTTTGCTTCCCATAAGACTGTAACGCCAAACCCTGTTATTTTGTCCTAAACCCAACCACGGGCATGTGTTGGCCAAACATAACCGTGTGTGTTTGTTGCTGAAGGAATAAAACGTCAATTCATGGTGTTTTACTGATGTATTACTTTTATTTTGAAAGATACCTTATACAAACTGTACATTTCAAGTGAAAACGGAAGTGTATTTTGAAAACAGACAATGCATGTAACAGGCTGAAGTTGACACGGCGTGCTAGAACGGCAACAACAAACGCAGCCAGGGTACCTTGCATGTCACATGTTGATGTCGAATGTCCATGACCAAATGTTGATATGTGATGAGGTCGGAGTGAGAATGTGTTGGACGAGAGGCTGGTTATATAATGCATTTAGAATGAATAAGCAGAGAAGTTGAACCTAGAGCAGATTGAGGAGGACTTTGCTATATGCAAGACTTGAAGAATGTCATTCAGACAGGTGACAACAAACTCAGTACTTGGTGTAAGTCAGTGTACAGGGGGAGTTGCCAACAACCACTGCCTTGCTGAGAAATGTAGCTTTGTGCATGTCGCAGTTTGCTGTATGTAAAAACTGTGCATTTCTTGCAAGACTTCACTGTGGAAGGTGGTTGTATATTTCTAATTGATAATAAGCTGTATGCACAGGCTGCTAATGTCAATCTATAGAAAAGGAATTTATTGGGCGGCTGTGGTTCAGAGGTAGAGCGGGTCGTCCACCAATCGAAAGATCAGCTGTTCGATCCCGGGCTCCTCCAGGCTGCATGTTGAAGTATACTTGAGCAAGATACTGAACCCCAAATTGCTCCCGATGGCTGTTCCACTGGTGTGTGAGTGTGTTAAAACTGAGTAGCAGGTGGCACCTTGTATGGTACCTTGTATGGTTGCCTCGACCACCAGTGCATGAAAGTGTGTGTGAATGGGCTGAATGTGACTCATGGTGAAAAAAGCACTTTGAGTGGTCGGATGACTAGAAAGGCACTATACAAATGCAGGTCCATTTACCACTGTTGGTTTGGAATGAAACTTGAGACAGTTGTGTTTGTATGGGTTTTTTGATCTAGTGTGACGTGAGAGGCAGCTGGCCCCGTTTTATTTTCACATAATCTAATCTGGCTCCCATTCAAAAAAGTTTGGACACCCCTGCACTATTGTATACACTGACATGTTTATTCACTTTATTTTGTTGCCTATGGTCTTCTGGTTTTGGCTTGGAGAGGCATGAAGAGATTTGATAAAAGATTGTCTGACACTCCACTTTGAAGTATTCTTGGATTTTCTGCATTTTATTTCCATTCTTACTCTAATGACTGAGATATAAATACTAAAACCTGCAGTTTAGATTTATCTATTCCATGCTACCCTGTGAACTTTGGGGGATATTCATCTAATGCCTGAAATGGGGCAGTTTCAGATAAGATCAATGCACAAAGGTTAAAACGTTACTGGATGGACAGAATCCTTAAAAGTCTATCCCACTGCCTGAAAAAATCATGACATCAGTCAGTTCAGTGTTGTCATTTGAATATGATTATGACATACTGGTGTTTTCTATGCATGGAGGAAGCACAAAGTATGCGTTTTTGATCAAAAACTGTCAGATGTAGAAAAATTTAAAAAAAAAAATTGTACAGGCTGTAACACAATTTAGGCAGACAACTCTTAAGCCTTGCAGGAAGATGGTGTAGTTCTTTAACCTCATTTTGATCTGTATTTACCCACATCTTACATTAATGGCAAAAGCCTTCTACTTACGTAGAGTTTCTTCCAGAAATTGGTTAGCAGAGGTGGTGGTGTTATGCATTTATATAATCAACGGGAACTTGTTGCCATTAAATTAAAACGTGAGTCCAGCACATTAATATTTAACTTTTGTTTTATTTTTACTTACCAGGAATGCTATTTAATTCCTGGAATTAAGTTCTTGTTATTTGAGTTGAATATATACTTTAAAAAAATATTTTACACATGATGAATGTTTGAGTTGTGCCGCAGGAGATTGGGAATTTGAGTTTGGAAATTGATTAAGTACCACAGAATATGGCATGTCAATTTTTAAACCACATAGTTCACAACAGAAGGGCAGAAACAGGAGAATGCAGGTGCAGGTAGTTTTCTGAAGACTTCACCAACCCTATCCACCAGCTCTCGGGACATGAAGCCAAACCAGCTTCAGAAGCAGCAGGCAGAGAGAGGGACATCACAAAAAAAAAAAAATCACAAATCAACCTGCCTTTGTCATAGATTTTTGTGAAATTTGTTTAAAAAAGTTGTAGGACTTGGTCATCTGAGGATTCAAACACTGCACCTCTGAATACCCAGGGAAGGTGACTTACTGGCGCAGCTACTCCTCTTTCTCACCTCCGTCCCTCCTACCTGCGCAAGTCGGAAAGAGGGCGGAGAGAAGGCGTGGAGTGGGTTTTACACACATTACATCAATCAAATGAGCCCCTCTCCTCACCCTTAAATGCGGCGCAAGAAGGCGTAATGAGAGTTTACTCAATTCACCACGGCAGAAGAGAGCAGCAGCGTCAGACAGCCAAACTTCTCCCAGGAGGAAACTGATGTTTTGGTCAGGGAGGTCCAAGCTCGCAGTGTCCGAATATACGGAACTGCGAGCAGACCTCCACGGGCTGATGATGCAAAGGTAGCCGGGGAGGAGGTCACCACAATTGTAAATCAATGTTGCGTTTCTCTTGTGCGCGCGCGCTCTCTCTTTCTCTCTCGCAGTCTCACTCTGTTTCTTTTCTTTTGACTTTTCTAAGATGACAGATGCTGAATATATACTCCCTATCTGATGCTGTGGCTGTTTATGGTTGGCTGAGAGGGATGTGAACTCATTAGTTTGCAGCCGTGTTAATCAAATCAAGTTGGGTTTCCTTTACGCGTGCCAAACGTGCCAAAAGGTGCCAATCCCCTTTGATCTGACATCAGATGTGACGGGACAGTCGATAAAAAGATACATGTGCTGATTGCAGATAGTTGCATTGAATAGTGGTGTTTGTGGGTATTTATTGCATCGTTAATGTGCCTGATATTCTGGAGACTTGCCTGTGAGGTTTTGGTGACGTCCGCCGGTCAGCCAAGCACCAGCACACCAGCTGTGCTCCGCCTGCGCTGAAAGTAGACGTGGTTTCAGCTGGTGAGCTTTTAGCACACCTTCGGTGAAGACTTTTGGCACAAAACTGTTACTGCGCCAAGCTGGATCTGTCGACACCTCCCCCTGCTGCGCCGCCACACCCATCTCAGCGTACCTCGGTCTGCCAAACTATCAAACTGAGCGCGCCTCGGGTTGTGCTGCTCGAAACTAGCTCTGCGCAGGGTTTGCCACCCTGCACTGTGCCGGGAAACTAGAGCCCACTGTCTTACAACTTGAGGCAATACTATCACATTTGTAAAACTTGGGTATTTTCTCTTTGTAAACATAAAGCACAATAGTCAAAGTGTTGGAGATAAAATTTTGAAAAAGCGGACATCATTCTGTTGTTTTCAGGTGCAGTAACAAATATTTTGGTGAAATTTGGTTAAAGAAATGAGATGAAATTGAAAATGTTGCGCATACACTACAAATTACAAAATGTTGAAACTCAACATCTGACCAATCTGACCACCATGTGAAAGCGTGATATCTACTATCCAAAGAATATCTGTAAATTTTGGACTTCTAAAATGATTATAGGTTTCACAGAGTAAAACTTTTGTTGCAATTCAGTGGATGTGCTGAAAAACAAATGGGTTTGGTAGGACGTACTGGTGATCTATTACAATAATTTAAAGTTTGGAATGTGAAATCTCTAGAGTTTATAGTTGTTGTAATAGGCCATGCCTACTTTAAGAAATTATTACCAAATGTTATGCATAGACTAGTCATGACAAGAGATGTAATGGTATGAAAATTTCATATCACAGTTATTGTGAACAAAATTATCACGGTTATCATTATTATCGCGGTACTGTTGAAATGTGCTCAAAATGTTCAAACAGTACTTATGCGCACACTGAAATCATTTAACCAAGTTTTATTTCGAAAAACAAATAAAATAAAGAGCACAGTGTACTGTACAGAAAGTCTAGCATGTTTGATTGTATTTGTGTTTTTTTGTTTTTTTTGGTATGTTTTTAGTTTGTAAAGCGCTTTGGGGTTGCATTTTTGATGTATGAAAGGCGCTATATAAAAAAAGTTTGATTGATTGATTGTCTTTTGTCGTTCACGATTACTCCCATCACAGTTGTCACTTTGACCAGTAGAAACACAGAGTTAGCTGCTGCCAAAGAGTCAAGTAGGTCAACAACACCCCAGCCTTTTAAATATTTCCTCTCTACCACACAGAAAAAAAGGGGGAAATGATGGTGTGAAACAGCAAAGGCACTTTGTCAACCCGCTGAGTGCTGCCATTAGCATCAAGCTAGCAAAGAATGTTCTCTCTTCAATGGAGATGGACATAAGGTAAGAAAATTAAAAAATAGTGGTAGGACTTTTACTCACCACAACTGCAGAGGCAGTATAGATGGTCCGTTATTTATCATTCCCTCTGTGTTTTTATATTTTTACTTTTTATCCGCTCCCGTTGCCTTGATAAAGTTAATGCATTGCGCTGTCATTTCAAACTCAGCACTTCCTGTATAGTTTTCAAACTAAAAGCTCCTAATAACCTTGGCTGAGAGAATCCCTCTATTTTCTAAATAGGCTTTTATTGTGAAACATTTGCAGGAACTTGTGGAGGATTCTGTGGCTTGTATGATTGTGTATCGTACTTCAAATGTATCTCCTGCTATCTGCTGGCACTTTTTACATGACTACAACAACATTTCAGCTGGCACATGAACAACCACAGTGACTCAAATAATAGTAAAAGTAATAAAAATAGGACAACCATAACCTGATGATATCACCCACATCGTGAAAGAGATCGTATAGTCTGTCATGTCTGTCGGCCATGTCACGGCACGATTTTATGACTCCACAATCGTGTAATGTGACATAGTGTCGTGTAGTGTGAACCAGGCACAGGTACACTCCCTGTATAGTTGTGGATGGTGGTCACCGAGATGGCTCCTCAGTGTTACCCCTCTTCACGGATACCTTTTTTCTGCATTTTCTGCAGACAGGGTAACTATCTTCAATTAGTTTCCCCTCAGCATCCTTATAAAATCCAAAATATGTCCAGACTTCAGACTTTGTCCTTTTAGAGGGGGGATCTCCGGAGCACTGTACGCGCGGGTGCCTTCGGTGCCTTCCCCCATGTTTTCAGAGGCCAAACATTGCAAACTGCGCATGCGCGCCTGTGTCTGAGGGACTGCTGCTGCTTTTCCAGGCAATGAGCAGTATCACCGTGAGTTTTTGAAAGTGCAGTAATCAAACACGGTTTTAATGATAATTAAAATTTATTAATAACCGTCGGGAATTTTACCGCGGTTTATCATCATTTTTACCGGTGATCCTTACATCCCTAGTCATGACCCTCAAATGTGCAAACAGAATTTTATATGTATCCTTGTAGCTGATTAGATATGATCTTTTAGCATTTGTGGCAGCCCTGAGAGGCAGAATATCCTAAGACTGTGGAGTGAAGCTCAGACCTTAAGACATAAATGTCTAATTAAAGTAAGGTCAAAAATGTATGATTTCAAAACAGATTGAGGCATCAGAATTTTCTTGACAATTTTAGATCAGTGATGTCAGTAGATAATCCTATCAAAGTTTTGGGCCGACTGACCCAACAGTTTCTGATGAATTCTTGAAAATGGGATTTCAAGAAATAAGTAGCAAAATTAGGAAGTAGCAAAATTTGAAATTTTTAAAGCAGAAGACCATCAGAGCAAAGACACAGATGAATTTAAAGATTAAAATGATGAAAGACTTTTGACTCTCAGGGCTAATTTATGAAAATAGAAACATTTATTTAAAACTGTCATTGTCTTCATGGTTCAATAAGGTGGAGTCAAAAGGTTCACATAACAATGGACAAAGCGACGATGAAGGACGTTGCAATGATGTACCTTTAATAGAGGGAGCAATGTAGACAGTGGTGGCCTTTGAGGCCATGAAATACATCACAACATGATGGACAGACGGAGAATTAATCTATTATCTGTTCTGTTCTGCTATTTTTTAAATGTCTTCTTCATTTCCTGCAGTTGCATTTTGCTTGAATTGCCCCCATGATCTGCCGTGGTAGGCCTACTGCTTTGTTTCTTCCATACCTGTAAGCTTTATGAAAACATGCACAAATATGGACTGTCAGAACGTCATACGGACAGAAGGCTGTCCCTATATGTATCTAACATTGAGCAAATGGGCCCCAATGGTGCTGTCCCACCTGCAGTCCAGTTCATTTGATCTAGACCAAAGTTAAAAAAAAACACACACACATAGTTGCATTTTAGGTCTGGTCCAGTTCCTGTTCACACTGACATTTTACAACTGAATTAAGGGAAGAGAAGGAAGGAAGAAAGGAAGAACACTGATTATAAGCATATAAGCATTTTGACTGCAAATCAGCATTCTGAATACTGACTAACAGGTAGGAACAGGAAGAAAAGGATTACTGTCACATACTTTTTAATGGACTTAATGAACTGACAAAGTACACAGAGCTGGATACAAGCACAGCAGTTTAACAGCTTTTTAATCAGGGAAAATATGTGTTACCGTGGTTACTAGATGATTACGATAAATAGGTTACTGGCCACTGAGCATCCCCACTGGAGCTTAATACTTAATAATTAACAATAAATCAATCTTTAGGCTGTGCATATTGCATAGCCAGTGCCTCAAACATGAATTAAATAATGTTAGGCACATTTTAAAAAAAAATGTGCAAT
This sequence comes from Epinephelus awoara, assembly GCA_035609425.1. Lineage (NCBI taxonomy): Eukaryota > Metazoa > Chordata > Actinopteri > Perciformes > Serranidae > Epinephelus > Epinephelus awoara. The sequence goes on from CM069297.1 coordinate 3,768,571, forward strand.
GAAAAAATGAATAGTATTAATAAATATATTGTTAAAAAAATACTGGTGTTTTTACTGGTTTTAATTAATTTAGTCTTTAGCTTATTGCCGACCATTTTCCAAGGTATACCATAATATGTTTTTGATGGATAAGCACGTTATTCCTGCTTACTAGGAAGCCATTTTCAGTTAGTCCATGCTTTTAACTGTGGAAAAGCCGAGTTATTTACTAAGAGAGTGCTGATGCATTTGAAAACTTGTAATACTGGTGTGTTCCAGGGATAAAAACAAAAAACAAACAAAAAAACATCTGACATTTAAGAACCAGCTGCTAAAAAGCATTTACTCCTGTTATGCTGTGGGACAACTGAACAGCCCTCTAGGCTTTTATGTTTTATTCACTGTATTTGTACAGTAAGTCAGGTGCATAATAATCTGCTCACAATTAGGGATGGGAATTTCGACTAATTTCCCCGGCGACTAGTCTCAAATTTTATTTGCGACTAGTCTATAAGCAAGAAAACTCACAATTTAATACGCATATTAAATTAAAAGTTTAAAATGCAAATGTTTTGTGTATTTAGGAGCTATTTTAGCCCAAACATTCTGGACAAGCTGTCAATTTAAATTCTGTTGATGTAACAACAACTGACTGAATAAAGGTGAACAATTTAAAGAGAAATACATTTCTGACATTTCTGCCAATGCAATGCATGACATTTATTATGAATACTGTTTCAGTATGAAACTTGGATGCAGCAGCATGACAATTCGAAACGTACAACATAGTAGCCTAGAATAGAATTTCCCTGAAATCTGTGGACTCGTGCACGATTCAATTAACATTGCACAGAAATATAAAATCAAATTAAATAAATAACACTTCACTAAAACTGAAATGCAGGTGGCACTTTCTGCAGTGCATTATGAACATTGCACATATTCCACATAACAGAAAATATAAATAAATAAATCGCCATCAGAAACACTACTAGGCAGGGTGGGCTACATTAACAATTCAATTGCTGCATCAGTGAAAGGAGGAATTTTTGTTCAGTGCAATCAACTTATCAACATGTTCTGGTGTCAGACGAGACCTCAGCCTGTTAACTATGAGTCCAGCAGCTGAAAAGACTCTCTCCGCCGGCACAGATGTTGCAGGCACACACAAATAGCGACGTGCAAGATGAGATAGCTTTGGGAAGGATCGCTCCTTCTCGCACCACCACACTACATCGAGGTGTCTACTATGGATGTGGTTTCTCATCGCTCTGGTAGAGTGGTTATAAACGAGTTTCTGCTTACACAGCCAACAGTTGACCTTGTTGTCATCTGCGGCTGGGGAGAGGACTGTCTGGGCTTCTTTGCTGAGGCTGCTGCCCCCGCGACCCGGACCCGGATAAGCGGAGGAGGACGACGACGACGACGATAAAAAAGACATTCATACAAAACAACAAAACAAAACACAACATCAACACCAAAGGTGAATTAAAACAGTTATTTACACATTAGCACAAGCATCAATCTAAAATTGTGTTAAAATGCGCTGAGGCACAGTCTCTACAAATTTAATACATTACCCACTGTTATATGAAGTGTAACAAAGCCTTTGGGGCTTCCATACAAGGGAATCGTTACCCCTGTTGATCACTGCACAAGAGTCCCTAGGCAGATAGCTTATCAAGGGCCTTAATAAGTTCAAGAATGTGTTGTCTTTCCCCTTTAATTTGGCACGAAGTTTTTCCATTGGCAAGACTCTGAAAACTTTGTTGTACCATTATGTAACAGTTGGAGGCTTTACCTGAATCCAATTAAACGATATACATTTCCTAGCTAGCAGAAGAAGCTTATTAACAGTTGGGACCTCCCAGGGTCTAGTACTCCTGCTATTTTAGATGGCAGGCCCAATAATGCCCAGGGTCTTTACAAAGCTTGCATTTGAAAATTCAATTCAATTCCATTTCACCCACAAGGCCATTTCATATTCAGTCTTTAAGTCCTCCCATTTCATAATTGTATCAATCTTTTGCATATCATGGGATAGAAAATAATTATAAAAATGCGAAATAAAACCTTTTGTACCAGTGAGACATATGACAGCTTCTTCCATTGGCCCCACCAGGGATTATCCTGGGGAATCTTACATTCTGTAAAAATAAAATGATGGACTTGAAAATACATGAAAAAAAATCAATCCATGCCAAACCTTACTTTGCTCCTAGCATTTCTGAGGACAAAAGGATATTACTATCATCAAAAAAGTCCCCCACAACTCTAATATCCTTGTCATACCAAGATCGAAAAATGGCATTTTGAATACATGGAGGGAAATTTCTGTTATTCCTAATTAGAGTCAGATACGACGGACACTTTCTCCTATTAAAGAAACAGGACAATGCTTTCCAGACTTTAATTGTATTTGAAATTATCAGATTCTTTGTCAGTTTAGGGCTTGGCTTTCCAATATTTGTGAACTCTGCTAGTAATGTATGATGGGCACATTCCCACGCTTCAAATGGTTCAAGGCCTCCTTTAGGATAGGAGTGCAACCAATCATAAATAACACAACTATGACAGGCCCAGTTATGATACATAAGATTTGGAAAATCCAAGCCCCCGCTTTCCTTGGGTAGTTGCAAAATTCTCATACTTAATCTGGGTTTTTTACCTTTCCAAAGAAACTTAGAGAAGTCTTTCTCAATTTCTTTAACCAATTTCTTGGTGATAGGGGCAACATCTCCATAGAGTAAGGGATTCGAGGTAGTATGTTCAGTTTAATCAAGTTCATCCTACCAATCCAAGAGATTGGCAGGTTGATCCATCTGGTAAGATCGTTTTTAACATCCCTAAGCACATTAGAAAAATTCATTCTCAAACTATCTCTGATATTTGTAGTAAAATGTATCCCAAGGTATGTAAATCCCAAGGAAGACCATAAGAATAGAAAATTTGCTAAATCTGGTGTCTCTTTGCCATACCCTAATGGCATAGCCATTGACTCACTAAAATTAATTTTATAGCCCAACATTGATCCAAACGAATTGATAATTGACATTAAAGCTGGTATAGACTCCCTAGGGCTAGAGATAAACAATAACACATCATCTACATATAAAGCCGTTTATAAATGGTGTGTCCGATCTTGATCCCTGAAATATTATCATGTGATCTGATAGCTTCTGCTAACGGTTCAACTGCTAAATTAAAAATCAAAGGTGAAATTGGATCCCCCTGTCTAGTCAACCTACTCAGTGTGAATTCTGATGATTTCATACCATTAACTATAACACAAGCCCTTGGGGAGTAATACAACAGCTTCACCAATTTAATAAATTCCCCTCCAAGACCAAAGCTTTCCAGGAACACCAGCAATCTTCCTCCCGTGCAGCCCCCAGCTATCCACCACGGCGTACACACGGCACGCATTCCTCCTCAATGCAGCCATCTCCACGTCCACACCAGAGCCCGGCATCAGAGAATGGACCGTCACTCGCATTCAAGGGAAAAGGCATTGCCTTCCACTGCAACGACTACAAATCAACTTTGTTCAAACTCTACTCAGCTTCCATCACAACTTTGGCAGCAACGATCTCTGAGCCTCCTGCACTTCCGGCTGCCACACCAGAGCCAATCACTGCCAGTAATGTCTCAAATGACATTATCTGGCTCCTGCCACCTTCAGGGCCACAACCTTCATCATCAGCCCCCTCTAGTGGAGTCCAGGTCATATTATCCCCTGTGCCTGCTCCCTCTGTGTCCCACTTTTCTCAAATAATCCCAGCTTTCTCCTCATCCCTATGTTCACAGGCTTCACAAAATCCCTGTGCACATCATCATCCCATCATCCCTTCCTCTACCCTTCCTTCAGTGGCATACAATACCATGCCTCCTGCTTCTTCCTTTTCCACCATGGCCAACACCGCAGCACAAGAGCCCCATCCAGTAACTCAAGGGGCCCACAGAAATATGGCCTGCCATTAATGTTCCCATGCCAAAGGGAGTTGACAGACGGGGAAGGCCAATCCTCTGCCAGGGAGGCAGGATGGTGTGCAATAACTTCAACCACCTGGGCTGTCCTCTTTCTAACTGCCGCCTTCTGCATGTCTGATCCTTCTGTGGAGGTGCTCATGCGAGGAGCCCCATGCCCCCTCAATCCAACCACACCTGCAGACTGACTAGCACAGCATCTCAGCACACCTGTTAAGGTAAATTTCCTTACACAAGCTTTCTCAGAACTTGGTGTCCCTCTCTCCGAAGGGAAATCCTCAGGGCCTAGTACTTCCATCGTGTTCCTAGACATGGAACCTGGACTCTATTTCCTTTCAGGCATCTTTGCCCACAGAGAAAGTACAGCGCATCACTCTACTTCTGTCAAACTATCTTCTGGTAGAAAGATGCACAAAACGCCAGCTACTGGCCCTTCTCGGCCACCTCAATTATACCATTTGCATAATTCCTCAAGCCAAATCTTTCCTGTCCAATCTCTCGCAGCACAAGAACCCCATCCAGTAACTCAAGGAGCCCCACTAGAGGCTAACCAAGTTGGCAATTCTCAGCTACCTCCTCCATTTCCAACTAGTCTATCCTTTAACCGTCTATCACCCACTGCACCCCCACCTCCCATCATCCCTAGGCCCACAGAAACACGCCCCACAATTAATGTTCCCATGTCAAAGGGAGTCGACAAACGGGGAAGGCCAATCCTCTACCAGGGAGGTAGGACGGTGTGCAATAACTTCAACCACCTGGGCTGTTCTCTTTCTAACTGCCGCCTTCTGCATGTCTGATCCTTCTGTGGGGGTGCTCATGCCACGACCACCTGCCCCCACAATCCAACCACAACTGCAGACTGACTAGCACAGCATCTCAGCATACCTGTTATGGTAAATGTCCTTGCCACTGCTTGAGAAAACCACCCAGATAAACAATTCATTAACTTTCTCATCACTCTTCACTTACGGTTTCCATCCAGGTCTAGTAGTAGTCCATGATAAAGTTGTTTTGGACAATGCATGAAAAATGGAAATGCGTTTGTGGCAACATGTCCTTTCCGCAGCCATCCCTTCTCTCCATAATAAAGTTGTTTTGGACGACATTCAACTTTACACGGATGCAGCTCCTTCCGTAGGTTTCGGTGGTTACTATGGAGGGAAATGGTTTGCTTCCGCATGGCCCACAGAGATCAAAGCCTTTGACTCCGAGTCCCACCCTCCCTCATCCGCGCTTCATGAGCTATATCTCAGCATGAATGATCTCGGGAGTCCATACTGATACACTCTTGACAACACTGCAGTGCTAGAGATCGTTAACAAAAGGCGACCTTGTTCCCCAGCCATCATGCAGTTCATGCGCAGACTCACATTAATCTCTGCTCAACACCAGTTCATTCTGAGGGCAGCCCACATTCCTGGTTACCACAACAGCATTGCCAATTCACTTTCTCGTTTCTCATTCCAGAAATTCAGACACTTGGCCCCAGAATCAGATCTCCACCCCACACCAGTCCCACCTTTTCAGCCACGACATTCAACTAGCTCCTTAGCTTAGAAACCTCTCTAACACTTCACAAGAAGCCATCCTTAACAGCCTCGTCCCAAGCAATCTCTCAGCCTACCTAAGCAGCTGAATTTGCTTCAAGGCATATCATGACACTTATCTGCTGCCATTTCCCTCTCTGGACGTCATGTCCATATGCAATTTCATCACCCGTGCTCATTCCAATCAAAAAATCTGGTCCTCCACCATCAAGACCTATCTAGTTGGTATCAACTTCATTATCAAACTAATCACCAGCCACCATTGTCCTTCTATCTTTCACTCTCACGTCACAATGTTGATCAAAGGCTTGCACAAACAGAAGCCCAATCTCACAGCTAGATGCTTTCCACTCACCTTCGACCTTCTCAGCCTTCGTATTGGCTTTCTACGCTCAAGATACATATCTCCTATGGTCGACTTAACCCTAGAATCCATGTTTCTGCTGGCTTTCTTTAGCTTTCTAAGATGCACCCACTTCATCCTCCTACAATCCTTCTCATCATCCCAGTCTATCTGACATCACCATCCACACTTCTGACTCCCTCATATTCATACTGCAAAGGAGCAAAACAGACCAACTCCTATCTCAGCCCATACGAGCCACTGACCAAATACATCTGCTCTACTTATGCAGCCAATGCATCACCTCAACACCCTCTCTTTCTCACCAAAGCAGGAAAAATGGCCACTCAGTTCTAGTCCCAGAAACATTTTCACAAAGTCCTCCACATTTCAGGCAATGATCTCTGTCAAGCCCACGCTCAACTCAGTTTACTTTAACTCTGACTCTTTTGGGGGCCTGTAATCAGCCCGAGTTAGAAAAATGTCTGAGACAGAACCCCCACACTGAGTCTCCCCCGTCCAATCTCCAGTTCATCCTCCCAGACCATCCTAACAGAAGACATCCCTTTTCCACCTTCACCCCCACTTACATCCATTCACCAATCCTCAACAACTAGCTCCTCCTGTAAACAGTAAACAGTAAACATTTAAATGACATATTGTTGTGGCACGGTCCTTTCTAGTGAATCCCCTTTTAAACAACTGTATTATTTCAAGATTGTTTCCAAAAACTAAATTTTACAAGACCTTATTTGAACACTTCACAAGAACTATAATTTTACTTTGCCCAGTATTCATTTTTACTGAATAGGGAAGAACACATCATAATGTATCTTAATGCAACCTCCGTGAGCTGTTAGTTTTGGCCATTGGCTGCTAACAGCTAACATAAACTAGCTCTCAACTACAACTTATTAAGTAGTTCACAATGTAGCCTTTTCAGGGAAAAAATAGGTGGCATCCTCTGACATGTCACTAATAAGTTTGCTGAGTCCACCGTCCCGATGGCATCCCAAGGAAGATCTCTGTTTATCCCAAATATGTTTTCTATTGTCCACGGGACAACAGGATGCTGTTAGTCTCTTGCTTTGCTTCATAACTCATGCAAAATAGATGTGACATGACAGAAAATCATCGGCCACTGCCATCGGTGAATGGCTGATGGCAATCAAGGTGAATATCAGCAAATGCAAATGCAACATAGCCTGTTTCATCAATCTAATCAAGTGTATCACTGCAGTTTTTTCAGCGCATGGCAAGTGAAATTGACAGTGGACAAAATTCACTTCACCTAGCTCCTAAATCCTGCCCCCTCCACTGGCCCATGCTGAACATAATGGCTGTCCCCAATTGAAGGACTAAAGGTGGCCAATAGGACTTTTTTTGACATATTTTATTTAAGACACATTTACACACATACACACACAGTCTTGCACATACACAGTTGTTAACCTGGTGTGGTTGTCCCAAGGTGATGAACAGGAGCAGAGTGGAGGGCAGGATTTATGGCCCTTGTTAGCCAAGCCTTGGCAAGCTCCATAAATCAGCCTCAAGCTGCTGAGAAACACTACAAATACAATTACAAGTTAAAGAGAAATATTCTGGCCACACACACCCCCCCCCACACACACACACACACACACACACCACATGCACACTCTGACCAGCTCTGTAAACAATAATATTAAACATCAGTTTCAATATGTAAATCTTAATTTGGTCATAGGAGTGGGTTTTGAGTGGACTGGGTGAAGTAGGCAAGAGAAAGTCACCATTGCTGACTGTGACAGGCTGAGACAGCTGTCAATCAAACAAACACACCTCACACTCACTATGGCTTTGGCCTGAGACAATCTTTTATGAAAGCAACTCTTACCTTTCTTGCATTTCACACAGCACTTAGAAAAAATTTGAACATCCACAACTCCTGCCTCCCTCCAAAGGCCTACTCCCCCCTCCTCCTGCAACTCCACCTCTCTCCAAAGGCCTACTCCCCCCTCCTCCATTACGTCCTCATTACGTCTATGATAGACATAGGCGTTGGCAAAGTAACATTAGATACACGGAAGAGGACAGCGAGTGTAATGTAACAACCAAGACAGTCAAACGCAAACCCGTTTACTTACTAGTAAGTAAACGCACAAGGAAGATAACGTTAATGTTTCAGAGACTACCCTACAGTAGGCTAATGTTAGCCATTAGCAACTGGATGCTGTGTTGTCATATATAACGTTATGAACTGAACTTCTTTATTTGTCATTTTTACGTTCAGCACAAAAATGAAATGACATTTCGCATACCCCAAGCAAAAAGAAACAAAACATTTAAAAACTATTTGTGCAACATGTAAGAAAGAACATATAGTGCAATAGTAAGATGAAAAAGGTCGACATTTCACAGTCAAAAACTCCACATCCTGAGAGCAGAAGTGGGAGATCCTCTTCACATCACAGCACCATGAATTGTTGGTGTAAACACCACGGAGCTTACCAGATGATGCAGCCTCCCTGTCTGCTCTCTATAGTGTTAGCCCCGTTAGCTCAACACCGGAGTCCGATATGTTACCATTCATCCATGTCTCAGTGAACACAAGGACGTAGCAGTCCCTCACTCCTTGGAGAGTGGATCTCCAAAGTCGGATGTAATCCATTTTCGTGTCCAGTGGGCGGACGTTTGCCAGAAGGCCTCTGGGAACAGCTGGTTTGATGGGATTAGCTCTTAGCCTAAAGCTAAGATCATTGCATTTGGTCCGAATGCAATGATTGGTCGGACTTTTCTTAGAACCATATGAGAATGATATAATTATTTGTTTTTATTTCTGGTGGAATTCACTTATATTTTAGTGTGCCATCAGCTTATTAATATCATTTTAACCTAAACAAAGAAAAGTTTAAAATTTCCAGAAAGTTAAGTGTTGCTTTAAATAAAGTCAAAATGAAGGATGCTATATTCACAGCAGTTTTCTATGAATGGCACCTTTAAAGATATTCCCTGTAAATAATTTGACCGTGCATATTAATTATTCTTCTCAAGTCCAGTAGAAAAAACACAGAGCCACATTGCACCGACTGGAAGGCTTTTTAAGTCAGATCAACTTAAGGATGTGTTACTAGCATGGTATTTAAAGAAGACACAACACTAAGCAGATTATACCTAATTCAGAGAGCAACCACTCACCCTGCTGCTCACAGACCTGAGAACTGATGGATACAGAGGTGAGGTTTTAACAGCTTATGCAGAGTCTTGTTTGGCAAAATATGCTTGTTCTCATTGGCCAGCAGCCAGTTTTTGTGTGAGCTAACTGTACTGCGTACATCGTCATTCATGTTTTTTAATTTCATATTTGATCTAAAATCACTATAGCCTTGTGAAAAATGGACTGCGAATCTACTATCCTGACCTCAGGGAGAATTCATTCCATCACTGTGGGGCCTTAACAAGAGTCTTGATGGGGGGGGATGAGGGACCACAGGGTCCTCAGCGTGATGGGACAGCCTGTGATCCAGAGGTAGAGGTGAGCAATTGTGCTGAAATGTTGTGCTGACCACAGCCAGGAGGTAGCAGCAGCGTTTTAAAGTGTTTGCCATCTGCAACAGAGAAGTCGTGTGTCCATGGGACTGGGTTGGTGACAGGGCATGTAGAACTTCTGACTTTAATTCAGGAGCCTGGAGTTTGCATTCCAACCACTTGTTCTGCCTCCCTAGTGAGCAATCCTCTGTGCGGCCTTCACAGGCAGTTCCATCTTCCTTACTGTCCGAGTCGGCATCACCACAGTATTGTCAATGGTGATGGGCAGGTCTCGATATTAGCATCCTTTCCCTTAAAGAAACACAAGCTCAGCCTCATCCACATTGAGCTTAAAGTGGTGTCTCAACATCCAGTCGGAGCTATCTGGCAGATAGTGATGCATTCCTGCAGCTGTATTGAATAGCTGGGTGTCATTAGCATAGCAGAAATAAAAGAGTGGTGACATCAATCACTTGTGGGGACATTGTCAAAAATTGTCAAATTCATCTACAGATACTGAACACTGACACCAGCAGCAGGAGAACAACAACAAACCATGAACTGTTTAACTGCATCGACTGTGGATCCACCTGGTTTGGCCCCTGGGTTGAAAAGGCTCTTTATTCAGTATTTCTGTGTGCATTTAGCCCTTATGTGTGTTCATTCTCTGAGTGTGTAGTGTCTCAGTGTAGGCGTTTTTTTTCTCTGACGTTTCCCAGCCTAAAATAATGAGGTGATGGGCGGCTTAATGCTGCTGTTGTGTGTGTTAATATAGATGTGTTGTAGTCTGCCAGTAGCTGCTGTAACTGGATAGGCTTAACAGTAGACGCCCGCCTTTACTTCCCACACACATACACACACTTACCTTGAAAGCCTAACCTTTCCATGTCAGTCTCCCGCCCACTCTGTTCAGCAGGAAGCTCTTCACATCAAGACTCTTAATCACAGTGTCACTTCTCCCTGGGAACCGTTGTGTTTTGTGAAAGAAAGAAAGAAAAGAAGAGGAGGTGGAGGAGAATTCATGGCTCCCAATTCTGCAGTGATTAATTTCTAACAGGCGGGGAGGCCCACAGCTTTGTTTTTCCAACAAAACCAGCATTGTAGTGAGCTGTGAATGTGCAGCCAGGAGTTAACATAGAGAGATGTGGGCAAACACATACACATACACATACACACACTTAACTGCCATTACAGTGTGATACATATTGTAAGCTTGTAAGGTAAATCCAAATATAAAAAGTACTGACCTGGGAATCTTTTTACATAATACAGGTTCTTTCCTTAAACTTGGGATATTTATTCTACAGTGTGGTCATCTTCAAGATACAATGTCTGGGAAAGAAATCTTTTCATTGTTGATGAAAAACATGTATGTTTGAATGTGTCATCTGTTGAGTCATATAGTACAATTGCAGTATGAATCAGAATTGTTATCTTTACCGTGATAGCAGTTTTTCTGATGTGTGTTGAGGATAAATCCATTTTCAAATCCTTATAAAAAATAAATCCTTTTGATTTCATAATTTGCCTAATAACCTTGAAGGACAACTTTGGTATTTTTCAACCTGGGCCCTATTTCCCCATGTGTATGTGTGCATATGATTCATAGGTACAACTCGTTCTAAAATTGGTTCAGTATTGAGGGAGGCGGATGCAACCGGGAGCTGGGGGCAAATGCGTCCCGTATAAGTTTGCGCATCAAAAGTGCTTGTTTTCACCACTGACCGGTTCAGATCGCCAGTGCTATGAGTGCTATGAGTGGAGTCAGCTGTCAGTCAGTGTTAGAGCAGAGAGGGGGAGGGCTGCCCCGCTGGGTACTGTAAGTGAGTAGGTGTGTATTAGGTGTGTGTGTTACGCTAGAAGAGTCAGAGGACGGAGTCTTTTACGTGCTACCCCCTGGAGTGTTACCGGAGTTTTTGGAGTGCTCAAATAAACGGGCCTTTTTCCCGAACGCAAGAACAGGATGTCGCGCAACACCCCGTACAGCTTTCATAGGCTGCCTTTGTCGGACGGCGAGATGCTGAAGTTGTGGCTAGTTGTGCTACAAATGGATGCTAACACTCCTGTCCAGACACCACCATCGGGTCTGCAGTGCTCACTTCTCCCAAGATGACTACTGCCAGCCAAAGAAGAGAAGACATCCAATCCCGAAACACCTCTTCCTCAAGAAAACGGCTGTCCCACGGGTAGAGAGAGCTACAGACACAGTAAAAGCTAGCGACATCACACAGCCCAGAGGTAAGGGAAAGGTTAGTATGCTATTTACAGAGATAACACTGGCGATCTGAACTGGTCAGTGGCGAAAAAAAGCACTTTTAATGTGCAAACTTATACAGGACGCATTTGCCTCCGTTACCGTTTTAGCTCGTTTCGTGGCTGCTGCCTGCATCCGCCTCCCTCAATGCTGAACCAGTTTTAGAACGAGTTGTACCCATGAGTCATACGCACACATACACATGGGGAAATAGGGCCCAGGTTGAAAAATACCGAAGTTGTCCTTTAATGTTCAGACTTTTTCTTCAATGTCACAATAATTCATCTGATTATTGTTTGTTTATCCATGGTTATAAACAGTAGGCCTGTCACAGAAACTACTTTTATTGGACAATATATTGTCCCAGAAATAATTGCATAAACAATATTATTGTCATTTTAAGACCATTTTATGGCACTGATATAATATAATAGCCTAATAATTACAGATGAACAACTTGTTTTTTCTTATTCCACATAAGAAAATGCATGTATAATAAGATGGTAATTCCACTAGAAGAGAAGAGATTTGATGATCATTAAAATAGCTGGGGAAAAACGTGGAGATATTGATATCAGTTATTGGCCAAATAAGTTGTTATTGGATATCGGCAAAAAAATCCAATATTGTGCATCCCTATTAATAATGCAAGTACACCCTTTCAAAGAGCAAGAAAGTTTAATTCTTAAGAATATTCAAACATTGGATTATGAAAAAAAAAAATACATATTTTTAAATTTATATTTTTAAAGTAATTAACACCTGTTAATCCTTTAAAAACAGACATCCTACTGATGGCTGCATTACACTGTTATTTTAATGATTCTGTTTAAACAGATATACAATAAAAACCATAGGGCTGCTGTGACTCAGAGGTAGAGCAGGTTGTCCACTTATCAGAAGATCAGCGGATCTCCTCCTCCAGTCTGCATGTTGAAGTATCCTTGAGTTAGATACTGAACCCCAAATTGCTCCCGATTGCTGTTCCATCGGTGTGTGAGTGTGTTAAAAACTGAGTAGCAGGTGGCACCTTGTATGGCAGCCTCAGCCACCACTGTGTGAATGGGTGTGTGAATGGGTGAATGTGACTCGTAGTGTAAAAAGCGCTTTGAGTGGTCGGATGACTAGAAAGGCGCTAAAAAAATGCAGGTCCATTTACCATTCTTTCTTTTTTGCAGCAAAAATTTAAGGCTTTGTCTTCCTTGTCTTCATGTTGTACGCTCATAATCATTAATCATAATCATTAAATCACCCATAAAAACTCTGCTCATAAAAATGAGCATATCTCAAAACGAAAATATGTACACATTTTAATTAGCTTATGCAGTGTTAAAAATATTTTGTTTTGTTTCTACATCTAAAAATCTTTTGGATCAATATGTTTGTCTTTTTATTTTATGTTTTGTCTTTTTATTTTACTGTTGAAAAAAACATGTCTGCTTTTTGCAGTAATTGTTTTAATGACTGAATCAGTTATGGTTTACTGACTTTTAACTTAGGGTGAACAAATTTTAGGGAGATGAAGCATTTGAAAAAGTCCAAGAAATGACATCACAATAAGTAAAATATACCATACACCATCTATTGTAGAGTTCAATGGGTTAATATATACAAGAAAGTGTGTATAAAATGAAAGTACCTTTATAGAAATAGCCCAAAATTACTCAGTCTGAGACTACAGAATTAGGCCCATCAAAAAACAAAACCGAGTGATGTCTCTTGCGACTAGCAGACAAACCACTGCAGTTACCTCTATAATTAGGCCCGTGTACTGCAGTTGGCTCCCGGGGATGGACAACCAGGGATCCGGGCGGTTTGCTGGTGGATTTACAGAGTGAAGGATGAAGGTGTTGGAGGGAAAAACTACAAACAAAAGATTTAAATGATCAGAACTGTGCCTCTTCCTCTTCAAAAAATGCTGCTGCAGGCTGCTGGTAAGCGACGCTGTGTCGTCTTTGAAGTGTTGTTGTGTTTTCTTTGGACTCGCCCAAGTAGATTTGAAAAATGGGACAATCGCTGCCCCAAGTTTTTAATGGTTGGGAAAACTCTGCTGTTTATTCTGGCATCATGTTGGCTAAAATGAAGGTGACATTCTTATGCAAACAAACATGCATATAAGTATATGTAAATACTGTATAATAAATTGATTGATGACCTAACAAACAGGAACAGCTACTGCAGCATGACTTTTCATGGTGCACTTTACCAAAAGTTAAGCTAAGGGGTAGGCAAAAGCTAAGTCACTGACTCCATGTCAGCATTACACTTGTTGCTGTCGTCACCGAAAATGGTTGTGGCTCATAAGGTAGAGCAGGTCATCTACTAAGCGGAAGATTGGTGGTTTGATCCCCAGCTCCTCCCGTCCACATGTCAAAGTATCTTTGGACAAGATACTGAACCCCAGATTGTTCAAACAGTGTGTGAATTGTTACTAAGTAGCAGGGGGCACCCTGTATAGTAGCCTTGGCCACTAGTGTGTGAATGGGTAAACGTGACATGTAGCACTTCTAGTCTTCTGACTACAAAAAAGCACTTATACACAACAAGTGCAGTCCATTTACCATAATAGAACTATGTGTGACTATGCAGTAAACTGTTATGTTCTTGTTGCTCGCACATGTGGGATGCGGATGTAACACCTGCAATCTTTTTACTACACCCTAGTGTTTTGGTTTGCACCGGGCGGCAGGGTAGGACCATTTCATCGAATCACTCCTTAAATGCACTTTATTCAGTCGAAGCACTTTAAAAAGCACTTTATGGCACTGCTGTCATCACTACACTTTATCCGATGTATGTATGATGTATACTGCTTATTTGTTTGTATACTGTTTGTTTTAATTATTGTCTTAGCTCATCCAGTGTTTTTTACTAATTGTATATGACCTGCCAAGGGACTAAGGATGCAAATTAGCAGTTCTGCTAACTCTGGCATATTTACATCTCATACTGATGTTCATTAATATGCATTGTCCCTTCCAAATAAACGTTTAAATAAAAATAAATAAGTAAGGTAAGTGCAAACTGCACATAGCAGCCCAGTGTTCAAAGAGGTAAATTATAACAAGACACTTCAATAGGAGCAAGCACTTCAGTGAATTCAACTTCGTGGAACACTTTTATGCACTGCACAGCACAAAATGTCTGCCTGGTGAAAGAGTTGGATGATAAGCTCTCAGGCATGATTTTTTGCTTTTCACATGGCAAAGTAAACACATTATGATAATCAGAGGGAAGTGGCTAAAATTCTTTTAACCAGAAAAAAAGTCACTTTATAGATTTACAGTATAGATGTGATATATGCATTTTACACAACAAGTCCATCGTTCTGAAGGATGTGAATACCTCAAAACTTCTTCCAACCAATTGGAAAACTAAACCTGTTTCCAAACTCATGTATTTGGGCCATGTCTGACAACAGCCTGAGCTTATGGGTGCTGACCCATTTTGGCTTGCAGACCAGTTAAAGGTCAGTCACAGACTAGTAAGGAAGTTAATGTTACAGAACACCTTCTGTATTTTCTGTAACCAGTCTCTCTTAATGTTATCAAACGGGATCTGTCTTTTGCTAGAGCTGAACGGCTGTGTCTGTCAGTGAGAGATGCACCCCACTCCATGGGGCAGCCCCCCACTACCTGTTTCTTTGAGAAGCACACAGTAACATGTTTGACCATCAGCCCACACGTATCACACTATCTGCACATTAAACAGAGCTGCACTCCTTCTATTACCATAATTAGTGAATTAATGACTGCATTTATCGTAATTGCAGGTTGAGAAGGAGCACAAGTGTCTTTCTGAGTACTTTGCTGTGTTGAGGTGTCAGCTGGTTTATGGTTGGAGCCTGTGTGTGTGTGTGTGTGTGTGTGTGTGTGTGTGTGTGTGTGTGTGTGCGTGCGTGTAAAAGTAGCAGCTGGGAATAATCATGAATTAGTGTTGTGATTTTAGGATGCTTTCTTACTTACTGACCAAAAAGAAACCCATATAGTACAGCGGATAAGCTCTCAAATTATGAGGAATTGTGCACTTTTTGAAAAAAAAAAGCATGAAATTTCTACCATAGTTAGTACATACCATAAGGTTTATTTTCAGATGTGGAAGGAAGTCAGATTTGATCTCTGAGGCCCTGGGAGAGGTCAAATTCAAGATGGCCGCCATTAATATTCAAATATACTCAAGAAAATGCATTTAGGTCAAGGTCAAGGTAAAAATATGCTTTAAAAAAACAAAACATTTTCCCCTCTTTTTTTTTTTTATTTTTATTTTTTTTTAATTTTTTTATTGAACCCCTAAACATATTTCAATTACTTTTTACTCTCACGTATTATTCAGTAATCATTTACTGGGATGTGTGGTTATTTTTTCCTGCTAAGCACATCATTATCAGCAGATGGCCCTCTAGAGCATCAGTAGCTAATGCCAGTAGCGATGTAGCCAGTAGGCAACGTGATGAGTAGGCTACAGTGTGCACGAGTGACGAGACAGCAAGCACTTCTGACATACATATCCTACTAGGTAAACTGACTGGCTGTGTACAGACAATGGCCGTGTTTCCCAGTTGAGAGCGATCTTAAGACTTAAGAGCACAGTTAAGAACGTCTTTGGTAAGAAGGGTCGCTAAGATACGAGTGTTTCCCAGATGTGTTCTTAATGCTCTTCTTAGGATCGCTCTTAAGATCGCTCTATCACCCATCACTTAATCAGCACATAAGTCACACACAGCGCTGCTACCTAACGCACTAAATCCCTGCTGCTTGTGTGTATGTGTGTTCTAATAATTCTAATGAAAAACTAAGACAATAAATATTTGTTAATGACCTATTTTCATGATGAAAACAAGACTGCAACTAAATAAGAAGCCGAGTCTTGGTAAGAGAATCATTAGGAGATGTATTATATTTAAACAAAAAAACACAGATGCCTTGCTGAGGCCAGTGCCATCTCCCACCACGTCCAGGAAGCTCCCCACTGCATAAAAATGCAGCGCAGCCAGGCATTGCCCCTCCAGGCTGAGGGCGAAATTGCACCGGGTTGCCCTCCAGATGTGTGGAGACACTAGTTGATAAGGCGTTGTATCTTGGTACTTCATTTGGACAGCCCGGTCTGACAGCACGTCAAGTGGGTTGAAGTGTTGACACACAAATGCATTTACATATATGGTTTGGCTTTGCACACGGCAACGCTGTTGGTTAGCAGCGAGAATATGCTGTAAAGCAGCCATGGTATCTCACACATGTGTGATGTGGCAACGCCTTTAGAGTAGCGGGTGGAGCGTCCCTTGATGAGGTTCCAGCTGAGTTCAATTACACATGTCAGTTGCCTGATATCTGAATGTTGCAGGTTTGGAGGGTGGATGTGTCTGTTGTGCCCTGACACATTTTTGGATGCGGGAAACTATCTCATATGTGGGTGCAGATGTGGGATATGTGCGGACAAATTATGATAAATGATAGTCATGATGATTCATTTTATTTGTGTGCCTGATGTGCACAGCACATACAGGAACACACTCGTTATTCCTCATACTTATTTTTCGTCTTATTATTTTTCTTCCACCAGATTTCGGTGCGTAACTTGTGCCACAGCTCTGAGCGCACACAGGGTCTTCATAAAACATATAGATTCAAGATTCAAAGGGTTTATTGTCATATGCACAGTAAGGACACGCGTTTCCCTGCAGAATGAAAATCTTTCTTTTCTGTCACCAATTAATGCTAAACAACATAAATCTGAAGTATGAAATAGATCAAAATATATACGGCGCGCACTGTTTTAACCTCTCTTTGCTTAGTGTAATATTAAATCTGCCTGACGCGGCTGGATCTGTGAGCGTTTGGTGGCTAAGAAGACTGTTAAGAGTGGGTCAGCTCGATCTGACAACTCCTTCTTAGTGAAAGATCTTCTTAAGCTAAGAGCAATCTGGGAAATGTGTTTTTCTTTTGCGGGAGGCTTAAGAGTGTTCTTAAGAATCTCTTAGTGCTAAGAGCCATCTGGGAAACGCCGCCAATATAAGTATACTTGAGTAAAGCCTTAACATGCAAATACATTGAATTTGATTGTAGCCGGGAATGAGTCTGCCTAGTTAGTTGGCTATCAAGCTTCTGTGGTAAAAAAAATAATAAATAAATAAATAAACAACAAAAAAACGCAGGCACTGATCAAAATAATTCTGCTAGCTAAACTAGAAGTCTGGAACATACATGAGCTGTTGAAAGATTGAACAGCGCATGTTGTAAAGATTTTATCTTGGTAATGTGTGTGTTATAGCAAAGTAGCCTAGTTCAATACTGTGCCACAGGTATCAAACAGGCTTGAGAGCTAATAGCTGGCATGTAAATGTAGACGTGTTATTACTGATTTCAAAGCAAGTTTCAGTATAAGAAGCATAGTAGGCCTACTGAAATATTGTAAGTAAATACAGTTTTAATGATCATTATCATTACTGTTATTATGTTGGAAATAAACAACATAATAACCATGACTTTGACCTAAATGCATTTTTTTTTTTAATTCTGGTGATCTCAAAAGTATCATCAACTGAATGGGCACCCTAAATTTAGTTGGAAATGACACCGTAAATGTTTATCTACTGTGTTTGGTTCCAAAGTTAAGCATATTCGAATATTAATGGCAGCTATCCTGAATTTGACCTCTCCCAGGTCTCAGAGGTCAAATCTGACTTCCCTCCACATCTGAAAATAAACCTTATGGTATCAATCAATCAATCAACTTTATTTGTAGAGCGCTTTTCGTGCACGGACATGCAACACAAAGTGCTTTACAGAATTAAAAACAATTAACACAATTAAAGAAAGAAAAACAATTACAAAGAAAGCCCCTCCCTCCCACCCTCCATACTAGACACACACACACACACACACACACACACACACACACACACACACACACACACACACACACACACACACACACACACACACACACACACACACACAATAGGGAGACATGGCATGGCACTGAGGATCAAGGAAACGCCACCTTTTGGGTCACACTGGGAGGAGCCTCAGGCCGTGCCATCGGGGGGGCCCCCGACTCCGACAGACAGGTGGACCCCCACATCGAAGGGAGGAACCACCAGCCGGTCGGGCCGAAGGGACCCAAGGACAGCACCCCCACTAGCAGACCTGACACAGCTCCCAGTGTGGAGGACCCCCCTGAGGAAACACTGGAGTTAAAAGCTAAAAACTAAAAGCATAAAATAGGACTAAAAGAATAAATAAAATAAAATAAAATAAATACAGTACCAAAAATAAAATACGTAAGATTATAAATAAAATAGAATAAATACAGTACCAGTGATAAATAAAAACAGAAAATTAATATAGATTAATATCATCATGTATGTACAAACTATGGTAGAAATTTCATGCTTTTTTCAAAAAGTGCACAATTTATCTGCTAATCCGCTGTACTAATATGGGCTTTTGGCTGATTTTAATATTTTGTGCCAGTGTAAGTTCTCTTTAAATTTTATAGCTATCAGATGAAGAGAAAATAATCCCAAAATGTAGCGGTGATTGCCTTCAAAACATTTTAAACAGAATATTAAAGGAAATTGATGCGACCACTGTTTGACTGGCAGGTGAAGATTGAAGTGAAGATTGAATACAACACAGAAAAACACAGTACCACAAACACAGTTTCACACAAAAGATGTACCTTTTTGAATTGAGCTTAGTACAGATGAAGATTTTGATGCCAGCATGCCGTTAGTGCTGCAACTTCCTGACACGTCCTCCTAAGCTTTTGGCCATAGTGGGTGCTGTTTGATGCTAATTTGGCATAATGGGCTTGACACACAGTAGGTAGTGAATGTCAAAAACTGGTGAAACGCTGCCATGTGACAGACTTGTCAAATAGCAGGATAGCTCAGGCACAGCAGATTATGGGTCTAGTAGTGCTTGGTGAATCATGGTTGTCTTAGAAATAGACAATTTGGGCACAGAAACAGGAAATGATCCGGTGTCAAAATGTGATAGACAACACATTCCCAAGGAGAGGGCCAAGCAGAATGGGACTGTGTCCAGGAGGTTACTGGTTTAATCTCCATACAGGTATGGTAAATTTGGATGTGGAAAGTGAAAGAGTAGCACTTCCTCCCTCATTACAAGCACTGAGGTGCACAGTAGCAAACCTCATCGACCCCAGATCCTCAACAGAGCAGGTTGTGGCTGTGCAGGACAGCTTCCAGGGGTCAGTCTATGGCCACATACACACTGATACATTTCAAAACACATAACTATTGTTGCTATGTTTTTGCACCTAGCAACCATACTGCGCTGATGTTTTAAAACCCCTAACCCAGGGGCGTAAAGACAGTGCAGGCAGTGCAGTCGCACTGGGGCCGTGAGGTGGGGGGCCCAGAGAGAGAGTGGGCCCTCCAACAATGTGACTGCCTGCTTGGAAATATGCCTGTTTTCAAAGAAGAATTCTCATTAGAAAAAAACAGTGCCATTTGCTATATATGCCCTTGAAAAAGGTAAACCCATCCCAGCAGTGTATGTGGATTGCAGACCAGTTACTGTAGGTAATGGAATGGTTACCACTGCAAACTGAGTTCATAGGAAGTTGGTGGTGATGTAGAGCCTCTGTAATCCTTAAAAGGCAAAACTGGCCATATAATGTGCTACTTGTAAGTGATGTTACTGAACTATAAATGTACATAGCAAGAATGATTGATTTAGCCTGAGTGTCAGACTGAAGCTCACAGAACCTTCAGTCTGACATCGCCTCCATTGAAGGCGATTTACAAGGGGGAGGGAATTTGATTTTTCCCTAACCAATCAGTAGAGATCAACGACTCACCCAGAATCTGACGTCATTAGTAGGCTATCCATGCCTCGGGGGTGCTGAAAACAAGCGAGCATTGCCCGTTTAAAATGTCTCCTTCGTCGTGCACGTCCAGCTGCATCGCCGTTAAATCCAGTTTAGCAGCTTCCTTAATTTGGTCCCCCATTAACGCGAGTAGTGGCGAAACACCTCGATAGCATCGTTAATGTGGTCTGTAGGATCTGCAGCGGTCGCCATTGTTGCTATCCTCACCAGTTACCCACCGGCATACAGCTTGTCATCAGCGTGACGCTGATTGGCTAATCGCTAGACCCCCGACGTTCATTGGTCCATCCATCGTTTGGACGAGATAAATTGCAAATTCAATGAAGTTCACCAGACCAGTGAGACAAGCCTATTCAGTTGAGTGGGGTCTATGGTCTGGAGCCAGGCTAATTGATATTAACAATTCTGCTAAATTATGCTTAGTGTGAGTGTTTTTAAAACTCTGTTTTTCTACAATATCTGCTTTAGGTAAAGACATTATGGTCAAGGTAGTCATTCCAGTTAATTGCAGAATTGAGGCCAGGCATTGTTAGCTAAACTATGTACTTATATCTCCAGCCTTTTGCCCTTTCATACCAGCACTCATTCTCCAAATCTTTTAAATGTGCCCAGGGCAGTGCTTAATTTGAGCCGGAATGTACTGGAACACATACCAGGATCTTTTCAGAAAAGGCCCTGGTGCGTTCCAGAACTAATTTGCATGGGTCTAGAACTTTTCACATCTAAAAACTACACACAGTATTGGCTGATGTCACTAGTGTTGCAGTGTGGAGTACCGTAGTATTACGGTGCCTCACATACCGCTGATGGGGGATAAGTTCAAAGTCCAGTCGCAAGAGGGTGAGTGTCCATGCACCGTCCAATAACAGACATAAGGATCTCGTAATTATGAGAAAAGATCTCATAATTACAAGATTAGGATCTCATAATAATGAGATAAGGATCTCGTTTATTATTTATTTATTTTTTTAATAACAAACAACAAACTGATTATGTTGATTGTGCCATCTTGACCAGGACTCCCTGGAAGAAGAGATCTTGTATATCAATGGGACCTTCCTGACTATATAAATAAATAAATGGGATGCAAACAATCATACCTAGAGCCCATCTTGTGATGGGATAATTCCAGACATGATGCAGCGATCAGCCATTTAAAACAAATGTTGGACAGTGGCATACACTGTTGTGGGATGGCCAGTGGCCCCATTCCTGCTTCCAGTACCTTTGCTTAGAGCACACCCATTTTCAAATTCGGCATTCATTGTGTACTCAGTTACACACCTTAACAGTTTTGTGAGCCAGACACGTAAAGTAGAGGTCCAGTTGCCCATTCCTTACTTTCTATTCCCCTACCTTCAAACCCCCTTCATGACTACATTCATTTTGATCTCAACTACACTCCTGCAAAGTTCTGTGACACTGTCTTGCATGGTTGCAAAATCTGTCCATCAACAGACAAGTAGACATATTAACACATGGCAAAATATTCAAAACTGCTTCTGTTGTAGTTCCCACAACAATTTATGTCACCAGGGTCACATTTTGCCATAATGAGACTCACACACACATAGGCTCTCAAAGTGAAAACAATACCAGCTGTTGTGTTGATGTCTATAACTGGGGTGGATCACCAGAAGAATGAAGCAAGTTGGCCACACCAGAAGAAAAAAAGGCAGTAAATTCAGTGCACTTGCTTTGATTTCTGAAACAAGGTTGTTGGTTTCAGATTTGACTTGAGCTTTGATTTCACTGAAACATCAGACTGAACTAATAATATATATTTAACCAGGAAGTGGCTTTTTTTTTTTTTTTGGTTACCAATGCTTTATATGTTTGCTGCATGCTGTGCCTCTTTTGGGCTGTAGTTGGACTGCTTGTGGCTTGCCTGTGGAGAACAGGGCTGGGCCTCTAGCTGCACACATACACACACAAGCACACACACTCACAGAGTGCAGACTGTAGGCTAGATTTCCTGCGCTGTGGAGAAAAATAACATTGGTAATGATAGCCTGTGGTTGCCCTCACAGTGGGGGCAGCCAACATGCACACATACACACACACACACACACACACACACACACACACACACACACACACACACACACACACACACACACACACACACACACACACACACACACAAACACTGGTAGTGGTAGTGTATAATTTCAGTGACAGAGCAGTGCGGCTTGGAAAGCAATTAGGATTAGACCTGTGTGAACAGCCTACACACCTTGTGCTCATCACAAAACACACACACACACAAACAGGTAGTACACACACACACACACGCACACACACACACAGAAAGAGGAGGTGCTACATTCAGACTGTTGCACCAACAATCTTCTGCCCCACAACAATGTGTCCTCACTTCACCCACAGAGCAAAGTCTTGTTTAGAACAGATGTGAGTTTCCTACTGAAAGTTTCTCTCTTTCTCCAACACACACACACACACACACACACACACACACACACACACACACACACACACACACACACACACACACACACACACACACACTGTATTACAGTCTGTTCCTGCCATCAGACACAAGCCTTCAGGTATGGTGTTATAAATCAGTGAGCTTGAGACACTGTTTGGGGGTGTATGTTCATTTGTCCTAGTTTACAGTTACATAATAAAATAACTAACTCAATGAGTCCTTGTTGTACTCTCTGGACATGTAAACTCATTATGTGTAAGAGCTAATGAAGAAAGTATTTTTAGAATAGCTGGGAGCTACACAAAACAATAGAGCAGATCTTTGGCACAACTGATGGAGATCAGGAAAAAGATCATTACGATTCTGGTTGTTATGTATACATTTTATTATAGAAACACATAGGGGTGGGACTCTCCAGGCACCGCTCAGTTTGCTTTGATTCGATTCAATTACAATTTAGAGGACAACGGTTTAATAATAAAACCAATATCGACGCATCATGATGCATCAGAATTTTTGATTTTTATACATGATTTATCATTCTCATTGTGTGACTATTTGCTACTCTACAACAAAGTATACTGTATTTGTGGTGATCCATAAATAAAATACAATAAAAAGATGAATTTACTTTCATGCAATGTGGCTCTTACACAGCATCCTTCCCCTTTAACCTTACAGCCAAAATGCTTTCATACCCTACCCTTTAAACCAGGGAGTGCTAGCTGCATTGTATCCATCTGTGGTTGCTCATACTAATTCATTGTGGGATATTTATGCCAGCGTTGTGTGTTGTGTTATGTGTGTATACTGTAATATTTCCTAGGAAATAGTATGCGGTTCACACGCTGTTGAACAATAAATGGCCTGCAGCCCTTTAATTTTAAAAAGTAACTGCATTAAAGCGCCTTACAGTCCCCTGCCTGTATGGGAATAGCAAAATAGGGGGGAGATGGAGTTCTCTGCTGTGGAGAGCAGCCGTTCTGTTGCAGTGTTAGCTCCAGGGAAAGCCACGACGTTGAGCAGGTGCAGGGCTTTTGAGGTGAAACAGACTGAGCTTAGAGTTATTTTCTTCATCACAGAGTTGAATTAATTGTTTAATTCTGCAGTGTGTTTGTCAGCTAGTCTTGTTTGTTAACGGTGCCGCTGATCGCCAGTCTGTTAGCATTCACTTTTGGGTGTTGGTGTAGAAAGTAGTCACAATACTTAATGTTTGCAAATGTAATTATTTGAACATTAAATTAAAAATCCTTGAAATCACTGTCTTTCGTGAAGATGGATTACAAGTTGACTGTAGCATGTCTACCCTGTAGACTTTCTGTGTGCTACACTGCCCTGTAGGGAATTTTTATTGGAAAAAATATTTAATAACCTCTCTCTCTCTCTCTCTCTCTCTCTCTCTCTCTCTCTCTCTCTCTCTCTCTCTCTCCTCTCTCTTCTTTTTTTTTATTTGCCCAAATATTTTCTTCAAAAAGCTGCAGATGACAAGAACTGGGAGGAAATAGTTGGAAAACACAATGATGCCATATCATGAAGCCTTACATTGTCCAAATTCAAAGTTCAAAGTAGATAACAATATTACAGGAAATAAACATTTTACATGTTTTTTAAGGTTTTGTCCAGGTGCTTTACAAAAAAAGGGTAAAACATTGTACTGACTGTGTGATTATGAGTGAAAAACAAGTCAACAAAGATAGAAGTGTCTATTTAGGAGCTTACTGTATATAAAAAGAGCTCTAGAAAACCTAGATTGATAGGAAAGACTGTTCTTATCCCTTAAGACAACAGACGAGCCATTTGTTTATCATTTATATACATTTATAACAGTTTATAATACCAGGTAAGGGTTAAAAACTCCTCTGCAGGTGAGGATTGTCATTGACTACAAGACCCATAAGTCATTGGGCCAGTTGTTGACAACTGATTGGCTCTGAGGCCAGATTAAGTCAGGGAGGCACTTCCTCCAAGCCTAGACTGTCAGTTTGGATACAGTCAGTATCCTACTGGTTCAAGTGAGGTGGTTCAAGAGGTCATGAGTTTGCCACCATTTTGACACAGAGAAGTTGGCATGTTTACGTGCAAATGGAAAAAATTATGGATAATATGTAATGAACATTTGAAATAATGCTGTGGCAGTTCGTGGATATCTCTGGAAGTTATAATGTGTTTGGACTAAATGTTTTGCTGGATTTAAATCATATGAACCCTTGGGAGGGTATAAGAATTGTATGAGGATGTTTTGGGGGGGGGGGGGTTAACATTGATCTGTGGATCATAAAAACACTTCATAGGTGAATTATCACTGTTTGTTTGTTTTTTGACAGAAGTGTTTATTGAACGTGCTGTGGTGGTTGTATCTTGAAATAGTCCACATCAATCAAACCACAAGATGTGTAGCTTTCTAACCATAGGTTGTATGAGTAAACCACTTAAGCACAGCAAATACATCAGTAGTTAACATCATAAATCATCAAGTAAAACCTGACGAGGATCCATTTTGAGAAAATCAATAAAAAATAGGCAATAGACTCCTTTCCCATTGTCAGCAGAGCTATGTACATGGCTCTGTAATAGATGAGTATGCCTTTAGAACATTGAACAATAGAAAGCAGCATGGAGGCCAGTGAAAATGTTTCGGTGGTTACTTCTTTTCTTTTTATATCTTACTTATTCAGCCTTTTGCTCAAACCTGGTACTGACTAATGCTGATGATGTGTAATGGATTCTGGGATATGCTCCAGCTTCCAGTCCCTCTCAAGGACCCTACAGATGAATAGGTGTTCTTTAGCATCATCATTTAAAGCTCACTATCAATGTGAATCACAGGGATTGGGGATATTCAGCTAGACAGTGGCCAGGTTGTGGCTAGCTGTAAAAACACAGTTTCTCCTGTAAGAAAGCCTCAGAATCACCAAACAAACAAAAAACAACAACCAGTTTAACCTTATATTACAGATAATGTCATTTCACTGATGGAAATTCCTAAATGCTTGTACATTCTGCACTCCAAATAATCAATGCATCCAGCTGGTTGTATCTGTGCTCTAAAACAGAGGGATCAAATGAAGGACAAAGGCTCATTTCACTCCTACATCCCTCTTATAGGCTCTCTCCAAAGCTCTCCATCTCTGTCAATGTTGACACACACACTGCAGCCACATTCCCCTTTCAGCTTTCCATACTGATTGCTACTCTTTTCTCTAATGTATCCTAATGCAACAGCGCATATGATATCTAACACATTAACATCCCTACCAGATAGGTCAGGTTAGGTTTAAGAAAATTAACACGGTTGGGCATTGTCACGTTACGCACCTGACATAAAGCTATTTACTTAACGTAACGTAAAGATGTGCCTTAGTTTACTTAAGCAATTTTTACTCTGCCTCTTCGAGACAGGAATTATGCTGCCTTGCCTTTCTATATAAAAGGTACATGAACACTGCTCTCCAAGGGAAAGTTTTGTGTTTATTTGACCCATCCACCATTCCAACCTTGCTCCTTACACAGACTTTTGATCTTCATACTACTTCCTTGTTAACTCTCGTCAGCGCATTTATTATGTGATTGCAGCCTTCACAAATATGTAGGTTATATACACATTCTGGTGCATTACTTTTCATAAACGAACAGTGCATGAGAACCGCCTGTTGTCTCTTAACCTTTTTTCACAGATGTGTGATTTCGACTCATCACAGTCTGTCTCCTGTCTGGATGTCTGTGTGAGTGTCTGTAGTCCTCAGGTATATTCAGTGTTGTGGGGGAACACCAGTTAGGAATCACAACCTACCAACAGAAAACATAAGGTGCAAACAAGCCCCAGAGGGGAGCTGATTAGATGGACACGGAGGTGCTGGAGGATATCAGGGCTGCAGTGAAGCAGATTTAGAGAGTGGAATCAGGTGCAGGGCAGAGGTAGTGTATCATGTTAAAGACAGTGCTGTTCTCTCATATGCAAATAAGAAGAGAGAGAAAACTAATATGGAAATTAATCTGGTTTTCTTGAACTAAGAGAACATTGCCAGTGTTAAAGGATAATTCTGTTTCTTACATTTTTTTGAGGTTTGGCCATCACTAGTAATAATGTATCGACCAGTGCTAATGTTGTTGTTTTAAATTTAACCCTTTAAAAATGGACAACCCACTGATGGCTGCAGGAGATCATTGTTTGCATGAACCTGTTTAAATAGCTCTATAATAAGAACCATAATAGTTTGAGCATTCATTGTTTTTCCAGCAAAAAGCTAAGGCTTCTGATTTTAATATCATTACATCATGTCCCTATGTTATCTTATCTTAAGTGCCATCCACATATGGTATTTTGCCGTAATTATGCTGGTATTTTCTTGTTATGGCCTTGAGAGATATCTCTTTCCATAATCCTGTATGTACATATATATATATATATTCATTCATTCATCTTCTAACCGCTTCATCCTCTTGAGGGTCGCGGGGGGGCTGGAGCCTATCCCAGCTAACTATATATATATATATATATATATATATATATATATATATATATATATATATATATACATATATATATTTAAAATTGTAATAGCTAGAGCATTCATTCTATTTGCAACAGAAAGCTAAGGCTTCTGTCTTTTCTGTCATCATGTCATCACCTTATGTTATGTTGCCTTACCATATGTGCCATGCGAACAAAGTATTTTGCCATAATTTCCACGGGAATTTCACCGTAAGGGCTGTGGGAGATTGTTGTTTGCATAAAATAAGATTTAAGATATGATAATATAATAAAATGATCTAAAATAAGAACTATAACAGCTAGAAAAAAAACTGTCTTTATCAGAAATCTAAGGCTTCTGTCGTCCATGTCATCGCTTTGTATGCTTGTGATGACATCATTGTGCTACGTAATATTTTGTGCAAACCAGGCAGAAATGCGCAGTGGTGCTAGAGGAATTAATCTATCCCAACGCCTGTGCACTCTTCTCATAAAAATGAGCATATCTCAAAAACTAAACAATGTACATAGTTCAAATAACTTATGGAGTGTTAAGATTTTTTTCCTATATTTATGTTGCTTTTGGATCAATATGTTTGTGTTTTTATTTTGCAAAATCTGATGGAAAAAGATTTTTGCTGATTTTTTTAAATGACACTATTGAAATACTTTTATCAACTATCATGGTTTATTGACTTGCATAACCTTTTATCTTAGGTTGTATAGATTTCAGGAATGTAAAGCATTTGAAGATTCACCAAGAATTGACAGCACAATAAGCAAAAGTACCAATGTAGGCAGTGGTGTACCGTTTTTGTTGCAGAGTTTAAAGGGTTAAAACATGACAAAATATGAGTCCTTTAAAGGCACCAGTAATATGGCTGTGATGGAACACATTCAATCATGGAGTGTTTACATTCTCTTTATAGATGCGTCTGTTAATCCGTCCTTAGGCTGCACCTCCCGTTTAAATTCATAGCAAGACGCATATTCTACTAGAAAAGGACAAACCCAGAGTGAAGTTCTGCAGCTCTCTTTCACAAACACACATCTGTTGGCAGGCGTAACGCCCCTAATTTTACTGTTTCCTTACACAACACATTTTCTTTTGGATTAACAACGCAAAATTGTTTTGGCTCTACACTACAAACAAACGCTTAAAACCTCACCCAAACACCCAAAGTATTCCTTTCATCTGCTTTTGTAGCCCTTTGTTTCATTTACAGTAACGTATTCACATGTTCCACCCTGTATTAATGCCTCCTCTCCTCCACCTGTGTAATTCACACTCCCCTCTGTCATGTCTTTCTGTAAATCACTTGTTATATCATTTTATGTCTGAATGAAAAGAGGTTGGCATTTTATTTTTATTGCTGTCTTTTAATGACCCCATCTACAAATCACCATGGCAACAGGTAATTAACATGGCAGCCGCCAAGCAGGCCAGTTACCTTCAGCAAGTAGAAATGGAGGTCAGGTGAAGGGGAATTAAGAAGTGTGTGTATGTGTATGAAAGATTTATGTGTCCCACGACATCTCCTCCCCTTCTTCTTTGTCTTCCTATTCCACATTTTTTCCTCCTCTTTCTATCCTTCTTGGCTGCTTGTGGCATGAATTCACACACTGCAACAACAACAACAACAAAAAAAAACATTTAAAGGAACAGTGTGTAAGATTTAGCAAGAGCATTCCAAATAGCAACCACATGAAAATTCCTTAAGAGAGCTGCCCGGCCAGGCAAGATAAATTTCACTGTTTTGTACATACTCAATTTCATTCCCACATTTGTGAAAGAAAAACACTTTTTGGGAAAGTCTGTGACTAAACCATCAAATCTGATAAAGGTTATTTAAATGCTGAGCCACAGCAAAAGAGGAATGGATTGGAATCATAAAAGAAACATATTAACCCTAATTTCAGGGGGAGGATAACTCATTTTGATACAGCAGCTGCTCAACATACACATAAACAGTATGTATGTTTCTGGAGTAAACCAGCCCCCTATAGTGAGCACCAAAAATAACAATAGCTGCTGTGTTTTTGTTGTTAAAATATTACGTTGCAACTAAGTACAGTATGGTTTTAGGAACATACAGTAAAAAAAAAAAATCTCTCAAATTTTAGGGGTGCTGGGATTTAATTTAGGGGTGCTTCAGCACAAATATTGTTCGCAAATCTGTCTAAATCTGTGTTAGTGAGCACTCGATCTGACTGCAGTTCGTCATCGTAACCAACTTGAGTGGGCAAATGCTCACATTCGATGGCATCTGGCACGTTGGAGAGGTGTTCTCTTCACGGATGAATCCTGGTTTTCACTGTTCAGGGCAGATGGCAGACAGCGTGTGTGGCGTCGTGTGGGTGAGCGGTTTGCTGATGTTGACGTTGTGGATCGAGTGGCCCATGGTGGCGTTGGAGTTATGGTATGGGCAGGCGTATGTTATGGACAATGAATACAGGTGCATTTTATTGATGGCATTTTGAATGCACAGAGATACCGTGACGAGATCCTGAGGCCCATTGTTGTGCCATTCATTCACGACCATCACCTCATGTTGCAGCATGATAATGCACGGCCCCATGTTGCAAGGATCTGTACACAATTCCTGGAAGCTGAAAACATCCCAGTTCTTGCATGGCCAGCATACTCACCGGACATGTCACCCATTGAGCATGCTTGGGATGCTCTGGATTGGTGTATATGACAGCGTGTTCCAGTTCCTGCCAGTATCCAGCAACATCGCACAGCCATTGAAGAGGAGTGGACCAACATTCCACAGGCCATGATCAACAACCTGATCAACTCCATGCGAAGGAGATGTGTTGCACTGCGTGAGGCAAATGGTGGTCACACCAGATACTGACTAGTTCTCTGACCCCCCCAGACCCCCCCCCCCAATAAAGCAAAACTGCACATTTCAGAGTGGCCTTTTATTGTGGCCAGCCTAAGGCACACCTGTGCAATATTCATGCTGTCTAATCAGCATCTTGATATGCCACACCTGTGAGATGGGATGGATTATCTCGGCAAAGGAGAAGTGCTCACTAACACAGATTTAGACAGATTTGTGAACAATATTTGTGAGAAATGGTCTTTTGTCTATATAGAAAAAGTTTTAGATCTTTGAGTTCAGCTCATGAAAAATTGGGAGCAAAAACAAAAGTGTTGCGTTTATGTTTTTGATCAGTATAGATATAAATGGCTCATTCTAAGATCACAAAAAATACAACAGTTCTTATTTTCTGGTGATTATACACCAAAGAAAACAGACTTATTATATTATATTTCATTTCTGCCAATGTATCCCTCTAAATCCACACTGGACCTATAAATATGCGAATTTTGCATAAATAAAGGAATGTCAAAGTTCACTTGGAAGAGAAGAGAAGAAAGAATTTAGTTTTCTATATTTGCTCTTCTTTGTAAAGGTTGCGTGAAATTAGACGATGACTCAAATTCAACTCTTGCAGACAGAACATAGGTAAAGAAAATAATGTATCGGTTGTTAATCAGAATAAGGCTTAGCAACAGGCACACAGCCAATCCAGGCAACCGAGTCCAAAAGGGTTTAAGCAGGCAGGTAGGCAAACATCCAAACAGGGAGACAAGAGAGGATAACAACACAAAAAAGGCTGCAAGGTTGGATTGCACAGTACATGATATGGTAAAGAACAATAGCTAAAGGGCATTGGAGTTGATGAGGACATTGGGAGCAGGTGTTCAGGTGGGTGTGGAGGTCAGGTGACATGAAAGATGATTGAACACTGGGGGCGACTGCTGGACATGAAGGGAATGACAGGTTCTGTAAAGATAGGAGAGTATTGGTGGCCAGCAGACAGATAACAGAGGTAAAGAAGATGCAATGACATCATTTTTTCTTCTGTGTGCTGATTATATAACCTTTATGGCCAGGAAATAGAGCCCACCCTGAGTTGTTTGTTTTCCTTTTGATGGTGTAATATCCTGCATTCGTGGGCCATATACTCTTTCTTTCAGTCTTGCTGTAATAGCTTAAATTGGGCTCTACAGTTAGAGTGTATATTGGCGTTACAGAGTGTGAGTTTTTTCCTAACAAATCATCTTTGGCTGAATAGCTGTAGAGGGCACGTTCACCAAACAATGAAGAAGTCATATACCTTTGTTTGGTTTAAAGTCAGAGTATTCAACTCTAGGGATCAGAGACGCTTCAGTCCACTGGATGGAAACTAAGAGGCTGAAAAACATACACTGTGTTGAACAATACACAACAAAGTCAGAGAAACAACTGATTCCAATGCAAACACGCCTACACATGTACACACCTGGAAATCACAATGGAAGACGAACATACCCATTGAAATTCCTACTAAGAAAACAGAGGGTGTGGCTATGAAAGAAATGGGTTTCACACACATAACTGGTTTTGACTTGAAACATTAGAATTTAATTTAATGCCCTTAATGTATTTGACGCATGAAATCATATAATTAGTTTTAGTGAAATGTACCACTGTCCGTAGTACAGCTGTGAGAAAAGAGTTAAAGGACAACTTCGGTATTTTTCAACCTGGGCCCTATTTCCCCATGTGTATGTGTGCGTATGATTCCTGGGTACGACTCATTCTAAAATTGGTTCAATATTGAGGGAGGCGGATGCAACCATGAGCCGCGAAACGAGCTAAAACAGTAATGGGGGCAAATGCGTCCCGTATAAGTTTGTGCATTAAAAGTGCTTTTTTTTGCCACTCACCGGTTCAGATCGCCAGTGCTATGAGTGTTATGAGTGGAGTCAGCTGTCAGTCAGTGTTGGAGCAGAGAGGGGGAGGGCTGCCCTGCTGGGTACTGTAAGTGAGTATGTGTGTATGAGGTGTGTGTGTTACACTAGAAGAGTCAGAGGATGGAGTCTTTTACGTGCCCTGGAGTGTTACCGGAGTTTTTGGAGTGCTCAAATAAACGGGCCTTTTTCCCGAACGCAAGAACAGGATGTCGCGCAACACCCTGTACAGCTTTCATAGGCTGCCTTTGTCAGACGGCGAGATGCTGAAGTTGTGGCTAGTTGTGCTACAAATGGATGCTAACACTCCTGTCCAGACACCACCATCGGGTCTGCAGTGCTCACTTCTCCCAAGATGACTACTGCCAGCTATAGTAATGCTATACTTCTTTGCTACCGTGTGTTGTGGATACTCAGACAATGAGTAGTGCTGAAGTACAGAAAAGTCATTCAGGACAAACATTCAGGTTGTAGAGGGATTGGTTCAGCCTGTTTCACAGAGAGACAGTCTCTCTCTCTCTCCACTGCAGTCAGCTCTTTATATGTGCTACCTCATTCATCATTCAGGAAAGGCCAGAGGAGAGGGGAAGCTGGTGGGATGGAGAGAAAAAGAAAGGAGGGCCCTGCATCAGTAAATAGCCACATCTTTCTATGTAGTTTGGCAAGGTAATGGAGGAATCAGGAGAGACTGAATGGAAAGAGAGGGCTGTAGTGTAAAGGGGTCAGGAGGTCAGCCATGTCCGATTGTGAGGAGGCTATTAGTGAGAGATGAGCAGCAGGAAGCCTTTATCAGACTCCTGTTAAACTGGCCTGTCTGAGGGTTATAATGAGTCCTCAGCTAGTCCTTCAGCTATGAGCAGGGATTAGCACCTGAGACTCCACAGGTAAAACCCTCATTAGTCGACTAGCATTAGAGCGATAAAGTGCCGGGCCACAGTGTGGGGAGAGGAACAAGCTCTATCAGCATGAGGGAGAGGAACTCAGCAGATGAGTGACGTTAAAGGTTAGTACGTGGAAAAGACTTCCTCCTTTCCTGGGGCATCTGTAAAAATGTAAGGTGCCTTCATAAGGGCAACAATGAAAAAAAAAGAACAATAAACCACAATCAACTAAAAAAAGGGACTGAGGCTTGCCCTGCAATAATGTTGCCATGATGATTTCAAGAGTCACATCTGCAGGTAGGTCTGATTTGTTTTGTTTTCGAGATATCTGTGTCTAAGATTTTCTGCTTCTACCCCAGCACAATGGTGGCAGAGGTGGGTGCATGCAGGTATAGGCATGAACCCTCTGGACAGGGTGATTTATTGCATATCAGTGATACATATCACTATCAATTTTGCGGAGCAGCTACAGTCAATCATATTACAATTGTTCTTTTAATCTTGTAATGGTATTAACTGTGCACAGAAGTATTCTGTTCCCTGACCTTAGCTTTAAAGGCAGTGCCTCCTGTCAGGCAGTGTGCCTTGCTGAAAAACGCTGTCGTTAAATTTGCTTACAATTGAAAATTAGAGTGTGTGAATGACACCTGGAATGAAACTACTTGACTAAAATCGAAGTACTTCTTCTCTACTTGAGGCTGTGGCACACTTATTTTTCAAGCTAGTGTGAAGTTAGTGGTATCTTGTGAAACTAGAAAACCTAAGCCATCCATGTCGACATAGCTTGTTGGGAAGGGGCTAAATAATGCCCCAAAATTAAATATCTGAATATAAATGAGTAACCACCAGTAAACATTTTGTTCCTTACAATCAAT
Source organism: Epinephelus awoara (assembly GCA_035609425.1). Taxonomy (NCBI): domain Eukaryota; kingdom Metazoa; phylum Chordata; class Actinopteri; order Perciformes; family Serranidae; genus Epinephelus; species Epinephelus awoara. The sequence goes on from CM069297.1 coordinate 3,802,476, forward strand.
GTACCCTTTCACATTAGAGCTATAGATTTGTCTTTAAAAGAAAAAGGACAACCAGCCTGTTTGAAGAACAATGAATCACCTAACACATGTTTACAGATACGTAACACATTAAAACAAGACTGCTGTGGAACTCAAAGTATTAATTAATTTTCCTGAAATTCAGTTAACAATAATAATAATAATAATGAAAATAATAATAGTTTATTTGTATAGCACCTTTCATGCACATAGTGCAGCCCAGGTGCTTCACAGGGTAAAAGAAAAAAAGAGAAAAAAAACAAAAACAAAAAAAAAAAACAATGGTACAGTAAAAGGCAATAGAGATAAGATAAAAGCATATAATAGAATAAAAATTACATAATGCACACAATTTACAGTTGATGGTAAAAGAAGTCACTTTAAGAAGTGCAGTCTCAGTGCTATGCCCTGGAATTTGACATGGATCTTATTCTCATTTAAGAAGGCATCCAGCTGTTTATGTATTACTTTTTCAAGAATCTTACCCAAAAAAGGCAGATTAGAGATTGGCCTGTAATTACTGAGGATTGAAGGATCAAGGTCATTCTTCTTTAGTAATAGCTTGATTATAGCCATTTTTACAGAGTCAGGAAAAATGCCAGATTCCAGGGAACTGTTTACAATAATCAAAACATCTTCAAGCAGACAGTCTGAGACCTCCTTGAAAAAAGCAGTAGAGATAGCATCCAAGGAGCAGGTAGTTGACCTCATCTGTAAAATAGGAGGATTAACAGAGGAATGACTGCTGAGATTAACAGCACTATTCAAGATATCAGCCCAAATAGGCTACTGAGTAGTTTACAGTCAAAGAAAGTTGCAAACTCTTTGCACTTTGAATTTGATGCCAAACATAGCTGCTCAGTAGACTGGGAAGGAGGTCAGTTGTGGAGAACAAAACTTTGGGGTTATGCCTGTTTTCGTTTATGATGCCAGAGAAATATGCCTGTCTTGCATGACGTAATGACTTGTTATAGACAAGTATAGAATTTTTTAGGTTGTCACCATGAATAGTAAGCTTGCTTTTTCTCCACATTCGCTCAGCCCTACGACACTCTCGAGAAGTTGTATTTGCTCATTCTTCCAGGGTATTGATAGTCTCTGTGACTTCTTGATTTTTAGAGGAGCTACTATGTCAAGGGCTGACTGTAGTTTGAGGTTGAAGTGGTTAACTTTGTCATGGACAGAGGAGTTGTCTGTTAGATGAGCTAACTATGCAGAAAATGGGGGAAACCGGTGGCGGTGGATGGAGTAAAAATATGTCTCTTTGTAATGCCCTCTGTATGACTGCTTATTAAACCTGGGGTGGACATGGCAAATATCAAGCAGAAGTGATCAGACAACCTAGTATCCACAACCTTTTTGGCATTAATATCCAAGCCTTTGGAGATCACTAAATCTAAGATGTGGCCACCAGTGTGGGTTGGCTCCCAGGCATGTTGCATGAAGTCAAAGGAAGATAGAAGATTCGGGAATTCTCTAGCTTTAGTGTCTGAGGTGTTATCAATATGCAGGTTGAAGTCACCAGATATTAGAATTCCATCGTAATTTGTAAGGCAAAGTGACATTAATTCTGATATTTCACGTGAACAAGAGACTGCGTGCTTAAGAGGCCGGTAAATAGAGATCAGTAACACTGGGAGATGACTTTCTAGTAGGATGGCCTGATATTCAAAGGTTGAGAAACTGCCAAGGTGTCTGCGACTACATTTCTACACGTGACTACAGTAGTCAGTTACGTGGGTGGGATTGCACAGTGTGCTGCAGGTTAGCCGCTAGGAGGTGGCTTCCTTAGCCTGGTTCCAGACCATAGACCCCGCCCACTCAACTGAGTAGGCTTGCATCTCTGGTCTGGCATACTGCAATGAATTTGCGATTTATCTCGTCCAAACGATGGACGGACAAATGAACGCCAGGGGTGGGGGCGGGTCTAGCGATTTGCCAATCAGCACCACGCTAATGGCGACCGCTGCAGATCCTACAGAACACATTAACGATGCTATCGAGGTATTTCGCAACTACTTGCGTTAATGGAGGACCAAATTAAGGAAGCTGCTAAACTGGATTTAACGGCGACGCAGCTGGGCATGCACGACGAAGGAGACATTTTAAACGGGCAATGCTTGCTTGTTTTCGGCACCCCTGAGGCATGGATACTAATGACGTCAGATTCTGGGTGAGTCATTGATCTCTACTGATTGGTTAGGGAAAAATCAAATTCCCTCCCCCTTGTAAATCGCCTTCAATGGAGGCGATGTCAGACTTAAGGTTCTGGGAGCTTCAGTCTGACACTCCGGCTATGGCTTCCTAGCTTGTTGGGATGGATGCTGACGGATTTGAAAAATGAAAAGCAGTTCCAGAACAAGTTGAAATTGTCAGTGAAGGTTACTCAGTGTGCCCTACAGGCAGACTGAAGCCAGGTGTGGAGGCAGAAGATTCTACTAAATGACTCGGATCCACGGCCAACTGTTGGGATTGGGCCGCTGATGAAAACAGTCTTTCCACAGTTAGTTAAGAAGTTGAAGTCGGTTGAAGCGGGTCTTGGTGATCTTGTACTGATGCAGGGATGTGTCATTTGTGCCCACGTGGATTATAATTCTCCGGATGGAGGTTGGCAGGGATTGTAATAGAGGAGGGAGCCTCGCTAGTATGTCAAGGATCTTTGCACCAGGAAAGCAGCGTGTAACAGCATTAAGAAAGCATATGGGTTTGATAATAGAATCACCGACTGTTAGAGTCTTTGGAGGAAAGAGAGGGCGGGGAGATGTGACAAGTGAGGCTGGGGAGGGTGATGAGGTTAATGATATTGATGAGGGAGACTTCTCCAGGGGGTGAGTAGGTGGGGCACGGAGGATAGGGGCTGAACGGGGCGCAGGGGTGAAACACGGTAGGCCTATGGAGAGGCGGGGCCTGGTGCAGGAGTGCTTTGGGACAGTATGTGGGGGGGACGGAAGTGGTGGAGAGCAGGAAGATCCTTCCGATGACTGGGGGTTGGAGGTGTGAGCTGGGAGGCTGTAGTCAGAGGAGGAAAGTCCTGTTGGCTAAGGTTATCTTATTTGTTCTCCAGGTGGATATTGTAGTGAGGAGGCACATGGGGTGACAGCCTCCCATTCTTGCCTTTCCTGCCTTTCCTGTTGCAGGTCCTGACCTGGGTCCAGTGGATTGGGCGTGTCGGTGAGCTGATCACTAGTGACCAGCTGACACATTGCTGTTCACATCTTAGTCTATCATGCATCTCCAGCTGACCACTTGTATTCAGATTTAGTTACTGCCCTGCGCACAGTTATTATGTCTACACTTTTGCTAGCTGCTCTGTAGCATTCCTGCTAGTCAATGTACGTTAATACCAGCTCTAAACGGGGCCTCTTTGTGGCCATTTTATGCCTCTTTATGGTGTTTTGCCTTTGTAGTCATTTTATGTTTGTTTTTTTGTGGTCTTTTTGAATCTATTCTTAGTTGCAAAGTGTAAATTTAAGTCATATTTTGCAGGTGAAGGCCAGGGGGGCTTGAGATTTTGGGCACCTGGGCCTGTGCCCGGTAGGCCCGTTCATTTGTATGTTTCATGTATATGATATCAGAGTTTCTAAAATTAAGTAGTATATGAGCTGACTTTGTCACTGGGAATTGGAGGGGATGGTGGATGGTGAGAACGCCTAGGTGAGACAGCTGCCAAGCTGCAGACCACTGTTGGATACCTACAGTACAAACGACTAAAAACAGGTTGTTTTCTGGTGAGTCATTGCTGTGATTGCAGCAGAGATAATGCCATTAAAAGTTGTTGTTTTTAGCTTAGACATCCATGGCTTCTATAGCTGCGATTCTGCCACCAAAACAGATCTTTTCCTAACCATAACCAAGTGGTTTTTATACTTAACCCTAAACACATGTCAGGCACAGTGTAGTTGAAATGAAAACTTTCAGTGTTCCCACTACAGAATTATTCACAAAAGTAACATATGCATGGTTTTTAGAAACATACAATGACAACATATTTTTCAGGTTAATGGGTTGTAAAACCACAATTATAATTATAGTTAAGATAATTCCTTGTCATATTGTGAGTAGCCTAAACTTTCAGTGGTATTACAACAAAGTTCTTAACCGATGTCCTGCGTAAAAAATGTAATAGAAATGTACATTCAAAGGGAGTCAGTGGAAGCATGATAAAAATACAGCCTGATTTTTTTTATGTAGGTGGTGTGATGTGCATGTGCATTGTCCTTCCCAATTGCAAAAAATGTCTGCAGGTTGGGTCCTCCTCACTTAATTATATGTCCCCAGTGTGTTCAGACCATTTATAAAAAATTAGGCAGTCGATGCATCTTAACAGATAAAGTAAGTCGAATGGTCACGTACCGTTTAAGTTTAGTCCATTGTCATGTCATTAGCATTGGAAAGCCTATGAGGACAACAGTGAGTATGTAGTCCACAGGAAATTTTGTGTCAAACTCGACACAAAAAGCAAACATGAACATGGGAATAAGAATAAAAATTAATGTGATAGCTGCTATATGCTGTGGAAATAGCAAATAAAAAGAGACACACAACAGATGTGGTTAGCTGGTGTGCACCACACAGATTCATTTGGAGTTCATTAAAGGCTGATTACTGAAATTATTCAAATGGCATATGCCTCCCTTATGCTCACACACACACACACACACACACACACACACACACACACACACACACACACACACACACACACACACACATACTAGTCAGTGTTTACATGAAGCAGTACTGCAAATTGGATGCGTTTGCCTCCTGCTTTAGTACGCATGCAGACTTTGGTGTAGGCAGCAGTAAAAGACAGTAAGTGCCTGCCTAGTGAATTACAAAGGGCCTCCACTCCCTTGGATTAGTGCAAATGCTAATCACTGCCTTAATTAATCTTCTCCTAATTCCCAATTAAGCCTGAGACTCACTTTGTCTGGCTTGTTGAAATGCACTTCCCCAGATATCCAGCAGCCCTCAGGCCAGTCAGGCTCAAGTGCCTGACACCTTACTGCAGCTGGGAAGCTCTGCTTATTTAGTTTTGCATTTTATCATCTCATTAATTGGTCTTAATGTACAGAACTGCTCTTATATAGGATGGTGGTATCAGTTTTGCTTCAGAATTCAGTGTACCAGACCAAATTATATTTCTCATTTCTTGTGCTGGTCATCTTTCATGCAAAGTTTTGGTCACTTCAAGTATTCTACCTTTACAGCATATGTGTCTGTTTTAGATTTTGAATGTGATTTTCAGAAGTCTACCCCCAGAGCATTTTTGAGTAGAATTAAACTTAAAATAATTTAAAAGAATAATGTCACAACATTCAGTCAACAGCATAGCCACTGTGATGCTTCCATCAGTGTGTGAGTGTGTGTGTTAAAAACTGAGTAATGGGACCATTGTGTGGGTCCGATGACTAGAAAGGCGCTTTACAAATGCAGGTCCCTCTACCATGTTATATGTATATGATGAAACCAGCTGGAGTCATTTAAATATATATAATATATTATACAATATAAAATAACTGTCAAAATCAAGGTTGAATATATGGCAAGGGCCCTTCTGTGTGGAGTTTGCATGTTCATTTCATGTCAGCATGTGTTTTCTTAGGGTTCTTTGGCTTCTTCCAACAGTCCAAAGACACACAGGTTAGGTTAATTGCTGACTCGTAGGTATAAATGTAAGCATGAATGGTTGTCCGTCCCCATAGCCCTTTCCCACTGCACAAAAAACTCACAAACTCCCTCTGACATCTGGCTTTTTAATTTAATGAGAATGGTTACAATCAGTATTTACACCCGGGTAAAATGACTCTGCAGTAGTCACGACTATTTATTGGCTCCAGCTCTGATCAGCATGGATAAAGTGCCACCATAAAATATCTTCTGTTTCCACCCAAGCAGTGCTGAGGTTATTTAAAGTCATTAAGAACAAACTGATTGACAAACTCCTGAAAAATTGGAATGATAGAATGAAGCACCTGTGCAATATGAAAGTAACAGTTTGGAAGTGAGATTCAATTCAGTTCAGTTTGATTGGATTTATACAGCCAAATAGATGAGACTGAGACTGTGGGTGTCTGCTGGCAGCAGCAGCTGTACTGGAATGGAGAATAGAAATAGCAGAGTACTGCCTGTTTGAAGTCTCTCATAGTGCTCATGGTGAATAGATGAGGAATGTTAAGAAGCACTTGATTTGATAGGGCAGGGGTTTTAAATAGAATATAAAAGTATAATGTCACTTATTATTATTATTAGAACCCATCTGACACTGATCTCATCATTTTTATTGATCACAGATATATATACAGAAATCCCAAAAGAGAACTGGTAAATACTAATTAACACATAAAGATGGATTTCTCAAAAATCTGCTTTCATGTTAATAATACAGACTTGTCCACATAACCCATCCTTACTGTATTTTTGTCGCAATCATGTAGTTTGTTATTTTGTTTATTACTGATTTACATCCAATACATCATTAGTAATGTCAATTCCACATAATGTGAGGTTACATGTGTAACCCTGGTTCTCTGAGTGAAGAGGCTTCCCCTCCACCCAGAGATATATTGTATATATCTCTATTGGAGAACTGAACCCTTGGGTCAGGTGACGTGGATAATTTCTTTAAGACAATCTACCTGTGGTTGTGGCTGAGCTTATATAAACCCCTGTCAACCACGCCCCCAGTGATTTAGATCTGATGGAACGAATCCCGGAGTGGCCTTGAGGTGGAGGGGAAGCCGCTTCACTCAGAGAACCAGGGTTACACATGTAACCTCACATTCTCTATCATTTCTAGGCTTCCCCTCCACCCAGAGATATATTGTATATATCTCTATTGGAGAGATCTCCAAGACACACCGCGAGGGGATAGAGCAGCAACTACGAATGAGACGTCCCCGCCACCAAAGTGCTCTACAAAATACACTGTGGCCCAATGAACCATGTACAAATGTACACTATATACATCCCACCTTGCCTGTTGATATAAGATGCTGCTGTCACACTGTCCGTCTTCACCAGCACATGCTGACCCTGGAGATAGGACAGAAAATGTCGCAGGGTGAGATAGATGGCCAACAGTTCCAATATGTTGATGTTGTAAGTGATCTGAGGACCATTCCAGTGACCTCTGACCCCACCCCCCCTGAACACTGCACCCCCGCCTGTCAGTGAAGCATCTGTTGTCATCAATTGACAATGTGTCACTGGACCCAGCACACTGCCCTTGGCGAGATTCCTGCTGTCCTCCCACCAACGGAGAGCCACCCGCAACCGCCTGGTTATAAGCACCGTGGTATCCAGGCGACTCCTGGAACCCAAAACCAGACCCAGGATGCATTTCTGCACTAGCCGCATGTGTAGGAGAGCCAAAGGGACTGCTTGGACTGAGGACGCCATCAGGCCGAGAAGGCGGAGACACTACCTCCATGTGACCTCGGCCCCCAGCCTGAATAGAAAGAGACTGGACCTGAGAGACAGCAGTAGACCAGCCTGGGAATCAATAACTAGGCCCAGGAACTGTGTCTTTTGAGATGGCTCCAGCCTGCTCTTCTCCAGGATGAGACGCAGGCCAAGGTGCTGGATGTGGTCTAGGAGGATGGTCAGATGCGCCCGGCACTGAGCCTCCAAATGTGCACACAGGAGCCAATCATCTAAATAATTCAATATTCGTATCCCTTTCTGCCATAGAGGCGGCAGAACCGCCTCCATGCAGCCCAGGGGCTCGCATTCATTAATTCCCAGGCTGCCACTCGAGCCTGGGCTTGCTGGAGGCAGAGTAGATGTGATCTGGTGTCAGGCAGAAGACGGAGGCTTAGGCTTGCCTCCATCTCTGTCCACTTTGCCTCTGGCAGCTCCTCTGGCCGCAACAGCGTGACCGCGGTGAGCATCCAGAGTAGCCCTCAGGTCACCAGGCCCCCAGCCTGATCCAAGTGCCTGTGTAGGGCCATCTACCCTTATACCCCGAGACTGACCAGACCACCTGGGCTTGGCCTTGGGGGTCAGTGCACTGGAAACCTCCTGGGCACAACGGCGCCTCCTGTGCCTGTTGTAAAAGAGAAGTGGGACCAGGCCCAAACATGGCTGTCGGTACGACAGGCAACTTAAGGAGGGCTGCTTTGTCCTCTGCCTGCAACTTAGATCTGGACAGATACAGGTGGCGCCTGGAAACTCAGAATGGTGACATGCCCTTCCCGGCGGTCAGTGTTTGCTCTTTCATCAGTGATGACACCATAGATGAAACGAGCTGTATCTCAGAAATAAGACGGGCATCAGCCCCAGTGCCCAGCTGACGTACCACCTTCCGCTGGTACAGTGCTAAGACGGACCTGGTATTTGCCAGTTGAGTCTGAACTGCCATAGACCTGTGCAGTCTGGCCAGTCAGGCATCCAGCATTTTGCAGTCCCCTGACGGAGTAGCTGGCCCTAACGCAGAGCTGGCCAGAAATAAGAGAGCAGAAACTGACTGGTCTAGCTGAGGCAGAGAACCACAGCCCACCTTCTCCTTATCCTGCATGGCAGACATCTGCTTGGTGGTAGCAGTAAAGGAAAGCTTAGCCGTGGGATTCTCAAATGCCTTGTGCATCAAATCTCCTACATCTTGTAGGAGAGGCACTGCAAAAGGCACCTCCATATCAGGGAGATCATCATCCTCATCAAAGCATGAGGGGGGAGGAGCTTGACCTAATACTGGTCCGAGCCCCAGAGCCCGAGAAGCCCTCTCAATCAAGCTTCTGAATTGCTGGCGCTTACTTTCTTTGGTCTCACTCTCCTCAATCATCCCCTCAGCATCTGCATCATCTGATAACCCTAATACATCAACTTCCTCCTCCAGATCCTCCTGGTCATCAGCTGTGATTCTGTCGCCAGGCAAGAAGCAACTAGGAGGGGACTTTGGGCGGGAATCTACGAAGGAGCTGCCTCCAAAATCCCCCATCTTGAGGCGCTTAGACTGCTGGGGCACTGCCGGTGGTGTAAACTCTCTTCGCCACCTACGCTTTGCCCTAAACACACAAAGCAGAGCCTCCAAGGATCGTGCTGGCAGAATAGAACAGTCCATACAGAAGGATGGATTATCGACTGCCGCAGCAGCATGTTCCTCCCCCAAACAATGTACACACACATCATGTCCATCCTCAATGGGCAACTGAACCACACACCACACAAAAATGGCTTATTGACGCCAATTCTCCAAATCTCGAGATAACCCCGCCCTTGCAGGATCACCACACGGAAGTTTTTGACAACACAGAGCTGGCTGTCCCAGCACGCCTTCTGCCAAACTTTTCCCGGCAATACTGTGGGAACGTGGAATGTATTGTGTGTGAATGGTGCAACGTACAGACAAAGGGACAGGCAGCAACCTTAATAACCCACAAACTCCTTCTCAATGCCCCCGCGGACAAAGAAGACAGTTCTGTGTCGATAATGTGATGAAAATCCCCGCACGGGGACAACACGCTCGACAATGGATCTGACAGAAGCCCCACGCCATCAACAAACTCATGGATCCTTCTCCCCTCGCCCAAACGGGACCGGGATAAAGACCCTAATCTTATACAGCACGGAAGCCTCTCCACAGAGACAATATGCCAACACTGAGAGTGCAACAGCAAGGACGGTTATTTGCAAAGTGCAACACAGCCACCGTGAGAGGTGATCACCCTCTCTCAAACCCCATGAGGTAAGCTGCACAGACTGTGTATTTGTTAGTAGTGATGTTATGTGCTGTGCCGATGCTTCGAAGCGTGCGTCGAGTAATCCAGGAAGTGTTTCCGCAATACGCTTATCGAGGCTTGTATTGTTTCAAACGAGTGACGTCATTGATGACGTCCGAAGCCTCGCTGCCCAGCTGTACCACATGACTGGTTCGGGAAGCGGTTCAGATCTTGGTGCGAGGTTTGCACCGAAGTGACACAGAACACGAATATTACCTCTTTTTCCATTATTATATTATATGACACTACACCACAATACAATTTTTAGCCAAATGATTGATCTATACACACAGGATGCGTTCACAAAACAATAACAGTTTATTGTAGATGTATTTGATACAGTATAGTCATAATGTACTCACTAGAAAATACACTATATTGATAAAAAGAGAGTTGTATTATTATTATTATTATTATTGTTGTTAATAATAATAGTCATTCCCAACAGCTATTACTGACACAAAACACTGTGTATCACAGATTACATGGTTAAGATCACAGCTGCCTGTTTTACACACTTTGGCCAGCAGGTGGTTTCGTGTGCAGATGAAGCCTCGAGAAATGAACCCTTTTCTGAACCAATTTGCTGGAAAGCTTCAATGCTTCATGAAGCTTCATCTCACCATCACTATTTGATAGCCTTGCTAAACGAAAGTTTTCTTTTTGTATAAAGATAGCAGATAGAATTGTCTCAATGTCTCAAGCACAGTGACACAAGCCACATTGCTCCAAGTGGAATCAGAAAAATGACTGGGGGCGTGGTTGACAGGGGTTTATATAGGCTGTCAGCCACGACCACAGGTGGATTGTGGATTAAGAAATTATCCACGTCACCTGACCCAAGGGTTCAGGTCTCCAATAGAGATATACAATATGTCTCCGGGTGGACGGGAAGCCTAGAACAATAGAGAACTTTACTTTGAGAATTTACTGTTGAGTTCTTAATATTTTTTATAATTTTTTTTAACTGTAAATGTTTCTTGGAGCCTCACAAAAAATGTAAAAATAAGAATATTAGCTTAGATATATGTTTTTTTAAAGTGTTGAAATGGTGATGTTGGTAAGTGCATTAGAAATTTAGTGACTGTAAAAACAATAGAGCCCAAAGTCAAATATTAACATTCTCCATAAAGATGGAGCTTAGGTGGACAGTCCATGTTTGTGAACTTGTGTGTGGACATGGGCATAATTTGTTATGTCCCTGCCACTTTTCTGATCACCTACATTGTTCACACCACTACTTTGATATTAATTGCATGTGCATTTTAATCAAATATAATTTCAATCAGATTAACTCCCCCATGTTACCACTGAATGAGAAATAGTTTTTACTGTTTGCTTTTTTTTCATTTTGTTCCTGCCTCCTCTACATGCATCAGTACAATTGCTGAAGTGCATTTTGGATGAATCAGAAACAGTGCAGAAGAAAGAGCCTTATTCTAAAGCAAAAGACCATGCAGGCTGTTGTTTCCCAGGTGCTTTGCCTTCTTTGATCAAAATGTAATGGTACCCATATCAAATTAAATGCACCGATTGTGTAGGGGTATGAAAGACACAGTTGAAATAATCTCCCAGCGTTGTCTCATCCAAAGAGTCCCGAATGGGGCAGACTGTAGGGGATACTACCATATCAGCAGAGCAATAGCTTAATGCATGGCAGACTACAGGGCAGGTAGATTTTTTCTTGAAATATTATGACTTTATTCTCATTAAATTATAACTTTATTCTTGACTTCTATGAGAAAACAGTTATGAAGGATATGTTTCGAATGTGAAGGAAGTTTGTAAAAACCTTACTAAATTAATTAAAAATAATTAATGTATCACTGCGGTGAATAGGTGCCACATGAACATTTAAAGAGGTTACTGTCCAAGGCCGAAGACATGAAGTCAAAATCAGGGGGTACCAAATCTGGCCACAGAAAAAAATGACACAATGGAAATGCATTATTGTATTGTTTATCATAAGCATGTACACCTGTATGGTATACTACACCAAAATGCACTACATGAAATAAATCACACATGCAATGCAAAATTAATGACTGACACTTTAACACTCATATTACATTCTAGTTTTCATTCTCATTTTAATACATTTGAAAATTATGTAATAGAGCCAGCAGCCAGTACATCGTCATAAAATTAATTGTATTATATTATTATTATAGCAATTTGTTTAATTTATTTATGATTCTGATTAAACTTGCTAATGATTTTAGATGGTGGTGCGTGGTTGCCTGTCATAGCAAAGCATTCCTATGCCTCTGCTTTGGAGGCATTATCTTTTTGAGTTGTCCGTACATCTGCACTTTCATATTTCCCATTCTTGTTAATGTGAAATCTAAACAATACCCTGAATGAATATTTTCAAATCTGGCACAAACGTCCACTTGGACTTAATAATAAAGTGATTGCATTATGTTGGCCAAGGTCAAGAACACTGATCTTGTGTGTATCTCATTCTTGTAAACACGATATCTCAACAACACCAGGAAAAAACGTTTTCAACTTTGGCATAGACATCCACTTTAATTCAAGGATAATCTAATAAGATCTTTTATGCTGCCGGGGAAAAGATGTGTGTGAAGCATCCGCATGTTTAAATATGTTGCTCCTTTGCGGCATCATCCATATTTGAAGGATTGTCAATTGTCATGGCTCCATGTGAGTCTGGAAAGACATGGATGTAAACTGTAACTGCAGCTGGTGTTAGTTTACATCATGGTGGGGGGAATTTTGAGCAAATGTGAATATTTGGGGTGATGCGTTCCCCCAATATATATTATAATATTATTATAATTACTGTCTTGTTTCCTTTTCCCAGACAAAGACACAAAAGAAGATGGAAGAGTAAATCATGCCTACAGGTGTTTTAACTTTACTGCATTAGATTCCAATATATTTTGATATTATGAATTATCACTTGGCACCTGAATTTGTGATTTCCTTTACATAAATAAGGCCATTTCCACTATAATTTGGTGCATAAAAAATGATCAGAATACAGGAGGACCCCCACATTCTCACATATATGTCCCCCACCCCCACATCGAAACAAAACCTATGTCCTTGTGTATGGATATGAATCACGTGGCTCATAGTCACAGACTGTGACATACTCACCATATTTCCATTCTTTGTCATTCAGCTTTCAGTGGTTTGCTGCAGCAGTGCGGCAGCTCTGCTTTGTTTCTGCTCTGTGCTGTGAGAAAGCTGATTGGGCAGCAGTGCGGACTGTCACTCCCCGCTCTCCAATGTGTTTTATGTCTAGCACTCCTGTGACATTTGTAGTTAATTCCACACTCTTAATTGGAAAGCAGGCTTGTAAGCAGCAGCTTGGGCTATCAGAAGCAATGTTGTAACATGCTGCATAGCTATTAATTGTAGTGCAGCCAAGGGGCCAGAAGGAGGCAGAGATGAATGAACACTGAGGCAGAAAGAACACAGCACAGGGCAACTCTGAATTAATTACAACTAACCTTGAACATTCAAGTGTCCCACAGGACAAAAACAATAACGTACTGCTCGTGTGTGTGTGTGTGTGTGTGTGTGTGTGTGTGTATGTGTGTGTGTGTGTGTGTGTGTGTGTGTGTGTGTGTGTGTGTGAGTGTGTGTGTGTGTGTGTGTGTGTGAAATCTCAGTGCTGTACCAGAACATGCACTCAAGAGTGGCTAAATGAGGATATTAGTGGCATATTCATTTTCATTAGATGTGTAAATGCCTTAATAGGAGTATTGTCTTTCTTGGAATAAGGTCAAAAACCGAAATATTTTGTGCATGTAAACGTAGTCAAAGAGGGAGGGAGAGAGAGAAATTGTTGACATTTCTTCCCTGCATCCTGTATCTCCAGGATTTGCATTTGGCTTTAAGTCCTTCAGCAGAGGCATCAAAGCCTGTCAGCCTTTAGACATGTCTTGTTGTACATGTATCAGGTGCACAACACATCAATATGTTAAAAACTTGAAGAGCAGCTTAGTCTCACTCACAGTGCATCAAACTACTCTGCTTAACATTTCCCAGGCGTCACTATAGTGTTGCCGGGGCACCCTTTAGCATCTTTGTGAGGCACACTGAGCTTTCTACATACTGTAATGTAAATGTAGTTTAAAGAACACAAAAGTCTGCTTAGGGTGAGCAGGAGCAGAGGCTGACATGTCCAACAAGCACAGGACTTTGACCCAGGAGATTGACATTCAAGACCAACAAACAACATTAGCTGTGGCGTTTGTGCAACTCAAAGCTGGAGTTTTTGTAGCAATACGCCATTGCCTGTGCTACTGAATGTGTGCCACACAAAGCTGGGCATATTTTTAGCGACATCCGCCTTCTTTTCCTAACCATAACCAAGTAGTTTTGTTACGTAAACCTAAAAACTGGCAACTTCTTACCGCCAACCCCTTGTACATTGAGATACAATGCAAAAGGTTGCCCCTGGCATCATTATAGTGACGATGGATCTTCTACCCAAGCATCAAAATATGACGAGTAAGAGTGAGATCATGTTGCAGCGTGCAGTCAGTACCTTGACATTTAAAACACGTTAACATTTTAGTCCGACTGAAATCATACTTAATTGAATTTCTCAAAGTCCAATTTACACACCCCGATAATGGTAAATGGACATGCATTTGTATAGCACCTTTCTAGTCATCTGACCACTCAAAGCGCTTTTTATACTACGAGTCACATTCACCCATTCACACACACACACACACACACACACTGGTGGCCGAGGCAACCATACAAGATGCCACCTGCTACTCAGCCATTGGGACCATTGGGATTCAGTATCTTGCTCAAGGATACTTCGACATGCAGAGTGGAGGAGCCCGGGATCAAACCGCTGATCTTTCGATTGGTGGACGACCCACTCTACCTCTGAGCCACAGCCGTAATGGGAGTTGAATTACTCCTGCATGTATACAGTCGAATCGGACCCAAACTGACCTAGGTGCTCTGTGCATGCTCCACAGTTTCCACAGGCTTTGACCCAGAAGCTGAAAACATTAAATGTGTAATAGAAGAAGAAGCCGGTAAACACATGGCAGAATCTACATGCAGAGATGTGCATTTTTGGACTGATGAAATGTACAGAGCTATAAAGTTGTCCACCATGGTGCCAGTTTGCTGCTAACTAACCATAGCTAACTTGTTTGTCGATTGGTGGATTTGTGACATAATAGGTCAACCAGAAAAAAAGTCCATTACTGACTAGCTGAAATGGGGGCATATCGCCACCCACCGTAGTGGAGTTGGGCATACTTTGGTCAATCAATCAAATCCCCTTCTGTGCTTGTATACCGGGACAAGGACAGTTATCCAATTAAATGGCCTAGTCAAGCTTTAACCGTAGCTTGTAAATGTCAATCAATTTCAATCAATTTTATTTATAAAGCCCAATATCACAAATACAATTTGCCTCACAGGGCTTTACAGCATACGACATCCCTCTGTCCTTTAGACCCTCACAGCGGATAAGGAAAAACTCCCCCAAAAAAACCCTTTAACGGGGAAAAAAAATGGTAGAAACCTTAGGAAGAGCAACTCAGGAGGGATCCCTCTTCCAGGACTGACAGACGTGCAGTAGATGTCGTACAGAACAGATCAGCATAACAAATTAACAGTAATCTGTATGACACAATACAGTAATCTGTATGACATCCTCGGTAATTACAGTAGCTTACAACAACATTCATGAAAGTAATAATACTGTCGTTATAGTTCTGACCACTGTGGTACAACATGTTGAAAGTATATATTAGTATCAGGCAGTATACATGTATGATAATATCATATGTCTATAATAGCAGTAGAAATATGACTAATGATTAATGATGGCAGCGGCAGCAGCACAACCAAACACGTCAAACTATCCAGGCACCGCTGCAATACGAGTTAACCTGAGAGATAGTGGAGCACAAAGGCTCCGGAGAAGAAACCGAGTTAGTGACATCCAGAATGGCCGAGTAAAAAAAGATACAGTAATAGGATACGAGAGAGAGAGGGAGAGAGAGAGAGAGAGAGAGAAGGTGCCCGGTGTATTATAGGTGGTCCTCCGGCAGACTAGGCCTAAGTCAGCCTAACTAGGGGCTGGTACAAGGCAAGCCTGAGCCAGCCCTAACTATAAGCTTTATCAAAGAGGAAGGTCTTAAGTCTAGTCTTAAATGTGGAGACGGTGTCTGCCTCCCGGACCGTAGCAGGAAGATGATTCCACAGGAGAGGAGCCTGATAGCTGAAGGCTCTGGCTCCTGATCTACTTTTGGAGACTTTAGGGACCACGAGTAACCCTGCGTTCTCAGAGCGCAGAGTTCTGGTGGGATAATATGGCACTATGAGCTCTCTAAGATATGACGGAGCTTGACCATTTAGAGCTTTATAAGTTAACAGTAGGATTTTAAATTCAATTCTGGATTTTACAGGGAGCCAGTGCAGAGAAGCTAAAACAGGAGAAATATGATCTCGTTTCGTAGTTCCTGTTAGTACACGTGCTGCTGCATTCTGAATTAGCTGAAGAGTTTTTAATGATTTACTAGAGCTACCTGATAGTAGAGAGTTACAGTAATCCAGCCTCAAGGTAACAAAAGCGTGGACCAATTTTTCTGCATCTCTTTGGGTCAAGATAGGCCTAATTTTCGCAATATTACGCAGATGAAAAAATGCAGTCCGTGAGGTTTGTTTTAAATGAGAATTGAAAGACAGATCTTGATCAAATGTTACTCCGAGGTTTCTTACGGTAGTGGTAGAGGCCAGAGCAATGCCATCGAGAGAAACTATGTCATCAGATAAAGAGTCTCTGAGTTGTTTGGGGCCAAGAACAATTACTTCAGTTTTGTTTGAATTTAACATCAGGAAATTGGTGCTCATCCAGGTTTTTATGTCTTTAAGACAATTATGAAGTTTAGTTAATTGATCCCTTTCTTCTGGCTTCATCGATAAATACAACTGCGTACCATCCGCATAACAATGGAAATTTATAGAGTGATTTCTAATGATGTTACCTAAAGGAAGCATATATAGAATAAATAGGATTGGTCCAAGCACAGAACCTTGCGGAACTCCAAAACAAACTTTAGTACGTAAGGATGATTCATTATGAACGTGAACAAATTGAAAACGATCAGATAAATAAGATTTAAACCAGCTTAGTGCAGAACCTTTTAGGCCAATTAAGTGTTCCAGTCTCTGTAACAGAATTTCATGGTCAACAGTGTCAATCGCTGCACTAAGATCTAATAAAACAAGTACAGAGACAAGTCCTTTGTCTGAAGCAATCAGAAGGTCATTTGTAATTTTAACTAGAGCTGTCTCAGTGCTATGATGCGCTCTAAATCCTGACTGTAATTCCTCAAATAAATTATTATCCTGGAGAAAATCACACAGCTGGTCTGCGACTACTTTCTCAAGGATCTTTGACATAAAGGTAAGATTAGATATTGGTCTATAGTTGGCTAACACCTCTGGATCCAGGGTGGGCTTTTTTAGTAGAGGTTTAATTACAGCTACCTTAAAAGACTGTGGTACATAGCCTGTTAATAAGGATATATTGATCATATCTAATATATGGGTGTTAACTAAAGGTAAGACCTCCTTGAGTAGCCTAGTTGGGATGGGGTCTAAGAGACACGTTGATGATTTAGATGAAGAAATCACTGCGGTCAATTCTTGAAGAGAAATTGGGGAGAAGGAATCTAAATAAATATTAGGTGTTACAGCTGTGTTTGAGGTTAGATAGGTACTATCTGAGGACAGGAGGTCATGAATTTTGCCTCTATTAGCTAGGATTTTGTCATTAAAGAAGCTCATAAAATCATTACTGCTAAGGGTTAAAGGAATACAAGGCTCAATAGAGCTGTGACTCTCAGTCAGCCTGGCTACAGTGCTGAAAAGAAACCTGGGGTTATTTTTGTTTTCTTCTATTAAAGCTGAGTAATAGTTTGCTCTGGCATTGCGGAGGCCCCTCTTATAAGTTTTGAGACTGTCTGCCCAGATTACACGAGATTCTTCCAGTTTGGTTAATCGCCAATTCCTTTCAAACTTTCGCGATATTTGCTTTAATTTACGGGTTTCAGAGTTATACCAAGGAGCGAACTTTCTTTGTTTTGTTAACTTCTTTTTAAGAGGAGCTACAGAGTCAAGTGTTGTTCGCAGCGAGCTTACGGCGCTATCAACAAATTGATCAATTCGGGAGAGGTTAAAGTCGGTACGGGAAACCTCTGTTACTGAAGGATTGAATTTAACGACGGAGTAATCATTTCTTTAAATTTTGCGACAGTATTATCTGATAAACATCTGGTATAGTAACTGTTGCTAAGTGGCGTGTAATCGAGTAAAAAGAAATCAAAAGTAATCAAATAATGATCCGGTAGCGAGGGATTCTGTGGAAAGACTGTTAGGTTATCAATTTCAGTTCCATACGTCAGAACTAGATCGAGGGTATGGTTAAAACAGTGAGTGGGTTCACGTACACTCTGACTGAAGCCAATGGAGTCTAATAATGTGATAAACGCGGTAGCCAGGGAGTCATTATCAACGTTGACATGAATGTTAAAGTCGCCTACAATAATAACTTTATCTGATTTAAGAACTAGACTGGATAAAAACTCTGAGAATTCAGATATAAATTCAGAATACGGGCCAGGAGCACGGTACACAATAACAAATAAAAGTGGCTGCGAGGTTTTCCAGGTTGGATGTAAAAGACTAAGAACAAGGCTTTCAAAAGAATTATAATCTAGTTTAGGTTTAGGGCTGATTAACAGACTAGAGTTAAAAATGGCTGCAACTCCCCCTCCTCGGCCGCTGCCTCGAGGAATGTGGGTATTATTATGACTGGGAGGAGTGGATTCATTTAGACTGACATATTCATCTTGACACAGCCAGGTTTCAGTGAGACTGAGTAAATCAATATGATTATCTGATATTAATTCGTTTACTAACACTGCTTTAGACGAAAGAGACCTGATATTTAACAGTCCGCATTTAATTCTCCTGTTTTGTCTTTCTGTCACAGACGAGGTTTTAATTTTTATGAGGTTGTTTTGCATAACTCCTCTTTGTTTAATTTTAGATTTAAATAATTTAGGTGGTCGGGGGACAGACACCGTTGGTATAAAACTATGGAAACTATGGCTGGGTAAGTGAACTAGAAGCTCAGAGAGGCGTATAGGACTGCAGCTCTCTGTCCTGGTCTCAACTCTGGGTTTTCAGGGATTTAATTTGCAAATAAAATTTTCCAGGTTCCTAGAAATGAGAGCAGCTCCATCCAAAGTGGGATGAATGCCGTCTCTCCTAATGAGACCAGGTTTTCCCCAGAAAGTTTGCCAATTATTAACGAAACCCACATCGTTTGCTGGACACCACCTGGACAGCCAGCGATTAAATGATGACATGCGGCTAAACATGTCATCAGAGGTCAGATTAGGGAGGGGTCCAGAGAAAACTACTGAATGTACTGTGTGTTTTTGTTTGTTTGTTATACATAAAATAGGATCAAGTGCAGTTTGTGGTAGGTTTATTTAGTTTCACTTGAAATGACACTTTCAGTATCACAATACACCTTTTTCATGCCATAGTAAGAAAAGCACAACAGTATTTAATAACATTAATAGTGGCTGTAGTCCACGTAGGGGAGGCACTGAAATTGTGTATGCCTGCTCACTGGAATAGCTTACTGGGACACTTAATGGAACTGACCCATTGTTAATGTTATCAGTTTCACCTGTGATTTTCCTACAATGACAAATTAAAATGTTTGCTATGAAAAGGGTTTATTCTCAGCTCCTGTATCTTAAAGGTGGCTATTAGAAGTTGACCAACATAAGCACATTTCATACAAAGTGATCTCAATGTGCTTTTACATACAGCATGTGTAAATAAAAAAAAATTAAGTCTTGAGAGTAATTCCTCCCCAGCCCACCCCCTCGCACAGACATCCCTAATCACACATCCCCAAATGAGAACACTAGAGAGGAGAGGATGAGAGAGAGAGAGAGAGAGAGAGAGACAGAGACAGAGACAGAGACAGAGACAGACAGACAGACAGACAGACAGACAGAGGTACTAACTATTCATAGGCCTGGGAGAACAGGTCTTATGCTTGACTTTAAAGTATGACATAGTTGCAGAGACTCACATCATCAGGCAGTTTGTTCCAGAGATTGGGGCCATAATGACTGAATGCACTCTCATAAAATTTATTTTGGATCATGGGCACAGGAGACCAGTGTCTGATGATCTGAGGGTTCTGGGGGGTATGTAGGCTGTGAGCAGGTCATTGATGTATTGAGGAGTCAGACCATTAAGTGCTTTGCAAACGGTGAGGAGTATTTTGAAATCAATTCTGTATTTTATTGGAAACCAATGAAGTGATTTGAGTATTGGAGTAAGATGTTCAGTTTTTCTAGTCCCAGTGAGTACTTTGTCTGCAGCATTTTTAATAAGTTGAAGCCGTTTTTTAGGGAGTCCGGCAAGAAGGGCGTGACAGTAATCTAGTCTGGAGGAGATGAAAGCATGAACCAGTGTTTCAGCATCTGGCTGAGACAACACTGATCTAACTTTGGAAATGTTTTTTAGGTGGTAAAATGTTATCCTTGTGATCAAGGGTGTAGGTTTTGATTTTCACATGTGCTCCATGGCGGCGACCTGTACTTTGATGATTTTTTTAAATGCAATTTCACGTCATGTGAAACTGATCACATATCTACACTAAATACAAGAATGTCTTGGTTAATGTATTCTCTTATCCCCAGGATAAACATTAAGAGTATACTCTGAATGGGCGTAACTTCAGTACCAGCCTGCAGTCTGCAGTTGGGTTGGTAACAGTGATCCGAATTGATATTGATATCGGGTAAAATCATATATTATGCATGAATCAATAGTTTTACTTACCCCTAGTCACAATGCTGAATCTCACTATCAACATACATCGTTCATGATTCAATCTCACCTGTGAGGCTCCTGTCTCTCCTCTATCTCCTCCTGTCTCTCTTCCATTTCCTTCTGTCTCTCTTCCTGCCTCTCCTCCTCCATCTCCTCCATCTCCTCCAGTCTCTCTCCTACTTGTCATCTGACAAAAAATATATTGATGCAAGACATGTGAACAGTGGGACAATCTGAGATGCAACAGTCATAGATTTTGATTGTTGTAGCCTGAGGAAAACATACTGTATGTTTTACAATTGTGTAATTCATTAAACAATATCTGAATGCATATGAGCTAAAAACAGCCATAATGTCAACACAAGTTAGTCAGCTTCATCACGTTAAACATAAATAAAATAAACCAACAAAAATGTAATGCTCCAAAATCAATATAATACAACTGTGTGCAAAATGTATCTATTACATAAATATGACTCAGTTTTGGTGTTTTTACTGGGAGCAGTGGATGTCTATTCTCCTAAGTCTCTTCTTCACACACCATGGATGCTGAAGACTGTCACTGAAGGAGCTATTATAGTATAGTGTTTACACTTTATTTATTCAGACTGTTTCTATCATGTCATCTTACTACAAACATTAATTAGAACTGTGTCATCACTACATGACATCTATGATTGCTGATGGAGCATGTGAAGTGGAATTTCATGTTCTCTGGCATATAATATTGATCTAATAGTTGCCAAACTTAGCTCAGCTACTATAAGCTCGTTAGCATCTCATTATCTAGCAAAGAGTTGCCAAGGAACGCCATTCAGTTAGCCTAACATCAACAGGGGCCTCATTTATAAAGCTTGCTTACACACAAAACGGGGCTTGAAAGTGGCGTACGCCACTTCCCACGCAAAGGTTGTGATTTATAAAAATAAACTTGGCGGGAGAATGTGCGCACCTGTAAACAAACTCTGAGTCATGCGTGCGCACATTTTGGAGACATTGGGAAGTGGCGATGCAGACGGTGAGGTGAAGAAGTGGAGTCAGATTTTTATTGATGTCTCACACAAATTTAATGCCATGCTATATCTACCTTAGATCCACGTTATCATTGAAATTAAATCCAGCAGCCTTATTTTTCGCTTGGAGTGAGTGATAATTGTTTCATAAAAACGTTGTAAAATCCAACTCAAATCCTGAATTGAAATTCTTTCTAAATACGTATTTAATCTGCACTGCCTCTAACGTCTCATTGTCCACTCATTGGGTCTCATTCATGAAATGTGAGCAGAAGGAATTTGTGTGTAAACTGTAGACGGAAATTTACGTGCATGTCCACATTCATCAATATTTTAGTAGCTCCAATCTTTTCGTAGCAACTAACAAAATCTACTCCTGCTCCTGACCACTCGTAGTGCTTGTGTTCATTTAGTAAAGTACATAAATATTGCTTGTCACTATTGGAAATTACAATTTTAACTCGTATTGCGCTCTGTTATGTACACAATACACAGATGCCTTTGAAACACGTAATCTAAACATGACAAAATATTAAAAATATAACACATTTAGTTAAATTAGTTGGCAATTAGCAAGTTTTTTGATCATTTGAATGAATAAATCTGATTTGAAAAATGTTTACTTTACGTTGTATAAAACAGAGCTTTAGGCTATTAAGATTCAAATAATTTGAAGACGATGCATACAGACTGCTGTAGGCTATATGTTATATCCGTATCATTTGTTAAAATAAATGTTAAATAGCTCTACATTCCGACAGCCATCACTGATTTAGAGTTTATCCATTACGCACAAAACATCTCTGGTTTCCCGTTCCCACTTCATTCAAAACCCCACAAATGAATCTTCTCTTTGTTTGGTGACCGCTGTATTTTTTTGTGTGTGTGCTTATGCGTTTCTTTGCCTCCAGTTTCATATCAAACCATTTACGCTTCACCTCTGACATGGTTCTTTGTACTACGGAGACAACATTAACAGCATCTGTTACCTCCCTCCAGGCCTTCGCTTTGCCTGTCCCTGTCACACCACTACTAACTTAAGAAAATAAAAAAAGTCCACTTCACCCAAAATTATTTCGATCTCCGCTTCGGAGAAATTCTTTTTTCTTTCTCTCTCTTTCTTTCTTTGCGCCATGACTGACAGGTCGACAGGATGCACCTACACCTCCTTATATGGTGGTCATTGGCTATTCATGGGCAGGGATTTATGCTAATTGCTGATTACCGGGAGCGCGCTGTCACTTTACCATGGATT
Organism: Epinephelus awoara; assembly: GCA_035609425.1. Taxonomy (NCBI): domain Eukaryota; kingdom Metazoa; phylum Chordata; class Actinopteri; order Perciformes; family Serranidae; genus Epinephelus; species Epinephelus awoara. The sequence goes on from CM069297.1 coordinate 3,825,365, forward strand.
AGCGTAGGCATTTATGTGAAAAATTACACACAGATTTACTCACGTTTCATGAATGAGACACTGTGAGCGCAGGAGGGGGAGAGGACACCGCGACTGCATGGAATATATTTATTTATTTAGCTAAATATTTCCAGTGCATTTATAATGTCTCGAAATACAGCCATTAAGCACAACCGTTACACTCATTTCATCAGCCCTACTTAGACATGTGCTGTTCATGACAAAACCGGCATGAAGAAACATGTTCGCCTATTACACTTTCATCTTTGAATTGTATTTCAAATTACATGTTGTATGTTGGGACAGGGTGTGGCACGGTGGTGTGGTGGTTAGCACTGTCACCTCACAGCAAGAGGGTTGCCAGTTCAATCCCGGGTTTGGGAGCTTGCATGTTCCCCCCGTGTCAGCGTGGGTTCTCTCCGGGCACTCAGGCTTCCTCCCACAGTCCAAAGACATGCAGTTTGGGGACTAGGTTAATTGATAACTCTAAATTGTCCCTCACAAACTGCTGTGAACTGTACGGTGACGCGCACCCACCAAGACAGTGAAGAGAGCGGCGCTGGGGAGGACCAATCACACGTTACCAAAATAACGGTAGAGCCAGTCGATGAGCAATACGTGGTTAGAGGTGGGACGTATGGTAGACACAAACGATTGTTAACCCTTTGTGTACCATATTGAACGGACGCTGACAGCCAGTGTTTATATTGGTAGGGACAATACAGAAGGGGGTGTTTTCCCTACCGTCCCTACCCAACCCTACGCCCATGCTTGTGATACTTGTAATATGACTTGTTAAGTTGAGTTCTGGATCCATGACAACACCTAGATTTCTGACTTGCTCAGGAATGGATGACAAATTCTGCAGTCTGTGTTTTGTATAAAAAAGTTTAACTTCAGGAGTTAGTGAAATGAAGTGTAAACCCTTTAAAGGTCCAGTGTGTAGAATTTAGGGTGATAGGTTGGCTGAAACGGAATGTGATATGATAAATATGTTTCCTTTAGTATATAATCACTTGAAAATAAAAACCTTTGTGTTTTTGTTACCTTAGAATGTGCCATTTATATCCACATAAGGAACTGGTCGTCATTTATGGACAGATAGGGCCATTCCCGTGTTCACATGTTTGTGTTGGCCATCACAGTTAAAAGCCCATCTGCAACAAACAGCATTGGAGAAACACTGAGTTCTAACATGAGACAGTTTTATTTTATTTTTTTTAACTAGTCTTAATCATGAAGTTTGTTTGTTTTGGAGAGGAAGCGACCTCTGTGGACAGTTCAACTCCCAGTAATACCTCGTAAACTGTGAACACTGAAAGAATTCTGGCAGGGAAAAGCTTTAGCTGGTTGCAATCTCCAATCCTCACCGCTATGTGCCACTAAATCATCCTAAATCTTACACACTGAACCTTTAAAGTCACAGTCTTTTTGGTACAACATTCCCTCTCCACTTGTATATGACAGTTGTAGTTTCTCATTTTAACATTAACATACAAAGCACAAAGCACTTTATCATTTTATAAAACATGACATATTGTTGTACGTAGATTAAGTCAACAAAGACTATAAAAAATCTATGCACTTTCTTCCACCACCACCCACATTTACCCTGCAACCACTGACATGCCCTCCCCCCAGCTCTAAACATCACTCCTAAGCCTTTCCCTCTCTCTACATCAGACAGGTTTCCGACACATTTTTCAGTTGCCTCAGACAACTGATGGCAGTAAATAAGGGCTGTAGTGGTTAGCACTGTCACCTCACAGCAAGAGGGTTTCAGGTTTGAACCCACCAGCCAGCTGGTGCGAGTTTGCATGTTCTCCCAGTTTCAGCATGGGTTTTCTGCTGGTTTCCTGTCTTCCTCCCACAGTCCAAAGACATGCAGGTTAATTGGTGACTCTAAATTACCCATAGGTATGAATGTAAGCATAAATGGTTGTCCATCTCTATGTGTCAGCCCTGTGATAGTCTTGCAACCTGTTCAGGGTGTACCACGCCTTTCACCCAATGTCAGCTGGGACAGACTCCAGCCTCTCTGCAACCCTGTACCAGGATAAGCGGTTACAGAAAATGAATGAATTACTTTATCAGTCCAGCTGTCTGTACCAACAGCATCTCTTTTCAAATTACAACCCTAAATGACAGTTAAATACAGTTTATTTTTGAGTATTTGAGTAGAAAGCCACTTGCCATCATAGTAAACAGTACATACCGGGCAGAATCAGTTAAAAGTATAATAAAGTGACTGTGCATATCATTTTCTAACTTAAAAATGTGGATTAAGTGATTCTTCAAGTGCTTTTTAAGTACTTGATATTACTCCCCCATCGCTGCTGAACACAGCGTAAACTCTCCTGTAGCATCTCCACTCTGAATAGCAAATACAACATCTTGCCACCAATTCACGCATTCATTCATGCAGGTGGGTTTATTTGGGACAGGAGACAGTACAGTAATAATAGTAATAATACTTGGGTGTGTCTTTTCTCTCCAGAGTCATCCTGAAAGGTGCAGTAGCAACACTCAGTCTAAATATCTTATGAGCTTCTCCACTAAAGCATGAGAGCAAATGGAGTGGCTAAGAGCTTTACACTAACATGTTAAAGATATCTGTGTGTGTGTGTGTGTGTGTGTGTGTGTGTGTGTATGTGTGTGTGTGTGTGTGTGTGTGTGTGTGTGTGTGTGTGTGTGTGTGTGTGTGTGTTAGCATTAGCCAGCAGCACTCATGTGAAAGCCCATGAGTATTCCACATGGAAAGAAGTGCTTTTTGAAGAGAGTAATCAGCCACTTAGACAATACACCAAGTAAATATTACCACCTAAGTTGGCTAATCAAGAGCACTCAACACAGTCACATGCACGAGGGAGAATGTTGCTATCAGGGTTTTCTGCCAAAGAAACCTTTCTGGCAGAAATCTTTTCATTATAACCCCAACCATGCAACCCTATCACTAGAATAAATGTTGGCTCTTTATGTTTCTGCAAACCATACTTGTGTCCCATTTTCACACTATTATGTAGCAAATATGTTGAAACTTTATGTTTCAACAACGCTGTAGTTAACATGTGGTTAGGGTTAGGCACAAAAACTCCTGGTTTATGGGTAGGGAAAGATCATATTTTGGCTTAAAATACTTACTTATGGTGGCTAGTTTCTGGAAATGCAGTGAAACACTCAGGTTTGGTGCCTAAAAGGCTGCTGGAAACACAGCAATGCATTGCTAGAAAACAACTGATTGTTGTTTGCTGGTCCTGAACAGTGTCCTGCGGCTTGCCCACATGTCACACCATCCACCATCCCCCCCATCCCCTCATCTCCCAATTACAGTCAGCCACACACACACACACACACACAAATGTTCAAGCAAAAACTTCCAAGAGAGCAGACAAACACACACACTCTGAGGTCAGAGGTCACAGGAATTTTGATTAGACTTTTCCCTGGCAAAGCATCACGGGATTAGATCATATGTTTAACAGATAGCCTTTGGCCACACAGTTTTACAGGCTTGTCTGAAAGCCTGTGGTCAAGCTTGGTGTTTACTCATCCAGTCTGTGTTTAGATAAAGGGAATAAAGTGCTTTATTAGAATGCATGGTGCACTGTTTGGAGCCCTGATGAGGGAGCCTATTGCTGGGGATGTGGTGTTGAGTGATAGCAAACACTGTGGGTCTGTGCATGTTGTAAGAATAAACTGTAACTTCAGAAAGTTAGAGAAAAAACAGGACTCCAAAATGAGGCCTCCTGCCTTGCAGATTAATTGTTGGCATGTGAAGTTGAAATGTTTAAGGATAAAATCATGAGCCTTATTGTGGACTTCCCCAAATGTTTTCATGTGACTCCTAAATGTCTTGGCGGTCAGAAATAACTGATTTGCCATTCTTCAATCCAAAAAGATGTTATGTTGTTATGTCTGAAGATGTGACTCTTCAGCATCAGATTTCTCACATAAATATCCCCACCGTAACAGTAAAAAGGTGTATCAAATATGATCAACTGATGTATTATAAAGAGCAAGAAAATCTGCATAGGGCAGAGGGGAGTGGAAGTGGATGGGTCAAACTAACAAAGGACTTTCATCCAGGAGACCACTGCTCATGTTCTGTGTGAAACCAAAGGTCAGTGCTGTGTTAACGTAATATTATGTAACTTACGTCTGTAAGTTAAGCACTTATGTCACTCACGTGATGTATTTACATCACTTTAAGCACTGCTTTTAAACCACAGCATGGTGTTTTTTGTCAAATGTTGACCAAGTAGTTTTGGTGCCTAAACCTAACCTGGACTGTCTGACAATGTTAACCCCAACAGAACACATTTCACAGAGGAGCTAGCTGTACATCACATACAGATGCTTAAGGTTATATCTCATAGAGACACCAAAGGGTAACATGCACCAAGGGGTGTGAGAAATCATAGGTATTTGACAACCTGGGATAAAATCATGTTTGATACATGCAATGGCTGGAAGGTTTGCCTTTTTTCATCGCTTCTGTTTCATTCCATATTTTCAATGTTTCATTCACAAATAGAGAGGTTGTGGGGTGGCTGTGAGCAGGTTTACAGTGAAAATGCCTAGTCTGGCAATCAAAAACTTAAGCAGCAACCACAGCAAAGAACTTCTTGGAGCAGCAAGAGTGGTGTGTATCCATGCTGATAGTTATGGTTTTACATGTATAGGCGAAACCAAAAAGACAGATATGTATTGAGCCAAAGAAAAGAGGTCCGTTTTAAGAAGAGTTTTAAACTTAGACAGTGAGGAGGCCTGTCTAATGTGCAGCGGCAGTTCATTCCACAATTTTGGAGCTGCAACCGAAAACGCTCGGTCCCCTCTGAGCTTCAGCCTAGTTTTGGGAACCCTCAGGAGCAGCTGGTCAGCTGACCTGAGAGATCGGCTGGGTGTGTAGGGGTGCAGAAGCTCAGAGATGTACACTGGGGCAAGACCATTTAGAGATTTAAAAGCAAATAAAAGAATTTTAAAATAAATTCTAAAATGGACGGGTAGCCAGTGGAGTGAAGCTAAAATCAGTGAAATGTGCTCAAACTTTCTTGTGCCAGTTAAAAGACGTGCAGCTGCATTCTGTACCAGTTGAAGACATGCGATGGCGGACCCACTGACCCCCATATAAAGTGCACTACAGTAATTTAGCCAAGTGGTCACAAAGGCATGAAGTACTGTTTCAAAGTGCTGTCTCTGGAGAAAAGGTTTTACTTTTGCTAGCTGCCTTAACTGGAGAAGCTTGTTTTCACCACAGCTTATAATTTGGCTGTCAAACTTGAGATCCGCGTCCACTTTTACCCCCAGATCATTAACAATAGGTTTGGCATACTGTGCCAAGGAACCCAGATTGACTGGGGGGGTCACAGAGGTGCCACCAAAGACCATCACTTCAGTCTTCTTTTCATTAAAATTTAAAAAGTTTAGAGCCATCCAGGCCTTGACCTCATCTAAACAATTTAACAGTGGCTTAAGGGAGAATGAACCAAGGAACCACTCCTGAGGACAGACTGCTGTTAATGATGCTGTGTAAATATGGCCCAACAGTGGGTAAAAGCTCCTTAAAAAGTTGAGGAGGAACAGGGTCATTGGGTGAGCCTGATGGCTTTAAATGCCCCACAGTCTCCTGCACAAAAACAGGGTCACAGGCTCAAATGAGTCAAAAACAGCAGAACGGGGGACTGAGGGGTCATAAGCAGGAAGTGAAATAAGTGCTCTGGTAGAAATGACTTTAGTAGTGAAGAATTGCAGAAAGTTTTCACACACAGAAGGGGAGGGCTCAATTCCCACAGTCTGTGGTGCATTCAGAGCAGAGTTGATATTATTATATATCATGTTAATATATTGATATTTTCTTTTAGCCTCTTTCACAGAGGACTGGTAACGACGCCAACAATCCCTCAACATTTGAAAAGACACTTCCAGTTTATCCTTCTTCCATTTGCCCTCAGCTCTACGACACTCCTGTCTGGCAGTTTGGGTTGTTTCATTCAACCAAGGCTCTGATTTAACTTTATGCTGCCTGCTCTTTAATGGGGCAGCAGAGTCAATGGCATTTTGACAAGTGTCAAGAAACTGAGAGCTAACAGCCTCCGTATCATCGCACACAGGAACAGGAGTGACGCAGTTCTGACTGAAGGCGGCTGAGAAGCGAGCAGCAGTGAAAGGGTTAATAACCCGGCATCTGCGAGCAGCAGCGCGAGCTTTAACTGAGTTTCAGCACACCGCAGCTTCAGAAAGTAGGCCTACAGGCATATGATCAGAGAAAAACGCTTCACAGACCTCCAAGTTAAAAACAGGCAAACCATATGATAAAACAAGATCAATTGTATGTCCCTACATGTGTCGGGCCCAGTACAGACTGTACAAGATTAAAAGAGTCGATATTTGAAAAATCCCTCCCAGGGGGTTTTCTGAACAACACACATGAATATTACAATCACCGACAATCAGGACCCGGTCATATTTCGGCATGATATCAGCCAAGAACACAGAAAAGTCAGTTAAAAGTCTCTGTTGTATATGGGAGGCTGATAAACCACAGCACACAGCACTGTGTGAGAACTTCCCAGCTCAAACAAACTTAATTCAAAGCTGGCAAGAGCCGATGACAGCGATATCTGCTTACATTTAAAATCGCTTTTAAAAATAGTCGTAATTCCTCCTCCTCGACCAGATGTCCGTGGAGAATTAAAATAGCAACACTCGGCAGGTTAAAGTTCTGTGAAGGCACTCACCAACACTCAGCCAAGTCTCAGTGACAAAGAGGAAATCCAGTTCACGAGATGTGAAGAAATCCTTCAGGATGAATGTTTTAATCGCAAGCAAGGTTGCGTTAACCAGGCCAAACCTGGCAGGAGCTGGCGGGACTGGGCGAGCAGCTGACAGTGGGTCCCGGCAAAGAGGCCGCAGGTTCCCCGGATCCACTCCGCGCCAGCGGAGACAAGGAAGGCAGGGTCCGCGGGGCAGGAACAGATCATCCGACACACCGGGATGTCCGACAAAAAAGGAGGCAGCGTTTGCTGTCCATAATGATCTAAGTTGCCCAGATCTTTAGCAGAGATTCTCAGATCTAGCAATGTTTGGCGATCATACACCAGCAGACAGTTGACATTATGTGCAACAAGTGTTACAAATAGTATAAACACACACAGCATTCTGAGCGGCTGATGGAACGCCTCACACACTGGTGCCATCTTCAGAGATGAAAGTCCACTGAGCTGGCTAACTTCTGGTTTAATTGTCTGCTAACTTAAATAAAGATGAAATCATATAATCATGCAGCTCCTTTAGATTTTCCAAATGTTACCAGGCTGATTGGATCAAAGTCTGGTATTAAAATGAGTGTTTTTGCAGGGGCTGTGATGCTCAATGGAATTAACCCACCATTTTACAACAGCTCCTTTCCCATGATTGTATTTGGGCAAAATGCTTTTTGGGCCCCTATTGGACCAGGAAGCTGAAATTACATGGTTTGAACACTACATCACAACCAGTGTTGTAACGTAACTACTTTTATTGGGTAAAAAGTAGTGTAACGCGTTACTACTGAAAATATGGTAACGGAACGTAGTTACTTTGTCCATTGGGCACAACGCTACTTGACAACGTAACACTGCCTGTCTGCCTCAGCTGCGCACTTGCGCAGTTTACGGGCTCTCATGGTGTGTTCCAGTGCACCTACGAAATATGGTATTTACCATATTTCCAAAAGAAATACCTGTTATGTAAATGTAAAATGTACTTTATTTATATAGCCCTTTACAACAACCCACAGGTGAACCAAAGTGCTTTACAGAATATAACATACAATTAAAACACAGAATAAAAGAATAAAAAAGATATAAAAGAATAAAAGTATTGCCACACTACTGAGTATTAAAGGCCATCCTGAATAAATACGTTTTAAGTTTTGATTTAAAGAGGCCCAGGTCAGAGATAGCACGCATGTCGCAGGGGAGCTTATTCCAGAGCCTGGATGCAGCAACTGAAACTGTTGTCCTCCATAGTAGAACTTTAAGTAGGCCTATGCTGTACACATTTAGGTAATGAGATGGGGTTCTACCCAAAGTCAAGCACCATCAAAGTAACGAGTAACGTAAAAAGTTACTTTTATAGAGGGCAACTAAGTAAAGTAAGGGATTACTTTTTTTAAGAAGTAACGAGTAACAAGCAAACACTACTTTTTAAAAGTAACTTCCCCAACACTGATCACAACATCAAAATGGCTTCAATGTTCAGCACTGTTTCTGCAGGCTTGGTCAGAAGCTCTCAACCTTCATTGCAGGTCAGGGGGGCAGGAGTGGGCTCCAGGCTGGGAGAGCAAGTACTGAATTTCTTTTTTTAAAAAAAAGCACCAAAATGGTTACTTGTCTCACAGGGTCAGGTTAATCAAGTAATTAACTCGGTGTATCACCACAAATACAGTTAATACAAGAGTTGCTTAATTGTGTGAGTGACACTTGGTCTACCCTTGTCTTCACAGTCTGCACAAACTAGCAGCAGGTAGGAAGGGGCAGGTCAGTGAACAAATTAGTAGAGATGACAACTCTTCACTCCCAAGTCAGGAAAAACAGTTTCTCATTTCAAAGGATTGTATCACAACTCGCACATCACTTTGGGTCATATCATGTGGCAGTGTCTTTGTACAACAACATCCTCAGGCTATTTCTCTCTCTTTCCTTACTATTTCACTCCTTGTTGTGCTGATGACTTCTGACATTTAAGGGAAATGAGAGTGAAATCTCTCTTTATTTTGGCTGAAAATAGAAGGAAATGGCTGTGCCACCGCAGTGAAAAACATTCTTGACATTATGTTGAATTATGATTATTTTCTTCCATTAGGTGAACAGTACTGACAATTCTTTATTCAGTCCTTGCCATGTTTGGGTAATGAGAAATTAGTGTTAAATGAACTCTGTTTTTCTCTTCCACCACCAGGGGTGATCTACACCACAGATATGTTGGACCGTGAGACCAAGGACTCTTATTGGCTGACGGTGTATGCAAGTGACCATGGCGTGGTTCCTCAGTTTTCCACAATTGAGGTATTCGTCCAGGTGGAGGATGTTAACGATAACGCCCCGCTGACCTCAGAGCCATTGTACCGGCCCTCAGTGCCTGAGAACTCTCCACGGGATGTTTCTGTGATCCAGATCCAGGCCCAGGACCCCGATGCTGCGCCACCTGCTGCTACTGACAGACTCAACTACCGCATCATCAGCGGAAACCCACAGAACTTCTTCACAATCAACACCCGCACTGGTGAGTAATGCTGTGTGTGACGGGCAATTGCTCTGAGACAAGGGAGGCTGAACTTCCTTAAAATTTCATAGAAGAGATGGTCAATATGCACTACTAAATTTACATTAAAATAAGAATTTACATTGCATTAAGCTGTTTATCACCAGTTTCAAACGCGACCTCACTGTCATAAATTCTCGTGTCAGCATGGCGGACATGGAGCCTCCAAGCATTCCTATGAGACAGCGCTGAGCAGGTTTTTTTCATGCAGCAAAGCGAGACAAAATCACTTCCAGGGAGGCTCAGCTTCCCTGGGACCTAATGGAGCGGGAGGGGACGCTAGGTGTGTGCATGACGATTGGAGGAATTGTCTAAAAGGCTGAACCCCTTTGTGATTGACAGCGCTTCGCATTTTGAGCTCAGTCCCATGCAGATATTTGCGAGTGGAGTCTTCTGACAGATTGCTGTCCGGTAGTGACGTACAGGTCGGGTTTTTTTCAACCTGCGGTCCCGCATTTATGAAATAGTTTGACCCGCTCCATCCCGCCCGCACAACCGCATCTATTTTCACAACCCGCCCCACCCCACCCCCGCTGCTATTAAATAGGCTACACGTTAAATATGTCATTGAATAAGGCTTTTATTTGGTCTGACAAAGGTGCTTGAAAACAGCCCTTTGAGTGGCACTGGAAACTGGCAACAACAAATTCAAATCTTAAGCCTGGTATAAAAATAAACAATACATAAATCCTAAAATAAAATAAAATTAGGCTTGCATTTTTGTTGCTATTATTTGCAATAAAAAGGCATGCTGGACATTCTGGCTCTCATGCTTGTATTAGCTTATCACAAGAATTGCACTTCACGTAGCCAATGCTGCTGTTGTCTGCTGCACTAACTCTCCCGACAGTAATCCTTCTCTCACTTCTTCTTCCATCTCCACCGCTTCATTGATTCTGGTTTGTTGTGGCCACTGCTTGGCGCTTTTGTGACATCAGGTCGCAGGTTACATTACGTAACATGCATTTACCGAACCTACAAAAGTGTAGTTAACAAGTAGGCTATATCCGACATATTTAATCTTTAATGATCCGCCCCACCCGCCCTGCCCATAAAGTGAACATTTCTTGACCCAACCCAACCCGCGGGTAACCCGCGAGACCCGCGGGTTCCGGGTCAGCCCGCTCTCCCTACCATACAGAGTTCCTTATTTCCATAAGCGATATAGCTCATTTTCACTACAGTTCAGGTGTTTAAACCCATCTGAAAGTCTTTGAGGTGTGTTTTGCTGTGGCTCTATGCCATGGTTGAAAAACGGCTTCAATTAAATGTTCCTTTTATAAGTTACTGCCTCATGACAGATTTTATGATGTAAACTTAAAGTGAGCTTCCCCTGTTTGAAAGACCAGCAGCCGTCACTGTTGTGTGAGTATGTGAGGGTCAAAAAGGCTATGATAAAAACAAGGTTTATAAACTACATAAAAAAGAAACCTTTGAAAGCAAAAACTAAGAGATTTCTCAACATTCAACAAATAACCAGTGTGAAAGTATGAGAGGAAGATACTGTAGATACTGTTTTGAAAATCTTACAATCTATCCATCACTTAATGTGTGCGTGATGGATCAAAGTAAAAACTAAATGCATTCAAAACAGAGTAAAATCAAATTGCTCAACCCACCTCTGGAGGACATTTGAGATGAACTGTTAATTAGTTTCAGACTGATGCAGTTTCATTTTCACAGCCAGTGCCTTCATCTTCTAACCGCTTCATCCTCTTGGGGGTTGCGGGGGGGGGGGGGGGGGGGCTGGGGCCTATCCCAGCTGACATCTCTTCACTTTGTGCATGTATAGGTCCTGTTTGTGCATGTGCCTGTATTTGGAACCTGTGTGTTAATGACAATGGAGTGAAAGAAAATTGAATTTCCCCTCAGGGGGATTAATAAAAGTATATAAATACATTAAATAAAAAAATTAATTAATTACTGCCAAAACGAACGGCGTTACTGTAATGTGTTACTGTAGTGCGTTACTGTAATGCGTTACTACCCAACACTGAACATGTTACACATACACTAACAAAAGTTAACAGTCATGCTTTAGCCTGTACTGTTTTACTATTGCTATAGTCTCTCAATGGAGGAAAAAGTTGCTTTGTTGTGCTGCTTGTTATCTGGTGGTCATCCATTGTGGCTGAACAAAGCTGAAAGAATTGTGGTTCTTGATGCAGTCATTGCGGTGAGAAGAGCATAGCAGCTCCACCTGCACAATCCTACCTTGCTCGAGAAAAGTCAGCCTATCGATATTAGGAAAATGCGACTTTTGGCAATGGAAACAGATTTAGCGAATAAATGATGACGTAGGCTATCGGATCCTACTTCTACTTAACACACACACACCAGTGGGAACTTAGAGGTAAATACTCCAGTGTCAGGTGAGTGTATTTCACAACTTACCTGAATAGACTGGACGTGTTGAACACCGCTGCGTCATGTGCGCTGCCTGGTGTACCAACACAGACATCACGGCATTATGTAGGCTACACTGACAACACTGATATGAGTGTGATGAGAGCTCTTGCAATAGGCAAGAAGTTCCCAAGGAATCTCTCCATCTCGTCGTAGTCATGGATGTGCCGGTAGTTGTTTACATCAGTTGTGGACACGAGACACTCTCATGACGTCATCTCACGGCGCCCTCTTCTTCTACGGGTGTTCTTTTGCATTATTTGCACATTTGATGTCAACAGTCCTCACTTCATTGACAGCTCCATTTTTCTGGGGTTTCTGATGTTTCCTCATTACTAGCACTCAGATGGGTGATGATAACACCATGGATGGCACAGGAGCACAACAGACAGCAGCGCACACAGCACAGCAGCAACACAACACACTCACTGTCACACCAGCTTACATGGCATATGCCCATATATGGGCAGTCAGAATGATAATTTTTAAGTGCAACGATAGTAGGCTACTCTGTATTACAATTGGTGGCCAGCCTTGTAGTAAGTATGGATATTAGATGATTTTTTTGAAAAAAACAACAACAAAAAACAAAAGGCAGCAAGAGGAGAGCAAGTAGTATATCCCTAATGGTGTTGAGTATATACACATACAACTGTCCATTTCGTTTTTTCATTTATATCCCACTCCAACTGACCACACACACACACATCTAAATGTGAGGCAGATTTTCTTTTCTGTGCTTTGGAGACTGGATTTTTTTTTTTGTTAAGATTATTTATTTTGGGCTTTTTGCCTTTGATGGACAGGACAGATTGAGGGAGAGTGGGGGTTGACATGCAGCAAAGGGTTGCAAGCCGGAGTTGAACCTGCAACCACTGCAGTGAGGCATCTCCTCTGTGGGGCGTCGGCACTATCCACTATGCTACCGACGCCCGAATTGGTCGATTTGAGTGATTGACACCTTGTTTGATTTGTTAGAGCCAATAGAATGACGCTATACCCACCAACACGAGACTGACAGCACTGTAAGCTAGTCAGAGTCAGCAGAACCCGGCTGCTGTATGTGGTCATTGTAATGCTTACCAGGATGTTCTGTGTTTTACCGGTAGAATCAACTTTTCACAACAAAACAATAAAGGTAAGAGAAATTTTACAACTATCGTTCAGCGAAACGATTTCTGTTGTTGTTGTTCTTTGGCCTTTCTCTCTGATGCTTTGGTGTAGCATGCTTTGGTGGATATGTGTAGAAACAGCAGTCTCTGCTTTCATTTGAGATGAATGGCGTGTGTTTTGCATAACGTGGCGTTGAGTTAGAGCCTGAAATATGGCAAGTGGGGTTGGCACATCGGTGCAGTATGGAGTTTGATTTGTTGTTATTCATTTAGTTGTTTTTTTAGCTGTGTTTGGGGAATGTAAAAATGGTTCATACAGCCTTGGAGCCCAGGTTCTACTATTTAATTTGATGTGCAACATCACTATATTCTTTGTGATTAGCGCATTGTTTCACACTGTGTTTGCAAAGTCGTTGGGGTTTGTAACCAACAATTTGGGACACCCAATGATAGAAAACGAGTGCTCATTCTTTGTCAAAATTCTCTGTCAAAATACATTAAAATAACGTGTGTAACAGGGAATTATTCAAAATTTTCCCACTTCCGGGCTAAAGCCCGGGATGTTTTCAACTTCTAGCAACACCCCTGGATAACACTACAGTCTGTACATCTAATTGAAGAGATTTGGTGCAGCACTGGTGTTGATGGAAATGCTACAATAATAACATCTCTATAGTATACGTGGGATGAAGCAAAGGGAATGAAGAAAAGGAGGAGGCGAATGTAGGGAGAAACAACAACAGCAGCTAGAACAGCGTCTGGGAACATGAACACACACAATCTCTCTGCACGCTGCCTTACACACAGTTTGCTGTTTGCTCTACAGATAAGGCATGTGGTGGAGAGAGGGGAAAATATAATTGGCTGTTGCTATATTTATCTCTTCTTTAGTGAAGATCTCATTGCTTTGAATTTTATACGATTCCACCCATTCATCTGAAGCAGCTACTACCCTCTCTCCCTTTCTGCCTTTATTAAAGAAATTCTTGCATTTTACTTTTTTTGTATTATCATTTATCTCTGCGTGTTCTCTCTTTCTGTCATCCTCTCATACACTCTCTTTTAACTCTGACTGTCTCCTTTCTTCTCTTAATAGTTGTTTCACAATACTTTTTTTGTGTCTGTCTTTCTCTGTCTCAATGGCAGATGTTGAATATTTGATTTTGTTGTCATGAAACTTTGATGATGACTGCAGATTATCTTTAAGCCTGTAGCACTCTTCCTAACTGCCATGTTTGTTGTTTATTTCCTCTGTCCATCCTCTCTCTGTTTACTCTTTTATCACTTCTCCTTTCATTCAAACCTCATTTCTCTTTTGGCAGTGTCACTGATACCCTCAAAGCATGAAGCACAACACAGTCCGTTTGAGTCATTGTAACTACAGCAGTAATTGTCAGGCTGTAGTTGTGAAGGTACACATAGAGCTTGTTGTCAGGCTTTGTTTGACGAATTCCAGAGACACAAACGTTATTGAGTCAGGTGTAGCTGCACTAAAGCCAGTGTCTACAGACAGGGCACAAGGTCTTCAGTCACACCTGACATACTAACCATTCCTACTTTGATTTCTGATACAGAAGCTTACAAAGCATCAACAGAAAGTAACTGACACTAAGTATAAATACATTCTAGAAGCCTATTGTCTACCCAAATATCCCAAACACAATTCATGTAGACTCTGGTGTTAATACAGTTTTATATTTGTTAATCATCATTTTTTTAATCTATAGTGTGTATTACACACTCTCATTTCCATTTCTAAACCATTCCAGACATTTACTACATATGCTGAAACACATCTTTGTTTGACATTTGCTCTGTTTTTGTTGTTGTGAATATACAGTTCCCTCTCAGTTCATGCTGACATTCTCTGATGAGAAACAACCTCTGGATACAGTCTGCTAACATGCAGATCACAATAATCAGCTCTGGTTATGATTCTGATCGCTCTCTTTTGAAGCAAGGGGATCGGATTTGTGATCGTTTTAAATGTTTTTCCCCAAATCTCCACACAGTAAGTAATGCATTAAAGTATGAAAGAATAATACAATAAAGGGTGCAAACCCGTTAAATAGGATGGCTGCTATAGAGACTGGGTACGAGTCACGACTTGTGGACGGAGGGATGGGGGTGGCTGAATTTGTGTACAGCAGAATGACTCCTGGCTTGGTGTGATCATCATGAAAGGGGATATCATTTTGGGACTGGTGCAGTGGTTTTAGCTCCATCTTGCAGGCTTAGTCAAGTTTGAGTGATCATAGAGATGAAGTAGTTAATGAGTCCTAGCAGTGAAAAAGTTGGGCCAGAAGGAAATTTGAAAAGACCAAGGGGGCTTTCGCGTCAGGGTCCTGGGCCCAGATCTGCGCATGCTGGACCTGAGTCTGATTCCTTGGATAAGTGTGAACACTTAACACCGCATCAGGGAACAATGAAAATTTTAATTACAAAAAAGAAAATGGGGGAGGAATAACAAGGTATGGTGTGGTAGTGAGGCGTGGTCCTGCTCCCAGGCTTAGGCCGACTGATAAACCTATGCCAGGTACACATTACACGAGTACGAGTCATTCACGACTGCTCCTGTCACAACAGTCACTTTGACCAATAGAAACACAGAGCTATCTGCTGCCGTAGACAACTGTGCGGCAATAACGCCACAGCCTTTTTGATATTTTCTCTAGGGATGTTACCACACAGAGTAATAAGGAAAAAATGGTGATATGAAACAGCAGAGGCACTTACGCAACCCGGTGAGTAGTGCCATTAGCATCCAGCTAGCAAAGAATGTTATTTCTTCATAATGGAGCATATATAAAGTTATAAATTAAAAAATAGTGGCGGGGCTTTTACCTACCACAACTGCAGAGGCTACCAGCTTCATTTTAAACAGACTACATTATAAACAGGCCGTTATTAATTATTGCTTTCTTATTTTTTATCCGCTTAATAAAATCAATGCATCACACCATCATTTCAAAAACTCAACACTTCCTGTATCTGTATAAAAATAAAAGCCCTTTATAACTTTGGTTTAGAGAATCCCTTCATTTTCTAAAAAGGCTTTCACTGTGAAACCTTTGCAAGAACTTGGAGGATCCAATGACTTGCATAGTGCCTCTCCAAAAAGGACGCTGTCTCTTTAAGGCTCTGCTGTTGGGGCCTGCTCCCCTGTTGGTGTGCTATCTGAAGCTGTCAAGTTTCTGCTGGTCAAGCATACGGGTTGCTGTCAAATTAATGCTTTATCTTGATTACTTCTACCCTGTTGTGCGTGAATGACGATGTAAGTAATGTTCACTTTGACTTTAAGACATTATTTGTCCCGCTGTGTAGCCATGTATGTCTTATGTTACTCCTTGCACACTTGTTATTTAATTGCTTTGCTCACTGGATTGAAGCCTGATTCGGCACAATTATATCACATTATTATGTTTGCACTTAAAGAATGTCTGAGAATTGTAACTCAGTGTGTGAAATGTTAGTGTATTTCAATTAGTCACATTGCATCACACTTCTAAAAATGGCATTCTGTGTTATTTATTATTACCACCTAGTGGTAATAATAGTACTGCAGGTGTGATATAATCTGTAGTTGTGTAGAATGAGAGAAATGTATCAGTAGGACAATTTATATTTGCACTGTATATAAGCACGTTATGCTAATTGTTTTCTTCTTTGTTTTCCTTTGTAGAAACCACACATACATAAAGAGAGATTTATTTTATTATACATGCAACAAAGAAGCAGGATTATTTGGTCACCTACTTGTTGGCTTGGACAATAAAACTGTCAAAGAGTATTTTCTGGAAGAGCTGCATTCTTTCTGACCGAAGAATTAGGCCAGCAGGTGTACGACTAGCACATTTATTCACAATTCCCTACACATGCGGTACTTCAAATGTAGCTCCTGCCATCTGGTGGCACTTTTTACATTACTACAATAACATTTCGGCTGACACATGAACAGACACAGTGAGTGAAGTAATAGTAATAATAATTAAAGTAGGACAAGAATAACCTAATGACAAAACACATGTTGTGAAAGACGACCGGGTCTGATTGGTGTGGTCCATTGTGTAGTCTGTTATGTCTGCTGGCCAAGTCACAGAAAAATTTTATGACTCCACAATCGCCTAATCTGACATAATGACTGCTGGAACGGACAAAAATGTTGTGTAGTGTGTAGAGCTGTAGTCTCCTAGTCGATTATTTGGTCGATATACTCTCGTCCAACCAAATTCTCATTGGTCGAATAATCGCTGTGTTACTTTCATCAATAGCTTTCCAGGATTAATCCATTATTTCCTGCAGCAGGGGGACAGACTAAGTTACCTGTGAAAATGGCGGTGTTTTCAAAACACCCCCGTTGTTTACAGAAATTGAACTTGCCCAGCATCGTGGTGACGCAGACCTCCTGTCAGTTTCTGACACCATTTCCCTCAGTGGAAACGAAGCTTGTATTTACTTGTATTTAACAGATAAGAAGCAATAAATTGTGAAGACAGTAAAGCCTCCACTAAAATAGCATTTTAAGTCGTGTGTGTGATCTATCCTTTGGGGATTTATACTTCGGGATTTAGGGAACTGCCCATTGGTTCGACCTCCCATTGATTCGACTGGGCCGTAGGTCGAACTAACGGGACCTCCCATTGGTATGGGAGGTCGAACCAATGGGAGGTCGAACCAATGGGAGCACACCCTCTCCAGGCTTCTTCTGTTTTCTACTGCGCTGACTTTCTGTGTCAGATCGCGCACCACAACCATCAGCAGACCCGCATTAAAGCACCATGGGCAATGCTTCAACAATCACTGCAGTTTTGTTTTGACTGTAGTAACACTTTTAATATTAAAGAAATTTACATACAGATATTGCATAAAATATGTTGCACAGGGTAAATGCAGCACATATTTGTGCATTCATACATGCTCACTCACACACACACACACACACACACACACGCACACACACACAGTGTGTTAGTTAAGCTCTTTTATTGATCATTAGCGCGGTAGCGTCCACACGAGCTACATTTCCAAAATCATTTCAACGAGGCGGGGATTTCTGTTATGTTCGGAACGACCCGCACTCCGAAATTAATTTTCAAGTCCATATCAGTTTCCTGCATCAAACACTGCCGCCCGCTCTCCGGCCGCACTCGCACAATTCTGAAAATCGTTGTACTACAAAAGCTTGAAATGAACATTCAACTCATTGTTTTTTATTGAAAATATGTCACTGTCTTCATTTATTATGTATAATTTCACCAGCAGCAAACACATTTAAGGGAGACGCTTGTCAAGTCTTTGTACGCGCGCTGTCCGTGGTGCTGAAATCCACGCTCCTGCTGACAGCAGTGACATATTTTCAAGGGTTAGGGTTAGTGCATGTTGTATTGGTGGGGGCAGTGTGTCCAGATTAAGACAAGTGTTTGTCTGTCAATGCTGCGATTTATAGTGAAGGCAATTTTGTGTTTGAAATTGTCTCTATTAAGCCATATTTACTGTGTTTTGAATCAACTAAACTTTACAGCACTTAAACACAGTCCTCCATCGCAGACTAGTGTTTTGGGGGTGTAACTGCAGAGTGACACAGACACACCACCGCACAAGTAAAAATAATGTGCAGATGTTTTTTTCTTCCCACGACTAATCGATTAGTTGAAGATTATGTACAACTTTAGTCAACCAAGAATTTCTTTGGTTGACTACAGCCCTAGTAGTGTGAACCTGGCATTAGGTTTACTAGCAAGGACTGCACCATGACCAAGTGATTAGTAAAGCTTTAATAAGATGGGGAAGTATGAAATGTTGAGGAAGGATAAATGAATGAGAGAAGGAGATGAACGTAAGGCAGAAGGTTGTCCATTAATGCTCGTCTGGAACAGATACATGAGAATCAGGAAGGAGGAAATAGTTACGACTGTTGCAGACGTGGGAGCGAATGAGGTGGTCAACGGCGGAGACTTCTCGTGAGTGAGAAAGAGAGAGAGTCAGAAGTAGGACGCTGCGTTAGAAAAACTGGGATGAAGTGTAGGGTTGTAGGTGCCTTGGGATGAAATTGTAGCACTGCAGGAAGTGACCAGCTGTGTTGATTTACTTCTGGGGAGTGGGAATGAGAGTGAGTCAGAAGTATGAAGTTGTGTTAGAAAAACTGGGATGAAGTGGAGGGTCATAGGTGCATGAGGGTGAATTCGGAGCACTGCAGGAAGCCAAAAAATGTGAAGGAGGTTGACTGGGGTAGTAACCTGATCAAGAATGGATGCAGGGCTAAGAAGGTCAGAAGTGGCTGGCAAGCATTTGCCGTAAGAGCAGAAACGTTTTTGCAAGTGTTGGTTAACGCGAGAATGTATTTAGTCGTTTGCAGATGCCAGTGGCTGAATCAATGGAAAGCTGGTTTCAAAGTAGTTATGGGAAGAAAATGAAATTTCTTTATTAATATTTTTATTGTTTTATGAATACAATGGGTGATACAACTGCAAATGAATTTGACGTCTAGAGAGGAAAAAGGGAGCTGACACCGGCTAGCAAGATAGGCTGAGGGTGTGGTTTGCTAGACCTTTACGGATAGCTTTCTGTGAAGCTGATGGAAGGTTTTCCGGCTGTGGGACTGATTGGACAGCTGTGTCTATGTCAGGCCCGGACTAGCCCACGGGAGAATCGGGGAGTTCCCCAGTGGCCTGGCCCGCAAGTGACCTGCTCTGGCCTGCCTGTTTTAAAAAAAAAAAAAAAATTTAAGGCGCGTTCTGCAGCGCAGGCTGTGCAGCGAAGGTTGCCATCCCGGCTGTCAGAGAGCCCGCCCGCTGTCAGAAATGACAGGTGCTTGTCAGTATTTGTCACAACAATTGGTCAAAAAGGGTTTTTTTGTAGATTCAAGACATGA
Organism: Epinephelus awoara; assembly: GCA_035609425.1. Taxonomy (NCBI): domain Eukaryota; kingdom Metazoa; phylum Chordata; class Actinopteri; order Perciformes; family Serranidae; genus Epinephelus; species Epinephelus awoara. The sequence continues at coordinate 3,845,057 of CM069297.1, forward strand.
TTAGTTTGTTTCGCTTTCAGCCCGCGCCCGCCCCCACCCCCAAATCAGCGCGCCTGTAAACTGAAAGCAGCTTGGTCGTGGAGAATCAGGTGGTGGACAAATGTCATAAACTTACAGATATGTTGAGAGCCCCCCCAGCAGCAGCATGATGTTGTCAAATGATGATGCTGAACATAGACAAGTAAGAAAACTGGTTATTCTCAACATTAGGTCCGGGGAGGATGGGGACCGACCTGAGGCCAGATAAATGATTGATGATAAGCTATAAGAGCCATTTGGTTCCATTTTTCCATCTTACCTGTCTAAGTTCAAAAGTTTTCAATATCTATCTAATGTTACTGAAATAAGATCAGATAAGTTGAAGTTGCTGACTTATATTTTTACTTGTTTTACTGTTGCATTGAATATGGGTGTTGCCATATTGATTATGATATGCTGACATCAAAATGACTTGCTGACAAAATAATACAATCATGTTGTTTAGTTCAGCATAATACCCATTCATATAGGAGTCCTGGTTTATTGAGGGGCACATTTGGTAGGGAAGAGAAAAGCACTGGACTGGAGGACTATGAGTAGGGTTGCTGTTACAGTTGTGTTTAATAGAGTTGTTGTGTGACTTTCAGCCTGGAATAGTGAGCTTTGGTGATTACTAAGCCCATATGTGTGTCCGTGTGCACATGCACGTATGTGAACACGTAATGTGTGGATTGGGTGGCCTGGGTGGATGTATGACTCCCGGCCTGAATTTTTGTCCCAGTCTGGCCCTGGACTATGTGATGAAGCCTTTGAATGCAGAGATGACAAGAATGATGAAATGACCTGAGAAAGAACAAACACGTAGGGTTATTGTTTGTTTGTTTAAACTTGTGTGGTTTCCTTTTGTAAGAATTAAATGAGCAATGGCTACTTAAGAGATTTCTTAAATATGTATTAAATGAGCATTGGTAGAAGGAACCTGGGATTTGAGATTACAGTTTGCCAAACAGCAAATAAACAACAATTGCTTCCTTTAATTGCATATGACAATGAGTAACTTAAAGCTTGAAACCATACAACCTGGCTCCCTGCTTGTGGGAGCTAAAGGTACTGGCTGCTGCCCTCGAGGGGGGTGGAGTCACTGTGATGTCACGAACGGCAATCCTAGATGTGGATGTCTCTGGCGAGGCTCCCTAGATACCGGAGGTTCTGTAGGCATGGTGTTTCAAGGAGCGGCGTGGAGTTGGTACCTGGCTTGAGGCTGCAGTTGAAAGGAATTCCTTTTCTTATCGGGACGCTCTGGAGACGCCGATGGCGACCACAATTCTTGGCCCTCGTGGATGGAGTAGAGGATCGATCTGGAATTGGAGAGAATTTGTACGGCAGATGGACTGGAGGAGCTGGCGAGGCCGGAGTATGGAAGCGTGGAACGCTTGCTGCTCTGCCTGGAAGTCTGTCTGTAGTCTGACTGCTGCGGGAATAACATGACTGGATCAGAAGGACTGATCTGCAGTTCTGATTGATTATTTGATACAAAAAAATTGCGTTTGTCTTACTTTTAGATTGAGATAAGCTTGTGGTTACTCGTGAAGCGCACGGTCGGTCAGTGTGAGAAATGTGTCGAAGAGAGAGAGAATGCATCAGGTGTGCTTAAATACTTTTTGGTGGAAATGGGATGAATTCAAGGCGTGGTCTTTGTTCCTGAGCTTGGTTATAAAACTACATAATGTGAATTCCACACATCCCAGAAATCATTACCTTGTATAGTGGACAGCAGACAAAGTAAACTGAGTAACTTGTCCCATCACTTTTTGTCACTGACCTTGATAATCCTTTAATGACAGCACACCTCCTCTTTCTGTGCACGTTTACTCTGTAAGTATATTGTAGGTATTGTGGGAGCCCTAAGTCCCTCATTCATCACCCAGGCTTCAGTAATCCTATCTATATGGTAATCAACACACACACACACACACACACAAACACACAGTGGGCGATGTGTTCCACTGTGTGAGGTTTGTGTTCCCATTGTATTTAAGTATTCCCACTTTATCACCTGTAGTAATTTCTTTATCCCTTGCTTACTTGCTTTGTCCCATCGTCTTCCTCATGTGCCTCATCTCTTCTCTCTTGCCTCGCTTCTTTTCTCTCCTTTCTGTGAATGTGTAGTCACCATTGTTGAAGGTTTTTCCTAAATCCAGTAACAAAGGTAACAATATTGTAACCATAGTTCTACCAGCAAATGTGGAGCCCTCTTTTGAACACTGTGAGTAATACTTTCTTTCAATCATGACCATATTTTTGCTTTCTGAATGCATAAATGTAGCCAGCCAATCAGGACGTGCCTACCTTAATACGCAGTTTGTGACACTCTTTGCCTTCCTACGCTCACTACAGCAAGTGGTGTAACCGTAACTGCTTATCCTGTTAGGGGTCATGGGGGGGGGGCTGGAGCTGTTGGGCAGGAGGCGAGGTACACCCTGGACAGGTCACAGACTATCACAGGGCTGATACAAGCAGTCAGACAACCATTTATGCTCACATTCACACCATGGCCAATTTACCACCAAATCACCCAACCTGCATGTCTTTGGACTGTGGGAAGAAGCCGTAGAAAACCCAAGCTGACTCGGGCACAACTTGCAAACTCCACCAAGAGGGCCTCACCCACCCCAAGGATTGAACCCCCCCACCCGGGGTTTGAACCAGGAACCCTCTTGCTGTGACAATGCTAACGACTTTACCACTGTGCTGCCCTAATAGAAGGGTTACAACATTGTTACCTTCATTCTTTTTTGCACAGGCTCCGCTCTCTACTGGACTCAATGGGTAGAGCAGGTGGAGCCTGATTAATGAGCACCCTGTTGTGACATAACATCGACCCAGCCACACTGATCCTGTCAGGCTAAAGGTTTGTCACCTTGGCCTGCTCTTTATAAGATAGGCTGCCGCAGCAGAGAAGTAGGGGACTGCAGCTAGGTCAGTGGGCAAATTGCTGATTGCTAAAGAGGGAATGGGATGGCGGAAAGCGTTGTGTGCTGATTTCTCTACTGTGGGCTCCACACATATTCAGGTAAACACATCCTGATTGGCCAGTTACGTTGTGCAAATTTCAGTTGGTGAATGCATGCTCATGTTTGGAGAGTAGTAGTCCAGTAGAGGGCTCCACCTGTGTGAGCTAGAACAATATGGAATCTCTTCTCATATTGTCAACATTCCAGTAAGCATTTTTAAATGTTTTATTTATCTACTGTCACTTTAAAGTTTTTTTTTTGGTTAATTTGTGAAGTACAAATCACCAACATTCCAGATCTTTACTTTTACATGGTGTTTTATAAGGTGAGCATTTCAAAATATTCTGTGCTGTATTTCTGTGCTGCAGAAGCCAGCCTTTACTCCGTTTAACTCTGCTGACATGTTCCACTATTTTTTTTAATCTATACTATATATTTTTTAAAGAGTGACACACATTTTTTTTTTAAATTTATTATTTATTTTTTTTAAAGATTTTTTTTGGGCATTCTAGCCTTTAATGGATAGGACAGACAAGCGTGAAAGGGGAAGAGAGCGAGGGAGTGACATGCAACAAAGGGCCACAGGCTGGAGTCGAACCCGGGCTGCTGCAGCAACAGCCTTGTACATGGGGCGCCTGCTCTACCACTAAACCACCGACGCCCCAGAGTGGCACACTTTTGCTGATAATTCTGTATTATCGTTTTTGTTAAAGCTGATTAATCTTACAAAGACAGACTACTGGGGCGACAGTAGCTCAGTCCATAGGGACCTGGGTTGGGAACTGGAGGGCTGCCTGTTCAAGTCCCTGTCCAGACCGAAATATGGACTGGTAGCTGGAGAGGTGCCAGTTCACCTCCTGGGCACTGCCGAGGTGCCCCCGAGCAGGGCACCGAACCCCCCAACCGCTCGGAGCGCCTGTCATGGGCAGCCCATCCTGACATCTCTCCACTTAGTGCATGTATAGGTCCTGCATGTGTGTGTTCAAACCTGTGTGTAATTGACAAACAGAGTGAAAAACTGAATTTCCCCTCAGGGATTAATAAAGAATATAAAATTAAAAAAATAAATTAAAATTACGTCTTTTGAGTTCAGTTTTCAAAACTTTAGCTCTTGAGAATGGACTGAACAGATACAGTAAGTGTCAGATCTTATAAAGAGTTTCACTGATGTAAAGAGAGGAGTTTTATCAGTATCAACATTTTTCATGTTGCTGAGTGAAGTGTGTCTATCCCATGCATCCTGAATATGATTTTGCTGCCTAAAATGGAGGACTCTTATAACTAACCGGTATGATAATGCACAAGAGAACAGAAGTTTCTGTGGTTATTTTGTGACAGCCTGGTGCTTGTGTGTAACATTAAATCAAATTCACCACAGCGCATCTGGTGTGGGTAATTGCCCTATGTCAACATGCGTCAGTCAGATTAGCGAGTGCAGATGGAACACATACTTGCAGTCTTCAGGTGGCTGTAAAAGGAGTTAATCAACTGAATCTGAAGGCCTTCATGCGATATGCAAACTGCTGTGATGGCAGATGTTGGGAACAATTATATATTAATTAACTCCTTTCTTGATTTGCTCTGTAACATTCAGATATGCCTACTGGTTAAAAAGTTAAGTGAAACAAACAACCAAATCATAAGTTGAAGGATATTATAGAGGTTTATGTAAGAGTGTCTCCACCAGTTAAATTGATCAAAATGACACATGCAACAGGAGCATTTATATCCATAGTGGATCATTCCACACCGCATCTAATGCTAGTGTTTAGTGCCAATGCAGGACGAAGTTTTTATTCAGCAAGGTGGAATGAAACAGCTTTAATACATGGGACATGGATGTGGTGCAACACATCTGCTGCAGCATAACATGTCAGTTATAATCAGTTGCCATCAGCCATGCTTGTCTGTGCAGGCAAGCACCACGTGGCTCTTCTCTAATGTGTACGCAGCTAGTCTATTTTTTTTTTCTCTGCAAACGGTTCCACAGCCCTTAAACACGTGAAAGCTAAATAGAACTGTGTAAATAAATGAGCACAGTCTGTTTAAAATGGATTAGAATGAATACCTCATTGTACCAGAGGCAATGTGATGCAGCTGAGCAATCTCAAAACACTTCGCTCAACCCTGCCTACGTGACATGTCATGTTTGTACCCCAAGTATGTCAGCTGTAAGGGTGTGGGAGTGGGAGTGGTGGGCATGTAGCCTGTTTAAATTTCAGGCAAGATATACAAGTTTGTGTTCTGTCTTAGATTGCAAGATCTTTCCCTGTCATTCAAGAGCTGTTGAAATCAAAACTCCACTCCAGCTCTCTTTTTTCCATCATGGCATTATAGGCCTACATTATGACAGAAATTCTGTTGGGTTTTTACTTTTACTACTCAACATTGCAAGTGGTTTCTTTTTTGAGTGTATTAAGAAAAGTCATGTTAGTATTATGAAGTTACCATTCCCAGGTGTATCCAGCCTTCCTCATCTTCCTGACCGTTGCTTTCCTGAATGTTGTGGTCTTCCTCTGCTGTGCTGTCCAGAACAAATTTAGGATCCACACTGGGCTTGTCACGAAGAATTTCGTTGAGATACTCGTAGGCTGGGCAGCTTACTGTATGCTCCCAGCCCCACTCTCGTTGTTCCCATCCTTAATTTCTTTGTACTTGGTTCTGAGATTTTTGATTTTTTGTTGGCATTGAAGCCACATTCTACAAACCCCCCGCTCCTCCATCCCGCGTGCTATGTCCTGATATATGGCTTTATTTCTGTAGGAACCATCTAATTTTTTCTGAACTGATGAAACCCCCCAGATAGCTATCAGGCACTTTATCTCCGTCCTACTCCGTCTGGTTTGTTGTTTTCCTCCATGCTTTTAACCCGTGGCTTGTAACTCCACAGGTGTTGCTAGGCAACGAGCGTCTCCCCAGATCTATGTTGTTGTTGTTGTTGTTGTTCGTGTTGTGCTGCGAGTGACTCAGGAGACACTTGGAAATCCTATTTGAGTGACCGAGACGTTCAGATTGAAACAGATCTGTAAAAATCTGATCGGAATCGCATTTGAAACTACCTCCGTATGTGGTTTGAATCAGATTTGGAAAAATCGGATCTCATGTGTTTCTTCGCTGTCCAGACTGTCGGAAAATCAAGCTAGATACAATCTGGAAATGCTAAAAATCCGATTTGAAGTGGTGATCTGAACAATGTCTTAGTGGCATGCATCTTCCAGACTTCTTCCCATGTCTTGTTCTTTGTTTTTGGCATATTTGTCAAATCCATAACCCCCTACCCCATTTCATCCTTGGGTGTCTTATTCTGGTTCTTATTCCCAGTGTTATAACAGCCATTAAGACTTTAGCTGCCAGGGTATGGAGAAGGAGAGAAAGCTTGTGTGTGTGTGTGTGTGTGTGTGTGTGTGTGTTTGCATGTTTGTGTGTGGTGAGAGCTATGAACTTGTATGTGAGTATACTTTAGTATACTTTTTTCAGCATCTAATTGTATACATTTGTGTGTTTCTATGGTGCTGTAATTTATTGTAATAATGTACCGTTGAGTCTCAAGGTCTTGATGTGTCCTTTGGCAGGTATTAATGTTCTGAGTGTGTAATGTAGGTTTTGGGATGTGTGTATTATCATGTCTGACTCTGATGCTGTGACATGACAGCTGAATACACACAAAGAGACAGTAGTTTATAGACTGAGTATGTGTTTGTATGTGTGTGTAGTGTAGTTGTTGAGTGCTGTCACATTCCCTTCCTTGTTAAAGCAAATAAATTGGCACTAACAGATGCAGGAATTGGAGTCAGCTGCTCCTGGCTTGTTATCATGTCAGTCTGCCTGCCTAATGTAGCATAAAACTCAACAGTTGTGTTCTCATTAATCAATGGCGTTTTTCTCTGTCTTATTGTTAAGATTGTATTTATGACTGGAACAATCCACAGGTAAGCAGTAAGCATGGAGAGTGTTAGTATTGATTAATATTATTGAGCGAATATTCCCTGGCTCTGATGCTCAGGTCAAACCTTTAGAGCAATACACTTTAAAATGTTTAATGCTAACAGAAGGAAAAAGGACAGTTTCTTTTCTCTGACAGCACTATATTCATAGAATTGTTTTTCATAGCAATACAAATGTCATCCAGATTTCTCACTAAAGGTATCACATCTATCGCATGCCTGTCCGTCCTGGAAGAGGGATCCCTCCTCAGTTGCTCTGCCTGAGGTTTCTACCGTTTTTTTCCCCTGTTAAAGGTTTCTTTGGGGGAGTTTTTCCTGATCCGCTGTGAGGGTCCAAAGGACAGAGGGATGTCGTATGCTGTAAAGCCCTGTGAGGCAAATTGTGATTTGTGATATTGGGCTTTATAAATAAAATTGATTGATTGATTGACATAATGGTATAATTGCTACAGAGTCTTGCATCAATCCAAGCCACAATCTGCACAGACAAATGATGGTGTCCAGAATCCTCCAGAAACCTTTTTCAAAAAGCTGCCAATGTGACCCTTACATTGGAAGATACCTGTGTGCAGAGTTGACATTTTGGTCCGAGGGTGGTGCAACAGGAAAGATAACTGACTATGTTTAAATACACAAAATATTCAGAATTTTGCCTGAATTTAAGATAATAAACCTACTAAGCAGTTTACATGGCTAGTGAAAATGAATATTTCACCAATATTCCCATTTACAAGTAGCCTAATACTGTATGTTTGTTGTTTATCACGTCAAAACAGCTGGAGCTGCTTGTCATTTTGCTTTTTTGAGTAAAAAGTTTCCTACTGGTAGTGGATTTGTTTGACCAAGGAAACACAGCCTCCCTTTTTTCTTCCTTCAACTACTGTCTTGTTGTGTCTTGCAGAGGTTGACATTGTGATACTTGCGCAAAAACCTGATGATATCCAAATATGAGCTTTTCTTTGGGGCTTGCATCTTTATCAGCATATTTTTTATAGATTGTCCAGTTTTATTGTAACCCATCCACCCCAACCTGCCTCAACACAAGCACTCAGGACTGCTTCCTTATTTAATGCTGTCAGCGCATTGGTCACATGATCACAGCCTTTCAAATTGTGTGGGATATTTACAAATTTGGGTGCATTGCTTTTCTTCAGAAACCATATGCAAACTTTGTGAGAACAGCCTGTCTCTATCTCAGCCTTGCAAACTGTTGGCAAGGTGGTTTGTGCACAATGTATCCATGACAACACACAGAGGATCGCCACTGATCAGTCAGTCAGTTCCCCACTTCTCTCATCCTCTTTTCCATTCTCATGCTCTCCGTCTTCCTGTGTCTTCTCAATCCCCTCTTTCAGGGTTTTCAAATTAAAAGTTTAGTTTCTATCCTTCTGAAGATGCTTTTACACTTGAGAGGTTAGAGAAATTCTTAACTGTCCCCAGAAGAGGAAAGCTAAGAGACGGCGTTGGGATTCACTGGACCACAGATGATTTGTCATTTGTTAAAATCTAAACTGAACATGTGAAGGCTTTTCTTCTCTGCATGCTCTTTGTTCTTCAACAGAGGATAGTTATTTCACACCCATCTCCACAGGATGCACCACCTCACACCTCAGTGAGACCAGTCATCAAACTTGATTGGACAGGGCTTTGACAGTGACATGCCCCTCTGTGATGTCACCAAGCAAACTTCAGGAGAGTTGTGCTCTCTCATAAGTCTTTATCCTGAGCTGTGAACCAGCCCAGAGGTGCTCTCTTTCCTGCTGGGCCTTGAGCAGCCCAGACAGGCGCTGTCTTTCTTCTGGGCTGCCAACAAGCTCAGACCTTTGTTCTTTGCTCCTGAACCACTAAAGGGAGAGCAATTGCTCACAGACTTGTGCTTTCTCCTGGACCACAACTTGCCCCCGCTCACGGCAGACAAACCTGAACCAGAGAAGTTGGAGGTGCCAACTTAAGGGTTGCAACTAACTTTCCTGCAACAAGGAGAACCAAGTTGAGTTAGCACCCAAGCGTCTAACTCTGCAAGGACCCAGAGCGACCAGCTTCCTCGGGTCTGCACCTTCGGAAAACAAGGACACAACAAAGACTGCTTCTGGAACCACAGCTCTTTCCAGTCTTCCTCTGCTGTCTAACAAAGCAGCACACCACAAAAAAAGCGACTCCATTCAAGGATCGGTAATGTAACAACTGGGGATAGCTTTATCACAGCTGTACAGACTAAACAAGACTGTTTAACTTGTTGAATGTGATTAGATGCTGTTTACCAAGTTATTGTTGTGATTGTTTGCAATTAGGTTATTGGTTAGTTGGCTTCGCCAAAGCTTAGTGATGTTAGTTTGCTAATACTTTTCACAGACAACGTCTTGCATGCAAATAAACATCCTCTGCACTAATCCAGACTTTATGCAACACATATCACATTCACATAGACTCATTTACAAACAGGCTTTCAACAGAGCTACACCCAAGACGCAAATCAAAGTTCCCGCTTCTTTTCTTTTGTCTTTGTCCTGACCACACGGTCAGACAAAACCTCCCCCGATCTGAAGCCAGCTTTGATTTGGCCATCTTTTTTACTGTCTGTTTAATGTTGCACAAGAGTGAACTAATAGTCAACCTCTGCTACATAAAGCACTGGTACTTTAATTGGAGATCTGTTATGAGTTCAGGCCTGTGTTAAGGCTTAAGTCCCAACAAATGGTGCCACTGTGTAAAACATAGCACTGGTGCTTAGATCACAACAAAAAGTATCCCCTCTTTTACAGTATCACTATTATAATTTACAACATTAACCTCTTGCATTCCACCCCCATTTTGTAGTGAAAACGCCTAAAATGACATATCAAAATTAAAATGACTGTAGCCTCTGAACCGCTGTGACTACATGCATGCATGAGGTCTTGCCAGAAGGCAAACTCTCTGAAGTTTCTTGTGAAAGTGTTAGAAACACTCTAGGTGATACAGAGACAGAGTAATGGGCCTCTGAAGTCAGTAAAAAGTTGAAGATTTTGCCTAAAATAAAATAAGAAATGTATTTCAGGATGAACTACTGTCTGTGGCTTCATCTGAGTAGGTAAATGACACTGTGGGGCTGGCCTTTTATTGTGGCCAGCCTAAGGCACACCTGTGCAATATTCATGCTGTCTAATCAGCATCTTGATATGCCACACCTGTGAGGTGGGGTGGATTATCTCGGCAAAGGAGAAGTGCTCACTAACACAGATTTAGACAGATTTGTGAACAATATTTGTGAGAAATGGTCTTTTGTGTATATAGAAAAAGTTTTAGATCTTTGAGTTCAGCTCATGAAAAATGGGAGCAAAAACAAAAGTGTTGCGTTTATATTTTTGTTAAGTGTGCATTATTGTTGCCTCCGTGTGACACCCAGTATTGTTCCCAACAATGGGAAAGATGAGTTCTCTTTTTAAAAAAATGGTATAAAACAAGCTTTTAACTGCAGTTCATTTGTGAAAGAAAGGCTACACGTAGTATTACATTGTAAATATATTCTTTCATGGTATGAAGAACTTTTTCGAAATGGCTCATATGGTTTTACATCATACATGTTGGCTGTGAACCCTCATGATGGTCTATGTAGACTTAAAAATGCCAGATGCATCACTCTGAGAAGAGGTGGGTGATTTTACAATTGATTGTCAAGCCTGTTGCTGTTCTGTTAGTGAGACAGGCTAGACAGGTGGAATTTTACTGTTTCATTCACTTTTCTTCAAAGCATTTTTAGCTTTTATGTTTTTGACTGATGTTATCTGCCATGAAAAAAATTCAAGTCTGACAGAAAATGTGCATTCCTTTCAGTTAAATGCACAGCATCATATCATATCAAAAAAATGTCTTTGTCTTTATTTCTGCTGTTTGATGAAGTAGCAAAGTCACCAACTGTCTGTTTCCAGCTCCAAACTCTTTAAACCACAAAGCCTGCAGCTCATTATCAGCCTCTCAAAAGTCTAAGTGATTGGCTCTATGCAGAGTGAGATCTTTGTGTCACAATGCTGTGGATTACCTTAAGGGTCAGGTTATGCAAGAAAAGAACAAGCTGGTGTGAATTTTTATCTTGAGGGCATTTGTAGCTCAACACTGGAAATAAGATGCTAAAATTGTTGCCATATTTCTTATTCAGAAACAATACAATATCTATAAAACATCTAAAGTACTGCTGATACATTTAACCACATCTCATTTTACAGGAAATTAATTTATGTTTGGTTAAAAGATACAGTTGTTACATTTTATTAGTGTTAAATGCGATAAATTTGTTAGCGAGTGCTATATTGACAGAGAAGGCTGAATATTTCTGGGTTTCATTATTGCACTGCTGTTACTGCAGTGCCTACATGTACCAAGATGCATTGCATGTGAGCTCCTGATGCTCAGCACCCAAATACTTCCCAAACCTTTCCAGCATGGGAAGGTGGGCATTTCAAACATGGCTCTGTTTACATAAAGTAAAGGCGTAATGTACCTCCCCGTTAGACTAGAACAGATAAAACGCAAATTGAATAACACTAGTTTTAGCAATGTCAAACATGCCTCGTTATTTAGTACCTGGATGCTATGTATTACCACCCTGGCCAATAGTTCTTACTTTACTAGTCAAACATATCATTATTTGACAAAAATATTTACTCAGTGGTCACCTGCCCTCTCGACCCTGCTGGTCTTGGTTGTCTTTTCCAGTTCATTTTAGGGATGCTGAAGAGGGTCATTATCCCAACATACAGTGATTACTGATGTATTCAAGCATTTTCATTCCAACTTGATTATTTATTTTAACAGGCATAGACTCAGATATTACATACATATAGACATAACACTCATCACCACGCTTGTTTCAGTAACTCTCTCCACCTCCCTTCTTTACCCCCATCTGCTCTTCATCAATTTTACATCTGTTTTTAACTGTCTTCAGCCCCATATCTTAGCCGGGCATCTTTTAAGCTATAATATCGATAGGGGTCTGATTTACTGATTGTTGGATCTTTTTAACTGTCAGGTCACGACGTGTGTGGGTCAATGGTGTCTTGTCTGACGCCCTCTTCTCCTCCACTGGCTCACCTCAGGGATGCGTTCTCTCGCCACTCTTATTTGTGCTATACACGAATTTATGTCAGAGTTCACATGAGAAGCGTCATATTATAAAGTTTGACAATGATTCGGTGATTGTGTCCCTCCTTAGTCGTGTCGACCCTGAGCCTGGCCCCGTAGTGGAGGAATTCATTCAGTGGTGCAAGTCATCTTTCCTTCTCATTAATGTTTCCAAAACTAAGGAAATGATGATTGATTTTGGGAAGTCCAGTGCAGCCACCACTCCCCTGTTGATCAGCGACCAAGCTGTTGAGAGGGTCCAGCAGGACAAATATCTCGGTAAAGTGATTGATACTGACCTGGTACTGGTACTGATACTGGTACTGTCCTTTGAACATCAGGTCGATGCATCCATCCATCCATCCATCCATCTTCTAACCGCTTCATCCTCTTGAGGGTTGCGGGTGGGCTGCAGTGTGCAAAAAAGCTAACCAGTGCATGTACTTTTTACGCAAGCTTAGGAACTTGAACATAGACACTAGGTTCATGAGAATGTTTTATGCCTGTTTTATTGAATCTGTTCATACATTTGCTTTTATCTGTTGGTTCGAGTCAGTCAGTTTGAAGAAACGCAACAGACTTCAGGGCATTGTCAAAGTGTGCAGTAAAATTGCTGGTACTCCACTGACAGACATCTCTCTTTTACATAAAACTAGGTCCCTGAGGAAAGCAAAACAAATTTTGTCTGACCCCAGTCGCCATCAGAATTCCAACTGCTCCCATCTGGACGCAGATTTTGTATGCCCAGATGTAGGACAGGCAAATTTAAAAAGTCCTGGGTTCCAGTGGCGATTGGCCTTTTAAATAATGGATGATTTTTAGCCTTTTTTAAAGCTATTTTAAGGTGTATTGAACACACTGTGGTCACTTTACCTTTTTATGTTTTTTACTATTTATTGTTATTCTCTGTTGTATTTTGTGGATTGCTTATTTGAACTGTCATTGTTATTTCTATTGTTCGGTTGCTGGCTGCACCACAAATTGCCCCTCAGGGACAATAAAGATATCTTGAACCTTGCCTTTTTAAAGCCTACTTTTTGATTCAAGCAGCAAGGTACCAGCCTCCTCACCCCGACAGCCAGTCAGGGTAGTAACAACATGACGTTGTAACATTGTAAATACTTAAAAATCACTGTGTTTGATAAGTAACTTCTACTTCTCTTTCTCTTTCCTCCTCTCCCCTTCTCTCATTTCATGTAATTAAAACAAGCCATCGTGTCTGACATCCACAACTAATTACTATGTCACTTTGCTCATTTGGCTTACTGGCACCATAGTTTGTGTGTGTGTGTGTGTGTGTGTGTGTGTGTGTATAATTTTCTAATTGTTTTCTCTACTGTTTTCTGTCTCAGGTCTGATCACCACAACCTCCAGGAAACTGGACCGTGAACAGCAAACAGAACATGTTTTAGAGGTGAGAGCATAGTCTCTGTGTATGTGTGTGTAGTTACGGGCTTGACCATTGACTGTATAAAATAATGGACGTAGCCACCGTGACGTCATGTATTAATTTGTGGACTCCCTGCATTTTGTCACCATCTTGGATTTTTTGAGCCAGAGGTGACGATATTTGTATGAGAGGGTGGAGATAGTGCTAATGTTAGCTGCTAGCTTGGTTAGCATGCATAATTGTAATAATACTAATGGTAATGCTAATTTTTGCTATAGAAAAACAGACTTAAAAACCTCTAAAAAGAAAATTTCTTTGCGGAAAAACTGAATATCCGATGCCGTACAGAGCCTTTCAGTACAATCAAACCACCTATACTTTGTGAATGTGGGGTTCTGTCATGGTTCTATTACCTAAACCCCACACAGCTGTCATGAATGTTGAAATTAGCCACAGGGACTAAAACTTTTTTTTGCACCAGGCTGTAAACATGTTAATTTCATCTGTTAAATTGGCTTAATCCCCCACCCCCCCTGTGTGACAAGTGTCAAAGAAGTGTTAATAATAGTGTCAAACATATTTGAAATGATAAGCAGTCCTACAGTGATGACCCACTAAAGGCAAAACAAAGCAGGCCTACTTTATTTATCAAGCACATCACAGCAACAAGGCATGCAAAGCATCAAAAGTGCAGATGCTCCTTTCTTTGGAAATGAATGGGACACAGTTGGCAATGTACATGGTGTGCTTAGCCTATGAATTTGTGCCCCAATCCAGAGGCTGACAGGATTCAGATGAGAACAAATCGGCTCTCCCATCTTCTCTGCTCCTCTACCCTCACACACACACACACACACACACACACACACACACACACACACACACACACACACACACACACACACACACACACATATACACACTGTGGACACAATGTGGACACACTGTCCCCTTTGTTCTTTGCTTTTCTCAGTGACGTTTGTATTAGCTTCGTAATAGAGCTAGTGTGAAGATTGTGTGTCTATTAGACTATAATGGGAACATGTCTCTGCTCTGCTCTACCCTGATTGGAGACAAATAGCACCACTGGCTTTTACATGACACATAGAATTTTAGTGTGTGTGAGTTGGTGCCCGCTCTCTGTTTGCTGTATGTTTTGTGTGTGTGTGTGTGTGTGTGTGTGTTGGCTCTAACCAAACATGTTATATTTTGAATATGTGTTGATTGTCAAAAAATATATATGAAATCTCCTGGAAGTGTTCCCCAAGATTTCGAGGGTTCTAATATTCCACACATGTCCTGGGGCATTGCCAGACCCAATTTGCAAAATGCGAATGGGTCTGGACACAGGGTGTACATTTCCTCTATTCCCGAGGGGCGGTATCAATGGCTGTCACTCAAAGTGCCCCTTCACGCAATTGGAAAGACGGAAAACCAATCAGAGTAAATGAAACGTGTGACGTACGCTAGCACAACGCCACTGTAAACAGACCAGCAAGCTGCAGCCGAGATGAGCTGTGATGATGTCTGGGAAAGAGTGTTGCCGTCTTTGCGGATTTCCTCCTCACTGTGGACTCTGAGTTGCATGGCTGTGATTCCCAGCTTGGTCACTTCCCTGACCTGCTCCTCCATGAGAGCAACTAGCGGAGAAACACCAATAGCTACTGGGTTTTCACTGAGTCCCATCTTTTTCCCAATCAACGGAGCCAGTTGGTAAATTAAAATATTACCAAACCCCGTAGGAAGGACGGCAAACACATCCTTCTTTTTCAAGAAAAGCTTTCAGTGCAGCCATTTGCTCTGCTTTTAAAGAAAATATACATTCCAGTTTGTTCAACACATTTACCATAGCAGTTTCAAAATCAGTAGCCATGTAGGTTGTTTACAAAATGCATTCACACCGCTCCTTGTCCCTCCTATTCTGATGACGTCCCCACCCCAAAGTAATAAATGGTTGTGATTGGCCTGGTAAGCTTTAACCGATTCCAGAATGCGCCTTTATGATTGCATGGCCAGACTGATCTACGGAGCGAAATAGAATTGGGCTTGCGGGATTAGGATGGTTTCACCAGGCTAGAGGTTCACAGCTATACTTTATGGCCATAGTATAGAGCCAGACTAATGAACACCTGAGTTTGTGTCCCAATTCAGGGTCTGTTTCCTTGAGTGGATGGAATTTATGAAAGTGCAGCCCTCAGAGGACTAATGCTAGTATGTCGAACCCACATCTCCTTCTCAAATGATTCTGTCTACAGATGACCAAAAAGTCATCAATAGTCCCTAGCTCTAGTGTTACAGAATTAATCACTAGGACAGTTCACTGGAATAGACAAAAACTGGTAAGTTTGATGATGACATTTTACGTTAAAACATGATGAACAGTTTGTATCAGGTTAATGGTAAATGATGACCTCCATCTATAATGTGTGTGAATTGTGCAGTAACATATTTAGCAGCGATAGGGACAAACACCTGGAGCCAGAAGCTTAAAACTCTGTGTAGATTAAAATCATTAAAACTGTGTTTTCACATAAATGCAGAAATCTGTATATGTATTCTTTACCTCAGACATATAAAGCTGTGTGTATGCCTGATTTTGTTTTATAAATCTTGATCATTGTGATGCTGAGCACACAAGCACACCCACAGTTCGCCATAAATGGACGTAGAAATGCCTTTAAACATCAGTTTTCATATTGATACTTGTGCCCCTCCACCACTCATCAGACCTGTTAATGAGAAATATGGTAAGAAAGAAAGTGCAATTTCACTGACCTGTCTCACATTGGTGGGGTTCTTCTTCCTCAACCCTTAGATGCATGACCTACCGATACATACACTCTTCCATGAGTGGGGTCAAAAAGCTGCAACAGTTTAACTTTGTGCTAACTGCTAACATCTGACTGTTGACCAGAAGCTTCAAGTTCACAGCAAAAACACCAACACTTCAGGCTTGGGAAGAGCTGGGTGCTTCAAAATAAAAGCACCAGTGCTTCTGGTTTGATTTATTTAATTATAATAGTATGTTATTTAACTTGATTATAACAGTATTTTATTTACCTTTATTATGACAGTACTTAATTTTGCTTTATTATGACATTAACTACTTTATTTAACTTTGTTGTAGCTGTAGTTTATTTGATAATTTTGTTTTTCAGAAGTCAGCAGTACTTTGGAGAAGATTTTACGATACTTCATTATGTATTGTGTGTAGCAATACAGCATAAAAATATTGCAATATTATATTTAAGCCATAGCGCCCAGTCCTAGTCATAAATAACTTAGAATTAACTTTATAAATGTGCCTTTGATTGGCATTTTACAAAACACTGTGTAGCTTTGCAAAAATAACATAATCAGTGACATTGGCAAACAGCCTAAAAACAATGTTATCCACCTTTCAACTTACATTCAGTATCCTCCTTATCATTTCACCTAAAACTATCTCAGCTTGAACCATGTGCTTGACTGATCTGAAGAATGCGTGAGGTGCACACATTCTCACCGCACATTCTTCCTTTATAAATACCAGTTTATGTGTGGGTGTATGTATGGCTTGTGTGTATATGCATCATTATGCATCTGGGCCCTGATAAAGACAACTAACTCTATTTTGCCATACATAATGAGCTTACCAGGACCCAAACTCACCATTGAACAAGTGGCCAGCATGCAATGGCTATTAGATCTCAAAACAGAACAACTGTGCTTTCTGTATTTGGTCAGATTTCCCACAATAGTCATCATCACTACATTACACAAGAGCCTGAGTCTGTCATAATCATCATTGGTAGCTACGCAGTCTCTATTATCACCATTTACAGCCTCTTAGTCTGGCAGCTAAATTTGTTATATTTTCACTTGATGTAAAAAAAAAAAAGATCAAAGTTGTAATTGAATAATTTTGTGTCAGTCAAAAAAATTACTTAACTTAATCGTCTTTTAGCACTAAGAAACTGTTTGAGTTCTCAAGGACAGTGGGTGAGCAGCTGTGTAATGAAACATTGATTTTTCTCTATCAGCTGACATTTGACTACATTTTAGAATGAATTTAATGCCTTTTTTCCCTCCTCAGTTAGAGCACATGTAATAGACTGCAGTCAAGTGTGTCTGGATGTCGAAAGTGTTGCCGTCAATTATCTCTGATGAATTTGATTTATTAATCAAACCACACTATGAAGTGAATTTGGCTCTGTCTTCTACAGTGTAAAGGACAAAACTTTTTTTTTTTTTTAATTTCTTTATAAAGGTATTGAAATTGCACCATGAAAAAAATACATGACAGACATTCCTACTGACCTGCTTTTCTGCCCTTCTGGCACCACTGCATGTTTTCATTGTTGTTTGGACTGCTTGTAGCATAATGTAACAATGTCTTTGCAAGCGGACAATATGATGGCACAAAAGACAGAAGTCTTAGTTTTCTGCTGTGAAGAAAAAGGTACTAGCTGTTATAGTTTTCATTTTAGATCACAACAATCTCCCACGGCAATGATGGGATAATACTGTGGTGTAATTGCACATTTTTACCATTTTTTTTTTTTTACTACTTTTAGCATAATGACATCATTACATGCGGACAATGTAATGGTGCAAAAGACAGATGTCTTTCCTCTCTGTTGCAAAAAGAATGCATGCTCTTGCTCTTATAGTTTTTTATTTTTGATTGATTTTAAACAGGATCATGAAAACAAAAACTCCCTGCAGCTGCCCGCGGAGATCTGTTTTCAGAGGATTAAGGAAAGGAAATTGCAAAGACTTACATGAATTTATTGGAGACTTACCCTAACCACTACTTGCCTAACCCTAACCTCAACCACTGATTCCAAATCAGGCTTTTGTCCCCAGTTACCCAGTCTTTAGTCTGAAATTTAGTCTGTAAAACTTCAGATAATAGTGACAAATGTCCGTCATAGTGTGACATATTTTAAGTGGAAATCTTTAGATGTCTTGCTGATCAAGTGATTGTCAAGTGGTTAACTCACAAAGTCAGGGATATCATGTCACCAGACCTAGTTACCTTCAGAGAAAAAAAAGGTAATTTTCTATGTTCCAAGTGAAAGAAGAGCACTTAAAAGCACCATTAATTAGGTCTCTGAAGTTAGACTAACTGATTTGGAATTGACCCTTTAAGTGTTTCCCATACATTCATTTATCTGTGGCGGTGTGCCATGAATAAATTATATCCGCCACATATAGATTTTTCTGCTTTTGGCGCTACCTGTTCGACCTCGCTCATAAACACATTATAATGGGACTCACTGTCTGTGAATGTAGCTTGTTGTTACAATTCCGGAGCAATAGGTGGTGGTATGCATCTAAAGATGCACTTAAAGGATAACTTCGGTGTTTTTCAACCTGGTCCCTATTTCCCCATGTGTATGTGTGTGTATGATTCATAGGTACAACTCGTTTTAAAATTGGTTCAGTATTGAGGGAGGCGGATGCAGCCGGCAGCCGCGAAACGAGTTATAACGGTAAATGTGGGGGCAAATGTGTTCCGTATAAATTTGCGCAATAAAAGTGTTTTTTTTTTCGCCACAGTCCGGCTCATATCTCCAGCGTAATCTCTGTCAACAGCATGCAAATCGTCTGTCTTGCCTTCACTTCCTCTGGGCTGTGTAACGACATGTCACGTGACCTGTGTTGCCGGAGGTAAACAGAGGAGCCATGCTCAGAGCCGGTCAGAGCGGAGCTGGTTGTCCCGGAGTACAGTTGAGAGTTTTGCTGTATTGATCTAAAACAATGGTTCGTGTTTGTGCTTATCCGAATTGCAAGAACAGGATGTCGCGCAACACCCCGCACAGCTTTCATAGGCTGCCTTTGTCAGACAGCGAGATGCTGAAGCTGTGGCTAACACTCCTGTCCAGACGCTGCGCCTTGCAGACCATCGGGTCTGCAGTGCACACTTTTCCCGAGATGACTACTGCCAGCCCAAGAGGAGAAGACATCCAATCCCGAAACAGTTCTTCCTCAAGAAAACAGCTGTCCCACTAGTAGAGAGTCCAGCTACAGACACAGTGGAGAGGAGTGTTAGCATCCAGTTGTAGCACAATTAGCCACAGCTTCAGCATCTCGCCGTCTGACAAAGGCAGCCTATGAAAGCTGTGCGGGGTGTTGCGCGACATCCTGTTCTTGCAATTCGGATAAGCACAAACACGAACCATTGTTTTCGATCAATACAGCAAAACTCTCAACTGTACTCTGGGACAACCAACTCCGCTCTGACCGGCTCTGAGCATGGCTCGTCTGTTTACCTCCGGCAACACAGGTCACGTGACATGTCGTTACACAGCCCAGAGGAAGTGAAGGCAAGACAGACGATTTGCATGCTGTTGACAGAGATTACGCTGGAGATATGAGCCGGACTGTGGCGAAAAAAAAAAAAACACTTTTAATGCGCAAATTTATACGGAACACATTTGCCCCCACATTTACCGTTATAACTCGTTTCGCGACTGCCGGCTGCATCCGCCTCCCTCAATACTGAACCAATTTTAAAACGAGTTGTACCTATGAATCGTACACACACATACACATGGGGAAATAGGGCCCAGGTTGAAAAATACCGAAGTTATCCTTTAACGCACCTGGTCCGCCAGAAGTAGAAGAAGAAGCAGACGTAATAGCAGAACGGATCCAAAGACCTCTCGATACAAACATGTGGGCAAACAAGTCCAAAAGTGGTCCGAACAACTCTACCTCATCGTGTTATATTAGCCTGTGTCTGTATAAACATAGCTGGAAGCTCAATATGTGCAGAGACATTAGCTCACGCTGTCAGTAGTGTTAACTGCAGCGCGAGTCCCGTAGCAGCTCGCCCCCATTAATCAATTACAGCGGCTGCACCGGCAACGGGAGCGGCACGACAACCACTGTCTATCGCGCGACAACTCTCTATTTTACATGTCTCTTCTATTTTTGTTGCGCTACGCTCCCCTTACGCGACCCTCCAGCAGATAAAAACTACATGAAATAGTGTGCTAAACGAGGCAGGTAACGTTTATATTCATTATCTTCTGTGGCGATCGGCAGTGATGTGGTGGTTCACTTTTACTCTGTGATCTGTAGGCTTTAGCTTCAATCTTTATTTTGTTACCTTGATTTTGTTGCTGTGTCAGTCTGACATCCTGACTATATCCTTAAAATGCATATTGTAGACCCTTCTGTTTGCTTCTATCCGAAATTGCTTTTTTGTTTTTCCAAAATTTGAGAGTAGGCTGTTTCTCCAGGGAGTGCAGTTAGCGACAGTAACGAAAGTTTGGTCGAACTTAGCAACAGTAACTAAGGGGGGCGGGCCTTAGCGAAGGGTGAATTCAACCCAGCTATTGGGTCCTCCAAGGAACATTCCGTCATGGATCACATCTTTGAAGGATCCAGTCCCTAAATAGAAACACATTTTCTTCATGTGTATTTGTATTGAATCTCTTACTGCCCCTGCAGGTGCTGGTGTCAGATGGTGGTCCTAGTCCCAGGCAGAGTACAGTGTGGGTGATGGTACAAGTCCTGGATGAAAATGACAACAAGCCCACATTTCCCGAGAAGGTCTACCAGGTCAAGCTTCCAGAGAGAGAGCGGAGAAAGAAGGGCGAGCCCATCTATCGGGTGTTTGCCTACGACCGTGATGAAGGGCCCAACAGCGACCTTTCCTACAGCATTGTCGACGGAAACGAGGACGGGAAGTTCTTCATCGACCCCAAGACTGCAGTTGTATCTTCACGCAAGGCCTTCACTGCTGGGAGTTATGACATCCTGACTGTACGCCAAGCTACATCAATTATTAAGCATGTCTGCAGGTTTTAGGACAGTCAGTTTAATTTTCTTGATGCAAAGTGTTAGCCTGTGTCTAGACTGCAAACGTCAGTTCTACATGTATGCTCTCCCAGGATCCTGTGTTCCCCAACTCTGTACACTGTAGAACACAATGGTAACCCGGCAAAGATTTTCCCCAGCTCTATATTTGTTTAATATGATATGGTTAGGTAAGGGGTTAAGTAAGGTTAAGTTTGGGCTGGTGTTAAAAAACTGGTTTGTTTGGACTGGTCCGGTCCAAATTTTACCAGGTGTCACCACTCCCAAGTGGAACATTACAACACCATGTCTCAAGACCAAATGAGCGTCACTACTGTTCATTTGCATCACAAAACATCAGAGCTCCCTGTCAACAGTGAACCCATTAAATATGCCCTTCTGTTAGGGTCCTACATGTAAACAAACAACATAAATATGAACTGTTTGCTCAAGATGTCTGGTCACCCTACTTAGCCACTTGCAGCGTTGGGGGCCCCATTAGGGGGAGATTCCAACGTGTTGTTATTGTTGCAGTGTCTATAGGGGTTCCATCATATTGTCATTGATATGGACCAATGTCAGCCGTCTCTGGGGGCCCCCTTCCAGCTTGGGGCCCTAGGCAATTGCTCAGTTTGCCTGTCTGGTTGCGACGGCCCTGCCTGCACTTAATTAACCAATTTAAAGAGAAAAAAGAAAGAGAGAACAAAAGATGAAAAGGGAGAAAAATAATTATTTAACACTTAAGTGTTTCTGTACGTTCTGTACACCAGAAACTTCCAAAGCGGCAAAGTCAAAAATAGTGTCAAAATTTTTTGTGGCAGCTTTGGTCACTCTCGTCGCTCATCACGTGAATAATTGAACATTCGATCGTGCTTGTCAATTTTAAAGGAGCCGCAAAGTGGACTACTGGATTGAAAGCAGTGTAGTTGCTGCTTACTGTTGTCCAGTCAAAAAGCTCATAGTTGGCCTACAGAAAGTTATGTTTGGTCACTGAAAACAGAAAACGTATGTCATCCCATTCAAGCCAAGCAAGGAAGACTTGCATGGATTTTGTGTTTAATTTGGCATTAAAATCAGCTCAGCACATGAAAGAAACCTGCCCGATGCCCAACATGTTCTCATCCCATCTCGTTAAATATCGCCACCTTGTCAGTGGACCTACACATTTTACAAAAGTATCGATACTAACAGTGCACGCCACCTCAGCACCTGTCGGGTGTGTGTGACAGCTCCGACGGACACGCGCTGGCACAGAGCCCTTGCTGCAACCCGGCTTGTTGTCGTCGCTGTGCATACATGTACGCATTTCCGTTGCTGTAATATGGCCAGCGCAGCTGCAGGATGATCAGAGCAGCCAGTTTTGGTCAACAATGATAAAGCAAAAAGCGCTCTTTGGAAATATTTAGTGAAGTGAACACAGCACGCTGCAGACGGCAGGTTCAGCCCCTCCCCTCACTTGCAGCTGAGCAGCTGGTGTCACCAGCATCAAACTAAAATATAACTTCTAATGTTAATGTGGTAGCCAAGCAGAAAACTTTATCAGTCATGCCCATCTGTAACATTAATAGATAATGTTAGTTTAACTGGACAACACAATTATGTGTGTCTGAAAAGTTATGTTAACTGCAAAGTCACAGATTGAAGCTGAAAAAAGGTTTGGTTTCTCCCGTAACCCCTGGTTCTCTGATCACATAGTGAGGTAGAAACAGGAGCATCCTGAGCCTAAACTACCAACTCTGTTTGATCAGCAACAAAAATATGGTGCCAATTCACCAGAAGCACAGAAAATAAACAGGGCTGTAGATAAATAGATTTGTATGGACAGATCTTGTTTCTGGTTATTATTTATTTTGGGGGATTTTTTGTTGTTATCATTGATGTTACTGTTCTGATCTTTGTTTAAAAAATGACATGCCTCATGCTGTATCGAAAATGGTATCGAGTATTGAATATTTTCCTGGGTATCGATATCAAGTTTGAAATTTTAGTATCGTGACAACCCTAACAAAAGCACATAGTTAGGTTTAGATTAAACATTATCCAGGGGCACTGAAAGCTGTAGCCTTGCTGTGTGTCAACCAGTTTGTGATTATTGAGGCTTAAAAAGAGTGTTGCAGTCAAGCTCAGTCATTAATTCAGTTGCATACTTGAATATTGAATTTTGCTAAATATTTTTAATAAATGAGGACAAAAATAAATTTAAAAAAATCAATAAATAAAATAGAGAATTGGAGGAGCTGGAATACATAGAGCATACATGGAATACAGAGTATCACATGGCATCTTGAAAATCTTTTGTCAAGTTAAAACATGTTCAGTTCAACACATGCACCTTTGTCTCAGATTGTGCCACCTGTAAAGTAAATTCATCCCAGTATCCTACAAAATATGTACATATTGGACAGTTTAGCACCTCACTATTTACATCCAGTGCCAACATTCACTGTCAGTGAAGGATGTAGTGTATCCTTCATGTAACAAGGCACAATATGAGGGTGTAAAGGTCAGGGTGGTTGATGAATATGTAGTGCATGCAAGAGACTGTTTACGTCCCATAACACAGTTGTAATAAATGTTCACTTTTCTTAACTGTAACCAATCAATCAGTTTTAATTATAAAGCCCAATATCACAAATCACAATTTGCCTCACAGGGCTTTACAGCATACGTCATTCCTCTGTCCTTTGGACCCTCACAGCGGATAAGGAAAAACTCCCCAAAAACCCCTTTAACAGGGGAAAAACAGTAGAAACCTCAGGAAGAGCAACTGAGAAAGGATCCCTCTTCCAGGGGGGACAGATGTGCAATAGATGTTGTACAGAACAGATCAACATAATAAATTAACAGTAATCCATATGACACAACGAGACAGAAAGAGAGACAGAGAGAGATGCAGGACAGACAGTAATGACAGTAGCCTACAACAACATTAATGAAAGTAATGATATTATAATAATATTATAATAGATTATAATCTTTGACATGCAGATATTATAGAAAGTAAGACTGTCTTTGGCATTGGACCTGATCTAGGTTTTTACCTAATCCTCCAGTATTGACACACTGGTTTGGGGTTGGCTTTCACATTGCATCTAAATGGGAATTGCAGTACTCAGAACAATCCATGCATTGTTGTTTTCTGTGTAACTACAAGCTATTCCTGCATGACTGACTCTTTTGTGAGCCTTTTTCCTAGTTCACAATCTAACTTTTATGCTTGTCTACTCAGATCAAAGCAACAGACAACGGGCGTCCTCAGAAATCCTCAACAGCTCGCCTGCACATTGAGTGGATTCGTCGACCTCCTCCCTCTACTCTCCAACTGCTTTTTGACGAGCCGTTCTACAATTTCACTGTCATGGAAAATGACAAGGTGGCAGAGATCGTGGGTGTGGTGTCCCTGCAGCAGAGCTCCGCCCCCTTGTGGTTTGACATCACAGGTAAAATCTCCCTGTAGGTGAGGACGATCCTCTGTCAGCCAGTGGAGATCTTTGTGTAGACTGAGGTAGGGTGTGCACAGGCTCAGTGCATGGTCTATGTTGGGCTGACAGTGTGTTGGTGTATGTTTGAGGTGCAGCTCAGGTACTGTGGCCTTGCTGCATGATCTGTTACGCTCTGCCCATCCCAGTCGCCATGGTGACAGCTTCTCCAGCTGTCAGGTCTGTATACCCTGTAGGAGATAAAGTATTAACAACAGTTGGCAGTCTATGGACAACTAATGTGAATCAAATTTAGGATAAAACTTTAACAAAACTTTATTCATGTTATCCTGAGACGCTTTTCTTAAAGGGACTTTCCCTTAAAGTTATTTAGTGCTATTTATAAGTATTAGTCATGACATATTTATGACTTTCATAATATGTCTGCTAAGAGGAATTACTGGTTCGCTCTGAATAAAGAACATTCTGACAGATTTTAAAGCTAGTGTGACATTCCCCTATAAATGGGAAATGCCCAACATGGCACACTTAAATCCTTTTGATCCGTCAAAGTTCACTTTCACCCACTTGAAAGGCTTAACAAGATTATGTCATGCCCAGCACGCTAAGCTCAATTTTTACGCATTATGTATGGTGACGATTCTGGTGTGGTAAAAGTGATTTAATAATTCTAATAGTTAGTACTTTTGATGGTAATTCTATTAGTTTTTAATGCCATTCAATACTATATTTATACTGACAGTTCTCCAGCCGTGATGCATGCGCTCTTTACCTCTAGTCAGCCAACACTAGATGGACAACAGCAACCAGGAAGGACTGCAGTTCCCACAATGCACCATCCATCTTTCTTTTTGTTGTCACTGAGCAGTGACAGTCAGTGTGTATCCAGCTGGAGATACCTTCTGGCTCGTGCTTCTGGCTCTCCATAGCTCTGTCCATCTATTCTCTCTCTTTTTCTCTTTCTCAAAATGCCTCTGTCCATCCTTCTCCCTATCTGCATACATCCTTTCTCACTTCTTCATTCATGATTTTTCAGTGTGTACAGCCTTACTCTGGGATCATATCTACATCTTATCTTTCTATTGGTTAGTATTAATGAGGCAATATGAATCAACAACTTTGTTTATATTTATTAAAAATCTCAGGGGGGAAATTTAGCATTACAAGAGCACAAAAAGCAGACTGGACAGGTCAGCGAGAACAAGAAAGAGACTGCGCATGACGCATAATGCATTCTGCAGATCTAAGTGATATTGTAATTATATGTATTTATTTAAACATTTGTATTAATGAATAATAAATACAGTCAATACATAAATAATACAAAGCCATCTTATATGTATTTATAGTATATAGAAATAGATAATATATTTAAGTGCCAATTTAGGAATTTGAGGAACAAGTTTATATGCATATTACTAGTTAAAGGTATCAGAATATAAGGATTTGATATGGCCTTGAATATATTATGTCAGAGTACACTCTCTGTGGCACATGCCTTTAGAAAAAGGTCAAAACATCAAGTATAAGATTAGATCAATACAACTGGAATTACCTGGTTAGGTTAGGGCAGTCTCAGTGATGAATGTCAGTCATGGTAAAAATAAAACCATAGCCCTTTTTACACAGAGATAGTGTTATAGAGCTGCTACAAACTCCCTTCTTTATGTCTCCTTCACATCTTTACACAGAACCAAACAGCGGCGACATTGTCCAACTCCAGTGTGTGATTATGCGCTGCATCGCGGCATTGCAGAATGACAAGAGCCGTGACGCTTAACACAACACCGTTGGCCTCATATATGACATATAACATGTCAGTAGTGCTTTCTTAACAATAACAATGGCATTAATGTGTCAATAACAATCAAATACTGTCCCTGTTATGTGGCAGCTAATGTCGTCCTCTGCTTGGAAGGCAAGGAGCTCCCAAATCTCATTGTTTTCCCAATTTACGGATATTTACGGCCGCTGTTCTTCTTCTTTGTGTTAGCTGCTAACAGCAACTTTAAATCTACTGTGGTGGGTCACACGCTTAACACATTGTCAAGTCGTCACACACGTGCCACCCGTGATCCTGTCTTGCAGGCTGTCCAGTTTATGTAGACACTGCTTTGGCGCTGTTCTTACCTCCCATGGTGGCTTAAATTTGAGACCAATCTCCACCCCTTTTCCACAATCGTACGTTATATACAGAACAACGAGGTGGCATAAAGCCATGATATTCCCACCCTCAACAGGTAGTGTATAAGGGGCTCATGAGATGTGAACAGTGGTCCCCACATGTTAAAGTCAGGCACTTGTATATTTGAGCAGCCACCCTTGCGTCCCTCCTAAGAGGTTATTTGGAACAAAAAATATCATGCAACTTTTCCTTTGCTTCTACAAGAGACCACAAGAGGTCCTTGTGAGGAAAACGTTAAGGGGAAAATTCCCCACCATTTATTTGGATGTCCAACAAGTGTTGATGGTAAAAGTACTTAAGATAAGATAAGACACACCTTTATTGCTCTCACAATTGAGAAATTCCAGTGTTACAGCAGTCAAGGGGACAGAGTCAGATTAAAGATTTCAACATTTAAAAAAAAAAAAAGGCATGCAAAAAGTACAAAAAATACAAGAGACAGCAATAAATAACAAACAATAATATACAAATTTAACAAATAAATTCTTCAGTGCATGCTATGTTGACTGTGAAAACAGTCTGCAGCTGCAAAATCTGTTGTTCTTCCTGCATTCAGCGTTGTCATTTCATGTGATATTGACGGAGCTCGATGCAGGAAGAACTACGGGCTATTTCAGCTTGGACATCTATCCAGAAACAGAACTTCTCTGTTCTCTTTGCTTGTATTGCAAGTGAAAAAAAGCAAATATGGCATCTCAAAATATGTATGCAGAGATATCGACGAGGATACATTTTACAGTGTTTGGCTGACTCATATATTTAGCCGTATTTATTTGAGCAAGAGCCAGAGAATTGCAGTGGAGAGAGGGATATGGCTGGCAGGGAGCCTCCAGAACCTGAGCTGCCGAGAGCAAACAGTAACTGCTGGTGCCTTTATTCAAACTGCCCTCTGCGTGGGCAGTTTTTGTTGGTTGTTGTCACTGACGCCAGGCCTGAGAGAGCCCTTGTGCGTGCATGAAAGTTTTACTCCTTACTTGGACAGAGGTGTTTTTTAGACTCTCTTCCAAACTGGAAAAGACAACCAAGACCAGCAGGGCCTAATGCTAAATAAATAGCTACAGGCTATGGTGATGATACCCAGTGACAGAGAACAAAGCTCTCTCAGTCAATACAGCATGCAGTGAGGAATTTATTGCTTCAACTGACTACATTTACCATCAGCAGTGACTGATGAATTTTTCCTTTAACATAGGTTGTTTTAAGCATTTGAACAAATTACTAATACTATTACATTCCTGTTGAAGACATTCTTTATATTTAATCCAGCCATGTTCAGTTGGCTCTGCTGCCTTTAACTTTCACCTGGCACTCAACAACTCTTGGTTGTAGCTTGGGAACAGGCCAATGTCAGATTATCTTTCCTAACAATGTTTTGAAGGTGCTGCAGAATGGTCTTACAGCAGACAGGCATTATTAAAGCTGTGATCATGAGAAGCAGCTGTGAGATTGTTATATTGACCTTGCTAATTCATCATTATATTCAGATCGTAGAAAAGAACAGGTCTTTGTTTCAATATCATGAAATAGTCTGGATTGCAAGAAATATTTTTGTTAATGTTAAATGTTTTGTTGACGACAAGCACATTTTAATGAATAATATCTAATGATAATAAACCTTCATGTCAAATAATATTAATGAATACATTTATTAAATGTCCATTAGATATTGCTTGTCAGCAGCTTTAATTCACACTTATTAGCATAAGTGTTGTTAAAACCCACAAGTGCAAAATGTTCTTATGACAAATTACTTAATAATTCTTAGAACAATTACAGTAATATAACCTTCACAATGTTACTTCTCAGTAGATTCCATCCTTTGTAGACTGTTTCATACTTGATAACATAAACATTCCAAATGGGTCAGAGAATATTTCCTGTTGGAATGTTTTTTTAATACAGTGGCTGACAAGGAAACATTAAAAGCAGGAAACGACATGTTCAAGTTTTGCATTGGAAATTGGAGTTTGGTGCCACTTCTATTGAAGTTAATGGGGCGGGCACAGCAAATCCCACAATAACCCATCATGTCTTTGTTGACTGACCTTTAACTGAAAAATGTTTCCACAAAATTTAAAAACAAAAACAAAACAAAAAAAAATTGTGATGTCAACTGATGTTTTCATTTAAATGTGTCTATAAGTTTTCCTTAATATTGATGTCCAAACAGATCATGGCTCTGTCCATCATTATGGGTGTAGAATGAGATTATCATCTCTTTATCTATGACCTGTAATTTTACCTGGCAGAATCATTGGTAGTTTGTTGCACTTTTTGGTTAAATGTGTTCTGCTAAGTAGCTAATAAAGTTAATAGCCAGTGTAGCTAATTAATGTTACCTGTTGTAGTTAAGATAAGTTGTGATTATGCTTTATGTTATTTCAAAAAGTGCCAGCTAATGGTGCCAATGTTAGCTTAGCTTAATTTTTCAGTCCACAAAAAGCCATAGAATTACAATTTCGCAATTTTGGAAGAAAAAAAAATACAACTACCAACAGTTATACCCCATAGGAGCTTGATAATTGTGCTGTCACAAGTTGTATCATCAAAATTTGAAATATAAAAGCCTAAATTACTGGGGAGCTACATGATCATAAATGACTGTCTAACATTTCAGTAGTGCTGTTATTAACTTGAGCAATCTAAGGAAGCACAATAATTTGAACACACCAATACAGAAAGACCAACTACACTACTAATAATATATCATATCGTATAAGAGTGCTTATGGGAACATTTACCAACCTGAAAGAAAAGAGACCAGTGAATTGGCTGCAGTGGCTTTACTTTTCTCCTTTTTTCCTTACAGCAGGTAGTATTGTAATGTCACATGTATTTGATTATAGATAACTAACCAGCAGTCTAACTGTTAATTGATATTTTGATATGATATTTAAAAATACTCAGAGGGGCTAATGTTAGTCAGCTCATTGGATAATGTTAACTATTGCTAATGTACTATTACTGATATATACTATCCTGCCGACAATGCCAATTATGTTCTAGCATAAACAAGACTTAAAATAACAGGCTTAAACAAAGAGTTGACCATCTGGGGGTCCTTTAATCCTGAGAGAAAACCCCAGAATTGATACATGACAATTATTGTGTCTGTCAAACAAAGAATATCACTTCACAAATGTGTGACACTCCTACAAGCCTTCCCATACACACACATTAAGAGGGGCTTTCCCTTACATGAACTGCTGTTTCCTGCCGTTCAGGTAACCAGATCTGGGAGCATTTACTTCAATTCAATTCAATTTTATTTACAAAGCCCAATATCACAAATCACAATTTGCCTCAGAGGGCTTTACAGCCTACGATATCCCTCTGTCCTTCTTCTCTGACCATCACAGCGGATAAGGAAAAACTCCCCCCAAAATACCCTTTAATGGGGAAGAAATGGTAGAAACCTCAGGAAGAGCAACTGAGGAGGGATCCCTTGACAAGGAGGGACAGATGAGCAACAGATGTCATGTGTACAAAACAGATCAACATAATAAATTTACATTAATCCAAATGACGAAATGATACAGAAAGAGAGACAACGACAGAGAGAGAAGCAGGGCAAGCCGTAATGACAATAGCTACAATAACATTGATTTTAGTAATAATATAAAAATAATAATAACAGTAATTTTGGTAGCATATGTTGTAAGTATACATTAATATATTATAGTATATGTATGTGACAGTAATAATCATATATGTATAATAATGGTAGAAGTATGACTAATAATAACAGTAGTAGTAGGAGGCATCAGGCAGGACCACGGCAGCAGCGCAGCCACAACACACAATCCAGGCGTAGCTGCGATTCGAGGGATCTTGCTAGACTGTGGAGCAAAAAGGCTCCGGAGAAGAAGCTGATTTAGTGACATGCAGTAAAGCCGAGTTAGCAATAGGCAGTAATAGAATGTGAATGTATGGAGCCAGTGCAGAGAAGCTAAAACAGGAGAAATATGATCTCTTTCTTAGTTCCTGTCAGTACATGTGCTGCCGCATTATGGATCAGCTGGAGAGTTTTTAAAGACTTATTAGAGCAACCTGATAATAGGGAATTGCAGTAATTCAGCCTAGATGTAACAAATATGTGGACAAATATTTCTGCATGTTTTTGAGACAGGATAGGCCTAATTTTTGCAATATTACACAGATGAAAGAACACAGACCTTGAAGTTTGTTTTATATGGGACTTAAAAGACAGATCTTGATCAATTATTACTCTGAGGTTTCTTATGGTTGTGCTAAAAGCAAGAAAAATGCCATCTATATCCATCTATATCCAAACTCTATCTTCTGATAGAGAGATTCTGATGTGTTTGGGGCCAAAAACAATAGCTTCCGTTTTGTCTCAATTTAATATAAGAAAATTGGAGCTCATCCAGGTTTAGATGTCTTTAAGGCAATTATGAAGTTTAGTTAATTGACCCAATTCTTCTGACTTAATTGCTAGATTGTGCATCTGCATAACAATGGAAGTTTACAGAGTGATTTCTAATGATGTTACCTAAAGGAAGCATATATAGAGTAAATAGGATTGGTCCAAGCACAGAACCTTGTGGAACTCCAAAACAAACTTTAGTACCTAAGGATGATCCATTATGAACATCGACAAACTGAAATCGATCAGATAAATAGGATTTAAACCAGCTTAGTGCAGAACCTTTAAGGCCAATTAAATGTTCCTGTCTCTTTAGCAATTTGATGGTCAGTTGTGTCAAATGTGGCGCTAAGGTCTAATGAAACAAGTAGAGATGAGTCCTTTGTCTGAAGCAATTAGAAGATGATTTGTAATTTTTACTAGTGCTGTCTCTGTGGTATAATGCACTCTAAATCCTGACTGAAATTCCTCAAATAAATTAGTGTCATGGAGAGCTGGTTTGCAACTACTTTCTCAAGGACCTTCAATATGGGCCTATAGTTGGCCAACACCTCTGGATCTAGGGTGAGCTTTTTTAGTAGATGTTTAATTACAGCTACCTTGTGGTTCATAGTCTGTTAATAAAGAAATATTGATCATGTCAAATAAAGAGGTGTGAACTAAAGGGGGTTCAATGATGGTGGTTTGATGATTTAGATGAAGAAATAGTTGAGATCAGTTGTGGAGGGATTATAGGAGAGAAGCTACACAAATATATTAGGTCTTACAGTTATGTTTAAGGTCCCTGTGTTTGAAGGCAGATTGGTACTGTCTGAGGGAAGTGATGATTTTGCCTCTAATAGTTACAATTTTTCATTAAAAAAGCTCATAAAGTCATTACTGCAAATATTCCATTCCTGGAATACAAGGCTCAATCGAGCTGTGACTCAGCCTGGCTACAGTGCTGGAAAGAAACCAGGGGTTGTTCTTTTTTTCTTTTATTAATGTTGAGTAACAGTTTGCTCTGACATTACGGAGGGCCCTCCTATATGTTTTAAGACTGTCTTCCCAGACTAAACGAGATTCTTTTAGCTTGGTTATATTCCAGTTCCTTTCAAATTTTTGTGATATTGGTTTTAATTTTCGGGTTTAGATTTAGGGAAGATAAATAGACTAGAGTCAAAAATGGCTGCAACTCCCCCTCCTCGGCCACTGCCTTGAATGTGAGTATTATTATGACTGGGAGAAGTGAATTCATTTAGACCGACATATTCACCTTGGCACAGCCAGGTTTCAGTGAGACAAGAGTAAATCAATTTGATTATCTGATATTAATTTGTTCACTAACACTGCTTTAGATGCCAGAAACCTGCTGTTTAAAAGTCCACATTTAATTCTTCTGTGTTGTCTTTCTGTCACAGGAAATGTGTTCAATTTCATTAGGTTTTTATGTACAACTCTTTTTTTAACTTTAGATTTAAATAATTTAGGTGGTTGGGGGACATACACTGTTTTATAACATTATTATTGTGTGGGTAACTGCACTAGAAGCTCAGAGAAGTGTTTAAGATTGCGGCTCTGATTCCTGGTCTCAGCTCTGGATTGTCAGGGTTTGGGATAACTAAACTTGGCCAGGTTTCTAGAAATGAGAGCAGCTCCATCCAAAGTGGTACTTTATGAATACTGTCTCCTAATCAGACCAAGTTTTCCCCAGGAAGTTTGCCAATTGTCCACGAAGCCCACATCTTTTGCTTCTCCTCTGTAAGCACATACACAGATTTGGTCAGGGTCAAGCCACTGCAATACATTTTCAGGAGATGGCACTAATTGCCAAATAGTATCAGCCTCTGTAAATCTGCATCTTTATCACGTAAAGGGATAGTGCACCCAAAAATGAAAATTCACCAAACTCACCTATATGCAGATTGAGGCTCAGGTGAAGTTTTAGAGTCCTCCCAACACTTTCGGAGATCCGAGGGGATAGCAACACAACTCCACCTTATGGAGACTTAAGGTGCCCCGGATTCAAACGTCCAAAAACACATAATTGAAACCACAGAATATCTCCATACTGTTCGTCTGTCATGCAAGTGTCCTGAACCCCCGACATAAAAAGTTGTTTGGAAAAGCATAATTTGAAAGCACGTGAACACACATGAACGCGGTGCCCATGTCTCACAGTCTTGCGCAAGCGTGCACACGTGAGCGCAGTGCACAGAGAGGCAGTTAGAGCTACAGGCTATAATGAGGCTAAAAACAGAGTTCAAATGACATTTTTCCAAACAGCTTTTTGTGTTGGGGCTTGGATCACTACAGACGAGCAGCATGGAGATATTTTGTGGTTTCAATTATGTGTTTTTGGACATTTGAATCTGGGGCGCCGTAAGCCTCCATTAGGTGGAGTTGTGTTGCTACCCCCCTCCCCTGGGATCTCTGCCAGTGTTGTGAGGACTCTAAAACTTCACCTGAGCGTCCCTCGGCATGTGGGTGAGTAGATAATGGGTCTATTTTCATTTTTTGGTGCACTATCCCTTTAAGCAACCGGTAAGTTACCAGTAGCCTACTAGGTACTTTGTGATCTGGTTATAATTACTTGTCTGGTCAGTGATGGGCAGAGCCATGATCTGTTTAGAGACCAATAACAAAAAATCTGAAGACAGACATTTAGATAAAAAATGTCAGTCAGCATCATATAATGTATGTTTTTAATTTAGTGGAAGGATTTTTCAGTCACAGGTTAAACAACAGAGGCATGAAAAGTGTTACTAAACTCTGGCTCCAGTGCAAAATTCAAACACTGTCATTGATGTCTTCTTTTATAGTTTCCTTGGTGGCTGACAGGAAGTCAGCAGGGACCCAAAGTGGTTGCCACAACAACAGAATAGCAATGAAATGGTCTATACCAATAATTTGATAGAGGTTCAGCTCATCAGTATCAGTTTCTGTCTCTGTCCTTTCTCACTAGTCCATCTCCACATCTTCTTTGCTCATCATGTCATCCTCCTGTCCTCCTCCTTTGAGCCTGTCTGTCCTTCCTGTCTCACCTTCGTTCTCCTCTCTCTCCTCAATGCTTCATGCCTGGAAGGTCCCAGGTCTTTCCGTGAGATGTTCTATATTCTGCAGAGCGCTTGTGGCAGGAACTGTTCCTCAGAAGGTATCTCGTTTCCAACTTCCACTACCGCTGTTAGCTGTCCTCTCTCTACTTCCTGTCCCTTTTATCCCTTTCCTTTTCCTTTACTCGTATTTTTGTTGCTCATCATTCACCCCTGTGCTTCTCATTGGTGCTGCTGACATATTCCTGTGAATGGTTGGTTGGAGGCAGTTCATCAAAGGGAAAAACCCACACAGAGGCTCAGTCTGAGTGGATGTGTAGACCTATGTGTTATTGTGTTTGTCCTGTGTCAGTGTGTGTGCGTGTGCATGTGTGTGTGTGTGTGTGTGCGTGTGTGTGTGTGTGTTTCACATTAATGGACTACACTGCAGCCAAGGTTCATTGAAGGGATGAAGGTTTGGTAAAAAGGTATCACAACCTTTTTATCTGCTCCCATGGCAACAACCGTGGGGGTTACCTCGGTGACAGCTCTGTCTAATGACCTGCTGTTAGCAGCACCTGTACACGCACTCCTTATGGAATTAATGCATGCCTTCATGCAGCGCCTTTCAAAGGCAGGTTCACACATGTACACAAGTCTCACACTGTCTGTTGACCCATTAGCTAAACTAATGGCTGTGCTCAACTGTTGGGCAGCAGCTTTGGGACTGAGAAGGCACAACACAGCCTTCAGCACCCTGCAGGAGCACCAAAGATCCAGAGCCCAGAAACCAGTGCCTGTACATCAGTGTCAGCAGTGCATGATGCTGAAGCGTCCATCTGTTTAATCCACACCAACTCTAAGGTGAGATGTGTGGAACTTGCACTTTGCCGTCAGCATAATAATAATAAAAAAAAACAACTTAGAGACAGAGTGCATAAAAATGGAGGGGTTGCATCTTGATGCATGTGGCGTATGTCTCTCAAATTCTGTGTGGAGTGTTCCATTTGTAAAAACACAAGCGTATCTGCTGGTGTCCTCAGGGTTAGAGAGAGACAAAGAGAAAGCAATCAAGGCTAAGCACTTCACCAGGGAGACAAACATTATAGATGGATGAGAAGAGAAGGCTGTGTGTCTGTGTGATAGAAAAGAGTGCTTAAATATTCCACACATGCTCTCGCAGAAATATACACACACCCAGATTTAAAATATAGAATACATACAGGACAACATGTACACACCACATCATTACATAACATACAAACCTACATAACATACAAAATATACCAGTGCTCCATTTATAGCAGAGGCTGTTGTGCTCCACCCAGCAGGCAGAGCCAGACAGAAACACAGACAGACTGCAGTGATCAGACTGGACACAGACAGGCCCCAGCACCTATACACACACACATCCAGCTGCACTTAGAAACACAAACATTTGTACACATCTTTAATCTTTATTTAGCCATGGGAAATAGTGTTCATTAAAACTCGATATTGGGACACTTTATTTGAAGTAGTTGTTCACAGTTTAATCACCATTTTACTGAAGGTTAATGTTGGTTCTGTATGAGGTGACTGTTAAACCCTTGGAATCAGATTTACATGATTTGCATAAAAAGTCACAGACATCTTCTCTGCTCATAACTCAGTTCTAAACAGTCAGACACCATACAAATAGTGCTGCACAACTTCAGACCTTGCCTCATAAGCACTGTATACAGACCTTTTTTCATCAGTGATAAATGAATTTAGTTGATAGGTGTCTATATGTGGCATGGTCACAGTGCAAGCACGTACTGTGAAGTAACTAATGAGGTTTAATGCTGCAGATTCACAAAAAATACACAAATGTGAACAAAATGAAGAGGGCAAGCTCAAGTCTGTATGGTAAATTATACTCAATGACTGCATCATCCATAGCACTAGTGCAGTGCCTGTTTAAAGTGTGTCTGTTTGGAACAGAATCTGGCATTGCTGGTTGTAGCATTCTACAGATCCACTCATCCAAACAACTTCACATTTGTCACTGCACTTCCTAGGGTCCTGAACAATACACCCGCCATGACATGGTTGCATTCCCTAGCAACGCTAGAGTTTATACATTGTTTGCCAGCAGCTAAACATATGACACCAGGGTATTTATGGGAACAAAAGCATTCATTCAGAAAAATACATTGCTGATGCTAAAATGTTTGAGTCTGACACAATGTAACATCACCAGCCTCTCTTTCGTCATCTGTTCTTGAATGTTCTGTAGCAAGCGACATAGAACAAACTGTACCCAGCATTCTGTTTGGTGATGTAAAGCCCAGTTCAGACCAATGAGTTGCGATGAGATGAAAGTATTTTAGAATGTTGCAGAGAAAAGTTGCAGCAGTGTGGCCAGTCTGAGTTTGGGGGGCGACAGCGGAGCCCATCAGTGAATGAAATCACTCTGATTGGCTGTTCAGCTCAGCACATGAGAAGAGAAGAAGAAGTGAGGAAAGTAGACAAACAGCTAAAGTTGCAAGAGAGTGAGAAACTTGTTTCATAAGGTCAGCTTACTCTTCTTTAGCCAATGAGATTAAGCAGAAACGTTTCCTGATGGTTTGTGTTATTGTTCACTGGTGCACGGTAAATTTGCTCTGTTCTTTCAACATTGGATTGTGTTGTTAATGTGCTAACTGGCTAACAGGCAATAAGACGCTCATCTGGTTTCTGCTTTTTGAATGATGATTACAGACTACAGCCGTCTGCTGGTGTGGAGAGTTATTTCCTCTCACGCAGATGCAGAATCTACATGCTGGTTGAATGGTGGCTGTAGTCTTTGCAGTGTGGCCTTTTTTGGCTGAGACATGGTGACGTCAGGCGAGGCAGTGGGGGCCTTTGTCGCTGCTAGTTCTTTGAAGTTGGTTGGTTGTGTCTGGGCCTTAAAATGTAAATGGACTTAGTAGCCTAACTGAGAAATGTTAAAAAGAGCAATATATGACAGCTTAAGTGTGCAGTGACTTTGCCACAAGCTTGTACTGTAACAAGGAGAAGACAAAAATGAGCAAAAGAAAGCCTTTAAGGGTTTAGAATGTGGTTTCTGTTGTATTTTCTTTTTGTTTTGGTATGAGAATAATAAATCACTCTCAGGTGATATTAAAAAATGGTTTTGATAAAGAGAAAAGCCTTGCTTCATGTCTTGGCATTTTAGTATCTGCCTCATTCTTTGTTTTCTTACGTCAGTCTGAGACTTGATTCTAATTCGCTGGACAAGAACGTTTAAAATAAAGTAGAAAATATTGTCACTTAGAAAAACTCCAGTC
Organism: Epinephelus awoara; assembly: GCA_035609425.1. Classification (NCBI taxonomy): domain Eukaryota; kingdom Metazoa; phylum Chordata; class Actinopteri; order Perciformes; family Serranidae; genus Epinephelus; species Epinephelus awoara. Next base: position 3,882,591 of record CM069297.1, read on the forward strand.
CAGACTCAGCAGGGTGAAAGAGCTTAACTCTGTGATCACACTGAAATATTTCTTCTTTGTCTCTGCTTTCTGTCACTGAAGTTGAACAGCAGGGTGAGGTGAGACTTCACGATGCTTTGTGGTGAGACAACTATCCAGTTGAGCCAATGAATATAAACCTGGCTTTAGACAGGCAGTGGAGACCAATTTTAGAACAGAGCAGAGGGTTTTTTGCTTCCCCCATTTAGTGGAGTGTTGGATTTTCTCTCTCTGTAATTTGACGTCAGCAGAGGTAGGACTCTGCCAGACCTTCATATTCTTTATGTCCTAAAGGAGAATGTTTAGGTTGGATTTGACATGGCTGTTTGAAGCTGTCCATCATTAATATTTTTGGTGCACACAGCAAACAGCGCAGCCCATGTTACCGTACATACTGCAAACTCACTCCAACTTAAAAAAAAAAAAAAAAACATATATATTTCCACATGTACTTTTCTCTGTCTGTTTGAATAATGTTGTGCTCACTGGGGCTTTCTCATATCTAGGTAAATAATTAGCCAAAGCAGTCCCAGTCCTCCTGACAGTCCAGAAGACAAACTTATTCTTCCTGGGGATCAGCCCAGTCACTAGAATAAAATATTAGCATTGTACTTTTTTTTTTTTTTTTAAATTTACAAACAATAGATATGTTACATTTCTAAGTTTCAAACATATCATATAAATATTTCAATCAGGAGAGACTTGTTTTTATGGTAAAAGAATATTTATTAACATGTGAACGCATGAATAAGAATGTGGAAAGTCTTTGGCGATTAGACCCCGTAGAGATGGTTTGATTTAAGGAGGGTGATGAATCCATAGTCGAATTGTGAACCCCCCGGGGTCTAGACGCTGGTGGTGGTAGAGGTGGTGAAGATGAGATGAGAGAAAGAAGTGCCGATGATCAGGATGAGTGGAGAAATGAGTCTTTGAGAGCTTGTCCTGGACCCTGGATACGATGGCTGGAAGTGAACAGGGTGGAGGAGGGTGCAAAGATTCTGCCTAAAATCATGGCTGGCATCAGCAGAAGAGAGAGCAGATTTAATATTTTGCAGTGGCATCCTGATTGGCTGAGAAATCATGGCATAGTGTGATTGGATAAGTAGAGGAGTGAACACCCATAGTCAGCCGATTAGAGGGAGTAATGAGAATGGGATGGAGAGAAATGTGAAAGGATGAGCACAAAGAAGGTCTTCCTGATTGAACTTATGCTGAGCTTCATTTCTAAAGTGACGTAGTATATGAACTTTGTAATCAGGGGATGAAGGGGATGATGAGTGGTGTGACGCCTGGGAAAGGGGAAAGTCCTGTTATGTGACACACCCAACCTGCCTCCTCACAGATCACTTGGCACTGCTTCTTACTCCTGTCAGCATTTGTCACGTTATCGCAGCCTGTGGATCATGCATGAATTACTGGCTCACAATTACATGGAATATGTTCAAATTTGGATACGTTACTTTTGGTGGAGACTTTATGTCTCATTCTGAACCAGAGCAAATATTTTAATTTTTTTCCTTAAAACATAGCAAAACAATTTGTTGTTGAGGACTTCCTTATGATTGTGTACTGTGTTCTGAAAATAAAAACTTTAATAGTCCAAAATAACATAGCTCCATGGATTACAAATCCATGATTAGATCTTGTGTCTTTGTTTTTAATATTTGCAGGTATTTCCAGTAGGGGCTACTAAAGGTTTAGAACATGAGGCTGCCACATCTGTTGAGTTTTCTGCCAGTTCAACTAACACATGGGTAGAGAATTTAAAGAACTTAAAGATTTAAGATTTAGAGTGAATCTTTATCTCAAGCTGAACCTGCTGTAATTAATGATTCAAAGAGATGCTGATTCAGTAAACTGATTTAATACAGTATTCACATCCAATAAAATGCTATTAAACCCCTAACCTTATTGTGAACATTCAAGTCATTCACTGAGATACAATAGTAGCCTACTGGTAGCATGCCACTCATCCTGAGACTATAGACCTGGGGGCATTCCTTCATTCTCCATAACTACTTATCCTGTTAAGCGGGGTACACACATAAGGATTTTATAAATCTTAAGAGATTTTTTATCTGTGAGAGACCCCACACATGAAGACAAAAAATCATGGATTGAACAGTTTTGATCGTACTGTGTGTGGTGTGCTACGATATTCTCAACACAGCACACCACACACGTATCGATTCTCTTTATATGACGCTCAGGAATCTCCATATCATCCCCATCCACAACCCTCTTCTCTCAACACACACACTCACACACAAACGCGTGTAAGTGCTGGCTAGTGCTACCAATGCTAACCGTGAGCTTGCTAGTTGCCAAGTGAGGTTGGGATTTGGAGTAGCGTTGATGGAACAGGAAGATTTAACTGTTTAACGTACAGCTAGCAAGCTAGCTTTCTAGCTGGTTTAACGTTAGCTACTATGATTACACCACTGGCTGGAGCAAAACTAGCTGTTAGCTAGCTAGCTAGCTGATAACTCCATGGCACTGGCAATTTCTTGCCAACTCTTGTCCTTGTCATTCCTGTTGTGATACGACTTGGCGGAGACATTATATAAACACTCGTGGGTTTCCCACAGATCTACGAGCTGGTCCTCCATTTCCGACGTCCACCTGACTTTGTGCTTTGGGTCGGCCATGCTTACTTCATTATTTACTATGTCTGCTTCCGTGTTCCTCAGTCAGCTTGCTTCTTGATTGGCTACATTCTGTTTCACGTCACAATTCATGGAGTCAGGACCCTGGAGGCTTTCCCCACGTAAATATTGAACAAGTTTAATATTTCCGATTGTCAGCCCCGACCCTTTTCCAAGCAGATTATCGGGACAAATTGACTCTTAACACACCTCACACCATAGGGTAATCTTATAGGATAATCTTATGAGACATAAGATAATCGGGCGTTTGCCGTCCTTGGTCAGGAAAGGGGAAAATTAGAACAAAATCAGCGCGATTATCTATCAGACTATCACAGGTCTGACACATAAAGACAGCAAAACATTCACGCTCACATTCACACCTACAGGCAATTTAGAGTCATTTAGTGTCATTTAGAGTAATTTAGAATTTAGTGTCTTTGGACTGTGGGAGAAAAAAACCCATGCTGACATAGGCAGAACATGCATACTCTGCACAGAGGGGCTCCACCCACTTGCTGTGAGTCGACAATGCTAATCACTGCACAACCGGAGACAGGCTTGTGTGTGAATGCCTGCAACTCCCCTGTTGTCAGTCTACAACAACTCAAGGAGTGTCTTGATTGAGTCTACAACTTCGGTCCAGTGGATTATTCATTTTGTCTTGACATTGAATAGATGAGACCAGATTACACCATTGATCTGGCAATTGAAGTTTTCACCCATCAGATGCTTCATCTGTGAGCAGTGGAAGTGTAAGGGGCTGGCCCAGGAGTGTGTTTTTACAGCTATTTCAGTTGAGCTTCTTTATTGCTTTACTGTGATTGAAGAGATGGGCTGAAATATCACTGAACTGGGAGGAAGCTGAGCTGTGGGCTTCTTTAAATGGGCTCAACAAACAGACAGAGGACATGAAGGCACGTGTTGCAGGGCTTACACACAAACCACACACACATAAATGCACACACAGAAAGCCTCGGCTGAGTGGTGGCGGGCTGAGATCTTAGTTGATGCTGTGCTAAGGTCATGGATTTATTAGGCAGAGACGCCACCGAGGAATCCCTTTGAGTCTGCCACACACACACACACACACGCACGCACGCACACACGCACACACACACACACACACACACACACACACACAGTCGTGATCGCAGACACACACCAACATAGACATCCATTCAGGCACATAGACAGACATCATGGCTGACTTTTTTTTCCTACAGCATACACAGAACAGCCAGTCCAGCACAGATTAAATGAAGCTTTTAATTTAGTGTGGGTGGTGAGATGAGAATTAAGATGTTTGCATGGTAACCACCACAGCTCCACCCACAGAGCAGCTTTATCTCTTCCTCCAGAGCTACTGTGGTAGGAGAATCTATCCTCAGATGGATCCCTACTTAAAATATCAAATTACTCAGTACATTTCTTACAGAGCTTCCACACAGGGATGCTACAAAGGTGCCATATCGACCATTAAAAGCAGTCAGCTCAGCTTTTGACCACTAATGGCTTGATGTCATAATGATTTGTTTTTCGTTGAGGCTTTATGAGCATGCAAGCAAAATTGCATATATAAAATGTATTATATTTTATTATATATTTTCAAACTGGTAGAAAAGATTCTGCACACTTACACCTATGCAGTATTGTTGAGCTTTCGGTCTATCAGACCTTTATCAGAGCACACACAAGGCAACAATGGACAGGCAGGTAAAAGTAACCAATCTCAGTCTTATCACTGGCAGTATGCAACACAACTATTTACAACCCTGCTCCACCCTCTGGCAGATGTAGTTTTCAAATACTGAATGGAGAACTGTTAGGCATACATATGGAAGCCATACTTGTCTTGTCATACAAACTAGAATACAAAAAAGGGATGGAACACAGTGAATACAGGAAAACATATAGTTTTACAAAGCACTTTAAAACAGTATCAAACAATTACAATTTCATCACATAGTAAATAGGCCTTTTAGAAGCCATGATTAATCAGAGATCCCCAAATCTATAAAACACACAATTCAAAACAGACTGGAACAAAGGGTTATGAAAGGGTATAAGGAGAGAACCATCATTAATCATAGACCCCAAATTCTATGTAAAATGGAAAAACACCTTAGATTACAGCAAAACCCTAATATCAAAATCCTCATTAAAGCCTGTAGGCTGAAGTGCATCTAAAGGGTCAATCCAGAAAAGCTCCCTTTGACATATCTTTCTTTCTGTATCTTCTCCCCTTGGCAATATATTATTTGGATAGATGTATAATGTAATAGATATAGAGAGAGAGTTGTAAATAATAAGGGGACAGTCAGCGTTGCAACACAGTTGTAGGGGATTTGAATGGTAAAACGTGAGGGGTGTAACAGTTCACAAAATTCACTGTTTAGTTTGATATAACACAGTGGTGTCACAGTTCAGTATTGTAAATGTTTTTTATACAGCAAAAAAGTAGAAATGCCGGAAAAATTTCTTGATTTTAAAATTTTAAATGTATTTAATGTAAAACTAACACAATTTGGGCTTTTTTTGTGTAAAGCAGGAATTATGGTCAGGCTCTTTCAGTCTGATAAATACATAAATAAACAGCAAAACCAAAGTGGCTCCAAACACCAGACCTGTAGGTTATCAGAGGATCTTCTATTTCTGCTCTGGTAATGGTGTTACTAACCATCTTGCAATTAGCTAGCTGAGCATAGCTGCCTCCCAATGTGTCTCACTGGAGTAGAATGTTCTGGTTTGGGAGTGGGAGGGGCAGACAGCATGTTGCCTATTCCGTCGTGTGGGCTGCCTTGTTGAGAACATTATATTAAACACAGTTTAAACTGTAGATTTTATTTTCCAAATGTAATAGGATAGTTCAATGTATTGCTCAGTTTGTAATGTGTACTGAACCAAAAGCCTCATATGGAACGGTTCAATGCAAATACATGTATTGTTACACCTCTATAAAACGCCCAACATGATAAAGCACATTTTACAGCATCCCTCTCCTTCTCCCCACTGCTTTTAAGAGCCTTTAGATACAAAAGCAGAACTGGACACATTGCAGACATTGTCAGTGTGTGAATGGAAACACACTGAACAAAATAACGCACAGTACGACATCACCCAGATGTGCAGGTCACCAGTACCCTTTATAACATAGCCTATACTGAAATGGAAAGACACAAAAAACTATTTTTTTTCTGTTGACACACTGGTGGAAGTGGAGTGGCATGGTTCAGTGTGGACAATTTATTTTGAGTGGTAAACATTATGCAAGGCCAGGCAAGTTTATTTGTAGAGCACAATTCGTACACAAAGTAATTCAAAGTGCTTTACAGAAGAAGAAAATGCATTAAAATCACAATACAAAATAAAAACATAAATAATCATTATAAAATGAACTGTAAAAGAGAACAGTGCAGATAAGATCCTTTCAGTCATATGCACAGTGAAATAGATCTGTTTTGAGCCTAGATTTGAACATTGTCAGAGTAGAGGCCTGTCTCACATCTTCAGAAAGACTGTTCCAGATTTTAGCTGCATAAAACTGGAACCCTGATTCCCCAACATTATGTGACAGTGTGAATGTAGTAATATCAATATTAATATTGTATATGAAACGTTACCCCCAATGCTGCTGGTTTCCCCTTTGACATTTAATTAGTGGGCTGAGAGGATCTTTTGGCCCTTAGGGTGCTAATGCTATAATAAATGCCACCTGATCATACACACAAACATAGGAAACATATGTTGAACCTATACATGCCATATGTTTCAAATGTATTTACTATGTTCACAGTGCAGACAGTAATAGGAACACACACACACACACACACACACACACACACACACACACACACACACACACACACACAGGGTTTGTGTTGTTCAAGCAGCTTGCATGGCCAGTGCTCACGCTTCATTCTGTTGCTGTGATCTTGTGCTTTTGACTGTCAGTTTGCAAGAGTGTGTAGATATGGTGTGTGTGTGGGGGGGGTGGGGGGTGGGGGGCCTTAACCCTGTCAGCAGCCATCCCTCCCTCATCTACACCATCACACATTTTAAGGAAAACCAATAAGGGGTGTAAGGGACATATGTGTGTAAGAGGCATATGTGCAGCAATGGTCTCCAGTCATGTGCTGTTCAGTGTGCCGTTCAGCTGGCCTGACTGAGAGTTTACAGGCTGTATGCAAAAGAGCAAATTAATGACTGTATCTGTCATATTTATATAAATGTTAGGACATTTCAGCACATGGTTGCACATGAATGAAAACCATTTGTCCATGAATAAAACCTGTCTGGTTTATGTGTGTGTGATTCACATATTCATCATAGCTTGGTGTGTTTTCAGAGTATGTCTGTATGATTGACACTGCGTGCGTCTTCCTTCTCCTATCTGACCGTTCTCCTGTGGAGCAGGTGGAAACAGCGACAGTGTGTTTGACGTTGAGAAGGCTGTGGGCACCATTATCATCGCCAAGCCTCTGGATGCTGAACAGCGCTCCTTCTACAACCTAACGGTGCAGGCCACAGACAGCACCAACACTGCATACACACAGGTACAGCATCATCTCTATTTCATTAACCGTTCATTGTTTGATGGTTTACAGTTCTACCTTGGAACTGATTTTGGAGTAACTTCAAATTCTTACGCACCAACTGCCAAAGAGTAATATTATGTGCCCATGTGGGTTTGTAGAGGAGCGGAATTGGTGGCTTATACAGTGCCCTGCAGACATATTAACCCAATTTTGGTCCCCTCGTTCAAGAATGCTGGTTGATTGAGAAAAAAGTTCTGCACGTTATCTCTAGGTTAACTAAATCAGCTACAGTGCACTGTTTGCACTCTCCCTGGTAGTGTTGTGTGTCCACCAAAGCAATTTTTATGTCACAGAGCTCCACATAAACACTTGCCCATGCAAGCTAACTCTGTGTTCAGGCAAGTGGAATGCCTCAAGTGAAAATAAATGTGATGTCCACTGTGATTATCTAAAAATAAACCTTGCACTGTAAAGCTGAGAACATCCAGCTGAGCTGCGTCTCACCTTTAAGTGCTGAACGGGATTGATGAGAAAAATATGACATACTTGTTTTGGGATTCACTGGACCACAGATGATTTGTCATTTGTGTAGATCTTAACTGGTCATGTAAAAGTTTCTCCTTTGGGTCTTGCCATCTGTAATGTGATTACAGTAATGTGACTTTGGCTGTGATGTCACAAGCCAAAGTTTCTGCTCTCCATCAGGCTCTCTGCTGCTTTTTCTCCTGAGCCACTGATAGTCTCTCTGTTCCTAAACCTATGAAGGGTAGGACATCACACAGGAGGGCCTGGTATGCCCTTCCCCCGTTCTCTCACTCATGCTCAAAGCAGGAGCTGCGGCTTTGCTCTGAATGTGGCCTGTTCCCAGCAGACACAGATCCTGAAGACCAGAAATTTATGTGCCAAACACAAGGTGTTCAACTAACTCTCCAGGGACAAGGAGAGCCAAGTTGAGTTTCCACCCAAACGTCTAACTCTGCAAGGACACTGAGCAGCCGGTCTCCTCAGATCTGCACCTTTGGAACAAGGACACAGCAAGGACTGCATCTGGAACCACAGCTCTTTCGAGCCTATTACTATTGGCTAACAAAAGCACGCCACAGCATCTCTTTTTCCCTCCATCCATTCAAGGATTGGTAATGCAACAAGTGGGTACAGCATTATTACAGTTGTACAGGTTAAGCAAGACTGCTTAACTTTGTCAATTGTTATTTAATGCTGTTCACTGAGTTAGTTTTGTAGTTAGGTGATGTCGCTTAAGTTGCTTATGCTTTACACAGACAGAGTCCTGCATGCAACTTAACATCCTGTATACAAACCCAGACCCTTTTGCACGTGTCGCATACACATATGCTCACTTACAAATTGGCTTTTAACATAACTACACCCAAAGAGGAGACTCGCTTCATCTCCTTTGTCTTTGTCCTGACTGACCACATGGTCAGGCAAACCCTTCCCCAATCTGAAGCCACCTCTGCTATGTCAAAAACTCCAAAATCCCTGAGCCTTTACTATTGATACAGTAATTTTGGTGATGGTTATTAAAGTTGCCCTGTGGAGTTTTTACATATAAACCAATGTCCGTTACATTACAGCCACTGCCAAACGAGTTATTAGGATGATCATTGAATGCATCTCCACCACACAACAGTCTCTGGTTTGCTTAGAAGCGCTATTGCTTCTCAGGAGCGACATTCCCGCGCTGTTGCACAGGAAATGACGCATTTGACGTAGAGTTCAAAGAGCGCATGCGCAGTTGGAAATGTCGGAGACGACGGGGCTAGCGGAGGAGCTACTGAAAGATGTCTGAAAACCCAAAGAAACGGCCTAGGAAAGCTTCCGAAGCCTCTGGAGCTGGTCCCGCTGGTCCTCCCCAACCTCTGTGACGTTCAGAAGAAGGAAGAAAGGCAAAACAAGAGTGACAAACGCAGAAATAAAGCCCGTTTCACACAGAGTGCGCAAAGCATAGACCTCCGCCAACGAACCCATTCATTGTGTATGTGCTACCGTGGCTCAAGAGTGCACTGCTCTGCCGCAGAGCTGTCTGTATTGTAATGAATCACTCACGAGCAGGAGACCAGAGTAGCATTTGGGATAAAAGCCCGCTTATTTGTGCACTCCAAAAACTCCGGTAATACTCCAGGGGGGTAACACGTAAAAGTCTCCGTCCCAAACTCTGACTCTTCTAGCGTAGCACACACACTTCATACACACATACTCACTTACAGTACCCAGCGGGGCAGCCCTCCCCCTCTCTGCTCCACCAATCTCCAGCCCGCACACTGACTGACAGCTGACTCCACTCATACCACACTCACCACTGCCCCAGGGTCGCTACAGTATATTTGTTCATAGCAAATAAAACAATGAAAATTATTGGGTGGTAAATAGGTGTGTCATTTAGCTTTGTGCGGTGCGGGAGCATCACTCGTATTGCCGACGTCATTGAACGGCGCACGCTGACTGTTATTGTTGTACTGCAGTATTGCAAATGGGCAAAACTCCACAGGGCAGCTTTAATTTAGTTTGATAGTTTAGTGAACTTTATAAGACTGATATCATCAACTGGCTATCATGTTTCCCTTTTTGAGAATGCTGCCCCACGAGGTGATTTAAGGTAAATTAAGTCACACTATTTAACATAATTAATAATAATTATTAATAATAATTAATTATTTCTGATAGCCATTTTGTTACTTAAATTGGGGATCTGTTCCAAGGTCAGGTCCCAACAAATGCTGCCCGGCATCAAGGCTTAGATCACACACTAGTGACAATGGACACTATAGAAGTTAACTTTGGGGTTGACGATGTCATGTACAACATAACATTACTATTGTAAAATATATCAGTAACACTGCATGCAAGAGAGACTTACTATTTTTAGCCCAGAGGCTAACATTAGCCATCATGCCACTCCAGCAAGGGCTCTCCTTTCAAAAGCTTTGTAAAGCAGCTTTGAACTGCAGTGTCTTTTTGGACACTGGACACACAGTAAAAGAAATCCATAATGTTAACTCAGAAACTGAATGTCTTCTTTGAATATCTATCTCTTTTTCTGATTAAAAATAAGAGTTGAACAATGTTTAACTTTTGGAAAAAGCGGCACTTGTCATTGTCAACAGCTGTCCAACCATAGTGGAGAAGTGGCGTGACAAATATCACAAAGACCAGCCGTCATATCGGACAGCTACAACTGCTGAGCAACAACTGTCATTTTAGGCTCGGAAAAGAAATGCTTTAGTGGACACACGGCCTTATTAAAGTAGCACCAGCTATTGTCCGACCAATGAGAACTGGGTCAGACTCGACCACAAGGTGGCAGCCCTACAAATCAAAAAAATGAGAAAAATGGGACACTCAACACCCTATTATTGGGGCTGCAGAGTGTTAAGAACTCAGACGACAACTGCAATTACAAATTGGGCTTCATATCCTATGCAAGAATATTAACTGTACAGTCCCCCCAGAAAATCGCGATCTTGCGATCGCAATAATGAACACAAATTCATCAAAAGTCCGGTGATTTCTCTGCATTTTTCCGCACGACCGGAAGTCATCACGCATGCAACGTCATTTGAAACGTCATCAGACGCATCATCAAATGCACTAGTGGCATTGCAGTATGGAGAAACGCTCTGTGTTGACATAAGAATTTGCACTGCTTAAATGCATACAATATGTGGAATCAATGAAATCTCCTTGCACAGCCACAGGTAGTCAGGTGCTACTAGGCAGTAGGAACGTGTGTAATCAGCTTGATAAACATATCTTCCGCACACTGACATAGTCTTACTATACTTTATTTGACTGAATGAGGTGAACCTGATGACGCTGAACGCATGTTGTTCCCTCAAATAAAGTATAGTAAAGTCAGTGAGGATTTGTTTGTCAAGCTGATTGCATACAATATGTGTTGAATGTATTAAATGTGATATTTACAGATGTAGCTTACATGTTGTTTTACAGTCACAATGTGTGGTTTGAGAGCTACAATATTCACTCAGGATTTTTTGCAACATTATTGGAGACCATGTTTTGAAAGAATTAAATAAAACCAAAGAAGAAAACATTATATATAAAAAAAACTATAAAAAAAAACATTTGCAGCTATTTTTGTGATATTCAGTATGATTATTATAGCAAGTGATTTTTTTGGAGATAGTCATTTAAAAAAAAAATCAAAAAAAAAATTCTCATTTTGTCATTAGCCGGAATTTCTTGCAAAAAATCACATATAAATGCCGCAATTTTTATTTCAATTTATTGACAAAGATGGATGCAAATTGGATTTGCATCCATCTTGACAAAGATGGATGCAAATCCAAAGATGGATACTGACTGTATTTTCTATAGGGATTATTTATGTTGTATTTTTAAGAATATCCAACATCGAGGTTTTAGAAAATACATCCATACAACACTTCAACTATTATAAGGATAACCAAGACAAGATACAAGAGTAGTCAGAGAATCATTCGAACACACTTTCCTAAGTGATATCACAATCCTGCCTAACATGTAGTGCGTATTAATTTGGCAGACTGTAGGCATTTGCCATCGCGATTGAGAGTAGGCTCCGTTTTGAAACTATACATATAACATATAATATGCTCTGTTATTATTGTCTACACTATTCCATGTTTCTCCCTTCTAATGTGGACCCTCATGGGGATTAAGAAAAGGAGTTGAAAATATATAATAGCAAGCAGAAAGGGTTCCTCAGATTAGTTTCAGTGCAGCACATGGGCTCGTGTATGCTCACTTCCAGCTGCTGCCAAAAATACTGTTTCAATAAAACCAGGAAAATGACATTTGAGTCATTTCAGTGCTGAGAATTTAGATTAGATTTTAACTTACAAGATGGGTTGGATGGGATTGTTGGAAATAGGGTTAGTGTGGGATATGAGAAGACACACTGTACATAGACACCAATACAACGACACACAAACACATGTTCACATACACAGCATATGATATTAGCATTTTTATAGAGCATAAGCAATTGTGGACATGAGGAATGAGTGAGATGCCTATTACCAGCCTGCCCTTAATTATGTGTGACTTTGAGTATCATATTTCCAGGCTGGTGTCGTCTAGAATGAAAATTGGTTTATTTTACAAAAATATAATAGATAGAAATAAAATAGACTAGACTTTCCTTTCTGCTGCATTGTAAAAAGATGCTTGTTGAGGCAACTTTTTATCAGTTTTAGACTATCGAGATATTTTATACATGCACGCCTCTGCAGGCGTTGCAAGCCCCTGGACTCTGTTTTTTCAATCTGCTTTAAGATTCATCACTGGAGAAAGTTATGACACCCATCATTGTGACCTGTATACTAAGGTTGGATGGCCCTCTCTCAGTGTGAGACAGGAAAGACACTGGGTTTTATTTATTTATAAAGCTCTTACTGGTCTTTTACCTACTAACATTAGCTCAACACTTCTGTTTAATGTGGGCTCTTATCAAACTCGGTCCAGTGATTGGATTACACTGCAGGTGCCAGCTGTTTTTACCAAACTTGGAAAATCCAGTTTTTCATATTGTCCACCTGCAACGTGGAACAACATGCAGAACCATTTAAAGCTTTCCTCATTTTTATCCTTAGGACAATTTAAATCTTTAACTCTATCACATTTTACTTCTAGATGTTTTACCTGATTAATGGTTTTACATTTTTACTGTTTTTATTCATTATTGCTGCTTTTATTTCTTTCCTTTTACATTTTTACTTGTGGCTTTTATTGTTTTAACTTCTTGTTGCCACTTTTATGTAAGTTTCTCTTTGGCTTTTCTGTGTTTGAGTGCTTTTATTTATTTTATTTTTTTTTACTCGGCTACATTGTAAATGAGATCTCTACCTCAGTGTATTTCCGAGTTAAAATAAAGGAAATAATAATGATAATAATAATAATAATAATAATCATCATAATAATTGTGTAATAATTGGTATCCTGTGATACCATGAAACCGTTTTCTGATATGGTTATAGTACCATGAAAATATCATTGCAACCCTAGTAATGGCATAGCAGCAAGAATATGTATTGCATTGTTGTGTTAGTATCACATTGTAAATTACATGGAGAATGCAAAACAACAGGATACACAGGAAGGCAATCCAGGCACTCTAACAATATGTAGAAAAACGAGGAAGGAAGTATTAAAAATCCCTTATTGTAGTAAGTAAAGTAACTTACAGAATTGATCAAGATTGGGTCTCTAATTGATAGGGATGATAAATATCTCAAAGATGATTATAATACCCCAGACAAACTATATAACATACATGCCACCTCTGGTGTTTCCTCCCTCTCTCCTTGCTAGATTAAACAGTACCAGTAAAAAGAAATTGTATGCATCTGTGGAGGAGGGTGGTCTGGGATGCCCAAGAGTTGATTGGTACCATTATGCCTTTTCACTCAGTCAGTTATTAAAATTAAATCTGTCAAAGACCTGTGCTCCTGCTTGGGTTGCAATTGAAAAGAGGCTGGAGGAGCCCTTCTCGATACAAGCTTTCCTTACTCAGTTAGGAGGGGATATACATCAAAGAAACCCTGTGTTGACATTTGCTAGAGCCAGCTAGAGAAGAGCTCATCAGATATTTAAAGCCCCTACAAGGAACTTTCATTTTGAGTTGATTTTGGCGACCCTGTGGACAAAAGTGGTAATGTTTTGCCGGAATGAGGCCTACATTTCCCATGTGCTCTTGCGTGTATTGTCGTAAAGATGCTTACCTGGCTCGCGCATGTGTTTGTTTTGGGGATGAATGAAACAACATGACGGGAAAACTTTGCCCCCGCTCCAGTCGGGGATCCCAGCTCACCTCTGCCGCGCCCCAGCTCCACCTCTCCGGGGTAAGCGCCTACGCTGCCGGGGTAAACGCAGCAGTCGGCTGATAAGGCTGAAGGCCTGTTTGGCGAGTACTTCTACGGCTTCTTTGACTGAGTATGGAGTCCCCAAACTATGAGGGTGTTAAGCATACATGGGAAAAAGATCTTGGAATATCTATAGACGGTGAAGTTTGGAAGTAGTACAGTCATGGTACTCCATAGCCCAAGACATGCAGACATAATTGATCTCATTTAGAATAATAAATAGGAATTATTGTGAACCATCAAAATTGTCAAAGCTGGGGCTTAGGAAGGATCATAGCTGTTGGAGATGCAACAAAGAAAGGGGCATGTTAGTCCATATGTTTTGTGAATGTGAAATAGTGTGTGACTTCTGGTCAGCTGTTGTGAAATGTAATAACAATATACTGGAAACAGACCTCATTGAGGGTCTATCATTATGTATACTTGGCATCTTACCAATGGAGACAAACCTCTCCTCAAAAATTTCTGGCTCAGCTCAGTTCCCCTGTACTACAGAACTACAGAGGCAGTCTTGCTGCAGCCTGTCATCTGTTTCCTCCTATTCCACACCTCTTTTGTGCTGCTCTGTCCCTTCTTGGCCTCAGTCTTCCCCCTGTAGCTGTTCTTGGCCTCTCTCAGTTTCCTCTTTAGCTCCTTTTGGACAGGCCAGACTTCCTTACAATCCCTTGCAATAAAAGCCCACTTCTGCCTGCAGGGAAGGTCTTTGATCTCTTTATTAATCTATGGTTTGTTTGGGAAGCAGCAGACCTTGTCAGAGGATACAACGTTGTCCTCACAGAAACAGATGTTATCTGTTAAGCAGTGAGAGAGACCCTCAGTATCATCCATGTAGTCCTCCTGGAACAGTTCCCAGTCTGTGACATGGAAATTCTCCTGGAGGGTCTCCTCAGTGTCCTTAGACCAGACCTTCACAGTCCTTGTGCTGGCCATCTGTTGCCTCACCAATGGCTTGCAGTTGGCTTCAATGTGTATCAGGTTGTGGTCATGTTCTCTGAGAGGGGGGGAGGGGAAAAGAGCTTTTGGCCCCCTTCACATCAGCCCTTTTTTACACAGCAATGCCACAATATTGCTGCAATGAAGCTCCTTAATTAGTGCAGCTTTGCTTATTTGCACAGGACCAAAATACACCAACAAAATGCCACCCAACTGTGTGATTTTGTATAGCATACCAATATCCCAGAAGCAAAAGAGGCGTGGAGGGAGTGATGTGTAACACTACAGTGTCTCCCCAGTATGCAGACATTTATTACTGTTCTTCCTCTTTGAGTTTGCTGCTAAGTAGCTTAAAAAATGCCCAGATGGAACTGTTTAGAGGAGCGCCGTTCTCTGTAGTTGTGACCATTGTGTTTTAAATGCTTTCATAGCTAAAATTGATGCATGCTATTAATGTAGATCAGTAAATCACAGAGCATGTAATTAATTAGATTTTTTTTTTTAATTGCTTGACAGCCCTTAAAAACCCCACAAAGTTTAAATGACACCTCTACGACACAGTGTCACAACTTCCTTAAGTAAAATCTCCACAAAAAATTAAACTGGAGATGATCTCATCTTCTGCTCGGACGGTAAGGAGCTCCCAGATCTCATTGTCTCCCCAGTATGCAGACATTTTCCACTGCTGTTGTTCTTCTCTGAGTTTGCTGCTAACTGCTCCTTTAATTCTAGCAGCAGTGGGTCGCACACGTGAACTGTCAAAATGTCACACCCGTCCTGTCTTGCTGGGCCACACTTTTTACAAAGATGTTGATTTGGTGTTGTTACTACCACTGCTGTGATTAAAGGTACTGTAGAACAACTCTGTCTTTCTGTGTAAATCCCATATACAGAACAGCAAGGCAGACTAGCAGTGCAATATTCCCACCTTGAGCAGGCAGTGTAAAGAGGCTATTGTCAGCTTCATCCTAATCATTCAAACTGATTATTTAATTTAAAGCTTTTTATAGGTTGTTTTTGAGCCTATTTAAGGGCAAAAAGATCATTTAGAAATGTTATTATTATTATTGTAAGAATGCACCCTGATCTTCCAAAATTAACTTTATTCACTTAAAACATTTGAAGGGTTGGGGTTAATACATTACAGCAATGTATTATGTTTTAGCAGTAACAAAGTAATATAACACGTTAACAACAAGATTGCAGGTAATATTATTACTTTTAGGATGTCATGTGATGCATTACCACCCGAAATAAATGTTTATTGCTTGCATTTTTCATTTATCTACACTGATCCACATTGCTCCACTCCTGCCAGTGAGCCACCAGAAAAAATATCCCCGAAGATTGTGTCTTGTCATTACAGACTACATTATAGAAGGGTGCTTGTGATTGGCACATCTGGGTGTTATCCAACATATTCTCACTCCCAACCCATCACATACCACTGATTGTTCAGTGGACTTTTGATGGCTGCACAATATGCACTAGGTATACTAGGTGCGTCTGTTGTTCTAATATGCCGTGTCAGCTCTGGTGTATTGATTTGCACTCTTCATACATAGTGACTAAGTTGACCAGTCCGTGTGCTAACGTAAGGCAATTTGTTTACTTAAAAAGGTGTAAGCTGTTTAATTTTTCTAAACCATCACGCTATTATCAATGTAAACAGGGGATTTTAATACAAAGTGCTAACCACTGTATGTGAATGCATGAATGGGTCAGACCTGCGCAGCACTGGGTTTGAAATGTAATAAACTGGAGCTTCTGCGCTTTGATTACCTGCTGTGAACATCAGCCTCATCTATTTATATTGCCTAGTCATTCATCTGACATCATTTTGGTGAAAGTAATGCAAAATAGTAATATCGGAAGGTAACTTATCACTTTCAAATGAAGGTAACTAGTAATATGTAATATATCACATTTTGAAAGTAACTTTCACAACACTGCATATTGATGAGGTCTTTAAATGGTTGGAAACCCTATCTGTAACAGTAACATGCTCATTAAAGTAATGTCTGGGATCTGGGAACATGGTTGTATTAATAAAACACAATCAGACTGATTAAGAAACTCGAGCAGTAAAATGATTAGATAGGTTGGGAACAGGCCATCAGACGCCAGATGGAACTGTTGATAGGAGCACTGTTCTCTGCAGTTGTGACCATTGTCTCCAAAATCCAGCAGCTTTACTATAACAAATCTGCCAAAATTAATTTCAATTGAAAATTTTGAAGTGCTTTCACAGCAAAAATTGATGCATTCATATTTTTTAAGCGCTTGACAGCCCTTAAATAAACACAAAGTTTAGATGACACCTCTATGACACAGTGTCACAACTTCCTTAAGTAAAATCTTCACAAAAATGTCTACTGGTGTCTCAGGTTATAAAGCTTCCTGTTTTTTTGTTGTCTTGCTTTTCATCTTATCTGAACAGAACATATTCTTTACATATTTGTTTTGAGGGTTGTTGTTTTTTTTACTGTGTCGCACTGTGTTGTATCCTCATAAAATGGTTCGAATGATATCTTACAAATCAGTGCCCCTGCCGGATAGGTTGGGTTTCGGAAAACAATCATGGTTGGGCTGTGTCATGTTACATACGTCACATTATGCAAACTAACAAAATGTAAGATAACGTAATATGAGGTAACATCAGGAAAGGAAGGAAACTCAACGTGACATCATGTGACAACATAACATGAGGTTACGTACTTCCTCATAGGATCCCGACAGCCTACATCACATAGGTCGTGTGATCACAGCCTCCTGACTCACAATTACATTGGTTATATACATACGAATCATAGTGCATTACTTTTTGTAGGTACAAGTACGAACAGTGGGTAAGAACAGCCTGCACACATATACTCCCTGTTCACATACAGATACAGAGACACACACACACACCTGTATGATGGGAGGAAGGCTCCCAGATGGAGAGTCAGCATGGCATCATGCCGCCAGGGAATGTCTCCACAGTTGAGCAACAGAAGGCCGACTGCTGCAGCAGGGTTTAAATTTAGATCCTTGCCTGGCAGCACTCAACTCAACTCCTGTCTCTGTTTCCCTCTGCTTCTCTTCATGTTTTCTCTGGATAGGAATCAGTATAAATCTCAGGCTCCTTTTTCTGGATGTCTGTATAGTACATGTTGTCACTTTCCTCCCCCACTAAGTCCTACTCCTGGTCCTGCTGCTATTTTGTACTTTG
This sequence comes from Epinephelus awoara, assembly GCA_035609425.1. Taxonomy (NCBI): domain Eukaryota; kingdom Metazoa; phylum Chordata; class Actinopteri; order Perciformes; family Serranidae; genus Epinephelus; species Epinephelus awoara. Next base: position 3,900,820 of record CM069297.1, read on the forward strand.
TAATCTGTGCAGACTTTACTTGGTATATTTTGGCAACGGTATAGTCAGCACAGTGGCTCGGTGGTTAACACTGTCACCTCACAGCAAGAAGTTCCTGTGTTTCAATCTTAGCTCTTGATCTTTTGTTTTCTCTAAGGGTTTGGAATGTTCCGCCTATATTTCTGATAGTTTTCTACCACACAAAAAAGCTTGCAGGTTATACGGTATATAAAGCTTAAATTGTAGTTTGTGTTCACATAGCTGCAAGTTTCTTCATGAAATTATGTCAACTGCCCATGTCTGCGGGGTTTACCCAGACATCTTGCCAGACGCCTGTGTGCTACCAGAAAATTTAGGCCCACAGCTATTTTCATAGCTTTCCTTCTTCCCTATCAGTGATAATAGTAATGTACTCACCAAGTTGTTAAGATCTTGAAACTTGCAGCATCGCTAAAGATATGTGATGGGTAAAGAAACATGAGTAATCATTCAGACAGGTTGGTTACCTCAAGTTTGGCTAACCCCCAGGTATGTCAAACCTGGGGTGCAGGAGCCATGGATACATACCTTAGTGGTGTATTTCCCTGGTAACTTTATTTACCCTCCCCCTGGTTTGCTATTTTTCATGTCTGCTTTCATGTCTCTGGATTTGTTGTTTTTGTGTTAAAGTATACCCCCTATGTTAGTGAAGGGATTTTGAAACTTATTAAGCCATCACTCTGGGCTTATAGTAAATGGGTCATAGTAGAGGTATGGAACCTCCACAGGTAGCAGCTGTAGCTACACTGTAGTGACATGTGAAGTGGCTACCATGAGGAGAGCACAAGAATTATGATTGGTCAGCTTGGTCTGCTTTTGTTTTCTCCTCCATATTTCTGATGCTCATGGAGGTTGTAAAAAGTGAAGACAACGTTAAGAGCATCTCAGTAATCGTCTTTTCAGCAGCAAGTAAACAAAAACATCTCCACTAGAAACCTTTTGCTTACCTTATCGCTACTGTATTTCACAGCAAAAGTTAAGTATTTTACAGCAAAGTCAGACTGTTGTCTCCTATTCTAATGAGGCAAAATGAAAGAAGCTATCTGAGTGTAACTCCAGTTCTGTAAGGACATCACTCTTCTGTATCTCACAAAGTGAATTAAAGAATGTAAACACAGTTACAACACAGTTGGAGATTTCAGTGTGAGAAACTTAAAATCTAAACTTATAGCAGAGATGTCTATGGCAGGACCGCTTTTAACCCCTTGCATCAACTATAAACCAAGTTTAAGACAATGAATTTTGGGTTTTCTTATCATTTGTCACCATTCTCTACATGCATTCCTTGCAACAGCCTGCTCATCAGTCTACCTAGAGCTTCCTCCTCCCCGGCCTGCCATGTGAGTTTCTGTCATTAGACACACTACACTAGATCCTGACTTCTTTTCCCCATGCTAAGCAAGTCACTGTAGCAGCAGCTTGTTACCTACTGCCCCTGGCTTCCAGCCTTGGCCTCTTACTTGAACCAGGGTTGGCATGCTGCCACCCTTGTCCCAAAACCCTAAAGTGGGCAGAAACTGTTCCACAACAACTAGATACATAAGGACTCATCAAACATTTCTGGTAAGGAAGTTTTGTATCTCCTCCTAAAGATTGAATCAAGGGAGTTTTTAAACAGCATTGGGACCATGAGGTAGGTTTTTAAGTCAGTCAGAAATCTCAGCACTCGGCCAAGTCCTTGCAAATAAACCAGCAGGTGATATATTTTGGCCCTTACGACACAATGGGGCAGGTAAAACCTTATTTAATACTCAATATATTTCAATAATCAATTTGGGAGTTTGTACCCTCATAAAGCCAGTGTTTACTTTCTTCTTATCCATGTTGTCTTTGCTCAATCTTACTGCCACAGCCAAGTTTCCCCACAGGCTTTGATAAATTAAATCTATTCTCAATTTCATTTCCTGCCTCTCTGTGTCTTCTGTCTGGTTCCCTACCTGTCTGTCTCTGCCTCTCCTCCTACGTTTTCCTGACTCAAGCTGGGCTTCATCACCAGTCATCTGTGACTCAGGAACTTTCCATGAGTCATGACACACACCAACCAGAAACACGCTGCATGACTTCTCTGCAGTCTTCACCATGGCACAAATTCAACTGTGTTCATTATTTTTTAGCATACGCTCTGTTACATAATTCCAATGACATGAACGGTAGTCAAGTGCAGTGATATGAGTATTGTTGTCAAGACTTCTTGTATTTTTAACACCATTAATTTGTGTCAAAGTTCATAAAAGTTGACGTGTACATGAAAGCATCATAGAAATTCACATTTCCTTTGCAAGTGAATACACTGATTGTCAGTGATGCTGAAATCAAAAAGTGGCTGATGGTATGCCACCAGTGATTCATATGCCGATAGTATATGCCAATCCGCAGCGGCATTGGCCCATCCCTCAGCGGCTTAAGCCTATCCCTCAGCTGCATAAGACAATCCCAGGGTCACTATGCTGCTTGTGTTCCATCAGCACACACAGTTTTCAAATGTTTGGAAACTGTATGTGCATGTGAAACATGATCAGCATACCACTCCCAGAATTCAACGATGTCGCCGAAGGGTTGTAATATGCCGCTAAACCCATAGTGGCATAACACCATCTACTTTTTGATCTTGGCACAACTGTTGATTGCAGCAATCCCATTGATAGAAACTGATTTTGATCTGTAATTTTACTGTAATGAACTTTTCAAAGAAGCTAAATTAGTTGTGCACATCTACCCTTTATGTCCCTCTGGCGATGAAGTACCTCAGCTCTCATGGGGCTGATAAATCAAGGAACTGGTCAAACTCAAAAGCAAAAAAACTAAAAAAAAGACACCTTCATTCTGTTGTTTCTTGCTACAGAAATATGTGAATCAACTTAACCACATCTGTTAATAGGCATTGTTACTTGTATAATAATAGCAAAGAGACTGATAGACTTCTATTCCCTCAACCTGTCTGTCCAGTGTTATATTTCTGGAAAGGTCTCAGTTATGAGGACAGAAAAACTAAGGTCCCTGAGAACTGATTCCCTACCACTGTCTCCTACAAATAAGGTTCATATTCAGCTAATTTGCATTAGTATATGTTTAGTAGGAAATGTAATGCTACCCAAAGGTATTGTTTTCAACATAAGGAGGAAATCTTTATATTAAAAATATTGCAAAAATGATCAGTCAGTGATCTCTTATTTCCTCCCTCTCTTCTTTGTCAATTCCCCTCATGTTTCAGGTTCACATCACTGTTATGGACAACAACGACAACGCTCCCATCTTCTCCCAACCTACCTATGATGTCACCATTTCTGAAGACACACCACCTGACACTGAGGTGGTCCAGGTTCTGGCATCAGATCGTGATGAACATCACAAGCTGACCTACTCTTTGCAGAGCTCCATAGACCCCAGTAGCATGCGTCTGTTCCGCATCCACCCCACCCTGGGCACCATCTATACTGCTCAGAGACTGGACCATGAAGCCTGTGCCCAGCACATCCTCACTGTCATTGTAAGTCTTTGTCTCTGCCAATGACCTGTATTTAGGATCTTGTGCTAACAGCTGAGACTCTCTGAACACCTCAGTTTCCACTGAGAAGGTCCAGTCTTGTCTGCATTGTTGTGTTAATAGAATTATAGTCTCATCTTGAGGTCATTTGGTCATTCATCTGGATAGTTTCCAGGCTGGTAAGTGCAACAGGCAATTATAGCTGCAAGCTATAATTAGTTGACATACTGCAGAACTGGGGAATCACCAAAAATACTCCGGAATTTCTACTCCTGTGCAGTCGAGAGTATCCTAACATGAACATCACTGCCTGTTACTGAAACAGTACCTGGACCACAAGGCCCTGCAAAGAGTAGTTGATTCAGCTGAATATACAACAGGCACTGCTCTACCCTGCCTAAAGGATGTTTACACCAGGCGCTGCATAGATAAGGCCAGGAAAGTCATTAAGATCCCAGCCTCTTTCTGCTGAGGTCAAGAAGATGAAACCAGTTACACCAGGCTGGCACTTAGAGGCTCAGGGAGAGATTCTACCCTCAGGCCACAAGAATATAAATGAAGACACTGTTTAAGACTGTCCAATCATATATTCATTATTACAGTCCTTTTTTTTATACACAAATTACATTACATTACATTTCACTGAAATTGTATGTTATTTAATGTCATGTCAATATGTACCTCTTTGGGCTCACAGTATAGGTTTTGATATGTTTTCAGCATAGCACAGAAAACAAAGGAAGCACAGAAGATACAATTTTGTTTATATGTTATATTTTTGCCATAACTCGTAGTGTAAAAAAGGTGGCCCATGGGCAAAAAAACCAAACAAATATCAAATGTCACTACCATTAATTGTAACAAAATATTTAACCTGACTGTTCTTGAATATTAAAAAGATTGTAGATATTTGTCCATCAAGACAAGCACAGCACATCATTTACTGATTATTAAAGCATGCAGTGCAGTTTAAAACCCAGTTTAGAAGCTCTCTGCTACCCAGGAGGCCTATCCGTTGGTGGCGAGACTGCCAGGGCATTGGATAATTCCTAGATGACAGCAGCTTGTGCCTGTCTTTATGTTTCACATGTAAAGGAACATAATAGAGGGGCTCAGTCCCTGTAATAGATGCATACTGTGAAGCTTTCGCAAATAGTTTAATCATATGTAAGCTTTGTGTTTACTTAGAAGAGCCATAGCAGGGAAAACAAAAGAAATAGGGAGAGTAACATTTCATTACATGCTATTTATTTTTGCCATAAATGCTAATGTAAAAAACAGTGGCATATGGACCATAGGAAAAACCAAATGTCAATATCTCAGTATTGTTCAAAAGACTCTAACCTGCATATTTAGAATGGACAACAACTGTTGTACAGTTGTCCAACTGCCAAAAGTTTAGAATTTATGTTTTGCATATGCCAGGATCTAATTGTGTGTATGAGGCTAATTTGACAGCAATTATTTGCTACACATGGTGTACTGTACCAAAGAAATTAGTGCATCAAACCAAGGATGGCTTCATAAATATAATTTTAATCACATGATATGTTGTACAGTATATATAGTTGCATTTTAATTTGTAATCATTCAAGACTAGTTAAAGCTTTTTAATATCTAGTGGTCTAAGGCACTGAAGCACTCGTGGTTGAACCTGATATACTGTTATCATACCAAAGAAAGGTAATTTGTTTCATTTGACAAACACCTGGAAAGTGCAAGGATTTTATTATGTAGTTTTAGTGGTGTACATAAGCTGCCACATTAACTCCTTCTCACTGTGTAGTGCTGCTTTTTTCTAAGAGAAGGATATTGATTTTCTAAAAAACACATTCAGATGGTACATCAAGGTTAACTGTCTTTTACTGAATTACCCAGTGTTCTCATCAGGGAATGTTTTGGCTGTCTTAAAATCAAGAAACTTATTGGGTGTGAATGCTAGAAGCGTTTTCTAATTCTTTATTTGGCATTCTATGACTTTGTAATTGTTCTTTACTGCATTCATACTGTGATCTTTTAACTTATTCTTATTTCACCAACTTCTTCTGTATGTTTTTTGGTCTAGTCTGGTTAACTAGTTCTGCATACTTTTAGCTACAGAAGCTGTTCAAATGTCAAAATGTTTAACTTTGTAAAGATATTTAAGCTTTAAGCTTAAAGGTACTTTTTTATACTCGTTAAGTATTCAGCTTTTTCTAGCAAATTTTTATAATAGGTGTGAATGGACAGAATGTACAAACCCTCTTCAAACATACTCCAATTTGACCAACTATTTATTATTAACTTTAACTATTTCCGCATACTTTCATGTACAGAAAACATTTAAACTTTAAATGGTTATGACTTTAAATTATTAAATGTATACTCAGCTTTTTGATATGCTTTACAGTTTTTTAATTATTGGATTTTAAGTAATCTGTTTTCAGTCCTTTTCTAAGCTTACAATGAGTGTGTATTTGACAGAATGTTCAGAGCTAGAGTGGATGACAACACAACTAGAGGGGGGAGGAGTTGTAAAAATAAATAAATAAAAAAAATTCGAAAACATGGTCCCAGTCCCACAATTTACACTCTTCGTGAGCTTTTACATTTTTTGGGCAGTTTGTTTCATATTTTTCAGCAATGCTTTGAGATGCATTTTAGTTGTCAGCATTCACATGTATTTTCCTCAAGTAGTGCATTTTCTAGTTGATTATCGGCCTTGAATGGTCAGAACAAGATGATCCCTTTTAAAGTAGAAATTTCTCAGGGGGAAATAATTCCTAAGTCTTTCTGTTTTTTATGTAGAGCAGCAGGAGAGCCTAAAGCAGTCTTCAAGTCTGTACTCTCATTCAACTTAAACTCATCATTTAACAGTTAAGCTAATTACCATGCAGTGAACCAGTATCTACACATCATCAGAGGAGGGGAGAAAGAATCGTTTTAGACTGATTTGCATATTTAATAGTAGACTACTCTTATCAAAAATGTGAAAGTGGAAAAGTGAGAGTTCTGAGACCTGTACTATGAAGCAGGAATTGGAGTTAGAGAGATAACTTCGGGGTTAACTCTGGGTTTTCAGTACTACAAAGCTGGTTCTCTTTTTACTGGGATAAATCAACTTACGCTGAAGAGTACACTTAACCTTCTCCAGAGCAGGTTAACCTCAGAGTCTAACAAACGAAGAGATCGATTACAACACTAAACACATGATTTTAGCACTATTTGAAATTATTACGTTTATTTTAGTCCACAGTGATCGCTGACAGTGGTGCTACTTTTACACTTTTCCATCACTGCAGCTCAAAATAACATGAGACACATTTGTGATGGGAACTGAGATAAAAACAAATATTTTATTAGTAAAATAATCCACACACTGTTTATTGGCTCCCGTTATTATAAATGTAATGTATAAACATTTTGGTCAGATACACCTCACTGGTCATTAACTACTTTTTCACTCGATAGTTCAGTAGCAGAAACAGTCTGGTGGTACTTTAAAGTTTTCAAGTGACATATTCACTCAGAGTTGTTTCATCATCAACCAAGCTCAGTGATACCTGCACATACTTTAAGAATACACAGTCTTGTTTTTATCCCATGCCACCGACATTTCACTGTCTCGTAATTGCAGACACTGCTGTTATTGTTTCATCACATATCATATGAAGCAGTCTACTTCATTTATGGTTCTGATGATGACGCTTGCAATAAACACCCCCGCCCCTTTCACATGAACATGCTTGTGGCTGGATGGGAAAACTCAGAGTTGGCCGAACTAGTTAATAACCAGCTTCGTAGTACCGGTTATCCAGACAGCCAATTTTAGGGTTAGTCAAACCAGATAGCGAGAAGGTATCCTGGGTAAGTTGAACTGGCTTCGTAGTACAGGCCTCTGGTCTGATGATATTTTGCCTTTTGTTTTTGTGTTTGTTGTATTTGGTCAATGATGTCACTGGGCACATTTGAGATTTTACTATTTTAATGATCATCAGATATACTCTGTTCATAGTCAACATAAAGGATGACTTTTTTGTGGTTTGTTTCTTTTCTTCGTAGGTGAAAGACCAAGAGTTCCCATACAGGAAGAACCTAGCTCGTGTGCTAATAGAAGTGGAAGATATAAATGACCATGTACCCATCTTTACCAGTGCTCTATATGAAGGCTCAGTCTATGAGTCAGCAGCAGTGGGATCAGCTGTGGTCCAGGTCACTGCCCTGGACAAAGACAAAGGCGAGAATGCAGAGCTACACTACTCCATTGAAGCAGGTAGGCACCTCTGAAAGTTACAAATTTGCTCTTTTATGTTACAATATGTAATACATTATTGCCCTTAAAATAACTACCCAATTAATAACAATGTTTTTTGATTTTTCAACAGGGAACACTGGAAATGCATTCCATATTGAGCCAGTTTTGGGTATCATCACTATTGCACGTGACCTGGACTTGTCAAGCATAGGACATTATGTTCTCACTGTCAGAGTCACTGACAATGGCTCCCCTCCACTGTCCACCACCACTGTAGTGCGAATTGCGGTCACCCTCTCTGACAACGCCGGCCCAAAGTTCCCTCAGCCTGAGTACCAGGCTGAAATCACAGAGAACGCTGTTACTGGGACCTCCGTCACCACAGTCAGTGCAGTTAGCCAGTCCACCCTCACTTATGACATCAAGCACGGCAACACAGAGCGTGTTTTTCAGATAAATCAGTACAGTGGAGTGATTACTACTCAAAAGCCTTTAGACTATGAGATGACAGCATCGTACACCTTGATAGTCCAGGCTGCCAACATGGCTGGCATGGCCTCTAATGCTACTCTGTTAATCCAGGTAGTGGATGAGAATGATAACCCACCAGTTTTTCAGCAGCTACACTATCATGGCAGCATCAGCGAGGCAGCACCAATAAACAGTGTGGTCTTGAACTCAGATGATTCACCTCTGGTAATCAAGGCCACTGATGCTGACCGCAACCAAAATGCTCTATTGGTTTACCAGATAGTTGAGGACACTGCAAAAATGTTCTTTACTGTAGACTCAGGAACTGGCTCTATCAGAACCATTGCTAATCTAGACCATGAGACATTTGCCACCTTCCACTTCCATGTTCATGTAAGGGACAATGGCAGGCCACAGCTAACAGCAGACAGTCCAACTGAGGTCACAATACAAGTGATTGACACAAACGATTCACCACCTCGCTTCACCCAGAATGCCTATGAAACAGTTTTGTTACTCCCCACCTATGTGGGAGTTGAGACTTTGCAGGTTTTAGCCACAGACCCTGACAAAGATGCCACTACAGAGCTCACCTACTCACTGACTGATGGAGTGCTGGAGCACTTTGCCATCAAACCTTCCAGTGGAGTCATCACAGTTAAACACAACAACTTCTCCAAAGAACGTTTCCGCTTTAGTGTCAAAGTTTCAGACGGGAAATTCTCCAGCACAGCTTTGGTGACCATTCTTGTCCGTGAAGCTCTGGACTCTGGTCTCAGCTTCACTCATAGCTTTTATTCTTCATCTATTCAAGAGAATGTATCAAATATCACCAAAGTGGCTGTGGTCAATGCTGTGGGAAACCGTCTCAATGAACCGCTGAAGTACACCCTGTTGAATGCTGGCACACGTTTCAGAATCCGTCCAACTTCTGGCGTAATCCAAACCACAGGTATACCATTTGACCGTGAAGAGCAAGAGTTCTATGAACTGGTTGTTGAGGCGAGAAGGGAGCATGACCGTCTGCACGTGGCCAGAGTTATGGTTCGAGTCCAAGTCGAAGACATAAATGATAATGCCCCTGTGTTTGTTGGACTTCCTTATTATGCAGCTGTTCAAGTAGAAGCTGAGCCAGGATCACCCATTTTCAGGGTCATGGCAGTAGACGGTGACAAAGGGATTAATGGAGAGGTATCTTACTATCTCAAGGATGACCATGGTCACTTTGAGATCAACCGGCAGACAGGTGGTCTCAGCCTTAAGAGGGCTTTTGAGTCTGACTTGTCCAATGTGGAATACCAGATGGTGATATATGCAAGAGATGGTGGTTATCCACCTCTCTCATCTAATATAGAGTTCCCTATCACAGTGGTCAACAAAGCCATGCCTGTCTTTGACAAATCATTTTATTCTGTTTCTGTGAATGAGGATGTGGCTGTGCACACACCTATCCTTGGCATAAATGCCACTAGTCCTGAAGGTCAGAATATCATTTACACTATTGTTGATGGAGACCCGTCTCTTCAGTTTGACATTGGTTTTGATACTGGGGTCATAAGTGTTATCCACTCTTTGGACTATGAAGCAGCATCATCTTACCACCTGACCATCAGAGCCACAGACTATCTGACTGGTGCCCGTGCTGAGGTTGATGTAGATGTGGTTATCCAGGATGTAAATGATAACCCACCTATCTTCCAGAAAATGTCTTACAGGGTTGTTTTGTCTGAAACAGCCATGATTGGAACTCCAGCACTTCAAGTTATTGCCACTGACAAAGACTCAGAGAAGAACAATGTTGTTCGTTACCAAATCTTCTCAGATGTGCATAACAGCACAGACTACTTTCACATTGATAGCAGCAGTGGATTAATCCTGACAGCACGTATGCTAGACCATGAACTTGTGCAGGAGTATGACTTCATTGTCAGGGCCACTGATAATGGCTTCCCACCACTGAGTAATGAAGTATCAGTCATAGTTGTGGTGAATGACATGAACGACAATCCTCCAGTTTTCAATCAGCTACTCTATGAGGCATATGTGAATGAGTTAGCACCTAGGGGTCACTTTGTAACCTGTGTACAGGCCTCAGATGCTGACAGCTCGGATTTTGACAAGTTGGAATACAGCATTTTGTCAGGGAATGAAAGAATGAACTTTGTGATGGACAAAAAGACAGGAATTATCACATTGTCCAGCCACCGTAAGCAAAGAATGGAGCCTACCTATAGCCTCAATGTTTCTGTATCTGACGGGGTGTTCACCAGCACTGCACAAGTTCATGTTAAGGTGTTGGGGGCCAACCTGTACAGTCCAGTGTTTGGACAGAATATGTATGAGGCAGAGTTAAGAGAGAATTCTGCTGTCGGAACCAAAGTTATACAAGTAAGTGCTATTGAAATCAGTTGATTTTTTTTCTGTTGTATAATTTCCCAGAAATAAAATTGATACCATATTGTGAGTATACACTACGGATATCTGTATTGACTTACACATTTATTTATTTATTTATTGTTATCTCAGGTGAAGGCAACAGATGCAGATCCTGGAATATTTGGACACATCACTTATTCTTTTGTCAATGATGTGGGAAAGGACCAATTTAGCATTGATGCAAATGGTCAGATCACCACTGTGGAAAAGCTTGATCGTGAGGACCCGGCCAATAAGGACATCATTCTGACAGTGGCAGCCCACGACTTAGGTGGACGTGTTTCTTACTGTACAGCACAAGTTACTCTGTTGGATGATAATGATAATGTACCTCGCTTCCGTGCTACAGAGTACCGAGCTTCAGTCAAATCTGATGTGGCTAAAGGTTTTTTGGTGACACAGATTCAGGCTTATGATCCTGATGATGGCAGTAATGCAAAAGTGACATATTCACTCTACAGTGAGGCACATGTTCCTGTGGTGGACATTTTGGAGATAGACCCAGACAATGGTTGGATGGTGACTAAAGGCAGCTTTAGCCACTTGAGGAACTCTGTATTATCTTTTTTTGTGAAGGCTGTGGATGGAGGAAATCCAGTCCGGCACTCTCTAGTGTCTGTCTACATCCATGTTCTTTCCCCAGATGCCCATATTCCTTCATTTAGCCAACATCAATACTTATTTAGCTTGCCAGAGGACACCCCCATAGGTTCAGCCATAGGGACAGTGCACCTCAACACTTCTCCTGGATATGCCTCGCTCTCTGCTACTTTTGCTCTGGTCAACGGAGAGACTGGAGAAAACAACCAAGATGGGGTGTTTGTGGTGGAAAAGGATACAGGTGTGATCAAGCTTGATAAGCCCTTGGACCATGATGTGATAAAAGCATACCATTTCAAAGTCACTACCACTATAAAACAGGCTAAGCTGGATTCTGTGACCTCTGTTGAAGTTGAAGTCAAAGTGTTGGATCTAAATGACAACAAGCCAGCATTTGAGGCCGACTCTTATGAGGCCACAGTTATGGAAGGCATGCCAGTTGGAACCAGAATCATTCAAGTCCAAGCACTAGACCCAGACTCAGGCGCCAATGGCCAGGTAACATACAGTCTTGGGGCATTAATCCAGTCAGAAGGGGATTCAGACATGTCAGTTGGCACCTTTAGCATTGACAGCAACACAGGCTGGATCTCCACATGCAAGGACCTGGACCATGAGACCAATCCATCCTACACATTCACAGTGGTAGCCTCAGACCTTGGGGAGACCCTGTCTCTTTCCAGCACCACCACTGTGACTGTAGCAGTGTCAGACATTAATGACAACCCGCCCAGGTTCTTGGAGCAACACTACTTTGGTTCAGTTCAGGAGAGTGACCCGCCAGGCGAGGTGGTGGCTGTTTTGAACACAAGAGATGATGACAGCTCTGCTGTTAACCGTCAAGTCAGCTACCATATCACTGGTGAGTACCACTGTATATGACATTACAACTGCAGACAAGAACGTTACTATTAGACAATTCTACAAAACCCTGGATCATGTCCAATTATTTTTTTTTATGCAATGCCAATGTTTTTATAGGTTTTGCTTCCCACAATATCTGTGCATGACAGCTTCATATACTTTATGGTATAGTTTTGGAGAAGTATTGTCATTATGTCATATAAACTATAGTTAAGAAATGGTTTAGGGCGGGCAACTAATAGGGACAGGTCATAGGTATTGATGACAAGACGAATGGTAATTGCAGGTGTTTAATGGGATGCAACCCCTGGTGTACTGCATGAAAAATATGACACCCACATGCTCATCATCCACCCTGATCTCAACACCCTTAATTTTTGCTCTGCCACATCGAGAGCACACAATTTACTGCATTAGTACTGAACTTTGGTGCAGAGTATATAAATCATGAGGTGCAGAATTGTCTAATATGGACTGAATTCCTACGGATACTGGGCTATGTATTGTGGCCTATCTGCCTGCGATTACAGATGGCTGAAAACCTCTGTGTGTATCTCTGTCTTGGCCCAGTGGTTTGCTCAGGGTACAGTAGTCATCAGACTTACAGGTATTCCATAACTCTGAGTCCTAACCATTGCTACATCCATGAATAAACATGAGGGGAGAATTTGTACACTAAACTAGAAATTAGGGATGCACCGAATATTCGGTAACCAAATATATTCAGCCGAATATTGTAAAAAAACACACATTCAGTTTTCAGTGGAATAAGTGAAAAGCAAGGCCGAATAAGAGCGGCGTGTTTTGATGACGCAATCAAACAGCGTGCGGTGACGAGTAGAGTAAAATGTCAGCAGTGTGGCGATATTTCAAAGTGTTGGAGAGTGATAGAAGAAAAGTGGTTTGCAAAGAATGTAATACCGAACTATCTAGAGTAGTGTTGCAGGGTATACTGGTAGCAATGGTAGACCGCAGTACTAAAACACCACCGCACATATGATACCATAATGTTAGAGTACCGTAGTACTACGGTACCTCAGGTAACACTACTGTGGGATAAGTCCAATTGCAAGAGGTTGAGTGTCCATGCGCTGTCCAATAACGGCGTGCGCTGGCCACCTGGCACTCGATATGCCGCTGCAGCAAGATAACGGCTTAACGGCGACGGAGAAGCCCGGCTCCAGGTCCAATAATTTCCTCTTCTTGGTGTCATGACTGCCCGAAAGTAACTGGACAGCCGAGCCGTGGTGGCACACAGGTATGTGACGTGTCAAAGGAGAAACTAGCCGTTCACATTTCCACAGACCTCACCGTACTTAAGGGACTGTTCTTAACTTGTCAGGGGAGGAGGTGGCTGGTTGATTTTTGATTGATTTTTATTTTATTTTTTTATTTTATTTCGATCCCCGCTATAGTAATCACTTATTTATGTGGTTTTTGAAGTATGAATAAGTCAATAAGTAATTTATTCCACTGAAATATCATTGATGTATTATAGAAAAGTGATTTATCTTTTTATAAATGACAAAAGGCACATCTGCCTCATTTTCACTGTGGTATCATGATACAACTCAGAATCGTGATACTTTCATTGGTATCGTACCATGGGTCCCAATTTTGGTACCATGACAACACTAATCTGGAGGGTGTTCATCTGCAAAAATGAATGAAAAACTAAACAACGGCATTCTGTATTTCGTTCTCTGTATTCGGCCAAGCATTTAATTTTATTTGGCTTCGGCTTCAGCCACAAAATCTCATTTCGGTGCATCCCTATTAGAAATTGCATTTTCTGTAGAGAGCAAAAAAATCCCCTGTGGCCCATGTCTCTGTCTATTATGATTTTTTTTAATCAAATGAGGTTTTATATTTGTGAAACAAAAAAACGGAAAGTGATTCAGAACTCATCATTACAATGTAAAGTCTATGGGCCAAGCAGGAAATCACATGTAGAGCCAGCAGGAGAAACACTACTGCATATACTCAGTGGACCTCATACCACAGAGATAAACCCAGAAGCTAGAAACATGTTTGGGCGTATGTGCCGGGCAAGCAACTCAATTGGAATGAATAGGCACCATCATGGCATCTGGTGTCTAGCTATTATTATAAATCTGTGGGTCCTAACTTTGAAGGAACAATCGAAAGAAAAAGCAAAAAAAGCACAAATTGTGCATGTTCAATACACGTACACGTTCAGTAATATTGCTCGAAATACTTGTAAAATACATCTAAATCTGGCCTTTTTCCACGAAGAAACAGTCTACTGGAATAAAATATCACTGAGGTGAGGGTCAGGTAAAACACTGAGTGAAAACACTTGAATTAGTCTGAGTGAAGTGCAGCCACTCTACCTAAGGAGTGGTCTGTTTATTTGAAGAGACAGAGAAGTCTAAACCATGAGACAGATGAAATGTTACTTTGAAAAAGTGATGATTAAAAAATGCTACTAAACACAGTGGTAGTAAGTAGCAGAACGGGTGTAGTAGTAGTAGTAGAAAAAGGAGAGGAGGAAAATCTAGAGAGTTGGCTGACATGATGCAGAGGAGGAAGGTGGATATACTGTGTGTTCAGGAGACTAGGTGGAAAGCTAGCAAGGCTAGAAGTTTGGGAGCAGGGTTGAAGCTGTTTTATCATGGTGTGAATGGGCAGAGAAATGGAGTGGGAGTTATCCTGAGGGAGGAGTTTGTTAGGAATGTTTTGGAGGTGAAAAGAGTGTCAGATAGGATGATGAGTCTAATGCTAGAAATTAAAGGTGTGATGTTCAATGTTGTTAGTGGTTATGGCCCACAGGTAGAATGTGAGTTAGAAGAGAAGGAGAAATTCTGGAGTGAGTTAGATGAAGTGATGCAGAATATCCCTAGAGGTGAGAGAATGGTGATTGGTGCAGACTTCAATGGACATGGTGGGGCAGGGAACAGAGGTGATTAGGAAGTGATGGACAGGTTTGGCATCCAGGGTAGGAACGCAGAAGGACAGATGGTGGTAGACTTTGCAAAAAGGATGGAAATGGCTGTAGTGAATACTTTCTTCCAGAAGAGACAGGAACATAAGGTGACTTATAAGAGCGGAGGTAGGAGCACACAGGTGGACTACATCTTGTGTAGACACTGTAATCTCAAGGGGATCAGTGACTGCAAAGTTGTGGTAGGTGAGAGTGTAGCCAGAAAGCATAGGATGGTGGTGTGTAGGATGACTCTGGTGGTGAGGAAGATGAAGAGGACAAAGGCAGAGCAGAGGACGAAGTGGTGGAAGCTGAAAAAGGAAGAGGGTTGTGTGGTCTTCAGGGAGGAGTTGAAACAGGCCCTGGGTGGCCAGGAGGTGCTCCCAAATGACCGTACAACTACAGCTAATATTATTAGAGACAGGTAGGAGAATACTTGGTGTGTCATCTGGAAGAAAAGGAGACAAGGAGACCTGGTGGTGGAACAAGGAAGTGCAGGAGTGTATACACAGAAATCGGTTAGCTAAGAAGACGTGGGACACTGAAAGGACTGAAGAGAGTAGACAGGAGTAAAGGGAGATTCAGCGTAAGGTGAAGGTAGAGGTCGCAAAGGCCAAACAAAGGGCGTATGACGACTTGTATGATATGAGGGAGAGACTGATTTATACAGGTTGATGAGGCAGAGATAGAAATGGGAAGGACGTGCAGCAGGTTAAGGTGATTAAGGATAGAGATGGGAATGTATTTAAAGGTGCCACAAGTGTGATGGGAAGATGGAAAGAATACTTTTCAAGAGTTGATGAATGAGGAAAATGATAGAGAACAAAGAGTAGAAGAGTTGACCATTGTGGAGCAGGAAGAAGCAAAGATTAGTCAGGATGACGTGAGGAGGGCATTGAAGAGTGGAAAGGCAGTTGGTCCTGATGATATACCTGTGGAGGTATGGAAGTGTCTAGGAGAGGTGGCAGTAGAGTTTTTGACTAGGTTTTTCAACAAGGTCTTAGAGAGTGAGAGGATACCTGAGGAATGGAGGATAAGTGTGCTGGTGCCGATTTTTAAGAACAAGGGAGACATGCAGAGTTGTGGTAACTACAAAGGGATAAAGTTGATGAGCCATACAATGAAGCTATGGTAAAGAGAAGTGTAAGCTAGAGTTAGAGCAGAATTGAGCATCTGTGAGCAGCAGTATGGTTTCATGCCAAGAAAAAGTACTACAGATGCCGTATTTGCTTTGAGGATGTTGATGGAGAAGTACAGAGAAGGTCAGAGGGAACTGCATTGTGTCTTTGTAGATCTAGAGAAAGCATATCACAAGGTGCCGAGAGAGGAGCTGTGGTATTGTATGAGGAAGTCTGGAGTGGCAGAGAAGTATGTGGTGCAGGACATGTATGAGAGCTTTCGGATAGTGGTGAGGTGTGTTGTAGGTGTGACAGAGGAGTTTAAGGTGGAAGTAGGACTGCATCAGCTCTGAGCCCCTTCTTGTTTGCTATGGTGATGGACAGGTTGACAGCTGAGGTTAGACAGGAATCTCCATGGACTATGATGTTTGCAGATGACATTGTGATCTGTAGTGAGAGCAGGGAGCAGATGGAGTAAACTCTAGAGGGGTGGAGGTACTCCCTGGAAAGGAGAGGAATGAAGGTTAGCAGTAGCAAGACAGAATACATGTGTGTGAATGAGAAGGACCCAAGTTGAACAGTGAGGTTACAGGGAGTAGAAATAAAGAAGGTGGAGGATTTTAAGAACTCAGGGTCAGCAGCCCAGAGCAACGGAGAGTGTGGAGAGGTGAAGAAACGTGTGCAAGCAGGCTGGAACGGGTGGAGAAAAGTGTCAGGTGTGATGTGTGATAGAAGAGTACCAGCAAGATTAAAAGGAAAGGTGTATAAGACGGTGGTGAGACCAGCGATGTTGTTTGGTTTAGAGACAGTGGCACTGAGGAAAAGACAGCAGAGCTGGAGGTAGCAGAGATGAAGATGTTGAGGTTCTCTTTGGGAGTGACAAGGATGGATAGGATCAGGAATGAGTACATCAGAGGGACAGCTCATGTTAGATGTTTTGGAGATAAAGTCAGAAAGGCCAGACTGAGATGGTTTGGACATGTTCAGAGGAGGGATAGTGAATATGTCGGTAGAAGGATGCTGAGTTTGGAACTGCCAGGCAAGAGGGCTAGAGGAAGACCAAAGAGGAGATTTATGGATGTAATGAAAGAGGACATGAAGTCAGTTGGTGTGAGAGAAGAGGATGCAGAGGATAGGGTTAGATGGAGGCAGATGATTCGCTGTGGTGACCCCTAAAGGGAAGAGCCGAAAGAAGAAGAAGAAGAAGAAGAAGAAGAAGAAGAAGAAGTAGTATAGTGATTGAAGTGGCAGGGGTAGTGGTAGTAGTAGCAGCAGTAGTAGTTTAAGCAGTAGTAGTTTAAGCAGTAGTAGTAGTAGTGTCAGTAGTAGCATGAGTAGCAGCAGCTGCAGTAGTAGCAGTAGTAGTACTAGAAGCATCAGTAGTAGTGGTAGTAGTACTAGTAGCAACAGTAGTATTAGTAGCAGCAGTAGTCATGGACAGGTATCAAACAGGCAGCCATCAGTTCCCCAAGGTAGTCATTGATTTGAATTGTAAAAATTGTTGAAAAAAGCTCAGTGTTTTAAGAAGTATGCAAGCACGCATGTTTTTAGGAAGCAGAACATTTTGACATGTAAATGTTTTCTGTAGCTCAAAGTGTACTGGAGGAGTAGTTGATCAAAAAACATACAGAACTGGAATAGTAAATATTGGGATAACAGTAGTCTGAATGCTGCTGATTTAGCAATGACATTAATTAAAGACAGGCTTTAGTACATAAATCAACACTTTTCTATGGTTGCCCCCATGCATGCCAGCATTCTGTTTGACTGAGAAACAGGCACTGATGAAATCACACTTTCACTTACAGACTGCTCTGGTGAAAGCTGCTGTGAACATGATGAGTTTCATCTTCTGCCTCTTGAATAGCTGTTCAAATTCATAGGGTAGTCTTGGTGCTAGTCTAAAAAGGCACTGTATGGTTTACTCAGGGGAATCAATGTCAGTTTATTTTCATAACCTTTTCCAAACAAAAGCTCAAGGCACAAATACGTTTATTGACAGCAAAGGGGGCGACGCAAAATAACAAGGAGGGGAAGAAAAAGCAAGGTGAATGCTGACATTGCATTTAATAATGTGGACAGTGATCAAAGGACTGACTTTGCTGATTTGCTGCCTGCTCACTGACATGCCAGAAGGTAATAATGAAGTTACTTTCAAGGGGACAAAGACAGAGGACAACTATGCCAACAGGAGATAGAGAGCTAATGGAGGACTTTTAATAGGAAGGAAATTGTTCCCCCAATTGTAGTGTAATGAGTATCACCCAGACAGCTGGAGTGAATGACAGACATGTGAGTGATGTGACCTTATAACTGACAGCTTAGATGAAGGAGGCGAGGAGGAATGAACTGCTACTACAACGCAGGGAGAGAAAGCATAGAAGCGATAGATAACAGAAATTTCTGCAAAACTAATCAAATGAGATGCTGAAAATACTGACAAATGTGACCTTTCTCACTTCAAAGAGAAAACCATTTGATATTACTCAATATAAAAGTGCCAGAGCAAATCAAGAGAACTTTTAAAAACATAAAATCTTGCTGTGAAAATATTGTCTGTGTCCATTGGTAGTGATACTGATGTAACCTCACAGACTGGGATATACTAGATTTTAATTTTGTAATTACCTGCTTACTTTTCACAGTATTATATATGCTGCTGATGTGTTTGTTTATTTATTTTAATTAATTCCATATCTATGCGCCAAGATGCATCTATAAAGAAAGGAAGAGGAATGAAATTTAGACAGCATTTTTCCCCATTTCCAATATGGTCATACTATACACAAGTCATTTGAGATGCATTCACATCAAATCAGACATTACAGCAGAAATGCCAGTCCCCGCATTCATCTGAATGTTGGCAGTGTATCTGTGCTGTGGCTGTGGGGGCCACTGGATATGGCGATTACTACAGTGGCCTGCTGCAAAAAGTTGAAATAGAATCAACATTCAGAGAAACACAACCAGACATCACTCTGCAGTGGCCAGTCAATTAACTGTCAGTCAGAACGGAAGACATCCGCATTCCACAGGAATAAGTGCTACAGTCTCTTTCTGTCATTAAATATTAGAATGAGTGAAAGCAATAAAGTATGTAGTAACAGCTTGTGGGTAAGAAGACCACTCATTTTGTTCATGTATGAGCAAACTCACCCTAGGGTTCAAACCCCCTACCCTGGATCTGAACCAGGAATCCTCTTGCTGTGAGGTGACAGTGCTAACCACTGCACCACCATGCTGCCATGTGTCTTCTGTAGCGGTAAAGATACTATAGTAATGATAATTAAAAGTAAACATCTTTTAAGCCGACATGAACAGACGAATACTCTCCACAATCCACTCCCCCACAAATGGGTCATTTAAGTGACACTCCCACATCCAGCACATCCCTTTAGCTAACTGCTCACCACAATGTCTGATTTGGTGTGAATGTAATCTTAAGGCCCACAAAAACCAAACCCACTTCAGAGAACTAGCGGGGACAAAAACTGCCTGCTGTGTCCCCTGATGTCACTAGGTCTCGGCCAAAAAGTTGCACATAAACACACCGTAAAGACTACAGCTTACAGCCAACTAGCACGTACGTTCTGCGCTCGGGTGAAATAAAATAACTCTCTACACAAGCATATGGCGGTCATCTGTTAGCACATAAACAACACATCTGAAAGAACAGAGCAAATTTACAGAGCGCTACTGAACAATAACATAAACCATCAGGAAACATTTATGCTGAAGAAAAATAATCTTACCTCATGGAACAAGTTGTTTTTTTTCTCACCCCCTGTTGAATTTAGCTGTTGCTGTCAGCTGAACTGACAATCAGAGTGATTTCATTCACTGATGCGCTCTGCCATCACCAACATTGATTCCACATGCTGAATCCACCACACAAAAAAAAAAAAGCCGATGGGGGCCGACAAGGGGCAACGTTACGAGATGCACCACACCAGCTGGGGCAACAGACATTCATTGATGGCACAACACTGACTGCCAACCGTTGGCTTGGTGTGTCAGGGCCTGTACACCTGGCTAAAATCTGATTATTGTATAAATATGTGTAAACATGTTTTTCCATTACCTTAACCTTAAATAACTGAGTGTGTGTGTGTGTGTGTGTGTGTGTGTGTGTGTGTGTGTGTGTGTGTGTGTGTGTGTGTGTGTGTGTGTTTGTGTGTGTGTGTGGGTGGGTGGGAGTGTGTACATACTGAAATGTAATTTTCAATCACATTTCAGTGATTTGTTGTTAACCTGTATACATTGTAGGCAAGGCTTTCTTCCATCCATCAGTCTGTGAAAGAGAAAAGAACTGCCTGAAGATCTGTAGGTGGAGGATTGTGCTTCCTCCACTTGACAGTCCAGTTAAATGGGTCAGCAGCCACCCAGTGCTCTCATAAATCCTCAGTATTATGGTCCAACCTTTATCCACCGCTGCAACATTAATTTCCCTGTACTACCCACATAAAGGAGCCACTTATGGTAATTGCATAACAGTTATTTCCATGTGTGCAGTGGGTCAAGAAATTGTCTTGATGGTAAATTTATGCACCTTAATATATATTTTGTGTGAAGCTGTAATTGCCCCAATTCACCTGTAACTGTGGATAGGATAACAGAACAGAGGTGTGGGCTGGAGGCTTATGATTAATAGTCTAAAATGAATGTCATTACTTAAGAACAAATGTGACCAAAAATTAGATTTAAAAAAATCTAGCTTGAGTGGAATGTCCTGATATCCTTTCCAATCCCTGAGATTATTGATTAAGAAGAATGCAGTAGCTCAACTCTGTTATGTGGAGGTATCTTTTCATACCTCTGCACCTGGCATTATATTGTTGAGTTGTCCATACATATGGGCCTATGTCTGTTTCATTCTTGTGAATCCGATTTTTCAAAAATACCTTGAGGAAATTTCTACACATTTTGCACAAATGTCCACCTGGACTCTGATTTTGGTGGTCAAACGTCAAGGTCACTGTGACCCGGTCAGTCTCATTTTCGTTAAGGCATTATCTCAAGAACACCTGAAGGGAATTTCTTCAAATTTGGCCCAAATGTCCGCTTGGACTCAAGGATGAACTGAGTCGGACTAAAATGAATGTGATTACATGACAAAATTTTAAAAAAAAAAATCTATGTTGACTTTCACCGAACACCAATGACTCCAGTTTCACTTTAATCACAACCATTTGACATGGAATAACCTGATATCCTCCCCCACTCCGAAAATTAATAAGTGTGCAGCAAATCAACTTTCAACATCGTTCTGACCACAGCCCATCACTTAGGGCAAAGAAGGAGGTGATGGTGTGTTAGTTAGTTCAAATCATCAGAAAGGCTACAACTGAACTTCAGATTATCACATTCAGTTATAAAGACTTTTCTTTAGTTAACAAAACAGATAGCAACATGCAAATCATTCAGCTCATTCAGGAATATCTGTAGCTGTTACAGAAATAGCACACCAAGACACACCAGATAGGATTGATTTTTAAGGTTTTCAGGTTTATGTAAAAGTAATAAACACCCACTTTTAATTTACTATACTGTTACTCTCATTTTAAACATTTAAAATGCCATTAAATTTGCTGAGACCTATAAAGATTTGTTTAAAGGGATACTTCACAATTTTTTTTAACAAGTTTTGTACCATAACAATGTGCCACAGCCGTTTTTCTTTGTTATCTCTGGTCATGTAGTACCAATTTAACAGCATTTGCATCTGTCTACTGCATAGATGCTCATGTTTAATGAAAAGACCATCTCTCCCACAACAAAATACTTCTTTGAGACTGAAGACAAAGTTTAGGACCTGGACCTGACTTGGTTGTTGTTGGTCTTCACCTGGGACTCAGCACTTAATAGCCAAGACTTAAGACAAAGTGATTTCCCCCCCTCTACACTCAAATGAAGCACTTCTTAATGGAGCACATCCCAGCTGGCACCGCATGTCAATATGATGTCAGAAAGATGTTGGACTTGTTGGACATATGTTGAATTTTGGTTGGAGTGAAAATCAGGTTGATATTTGAAATGTCTAATGACTATAGAATTTCATGGTGTGTGGACGTTAACATCGTAATGTTTTGCAGACGTTTGGTTTTGTTTTCTGTACCTTATGACTAAATGCAACCTCTGTGAAAATTCACATTCACAAACTCCATGTAGGCCATGTTTAAAATGTTTTTTTTACTGATCCTGTCTCTCTGTCTGCTTGTGTGTTGTCCAGGTGGGAACTATCGTGGTGTGTTTGCTCTGGGTCTGGTTCAGGGTGAATGGAAGATGTATGTAAAGTGGCCACTGGACAGGGAGGAGCGCAATCTCTACATCATCAATGTCACTGCTAGCGATGGACTCTTTGTTTCACAGGCAACGGTGGAGGTGACAGTGATAGACACCAATGACAACAGCCCTATCTGTGACCAGGTGAGGAATAAAACTGCGTGTTGCTCTTTTGAAAGGACAGATGCAACCACATTAAGAGCTCAGGACAGTGGCAAATGGCATGTAGTTTTAGATATGACTCATTTGACTCAGCTAAAGGTAAATAATGACATTGTCAAAGCTTCACCATCTTTTCATGGTGTTATTTCATTCTTTTTTTCTTTGCTGTGTATGTGTGCACATGTGTGTCTGCAGGCTGTGTACACTGCCTCTATTCCAGAGGACCTCCCAGTCAACAGTGTGCTGCTGAGGGTTGGAGCTACGGATGCAGATGTGGGCATCAGTGCCTGGATCCAGTACTCCTTACATGGTCCTGGATCCCAGGACTTCAGCATGGACCCGGACACCGGTAAGGAAGCAGTGTGGCTTTGAAAACATACAATACATACATACATTTCTCTTGGAACATACATCACCTTTTTCACTGAACTTGTATAAATCAATCTAATTTGGAGGGAAGTGCAGCAGTGAAATGGGGCCAGGTCATCAGCTTATCATATTGGACATGCATTCATTCCTGTGGATATTTCAGTGACACACTCTAATGGCCCTTGCATGGCTCCATCTCACAATGTTTCAGAAGTTGTTTCTAAACTTTCCAGGTGAGGTCAAGTCATCTGTGATTCTTGACCATGAGACGACACCCTATTACCGGCTTGTGGCTCAGGCAACTGATGGCGGTGGGCGATGGTGCCGTGCTGAGGTGCATCTGGCAGTTACTGATGTGAATGACAACCCACCCATCTTCACCCTGTCACAGTACACTGCCAGCGTCTATGAAGACACCGCCACCAAAGCCCTGCTCACCCGCATCCAGGCCATAGACCCTGATGAAGGTGACAGTATTACTACTAGTATTGCTGCTACTACTACTGGTGCTACCACTGCTTTAAGTAATGCTTAAAATGCTACTATACTATCTTTTATTTAAAAAAAATCTTTCATGCATAAAATCCAAGGTGCATTCATTCAGAATAACAACAGACAAATGAAGATAATACAATTCAGAAGTAGTATAAAATGGAAACAGAGGCAGATTCAAAGATCAGATGAGCAAAGAGATAAAAAAATACAGGGGGAAATAAATGAAAATAAATATATAAAATACAGAAAAATGTGGCACTAATTGAAATTTTAATAAATCACAGCTATGTGTCTTTGTAGTCTTGACTCAATTAAAGTATACAAATGGGGACAATGGAGCATACATACGCTCCTCGAAAACATTCATGGTGTTACACTTGGTTTTTCACTTGAAAAGTGACAGAAACATTTGTGTGAAGAACTACTTTCATAGCTCCACACACCTACCCACACTAGCCAATCACAAAATTATTGGACTTGCTGACAGATTATCTATTTTTCAAAAACTTACAAGGAGTTGGAAGGAGCAAACAGTGGACAACACTATTAGATCATTTGGCATCATATGAACCAGTGGCATCATATGAACCATTGTATAAGGATACCTTGACCTGACACTCCTCTTGTGGCTTTGCAGCAGGTCTGGGCCGTATGGTAGTCTACTCCCTGGATGACTCTGCAGGAGGTTCGTTCTCTATCGATAAGTCCTCAGGCATTGTGGTCCTGGAACGCGTTCTCGACCGTGAGGTTCAGCCTGCTTATCAGATAACAGTCCATGCATCTGACCAGGGTTCACCAGTTCCCCTCTCCTCATTGGTCAACGTCACTATCACTGTGCTGGACATCAATGATAACCCACCTGTGTTTGAGCGCCGTGACCAGCTAGCGACAGTGCCAGAGGATGTGGGAGTGGGCACTGAGGTTCTGAGAGTTTACGCAGCCAGCAAGGACATCGGGACCAATGCTGAGATTACTTACAGCATCCGATCAGGCAACGAGCATGGGAAGTTCCATATCCACCCACTGACTGGTGAGTAACTACATCTACTAGTGATCCCTAAGTTCATTGAAACTTAATATACATTAAAGATGTTCCTATCCACCACCCTCTGCATCACTCTCATAAGGACACACATGAGAACACCTTGAGGGAATTTCTTCAGATTTGGCACAAATGTCTTTTTGGCCTCAACAATGAAATAGGGAGATGGGGACTATCTTCAGTGATTTATTAATCCAGATTTGGTTGTTTAGTCAGAACTTGTTGCATAAGGATGGTGTATGTGGGATTTAATCAGATATTTTACAGTGTGTGTGTTCATGGTAGTGAAAGAACATGAACATACATATATATATACATATATATATATATATATATATATATATATACATATATACATATATATATATATATACACACATATGCACAGTGTTTCCCCTACCATTATAGCTGTGCAGGGGCTACACAGCTGTTGAGGTTTGTTGAAGTTTGCATGAACCTCAACATGTTTAACAGAGCTACACCTGTAAGCAAAACAGCCAGCCATTGAACCTTTCAATTCCTCCTTCTGTAGCACACCAAACAAAATAAAGTAAGCCTTCCACAAAAGGGAATATTACCAAAAAAAAGTGATTTACACAGTCTTACAATCTTACAAATCAAAACAGCACAATAGCACAATAAATGTAATCAAGAAATCCTTTGACAAGAGGGAATATTACCAAAGAAAGTCTAAATCTAATCTAAAATCAAGAGTACCTGATATGATCTGAAAGGATATTCCCCTGATTAGGTAGCTTTTTAAACTAGCCCACCCATAGCCCACAGCCCGCCTAGTCTAATTTATACAAGTTTCATTTTTAAGCATCAGACTGTACCGCCTGCTTTTCATCTTAGCAAAACGGTCAGTGACTTACAGTGAACCTAAACTAGCCATAGTTTAATTTGGGGTCGCGATTTGCGAGTCTCGTGTTTTTGGCGTCGACACAACAGACAAAAAGTTTGAACCACTAGACTTTTAACCAGATGATCTTACCTCCCTCCACCTCATTCTCATCTCTCTTTGCTGCTTCCCTGTCCCTGGCTCCTCTGTTCATGATGACAGTAATCCATCACTGTGTAGTGGTATTATATACTACGCTTCGGCATTACTTGACAACATGTGTGGGCTACTGTCCGCTGGTAAATTTGCACCGGGGGCCACAGCAGCTTGCCTTCCAACTCCAATTTTGTGCGGACGCACGCTAGGCTTCATGCAGGTTTCATTCACTGAATATGCACAGCAAACCCAACGCCTGCAAGTGCAACCTCTCCACTCTTTGATATGCGGCACTGGCCCTACTACGTGGTTGAAGTAGGAAGAAATTGTGCCCATGCTATTCTTCCTTGACACATCAGTCATAGCGTAGCCCTACGGATATTCAGGAATGAATACGGATAATCAATAATGAAAAAAATAGGGTTATTTATGAAATGCGATTGGGAATTTTTACAGGAACACAGTGCATGTTTACTGAGGCACGTGCCCCAGTGAAAAGTGTCTGGCATTGCGCCTGGCTCCGATGCGCACACACACACACACACTCTGACACGTGCACACACAGAGAGACACATATGAGCAAACTAGAGTGCGGCTCAGGCCGCATTTTCCTGGCCAAACCCAACCCGAGTCCGAGACAATTATAACTGAGCCCGGCCCAAACCCGCAGCACGGCACTGTACTCAATGGAGTTTTGCGTTCAGGCTCGTCACGTAAATAACAAATTCCAGCACAACACAGCAGCATGGCAAGTGGGCCGAACCTGAGCAAAATTTTTGATTTGTCATCAAATTATATATGATGTGTTTATGATGATATGATGTACGCTCTCTCTCCTCACCTTGCTCAGGTGCCATTTTAGTTGCCCAGACTCTGGACTATGAGACCTGCAGGGACTACTTCCTGACAGTGGAGGCTCGTGATGGAGGCACACCACCATTGAGTGCCATTACAACAGTAAACATAAACCTGACAGATGTCAATGACAACGCACCCATGTTTAGCCGTGACCTCTACACTGCGGTGGTGTCAGAGGATGCCACCACTGGAGAATCTGTAGTCCAGGTAGGTTCCAGTCAGTGTTAGCTTTTTCCTGCATGTATGTGAGGCCTGATGATGGTATTTTTTCATTCTGTGCAAGATATATCTATTAAATATGCTCTAAATATCCATGACCCCCAGAGGATAGATTGTAATGTTTTTGGGGACTCCTTGACCTTTTCTTTACCACCACCATAATTTCTTCCTTTGTACAAAAAAAATATTAAAATCCATGCCATGACATCTACTGAGAAAATCTATGATCCCCAGAGGACGGATATTTACATTCTTCAGCAGACCTGAGCTTTCCAATAGTACCTCAGGCAGACTTTACATACAAGATAACCTTAGCCGCAATTCCACTGAGACGCATCACTACAGGCATGGCCACTTTAAAAATGCCTAGGCAAAGTGCGTTGGAAAAAAGAACATAATGTGCCCCCTTACATGTGCTCTCTCTCTCTCTCTCTCTCTCTCTCTCTCTCTCTCTCTCTCTCTCTCTCTCTCTCTCTCTCTCTCTCTCTCTCAAAGGCAGTGGCCTACATGAAACTATTGTGACATGATTTTTTAATTCTCCCTTCTCCCTCACATATGTGGCTCTCTCAAAGTCCAACAGCTCACTAGCTATCCATCTTATTTATTGGCATAGTAAAAAGCATAAGAGATTCACCTGGCTGCTCACCAGTTCCATGCATGTGTTTGTTGATTAGTATTTGAATGATGGGACAACCTTTATCATAATTAAATATGGCTAATATTAACCTTTCATCTGTATTTGTTGTTGTTCCACTGCTCCTACTACATATACCAGCATCAAAACAGTACCTGCTCCCGCCTCTTGGTTGATTTTTTTTGGCTGCTTGGACCAAATGTGATACTCATGAGCAGTGCAGCTTGCACTGAAAAGCTGAGAATGTTTAAACTTCTTTGCATGTCCAAGAACTGAAAAACTAGTATATTGTGTGTGCGGTGCAAGGGAAAACTGCATGCCAGGCCCACCAAGCATTAACCTCTGGGGCTGAAGAATGAAGCTAACATAGAAGTGCCTAAAACTAGCCCATTGAGGATGGCTCCAGAAGCCAGTCAATCCCTATAGACCTCCATGTTAAAATGCCCAACCTTATAGCAGAAACAGACATGTTTACAGCCTGGTGCAAAAAACAATTTTGGTCTCTATAGCTATTTTTTCCCTTCATAACAGCTATAGGGGAGGGGATTTTTTATATAACTCACCTGTTTACATTTTATTAAGGCTTAAAGTTGATTGAGGGTGAGAAGCTCTGAGTGACAGGCTGTCTGCTGAGAGTGCCCTCACATTCTCAGTCAGATCCACCCCTCGTTCCTCTTGCCCTAATATAGTCACTTCTGGCTCCAAGAAGCCAAGATGGTGACAGCTGAAATGCTGAACTCATGATTTCACGATGGGAGTCCACAAACCAACGTGTGATGTCACGGTTACTATGTCAATTATTTTTGTGGCTGTACCACTGGGAAAACAATGGTTTTGCAGGTGACACATTTCTTGGTATGCATCTACGTTATATTAATTGTCTTCACCCGTCATTTGCTCCTCTCAGCACCACTGTCCTCGTTCACTCTGGTTACATCTCATATTAATTATTGCAATTCTGTCCTCTTTGGTCTCCTTCTCAAAAGTCTTCATAAACTAAGATTCTGCTTTTCACCTTTAAGGCCCTTCATAATCAAGCCTTTTCATACCTGTCTGAACTCTTTCATATCTACACACCCTCCTGTACTCTTAGATCCTCCTCTGCAATCCAACTCCCATCACCATCTGTCCACTTGACTACCACGGGCTCTGGAGCCTTCAGCCGTTCTGTCCCCCATCTTTGGAACTCTCTCCCCCATGACATTTGCAATATTGACTCCGTTTTTGTCATGTTGATTAGGTTCTTTTTACCGAGTGATATGAGGACATCGTCCATGTGACATACGACACCTTCCAGCCCCTGTTGGCTTCTGTCACCATCCGGTTTTGGAAATGTTCAGGGGCAGAAGCAATGCTGAATGGCACCCGGTCAAAATAATAACGGTCAAATGGGGTGATGAATGTCGTGAGGACTGCAGACTCCCTAGCCAGTGGAATCTGCCAAAACCCCATATTACCATCCATCTTGATGAAGATCTGTGCCCCTGACAGCATACCAAGGGTTTGGTCCAAAGAGGGAAGAATGTACTTCTCCCTGCACACAGCATCATTAAGAGGGGTCAAGTCCACACAGATGTGAACTTCGTCTTTGTTTTTCTTTGGTGCCACAATCATTCCACAGCACCAGTCCATCGGCTCCTCAATCCTGCTGATAACTCCGAGCTGCTCCATTCTCTCAAGCTCTTTCCTGACCTTGCCCAGCAGTGGCAGTGCAACCCACGAGGTGTCTTCAATGCAAATGGTTGAGCATCAGGTTTGAGTTTTATAGTGTACTCCTTTTGCACCAGACCTAACCCCTCACACAGCTTTGGATATGCCTGTTGCACTCGCTTGTTGAACTCTGTTTGACTGGGTCATACTGCTGCCGTTGCTGATTTGTCAGATTTAGTCCTCTCAAGACATCGTCTGCCTCATCTCCCATGCAGTAAACTAGCGTGTTAACTTGGTTAATGTCGAATGAACTGTTCAGGTTACTTGCCAGTCTGAAGCGCTTGAACCGTCTGATCCACTTTTCCAACTCCCCTGGTCTTGAAAATTCAAAAGGATCGGGAGGATTTATTGTGAACGCTGCGGTTGGTGGAGGTGCTGCTGCCGCTGCTGCTGGAGGCTGCTGTTTGCCGTCCATGCTTTCTCCGTCGTCTCTTGTCCCATGCTTGGTTCACAAAATCACTTTCTCTTTTCCTCCTTCCCTTCTCTGCAGCCGAACTTCTGACACCATGTCATGTTGATTAGGTTCTTTTTACCGCAATAATGAGGGAATGTGACTGGTCTCTTAACTCCGCTTTATTTCCGCCACAGGTACACACATGAAAGACACACCCACCAGCTGATCACCTATGATCCCTTGCCCATGTGATGTCACTCTGACAGTGACACAGTTTTACATAACACCACACTTTTCACCTTCAAACCCCACCTGAAAACAAACCTTTTCAAGCTCGCATATTCAGTCTGATTTAATGGTGATATATCAAGACTTATATTGATGAGGACTATACGATGATGATTTTATATCTAGTTTTTATAAATATGACTTTTATGTAATTATTAAGTTAGTATTGTATTGTATTCTACTGAATTGTTTGACTTTATGATCTGTGGATACATTGCTGCTTGTGTTTTTGTTTTGTTTTTTAACTGTGTCTTCTAAGGTGTCCTTCAGTGTCTTGAAAAAGGCCTACAAATAAAATGCATTATTATTACAATAATTGGGGCCTCAAGAGAGCTCTTGCAAAGTCATGGTTATGTTGTTTGTTCTGTGCGTAAAGCTTTAGACCTTTAATTTCTTGTTAGACAGCACATTCTCTATTTATATGTTACTCTGTGTTTTTGTTTGTGAAGAGGTATGGTAGTGATACTGGTGGCTTGTCTTCAGTGAAATGATTTTGTTCAGTAGTAGCCTTGAAATATGTGGCAAGACTTTAAAGGGAATGTGTTTGTGTGTGAGAGAGCCTGTATATACTGATGCTTTTTTAGTAGGTAGTGGTATACAGTGTATTGAGGTGGATGTCATGCCTTTTAAGATGGGCCCCCTCTGAAAGTCAAAAAAATAATGGCCAAGAGTAATGCTATCATCAGCTTAACCTAGATGCTGGCAATTATTGAGTTTGTAATGTTAAGTAGTCTCCCAGGGTTTGATGGGATTTAGTGGTGTAAGCTTTTATTTGGTGAGCTTCACAGACAGAACAGGTGGTGAACGTGCAGGCAGCCCTGAGCCAGTTTTCATCCGTTAAATTGTTAACAGAATCACATTTTTACAGACATTGTGGGGTTTTGTATTTGCTTCCTATCTGTAAAAATGCAATCATATGCTGTTCTTCTCCATTTCCACTTCTACTTCTGTCCTTTACAGCATTCAGTTCCACTGAAACACAGCAACACAGATAAAGAGACTTATATAGTAAAGCTATCGGTCTGAATAAGGAAACACTCGGCAGACTTGTCTTTTCTTTTAAATAAAGGGATGGAGAAAAACGGGTCTGAAATAGCCTTAAATAGCTAAATTAGGATTCATACAGTGCTACTATTATTACCTAACAAAGTGTATTATATGAAAAGCAAGTTGTATATCATCTGATTTTCTGATAACTACTAACAATATATTAGAAAATAATTTAAAAGTCACATATCGGAAAAAGTCAGATTTCCATGGCCATTTTGTTATAAAGCAGGCACAGGTGCTCTATAAATACTGTGACATTATCTGAATGCTCAGTCCCACAGAAAAAAGCATACAGTCCATATACAGCAACTGTGTCTTTAAAATGAGCCATCAGGAATTCAGTGAAGTTGTGATGTCACAACATGAGGTAGAGGTTGGTGCTTCTGCCATGACGGCCATTCCCTGGCTGCAATGACGGTACAGAGATGCCGAGAGCACAGATATGGAGAACCCGGAAGAACTGCCTAATCAGAACAGACTGGATTTCTGAGAGGGGGGCTTAAAAAGGCAGGTGCTAAAACGGAGTGTTTCAGACAGAGAGGGAATACAGGTGTATTAAGGCAGACAGCATGAGAAAAATAATGTTGTTTTTTTTAACATTTAAACATGTTCTAGTAGAAACCCCAGTGTATGAACCTGAAAATGAGCATAAAATAAGACCTTTAACGACAGCTTTTGGATGAGCTCAGAATATAATAAATGTGTTAATTTTTTTTTTTTTTCATTTCAAAGCAGGTACTACTTGATGACACAAGAGAACTAACTTAATTTGTAATGATGCTCTTTTATAATGTAATAACTTAGAGGAATGTGATAAATTATTGTTATCTTTGTTATTTAAATTATGTCTAGAGTTTAATTGTTTTTGTGTATAACTAATACAGTCAAATGCATCAAAAACTTTTCCTGTGGTGCCAGGTGGTAGGAAATGTCACCACGACTTTATCAAAGCAGATGCAAATTATTAGAATTCAGAATATATGTTGACAGAAATGCAAGTTTCATGCTATGTTTCATTTTCAGTTATAGTAGGCCTAAATTAAAAGGGCCATTCCTGTGTTTATACAACTTAGTCTCACTCCAAAGTCTCTTTCCGGATAATAAGGTCCGAAAACTTCCAGCATTAAACTCAGACGAAAAAAAAAAGTCCTTTCACACTGGCTGGTTGCGATTATTGTTTACGGCACCCTGCAGCATCAGGGGTAAAGGCAGCGGAACAACATCGAAAGTTAAGGTGGCTGAAGTCCGAGTTGGGCGGGGGTGCAGGGTGGTGGGTGGGTCCAACAACCACCCACTTTCACCCAGTTAGCTGGTGTTCGCTTCGCCAATGATTGTAAAGCCAAACCCTGTTCTTTTTTCTACATCCAACCACATGCTTTTGTAGCATTTATTTTGAAAGAGAATGTATGCAAACTGTACATTTCCTGTGAAAACAGAAGTTATATATTGAAAACATACATTGCATGTAACAGACTGAAGTTGACACAATGTCCCAGAATGTCAACAACCAACGCACCCAGGGTACCTTGCACGTCATATGTTGACGTGGAAAGTCCACAGCCAAACATTGATATGTGATGTGTTGGAGTGGGAATGTGTTGGTTTATACATGCTGTTGCCCATTAATGACTTTACAAAGCGTAGCACAGTGTTTTACATTTTTTGTGTATTTTCCCAACATTCCTGACAGCCTGTAGACATATCTGCTTCCATTTGTGTCACACCTTATATCTTTATGTGCTAATGTACACTTTAGAAATAAATTGATTTTTACTACACAATGATAATATAACATGTCAAACATATAATGTTCACAATGTTCAAAGTGATGGATCACTGATCTCAAACATGTTTCAGCATCCTGTAAAATGGTTTTCATAATGTTCTCACATTCACTGAATCCCATGGCTGCTTGGCAGGTACTGAAGGTAAATCACTTTGAGAAGTCAGCAGTACAGCATGCTTCGGAAAATGGCCAGCAGTTATGGAAAGAAAACAGTATTTTCAGAAAATGGGTTAAAACATACATAATTAATGCTACAAAGCAGCATAAATAGGCACTGAAATATACTGTAATATCTGTGAAATGTATTTAGTCATGAATTAAAATAGAATATTTGGAGCAGAGAGGGTTCATATTTGTACAGGTTATTAGGAATTATTGATATGTATTTGAAAAAAATATTTCATCAACATATAAAGCATATGTTTACTTAAAGTATAGGACAGGGACAAAGGGTGATTGTCCCTCACAAACTGCATACACTCAGATGCAGATGACACAGCCATTCTTGCATTGCTGAACAATAATGACTCCTTCGCTGCCTACAGACATGTCATTTCCCATTTCAGCACATGGTGTGACAATAACTACTGTATCTCCACCTCAACATCTCCAAAACCAAAGAACTGATTATCAGCCCTCCCAAAACCCTGACCCCCCTCCCCAGTCTCTTCATCAATGGGGACAAGGTGAAGGAGGTGGAGTCTTCCAAATATCTCGGCATCACATTGGACAATAACCTTAGCTTCAATCAGCACACCACAGACATTTACAAACGTTGCCAACAGAGACTGACGGCTGTATGCAAACTCCGACACCTGTCTGTTCAACCCCAACTCCTCCTCCTTTTGTACCACAGCATTGTTGAGTCGGTTCTGTTGTATGGTGCCATCTGCTTCTTGCCCATGCTCACAGTTGTTAATAGAAACAAACTCTTGAAAGTAGCCCACTTTGCAAGCAAAATCATCTGACAGTGTCACCTCATCTCTGACCCGTAAAGCCCTTAGAATCACACAGGACCCTGACCATCCACTCCATCAACACTTCATTCCCCTCCCCTCCGGCCGTAGGTACAGGCTACCTCTGTGCAAAAATGCCAAGTTCAATAAGATATTCATTCCTGCAGCTATACGTGCCCTAAATGTAATGTAACCCCCGTTTGTCTGTTAAATGTTTTGCACTGACTGTAAAAAGAATTTCCTTGCAAAGGACTAAATAAACTAAACTAAAGTAAACACTCACACTTCCTCTGTGTGTGTGTGTGTGTGTGTGTGTGTGTGTGTGTGTGTGTGTGTGTGTGTGTGTGTGTGTGTGTGTGTGTGTGTGTGTGTGTGTGTGTTTTCAGCTGGTTGCAGAGGACATTGACAGTCAGCTGAATGGAGCCATTCTCTATTCCATTATCACTGGAGACCGAGACAACCAGTTCTTCATTGACCCACTCCGTGGGGTCATCAAGGTCAACAAGCCACTGGACCGTGAGACAGTGAGGACATCTACACACACACACACACACACACACACACACACACCACACACGACAGTTTGGTCTCGAAACAACTGTAGAGAAGCTTTACACAGCAGCACTTCTTTACACTACTTCAACACTTGTAGCAGTGCAGTGCAACTCTGTATAAAGACTTTATGTGCATTACAACACTTTATTAACCTATAGGCCGCTCCTGTCTCAAGGCATTTAAATTGATGAGCTTTAATCAATCCCTCCAGGATTTCGCAAGCTCCTCTGGGATTATTGTGACCTAAAATGCCTGATTTCATGGCAGCTTTTCTTAAAAAACACACAAAAAAAACTTGTGATGCATGTTGCAATGTTTGTAGGTGTTTTGTTTTCTTCAATTAATTTGTGGGGGCAAGTAAAAATTGCAAAAATAGTTGTGATGTTACTGATTAGGAGCCTAATATTCTTTGCATTCAGTCTTTCGCACAGAGCTAGAATCTATTTGTGATGGTGGGGGTGCGGGCAGCAACAGCTAATTGCTGATGATCATCTACTGCTGCTATTCAACACAGCGCTCTCCTCCTGCTCTTTCTGCCTGGTTAGCACAAGCTAACACAGAACAACATGATTTCATCACTATTGGTCATATTTTGCTGCTTGGGCAGGGGCCCCACCGCAGTGGTTAACAGCCGCAATCAAGTCTTTATTCTCCCATCCACACAAAAATGGCTCAACTCTGTCTATTAACCTATTACTCACTATTTGGTAATGTTATGCCTATGTCTGTTTGTGTGTGACTATCCCAGGCATAGAGCTCCAGTCCTGCAGCAGCACTCTCATGATACATCAGCTCTACAATGAAATGAGATTTTATGCGGTTTAAATTGTCAGACTTGCAATAAAGTTGTGGTGATTGGACAAAATTGCAAGGTTGCACAGACAGGGGCATAGCACCAAATTCTGGGCCCTATGCATTAGCAGCAGCTATGGGCCCCCTGCCTGCTCTTGATCCATGTCTCTCTTGCACAACTTTTGAAATGTTTTCTTTTTACAAAGTCAGTTTGCTGTCTTTCTGTCTTTTTTTTTTTTAACCCAGCTTTTCCGTTCTTGGGGAAAGACATGACAGTGTTTATTAGTGCTCCAGCATGAGCAGTCACTTGACTCTAGCTGCATTCAGAGATAAAACCTAGATTTGAGCTCAGTGACTCAGTGGGTAGAGTCTTGTCAACGTGAAAAAAAATATTTTTTCAAGCGGATGTCTGAGTTATAACATGATTGAGCTAACTAGAGTAGTTTCATTGTCATCCGACAATGGGAGGCTTTTAACAGATGACGTCCTGATGTTAGTTTATTGAGTTATTACCTTATTTTTATAGTCTATGGTTATTACAGACACCGCTAACGGCTAACGTTAACAGCTAACGGTTAGCCCAGCTAATTTACGATAACCATGTTAATTACAAAACGTACACACAGAAATAGTAACGTTTGTTCAATCATTGTGTTTATAGACTTAACAAACATCAGATTAGTCTACAGGATGATATAGTGATATCAAAAATGTGATAAATAGCTAAACTCTGCTGGTTTTCTACCCGAAGTATTTGTAAACAACACGGCGATTCCCTGGGGGCACCGTCGGAAGTGAAAGGTGTGAGCGATCGTTAGTCAAAAAACTCCGGGCTGTGCCTCCAGAGGTAAAGGAAGAAAAAAAAAATTATTATTATTATTTAACTGATGAATTTCCAGATTGCTCCATTATTGACCCGATCAAATAAAATGGTGGCGCTAGAGAGCTAATTCTGATCTAGGCCGAACTGCCGTATCGATTTTTAATAAACTTGGTAGATATGTGGAACAGGACGCCTCAAGGTGACTGGAGAAATTTAACTCTAATTGGCAACTCTGTGGTGTTATAACAACAGAAAAATGCTTAAAAATGGCTAAAATGCGACCAATTGCTGTGGCTCCCCCTGTGGCCGAATGTTTGTTTTTTTTCCTAGTTTTTGGTATGACAAAGTCATGGTATGGTATGCTGAACATAACCACGGAAACTGTCAGTGTGTCATTCTGTCAGTCAGTCATTCTATCTGTCACGTTTTTCAAAAACTCTGTCTGAATAAATTGCTCTTCTTAATGGGTTCAGTTGACTATTTAATCTGCAGTTTCCTATGACCCATATCCCAAACACACACCATGTGAAACTGTACGTGGGCAACTGTGCACTTAATGGGTATGGAATAGTATTTCCTAAACAAACAAAAAAAAAGGGACGAAACCTAGTTTAGGGGCAGACTAAACCGCTTTTTGCACCTTGAAGGGGTGAGAGTGGCCTCTGAGAGCTTCCACTGTTATTCCTAAATTCAGTCTTTCAAGCAACTTATTCAGCCAATTTTAATTTAGTTTTGGCACTAATTACTTAGGGGAAAAAAAACTTTTTCTTTCTTTTACAGTTCTGTTATTAATTTTAACATAATTACAAACAAAACATAACAGAAGAAACAAAAACACATTCCCATCCCACAATGAACATCCCTTACCCCTGCTGTCACTCTACAACATTAAACTAGGTCTTATTTAGAGTTGTATAACGTGTTCACGTGTCAAATTGTACACAATCAGAGATTACAGTTGATACAAAACACTTAAAACAAAGAAAGAAAGTTAAAACAAGAAGAAAGAGTTATAATGAAAAGTTGCGCAGAAGCAGTACGTTCGAGCTTGAGATATAAAAAGATAAATGAATAAATAGGTAGAGGATAAATCAATGAAAATTAAATAAAAATTGAGCTATCTATTCCTGTATTTGAGTGGAGGGTTCATCAAAGAATGTCAAAAAAGACCTCCACACTTTGAAAAACTTATTTTCAGAACCCTGCAGTGTATATCTGATTTTTTGCAAGCTTCAGGTTAACAGAACATCCCTTATCCAGTGAGAAATTGGGGGTGGGGCAGCCTCCTTCCACCTCAGTAATATCAAGCGGCGTGCCAGAATGGTGGTGAAGGCAACGATCCTGTGGCCTCCTACAGGTAGTTTCATCCCTTTGGGAACAATTCCAGATATTGACATTAGGGGGTTTCGATAGTTTTGTACTTTTAAGACAGTAGACAGAGCCTGAAAAAATAGCCTTCCAGTACCCCTCTAACTTAGGACAAAGCCAGAATGTGTGTATCAGCAGTCTTACACCTGTCACATGTAGGGTCGAGTCTAGACTTAGAAAGATGCACCCGATGAACTACTTTAAATTTAATGATAACATGCCTAGCACACATAGAAGAGGAGTGAACTCTTTCCAATATCCTAGCCCACGTTTCCTCATTAATTGTTATTTGAAGGTCCTGTTCCCATGCTGTTCTAATTATAACCAGCGAAGACTCTAATTTAGAAATTATGCTGAGTTTTGATGAAATTGCACCCTTGTCTGTTGGGTTCAAAGACATAATGTCATCAGTGAATTTGTTGGAGGGTTTGTTAGGAAATTGTGGGATAGCACTCCTAACATAATGTCGAATTTGTAGATATCTAAAAAAAAAAAAGTGGGAATTGGGTATATTAAATTTCTTTGACAGCTGTTCGAAAGGGGCAAATTTGTTCTTTATTAAAAGGTCGTTGAAACATTTCAGGCCCCTCCCGTGCCACATATTGAAGGATGCGTCCTGTATTGAAGGTGGGAAGAGGTGATTGGATGCTAACGGGCTAGAAAAACACATATCTAGTAGGTTTAAATGTTTCCTGAATTGTGAATAAATTCTAAGTGAGTGACTGACTACAGGGTTAGTACTGAGCATATTCAGTGGTAGAGGCATAGAGGTACAAAACCAAACTTTTTATTCCAGGTTTTCACACCGATGCATACAGAATTCATGGGAATTGGCTGAATTTGCATTAATTGTTGCAATTGTTGTGAACATCTTGAAGGGACTGTTTAATTATGTTTATGATATGAAACTCCTGAAACTGACATGATACAATCAGTTGATGGTTGAAACAATGAGGACTCATTGCTCTGTTGTTGAAAGAGTAACTAAACCCCCAAAATACTTTTGATTGTGGTAGCATATTATCTTTATTGGCATGAATGTTGATGTACATTAATTGTAAAATGAATGTACATAATAAAATATGTCTATTTTATGAACCTGGATCAGAGTTAATTATATCAAAACAACTGTTATATCAAAATAGAAGTCTACGATTAATGTAACAATTAATTTTTGCAAAATTTTATCTTGCAGCAAGCAAAAAATCTAGCTTCTTACATTGTTTTATTCAACAGATTATTACATCATGCCTTATATTTCCAATGCAATCTATTGGTACAGTCCTTACGATATGCAGCTGTATCAGTTGACTGTCTCTGTGCCAGCATGAACAGGCAGTGTGTGAAATGAGCTGCTGTGGTGTGTGCTCTGAGTGAATACCTGCAGAATGTGAGCTCTTCTGGTTGCCTATCTTAGATGTAAGGAAGGAGCGTGTTGGCAGCTGATGAGCTCACTGGGAGATGGTTTTCTGTGAGATGGATCCCTGACCAGATGGCAACTAATCACACTTGAACAGGAAGCACGTGCACAAAGCAGCTCTGAATATGAGCTCTTTAATTTGCAGCAGGAAAAAAGATAGAATTCATGAACACCCCCTGCCTGCCGCCCCCCCCCCCCCCCCCCCCCCCCCTTTGCTCTGAGCTGTTTTCACACCCTGCCTCTTTCTTCCTCATCCTCTGCTTCTTCCTCATCTCCCTCTCCTCCGCAGTGCTTGAAAACTTCAGAAATGTTCATATTCCTATCATAAAGTATTCAAGAGTGCGGTCGATGAGCTGTGCTCAGAAAGAGAGTGCAGGGGCGTGTGGGGATCAAAGCTTTTGGCTGATGAAAGTGTGTTTGGGGTTATCACACAGAGAGCAGCAGCTTTCTCTGTGTGTCAGTGTATACGTGTGTGTGTATGTATATGTGTGTGTGTGCATTCATGTGCGTGTGTGTACAGTGCCGATGCGTCCGTCCATGTGTCTATGCATTAATACTTCGATATGTGCATGTGTTTACATACGTTTTCTCATCTCATTTCCATACTAGTTCTTCTATTTTCTCCCCTTCTCTCTGCTAAGCAGGTCATAGTTGTTTACTACTGAGGTTTATTTTTTTGTATGTCTCAGGCAGCAGAATATTGCTTTGTTGCTGCTTTTGCATTTCTCCTCACTATGCTTCATTAGTTCTTTATTATAAAGTAAAATGGAGAAATAGAAAAAAAAAGTCTGCTGCAGGTTTAGAGAAGACTCAGCGGCATGCCAGGGAAACAAGACTTGTGTGAGTGTGTGTGTGTGCGTGTGTGTGTGCGTGTGTGCGTGTGTGTGTGTGTGTGTGTGTGTGTGTGTGTGTGTGTGTGTGTGAGAGAGAACTTAAACATTCTCAACTCTTCCACAGACAACCACATACACAAGCACTCTTTCTATAATATGAAATCTTTGATCCAGTGAATCTGTCATCTCACAGCACAGTTTGGAGGGATCAAAGGCCCTAAACCAATCAAGACACCTTTTATCTGCCAATCAGAGCTGTTTTGTTTGACACTTATCCAACTGATTGTAGACAGGCAATGGAAAATCATACTTGATTAGCATCTATTACTATTGCTTGATATGTGATCAAGTCAGTGTGCATTTATGTATCCTGTTATGCCAAATAAAATATGATAGCAAATTCAACCCTTCATAGAGCTGCAAGTGGCTGTTCTGGGGTTTGAGTTAACATGGACTGTTAGAATTTGAAAGCTGCAAACAATCAAGACCCACACATTCACACATTCACACATTCCAACACCTGCATTAAATGTAACAGATAGTTTTTGTTTTCTTTTCTTTTCTTTTCTTTTCATTTCTGTTCTTTTTTCCCCCAAAGATTATTTATTTGGCCTTTTGCAGTTATTTGATAGGACAGGTTAAGGAAAGGGGGAGAGAGGGGAGATGGCCAGGTTCCTAGGAAGTGCACCAGGCTTTGAAGCCAATTGTCATAGTGGCCAAACAGTGGTACTGCAATATTCAGGGTCGGTCACGTGATGCCCTGTGGCTTGAAAAGACTTTTCCCCATGGACTCAGATTGGGAAAGAGACGTCTATAAATCTGTGGATACATTTTTTTTGAGTGTCACAACCCCCACAAAATGACTCGTTCCACTATAAAGATTGAATCCTTTTGTTACGATAACATTCTGAGACAAGTCTAGAAGAGCCGCAACATTAAATAATTTTTATTATCCTCATTCAAGTTGCTAAGTATTAAATTGAAAGTTAGCCGCTCGGCAGGTAGAAGTTGGTCGCTCAGCCGCACTTGACTGCACTCTGCCTTGCTTGGTGATCATAAGTCTTTAGTGCACCTGCTCTATGGGCCTAATAATGTGGAAGCAGCACCAATCATCCGACTAACTTCCTACCACAAAAACAGCCTTTTGGCTTCATGTGCCATTCAGCAACGTTCATAGGAATGAACAGGGCTCCTGTGCCAATGCTGTATCCATGTCTCTTAATAACTCTATAGGGTTAGCATGCAGCAAATGGCTACAGGTTGGAATTGAACCTGGGCTGCTGCAGTAAGGACACATAGGGTGTCTGCTCTCCCAGCTGAGCTGCTGGTCGCCCCAAACTAACAGGTTTAAGGCTTGTTCAGTTACAACCAAATCTGCAGGGCCATGCTTCTTTTCAGCAATGTTGTTGTCCCCTGTCGGTCAATTGCAAAAAGATCTTGGGGACATTATTCAATAGCTTTATTCAAAATTTGGTAATGTTTGGACAAACTGTCATTGATTTATGGCTACATTTTGCACCAGGCCAAGACATTTGAACTGGTGGCACCCCCTCTTGGGCAATTTCAAAATAATTTTACATGTGTGGTTCAATATTGTTATGAAATATATCCTGCAAGTTTTATAAAGATTGGACGAACAATTTTTGATTTATGATATGACATGGCCATGTTTTGTATTTGTAGCGTGCAGGTTTGAGGTCCTACAAGAGTTAAGCCCCTTTTTAAGAACCTTGTTCAAGATCCAATGAGATATCAACAAGCATTTGATAACTTTTGATAAGCTTGATCCAATAACAATTCATATTAATTTGGGTGCAATCTGACCTACAGTTAAGTTGGAGATGTCAATATTGTGTGTTTTTTTTTTTTTTTTTTTTTTTTTTTTGTTAAATGGTGGAAACATAGATGTAGATTTCAGGGGGGGGGGGGGCTAGGGGACACTTCCCCTTCAATATTCAGAATATGTGCATTTGCATAAAACCAGATTGCAGAATATTAAAGGTTTTATGCTCAGACTTTTCTGTTGGAAGACCCCCAAGCTGACAGCTAGCAGCAAACAATGTTAACTCCATAAATAGGTTTAACAACAGCGACTGTGCTGACAGAGCTAACAGTGTTAACCAGGGATAATTGGAGGATGGAGGCTACACATACACTGCACTGCTGTACACTGTTACTGCCATGACGGCAGATATCCAAGCTGCCAGACATTTCTTCAGAAAATAATTGGTGATATAACAGAGGCTACATCCATGATCCTTGGTTTTGTTCTTTCATGGTATATACATCTTCCACTGTGTCTGTCTCTCTAGGTTCCTAGCTACTCGTTGATCATCAGAGCTCTGGATAGTGGAATCCCACCCATGTCCTCCACTGTGATGGCCAACATAGACATCTCTGACATCAATGACAACCCACCCACCTTCTCCCCAGCCAACCTAACTACTGTCATACAGGTAAACCTCATCATTGACATTAAATTGACTTAAACATAAAGATAATTAAAGGAAATGGCCACTTTAGAATGAAAATTCAGACAGCACGTACTGACCCTCATGCCAACAAGAAGTCCAGTATAGTTTTTTAATCCACAAAACTCATTCGGGGTATTGGAGGATAACAACTAGCTGGAATAACAGCTGCACTTGAAGTGCATGGAACCCACATTTTGAAAATGTAATAAAACTCTGCTAATGTATTCTCTCTGCAGACTAGGCCTATGTCAGCCTAACTAGGGGCTAATCCAAGGCAACGCTGAGCCAGCCCTAACTATAGGTTATTAAAAACGAAAGTCTTAAGTCTAGTCTTAAATGTGGAGATGGTGTCTGCCTCCCTGACTGGTCCGCTAACAGTAATAGGGACGCTTGTGGATATAAACCAGAAACAGGGACGCTTGTAGATATAAACTTTTCTCCGTAACAATGGCAATCAAATGCGGACCACCACTTCCACCTCCAGCCGCTCCAACAGGGAAATCAGTTGGTTAAAGAAAGAATATAGCAGAAAAGCTAACACTTAGAGAGAACTCGATGCTGCAAGAGCCAAAACTCGGGTCAACATTTGCTCTGCTTTTGAGCGATGACAAAGACAGATGCACCTTCATCCTTAGCTAAAAAAGGATGAGATGGTCGCAGAGTTTCTGCTGGACAGGTATTTTTA
This sequence comes from Epinephelus awoara, assembly GCA_035609425.1. Taxonomy (NCBI): domain Eukaryota; kingdom Metazoa; phylum Chordata; class Actinopteri; order Perciformes; family Serranidae; genus Epinephelus; species Epinephelus awoara. The sequence continues at coordinate 3,943,181 of CM069297.1, forward strand.
GTTTGCCTCTAATGTAACATAGGCTATAACGTTATATATGACAACACAGCATCCAGTTGCTAATGGGTAACGTTAGCCAACTGTAGCGCAGCCTCTGAAACATTAACGTTATCTTCCTTGTGCGTTTCCACTTACTTGTAACTTTAACACTACTATCTTACGTTAGCACTGAAACCTTATTCTAAAACTCATTGGTCATCACTGACTCCAGTTGAGTTTTAAAACTCCAGGGTTGTATTTGACTGTCTTGGTTGTTACATTACACTTGCTCTCCTCTTCTGTGTATCTGCTGTTACCTTGCCAACGCCTACTTCTATCATAGACTTAATGAGGACGTAATGGAGAAGGGGGGAAGTAGGCCTTTGGAGGGAGGTGGGAGTTGTGGATGTTCAAATTTTTGCTCAAAGTTCAAAGTGCTGTGTGAAATGCAAGAAAGGTAAGAGTAGCTTTAAGTGATGTATTGATTAAAGAAAACAGCCAAATTACAGCCATGGGTGGTTTTCATTGTTTGGTAAGAAAATCCAAACTGCATTGGTGCAGCCCAAAAATCTGGGCCCTTAAGCTTCCCCTTTTAATACATCCATTGATGCCTGAAGAAATAACTGCCTCAGCAGATAAATACATGGATCTGTAGTGGCTATTAGGAAAAGGGAATTAGGTAAATGTTTAAAGACCAAAAGGTTATAGTATACAGACAAAGTGTTTGCAGTGACTTTTTTCCCCAACAAACTCTAATCACTTTCGCCCCTTTCCACTGCACAAAAAAAAACCCATTAACACCTGCCATCATACAGCTTTTTAAGTGTAATGAGAAAGGTAACAATTGGCATTCACACCCAGGTCAAATGACAGTGGTCACAGATATTTATTGGCTCTGGCTCCGACTGGCAGTGATGGAAATACAATACCCAGGTGAATGCACTCATTTTAGCCCCTTTACTGGTGAGATGCCATGACGCACTACCACAAAATACTGTCTGTCAGCACTTTTTAGCAGCACTCAAACATCATTCCAAATTAGCCTGCACAAGTTTGAAAAAGAGATACTTTTTTTTTTTTTTTAAATGGCCCCCATGCTGCTTGCTGCTTTCTGCTGTTTACTAGCCTGTTTTCTGGTCTGTCAATGACATCAAACATGACACACCAGTTTAAAAAAATTGTAAAGGTATGCTGCAGAACTGTGTACATGTCTCTAGACTACTGGCAATGGGAGAGGAGTCTATTGCCGATTTTTAGCAGGTTTTTCCATGTTTAAAAAACCTCTGTACACAGCGGTGGACTGGGACACAAATTCAGCCCGGGACATTCAGCCGCACCGGCCCTCGAACCAGCCCACACAATGGCCCACACGTTTTCTACCTATAATCCTCTATATGCTTGTACACACTACGCTGTCCTCAGAATCAACTGCATAAGAAAATCAGCAGTTATTGTCTAATTCCAGACTATAAAATAAATGCAATAATGAATAGGCCACAAATGGCTATGTGCTTATTATTTAACTTAAAATAAGAGCATATATTTTCTTTTAGTGCAGGTTTAGATTATAATGACTTAATGCAATACCTAGTAGGCTAGTTAGCCTCTTGAACCGAACACCTACAAGAAATACGCAATTTGCCAAAGCCAACCTTGCACATTACACACTCACGAACATTAGCTCACGTTAATGCACCTGCTATAATGGCACTGTCGGCTCCAGCTCTATCTCCGTCGTTAGCAACACCAGCAGCCTTGGCCTGTCAACCAAGGCCGCGACCAAACAGGTCAGTTATTTTGGAGCACTTTGCTGCCTCTACTTGTAAAGATTTAAGGTTTTTTTTAAGTTTTTTCAAGTTTTTTTCCGCGCCACCCTTTCTTGTTTTACCGGCGTTTCCTGTCTAACGGTCATTGGAAATTGTAAGCACTGAGCAAGGTTTAATAATACAGGCAGTAGTTGAAGTCAACCAATTTGAAATCTTGCCATTAGGATTTCCTAGAGGGACTGACTAAAAACGATATATGTTAAAGGGGAGTGGCAGGGTTACTTATCAGTACCAATGACTCAGTTATATGAACAGGTGCTAAGAATTCTGGCTTTGTATTTTCAAGGTCGTAAAAATTCAGTTCTCTTTGAATACATCATCTTCCCAAAATCAATAATAATAATAATAATAATAATGATAATAATAACAATAATACATTTTATTTGTATAGCACTTTTCAAAGACACGTTACAAAAACAGAAAAAACAAGATAAAAACAACATAAGAGCAGCAAAACACATTTAAGAGCAAGAATCGGGATTGAATGCAAGCCTGAACAGGTGGGTTTTGACCAAAGATTTGAAGGAGTTTAAGTCTGTACAGTTACAGATGTGTTGGGCAGAGAATTCCAGGGGGAGGGGGCAGCAGTGGAGAAGGCTTTTCCCCCCAGGTTTTGTGTTTGGTCCTGTGTGGTAGAGAGAGGAGATTTGCATCAGAGGAGCGGAGACTGCAGGAGGGGGTGTGATGGTGCAATAGGTCAGTGAGGTAAGATGGGGCCTGGTTATGGAGAGCTTTGAAGGTGAGGAGAAGGACTTGGAACTGAATGCGTTGAGGAATTGGGAGCCAATGGAGGTTCTGAAGGCCAGGCCTGATGTGGTTGCAGGACTGGGTGAGGAGACGGGCAGCAGAGTTCTGGATATACAATAGTTTGTTGAGGACTTTAGAAGATGAACCATACAGAATGCTATTGCAGTAGTCGAGTCTGGATGTTATGAATGCGTGAATCAGAGTTTCTGCAGTGGAGAAGGTGAGTGAGGGGTGGAGCCGAGCTATGTTTTTTAAATGGAAGAAAGAGGTTTTGGTGATATGATTAACGTGCGGTTTAAATGAAAAGTTGCTGTCAAAAGTGACTCCGAGGTTGCGTAGATGTGGTGATGGAGAAAGTGTGGAATTTGTAACATTAAGGCTAAAATTACGGATGGTTTTAGTAAGGGAACTGGGGCCGATTAGGATCATGTCTGATTTGTCACAGTTGAGTTGTAGAAAGTTAGTTTGCATCCAGGATTTTATTTCAGTGAGGCAGTTTTCAAATGTGGAGCAGATTGCTGTAGTGATGGATTTGGTGGCGATGTAGATCTGGACGTCGTCGGCATAGCAGTGGAAATGGAGGCCATATCGGTGGATTATGTTACCAAGCGGGAGAATGTAAAGGATGAAAGGGAGAGGACCAAGCACAGAACCTTGGGGGACGCCTTGGGACAGAGGAGCGGTAGAGGAGGTGCAGTTATTGATATGAATGTATTACTGTCTGTTGGAGAGATACGATCTGAACTAGGAGATAGCCGTGCCAGTGATGTTGTAACAGGTTTTAAGACGGAAGAGGAGGGTGGAGTGGTTAATCGTGTCAAACGCAGCAGTGAGGTTGAGCATGAGTCTGCAGAGAGGAGGAGGTCGTTGGTGACTTTGAGACGAGCTGTTTCAGTGCTGTGTCGTGACCGGAAACCAGATTGAAACGTCTCAAATAGGTCATTGGAGGTGAGATGTGTTTTGAGGTGAGTGGCAACAATGCGCTCCAGGATTTTTGACAGAAAGGCGAGGTTGGAGATGGGCCGGAAGTTGGTCTTCATGTCGGGATTGAGTCCGGCTTTTTTGAGGATGGGGGTGACAGTGGATGTGGGACTGAGCTGGAGCTTAGGGAGGCATTGATAATTCTGGAGATGAGTGGGGAGATAGAAGGGAGACAGGACTTAACAAGTGAGGAAGGGATTGGGTTGTGAACTGATGTAGAGATACTAATACCTGTAGTGGCTTTTGTAAGGTCCAGAGGGGTTAGTGGGGGGAAGTGTGACAGTAGTGGAATGGAGGTGGGGGGAAGAGCAGGTGGAGGGGTCGGGATGGGAGGGGAGGTGGTCAGGTTGCTGTAGATCAGGGGTGGCCAACCTGTGGCTCGCCAGCAAGCGGGTCTTTGCCTATCAGTGTGCGGCTCTTCGATCCATTAATTAAAACCATCGGCATGCGGCTCTTCCGTCATAAAAAAAATCAATTTATAGTTATGAGTGCGTATGGCCCTTTAAGAAATGTAACAGGCTTAAGTGGAGTGAGTGAGAGAGAGAGAGAGAGAGAGAGAGGAGTGCGCACGGGCAGGTGAGAGGGTGTGGAGTTCGGGAGGAAGGCAGGACTGCAGTGCGGTGGCGATATCACACAACAAAAAATGTCAGGGAAGAAATGCGTGTCTTTGTGTGTGTGTGTGCGTGTGTGGAGACAGTATGAGAGAGGGACTGTGTGTGGATGTGCGTGGAGTAGTGTTGCACGGTATACTGGTACCAACGGTAGACCGCAGTGGGCTGCTACTTAAACAACACGGTACATGACATGGTGCCACTACTGTGGGATAAGGCTTACCGGCGAGCGAGAAGACCGGCTCCAGGAGAATAAATTGGCTTCATATCTGCCCAGAAATACCTGAACAGCCGAGCCATGGTGGCACACAGTTATGTGACGTGTCAGAGGAGAAACGAACCGTTTACATTTCTGTCACTGTGGCAGGTAACGGCCCACAAACCTCACCACACTTTAGGGACTGTCCTTTACTTATGGAGGGACTTGTCAGTGGAGGGTGGCTGGTTGATTCTTATTTTATTTATTTATTTTATTTTGATCCCCCCCTATATTAATCACTTATTGATGCTGTTTTTCAAGTATGAATAAGTTAATAAGTAATTTATTCCATTGAAATATCATTGATGTATTATAGAAAAGTGATTTATCTTTTTGTAAATGACAAAAGGCACATCTGCCTCACTTTTGCTGTGGTATCCTGATACTACTCAGAACTGTGATACTTTCATTGGTATGGTACAGTGGGTGCCAATTTTGGTACCGCGACAACACTAATTTGGAGAGAGCATGAGAGTGGGAGAGACTGTGTGGATGTGGTGGAGACAGTATGAGAGGGAGAGACTGTGTTTGTGTGTATCACTATTCATGGTTATTCATTTGTGTGTGAGATAAATAAATCTGGCTTTGAAAATTGGAAATGCTTGGATTTTGATTTTATGTCATTTCGTGTTTGTGTGAGAGAGGGAGTGCGTTTGTAAGCACACGTGCATGATGTGACTCTTTGTACTACCACAGTAATTTTTGTGGCTCTTGGTCTGACTGGTTGGCCACCCCTGCTGTAGATGGTGTTGATTTATTTATTTTTTTTAATGTAACCTCAAACAGGGAGGTCTAAGGGATGTACCCGAATCTAAATACAGTATTTGGGAGAGCACAAATAATGCGATGGAGAAGATATTTATTGTGCCAAAAGCTGGTCACTATTACTCTGAAAAAAAAGTCACCATTGACATGTTTGTTTCTTTAAATTGACTCATATCATTGTGGATGACCACAAGATAAAAATGCCCATTCTGTTTGCAACATGGGACTACCTTTAACTAGACATTTCATTTATTACACGTTATAGAAAAGTGGTCCCCATATTCTTATCACCTTCACGTCAGCGCATAGCAGGCAGCAGGCTGACAGCTGACCAATACTGCGATACTGCTGGAATTTTGACTTAGCGTCCACTCATACCCTTCCAGGTAGTTCATGGTTATTTAAACAGATGGAAATAAAAAGTGCTGGAAAATAAACATGAAATTAGAAAATAAAAGTCCCTTTAAATAAAAAATACTAGTCCTGTAAAAAAAACGTCCTGTTTTTATAAAAGTAAACAAATAAAAAAACATTTTATTTATTGAACTGTATTGACTAATTTATGTTTACATTTATTTTTATATAGATTTTTCCTCATTTATTTATTTCAGGATATATTTCATAACTATATTTATTTATTTGATTAATTTTTAATGGTATTCCATGATAGAGGGATTCAGAATGTTCATAAAAGTTAGTGGAGAAAAAAAAAGAAAAAGCGGGAAAGAAAGATATGAACAGAGTATGGAGCTATAGATTTTTATTTTTATAATTGATTATATGATATCATCAAATCAATTTGATGCTTTAGATGCACAACATTTTCATTGCCAACAAATATGGTTACAAATTTCAACATTTGCTCGATTAAACGTGACTTCTAGTATAAGTCACGCCCATGTGAGGTCCTCCATCTGAATACAGATCCAGAGAAAGATAATTTTGTTGGTTAAACAGACAGAGATTTTGACATATCTGCACACCTTTACTTTCTAATGGTGCATCTCCTCCCTTAGGAAAACAAGCCAATCGGCACCAGCATCCTGCAGTTGTCCGTCATTGATCAGGACTCCTCCCACAATGGCCCACCCTTTGACTTCCGCATCCTGTCAGGAAACGAAGGCGGAGAGTTTGTGCTGGAGAAAGATGGAACACTAGTGGCCAATCAAGTGTTCAGGAGGGACCTGGCCACTGAATATGTTATTCTGATACGGGTAGAGTCAAACTGCTATTTCACATTAAACCTGCAGAGCTGCTGTAGTCATTCTTCTCAAGCATCACATTGGTTTCAAAAATAGAGCTGTAAATCTGTGAACAATGTTAGCTATTAGCAAAAACAGTCATGGCCTGTTCATTCTGGACAAATGTAAGCTCAAACTATACATCATGTTTTTTCATCATTTTTGTGATAGAGCTGATAGTGTGTGAAAATGTGTTCTTAAGTTCAGCTGAAGCTTTTCTGACTCTTTGACAAGCCTACAAAGTCTGACAATATTGTTTTGCAGTAGCATACTATTACAAATTAAAATTACATGACAGCACAACTGGAAGCCAGTTCATTCTCTGACTGAAAACAGTTAAGGCCATAAGATAAGCTAATTAAATAAATCACTGGTGTATTTATAACAACTCATCTTAGAACACAGAATACCTTAGAAAGAAAGCATAATGTCCAGGATGACCGCTATACTCATCATAGCCTACACCAAGCATGACTGGCTGGACAGAGATCACCTGAGAAGAGATGAGTAAACACATACAGAGGATCCATGTCTTGCTCCCTTGATGATGGTGGGAAATGAATTCAAATGAGATAGAACATACTAAAACCAACTTCTTGTTGTAAATATCACAAAATGGTCCAATAATCATACTTTTTTGCATAACTAACCACACATTGTACAGGGCAACATTATTATACAGATATGATAATCGTACATCTGTTAACACTGTATCAATTTAAAAGTAGGAGATAAAATCAGTTGAAAAGTTGATTGAAATTTAAGTGATGGATGAAGCTGAAATACACTAAATGTCTCCGCTTGTATCTCTGTGGTGTAAAGACATTTATCAAAATTACATTCTTAGCTGATTATATAATATAAAATAATGATTTGGCAAATAAATCAGAATATCAGATATGGATGGACTATGTCTGTTATGTCAACAAGTAAATGTAAAGAGTGTCAACATGTTACACTGTCCTTTAACTTTGATAATTCCAGTGTAAATGTCCTAGTTCCCATTACAGACACCCACAGATCAGGTATCAGTCCAACACATCCAGTCAAATGTATACAGCAAGAGGCCAAATCACTCTAAAAATGTCTAATATCAGATGCCTCCTTAAAGCTAAGGAGATAAGGATGTGACTTTTCGTCAATAATTTCCTCATAAGTACAGATTATGATCACTTCTTCAGTTTCTTCGCAAAGACACACAATGTTAGCTTTAATTTTTACATTACACCACACATCAGGAGTACTTTTGAAGCACAATATAGCCCAGTGGCTGTTTATAGTGTTAACCTTTAAGCATTTACACAATAGAAACACTTAATATGGCAAGCCGTTTTAACATTTAATCGCTAGACTGGATATTCATTACTGATATCTGCAACATAATTTTGCCTAGTCAAAACTCTCATTCAGGATATCTGTAATTAGATTTTGCCTAGTCAAAACTCTAATTACAGATATCTGTAATTCAGTTTTGACTAGTAAGATTCAAACTATTTTTGTCATTCATGTGTATGGGATTTGTCATTATAGATATCTCCAATGTAGTTGTGGATATCTGCAATTGTTATTGTGGATATCTGTAACTGAATTGTGGATATCTGTAATTCCAGTTTGAGATATCTACAATTCAATTTTGACTAGTAATAATTCAAGTTTAAGATATCTTTAATTATCATCAATTGAAGATATCTACATGGTCCTTTCTAGATATCTTGAATTGAGTTTCAGATAGTCAGAATGACGTTATAGATATCCGCAACTGAATTATGACTAGTCAAAATGACGTTGTAGATATCTCAAACTGGAATTATAGATAGTCATAATGTAATTGTAGATATCTATAATGATGAGCCCCATACACATGAATGGCAAAAATAGTTTGAATCTTACTAGTCAAAACTGAATTACAGATATCTGTAACTGTAGTTTTGACTAGTCAGAATGACGTTAGAGATATCTTAAATTAAAATTCATACTAGACACAATGACATTACTACTAGTCAAAATGACGTTATAGATATCTATAATGGTAATTCCGGATAGTCAAACTTAGTGATTAAATGTTAAAACGGCTTGCCATACACTTACTGCTCTGTGACAGTTCAGTGAGAACATGAAAAAGAGAAAAAAAGTGATTCCCTCAACACCCTGTTCTCGCTAGGCTACTACCTTAATGTAAAGAGTCATTTCTAATTACTTCCTATGATAAGCAAGCATAATCACAGAAAGTGCAGGGAATATTAAAGTTCTCATCTTGTTTTATTTCAGACCTTAATAAACACATGGCTCAATCTTACAAAACATTGAAGAGTCAAACACGTAGCTTTACAAAAGGAATATGCTACAACTTCTGTAAAAATGAATAAATAAAATATATATTATGTCATGAAGGCTATGGAGAGAGATCCGTTTTTGCGCACCCGCTGGTTAAGCGCTTTTTGAAAGGAGTCAGACAACAGAGACCTGTCACGCGCTCTTGGGCCCCACAGTGGGATTTACCCCTGGTGTTACGCGCTCTGGGAGAACCTCCCTTCGAGCCTCTGTCACAAATCTCTCTCAAAATACTGTCATTAAAGACAGCACTTCTCTTAGCCCTGACTTAGGCTAGAAAGTGAGTGATTTATGTGGCTTTCAGTCTCCCCATCTTGTCTCGTTTTCAGAGATGACGGGAGCGCAGCTACTCTGAGGCCGAATCCCACATTCATACCTAAAATCATAACCAGCTCTTTTAGATGGAGAGTTATTTCACTGGAAAGTTTCTTCCCTCCTCCCCACAGGAGTGAGAGAGAAGAAACATCACACAGAGTCTGCCCAGTGCGCGCTCGGTCTCATTACGTGACGCGCACAGCAAGCCTCAGCCAATTAATATTTCAACTTTCTGCTGAGATATATGTGACTTTTTTGCAACGAAAATGCAGGGATTATGAAATCATATCAATAATCATATCATATTTCGCGCATTTTGCACGGAAATCGTCGATTTATGCGGCAAAAGTGTGGCGTCTTTGAGAAAATGTGTCCCCCGCATAAATATGCGGACTTTGGCAGATTATGCGTTGAATTATGCGATCGCATAATCACATTTTTTTCTGGAGGGACTGCTTTATGCAGTGAAGCTAACCTTTGATGAGAGAATGAGAATGACAGAAATGCAAAGTCACACTGCTATTGCCGGCCGAAGGCATAAGAAAGTAGCATGAATAAAAGTGATATATAATGAAAATAATGATCTCCTTTCTCTAAAAACCTCCCCCAGTAAAATAAAAAATATGCTGCTTTAGAACTATCTACAATATACTCAAAAATGTAACTTACTTAGGATTTACAGGGTTATATTGACAGAAATTGAATATAATATTCATAACTATGTTTTTATCCATGTATAATCACCTGAAACTAAGAATCGTTTCATTTTCATTGCTTTCGAATGAGCCGTTAAGATCTACATATGGAGCAGGTCCTCTTTCACAACGTCTGCCATGTTGTTTCTACAGTAGCCCAGAACAGACAAATTAAACTCTGGCTCCAGACAGGGTGATCCACATTTTTGCATTTGCCACTGTAGTTCTCCTACACGCTTGGCACACTGGATATATTTCAATTTGGTGCTCTAAGTACTAGATATCACTAAATTCTACATACTGCACGTTTAAGTACATTTAATGGAGTAAATGTGACTCACAAACCTACCTCTGCAGATAAGTCATCTGCTTTAATGAACTTTCTGACCGAATAATGATATGACTGAGATGTGAAGAATGTAGAGATGTTACCAAAAAGATATTACTAATTCGTTTCTCTTGTCCTCTTCACCTCTCCTTAACTCCCATTTTATTTTTTCTTGCTTCACCCCCTGCCTTTTCCTATGATCTGCTTGGCTGTCCCTGTTCTCTGTCCTCCTTCCAGGTGACAGACTCAGGGAAGCCTCGTCTTTCCTCCTCCTCCACGCTGAAAGTCAGAGTGATTGAGGAGAGCCTTCACCGACCAGTCGCATTGCCACTGGAAGTTCATATTGTCACTATGGAGGATGAATTTCCTGGCGGTGTGATTGGCCAGCTGCACGCCACTGACGCTGACCCCTATGATGCGCTGACCTTTGGCCATGCCCCCCCAGCCCAGCGCAGTCTTTTTAAGATCAGTCCTCGTGATGGCAAGATCATTGCCCTGGGCGGGTTGGATGCAGGCAAATACACCCTCAATGCCAGCGTTAGTGATGGCCGATTCGCTGTGCCTGTGCCCGTGAGTGTGCATGTGGAGCAGGCAACACCGGAGATGTTGCGTGAGGCAGTGACGGTGCGCTTTGAGAGCGTGGCACCACAAGACTTCGTGGCAATGCACCTGAAGAGCGTGTTGAAGGTTCTGCAACAGGCCGCCGCATCGCAACAGCAGGACATGTTGCACCTGCTCAGTCTGCAGCCAGTCGGAGGAACACAACAACTTGACATGCTCGTAGCCGTGGAATCAGCAGGGGGCGGGTACTACAAGGCGGCTTACCTTACCCAGAAATTAAGTGCATCACGGCGGCAGCTGGAGGAGGTCCTCAGGGTGTCAGCTATCCTGGATAAGAACTGCTCGGGGCTGGAGTGTCGCGGCGCACAGTGCGAACAGAGCATCATCTTGGACTCACATAGCCTGGCTACATACAGCACACCACGTGTCAGCTTTGTTTCACCACGCTTCCACCGAACCTCACGCTGCACATGCAACGGTGAGTGATAGGATCTCGCAAAGGCATATGTTGTTTTTGAAATCGCATACTACATTCTGTACTGCATACTACAAACTCAATCAGTATGTACCAACCACCCCTCACTGCCTAGTGCTATTCAGAGTGTTGCCTCAGTCAAGTGTTTGACTCCACCCAAGCTGAACAGCTCCACCTGCATCTCCTTCCTGTTTTTTGTGCTTCTTGGGGAGATTTGCCATGTGGGCTCTCTGCAAGAAAGGGATTTCTTGGTTAAGATTAAGAAAAAAACATTCTGCCAGAAAAAGATTTCAAACAGAAAGCCCACCAGGCAAACTGGGTCTCCTTAGGTTGATGTTGAACGTAACAATCCTGAACAAAAGCACTTTATATATGAACAGGTAGGTGTACAGTAGTTACATCTTGGAAGAAAGTCAGAAATATTTTTGAAAGAGGCACAACAGGAGTATTATAATGTTTTGCTTCAGCATTTATTGGGTAGTTATTTGTGCTATCCTCAGCCAGGTGTAAATAACATTTGTACGGTTTCAGAGCTTTTTTGAGAAAAAAAAAAAAACTATCGAGATGGAAGGTCACCTAATTCCAATTCTTTTAGCTATCTCAAGCTGCCTATCAAACTATACACTGCTCAAAAGATTTAAGGAGCACTTAAATCACACAACAGATCTTGATGAACATTGATGAATTATGGAAAATTGTTGAAAATCTTTACTGATGTACATTGTATATTTGTTGAAAACAATATGACATAACAATGGTCGGTGGAAGCCAAAATCATCAACCCATTGATGGCTGGACTTAAAATCACACCGAATATCACAGTAAAAGATAGAAATCACAGGCTGATCCAACTTGCATGAATTTTATCACTGCAACTCATAATGTGACTCTGTAGTGTGTATGGCTTCTGCGTGCCTGTATGCACTCCTGACAGTGTCTGGGCATGCTCCTGATGAGTTGGCAGATGGTGTCCTGGGGGAAATTCTCCCAGACCTGGATCAGGGCATTGGTGGCATCGGATACACCAATACATAATGTCCCATATGTGCTCAATTGGATTTAGGTCAGTGCACCGAGAAGGCCAGTCAGTGGCATCAATGCCTTTGTCATCCAGGAACTGCCTACACACTCTGGCTACATGAGGCCGGGCATTGCCCTGTACCAGGAGGAACCCAGGGCCCACTGCACCAGCAAAAAGTCTGACAATCGCCCTGAGGATTTCATCTCGCTACCTAACAGCAGTCAGGGTACCGTTGTCTATGACTTGGAGGTCTGTGAAACCCTCCAAGGATATGCCTCTCCAGACAATCACTGACCCAACAGCCAAACCGGTCATGCTTTAAGCACAGGCCCCGTTAGAGGATCAGGCCCTCATGCTACCCTCACGAAGTCTGTATCTGACATTTTGTTTAGAAACGTGCACACCAATAGCCTGCTGGAGGTAATTTTTTTAGGGCTTTGGCAGTGCTCCTCCTGTTCCTCCTCAAACAAAGGAGCAGATACCGGTCCTCCTGCTGGGTTGATGCCCTTTTACGGCCCTGTTCAGCTCTCCTTGTGTAATGGCAGGTCTCCTACAGAATTTTCTGCATGCTCTCGAGACTGTTCTAGGAGGCACAGCAAATCTTCTTGCAACCACACGTATGAATGTGGACACTAGCAGAACACAAAACTAGTGAAGAATCAGTCAGGAAGGATAAGGAGAGAGCAACTGTCTGTGGTCACCACATGTAAAACCATTCCATTTTTGGGGGTTGTCTTGTTTTTGCCTCTCCATTGCACCTGTTTTCACTTTCATTTGCACAAAAGCAGGTGAAATTGATTCACAATCACTTGTGCTTCCTAAATGTAAAGATTGACACCCCTGAAGTTTAACTGACTTGGTGTTATACTGTGACCATTAAGTGTTCCCTTAATTTTTTGGAGCAGTGTATTATAAACGAGCCCTTCCTCTGCAAAGGAAGAATAATTACAACCCATATACAGCAGCATCACTTAGGGCAGGCATGTCCAAAGCAGGGATGGGCAAACGATCAAAATTCACTGTTCAATCATCAAAAAAATTTACGATCAATTATTGATTAATTGATAAGTGAGTATTTCAAAAGAGATAAAACAAGAGTGCAGTGCAGACTGTTGCCGCAAGAGAGCACACCTGCCCCCGTTTTGAGCTTCAACCCCCCAGGCCAAAGAGGAAGAATGGTGCGCATGCGCAGTTCACCCCTGGGTGTTTACAACCGTTGCCAGCCAGTAGTTACAGGCTTCAGTTTCCAGCAAAATCTCCGTCTTTCAATGGCATAGTGTTTTCAGAGGCCTCAAGGGAAGCTGCCGAGGCTTTGGAGAGCGATGAGAGCCTCCGTTTGTTTATGATTTTTTGCCTGGTATAGGTCCGGCGGGGGGTCTCGTAGGCATGTAGCACTGGGCCTGTAGCATTGCAATTAGGGGAAACACTGCAACTATCGAGCAAAATTATTTGTGATTCAAAATCCTTAACAATCAATCATCGATAATCGAAAATTGATGCCCATCGCTAGTCCAAAGTCCGCCTCAGGGGCTTATCATGGCCCGTGGATCAATTTTATATGGCCTGTGGCTCAGTTTTCAAAGTAAACTAGATGTGGCCTGTATTGGTTAATCAATCAATCAATCAATCAATCAATCAATCAATCAATTTTATTTATAAAGCCCAGGATCACAAATCACAATTTGCCTCTGAGGGCTTTACAGCATATGACATCCCTCTGTCCTTAGGACCCTCGCAGCGGATAAGGAAAAACTCCTCCAAAAAAAACCTTTAACAGGGGAAAAAAATGGTAGAAACCTCAGGAAGAGCAACTGAGGAGGGATCCCTCTTCCAGGACAGACAGACGTGCAATAGATGTCGTACAGAACAGATCAACATAATAAATTAACAGTAATCCGTATGACACAATGAGACAGAGAGAGAGAGGGAGATGCATGACAGACGGTAATGACAGTAGCTTACAACAACATTAATGAAAGTAATAATATTATAATTATAGTTCTGGTTACTGTGGTACAATATGTTGAATGTATATTAATATCTGATGGTATACATATGTGACAATAATCATATGTGTATAATAACAGTAGAAGTATGACTGATGATAACAGCAGCAGCAGGAGGCATCTGGCAGGACCACGGCAGCAGCACAACCACACACGTCACACTATCCAGGCACCGCTGCAATACGAGTTAACCTGAGAGACAGTGGAGCAAAAAGGCTCAGGAGAAGAAGCCGTGTTAGTGACATCCAGAATGGCCAAGGTAGCAAGATGTAGTAATAGGACACAAGAGAGAGTGAGAGAGAGAGAGAGAGAGAGAAGTAGAGAAGGTGCCCGGTGTATTATAGGGGATCCTCCGGCAGACTAGGCTAGGCTGACCAAACATCCTCTTTTGCCCGGACATGTCCACTTTTCACGTCCCGTTATAAACTGATGATAATGTCAGGTTTTCCGTGTGTTTGTGTGTGTTAGAGTGCGGCATGGGCCGCATATTTCTGTCCGAACCCGAACCGAGCCCGACATTATTTAATGACCAAAGCACTGAGTTTGTGTCACACAGTTGTTATGGTTACAGGGTATTTAACAGGCCGGGCGTGTACCATGGGTGCTCAGCAAAGAGTGAGACCTCCGTGTTTCAGAAGGGAGCGGGAGGCGGGAGGAAATATGATCTTGTTTCTTAGTTCCTGTTAGTGCACATGCTGCTGCATTCTGAATTAGCTGGAGAGTTTTTAAGGACTTAGTAGAGCTACCTGATAAGAGAGAGTTACAGTAATTCAGCCTTGAGGTAACAAAATCGGAGAACAATTTTTCTGCATCTTTTCGGGTCAGGATATGATAGGCCTAATTTTCACAATATTACGCAGATGAAAAAATGCAGTCCGTGAGGTTTGTTTTAAATGAGAATTAAAAGACTAATCTTGATCAAATGTTACTCCAAGGTTTCTTACGGTAGTGGTAGAGGCCAGAGCAATGCCATCGAGAGAAACTATGTCATCAGATAAAGAGTCTCTGAGTTGTTTGGGGCCAAGAACAATAACTTCAGTATTGTCTAAATTTAACATCAGGAAGTTGGTGATCATCCAGGTTTTTATGTCTTTATGGCAATTATGAAGTTTAGTCAATTGATAACTTTCTTCTGGCTTCATAGATAAATACAACTGTGTATCATCTGCATAACAATGGAAATTTACAGAGTGATTTCTAATGATGTTACCTAAAGGAAGCATATATAGAGTAAATAGGATTGGTCAGAGCACAGAACCTTGCGGAACTCCAAAACAAACTTTAGTACGTATTAAAGCAATCTCATTGTGCATTTTCTTCTGTTCACTTCATATCTATATCTTATAGTCTGTAGACAAAGATGTGTTTTCATAAACAGACAATAAAAAGGCAAACGGAATGGCTACCTAACAGCAGACATTTCCTGCGTGGTAGCAGATATGGCTACTGCAAAAACACGTTAAGGTAAAAGCAAGAGCCGCCGCTTTCAGAAGCAATTTAGAGTTAAATACTTTTTCAATATGAGATGAAACAGTTACAATTATCTCAATTATGTGTGATTTTCTTTTTAAATAATGAATATGATACGAGAAGCAGCTGGCGCTCACGGATTTTCACATTATCTAATCTGTCTCTGATTCAATTAAATTCAGATCAATTTTATTTATAAAGCCCAGGATCACAAATCACAATTTGCTCTGAGGGCTTTACTGCATATGACATCCCTCTGTCCTTTGGACCCTCACAGCGGATAAAACTCCTCCCCATAAAAACCTTTACTGGGGGGGGGGGAATGGTAGAAACCTCAGGAAGAGCAACTGAGGATGGATCCCTCATCCAGGACAGACAGACGTGCAATCCATGTTGTGTGTACAGAAGAGATCAACATAATAAATTAAGAATATCCATTTAACAAAATTATACAAAAAGAGAGGGAGAGATGAAGAGAGACCAAGAGAGATGGAGGCAGAGAGAGAGATGAAGGGCAGACTCTAATGACAATAGCTATGATATGATAGAAATAATAATTATAATAATAATAGTAGTAGTATTTTGGTAGCAAATATATTATGAGTAAATATAAGTATATTACAGTATATGTATGTGACAATAATCATATGTGTACAATGATAGTAGAAATATGGTAAAATAATGGCAGTAGTAGGAGGCATCAGGCAGGACCACGACAGCAGTGTGACCACGACCCACAATCCAGGCATAGCCACAATTTGAGGGAACCTGCGAGACAGTGGAGCACAAAGGCTCCGGAGAAGAAGCAGAGTTAGTGACATGCAGTAATAGGACATGAACGCAAATGGAGAAGAACCAACTTTTCAGAATCTGGGTGAGAGAGAAAGAAAGAGAAAAAGAGAGAAGGGGCTCAATGTGTCATAGGAGGTCCCTGGGAAGATTAGGCCTGTATCAGCTGTACTAGGGGCTGGACCAAGGCAAGCCTGAGCCAGCCCCAACTATAAGCTTTATCAGAAAGGAAAGTCTTAAGTCTACCTTTAAATGTGGAGACAGTGTCTGTC
This sequence comes from Epinephelus awoara, assembly GCA_035609425.1. Taxonomy (NCBI): domain Eukaryota; kingdom Metazoa; phylum Chordata; class Actinopteri; order Perciformes; family Serranidae; genus Epinephelus; species Epinephelus awoara. The sequence goes on from CM069297.1 coordinate 3,959,853, forward strand.
TGCTGGACCGAAACAGGAAGATGGTTCCACAGAAGAGGAGCCTGATAGCTGAAGGCTCTGGCTCCTGTTCTACTTTTGGAGACTTTGGGAACCACAAGTAACTCGACATACACAGAGTGCAGTGTTCTGCTGTGATAATAGGGCATTATGAGCTCTCTAAGATATGACGGAGCCGGACCATTTAGAGCTTTGTAAGTGAGAAGGATTTTAAATTCAAGTCTGAGGGCTGAGGGCTAAAGGAATACAAGGCTCAACAGAGCCGGGGTTGTTCTTATTTTCTTCTATTAATGCTGAGTAATGATTTGCTCTGGCATTGCAGAGTACCTTCCTACATGTTTTAAGACTGTCTTGCCAGGGGCGTCGGTGGCTTAGTGGTAGAGCAGGCACCCCATGTACAAGGCTGTTGCCGCAGTGGCCTGTGTTCAACTCCATCCTGTGGCCCTTTGCTGCATGTGTCTCCCTCTCTCTCTCCCCTTTTCACACTTCACTATCCTATCAATTAAAGGCAAAAAATGCCCATAAAAATATCTTAGCCCAAAAAAAAAGACTGTCTTGCCAGACTAAATGAGATTCTTTCAGCTTGACTAAATTTTCACATTTGTTTTAATTTTCGGGTTTGTAACATGGAGCTATCTTTCTGTGTTTCGTTAACCTTTTTTTAAGAGGTGCAACAAAGTGTTCACAGTGAACCTGCAGCACTTTCAACAAGATAATCACTTTATTAGGGTTTAAAGTTATTATAGGAAACCTATGTTACAGTGGGACATAGTATTACATTTATTGCAGATTGAATCATTTCCTTAAATTTTGCTACAGCACTATCAAAGTGGCGTGTAATCGAGTAAAAAGAAATAAAAAGGTATTAAATAATGATCTGATAGAGAGGGATACTGTGTAAAGACTATTAAGTCATGAATTTCAATTCCATACATCAATCGAGGGTGTGTTAAAAACAGTGAATGGGTTTATGGACGTTCTGACTGAAGCCAATGGAGTCTAATAATGAGATAAACACAGTAGTGAGGCAGTCATTATCAACTTCAACATTAATATTGATAACATTCAACAAAGGTTGGACACCCCTGACTTAAGGAGTCTCTCATGCTGGACAAGAGTCACATGACTGACAGGCACAGCAAAGCTAGCACTTGTGCTAGTGAGCTTCTCCCCTGGCTAAGATCACCTTCCTACAAGTAACATTAACATAGTAACAAGGATAGAGAAAGCAGCAAAGGACTGAACTTCAAAGTTCTGTCTTTAGATAGCTGAAGCTGAGATCACAGTCATCTCAGTAGAAGAGTGGCAGGGTAGGACAGGCTGTTTCCTACCAAGACAAGCTCATTTAATGTAGAGGTGTATGTGTGTGTGTGTGTGTGTGTGTGTGTGTGTGTGTGTGTGTGTGTGTGTGTGTGTGTGTGTGTGTGTGTGTGTGTGTGTGTGTTACCACAGGCTGTAAAGCTTCACATGCCTCCTGCCATGATTCATTTCAGGCACAAAATGCACCATGAGCTACCAAGTGTCACTTTGTGTGTCATGGAAGGCATTTGGCACCACAGACTGAAGAAAATGAATCGGACAGATTGGATTATACTGACAATAACCTTACAGTACATGACTTTACTGTACTGACTTGTAACACCAAGGATGAAATGCTCTTAAGTGTCTTTTGGCAGATATTTTGTGCATGAAATTGAAACTTGTCACTTTCATGGGACAAGTTGCTTATCAAGGGTCATCAAATTGCATTTTGTGCATAAATGCTATGTGTAACATTTGCATATTTTGGGTATAGTCAGGTTGAATGTCTCTATGTGTCAGCCCTGTGATAGTCTGGTGACCTGTCCAGAGTGTGCCCCGCCTCTTGCCCAAACACAGTTTGTGTCAGTGGCATTCAGACATAAAATACATGTTCTAGTTCATCCATGGGCCCATGAGGGTCATATGATATGAAAAATGTTATTTGGAAATCTGCAGACATATTACGAAAGCCTTTATAGGTAATGCCAGATGCTTACCAGTATGCCAGAAGTCTTTTCCCAAAATGCACCCAGTTGGGGAAATGGTTTACAGAGTTTATAAATCTGTTTGCATTATTAATTTTTCCATTCACCCTGTTTATTAATTTGTTGATGCTGACTTTTCGACCAATAAAAAAGCCAGATAGATATAAATGGTTATAATAGGTATAAAGTGTATATTTCCTGTTTTTTTCTTCATATTTTGAGGCTGTCTTGCTGTCAGTATATGCTCTTCATGGTAGAATGATAAGCATATTTTCTTTCTGTCTTTGTGTATGTGTGTGTTTACAGATGCAAACTGTGCTGTTCTGTCAGAACAGTGTGAGGACCAGCCGTGTCCAGCAGACATGCAGTGTGTTTCAATTGAGGCCAACAGAGGTCGCTACGCATGCCAGTGTCCACCAGGCAAACTGGGAGAGTGCGCAGGTGTGTGTGTGTGTGTGTGTGTGTGTGTGTGTGTATGTGTGTGTGTGTGTGTGTGTGTGCGTGGGTGTGTGTGTGTGTGTGCGTGCGTGCCTGCGTGCCTGCATGTGTTTGAAAAAATTCTCAAGTCTGTGTATTAGAATAACAGATGCAACAACAACTTTTTTTTTGGAGAAAAAAGTGCTTACAATATCACAGACTTGTATATTGCTCTGATTCATTAACCCATGTGCCTATGTGTGTGTGTGTGTGTGTGTGTGTGTGTGCGTGCGTATGTGTCTGTGTGTGTGTGTGTGTGTGTGTGTGTGTGTGTGTGTGTGTGTGTGTGTGTGTGTGTGTGTGTGTACAGGCCATTCTTCTCTGAGTTTCTCAGGTAACAGCTACATCAAGTACAGACTGTCTGACCGGCTGCAGACGGAGCTGAAACTCAGCCTCAGGATCAGAACACTGCAAAGCAAAGGAATCATTATGTACACACACACTGAGCCCTGCACCATGCTCAAGGTACATACACAAACACATACACATACACTTACACACACAGTTTAAGCTCTGGCATTTATAAGCATCAATCACTGCTTGATCACAGGGCATATACCAGCTGTTCTGTTCTCTATGGGAAGGAAATTAGGGGAAAGTTGTCCTCATCCATTGTTTTTATTGAAGTTGAAATTATTATAATCGTGAAGTTATTATAGATAATTTCTTAGATGTAATTATTTGACATATTTTACAGATATTTCAGACAAGTAGAGAATGCCATCATTGCTGAGGTCGTGAGAGATTGAGCTCTTAAAATCTGGACAAGAGCCTGGCTAAGTAGAGAAACCTAAAATAGTATGCCAGTAAAACATTTAAAACTTGCAGTTCATGAAAGTTTTATTGCTTGAAAAGATTTGTTTGATTAGACAACACTTTATCTAACTGTTAAAAACATTTTAGGTAGTGATACTTTGTATATAGTCCATGCCATTTGATTAAAATTCCATTTTATGATTATTTTTTTTGGTGTGGTTTTTAAATTATCAGACATCTGATATTTTTCAGAATGCAGACACACAAAACTATATTGTGCAGTTAACATTTTGCAAAGCTGTAGAAGTATCCACAGTATTATGTTGTTATGCACAACCATAGTAGCTAATGAAAGTCAAAGACTAGAGTTACAACCCTATTGTTGTATGCCTCCACAAACCCATCAAGTTTCTCTTACATGTGTGTGAAAACATAAATGCTTAGCACACATCTTAAGATTTATACAATCAGCACAGTTTCAAGGTGGACACCCAAGATTAATGTCACTGGCTCCCAGTTAAATACTGCATTGACTTCAAGATTTTACTCCTCACCTTTAAGGCCATCCACAACCAAGCTCCACCTTACCTCTCCCAATTCTTGCACAGCCACATCCCCACCCACACTCTCAGGTCTTCCTCCTCCAACCATCTCATTGTCCCACCAGCCCGCCTGACAACCATAGGGTTTAGAGCCTTCAGCCACTCTGCCCCTTACTTCCCACCGGACATTTGTTGCATCAATACCCTCTCCTCTTTCAAATCTCGCCTCAAAACTATTATGCAATTATTATTGTTGTTATTGTTGTTGTTGTTATTATTATTATTATCATTACCGATTCAGTATCTGATTAAATGTCTACCCTTCTGACCCATGGATATAAAATATTATCACTTCATGATTTTCTCCTGTTAGGCATTTGTGTGAAACTTAGTCATAGTTAGCTTAGATATTCCTGAAATATGGTCACAGTGACCTTGACCTTTAACGTTCAAACACCAAATTCAGTTAATTTGTCAATCCATGTGGATGTTCTTTTCTTTTTTTAAAATTTTAGGAAATTCCCTCGAAGTCTTCTTATGATATTACCTTAACAAAATGATATATAAGCAAGGTCACATTGACCTTGACCTTTGACCACTAAATTCTAATTAGTACATTGTTGAATCCAGGTGGGCGTATGTTCCAAATTTGAAGACTTCCCTCAAGGTGTTCTTCAGATATTGCAGTTACAAGAATGGTATGAATGAACAAATGGAGGGATGGACAGACGGACAGATTGACTGACTGACGGACAACTGGACAAACATAATGCCTCCAGCCCTGGCCATTGCCAGCGCTGAGGCTCAAAAACAGTGGATACACACTTTCTATGATAATGATCCTAACAAGGGATTGCATGAGAATTTGATAGAAGTCATGCAGCAAACAAGACAATTTTCCTTTAATGTACTGCCTGATTGCATATGCTGTGCAACACTGAAGTTAAATGTGGTGTGTGTGTGTGTGTGTGTGTTTGTGTGTACAGTTGGAGGAGGGGAAGCTGTGGTTCCAGCTGGCCTGCAGCCTTAGAGGTGGCGGAGGTGAAGGTGGTGACAGTCCCGACATGTTGGGCATCTCTGGCCGCCGTATCAATGATGGCAGCTGGCACACGGTGGCACTGGAGCTCAATCGCAACTTCAGCAGCCTGGCGCTGGATGACAGTTACGTTGAGCGACGCCGCGGACCACCATTCATACAACCACTGGCCCCAGACAGAACCATCTACTTTGGAGCACTGGTCAGTTTACGAGTAGTTGTACAGTATTGGGGGGTTTCAGGTAACAGGATGGCAGCCATGTTAGGGCTCCTCAGCTTTAGATCATCTAGTGATGTTTTAACTTCAACTAATTACTGTAGCACTCCTTCCAACTGGCAGAACTTGCTATCCTGTAGACTGTGAAATGCTAGAATGTAGTTTTTCTGTTATGCCTAATATTTTGGTGCGTGATCAAAGTCTGTGAATTATACTGCTCACCCTACATACAGGTTTATTTTGCCCATTGTCACGTCCACTTGTGTGCACAACCTGTTTTCTGTATGGAGGGATTAGGAGACAGTGGGCTCTTGGCACAGATATAAAAAAGCAAGAGCATAATTTAGAATAGACATGCCCAGTGTTTTCCCCCTCAAAATCCTATTTCTGTGCCCTCACTTTCACAGCATCAGGCTGATTTTCTTACTAAAATCTATCTGAGCATTGTTCTACAACTGTATAGTCCCAGTCCAGAAGAAAGAGGATCTGACTGGATGAAGTTGTTGTTACATTCACTGTAGTGAATAGTTGCCTTCAGTTGTTACCATGTGCTCAGAGCAAAAAGCTTAGCAAGCAGCATTGAGTCATACAATGATTAGATATCGATTTAATTGGGATATTACCAATTTTTGCTAGAATTTGAAAGAGAACTAATACTGTAAAATTTTCAAGGATTATTTTTTTTAAAAAGAAGAAATTCAGAACAGGATTAAAACTGAATATTTTTTAACTAAATGTTGTTTCTAGAGCAGCAACAGTAATATTAAAACAGCAAAGTCACAATACAAAACGTACTTACTGGAAACAAATTTAAAATGTCATTACAATAAATCATATTCCTTTTTCTTTTCTTTTTTTTAATTTATATTTTTTATTTTTATTTTCATAAATAATAAAGACAAGCCAATGACAACAGTAAACACAGAATCAACATAACGAGAACAACAATAAACACAAAATCAACATCACAACATAAACTACAACTCTAATGATGGGAGGGGAGGTGTGTGTGTGTGTGTGTGTGTGTGTGTGTGTGTGTGTGTGTGTGTGTGTGTGTGTGTGTGTGTGTGTGTGTGTGTGTGTGTGTGTGTAAGCAAAAGACAATTGCATTGGTGGAGACACATAAAATAGGGTGGCATTTTATATGTACAGCACATTAATTATACAGAAAAAAATATCTGTGTGTTTGTACACTGAGAAAGGATCTTTAAGTGTCCCAGAGCTCACTTGTGTCCTTGTCTAAATCCCTTAGGATGGAGGTGGCTTTATCCATACTTAATAAATAAAGAAATTCCCCCAGCCATCTATCTCTGGAGAAGCAGGAGGGTTTCCACACCTTCCAATTCATTAAAATCATATGTTTTGTTCATAGGCATGCAAGGGCGATTAATCTCTGGTGCTTATTACTTTGAATATTTTCAACAGGGGCGCCCAACAGGCATGTTGTAGGAGAAAGCTGGAGATCCATATTGAGAATCCCTGACAGTATATATGCCACCTTATTTCATAGGGACTCAATGGTTGGGCAGTGCCATAGCATATGTAAGAGCGTTCCCACTTTCTCACAACCATGCCAGCATTGATCTGAGAGGCTTTGGTCCATCTTTTTCAGTCTCGCAGGAGTTAAATATGCCCTATGCTTTATCTTTATCTGTATCACTCTATATCTTACACAAATACTCATATTAATCGATTTCTATCCCATTCAGATAATGATAAATTAATTCCAAGATCTTGCTGCCATCGCAGTTGGGTTGGGGCATTGCAATTAGGGGATGAAATACATAAAAGTCTATAAAGTTTGGAGACAACTCCTCTCCCATGGGCAATATCCTCCAGCTTCTCATCTATTTCCATATGGCTACCAATGGCACTGCCCGACATTGACAGTTTGTTGAAATTGACTTTAAGTTGTGCATATGTTAGAAATGAATTGCTGCTCAGTCCAAAATTAGTTTTGAGTGCAGAAAGTGGAAGTATTGAACCATCCCTCAGCACTTGGCTGAGCCTAAGTACATTCAGACTGCCATATTTTATCGGATAGTGGATTCCCACCTATTGTTAATAGTGGATTGTTCCATAAGGGACACGATGGGAGTGAGATTCCACTGGTGCCCAAGTTACAGTTTTTTTACAATGTCACATGAAAACTTGATGATTGGGTCATCTAATTTGGACGGCGGTTTAGGACAGTACCGTAATGAGGATAAAGAAATGGACCTGTTACATTCCCTGATTAATTCTCTCTCCAGCCAGTCCCAGGTGCCCTTTGTCGTGATATTACTGTGACCCCAGGAGAGTGGAAATCTCGCATTGTATGAGAGGTAGTACAGAGATATATCTGGGACACCCAGACCACCTTGAGATCTTAGTTTGGGGAGCTTTTTGTGGTTTATTTTTGGTTTCTTGTCTTTCCATAAAAAGCTGGTGAATAGAGCCTCAATCTCCTTAAACTAGCCTTGTGGAAATTGTATTGGGAGGGCCGAAATCTGGGTAGTATATTTGTCTTTATGACCTCTGCTCTACCCCATAGTGACAGTGGGAGAGCCGTCCATCTTTTAATGTCTTCTCGAATTGTTCTTACTAGGGGAGGGCCGTTAAGCTCAAAAATTTTGGAAATCGGTGATCTAATGGTTATTCCTAAATACCTCATTCCTTCAGGTTTCTATAAAGGGGGTATTTCTCAGGTCCAATGAAAATGTTTTAGAGTTCAAAGGTATTGCTTCGCTCTTACTCCAGTTGATTTGGTATCCTGAGAACTTGCAGAAGGATTTGATTAATTCCACAACTTTTGATATTGAATGAACTGGGTTTGATAGGGTAAATAAAATATCGTCTGCATACATGTTTAACTTAAAGTCGTGGCCAACTATTCTTATGCCAGTTATGTCAGTATTCTCACAGATGGCGCATGCTAGTGGCTCCAGAGCTAGAACAAAAATAAGTGGGCTCAGGGGACAGCCCTGTCTTGTGCCGCGGTAGAGATAAAAAGGCTTTGAAATCTGACCATTAACTTTAACTGTGGCAACAGGACTATTATACAGGGCCTTTAACCACTGGGTAGCAAATGGTCCAAAACCATATTTTGACACTATCTGGAACAAATAAGACCACTCTAGCCTATCGAAAGCTTTCTCCACGTCCAGTGATATCGCTACGGCTGGACACTGGAGGGAGCAAGCTTCAAACATGACTTGAAGCAGTCTTCTCATATTGTTGGCTGGGAGTCTGCCTGGTATAAATCCTACCTGGTCATTGTGTACCAAAGAGGTGATAACTTTCTCTAATCAAAGGGCCAGAACTTTTGCGAACACCTTATAGTCATTATTTAGTAGACTTAAAGGCTGAAAAATTCCCATGACTAAATGGTCTTTTCCTGATTTGGGAAGGAGTGAAATTGTGGCTGAGTGCATCGTCACAGGCATTGACTGCTTTTCAATAATGTTATTGTACAATTGGGTCAGGACTGGAAATCCACCATCTTGTGCTCCTGTAGTTGACATTCAGCCTGGTAAAGTTTGGAGTATAACTCTTTAAAAGTTGAGCTTATTAAAGCTTGTTCTGCAGTAATATTCCCACTGCTGTCCCTTATTGCTGATAATTGAGAGTTTGTGCTCCTGCTGCTTGAGCTGATAGGCGAGCATTTTACCCGCTTTATCACCACTCTCAAAATGTCTCCTACGCAGACGATACAGGGAAAAGGCAGTCTCCTCATGGAGTATTGACTGTAGGTCAACTCTTGCTATAACAAGCTTCCTCTTCAAGGCTAGATTTGTTGTTTCAACCATATGTTGGGTCTCTAGTTTATTAATTTCTTTTAATAGTCTGATTTTCTTTTCATTTCTTAAGCTACGTTTGGCAGTTGAATAGGCAATTATCCAGCCCTGCACGTTACTTTAAACGCTTCCCAAACCGTTTGAATGGAGGTGACTGAATTCATGTTTATACTAAAGAACTGATTGGTTCTTTGTGTTATCGGGGAAATAAATTCTACATCCTGCAACAAGGAGTTGTTAAATCTCCATTGCTTTGTTCTGTGATGGGTATCAAATGTGGGGCTGAAAGTCATCGACAGAGGTGCATGATCTGAGATGAGTATACTATAAATTTCTATGTCTATAACATTCGTGGTATGACTGGATGAGATGAGGAGATGGTCAATCCTGGAATAGGAATTGTGTGCATTGGAATAATATTTGTACATCCACTCTTTTGGATTTACCAGACACCATACATCTGTCAATGCCAGTGAGTTCCGCATCTCACCAAAAGCTGCTGATAACGCTCTATCAGATGGTAGGGGGCCGCCCGATCGGTCAACATTAGTATCAAGTCCCCGCTGATCAGTAAAGGCGTATCCGCAAACTGAGCAAACTGAACAAATTATTGAGCGGGGAGAGAAAGAGGGCCTGGGCTGAATTTGGTGCGTAGATGTTAACCAAGGTGCATTTCATATTCTGGAGTAGGCCTGATAGAACAACATATCGCCCCTCATCATCCACTCTTATTTCCAAAGGTGTAAAAGAAATTCTTCCAGCAATTAGTATACTAACATCTCTGGCAGCTCCTGAACCCGGTGAGAAAAAAACTCGACCCACCCATCTTTGTTTCAGTTTCCGCAACTCCTGCTTTGTAAGATGCATCACTTGAATCATGGCAATATCGCAGCTCAGGGATTGAAGATGGGATAGAATTTTATATCTCTTTACAGGGTTCTGGATCCCATTTACATTCCAAGAAATTAATTTTATGGTTCTAATCATTAAGTAATATAGCAGGCATCTATCAAAAAATGCAAGATAGCACTCACCAAGCAGATCCTATTATGTTCTTCGTCTATTTTGCACTGTGACAGGGAGGGGGAGAGGAAAGGGTACATGAAACACATGAAACACAAAAATACATGAAAAATTAAACTGCCAATCGGCGAGCAAAAAACAAAAGCTAACCCTAAGATGGGAGCTATGCCCATCTCCTATCCGTGAGGGTCAGGCGTGGTTCTCCTGTAGTGAGCTAGAGCACCCAGACCAAATACGACTTAATAGTGTCTAGGTTGAAAAAAAGGACAATCTGATAATTAGTACCAATTGTGTTATAACTTCATTTTTTGGTAGGTTGAAAATAAAAAAGGCATTGAAGTAATAGGTTACCAGCTGAGTTGTCTTTCATGCTTCATTTTTAATAACTTTATTTTTAATAGCAGAAAAAAAAAGAAAGGAAAGGGCAATCTGGTATGTAAAACCAACTGTGTTGTCTTTCACACTTCATCTTTAATAATGTAAAATACTGCATCTTCAAAAAAAAGAGAGAAGGAGAGGGGAAAAAAATTTAAATCGTCACCTTAAGTTGAAGTCAAGTGACTTTTTCTCTCCTTCCCTTCTATCTCTTCCCTCTATTTCACCGCCGCCAACAAAATATATAGGCTATTTATGCAGTTCAGAAAGAAAAGGGTCAGACGCCCTTCAAGACGGGTTTAAAAACAAAACAAAAAAAAAAAACAATCATATTCCTGACATCACAATACAGAGTGAAGTTTAGAAAAAATAAAAAACACAGACATCAGTCAGTATCCGTCCTCATGTTTTCTCTGCTCCTCCCTCTGCTGCTAAGAGCCACTGCCTGCATATCACGTAACTGTTGGTGAGTGTTAGGATACATGGCAAACTGAGGTAAACCATTAGACATAAACAGTTGTTGTTTCAGCTTGTTAGTTCCAATGTCCTATTAGGTGGAAAGCGCTCTGTGCTTGTTTGTAACGTAATATTAGCAGCGGTGGGTGAGAGACTGCAGACAGAGCAGATTGAAATATCACTTTTCAGTGTTCAGTGTTGCTGAACAGGTGTATTGATAAAGTATTGACTTTTCTTCATGAAGGTTTTTTTGCACTTGCAAGCTATCTTTACTTCTCTGTCTTTACCGCAGACAGAAACTACTCCGTGTTAGTGGGTCTGTATGTGTACATAAAAGTGGTGTAGTAGCCCTGATGCACAGACAGCAGGAGAGGCTGCTGCAGCATGATAATAAATTACACCCAGACAGTAAGTTAACAGTTACAGGTAAAAGAACTGGTAATGTCAGAGCAACAACGGTTGTTAGTAATTTAGCGCCAGGGCTCTTTTACTACTGGTGGGATTAACAGGGTTAAAGCTTTACACATCAGTGGGAAAAAGCATATAGTAAAAGATCGATCTCGGATTTTATGAATCAATATTTGGTCATTCAAATGAAGATCGATGTGAGTAGGATGATTCGTTTATTTTAACCCAGCCCTAATGCCTACGCTGTTGCATTAAAGCCCCTTCAACTCTACTCTAGTATTTAAAGATCAGCAGTGACGGACGATCAGTAGTTAGAGAGCAGTTTTTTTGTGGTGACACCGACTACTTTTATGCAAAATGATAAAGAAAAGTGTCTCTGCCAGCATTTCCTTCTTGACAGTGTGAACTGAAACATTTGAAACAGCATTTAGACCTTTATGTTAGAAAATAAAACTTTAAAGTATAACTCAACAGTTAACAGAATAAAGAAACTGTGAAAAAGCCTTGCCATCAGTTATGGTAATTCATGGTAGTATTGATGATAATAATGTTGATAATAATACAATAACATTAAAGCTCCTCACTTTGGTTTGGTGTTGGCTGACCCACGACCTAAGTTATTCTTAAACTACAGCCCTGCAGGGCAATCTATACCTCATATACGTCATACACCTGACATAGACTGAGTTCTTTGGAGCAGCCCGGTTTCTATTTCTGACCTGTGGCCCTTTCCTGCATGTCTCTCTCCCACCTTTCCTTTCAATCTACAGCTATATAATCCATAAGTCAAAGATTCCCAAAAAATAATCTTAATTTTTAAAAAAAGAAAGAAGAATGACAGCCCTGCACAGTTAAACCAATTTCTCTGTTATTTTAACTGTTATTCAGAAGCACAAAGTGAAACCTGTTCTATTAGTTCACTGCATTGCACTGTACACTCATCTTGTTTTCACTTCCCAAATAAGAAGTTTGTACATTAGAATGTAGTTAAGCTGTGGAACTGCTCTGTGGTTGTAATGTCATTGGGAATGATGACCAAAACTGTGACAAAAAAGTGTCAGGTTTATTTGTTGTTATTAACTTGTTCTAATCGAACAATAGACTCCAGCCATGTTTAATGCACATTTCTATCTTCAAACTACTACAAGAACATGCAGATGTTTATAAATCCCAGGTTATTAGTTCTGCATATTTAGCATAAAATATGAATTACACATTGTGGGTGCACTATCCCTTTAAGTGTCACCCCAAGCCAACCAGCGAGGAGGGGAATTGCTTATAAACCCTCTAACAGTGAGTCTGTGTTGATGCCATCTTACTGACAATGTGCAATGTTGTATTGTGTTCTTCATGGAAGAAGCTCTGTAAGACATAGACATTTTTATTGTCATACAAATTATAACATCTTAAAAGTTTCATTGTATTTTGGATAAATAAAACAACCTTTTCTAGTCTCTATAAGTCTTGTTCATTTGATTGTAAAGTGATGTAAGGACAGTTGCAAAAGAACAAGTAACTTAAATTCATCACAGTAAAAAAATAAAGAAATAAAGAAAGAAATTGAAGATATTACCAGAAAAAGAAGGAATGCTACTAAAGAATCGTAAGAGTACATTTTTTGTCCTATTTATTTATTTATTTACTATTTATTCTAATTACAAAAGCATTATAAACAAAAATGCAGGTAAATTAGGTAAATAGCAGAACAAACAGATCAAATATAAGTGCTATACACATATAGCAAATATACATAAAGAACATAAAATGGGATTAAGCTTTAATTTTCTCCATGATTAAAAAAAGTTCCTCTATCCGCCACAGAAAAGGAAGTCTGTTGCAAAGCTTGCTGCTGTATTTGTACCCTACGCCTTAATGAAGGGTGCATCATTCAGCTGTGATGGCGTCTACAAACAGAGTTACACTCCACTACATACTAAGAGTGGGTAGCATCTATTTTTTCAATTGGCCGCGTGTGTGTGTGTGTGTGTGTGTGTGTGTGTGTGTGTGTGTGTGTGTGTGTGTGTGTGTGTGTGTGTGTGTGTGTGTGTGTGTGCGTGTGTGCCCGCTTGGTTCATTTCTTCTGCTCTTGTGAAAAACAGTGTGAGTACATTTTGACTAGTCATCACATCTTTAGTGTATCTTTATAAATCCATGCATGAATTTGTGCCTCTCCTCTCTTCAGGTGCAGCAACCCAACTCTCGCAGCCTCATGGACTCCCAGAAGGACCCGCAGGTGCTTGAGGGTTTCCAGGGCTGCCTGGACTCAGTCATGCTGAACAACAACGAGCTGCCGCTGCAGAACAAACGCTCTCGCTATGCAGAGGTGGTGGGACTGACAGAGCTGAAGCTGGGCTGCATCCTTTATCCTGACGCCTGCCTGCAGCAGCCCTGCCGCAATGGAGCCACCTGCACCAGTCTTCCCTCTGGTGGTGAGTAACAGAAAATACAGTACAGCTACTTAACACTCAAGGTTTTGAGAAAGTGATTAATTACTAATGTGTTAACTGTATTAGAAGTATTTTTTAAATGTTTTCTTTACTTTAAAAATTTTGTTGAATAGTTTGAAAATATTGAAAGTATTAATTATTATTTACCCAAAACTTGGTGTACATAATCTTAGTTAGAAATAAAGGGAAGAGGAGTTGAGAGATAAAAGCGTAATCAGTGCTCATAGGATTGGCTGACAAGTCGTCCAGTCAGGAGACAGCAGCTTTTTACTGCAGCTGAGCATTAGTTAAAAGTTCTCCCTGTGTGTGTATTGTAATCTGAGCTTCTCTGCGGTTTGTTGTGATAAGCCGGTTCAGCCACACGTACTATATATATGAGTCCCTGTGAATGTGTCCCACTGGCTAGCTCATCACAGCCGCTCTGCACTGCACTCATACTGCAGTTGCCACAGTGGGACGGCATCAATTCAGAAGCGTATCACCCACCCTCTTGTTCCCCCACGTAACAATGTTAGCTCTGTTAGCAATATTGCTGCTAGCCTGGCCCCCAGACTCTACTTTAATCTAAAGATGAGGTGCCCCTCTTATCTAAAACACAAACTGAACTATGAAATTAAACCTGCCAAGCTTCACATTAAATCACCGATTAAACTTTTGAAGGCTTAAAAAAGGGGAGAACTGATATGCAGTTGTTGTTTTTTTCTGGGGTTTTTTGTTTTGTTTTAAAATCTTCCATTTAATAAGTAAAATAATCCTTTGGGACATAAATAATGAACCTTTTGTTCATGAAATTTTCTCATATGCAATTCTAATTAAGTGATTAAATAATTTGATATATCTGCAGTTTATATTTTGTGTACTGTCATACTATGATTAATGTATATTGAGTGAACACCAGAACATAGAAACTATTGTGTATTATAATAAAATCTGATACAAGAAGAACTTGATGTTGACTCTGCATCAAGATGTGTTGATTTAACTCTTTGTGAGGCTACACGTAGAGGTAGTTTTGTCTTAGACTGTATTTTAACTGCAGGTGTTTTAATAGTTTTGCTCCTCTGTACAAAGTGTGTCAATAAGAGGGACTAAATATTTAAAAACACAAAATTGCTATTTATTAGACTATTGGAGGCAGCACAGTGGTGCAGTGGTTACTAATGTCACCTCACAGCAAGAGGGCTCCTGGTTTGAACTGCCGGGTTAGGGGAGCCCTTCTGTGTGGAGTTTGCATATTCTCCCTGTGTCAGCTTGGGATTTCTCTTGGTACTCTGGCTTCCTCCCACAGTCCAAAGACATGCAGGTTAGGTTAATTGGTTACTCTAAATTTACCATTGGTGTGAATTTGAGCGTGAAAGGTTGTCTGTCTCTATGTGTCAGCCCTGTGATAGTCTGGCGACCTGTCCAGGGGGGTACCCTGTCTCTCGCCCAATGTAAACTGGGATAGGCTCCAGCCCCCATGCAACCCTAAACAGGATATGTGCGCATCAAAAATGATCAAATGAATGAATAAGGGCTGTTAGGTAGCATTGCATCATGAACGTGTTTCTGTTTTTCTGGCTACTCAGTATGGATTGTATTTGTTTTGACAGAGTTTAAATGAAATTTCTACCAATGAAATCAAATGAAATCTCCTGTATGCAACATTCAGAGCATTAATATAGCAACAAACCACTATTCACTATGTAAAGTTATAGTGGGGTAATGGTGTCCTGAGTACAAAATGAAGACATGCTCCCTCTGTGTGTATTGTAGTCTGAGCATCTCTGTTCTTTGATGTGGTAAGCCAGTCTGGGCCCATATAGTCCAGGGGCCAAGGGGCTAATTTTCACAAATTGGTATCACTTAAAGGGACCAAACATTTTTGGTATTTTTGACTTCCTCTATGTCTCTAGTTTACATTTTGGTATGATAGACGTGCCTATGTAGTAGTTGATTAAAAAATTTTGGATGATCTTTGGGTCCTCTCCAAAATTGAAAATAGTCAAAACTGAGGCTTCTCCAAAAGGGACAGTGTCTGCCTTATCACACGAATCTCGGGAAATAATTATCAGAATGTCACCAAATTTGGACTGAATGTTCACAGACAGTTGCTGCACACAATGCAGCAAAGATTTCATTAGTACCTTGCTCCTTTAAAAAAATGTAAACACCTAAACACACATGAATTACAGGCGGACATAGAATAAGGAATAAAAAATCCAAAAGGCATGTATATATGTGTTTGCCATTATTAATGTAAATAAGCCAATCACCCCAAAATTGCATTTATATGTGCCAAACAATGTCATCTTATCATAAAAGTAGGTTATTAGATTATTCACCTCACCATCTGATGTCACCAGCCCCTGACAGGTAACTAGTGCAGCCAGAACTTCAAACAGACAAATAGAATGGGGCCCTATTAGTACAAGGGCTAAAGGGATTGTTTTCACTACTTGGTAGGCCCCTATCACCCACGGGGGCCAAACAATTTTGGCATTTTTATCTCTCTAGAGGTCTCTAGTTTATATTTTGGTATGATAGCCCTGCTAGTAGCTTAATTATAGTTATCACTCTGTAAATAAATTTACACCCGAGTAGGCAAAACACTACAAATAGGGCGAAAAATTAACTAATAGATATCCCCATGTAACTTGCCCAGTTGATCACATATATTAAGACAAGTATTTTTTGTATTACAAATTTTCTGAAATATTTTATTTAAAGAGACAACAGATAGGATTCGTTTTGGGTTTTTTTAGCTTGGTGCCACCTAGCGTAAGTGTTGCTTGCACTGTCGCAAAGACCAAATTGACCGCGGGGATCAGAGATAATCAATAAAATGTAGGCTGTAAAGCCACCAGTATACCTCTATGTATATGTAGAATGAGAAGGTGTGTGGACACTATACTAAATAAATGAGTAAAGAGACCAAGCAACAATTATCAGATTTATCTGAAGAAAAAACAAATAGTAATGCAAATAATCATAGCAGAATGCACAGTACCAGTACAAACAACTCACAATAAATGATGCCAATATGCACAGTATCAGTTCACACAACAGTAGACACGTAAGGGATAATGTATAGTGAGCCGGTGACTGTTAAAAATAACTCCCGACAGGGGAATGGAACCCCGACGCACAGCGGAGTTATTTTTCAACAGTCACCAGCTCACTATACATTATAAGATAAGATAAGGTAAGATAAACTTTATTGTCCCGCAAGGGAAATTCGTCTTGGGCAGTTTAGTGCAAACAGCTGCAATATTCACATACATACATACAGTCAACATCAACAAAGACAAGTTAACAACATAGTGCGCTGAGTGTGTTACAGTTGCAGACTATTGTTGCAAGAGTAGTCTTGCATCCCGCTTAGAACATGGCTTACTACTGAAACATTCAAATGTTACAAATGGCATCAGTATTATTAAACTGCTGGCAGAGTGTATTGACAGAGGAGAGGCGTAATAGCTGCGGCGACGGTGGGGGGTAAACCTGCCCGAGGGCTGCCGTAGAATGTTAGCGAGGATGTCAGCCGACCAACACTTGCCACCCAGTCCCTGGTTGCGGCGATTTGCGATGTTGGCCAGCTAGGAATGAACTAGCAGCCAGTAACAGCGCACCTGCGCTTCGCCAACTGAGTGTGGCCAGGCGTATTTTGTAAGTTTGGCATACCGTGCGCCCTGGCGCAGCTACTCCTCTTTCCCACCTCTGTCCTTCCTACCGTCGCAAGTTGGAAAGAGAGAGGAGAGAAGGTGTGGAGTGGGTTTTACACACATCACACCAATCAAATGAGCCCCTCTCCTCACCCTTAAATACGCTGCGCAAAGGCGCAATGAGAGTTTACTCAATTCGCCATGGCAGAAGAGAGCAGCAGCGTCAGACGGCCAAACTCCTCCCAGGAGGAAACTGATGTTTTGGTCCAGGAGGTCCAAGCTCGCAGTGTCCGAATATATGGAACTGCGAGCAGACCTCCACGGGCTGATGATGCAAAGGTAGCCTGGGAGGAGGTCACCACAATTGTAAATCAATGTTGTGTTTCTCTCATGCGTGCACACGCTCTCTCTTTCTCTCTCGCAGTCTCACTCTGTTTCTTTTCTTCTGACTTTTCTAAGATGACAGATGCTGAATATATACTCCCTATCTGATGCTGTGGCTGTTTGTGGTTGGCTGAGAGGGATGTGAACTCATTAGTTTGCAGCTGTGTTAATCAAAACAAGTTGGGTTTCCATTTCGCGTGCCAAACGGTGCCAATCCCCTTTGATCTGACATCAGATGTGACGGGACAGTCGATAGAGATACATTTATGTGCTGATTGCAGATAGTTGCAATAGCCTTTTGGCACAAAACTGTCACTGCGCCAAGCTGGATCTGTCTCTCCCTGCTGCGCCACCGCACCCATCTCAACGCACCTCGGTCTGGCAAACTACCAAACTGAGCACACCTCGGGTTGGGCTGCTCGAAACTGGCTCTGCGTGGGGTTCGCCACCTTGCGCTGCTCCGGGAAACTAGAGCCCTCAGTGTTACTGTAGCCTACAGTAGGCCTAATAGCACTCAGAGTTGCCCAGTTGCTATTTGACCCATAACTAGGAGGCAAAGAGAGTGCTACTGCTTGCCTAAGGCGGACTCCCAGGCTAGCAGAGGGAAGGAGGTGCCTTATTTCTCCATTGTAAGCCGTCCTAAAATAGGGGGGCCCACCTGCTGCCCTTATCCTAGCTAATACTACTATAGAGCTACTATACTGAAATTGAATGTCAGCAAGCATGGAGAGACAGCAATGGCAGACTTCAAATCAGATGGAGAAGAGACAGGAGCTGTGGCTGGTGAATCCTTAAAACAGAGGGAGAGATGGCATAAGGCACAGAGATAATGTCAACACTAGGAACACGAATTAGAATTTAGACCATCTAGAGCTGTTATAGAGTATAGCATTTACACTGTCACATCATTCATCGTCCACATCACTATCATTCAGCTCCAGAAAACATTCCAGCTCATCTGCCTGGTTGCTGCAGGTTTGTAGTTCACACATATCTGTGCAATGCAGACCACTGTGCAGGCGTGGCCATTCTGAAAGTTTACATGTTCGTGAGCAGGAGCATGATAGTAGGTCCAATACAGCCTCTGGTGCAGGCATACCTCACATCCACTCAGTGGCCGATCCCCATCATGGATCTTCCATCCATGATCCTTTGGATTTGGTACACTTGGATAGCACTCCAGACTTCTCTGCAAGATAGCAGATTGATAGTTTGCTCGTAGGGCATGAATGTACAGACAACCTTCACAAGGTGGAAGCTGACTGGAGTCTGTTTCTCCACGCCTTGCACAAAATAGCTGGTAGCGAAGCGTGTTAACTTTAGTTGTGTTTGTGGAAGGCAGGTACATCTGACATATGAAATAGGTCATCTGAGACCTCCCAGGAGCTTCCCAATTCTGAATGTGTCTTGGCAGGTCTTGTTAGTCTTCAGTTTTTTAAATACGGCTGACTTTCCACAGCCACTGAAAGCGCTAACTGTATAGGAAGCTGTTTGGGCTTAACAATACAGACCAGTGAGCAGTGATAACTAACATGTCTTTGGGGTCATCTGGTGGGAACCTCCTTTCACCAGTAATTTGTCTAGTTGGTCCCACGACACCTCCGAGGCTAGACAGTGATCTCTGCAACCCAGAGACACTCCCCTAATGCCAGGTCTCACTGCTCTCCACACCACAATAACCTCCTTAACCTTACTTACAAATGGCTTTCTCAGCCCAAACAGCACTGCCACCTTCAACCAAACCCAGGCTCCGTACATGCGAGCTCCAGCGCCGATACTACCTATCCTAGCACATTCACCATACTCTATTTCACACATTACATAGCAGTCCAGGGGCCAAGGCAGATTTTGGCCCCTGGACTTATATGCGTGTTAGTGCATGTTAGTTCCTGGGTGTGTGTGTGTGTGTGTGTGTGTGTGTCACTAGCTAGGTTATTGCCATCGCTCTGCACTGTGCTCATACAGTGCCTATTGCTGATAACGTACTGACCCACATTGGCAGGATAACGTCATTGTGGAAGTGGAGCACCCACCCTATGGTTTCCCTGTGCTTAGAACCATTAGCTCTGTGAGCACTGTACTGATTTACCACCATTAGCTGCTAGTCGCCAGCTCAGCCATCTTCATGTTGATAGCTGTGTGCAGACAATCCCAGCACAGACTCAGTCATAGATGTGCTCTGAATTACGTGCACAGAGCCCTCAACTTTAAGACGCTGTTTTCTCAAAGCATGCTAAACACATGCTGGATTAGTTCATTTTTAAAAAGTTTTATTTATTTTTTAAATGTATTTATTTAATTGAATTTGGTCAGTCTATATATTCTTCACTTCTGACAACCATAACAAAAAAAAAATAGTTGTTTGAAAGTGGTGCAGGAGAATTAATTAATGGATGCATTTAGAGTCATTTCATCTGTACCACATCATGTTTCTCAATACGTTCTGTCTTCCCTACTCTGTCTGTGTCTCTCAGTCCAAAATCCACTGCTTTCTTCTAAAGACGTAAATGTCCAAACGGCTCACAAAAAAAAGAAAAATTTTGAAAAATGGTCCAGTAATTTCTGAAAACAGCTGGTCACTGTAGGTTTTAACAAATATTAACCAAACAAAAGGAAATAGTGCATTTTGTTGGGGACTATTTTCAGCAGTGTATTAATCCACATTTGGTGCTCTGGTGAGTGTTTTGGGCTGCATGATGGTGTATGCAGTGATGGAAATAATGGCGTTATAAATAAACAGCATTACTAATGGCTCTACTTTTTTCAGTAACAAGTACGACAAAAAAAGTTACTGTCTCCCCCGTTATAATGCCGTTACCGTTACTCACACTAAAATGCGCCATTACTCGGCTTTACTTGAGTTCACTGAAGCAGCTTTCACCCAAGCAAGCTCCTCAGTAGTCTCGCGTGACTAGCCTCCCTTACTTCGGAATTGGAGTCTGGGAACATTCGTCTTTCGTTTTGTAATGGAAATGGGCGGGAAAATCCAGACAACGTGAAGGCGTTGTCATAGATGCAGCAAGTGTGTTACATGTTACAGAGATGTTGCAGCTCTGCAATATAGCTGAATCAAATTAAATCATATCAACAGCAATTCCGATGTAGGCGGGTGTAAGGCAAAGCTAATCAGCCGTTGGTCGAGGAAGTACGGAAGTACACGGATTTGGATCCAATCACATCACTGCTGCTGGGAGCCAGCACTAGTTCTATTACAACTTTCATCTGAGCCTCCAGAGTAGATAATAAATTTTCATTTTTGGGTGCACTATCCCTTTAAGTCCCTTCTTCCACCTCCCGCTTCCACAAGAAATGCTTATGTTTCCTCTCGTGTCCTCAATCCAAACTCCACTGGCAGATTTCATAAGGCACTTTCCACGGCATCTATGCATAGCAATAACAAACAAACTTCAACAACACTTGCAAAGCCATACTTGACTCCAAAGCACCTGTAAAAATCCCAAAAATCAAATCAAGCTATAACACACCTTGGCTTAATAACACAACCAGGGAAATCCAAAGAAAATGCAGACAAGAGGAACGGAAATGGAAAAAAAGACGATCTGTGTTTTACATCAAATTATGAAAGAACTCATGTCCACCTATCAAAAATCTAAGAAAAAAGCCAGGTCATCCTATTTCTCTAACATTATTTCAATAGACTGCCATAACCCCAGAATTCTCTTCAAAGTAATTGAATCTGTTATCAACCCTCCTTTTAACCAACTAACCCAAGCCACTTCAGCGGCCTGTGAGCAATTTTTACCTTTTTTCACAACCAAAATAAATGAAATAAGACTTCAGATTAGTCATGCCACCAGTGATCCTGTAACTCCACATTACAACCCCTCTGCCATTCTCTGTAACTTTCATCGCCTTTCACTATGCACTTTTAAAGGACATAACAATAAAAGGACATAATAAACTGCTGGCAACTTTTAAGGTGGAACATTTACTTCTTGTATTGTTATTCAATGCATGAGTTGACAAAGTGAATCCATCAACACACCTTGAATATCTATATGACAACTATGACCATACCATTAGCTTTTATTTTCTCCCCTGGATGACATACACTTTTAGTAATGAGTGGATCTTCAAGTGTTAAGAAATACACATTAATTTTGACCGGGTTAAGTCAACTGCATATATTTTAATCCTCACTTGGAGAAAAAAAAACATTGAGCATTGTTCCTGTGGCCTATGGCTACATTAAACCCTTGCGCTTGCCTGAGGAGGACTAAATACACAAACCCTTGTTCTGAAAATGGCGGCATGCAACCCTGATCTGTGGATGATAAATGAGGTTCATACTTCCATCTGTGTCACCAGTGAAAATATAGGAAATGCAGGGAGTGCTGGACAGAGCAGTGAGTGATAACAACCCTGCCCACATTTAAGAGTACTGTTTGTGGTGGAAACACAGCTTATTTCTTTATCCAAACTTTTTATTCAGCCAATTTTGATTATCTATCGCACTAATTGATTAGAAATAAGGAATTGCAAACAAAACCAAACTGGGTCCCTGGGTCAGCCCCAATTTTGCCCCCACTACAGTGCCCCTGGGCTGACAGCCTGTCACAAAAAGCGGCCCACCCATAGTTATGCGCAACTACAAGCCTTAAAAAAATGTAAATAGTTATAGTATATATATATATATATATATATATATATATAGTAATAGTTATATAGAAATTCACCCTTGGTACAGTTGTCATGAATGTTAAAATTAGCTATAGAGACAAAAACTGTTTTTTGTACCACGCTGTAAACATGGTTATTTCTGCTGTGAAGTTTGGCATTTTAACATGGGGGTCTGTGGGGATTGACTGGCCTCTGGAGCTAGCCTCAATTGGTAATTAGAGGAACTTCTTCTCTTTTTTTTTGCACTTCCACATTAGCCTCATTTTTCAGCTGCTGAGGTTGCCACTTGATTTGAACAGTTTTTGGACAATAGTGGAGCTCTATGGCACAGAGGAATAAGATACATCAAGCTTCTATACACACAAAATGCTTGTTAGCAGGTACATTCATTGTTAGTTTGGGTCTTTTTTATGGGATTTGTTGATGATAAGAAATACTAAAGAATATGGTATGGGGACTTTGAGGCCCAGCAGTTCTGATGACAGCTCTAGATTAATTTCAACCCAGTTTCAAGATCTGACAAATCCAGAGTCATCTGTCATCAACAATTACAAGTTGCTAATTCAGTCCTCCACCATAGAAGATCGGGTCATCGAGGAAGAGTCTTGATCTGTTGTGATGGTTGAAATCCCCACATTGTGTTAGTAAAGTGAGTGTAGCAGCTACGGTGTCAGCACACAGAAGTGGTGTGGGGTTTTTTTTTTGCAAGGCTACAGCACCAGCAGGAGTCACTGAACACTGCTGTAAGACCTCCCACATGCCACATGTTCCTCATTTACACTGTAATGAGCAAAGCATCCTGGGAATTATTGCAGCCCACTGTTGTGGAAAGGTTAGTGTGTGTATCTCTGATTTATTGTGTTCACACAATAGAAAATGCTAATCCCCAGAGTTTTCTCATGTGTATTTCTGATTTATTGCTGTGTGTCAGAGCCATTCTCTTTTTGAGCATACATGTGTGTGTGTGTGTGTGTGTGTGTGTGTGTGTGTGTGTGTGTGTGTGTGTGTGTGTGTGTGTGTGTGTGTATCTTCATTATGCTGTGTGGGTGTACTCATGTGATTTCCCAGAGGTCTGTGTGTGTTTGGCCAGGCAGTGCTGTAAACACTACACTGACTGCTCTGAATTCTAATGAAGTGTCGTCCCCCACCCCCCACCCCTTCCCGTCTGTCTCCTAGGGTACTCATGCAGCTGTAACCCCCAGTACACCGGAGGTCGCTGTGAGATGGAGATAACAGCATGTGTTCCCAACCCGTGTCAGAATGGTGGCACATGTAAGCCCATCGGCAATGCCTTCCTCTGCAGCTGCAGGAGAGGATTCAAGGGTCTGACGTGAGTTCCAGTCCGAACACACAAATCTGAATTGAAAGTCCTGAAAGGGTCCATTTACCCACAATCTGGTAAATCAATTTTGGTATGCACCTCAAAGTTACAACAGAGATGAATGGAATTCAGACTGATAGATTAAAAAAAAATCAGCAGCTCTGTGTTTTTCAAGAGCTACTTTCTACAGAACAAATAATCCCTTTAAAACTGCTGACGGACTATAATAGGGACACACTGATTCTTGAATATATGTATGTATGTATATATATATATATATACATACATACGTGTGTGTTAATAAAATATATATAATAAATATATTTTAGAAGATCAAAGTCTTCACCATTTAAGCTTGTCATGAGCCAACCTCCCGGTGAGAAAACATATTGGTTTCCTCAAGTATCCAATCTTGTTTATCTCCAGCAAGGTCAGCTCACCACATTTTAATGTTAGGTATGTCATTCCCCTTCCAAAGCATTAATATACATTTCTTAGCACACATGAGACAGAAATGAAGAAAATGTTTATGAAATGATGAGAAACTACTCATACTCCCAGCAATGTTAATCATAAATCATAGTTAGAGGGTCTTGCTTTACTTGGCACACAAGAATTTTGGAGGTAGTACTAAAAATATTGATCCAGTAATTTTCAGTTTTAGGACATTGTATAAAGCTGTGACCAAGGGCGGCCTCACAAGTCTCACATTTCTCATAAAATGGTGACACTGAGGGAAATAATCCATGCAGTTTCACCTTTGAGTAATGTAGTCTAGAGAATGGGGTCTGGCCACAAGGAGGCACTATTAAATTAAGTTCAACATATTCCCCTCTGCTTCCTCACTGCTTCCTCAACTGATCTTGTATGGCTGAATCCAAATGTCCGCACTTGCAGACTCACAGACTTTGCGGGCACGTTCACGATAAGTCCGGGAGTGCTTAAGGCTGCCCAAATCCACAATTCATTCAGTCCACAAGGGTCCTCAAGCGGACTTTCTGCGGATTTCCAGAGAGTCCACTTGGGTTGCAGACTTCAGCAGACTTCACTAGTTTAATTACCCACAAGTCATTGCAATATGGATGTGACGTTTTAATTTTTTCAAATTACTGACGGAAAACACACACACACACACACACACACACACACACACACACACACACACACACACACACACACACACACACAAAACCCCATAAACTTATTATAAATTGTAATAGTAAAATGTTACTTGAGTAATGTAAGCCAGATATAAAATTCAAAAACATCATGATACAGAAATATGTAGAATATGTAGAAGTATAGGCTATAGAGGTAATCAATATGCATTTTAATATTGCAGCCTAGCCTATAAAAGCTGTGCAACCTGATCACGTAGGCGAGTGCTGCAGTGATCACCTTATTCATGATAGTCTCTTAAATGTTCCCATGGACACGAGTGAAACAGACTCCATGCCTGTCTATTAGCTCTTTTTATAATGCTGCAGACTCCCGCTCTTGCAGACTTTACGTGATGACGGTGAAGATGTCACATTACGTACGCCTGAAGTCCGTCAGGGTTCAGTCTGCAAGTCCAGAGGGTGAAGATTTGGATTCAGCCTATGTCACATTTCCTTCATGTCATTGGAATTCTCTTGCTGCCAATTAAAGGCAATGTGGCCACTGACACACTGATTAATTTAATCATACACACACACACACACACACACACACACACACACACACACACACACACACACAGTATACTGACCACCATTATACACTAGTTGAATATTGTAACTTGTTTCATCAAAGCATGATTTTTTATGATTCGGATTTGAAGTTTTATAAGTCAATCACAATCCTCCTTTTTTTCCCATTTTGAGAGCTTGAGGTCAGGGGGAATCAGATCTGAAAAATTTCCACACAACAAAATGCATCATGTCTCTGGTCCTCCACCTACTGTGTCAAATGTAGTCACATTTTGTAGCTCTTCTCTACAGCAGTCTGCATCTATGCAGCCAACAGTCTGATGATGTGTTGACAGCAAAATCCACACTTTGGCTTGTAAATGTGATTTTGTAAACTGATGATTTTCTTTTTCTGGTGTCTTATAATCCCGTAAGGGATGGGTCTTTGGACATGACACGAAAATAAAACTCATTCATTCATTTATTCATTCATTCATTGACCAACACATTAAAATTCCCAATTCAGTTATAACAGTGTTGAGTTGGTCAACTCTCTGACCTGTGTGATTTCTACAGTGGACATTTTTGATTTTGGTCTCTGCAGGCACAACTATATCAAAAATGACAACTTCATTGTGACAACAAGACACAGAGAAGCTTCAAACACTCACTGCACCCAACAGTTTTAGCGTGCAAAATAACAAAAAGCATGTCTGCCGATTCTAATCATGTTCATTTTGAAGCCAATATTGGCCGATACCGATTATGTACGGATATAATTGTGCATCCCTACGTACAACTGTAGAGCAATGCACGCACACAATCCCATTCTTCTGCATAACTCTCTCTCCGGTGCTGTTGTAGCTGACTGGCTAACTGGCAGGTGGGTCCTCCAGCTCCTGTGTATTAATTTGCGCTTGCTATTGTGACTGACTCGCAAGTTATTATGTTTGTTGTGCTAACCTCAATATTTTTTAATTGTGTTTCATATCATAGGCCCACAAATATTAATCCATATCTTATAATTAACAGACTTTGATCTAGACCCTCCCTGTGTCCAAGGCTATTCATTTATTTAAAAAGGTCTAGACTGTTTAATTGTTCTATATCATCACGCTATTACTAAAATAAGCAAGGGACTTTAATACAAAGTGGTAACCACTGTATGTGAATGCGTGAATGGGTCAGACCTGTGCAGCACTGGATTTGAAATAAACTGTAATAAACTGGAGCTTGCTGTGAAACAACATGACCCTCATCCATTTAAAATGAACATTCGTTCCTCTGAGCTTCTTTTGGTTAAAGTAACACAAAAGTAGTGAATAAGTAACTTATTACTCTACACAAAGAGTAATATTGTTAAGTAACTTATTACATTTAGACAAAGGTAACAAGTAATAGGTAACATATTAGATTTTGAGAATAACAACAGGCTAACTGAACTGATAAGCACGAGGTGTCCTCTCAAAAATCAAGTTCTAAACTTACCATCTCTCTGAATTTGAAAATTGTGTTGATATCTCACACGCTGTATCTTAATCATATTAAAGACAAAGGGATTATGTTGTGAGCCTTCACAGGGACAACTTTTTCTGCAATCTGTCCACAGTGCAGTTCATCTTATTCTCCCTTTCTGGCTTTGGAAAAGCAATCCACCTGGGAGCAGGTAATTGAGCAGTCATGACTATTCATACTTTATCATCTTACACCAGTCTTTTCTCCTCTCTCCTCCATTCCTCCATCCTACAGCTGTGAGGAAGATGTGAATGAATGTGACCGCAGTAATCCAGAGGGTGAGTGTGAAAATGGCGGGGTTTGCGTCAACACTTACGGCTCCTTCTACTGTAACTGCACAGCAGGCTTTGTGGGTGAGCGCTGCAGCCTGCGGCCCGTTGTTGTCCCAGACATGCGGGCAGGTCACACTGTGGTCGGTAAAGAGGAACTGATCGGAATCGCTGTGGTGCTTTTTGTCATCATTACCCTCATCATCCTCTTCATTGCTTTCCGCAAGAAGGTTTTCCAGAAGAACTACTCGAGAAACAACCTGTCTCTAGTCCAGGACCCAGCCACTGCAGCACTCCTCAACAAGGCCAATGGCGTTCAGTTTAAGACCCTACACTGCACGCCAGGTGACCCTCTCAACCTGTACTCAGAGCCAGGCCTGGGTGCTGTGGTGGGAGGGGGTGGGATGATGGGACCTCCACAGGTACCTGTGAGGCCCATGGCATACACGCCCTGTTTCCAAGGAGACCCACGGTCCACGCTGGAGAAGATGGTGGATGGACGCGGTGTGGAGCATACCGAGATGAGCACCTTCCACCCGGAGTCACCAAGGATCCTCTCAGGCACCACCAGAAGGGGAGTGGTGGTGTGCAGCGTGGCTCCCAATCTTCCGCCAGTGTCCCCCTGTCGCTCAGACTGTGACTCCATACGTAAGAGCCCATGGGACAGTGATGAGGGTGAGTATGTGTGTTGTTTTACTTCCTGCTACAGTGAGAGTATTCAGTTAGAATAAATTAGAGATAGCAAAGTGGTATTATGTAGAGTGTGTTTGTGTGAGTATCTCGGAGGTTCTGCCAATGAGGTAACTTTGGGCCAATATTGAACTGCAAACACATGTATTCTACAAATCAAAGAACTGTTGTTGTTTTTCTTTATATGTAGTTTGTGATTTAAATTGGCATCATATTACTGTAGCAGTCGGAACATAAGTTACAGATTTTTGTGTCCTCCAGAGAGGAATATTAGCAGCAGACTAGGCTTTGTTATGGTATTTTGATAGCTCCAAAGTAAATCCTTACTTTAAAGATCTGATTGATTACATTTTTATGTAGACAAGTAATTTTTTAAAAATGCGGAATAAAAATATAGCTTTTCTTCTTTAAGTATCCTTGAGCAAGATACTGAACACCAAATGTCTCCCGATGGCTGCTCTATCGGTGTGTGAGAGCGTGTGAATGGTTACTGATTAGGCAGGTGGCATCTAGTATTGTAGGCTCAGCAACTGACATGTGAATGTGTGTGTGAGTGGCTGAATGTGACTCAGTAGTGTAAAAGCACTTTGAGTGGATTGAAGACTAAAGGGGTGCTATATTGCAGTCCATTTACCATTTATACAATATTGTTCATCATCATGTTTTGCTATTTTCCTCACCTTAGACTAACTGGAGTTAATGCATTTACAATGCAGAGTTATTACCATTGTTATATATGGAAAAACAACAGTTCTCAGACTCGTTTTTATAATGTTTGAAGGAGGTATTGCTCTTCAGTTGGCCAGATATAATATATTGACAAGCTTCCTCAACCTGTCAAGTCAAACGTTCTGTCCTCTGTATGCTCCAGATAAAGTCCTTTTCTCAACAGCAGGAACGCACATCACATGACAGTATGGAAACAGCCACATAATTAATGAAAAGTTATGGAGCTTAGTTATTTGCAAGAGAAAATCCCGGGGGAAAGTCTGTGGTTTTTGTGACCCATCCACCACCTCAGCCTGCCTCCTTACAAGAACGCTCAGGACTGGTTTCTTGTTTAATCCCATCAGCATATCGGTCATGTGATTGTAAACTTCCAAAATATGTGGGTTATGCAAGAATTACTGGCTCATAACTTTTCATAATGAAACGTAGAAACACTTAATGAAAACACCCTGGTATAGAATAAGGAGCATGCAAAAATACAGTTTTCATTTTGTACACATCCTTTCAGCTCTTCAAAATGCAGTTTTTCTACTTTTGTGTTTGTTTTGGCCCTCCTGACCTCTTGAACCTCTCCCTGCAGGTAAAATGGTTGACATGGCAGAAGAAGTAACGTGTTTCTCAGGAAGCAACAAAGGCAGTAACTCAGAGGTCCAATCACTGAGCTCCTTCCAGTCTGACTCCTGTGATGATAATGGTAAGACACACCCCTTGCACCCACAGCAAGAATGGTTCAGGATTCTCAGGATACCTCAGTTCCTTAGCATTTCAGTTCATTTAAATATGATTATATTTTAAAGGCTTTGTTTGCTCGCTTATTATTTGGTTACACTGAGTGTGTCTTTCTTCTGTTTGAAGGTTTTACTCATCAATATCCATGCAAAACCTGTACCATCTCTCAGACTTTCTGTGATACATTTGTGAGAAAATTGTGAGAGAACTATTTGGACTAACTTAGAGTGCTGCAATAATTGTTTCTAAAATGCTGCATTAGTTAATCCCTTTCAGAAAAATACATAGAGTAGATCTGAATAAAACAGTGACTCTCAAATAGCTGTATTTGTTATGTGTTTAGTAACTGGCACCCTCAGGGTCTGAAAAACATTGAAGTGCCAAAAAATGCAGTTTCTCTAACGGCCTTAGTGTAATGGTTAGAGCACTCCTCTTCCATGCGGAAGGTCCAGGGTTGGAATCCTGCTGGGGTCGACATCAGCAAAGGCATGCGGTCGCAAGAGGTTCCCACTGCCGAAACAAGCGAGATCAGGTTACTTATGAGGATTCAGGATAAGAGAGTAACTCAACAAGGGCACGTCTCAAGCCTGTTGTAGACAGGAGGTTCCAGACGTAAAAGTGGATTCAGCAGTAGTTATACAGGGCCTCATGGGTAACTGGATATGTGCAGGACAGTAAGAGAGAAAAGAGGGGAGGGATAGAAAGCATGGAAGCAAAGAACAGAGAGAGTAACAATAATAGTTATTTTCCATGATAGGAACTTAACAACCCGTCACTTGAAGCTTCTCATAACATGAATCTTTAAAAACCCATAAGGTGTGCCATGGTCATCAGGTCTATTTTCTGCTTAGTGTACAAAAGAAAAACAGAAAACAGTGGAAAAAAGAGTCTCTAATGTAGATTTTCTTTTACATTTACACGTAGTGATGTTTAAAGCTGCCCTGTGGAGTTTTTACAAATAATCGCACAGGAAATGACGCATTTGACGTAGAGTTCAAAGAGCGCATGTGCAGTCGGAAATATCGGAGACGACGAGGCTAGCGGAGGAGCTACTGAAAGATGTCTGAAAACCCAAAGAAACGGCCTGGGAAAGCTTCCAAAGCCTGGAGCTGGTCCCTGTGGTTCTCCCCTACTTCCACGATGTTCAGAAGAAGGAAAAAAAGCAAAATGAGAGAGTGACAAACACAGAAATCAAACCAGAGTAAAGCCCGTTTCACACAGAGTGCGCAAAGCGCAGACCTCCGCCGACGTACCCATTCATTGTGTATGTGCTACTGTGGCGCAAGAGCGCACCGCTCTGCCGCCGAGCTGTCTGTATATTTGTTCATAGCAAATAAAACAACGAAAATTATTGGGTGGTAAATAGATGTGTCATTTAGCTTTAGCTCTGACCTCTGGATAAATAAAGCGAAAAGCAAACGTTAGCATTTTGAAGAGCGATGGACGAGACTGAGGCCGCAAGGTTATACGTCTGTGGACATCCACTAACAGCTTATCAACTAGTGTCAAAATACACATTCATGCAGCGTAATATAAATGAAAAAAAACAAAACACTGCCATTAGTTACCTCATCTGACGAATCCATCTTCTTTTCCTTTTTTTCTCCCTACTTCGCCAGTTACCTGGTCCGTTACGGAGAGAGAGAGAGAGAGAGGGAGAGAGAGAGAGAGAGAGAAAGGGGGGAGCGTCACTCGTATTGCCGACGTCATCGAATGGTGCATGCTGACTGTTACTGTTGCAGTACTCTGAAAAACACGGCAGATGGCGCAAATGGGCAAAACTCCACAGGGCAGCTTTAAATATCATTAGCGTTGCACTAATAGAAGAGCCCTGTCCATAGGGAGATTGATAGAATAGAGAGTATTTATCGGGTATTCTGACTCATAATATTGCCTGTATATTGAAACATACTTAGATGCAGTGTCTATCTAACCATGTCCTGTCTTATTCATTCTGTGGTGTTTGCTATGTTTCATACCAACTGTTGCATTACTTTCCCCGAAGAGTACCTGGAACTTGGATTTAGTACTACCTCTGGAGCGGTGCTGAAATTTAAGTTTGTGGAATAATGCAGGAATGCATTCCCAAGTATTCACAAGTGTTTTCTCACAACTGTATATTATAATGATTTCACAACTGCATCCTTGAAGAGGCTAAGAGGTTTTGATTGCTTCACAGTGTAGTATTGGTAGTCTTGGCATTTGTGCTGGAGCTGTGTGTTTCGTTTTGTGTTTCATTTTCATTGCATCGTCCTGTTCTCACTAGATTTTATTTAAAATCCATGAGAGTCATTCTTTTACCTTTCAGAATGATCATAATTCAAAGATATCAGCTTTTTTTTGCCCCTACTCATCACTTAATTAAATATGTAAGTTTTGCCTTAGCTATGTTAATACTGTCACCATTGTCATTTGTCTGCTTAAAGTCTGACTGGTGTCACTAGATGTGAAAGTGTCTGTGCTAAAATGAAAAACACAGTAGTACAGTGTTTTTTGCTTTGATATTGCTTTGTTTGGCAATTTTCTTTGCTGATTTATTTTTTTACCCAAAATATTTCCATATATATGAACAGTATTGTATGCAAATTTCCCCCAAACATGAAATTCAGCAAGAAGTCTTGATTGTGCCAGAGGCAGACAAGGTAGCCCTCTCTGCAGACAGGACTGGCAGTGGTGGGCAGCCATAAGCAATGCCATAAGTGTGAGGGGATACCCCTGTCTGACACCATAACGAGCATTTTTCACCTTGGATGACTGTCTTTCAAACTTTATCTCCTCCTTTTTTCCCTCCACAAGCCTCCATAGTGACCGTCATTCGACTGGTCAATGATGCAGTCGACACAATCGAAAGTGAAGGTACCATGTCTCATCCCCTTTGTGTCTCTCTCTCCTCTCACTCTTCTCTGATCTTAGTCTGGTCATTGCAGGATTCTGAAAGAGGTGTCTCCAGTTAATACCCAAGCCCATACACTTACTGTGTGTTACATACTGTACCTTCCAGTAACATAACCCCTCTGAATTAGATCCCATCATCTTTACAGATTATATATATATTTCCCCTTTTTTTCCAGAGAGCACACTTAACTTCTAAGGTCCCTGTTAGTCAGTGCTGCTGTGTTGAACAATCTCAAGAAATTTACATTTGTAAAACTCAGAAAACACTTTAGAGACTTACATTAATTTTCACACCTCCAACCTCAGCAAATCTTCTGTCCTATAAGATTACACTTTGAACAGTAGACACACTTATGATCCAGTGCTAAAGGCATCTGTGTTATGTTGTTCTTCCATCTGACAGTGTCAGTTATGGACCAAGGTCAAACCTACAACAGAGGTGACTACCAGACCCCCTTCCTTTACCCCACCTATCCATCCATCCATTTGCCATTCACCATTCTGTCTATCTATCTATCTATCTATCTATCTATCTATCTATCTATCTATCTATCTATCTATCTATCTATCTATCTATCTATCTGCAGTGAGTAGACAAAATAACAACTACTCAATGAAAATTAGAGTACAATAAAACAATTTACATTGTAAAGACTGAAAAGTGGGTCATATTAGGCTGTATGTCAGTTAACAGCATTACTCATGTTTATCACCCCTCTGTTTGTTGTCAACACAGTTTGTGTCTGTGTTGCTGTTCAGCAGATTCTTTTTAAGACTGATGTCCTTGGTATATTGAATAATGTAACAGCATTTTTGCCCTGTTAACACCAAAGCCCAATGATGAAGATGCTGGTAGGTCGATCTATCAACTATTTAGTCCGGAACAAGATATCTTGACCAAAATTCCATAAAATTTGCTAATTACTCGCTGACCTGTCCTCTAATGTCAGGATCAAGCCAAAGCATTCACTTGACTTACATTTATGTCCCTGACAGGGGATCTTGAAAACTTAAGTTTTGCTGTAAGGGTCAAAAGGACAAATGTGTCTTGTAGCAGTGTCAAATGTTTTTTTGTGCAGCTTTAGAATTTTTGTCTTGTTCAGTCGTTGCTCCTACAGTTTGAGCTCAGATTAATGATTCTCTCTGAAGCTCGTTTAGTTTTGCTGGATTACTTTGATATTAATTGTA
Organism: Epinephelus awoara; assembly: GCA_035609425.1. Lineage (NCBI taxonomy): Eukaryota > Metazoa > Chordata > Actinopteri > Perciformes > Serranidae > Epinephelus > Epinephelus awoara. Next base: position 3,993,044 of record CM069297.1, read on the forward strand.
GACTGTACTAAAATACTTTCTCAAAAGTGTTACAGTCAACATATGCTGCTAATTCGCATGACCCACCTTTAGTCCCAGGGAAAGCTGAGCCAGAAAGACTCCCCCCTACTCCTTCAATATACATATACAGTACATATATATATATATATATATATATATATATATATATATATATATATATATATATACATATATACACAGTGTAAACTACTTAGAGTGATCATGTAACAGTGATCAACTGCTTTTATGGATCAAAAAGCTTGGGGCAGAATCATTCTTATACAATGGTGTTTAAATATTTGCTTACAGTAATCAAGTAGTCCGCATACAGTGTTAATTTGGGGACTTGACAACATGACAACATATGGAGAAACAATATAATATATATAAAATATAAAATTTCCATAAGCTGGTTTGAGCGATATAAAGAGAGAGAGAGAGAACAATATGTTTAAGAAACTGCATGGGAAGGCTGCTGAGGCTGACATGGTAAATAAGAATAAATAGCAAGCATTACTTTACATCTCTGGAATAAATATGTAAATGTAAATGACATGGTAATTTGCACAACAAGAAAAGAAAAAAACAATAGTAATAATAATCATCTGGATATAGTGATCAATTTGACCGACAGACATGATCACTGTAGCTATTGTGTCCTACTTCACCTTGCCCCCAACACCAGTAACATCAAACACTATCTACCACCTGATGGTCATGCTGGTTCTTTTGCCAACCATCTGTCAGGCCCATTGTCAGACATTGACTCCTGATAAAGTCTGCGAGAACTTATCATCTCTAAGCTAGTGTATCCTGACTGCAGTTATTTTGTCTACCCCCTGTATCTCTCTACCTCTGTGAATACCCAACTGTACTTAAGTATTTCGATACTTTGTCACTGATAAATTCCTCTGCTCATCCCCTTGAAGAGTCAGTAGTTTGTGTGTGTACGCGTGATGTAGTGTGATTTCCCAACCCTTTCACAGCTTGTTTGCCACTCATTGTGCTGTGCTGACTTAGCAGCCCAGGGCTGTCATTTTACCCCCCCCCCCCCCCCCCCCCCCCCTCACACACACACACACACACACACACACACACACACACACACACACCCCTCTTCCGTGCAGCTTTTTGCCTGCCATTCTCACCTTACTACATCCCACCATGTCACTTTGTTTGGATTTTTATCTCCAGCCCAGTGATGGTACTGTACCAGTTGTTGCGTGATGAAGTTTTCACAGCCTCAGTCTTCCCATGGTTTGTGTTCTGCTTTGATGCATGAATGTCATTTTGTTTGATTTCTCATTGCTTTTGTTTCAACTTCACTCACCTCTGAAATTAACTTTGCCTTCAGTTGAATTAATCAATCAGTTTTTGGTTGATTGTCCTTTTGGTCAGACAAACCTTTATGATGAGTTATCATTTATGCTATGTCAGTAGGTTGTTGGCTCCGGTGCTCAATGATTCCTCAATGATTCCTTAGCATAGTCCAACTGGGTCCCATTTCAAAAGCCCATCCCCTCCAACTTTCCAATGGTCAACAAGTCTCTCCTTTTCACCGATGGACTCTGTGCCGCCTCGGTTGAAAACGCAGCGCTAAAGTGTGTATTTCAGATTTAGAGCTTATATCATCTCCCTGAGAATATATAACAACAAAAAGTGATTCTCTGATTTCTACAGTAACACTATTACCTCAAATTTTACCACAGCAATGTAATAAAAATACTTATATGCATTCATGCTTGAGCACAGTTATTTACGTGACAACACCTGAACAGAGCACACACACACATTGGCTGTTTGTTTCTACCGCTCCCCTTGCTGGAAGCCTCGGACCTCCCGCCACCAGGAACTGCCCATTGGTCCGACAGCTCATTGTTCCGACCATATTAAACCCATTGTTCTGAAGTCCTGTTGTTCCGAAATCATCATGATGCCCTGTGGTTAAGGTCTGGTTAGGTTTAGGCACAAAAACCACTTGGTTAGGGTCAGGAAAAGATCATGGTGTGGGTTAAAATGAAAAAGAAAGTGGGAAACACATCAGCCGTGAGCCTGCTCCGCCTCAAGCCTTTCCCAGCTGACCCAGAGCCGGTCCCGGCGCACCATCAAGGCAGAAATACGCCCGCCGGGAGCCATTCAGCGCTGCAGAGAGCTCCCCACACAACCCTGACCCCAGAGTTAATAACAGGAGGTTATGGTGTTTCACTCACTTCTCTCTATGACACTTGTATCTCGACCAGTAGCCTACTTTTGTTGCGTTTGCTGATCCTCTATGGTACACAAATACAGTATAGCCTAGTATAATCACATATCGGAACAACGGGACGTCGGACTAATGGGCTGTCAGACCAATGACATGGACCCCGCCGCCTGCCTCCGCCTTGATTAAACGCTGAAAATTAAATAAAAGAGGGAGACAGGTTTTTCCTATTTTATCTTATTTTGTTACATTTCTCCCTCTCCCCTCGCACCCACGGCGCACGCCCGGCCTGTTAAATAGCCTGTAACCATAACAACTGTGTGACACAAACTCAGTGCTTTAGTCATTAAATAGTGTCGGGCTCGGTCGGGTTCAGAAAGAAATATGTGGCCCGTGCTGCACTCTAATGGAAATGCCCGTTTGCAGGAGCCGTTACTCCAAATGTGATGTAACCGATTCCGGAACCGGAACTTTGAAGCCCGGTTCCAAAAAAGAACCGGATCCGGATCGCAACCCTACCTGTGTCACAGTCAGAGGCCCAACCATCCACCACAACCTTCAAGCACTGAGGTTTCTGGAGCTTCTTAGATCTAACAGTCTGGAGGAGCACAGTGGGTCACTTCTCAGGAAATCATAGGTTGACATTGGAACAAACAGTTAACACAGTCTGTATTTTGGTGAGGATAGTGTTGCTGTGGTTGCTGAAATGGGACACAACTATACTAAGCTGATTATTTCTGGGCTTAATCTTAGTTTAGTATTATACTCAGTAAGTGTGGTACTGAATTGGTAACAGGGTGAATCAGAGCCAACAACCCACTTATGACACGTGTTTTTTATCACTTTGCTACACTGACCATTAGTAAAATCTACCAAATATTTGCAGTATCCCTCTGCTGTGTTGCTTTATTTTCTGAGCTCGTCAACATGAGTGCTGCAAGTCTTCATGAAGCTCAGCATGCTGTGACACCTGTGACTCCGACCCTCAAAGGCTCCTATTGTGCATGTCACATACCTTGAAAGACCTAACATGTTTTCTGTGCAGGTTGTGCCTTGTCATGCACTTGACCTTCCACACCTCTGTGTATTGTTGATGTAACTGAGTGTAACGTATCTGGTGCATACTAAGGCATGTCTGCTGCACAGCTCTCTACAGTCTCTACTAGTTTCTTGTTGTCTTGTTTCACAGCCCAGATTGTTACTAACCATCTCCCCCTCTACTGTCCAGCATATCACTGGGACACATCAGACTGGATGCCAAGCACCAGGTTGTCAGACATTGAAGAGGTGCCGGGTTATGAGGCAGGTCCTGGCAGTGATGTAGCAGGCTCAGCCCCACGCCTTGCAGGAAGCACCCGTGAACTGGAGTCAGACTACTACCTGGGGGGCTACGACATTGACAGTGACTACCCCCCTCCCCACGAAGAAGAGTTCTTGAGCCAAGACCAGCTGCCACCTCCGCTGCCCACAGGCGAGGACTATCCTGAGCCCTACACGCCACTGACCACCAATCCACCGGCCTCCAAGGAGAGCACCCTGAGCTCTGGCAGCACCGGGCGTAAGCATGCCAGACCACACTTCCACCCCAGCCAATACCTGCCTCCCCACCAGCTGCCCCTTGGGGAGGCATCCCATGGGGACTTCAGCACTTCATTGAGTGGCGTGTCCCCAGGAAATGGGGACACTGATGACTCTGTGTCGCTAAATATGCGACTGTCTGTTGGTGCATCATCAGCCTCAGACATGTCGGCCCCCTGCGGGCTGGATGACTCTGAACATGGCAGCGACTTTGACAGTATGGACGAGCTTCGTCGTGGGGTAACCATCATCACTGACTCACAGCAACAGACTGAGGTGTGATTGATTGAGTAGTACAGGGATGCTATGGGACATATAATGGACCAGAAGGAGCATAACATTGAAGCAGATGGAAGGAGATGAACAAGCGGATGATATCACGGGAAGAAATACTTTGTCAAGTAATGCTACAACCATAGACTATAACAATGACCGCAACATTTAAAACTACATTTCACTTGTTTTAAGTGATATCCTCCAATGCAACTCTGTCCAGACATGGGAGTGTTGAGTTTTACCATGAACTACAAAGTTGCTGTGTTGTCCTGTCCCCTCTGTGCAGAACAATCACAACTTTCCTCCCTGTTCCAATAGGAAGTCATGAAATGTGAAAAGAATGGAGTAGAGAATGTGAATGAGAAAGACTTATCCAAAAGTGATTGGAATATATACCGTAGATGCAGTTGAGAAAATTATGTAAAAGAGAAGGGACAATCATGTAAGTCAAAGGGTTGTATGCTTCCCTGCTCCTTAACAGAAGCTCATTGGACCACTTCTTTCTTAAAAAAAAAACAAAAAAAAAAAACAGACACAAATTCCCATTTTCCTTTTTTCCTCCTTGGATTTGTAAACTTTGTAGTGCTCCAAACTTGTACAGACTTTGTAAAATATTATGACTTTACTGGTGATTAAGTATGAAACAACGTTCTGGTCACATTTTAAAGAAAAACTTTATTTGTTTTAATGTGGAATGTGCTTGCTCCTTTCATAAAAAACCATGCCCCCTTTCAAGCCATGACATTTCAGCCATTGTTCTCATAAGCCCAAAATGTTCTGTGTCATTGACCTTCCAGGTTTATTGGTTTTGGTGCAGAATCCAAGAACTGCTGTTGTTGCTAATGTATTTAAAGGGCTGCTATCTTAAGGTCACAAACTGATTTTCTTATTTACAAAGAAGACATAGTACTGCTATAGCCTTTGAAGTCTAATGACACAAAAAGTGCTTAACAAATACATTTTCCTCTACTTCCTCTTCATCTTATTATTGTTGTTGTCCCAGGTTTAGGGATGGGACAATATACAATTTTATTGCAGATGGTGATAAAAAAAAGAAAAACATTCACAATAAGTTAATCACTTTAAATTTCTGTTATCAGTAGTAGTGAATATTGTGTCCAGTAAAACCCAAAGAGACTGCTGGGCAACCAGCCTGCATACACATCAACCTCAAAAAAATGCAAAAGATCTTAATAAAGTGTTGGTATATTTAATATTGAACGACATAATGCTATTTCAGATTGTTGAAAAGCCTGGCTTTCTAAGATTGTTTGATGTTTTTCTGTAAAGAGGATCTTCACTACAAAAAAGACGTGACACCTATCTGTGATAGCCTGGTACATTTGCTCTCTGTATCAGTCTGTATCAGTCAGCTGTTTGGAGGAGCTCTCACAGTATCTGAGTGGAAACAAGGGATCTGCTGGAAAACTGATCGCCCCTGTTAAACAAGAATATAAAATCTTAGTGATTTCTGAGAACATAAAGAGAGTGGGGTGGTGGATGACATTGCAGCAGTTGTCAGCACAGTAATGGTGGTAACTGTGAGGTATGACTGCCACACTGAATGGACATTACTGGTAAGCTGGTAGCCACCATTGACTGCAAAACTAATGAACGTAGCTACTGTGGCGTCATCCACTGCTTTGTGGACTCCCATTTTAAAGCCCGGAGTTCGGAATTTCGGCAATCATCTTGTTTTTTTAAGGAGCCAGCAGTGACCATATTTGGGTGAGAGGTTGGAACTGTGGAGGAGTGAGGGGTGGATCTGACTGAGAAGCTGAGGACACTCAGAAGACAGCCTGTCACTCAAAGCAGCCCGCCCTTAATTATGCGTAACATTAAGCCTTAATAAAATGTAAACGTGTGAGTTATATAAAAATGCACTCCTTGTACAGTTGTCATGACGGGAAAATTAGCTATAGAGACCAAAGCCATTTTTGTACCAGGCCGTAAACATGTTTATTTCTGCTGTACAGTTTTAACATAGGGTTCAAAGGGGACTGACTGGCTTCTAAAGCCAGCCTCAAGTGGCCATTAGAGGCACTGCAGTTTTTTACACTTGGTGTGGGTTCATTTTTCAGCCCTGGTTGGTAGCCATACAGCTGATAAATGAGCCAATTATTGTAAAGCATGAATGAAACAACTGATGGCAACCAACTAATGTAAGTGTGACTTCAGTGCTTGCCCTGAAATAGCGCTATGCTCCATTTTGCTGGACTTTTAATTGTAACGTGGCATTTTTTTATTGTCATATTTGTAATTACGTAAATAATCAGATTACCTCTTCCACCACTCGAAAAAAACATGATAAAGACATGATCATGAGAACATAGTTTATCTTCAGATAACAAGATTGTTAAGTAGGCCTAGTAATGTTAACATAGAAATCCCAATAATGTATATTAGCAACCACAGCCAGTCTTAGCACCAGTCATTTTTCCTGGCACTACAGAGTTGAAAATGTATGGCAAAAATTATTGACAAGCACCAGCTGTCCACATTTTATGCAGATTCCCTCCATTTCTTTGATGTGTTTAATGTCACACCATTATTTCCAAAAAGCCATGTGGAGCAGACACATTTTTGTCATCCGTGCATTCCAGTGTTTTTTGTAGCATCTTCAGCACATCTACAGACAGAACCCTTGTCCAGGTCACACATAGCTGAGTTTCTATCTGGCCTCCAGGACAGACAGCACATCCGACTGCTTCAGATCTTCATTGTATAATCTGCCTGATCCACTTGGGCACACAGCTTCTTTTTTTTTGTAACAGATGTATGTGTTTAAATCTCTGTACAGTGTAAATAGCTATGAATATTTTGTAGATATGGAATTGCAATCCTGAACTTCCTTTAAAGGTTTTTTTTGACTGTTTGATGTGAATGTGGGCACTAAGACTGTGGAAGATCAGTTATTTTCACATCATTCCTCCTCTGCCACTGACTGACTGAATGCCATTTCAATATTATAGATGAATTTTGCACAGTATAAAATCAAGACCTTACATCCTTTTTGTACATTTCTTTCACCTGGAATGTTTTGATGAATTTCTAATGTTTAAAGACATTAGACATTGTCAACAATATGTCCCCTGTCTGCAGAAATTGAGTGTACAAAGTGAGTGCTTTTTTAAACTTTTTTTTTTTCAATTCAGTGCAGAAAATAAAAAGGTTCTTGCGCACCATGTCACCTGTCCTCAATTCTAAGATAATCCATCATGACAGATCATCACAGCTGTTCACTTGTTTGTCATGTGAAATAACTTGTAATGGTACTTTATATGACATTACACCAGAGAAAAGTGTCTTCTTGTCCCTTCTAAGTAATATCAAGCTGTAGAGCTGCTTTGCTATCTTTAGTCTCACGAATGGTTGGTCAGTCTATGATATGACCATGTCAATCAGAATAAGAAATACTTTATTGATCCCAGAGGGAAATTGTGATTCCTTACAGCTGTTGATGGGTCAAACAAACTCCAGACTTTCACCCAGGAAAGTGGTGTTTATGTCTAATATGAAACCAAAAGTCAAGTGCAATGTTATGTGCCAGTATTTGTAGCATACTATGCTGGTGACCAAAGTTATGTGAGGTATGTGGCATATGTCACGTGTCATTACATTAGCAACAAATGTACTTATTCTAAGCCAAACCTTTTTTTTTTCTTAACTTAACGACATGCTTTGTTTGCTTCAGCCATAACCAGGGACCTTAGTTACCAAAGGAGGAAACCTAAAACAAGTTATTATTTAACCTACATTCTAAGTTTATCTTGTAAAGCATTTACCAAGCAAAAACTGTACATTGTCTTTGAACATGGAAGTTTTATTTTGAAAAGAAACAATGCATGTAATTTGACATGCCGCCCCTGAGCATCCAAAACTGATGGTAGAGGGGTACTTTGAGTATCATGGTTTGACATGTAGAGCTGGAAGTGAGAATAGGTTGGACACTAGTAGTAGGCTATAACTGCCTGAAAATATTGTAAAATTCTATCAATATATAAAACCATATTAAAGAGGTTGGCCTTCCAAACACCGCCTAATACAAATATTAATTGTCTCAAAGTATCATATCAACAGGCCTAACATCATAAGATGATGACTTACAAAGAAAAAAAAACTACGTTTAACTGACAAACACACTCAAACAAACTCACTCAAGCTGCTTGCTCAGCAAACCATGAATTTATAGTAGACTGGTTCATCTTATTTAACATATTTAGCACTAAAGCAGCTGTTATACTGTAGAGGTGAATTATACAGTGTTTCTGGGGTATGTACCCAGTGCTACACAAAAAAATATTGCAAAGGAATAAGACACAAGCATGTCTTATGCAGTTGGGTCTGGGTTATAGAGCAGACAATGGTGTAAATGGGATCACTGTTGGTGAAAACTTGCTGCGTTTCATTATTAGTTCTACTTCCCCTCATTTACTTACCCTCAGCCCTTGGTATTATGTTACAGCTCACATCACATGGAGGCCACTTGGGAAGCATTGAGAAAGTGGGCAGGGGAGAAGTGGGAGATTGAAATGAAGCACACCTGCCCTTGTTCACTTTCAGCCAAATATGTCATGACTGACCAACAGTTGTAGAATCAGCACTATACTGCTTTTTACAAATCATCAGGAATACCTGCAGACACATTTCAATAATGCGAAGGAATCTCTTAACTACAGTACATCAGTAGGCACTTGGTAATTAGCTGCATCAGTTTCTGATTTAGAAATTTTTGTTTGTGATTTGTATCATGATTATCATAATTATCTAAGGGTTTATGATATATTGCAAAAGCAGCTATTTTCCCATTTGTTTAGGCTATAAATAATGTTGGAAATAAAGAAATCGCACAATACAACAACCTAACTGCAATTAGTTATATGGCATTTTTCAGTATAATATCAAGCTATCAGTGAGATTGTTGTTAGAACCTATTTGCGAACAGGTAAATGAACCTATAGACATGTACAGACCAATAAGATATATTAGGAAAAAATGAAACTGAAAATTATGTCAGATAATGAATTTATTTAATATAATTTTCTTTATTGTCTAATTTATTCATTCTTCAGTGGTAAGTAACCAGAGTTTTACATACATCACTGCCATCCAACCATGGATGTAATGCATAAATGCAATGCATTGTGGGTGACATACAGCTCTGGAGTTTCCATCCTTGTGGACTTGCTCCCTTAGCCCTCTGAGGTTCAATATCACCAAGTCTACACCAGATTTTTTTTTTTTTTTAGACAAATGAAACAACACTTACAATATCTTTTGTAGTCAATGAGGGCATGTTAACACTTTATTTGGATAGTCTGCTTTCAGAGGTGTAAGGAATAATTTGTAACTTTTCAACAGCATTTCATTGAGATTCAGCAATTTAACTGTTCACTTCTGTAGATGTTTAACAGATTATCAGTAGAGTGGCATTTCATGAACATTCCCACGTAGGCTATTCTTAAAATAATTCAGTTGATTTTGAACCATTTACTCAATCTATGCAGCATTGATCACGTAAATAGTTCAAGTTCAACCAAATTATTATGAGAATATATAGTGAGATGTCACATATTCTCTATAAATAAACATCTGTAGACAAAGCAAAACATTTGAACTGATGAATTTCAACTGATACATTGTTGAAATACTGTTAAACGTCCAATAACACACAGTCACTATAATTGTTTTGCACTACGAAACTCATAAAATCCAGTGGGGGGCGGTAATGCGACACATATAAACCGCCCTAAACCGCCTTTCCACAGAAGAAGAAGAAGTGTTGCGCGAGTTGAATACATGGATGAGAGACCGACTGAATAGGAAAGCTTGGCTAACTATCTATATGTGATTATGGCAGCCCATCTGAAGAAACGAGTTTATGAGGAATTTTCCAAAGTTGTACAGGTGAGCACATGAAACCCTCTTGTTGCTGCTCGCTGTAGACTCATTATCCGGGATGAATGTTCAAGACTGTGCCTGAGAGCCAGCTAGCCTTTTAGCTAACGTTAATGCTAAATTGCTAACTAACGTTAGCCCAGTAACTGCCAGGCGCATACAGTCACAACGCAATGCTGCTCATCTCCGTGATATCTGCGCAAAATTAATATGACATATAACTTATAACGTTACCTCACATTAATGTTTGATAGCTGGTATTAGTCTAAGTTTGGCAGCTGGCTGTAGTTCATGTGACTAAATTAGTCTGTAACGTTACTCAAGTGAGCTAAAGTTGAAGATAACGTAGTAATAGTTAAATGAAATTGGTTTATGTGGCTTGTAATGTTACTTTATGCTAGTTAGTGGTTTCACACTTGTAATTAAGCCTATAAAGATGAATGGCAGGGTGTTGTCTTGTGACTTTGGTGAAAAAAGTATTCAGCGCCATTACTTAAGTCAAAGCACTAATATCACAATGTGAAAATACTTCCCTATGAGTAAAAGTCCTGCATTCAAACCTTACTTATGTCAACCAGCAGAGAAGTTCAGGATGGGAAATTAGTAATGGCTTGGAAAAGAATAACGCTAAACGTTGATCTGGCAGACCCATCTGATGTACACTCAGAGCAGTGGTGGAATATAACACAGTAACGTTACATTTGCTCAAGTACTGTACTTAAGTATAAATGTAAGGTACTTATATTTTATTTGAGCATTTCCGTTTCATACAACCTTTTACTTCTACTCCACTATGTTTTGGAGGGAAATATGGTACTTTTACTCCACTACATCTGTTCAACAGCTTTAGTTACTTTTCTGTATAAATGCAACATACACATTAATGCAGTAATGAGTGCTACAACATAGTAGTAGTAGTAGTAGTAGTACTGCAGCAATGTAATATTAATCCAAAATCATCATAGTTTAACACTGAATTAATTTTAAGATAGTTTTATTGGTTTATAAAGCTCTTAAGTCGAAGAACTGCCGATAGATAAACATCCCCAAATTCATAACATGTTCCCATGTAACAGAGCAATGCTGAAGAAATAGGGCAGGTTGAGGGTTTTGTCTGAACAGAGGAGAGATCAAAGACTATGAAGTAGAAGTGAGGATGCTGCCTGTTTCATGTAAACATCATGTTCTTATTATGCTGACAGATTCCTCATGAAGAAGCTCCAGCCAAGAAGCTGCGTCTATCCAAACCCAGTAAGTCTGCGGCTCTTCACATTGACCTCTGTAAGGCTACCAACTCCACTGATGCCCTGCAGTACTTGCTGCAGTTTGCACGCAAGCCTGTAGAGGCGGAGAGTGTGGAGGGTGTGGTCAGGATCCTGTTGGAGCACTACTACAAGGTAAAAAACTACAGGAACATGTGTGAACAATCCATTACTTCGTTGAGAGCTTTATAAATATGAAGATATTCTCTGTAAAGTTGTAACAAAATAGATCTGCTGTGTTTATACATAGCCTATAGCTGTAGGCAGAGTTTAAAATGTCTCAAAGTAGAAATGTTCGTTAAGTTCAATTAAGCAGCACAGACACACACATCTGATGCTGCTTGTGATGATGTCCTTTCCCAGGAGACGGATAACTCTGTGCGGCTGAAAATCGCCTCTCTGCTGGGTCTGCTGTCCAAAACGCAGGGCTTCAGCCCAGACTGCATTGTGGATGACGCCATTAACACACTCAGCAATGAGAGTAAGGCACATTTACACACAGTCTGACCCAGGGATTTTTCTCACATATTTACACACATGCATATTAGATTATCTGTCACTCTGTATTCTTTTTTTGCTTGACAAGCCATAAATGCACATTATGTTATTGCAGTCAGGACCATCTTAGTCCAAAAAAAAACACATTTTTTTTTTTTTTTTTTATTACTTTATTTATTTTCTACTATTTCGATTTGCAGTTTGATATTTGGCGGTATGACTCTGTTCTGGGACCTCTCTGCCCTTCCATAAGCCTATGTGGAAAGCCGAAGGCAGAGAGAGCAAACTTTTCTACCCTTTCACGTGCCTACATGGAAAGCCAAAGGCAGAAAGAGCACACCTCTCTGCCCTTCACATGCATACGAGGAAAACCTGAGGCTGAAGGCCAAAACACATTGGCAGTGAACACTGCGCGTCAAAAATACGCCCCAATTATTTTCAGTTTACAACCCTACATCGGTGGTGGCTAGACGTGCGTTGGCGCTCCTGGATGCACAAACCTGTGGCACTTAAACCCACTGTCCTATTTCCAGCCTTGCTGCTCCCCGGAATTAAATGCATTTTTTTTCTCCACTCACTCTCTGCCTGCTCCTATGGCAGCTGGACAGCTAATGTGTGAAGAAGAGTGGATGCAGAGAGATTCGTTGTTGAGGGCAAGAAATATCCCAAGCTAAACGACCCACAATCTACCTACAATGTCATTGTAAAGACAATGGCCAAAAAGATACTGCATGGGGAGACACAGCTCTGGAGATTGGCTCTTCATTTGAGAAGTCAAGTTTAATTAGGGGCTCTACACATGGTTTCAGCGGATGATGGGGCGATGGGACGGGACTCCGCGGAGGTCCGCGCGGACTAAAAGCGGACGTCCGCAAGCCCTGTGTGCGCAAAGCTCAGATTTTACGACCGTGCGGACTCCGCTCCGCACACCAGTGTCATTTTAAGAATGTGGCTGCATTATTTGATTCATAAATAAAATTAATCATCAATCATCCTATTTGCATTTTAATTTTCTTCTTCAAGACTGCTCATTTTTTTACTTAATTAGAATGAAAAAGAAAAAGTCATTTGAGATTTAATTTTCAAAATATGCCCTAGCAAATAGATACTAAAATTCAATATGAATTGTAAAATTTGAAAATTAAAATGCATTTGCAGGAATGCTTTTTTCATTTTAAGAATGTGGCTGCATTATTTCTCTCATAAATTAAGTTAATAATCAATCAACCTATTTGCGTTTTCTTCTTCAAGACTGCTCATTTTATGCCATGATCAAAAAAGAATTGCAACATTGCTATTTCATTTTCGTGGTCTGCCCTGCAAGATAGTGCCCATAATTTGAAAATGATTTGGCAATCTGAGCGGCGCAGGAGAGTGACGTCAGTAGCCGCTCTTCTTCAGCTCCGTGCTGACTGTGCTACCCATCTAATTCGGTAGGGGGCGGTGTGCACATTTGATATATGAATGGATCACAGATCATGGCGTTCCCTGAGATTGTGCTTTCTGAACATCGTAATTTCCCAAAACTGAATAAATACCACCCATAGCAACACAGACCTGCTTTGCTAGCTCAATCATGTTCTAACTAAGATATCTGCTGGAAAAAAATATTTTTTTCATGGACTGTTCATTGAGTTACGGAGTTAATACGTCTACTGACTTGACAGTCATTTAAGCTAGTAGCAGCTTATACTTATAGCTTATACTTTGTAGACATCGTGATTTCCCAAAACTGAATAAATACCACACAGTCCCGCAACTTTTCTGGGGGAAACCCTGTGACATTGACACTTTAAATAATTTTCATACATACAAAGCTGCCTAATATAATTTAGATCTACCCTGTAAAAGTGTTTGTATAACGCATTGAATGAGTGAATGAGTGTTTGGTGCAAAGAGGACCTTACAAGTGAGCGCATTGTGTTTTCTTATGACAAGCAGTAATAACATCTTCGCACAAAACACTCATTCAGTGCGCTATACACACACTTTTACTGGGCAGATCTGAATTATATTGGCCTAAATATTTAAGATGATTACTTATGTATGCAATGATTTATTGATATTAAATTGTGCTAATATTTAGATAAATATATATATAAACATACAGTCCAACAATTCCTTTGATCAATGGATATTTTTTTGCTTAAAAATTTAATGCAGAACAGCAAGATGGCATGATGCAATTTAATTTATATCATGATCAAGATCATTGCTGAATTAATAGTAGTGTAAATATATCTATGAAACGTATACAAGTTTACAAGGGTCTTTGTTGACGGCAGCTTGTTAGCTATGACTTCCAGGCTTATTACTAGGGATCGACCAATATAAAAGCAAGCGCCATACCGACCATACAGAGCTGAAATGCACTGAAGTAAACTTCTACATGTCCGTTAGCTTTAGCAGCCGATGTGAAGTAGTTTTAGACAACATGATTGTTTCCAATGTCTGCCCGTTGCGACTCGCGAGCAACCGTGTGAGGGGGGGGAAACAGATAGTGAAATACAATATGAAGATTGCGTGTTTATCAAGCATCAACAGTGGTGTCTTTAAAACTTCAGCATAGAGGATTTCTTATTGCAACTTTGACATTTTCTGTTGCCTTGCCTTCAAACATCACACTGCTGCTTCACGGAGCAGTCCTCTCTATCCTCCTCTCTCTCTGTGCCAGCGCCGCTGCAGTGCTGCATCTAGAACCTTCAGTGTTGATTGGCTGTCACTCACTTGTTCCGTGTAGCCAATCAGCGGGGGCTGTAGGCGGGACATTTGTTACACAGTACGGAGTGGAGACTTCAGGCAGAGAGAGATGGCATGAGAACCAAAGGAGCGCATTTTAATGAAAATAAACTAGTTGTGGAAAAAACAGCCGATGCGGATTATCATAAAATGCTGAATATCGGCCGATATTATCAGTAGTGCCGATTATTGGTCGATCCCTACTTATTACACACTGATGTCAGTAGGTACTGCATATCATCAACAACAGTTAATCTTAGCTGTGCATAATTTATTAATTTCACGATGCAGCAGATTCAATATTTGACAACCATATTTTATGGGTTAGAATCAAACCAAGGAATCTTTGTATGTATGAAAATTATTTAACATGTCAATGTCACAGGGTTTCCCCCAGAAAAGTTGCTGGACTGTCATCGTCGTCGTCATCGTTGTCCTCCTCCGCTTATCCGGGTCCGGGTCGTGGGGGCAGCAGCCTTAGCAAAGAAGCCCAGACAGTCCTCTCCCCAGCCACTTTCGTCAGCTCTTCCGAGGGAACCCAGAGGAGTTTCCAGGCCAGCCGGGCGATGTAATCCCTCCAGCGTGTCCTTCCAGTTGGACATGCCCGAAACCATCCCAAGGGAGGTGTCCAGGAGGCATCCTTACCAGATACCCGAACCACCTCAACTGGCTCCTCTCGGAGGAGCAGCAACTCTACTCCAAGTTCCTCCCGCATGTCCAAGCTCCTCACCCTATCTCTAAGGCTGAGCCCAGCCACCCTGCGGAGGAAACTCATTTCGGCCGCTTGTACTCGTGATCTCGTTCTTTTGGTCACTACCCAGAACTCGTGACCATAGGTGAGGGTTGGAACGTAGATTGACCGGTAAATCGAGAGCTTCGCTTTCTGGCTAAGCTCCCTTTTCACCACAACTGACCGGTTAAGTGCCTGCATCACTGCTGACGCCGCCCCAATCCGCTTGTCAATCTCCCGCTCCATCTTACACTCACTCTTGAACAAGATCCCGAGATACTTAAACTCCTCCACCTGAGGCAGGACCTCCCCCCGACCTGGAGTGGGCAATCCACCCTTTTCCGGCTGAGGACCATGGCCTCAGACTTGGGGGTGCTGATTCTCATCCCAGCCGCTTCACACTCGGCTGCAAACTGTCCCAGCAAGAGCTGGAGGTCACTGTTAGATGGAGCTAGGAGGACCACATCATCTGCAAAAAGCAGGGACGAGATCCTCCCGTCCCCGAACCTGACACCCTCCACCACTCGGCTGCGCCTAGAAATTCTGTCCATAAAAGTTAAGAACAGAACTGGTGACAAAGGGCAGCCCTGGCAGAGTCCAACCCTCACCAGGAATAGGTCCAACTTACTGCCGGCCATGCGAACCAGACTCGTGCTCCTTTGGTACAGGGTATGGATGGCCCTTAGCAAAGGGCCACCAACCCCATACTCCCGGAGCACCCCCCACAGGTTGCCCCTGGGGACGCGGTCGTAAGCCTTCTCCAAATCCACAAAACACATGTGGACTGGTTGGGCGAACTCCCATGCCCCCTCCAGTACCCTGGCGAGGGTAAAGAGCTGGTCCACGGTTCCGTGTCCGGGACGAAAACCACATTGCTCCTCCTCAATCTGAGGTTCAACTATCGACCGGACCCTCTTCTCCAGCACCCTGGAGTAGACCTTATCGGGTAGGCTGAGGAGTGTGATCCCCCTGGAGTTGGAACACACCCTCTGGTCCCCTTTCTTGAAGATGGGGACCACCACCCCGGTCTGCCACTCCAGAGGCACTGCCCCGATGTCCACGCAGTGTTGCAGATGCGTGTCAGCAAGGACAGCCCTACAACATCCAGTTGAGATAATATCCTTGAGATATCCAGGGCGGATCTCATCCACCCCCGGGGCTCCGCCGCTGCATAGTTGCTTCACTACCTCGGCGACTTCACTGCCTCACCGAACTCCTCCCACGCCCGAGTTTTTGCCTCCGACTGCCGCTGCTGCGCACCGCTTGGCCCGCCGGTAACCGTCAGCTGCCTCCGGAGACCCACAGACCAACCATGCCCTGTAGGCCTCCTTCAGCCTGACGATTACCGCCGCGACTGGCCCCAGTGGCCTTGGGGCCACAGCTCACATCAGTCGCCTCGACAATGGCAGAGCGGTACAAGGCCCATTCGAACTCAATGCCCCCCTCTGCCCTCGGGATGCGGTCGAAGTTCTCCTGGAGGTGGGAGTTGAAGCTCATCTTGAAAGGTTCTTCCGCCAGGCGTTCCCAGCAGACCCTCACTGCTCGTTTGGGCCTGCCAGGTCTGCGCGGCGTCCTCCCCTGCCACCTGATCCAACTCACCACCAGGTGATGATCAGTTGACAGCTCTGCTCCCCTCTTCACCGGAGTGTCCAGAACATATGGCTGCTGGTCAAATGATACAACTACAAAGTCAATCATTGACCTGCGACCTAGGCTGTCCTGGTGCCACGTGCACCGATGGACATCTTTATGCTCGAACATGGTGTTAGTTATGGCCAAACTGCGACCCGCACAGAAGTCCAATAACTGAACACCACTCGGGTTCAGATCGGGCAGGCTGTTCCTCCCAATCACGCCCCTCCAGGTCCTGCTGTCATTGCCCACGTGAGTGTTGAAGTCCCTTAGCGTAACAATGGAGTCCCCAGTCAGGGCACTGTCTAGCACCCGTCCCAGGGACTCCAAAAAGGGTGGGTCCTCTGCACTGCTGTTCGGCACATAAACGCAGACAACAGTCAGGACCCGTTCCCCGACTCGAAGGCACAGGGAAGCAACCCTTTCGTTTACCTGGGTGAACCCCAACGTACAGGCAGACAGTCTGGGGGCTATCAGAAAGCCCACCCCAGCCCTCCGCCTCTCACCTGGAGCAACTCCGGCAAAGGAAAGAGTCCAACCCCTCTCAAGGACTTGGGTTCCAGAGCCGGAACTATGTGTCGAGGTGAGGCCGACTATATCTAGCCGGTATCGCTCAACCTCTTCCACAAGCTCTGGCTCCTTCCCCGCCAGAGAGGTGACATTCCATGTCCCAAGAGCCAACTTCCGTAGCTGAGGATCAGACTGCCAAGGCCCCCGCCTTGGTCTGCTGCCCGATCCACACTGCATCAAACCCTTCTGGATCGTTCTGCGGGTGGTGGGCCTGCAGGAGGACGAGCCCATGTAGCCGGTTTGGGCTGGGCCCGGCCGGACTTCATGGGCGAAGGCCTGGCCACCAGGCGCCCGCCCACGGTCCCCAACCCCAGGCCTGGCTCCAGGGCGGGGCCCCGGTAACCCTCTGGGCCGGGTACACACAATCTTGTTGATTTCCATCATGAAGGGTCTTTGGAACCGTTCTTCGTCTTACCCTTCGCCCAGAACCAATCTGCCATGGGAAACCCTACCAGGGGCAAAATGCCCCCGACAGCACAGCTCCTAGGGTCATTAGGGCGCTCAAACTCCTCCACCATGGCAAGGTGATGGTTCTCGGAGGACTCTGTGGTATTTATTTAGTTTTGGGAAATCACAATGTCTACAAAGTATAAGCTCAAGTTGAGTGTATCGGCAATCCAACTACAAAAAATGCCAGTTGAGGGAATCCAAAGCCATTTTTAACTCATGCTGGTGTGCAAAAACGAGGTCCTCCATGGTACGCTTTGAACACTTTATTGACTTACAAAAAACATTAAAAACACCTACAAAAAGCCAGGTGTAAAAAAGACTTAAAACGAGGTCATGCAAAAGGACAAAAATATTATGATTATTACGAAAACCCATTCACTTGACACACACACAGACACGGTTGAAAAACTGTGTGGCCTCCCCTGATTCTCATTCCCTGACACTGATCAGCTGTGACTCCCCTATCTAACCTACATGTGACTGATCACCACCTACGCCCACAGCTGTGCAGGTAACCCATAGCAACCATAGTGCCTACCATAAACACACCCACATTCACACACAAACATACACAAATCTAAATTGGCTGCAACACTGAGAGACACGGCACCTGCTACTAGCTTACATGTCAGCAGACGTATGAACTCTCCATGAAAAAATTATTTTTTCCAGCAGATATCTTAGTTACAACATGATTGAGCTAGCAAAGCAGTTTTGTGTTGCTATGTGTGGTATTTATTAAGTTTTGGGAAATTACGATGTTTAGAAAGCACAATCTCAGGGAGCGCCATGATCTGTGATGCATCCATATATCAAATGTGCACACCGCCCCCTACCGAATTAGATGGGTAGCACCATGGTCAGCACGGAGCTAAAGAAGAGCGGCTACTGATGTCACTCTCCTGCGCCGCTCAGATTGCCAAATAGATACTCCAGCACAGCCACCACGCAGATGGGGGCACCGGCACTGACACGCTCCGCATAGTTTCCTTTGCGCAGCAGCCTGTGAACACAGCCGACTGGGAACTGGAGCCTAGCACGGGAGGAGCAGGTCTTTGCCTTGGCTCTGGGGGTTCTTCTGATAGCCTAAATGGTCCCACACCACCAACTTTGTCCATTTTGCCGGTGGGAGAAGTTCAGCTTTGCCTCCTCCAGCCATGTTTGCAGTTTGCACGTGAGTGGATTTACACTGATTACTGACTGACTGACTGAGGCTGGTGGTTAGGATGGGTGGTTAGTGACACTTTGACATTCTTTTACCGTGGTAAACCGTGACGCCGGAACCGGCACATGCCTAGGGCTAATTTTGAAAATTAAATGTCAAATGACTTTTTCTTTTTCATTTTAATTAAAGTCCATGGAAAGCAAATTCAGCTATTTTCTTCTAAACACATTAAATAGGTCATAAAAGTACTCCTCAAAATGTGTAAAAAAGCCTTTTAGCCATTTACAATGTAATTGTGGAACTAGGCTCCACAAACTGTGTTTCTAGGTTTCAATTTTCTGGATTTAATGGGCGGGCCTTAAATCATAGCCGCCTTACGTAACGGAGCTATCCCTGCTACAAATACGCCCCCTGAGGCTGTAGCAGTATAAATACACACTCTTGTACAGTAGGTGGCGGTATTCATCTGGAAGTTGTTTGCGATCCGCCAATAAATTTAGAGAAGAAGAAGAAGCAGTAGAAGAAGAGACGGCAGTAGTATAGAAAACCAGCAGTTTCACTATATACATATATATCACATTTTCACGTCACTATATCATCGTGTAGACTAATCTGATGTTTGTAAAGTCTATAAACACAATGACTGAACAAACATTACTATTTCTGTGTGCACGTTTTGTAATTAACATGATTATTATAGATTAGCTGGGCTAACCGTTAGCTGTTAGCTGTTAGTGGTGTCTGTAATAACTCAAACGGCCCGTGAAAAAAATATTTTTTCCAACGGATATCTTGGTTACAACATGATTGAGCTAGCAAAGCAGTTTTGTGTTGCTATGTGTGGTATTTATTCAGTTTTGGGAAATCACGATGTCTAGAAAGCATCAGTGACTTCAGTTAAGAGAGACAGCTAACAGCAGCAGCAAAGCTAACATCAGGACGTCATCCGTTAAAAGCCTCCCGTTGTCGGATACGACATGAAACTACTCCGGTTAGCTCAAACATGTTCTAACTAAGACAAAAAATATTTTCAGTCAGTGGAGATAAACCGACACTCTCCCTCCCTGGATTACATCCTCCCGTTCCGCCGGCTGCCGGTGCGGGGTTACGTGCTTATACAGTACATGGAGGCAGCTTCCCTCCCGCGAGTGGGCGTGGACTGAATGACTGCAGCGGCTGCAGACATACCTCCGGGCACGCCCCCAGCATTTCACAGCAGAGAGAAGTGCTTGTTTTTCCATGATTTTGAGAGCTAATTTTATATATTTAGCGATTTTTTTAATCTTTCAAATTTGAAGTGATTGATGACACATTTCTGTGATGTGACAAACTTATAACAGACATTTTTTGCTGCTTTACACGGACTTTAAGTAAAAGAATGAGCAGTCTTGAAGAAGAAAATTAAAATGCAAATAGGATGATTGATCATTAATTTTATGAGTCAAATAATGCAGCCACATTCTTAAAATGAAAAAGCATTTCTGTAAATACATTTTAATTTAATTATTAGTCACGATTTGCTTCCATACTCAAGAGACCTTTAAGCGCCGAGAAGCAAAGCCAGTTTCCTTTCGGCGCCCATATTAAGAGTATCTGGCTTAGAAGAGCTCAAATGCTGTCCCATTTTTAATTGAGGATGATATTAAAATGTATATCAAAATATAGTTATTCAAACCATTTTAAGCTTTCAGTGACCTTCCTGGACGAACAGTGGAATGTGAATGTCAAAAAAGTGTCTGTTTGCTCTGTTCTGTTTCCCTCTGTGTCAGTAGAGTCTCATCAGGTTCTTGCCCAGCTGCTGGACACTCTGCTGGTCGTTGGTACACAGCTACCTGAGAGTCCTGCAGTCAGACAGAGGCTCATAGAGGTGGCCTGGAAGGTGACCCCCCCCCCCCCCACACACACACACACACACACACACACACACACACACACACACACACACACACACACACACAGTTTGTACACAGTAGTCGCTGTAACAAACTCACAAGGTTTTATGCACAAAGCAAAATAACTCTTCTTTAATTTTTCTTTCTTCCTCTCAGCACCTCTCTGATACATATTTCGGGGTGAGAAACAAATGCCTGAAGCTCCTCGGATGTCTTGGCATGGTGGATGCTCCTCTGACCAAAGACAACGAGGGACAGGGGACATTATTAGGTTTGTGTCATCACTTCATATATTTAGATGGCTGAACTGTGACTCTAACTTTCCTAACTTTAAAGGTATGCTGTGCAGGAATTGTTGGCTACTGTTTGTAAACAGTGTTGCCACAGTATTGAAGGTTTGCGAGGTACCTGTAGGGTTAATCCTAGGTTTGCAGTACTATGCAGCTGTTTGTCTAACAGCTAATTTGCTGCGGGACAGGTTAACTTCTGAGTGTCTCATCCCAACCTGTCAACATCCCAACCTGTGATAAATCACAAGCTCTGTTTCTTTTTATTCCTGTTGCTCGCTTTGAAAGCGCTGCAATGGAAGAGGAATCGCTAAAAACAAGCTACTTGCTGTTGGCTTTATTGTCTGCCATTTCTACTAAATATCACAAGATAAAATGTATTTTTCTCTTTTAGAAGTACATATCAAGACAGTAAGTACTCCCACATCTTTTAAGTAGTTACATCTCCAGTCAAGCACACAGCTGATAGGTAGCCTACATGGTTTGTTTACATAATGTAACAGAAGTGCATATTTAATGTATTAAGTGTGGACAGAGAATGCCACTCACTTGCTGTTAGCTGTTTTATATGAGACACACATTTCCCATTAACAGACTGAAAAAGAGTGTGTCCAGTGCACCTGCCACTTCACTGTGGCAGAGCCACAGCCAGGACACTGTTGTGTGTTTTTGGCATGGGAATATAAGACCCAGACAAATGAGCTCAGCAAGATGACTTTGAAGTAAATTCAAAATATTTAGAATATGTTACATAGTTTGATATGTTACAAATTAAATGGTAAATGGACTGCACTTGTATAGCGCTTTCTAGTCTTCTGACCACTCACAGCGCTTTCACACTACATGTCACATTCACCCATTCACATGCTGGTGGCTGAGGTTACTATTTATTGTGCCACCTGCTACTCATTAACAATTCACATGCTCTCACACACCGATGGAACAGCCATTGGGAGCTGTTTTGGGTTCAGTATTTTGCCCACGGATAATTTGACATGTGGACTGTAGAGCTGGAGATGGAACCACCGATCTTCTAATTAGTGGACAAGCCACTCTACCTCTAAGCCACAGCCACCCCAAATTACATTTCAGGGCATGCATTCAGTAATCTGTAGGGGAATATGTTTTAAAAGTAATCCTCTGAGACAGTTGCCACCTCCCAACACTGGTGAAGCCAGATAATCAAAATAAATCCTAGGTATGTTGAACAGGCTTTGTAGTACAGGCCTGTGGTCACTACGTTTAAAAAAAAAAAAAAAAAAAAAGTCCTCACAGTCACATCTTTGAAGTCAAATCTTGAAAACTTGCATGTGTGGGTCACTGTTTTGCTTTGAGTTGGTGTGTGATGTTGCAATGTGTCTTTTTACATATGTCTTGTGCTCCAGGAGGAGTGAGGGACGTCCAGAGTATCATCAGTGACTATTTTGGAGACCAGGATCCCAGAGTCCGTACTGCAGCCCTCAAGGCCATGGTATGCAACAGCCAACATCTGCGCTCCCCAAAAACTCAACCAGCACCACACTAATGTAGTTAAATACCACACAAAATGCAATTACTATCAGCAGTTAGAAGACTCAGGCCACTCTTTCTTTCACTAACTACTCTCTTCATATTACACCTCATTCTGTGTGCCTGTTCTCCAGCTGCAGCTGCATGAGAGAGGAATGAAGATTCATGAGATCATTTATGACCAGGTAAACGGAGTAACCGGACCTTACTCACAGTGGACAGACATTAAGAGTTGTAAACAGTAAATACATGTTTTGTTTGTTTTCAGGCCTGCAGGTTGCTGTCAGATGATTATGAGCAGGTCCGCTCTGCAGCGGTGCAGATGGTTTGGGTGCTCAGCCAGCTGTACCCAGAAAGGTGAGAAGACATTTATATTCAGAGTGACTTACTTTCAGTACAACTGTAGAGTTTGCGCCACCATCTGGATCAACAACATGACAATCTTTTCAGCATTAAAGGGATACTTTGCTGATTTTCAACCAGCTTTGTATCATAACAATGTTGGTAGTATATTTAAATGCACTGTGTTAGAACTTCCATCCATCTAAGCAGTGCCCAGATCTCCCTGCTTATCTTCTACCTGAAATTTTCACTGGCTCTAGGGTTGTTGCTCAAACTTCATTGTACTTGTACTTAGAAGCAGATCAAGAGAGAGAGCTGCCCCAGTCTGTCTTTCTCAGAAACATATTTTAGCTTACTGTTTAACTGTATTTACAGATTGTTTGTTACCAGCTGGACGCCATATTGCTTCCTTTGTCAAAACGGACAAGCTCATATTACATCACCCACCAGTGTTTATTGGTCCAATAATGCCACAGCCCTTTTTCTTTGTTTTCTCTGGTAGCACCAATTTCAAAAGTATTTGAATTTTTCTACTGCATAGACAGCCCAGTTTTATGAAGAGGCCATTTCTCCAGCAGTAAAAATACTTTGAAGGGGCTCTTTTTGAAATTCAGAGTATAATCATTGTCTGCCTATGGTTCTCAGCATCAAGGTGGCTGAACTGGAAGCTAGTAGCTTAATCCATAGACAGTGCTGAACAACAGCAACAGTACTGACAGAGCTAACCGTGTTAAACTGGGGATATTCGGAGAGTGGGCGCTACGCCACACATCTTATGAGCACAGTTTAAAGCAGCAGCGATTAGCTAGCCAGTGGGATACAAACAATCTCAGAACCCAATCTGCTAATGCCTGATGATGATGATGATGATGATGAAGCCTCTGGGGTTGCTGTAATAGGAGGAGATCTGGTGTAGCCAGCGGATATCTGGGCCAAGACTTCCTCTTCAGTGCGCGTGGAGTAGCGACTTGAGACAGGTCCAGAAAACAATTTGGCTAATTTCTCTTTAAAATGATACTGCATATGAAAGCAGAAAAAGTAAAAAAAAAAAAAATGAAGAAGGAAAAAAAGCTAAATGGTCCTGTGAGGATTGGGACCTCAGGGATACACTGGTTTGGGTAGAAGAACCATGTAGTGAATGATTCAGGCCAGAGAATCAGGTTTGAGGGATCCTTTAATTTCAAAATTTATGAAGTTTTCAACCATGACTGTGTATGGTTCTAAAAATAAACAAAGGGAAAAAAAAATCTTTAAACTCAATTCTTACAAAATATACGTTTACAATCTTTAACTGTGACATTCACACTCACTCCTTTAAACAAGTCTAATAAACAGCTCTCCATTCACAATTACATTACCGTAAAGTGAGGCATGTTAACTGAAATTAAACTTGCTCTACAGTCAGAGACATGAGCAGATTCTTACCTTAATCATTCACATACACACATCAAAAGTGAGAAGGAAAAAGTCATTGCACATTGTTTGTGCTGAACTTAACTGTGGAGCTCTCACTGCTTGAAGCTCATGTTGGCAAATGTGTGTGTCCATTCGCGCATTGACAGGTGCATCCCTCAGCCAAGGGCACACTACGGGCTTTTTTACAGTCCTAAGACAATAGCCAGTGGGTTTTCGAGATTGCAGTTCGGCCAATGCGTTCTGTTTCTTTTGCTCTCCGCATGGATTGTTTACCGGCAGTCAACCAGTGTCAGCTCAAACATGATTGGTCAAAACTACTCAGATTACAAACAGAAACAATAGCACCCCTGATAAGAAGTTCTTGTACCGTTGTCTACAGATTCTGCATATATTTGCAGATAAAGAGGTTAAACATTCACAAATGTGCATGTACGGCCAGACAAGCTTACCACAACTGACAACAGAGAGAGCGTGACCTCAGATTCTGCTCTGGATGCCATTACTCCACCATATCTTTACATAGCAAATAGTAATTTGCTTATCTTTAAGGACCACTTAACCTGTAAGAATCTTCTTTGTTGAAGTGTCCTTTAGTGGGACACTGACTTTAAGAGCAAAAACCCAGAAATGTGTATTGAAAGAGAAAATAATATGTGAGATTCATTGTATAATATTACATCCTGTTTTCTCATTATACTACAATCAATCAATCAATCAGTAAAATCAATCAATAAAGCCCAATATCACAAATCACAATTGTCTTTATAATAGGTTGTTGATTGCTTGTACTTTTATTTGGTTAGCCTGTTATTTGAATGCTGAAGGTCACCAAAAATGGTGTTACTTTACAAGTGAATGAATTAATTTTTATTATTATGTTATGTTTCTTTATTGCCTTCTTTTTCAGGCTTTAACAACAGAATTGTCAAACTTAAACATCAATTCTAGTTTTTGGTCATCTGAGCACCTTTAAAGGGTTTAGGCGAGCCATTTCATGGAACATTATCTCTTTTAAGTCATCATAGTTTGTATGATAGAAAATAAAATGAGACTTACTTTCCACTTAACCAAACTCACGCAACTCACATAATTGTGTTTTCCTCCTGAATATTGTTGAATCACCCGATCTCAATTGCTGGAGGAAAAATGCCTTGGGACTACGGATGAAATTTAGCATCTTTGCTAAGTCCGGCTTGTTTACATTGATGCTCAATGCATTAATGTTGATTAATGTGCATTGTCCCAACTCAATAAATAAATAAATAAATACAAAATACAAAATGCCAGGTCTCAGCTGTGCAAATAAAGATCTTTGGCTTTGAGATAAACAAATTTTACATATGGTTCAGATAGATAAACATTTATTGTCCCCTTGGGGAAATTTTGTGTCAGTGAGCACACATAGCTCCAAGGCATGGCATTTCCACTCAAACACATAATGTACATTGCACACTTATCCTGATAGGACCAACAAGACATGGGACAAAAGACTCAACAGACAGAGCAGACCCACAGCAGCAAACCCATCACCCCAAGGCGCTCATGTGCACAATGGCCAGTATGCACAGTGGCCATAAGAATACAATAATAAATACAGAAGATCATACAAAAATAAAGACATTTATCTCAGAGGCTAAGAAGCTTTCTCAGTTCAGACCCGCTGAACAAGAGCATAGAGGATTTAAAATGTAACTTTCCCTTTTAAATGTTTATTGGTTAAGTTGATTGCTTGTGGGATGAAAGATTGTTTTGTCCTGTTTTTTGAGATGGCTGGGTAACGAAACCTACCTCCTGATGGCAGTTAAAAGGCTGAAAAGAGTGGGTGTCTGGGATCAGTTAAAATGCTGTCTGCTTTACTAAGTAATCTTTCTTTGTAGATGTGTTCTAGGCTATTTAAGTTGATACCAAGCAGCTTGCTGGCAGTTTTAACTATTTTCCTGAGTGCACTCCTCCTCAGCAGATTAAACAAAAGGTTAGCACGCTCTCAACAAAAGCACTATAAAACATCCTAAGCATTTTACTCTCAACATCAAAAGGAACCAACTTTCTTAGTAAATAAAGTCTTTGTTGCCCTTTCTTCTGAATATATTTTGTGCATTGGTCCCACTTAAATCTGTTGTCAAAAGCCACACCCAAATTCTTATGTTCAGTGACAGACTGAATGGCCTGCCCACTGATAGTCGTTGTGAAGCAGGGTACTACTTTGACTCTTCTAAAATCAATAGACATTTCCTTTGTCTTTGCTAAGCAACAGGTTGGACTTTTCACACCAATTTAAAAATTCATCCAGAACTGGGCCATGTTCCTGCTCATCACCCTGGAGGTGGCTGACCAATGCAGTGTCATTAGAGAGCTAGAGTAAGAGCAGGGGGGACAAAACACACCCCTGGGGAGAGCCGATATTGGTGGAGATTTTCTCAGACAGGAGGGAACCCACCTTCACCTGTTGGATTCTCTGACTGAGAAAGTTGAGGAGCCAAAGTATCAGGCCTCCATCTAAGGTGAATCATGATCGTTTTCCAGCCTCCAAGCAAGAATGGCCGGATTAATTGTATTGAAGGCAGACGAAAAATCCAAGAATAAAATTTTAACATGTGTTTTGGGTAACTTTGTGTGTGTAGATCCCAATGCCTATCTTAACCCTCAATCTTAATTTTCAAGCTCAACCCTCAATCTCACTAGTCCTCAAAACCAAGTGTTAAGGCCTATCTTGTGACTTTAAAATGGGACACCCCTCAAAGGCAAATACGTCTTGAGACTGTGGGGGCCAAAACTCTGTCCAGTCTGTCAGTTCAAAGAAGAAGAAATATACATCATCAGTAGTCGTCAATAAAAAGATGTGACAATTTTTTTTTTCCCCCCCAACAATTTATTTCAATTCTTGTATAAAACAAGCAGTGACAGACATGAACAGAACAAATATGCCAGGGTTAAGAGAAAAGAAAGAGAAATAAAATAA
Source organism: Epinephelus awoara (assembly GCA_035609425.1). Taxonomy (NCBI): domain Eukaryota; kingdom Metazoa; phylum Chordata; class Actinopteri; order Perciformes; family Serranidae; genus Epinephelus; species Epinephelus awoara. The sequence continues at coordinate 4,020,447 of CM069297.1, forward strand.
ACAAATAATAAATAAATAAAAAAGTTCAGCAGCTCAAACCATTAAATTGTTTACATATTTATAGAGTCTTTATAGCTTTGGAGTTTGTGGAGTGCTGAATGGTTTCTAAGTATTGCTGCATTTCATTCATAAAAACTGATAGATTAATAATATAGAATTGTTTTTGTTTTGAAATGCTGACATCATAAAATCCAAACAGCACATCTTTGTACAGTAGTAAAAATAGAACATACATGTTGCAACGAATATACTCGACAAAATCTTTCCAAAAAGTGACAGTATAGGGGCAGCTCCAAAACAAATGTACAGTTACCAAACAATAATCTGCTGCCGTCTGCAGCTGTGCTGATTTCATATTGAAACAGAATGCTTGACCACTAGGGGAACAGTTGGCGTGACTGAGAATTATGTTATGAATATGAACTAGGTACTACTGGGCAGTCATGACATATTTGACAGGAATACATTACATTTTATTCCTCCCATCACGGCATGCTGTTTGATTGCGTTATCAAAACACGCCGCTATTATTCAGCCTTGCTTTTAACTTATTCTACCGAATACCAAATGCGTGTTTTTTTGCAATATTCAGCCAAATATATTCGGTTACCGAATATTCGGTGCATCCTAATGCGGGTACCTGACATTTGCGGCCAGCTCGTCTGCCTTCCTCCCTAAAGACTGAGCATTTACTAGCAAGCAGGTGGGCAGGGGCAGTCTTGTTTTCATTTGTTTCAGTCTCTGTCTCAATCCCCCTTTCCTTCCGCATTTGCGCTTAAGTTTGGCTGCCAGTATCCAGCTGTTTAAAAACATAAATCAGGACCACAATACTGACGATAAACACGATCAAAACACACCAACCACCATGCAAACTCATTGCGGTCGCCACTGAGCAGTGCCTTCACTCTAATCCATGGCCAAACCTGTATGCACATATGTCCTAAGTAACATTTTAACTTTTCACTGACTGATTGGCTGTGCTGGTTTGTAGTGGCCTTGCCTGATATGTACACTGTTCTGTCTGTCCAATCAGCATTGTGCCTATCCCATCATCCAATGAGGAGATCCGGCTTGTTGATGATGCGTTTGGGAAGATCAGTCACATGGTTAGTGATGGTTCCTGGATGGTCCGGGTACAGGCCGCCAAAACACTGGTGAGGGAACAGACCAACACACACAGTGTTCACACAGCTAGCTTCATCTCTATAAATGTTTTTTTAGTCAAGGCCTTATAGACAGGTGCTGGATGATAAATAAAGAATGTTACGTTAACTCATTTCTGTATAACAGTTGCAAAGTGTGGAATCAGCTGTTTTATTGAGGTTTTTCTTCTTTTAAGTAATAACGGTTTCTAACGGAGTCTCATTCATGAAATGTTAGTAAATCTGTGAGTGGATTTGCACATAAAAAGCCTTGGTACCAAAAACCTACGCCAGATTCAAGAACATTGCAGAAAACTCGGATTGAGTTTTGAGACTTTAGCTTTGTACATGGTAACCGCACAGAAGTCAAGGGCCCTGTAGAGTAGCATCGTGTCTCCCTCATCTGCCATCATGGACAGCCAAGTAACAAGAGTGTTTGCCCTAAGCTTCAATTTGAAATTATGTCTACATCTCCCACGTCGCATCTCTGATAATTAAATTGAACAAAAATGACATGCGATTTTGGGCTGTTGTGTGTAAAGAGGGCAGAGGAGGATTTTATTATTATTTTATTAATCGAGAGAACAGCGTTTTCCAGTTTTGTATTGAGTTGATTTAAATAACTCATTCACGGTTTTAAACCTAATCTGAAGCTTAAATCCACTAAATACCAACTAATTTAGCTAAATTTGTTATATTTCTAATCTTTTGTCATGTTTAACTTGGGTGTTATTCAATCCACTTCAGCATATTGTAAACATAACAGAGCACTTAACAAATTTAAAATTGTAATTTCTAATAATAACAGGCAATATTTCCGTGTAATATCTTATTTACACGAGCACTACAAGCAGTCAGAAGCAGGTGCAGATTTTGTTTGTACCTCTGAAAAGATCGGAGCTACTAACATAATGATGAATGCCGAAATACACAGAACAGTTTACACACAAATTTGCTCTGCACATGTTTCATGAATGAGACCCATGAAACAGTATCATTCAGGCACCAATTGTGTTATTAACATTTAAAATAGTTTCAAAAGAAGAATTAAATGATTCAAACTTCTATTCAGTCTGTTACCACAGTGTTGCATGACAAGGGAGAATACTGATGGATCAATTTCTAGAACAGCTTTGCTAGAGCAACAAGTTCCTGTTAACTGTAGCTTGTTATAGGCATTAATGTGCACTTGACCCTGAAACAGGAACCTGTTCGCATTTGAATCTGCACACATTTTAATGCTAAGTTTCCCATTTCTTTTACCACTGACTGCTGATTTCTTCTATTTTTAGTGGACTGCTGCTCAGAGCAACCTTTGTCTCTCTATCTAATACTTCCAATATTCCAATACAAACAAGTCTGACTTGAATGCTGCTGAATTAATGTAAAGGCTAGATCAGCAGTTAAATACACAGCTAATGTTAAAGCAAACCTTTCACCTGATTAAGGGCCCTTCTTTCTTCATATCTTTAAACTTTTCAACTCACCACTGTTCTTTAGCAGTTACACCACATTTCTTCTCACACACCAGTTGCCATGCATGAGCATTGTGGCTCTTTCCATCACAGCCCCGCAAGGTGAATGCATGATGGACACATATATCTGAATGACAAAAAAACAACAATACTTTAAAGGGATGGTTCAGTTTTTTTAACTGGGGTTGTATGGGGTCCATATCCATAGACAGTGTTTTACATACAGTAGTCAGTCTGTCAATCGGCACACCCCCAGTTTGGAGAAGCAGGCTGGAATTCAACATAGAAGCTAAGCAATGTACTACTCTGGAGGGGTCAGCAACATATTTTAGCCACCTAAATAAAGTCCATCCTAAAAAAAAATCTATATTTGTTTAAGTGTACACTATATTGCAAGTACTTTTACTGCTTCACCTCAATGTCAGTCAGACGATGTTTTCCAAAAGAAGACCTTCCAAAAAGACTCCATTGTAGTTCCAAAGTAGTTCATTTTGATTCACCGAAGTCACACAATAACACAAACTAATAAACTGAGAATAGAGGGGGAACTGAGGTTGTTAGTGCTTTCCTGTCAAAATGGGCTGTTTGACGGAAAGGTAAAGGGGTGAAAACACTCTAAATAAAGCGTACGCTAAAAATGATACTCATTTTTCTTTTTTATTGGTAGAACTTTTTTAGGTGGCTAAAATACATTTTGTTGCTGACCCCTCCATAGCAGTACATTTTTAAGCTGCTGTGTCAGACTGCTGCTTACCTCTCAGGGCTCAACAATAAGGATTGCCCTATTGCCCGGGGCAAGTAAAACTCAAGGTCGGGCATGTAAGCTAAAAACTCACTTGCCCGATTGGGCAAGTTGCTAAAAATAGTAAAAGTTAATAACTAACTGATAAAATAAATTATTTTAAAACGCGCTCTTTCAGCTCTGATGCAGCTGTCTCTCTGCCTGAAGTCACACAGGTACACGCTGTGTAACAATGTCCTGCCCACAGCCCCCATTGATTGGTTACATGGCACAGATGAAGCCAATCAACACTGAAGCCTCTCTACATGCTGCACTGTCTTACCTCTTCATAAATTAAAGTCATATTATTTTGCGCGATAATAACATAACAATATACTATTTATGGTGTTATGTCATCGTGTCTTTCTGTCCACGTTAACAATTCTCCTCTGCTCTCTGTATCACGCACAGCGGAGTTCTGCCACACACACAGGTGAGCACGCTAGAGCGGCTCAGGATGCATTTTCCTGACTACTGGTAGAGTAGAGAGAGAGCTAAGTAGCGTTGACGTAGAGTAGAGCAGGGCAGAGAAATGGAGGCAAAATATATTAAACCCGGTGTTAATACAGCAGAACTGGAGAGAGGGTGAAAATAAATAGAGGTGGGCATGGCTCAAGTAGGGCGCAAAATTATAGACGGAGAATGATTGACCAAGATTGCCACTGCCCTGACACTGTCATTTTTGTGTAGGAATTAAGCTACAATACATGACATGTTGTTTTAATAAATAAATACAGTGTGAATAAAGATTACATAACATAAAAATAACTTTGTTAATTGATAGCCACTTAAATTAAACAATTTTTATAGGGCAAGTAAAAACTGACTTCGGGCAAGCAGATCTCTGACCAACTTGCCCAACTGGGCAAGTGGAAAAAAAACCTTAGCGTTGAACCCTGCCTCCAAACTTGGAATGTGCTGACTTACAGCTACTGTATGTAATAAAATGACTGGATAAGTACTTCATACAATCCACTTCAAAAAGTCTGAACCATCCCTTTGACAGATAATGCTTTACGAGACAGATAATACGCTATGAGACACAAATTCAGCATTTTAAAGTAAAACTTCTTGAATCCTTTGTTGGGTGTCAGGGTTCGATGCTGCAGGTCAGTCCTCACTTTCTGGAGCAAACTTTGGATAAGAAGCTGATGTCAGATCTCAGGGTGAGTAATTAAAGTTTGTTCACAAGATATAATTTTTTTTGCTGCTGTGAGCAAAGTAAAAATTTATAACAATGATAATCAGCACTACTGCTCCAACTTTTCTTATCTGTGTCCAGAGGAAGCGTACGGCCCATGAGCGGGCAAAGGACCTCTTTACTTCTGGAGAGTTCTCCTCTGGCAGGAAGTGGGCCGACGATGCTCCCAAAGAGAAACTGGACACAAACACTGTCAACCTTATCGCCTCAGGAGCCTGTGGTGCTTTTGTTCACGGCCTGGAGGATGAGATGTTTGGTACATGAAACATGATGCAGCATGTCTTTGTTTCTCAGGAAAGAATTTAAAACCAGATGTAAACAGAGCCCAAATGGTACACTGATGTTTAGCCCACACAGCCTCAGGTTGTTACTAATGATAAGGATTTTGGCTGTTCGTAGTCAAATAAGTAGCAAAAGATGGATTATCTGAGACCTCCTAATTTATTTTTGTTGCCGAAATGAGGTTTTCATTGAATATTCCCTCTGAATCTGCTTACATATCTCTATAACAAAAACATCCAGTTATGAAGTGGGGTATTTTTTAAGGCTTTTATCACATATGTTGATTTCTTTCAAGGTTTTGCAGTGTTAAATAATTACAATTAAAATGTAACATCTAAGAAATCAGAGAATACCATTTTTTCTCCATTTCACATCTTTACTTCCCTTCCCCTTTATCTTCATCTCAGGGTTAGTTTTACTCTTTTACTGTGTTGTTTTTCCATATTTAATAAGTGCTTTTTCTACTGGTGTTTTCTCTGTCTCTAACTTCAGAGGTCCGTATTGCAGCGGTGGAGGCGTTGTGCCAGCTGGCTCGGTCGTCTCCCAGCTTCGCAGAAAAGTGTCTAGACTTCCTGGTTGACATGTTCAACGATGAGATTGAGGAAGTGAGGCTGCAGTCCATCCATGTGCTGAGAGAAATCTCAACCCATATAACACTCAGAGAGGACCAGCTGGACACTGTGCTGGCTGTGTTGGAGGTAAACACACACACACTGGTGAAACGATCTATTTTTAAACACTGAAATATGTTTGCGTCTCCAAGTATTTCCTCGTTAGTTTCACAATGCTTGTAATTCAAGCCTAATATACGCACATATTGATATAGTCACTGTCGATCTCCAGGACTCGTCTCGAGACATCAGAGAAGCTCTCCATGAATTAATATGTTACACCAATGTCTCCACTAAAGAGTGTATCCAGCTGGCTCTGCTGGAGCTGCTGAAGAACCTCAACAAGTATCCCACCGACCGCAACTCTGTCTGGAAGTAAGAGTCTTGGTGTATTTGTGTGTTTTACAAAGTTCTCCATTTTCAGGATTAGGACTAGGCACATGCTTTGGCACCCTGGGGTGCCTTAGGGGACAGGCCCAGGATGCTGCAAGTTTTGTTCATTTTCTCATCGTACAGTTTTGATAGTGTCACCACATAAAACAACAAGGTGACTGAAAGAAAGAGGATGGCTGACAATGGCTTTTCATCTGAAGAATCACCACCCACCACTAAAGTGACTGGTCATGTCACAGAAATAGTCTGTGAGTTCCAGTTAAAGGAGAAGTCAGGTATTTTGCACTCTTAGCCCCATTTCTGGGCTGTTTATGATGAAATAGAGCGGCTAAGACCAAAATAGTGACAATTGCTCATTTTTGGAGAATCTGGCTTTCCCCTACCTGTCTTAACACCGCTGCCTATGGCCATGTGTGAACTTGTCCTAAAACCACCCTAAACGTTCATTTTCAAAGCCATGAAACTTATCGAGTGGTCAGTGGTGTGCGTTGACTTTGACATAAAAATAGTAGCAAACTAAGGTTTGTTTGTTTTTATTGTCTCTCTCTTACATGACATACGTGTCAGTGATGATTGGATCTTCAGGTTAAAAAATGCTTTAAAAAATGTAGTAATTTCAATTCAATTTCAACCAGATTATGGGAAATGTGACTATTCTACTTCCTTACTTGGAGAAAAAAGTGGTCATTCTGGCAACACTACACCCCTATTTATAAAGGCATGGACAGAAAAGATAAGCAGAGACACCAACTATACAAAGACACTTTGGACACTGCAGTGACATTTTGTTATGGTATGTACCGATATAGCCGAACAATGCACTAGCTTAAAGGGATAGTGCATCCAAAAATGAAAATTCAGCCATTATCTACTCACCCAGATGCCGAGGGAGGCTCAGGTGAAGTTTTAGAGTCCTCACATCACTTGCGGAGATCCCAGGGGAGAGGGTGTAGCAACACAACTCCACCTAATGGAGGCTTATGGCGCCCCAGATTCAAACATCCAAAAACACATGATTGAAACCACAAAATATCTCCATATTGCTTGTCCATAGTGATCTAAGTGTCCTGAAGCCCCGACATAAAAAGTTGTTTGGGAAAACAAAACAACATATCGGCATATGGGTGAGTAGATAATGGCTGAATTTTCATTTTAGCCAGCTAGACATAATCATTCACATGAGATTAAATGGAATAGTCCAAGGAGTACTCCCTTTTTAACAGTTACATTTAACATTAACCAGCCCCTCAAGGATGTTGCAATTGCAACAATTAAAGCAAATTCAACCAATCTCCCAATTAAATCTATCAATCAATTTTATTTATAAAGCCCAATATCACAAATCACAATTTGCCTCACGGGGCTTTACAGCATACGCCATCCCTCTGTCCTTAGGACCCTCGCAGCAGAAATTGCAATTGCACTTTCACCTGAGCTACACACGAGCCTCCCTCGCAGCAATTCTGCACGACCTTGAAATATTGTCCAACCACAGCAACTTTTTCGCAAATTTGACCAATTGTTGTCACCAACCATAGCAGCCACTAAACTCACTTCCTTGTTTGTGGTTGTGAAGATGCAGACACGTGCGACACATACGTCTTACATTTATCAACAAAAATTACTGCTAGACTGCAAGACAATTTCCTGATGTTCTGCACTAAAAGGGGGGGACCCTCTTTTGCACGGTGTGCAAAAAACATCACAACATGCACTGCAATTTTTCAGAAATTAGGTATTTTAGGCTACAACAGCAGACAGTGCAGTCCTGGAGGGATTGCCTAACCACATGTTTATTGACATTTTTAGACATATTAAAACCAAAGAAACCAGCTATTAACATTGATGTCAACATGTTAAATGTGCAACTTAGCTGCAATGTGGTGATATAATGGTTCCTCTTATAATTTCACTGGACACTTATCTGAACTTATAAAGCAAGCTTATGGAAATCGGCCATTGTTTTTTATTTTCTTCTTTCTCCACAGGTGTCTGAAGTTCCTGGGTTCTCGTCATCCAACGCTGGTTTTGCCACTGGTTCCTGAACTGCTTAGCACACACCCATATTTCGACACGCCAGAGCCTGACATGGATGATCCAGCCTGTATCCTTCACACTCCTGAAAATCTCAAAACACACTTTAATGTTCATGCAAACCAGTCACATCAACCTTATTCTGCAGCAATAGAACCATAAGAGAAGACTCTAGAGCCTGTGCAGCTTTCCTCGCTTTCTTTTCCTGTTTCCAGTTTTCTTTTAAACCTCTAATTAAAGGGACATTGTGTGTGTGTGTGTATATATATATATATATATATATACAGTCATGGAAAAAATTATTAGACCACCCTTGTTGTCTTCAATTTCTTGTTCATTCTAATATCTGGTACCACTAAACGTATAATACAATGAACACAACAAAAAATGCAGCTGGTCACATAATACTTTATGGCCCATTTGACATTCTTAAGCTTAATTGATTCCCAGGGTATATAAGAGGCCATTTCATGTCACAAGCAGCACTGCACATGCAAAGACCTAGAGTGGTTTCCTGCTTACATTCAAGCCGTAGCACAACTCAGAAGTTGTCAGCTCTCACATAATGCCTAAAACAAAAGAATTATGTGAAGCCACAAAGGCAGCCATCTTGGCACTGCTGGAAATTGGCATGAGTGAGAGACAGGTAGCGAAAAAACTGAAGATCTCCAAGACAGCCGTTCATTACAACAACAAAAAAACAAGCTGAACATGGCACTACCAAATTGCTACCTGGCCGTGGCAGGAAACGTCTTTCTACCCCACGAGATGACCGTGCACTCATCCGTTCCTGTGTCAGGAATCGTCGTCAGACCTCCAGGGACCTTAAAAATGAGTGGGCACTGTCGAGAAATGTGAGTTGTTCGGCAAGGACAGTTCGAAACCGACTTGTTGAAGCTGGTTTGAAGTCACACAGAGCACGCAAGAAGCCCTTCATCAATGAAAGGCAGAGGAAGGCCCGGTTACTCTTTGCTCGAGACCACAAGGATTGGACTGTTGATGATTGGGCTAAGGTTCTCTTCAGTGATGAATCCAATGTTGAATTGATGCCCACTCCAGCCAACTTACTGGTTAGGAGGAAGCCTGGAGAAGCTTACAACCCAGACTGTCTTGCCCCTACAGTAAAACATGGGGGTGGATCAGTCATGATCTGGGGTTTTTTCAGTCTGAGTGGAACAGGGCAAATGCAATTGTGTGAAGGCCGAATGAACCAGGTCATGTACAGGACTACCCTTGAAAACAGTCTTCTTTCATCAGCTGGAAAACTCTTTCCTGCCTCGAATGACTGGATTTTCCAACAAGACAATGCCCCTTGCCACACGGCAAGGTCAGTTAAAGCCTGGATGGAGAACCACAACATTCGCACCATGCCTTGGCCTGCTCAATCACCAGATCTTAATCCAATTGAAAACCTGTGGAAAATCATCAAACTCAAAATGGAGAACCACAAGCCCAAAAACAAAGAAAATTTGTTTGAATTTGTCCAACAGGAATGGGCTGCTGTGACAGCAGAACAATGTCAGAAGCTGGTGGAGAGCATGCCAAGACGCATGGCTGCAGTCATCAAAAACAATGGTTATGCAATCAAGTATTAACTCTTGTGTGTATCATGTGTTTAAAGCAAACAGAAAAGAAAACATGGAATGCTTAAAAGTAGTGTTTTTGGCGGTACAATGCCATAGCTATTGATGTAAGAATTTAAGTAATTTTGGTTATTATCAAGAAAACCATGGAAAATGAATAGTTCTTAGTTCTTAAATTAAACTCTCATGAGCTATTTTTGTTGTTATCATTATAATTGTCCAAACAAATGTACCTTTAGTTGAGCCAGGCATTAAAATTAACAAGAAATTGAAGAAAACAAGGGTGGTCTAATAATTTTTTCCATGACTGTATATATATATATATATATATATAGAGAGAGAGAGATATATAGATATAGATAGAGAGAGAGAGAGAGAGAGAGAGGTATGTTCATATATGCATGTACAAACGTACATGCACATTTATAATGTACAAAAACTGCCAGGAAACCTTAATATGTAGCAAATTTATCAAAGAAAACCTTGACTTGAGTTTTATGGTCTAAAATCAAAACAAGGTAGCAATAAAATTTCTCCTAAAAGTTAATATTTCTCCTTTTGTATAAAAGAGATCACTCACCTCTGGACCTGTGAACTGTGTTTTTCTTTCTTGACTCTGGTTGTTGATCTCAGACATTGCAGTGCTGGTGTTGGTGTTCAATGCTGCCAAGTCATGTCCCACCATGCCCGCACTGTTCTCTGACCACACCTTCAGACACTACGCCTACCTGAGGGACAGTCTGTCACACCTTGTGCCGCCACTAAGGGTAATAACTAAAATCCTGTAGTATTCAGTATCATGTTACTGCTGTCCATGTCAGCGTTGCTACTGACAGGAACATGCTACTTACTTTTCATTTCCAGTGTCTTCATTTCAGTATGTTCTTGATTAATGGAGTATTAATTTTTTCTATAAAAAGGTGACGTTCTCAAATTTCCTGTTTTGTCAAACTGAGTCCGCAGTCCAGAAAACAAAGATATTCAGTTTACTATCACAGAAGACAGAGGAAAAAGCAGCAAATTCGTACAAATGATGAGCTGAAAAAAGTGTTAAAAAGAAAAATTAGATATCAAGAGGTCAACGATGGTTATCGGGGCCGATGGTGGCATTTTTTAATTGATTGGAATTGTTTATTGAGCTTAGCATGATCTGCTCCTTTGTTTCTTACGTCAGCTGTGACACAGTTTTTACAAGCTTTCATGTACAGCAGTGCAACGAGTGCAGATATCAAATATCCAACTCTCTGCTGTCTGTCTGTCCTCCACTCCACCAAGCTCCATGGGTCTGTAAGAGCAGGGGCTGCACCCCCTTGCGGCAAAGCACCACGCACCATAAACTACAGCAAAATTCAGTATGAGACTTTTTATTTATGTTATTTACCTAAGCTATGAGCAGTGTTGTGCAAGGTACTGAAAATTAGTAGTCAGTTTCAGTTACCAGTTATTCCTCCTAAAGTTATTGAATAAAACTTACTGCATATAAAAGTAATGCGTTACTAGGGAAAGTAAATTTTGCGTTTCTTTTGTATATCCTCAATTCTTTTTTATTAATGCATACTTATATTATTTAAGTATTGTTGTGGTAGTGTTGGAGCAGACAACTGCCAAATTTTATCTATAATTATACCCATTATCACTATGATGACAAGTAAATAGTGAAACATTTAAACATGATATGTTTTGATAGGCCTGTTTATTGTTGTCTCAGCATGCAATGGTTTCTCAGACATTTGACAGTAATTTCTTATCATGGTAGGTCTAATGAAATAAAAATGAGAAAATAATTCACAAAAACATACAAAATATCTTTTAACCTAAACAGTAATTCAGGCCTGCACAGGCTACAACTCACCATTATAGGCATATTTTATCCTTTATCCCAAAAAGCGAAAAAATAATGCCCATGTATCTAAGACAGCAGGTCGACCAGCAGGTTCAGCCTTATTTTGAGTAACGTTAATAATGACTTACAGAAACACTGAATGCAATAGTCTATCTTGCACCCCAGTCCCCCCCCCCAATTCACTTCACCACTGGAAGTGCAACAAAAGCGCCGCAAGCATAAAGACAATAAAAGCAATTTATGAATGTAATCCACAAAAAAAATGTGCAGACAAAAGGCGGCACTGAAGCAACAAATACTGGGGGAATACTCTCTTAAAGGGATAGAGACATTCCTTTGATCTTTTTGGCCTTGTTGCTGTCTCAAAGAGAAGCTTTTTTTTTTTTTTTTTTCTTAATACAGAAGAAGAGAGCTATTGGATTGTCAAGCATTTACACTGGATTGATATTGATAACTTTAAAATACTTGGAAGTGTGCACAGTGCAGCTGTATTTTCTAGGGACATAGGGATATTAAAGATATTAAATGACTTGGATCTTAATTGGGGGCCAGCCCGTCTTGTTTACTGTTGGTGGCTGATGCAGAACACAATTACGCAAATTGGCTTCACTATATATTAGGGCTGACCCAAAAAATTCGAAGCTTCGTTCGATGGCACGGGATTCGATTGTGGAAAAAAAAAAATTCGAAGCTTTGGCACTTTTTTTTTCCTTTTTTTGGGGGAGGCCTTAAACGCAACACTAACACTATCAACGAGCCACGAGCACACTCAGAGCCGCTCTGAGTCTGGTGTCAGAGACACTTCTGATCCTCTGAGTTGCGCATCTGTTTGATTGTGTTGCAGTGTGCGCCGAGAGTTTTAATTTAAGGTGCTCACAGACTCGGGCGCACTATAAGCGGAGGGTTGAGCGCACTTCCGCGTTGTAGTTTCCAATAAAAATGTCCGTGAAACACTACATTACCCCCAATTCTTGCACGTTTCTGTCATGGCGATGTGAAAAATACATGTGGAGCAGTCTTTTGAGTGACACTGGTGCGCAGAGAGCATAGCGACCAGATAATCGACAAGTCGACCAGGAGACTACAGACCTAGAAAAGATTGTCCAAGACTTAATGGTCAGATACACACATTACACATTTACCTGGCGGTTGAACTATTCTCCTGTCTTTTAGTTGCCAGGCAGCGGTCTGGACTTGGTGGACTCGCGCTGTGGTTTGGGTTCTGTGGAATCAGCTCAGCTCTTCCTTCAACAGAGTCTGAACAGGGTCAGCACCATTCAGAACCTCGAAGCACCCGGAGCCAAGGACCTGCTGAACTTCACCATACGGTACACACAAACAGACATACTTACACACATATACATACACGTTTATAATGTTACATCTTTAAGAAAAAAGCATGCAGGAAGCCCTACTTTGATCTTTTTTTTCCTGAATAGTAATCATCACTTAACTACATTTCCTTATGTAGTAGCTCAGAATTGTCTCAAATGAGACTTACATTTAAGACAGTATTAATAATGTGCTATGAACGATGTGCTATATTGTGTGGTACGTCCCCTTTTTGTTTAAATTGAGGTTTTGGTAATGACGTTTGATTTAAAAAAAAAAAAAAAAAAAAAAAAAAATCATGCAGCACTCTGCCAAAGTTTGGTGGTTGTTTTATGATGTGAGCGTGTTATTAGGTAAAATGATGAATGTGTTGGGTGAGTTTTGCATATTTGGTAGATGGGTGAGAAGATGCATGTTAATGTCTTTTTCTTCCTGTCTGTCAGCGACCTGCAGCGGCTGGGGGAGCTGCAGACAGAGCTTGCTGGAGCTGCTGATTTCTGTGCTACATATCTGCGCTGCCAGCTGCTGCTCATGAAGGTTTGTGTGTGTGTGTGTGTGTGTGTGTGTGTGTGTGTGTGTGTGTGTGTGTGTGTGTGTGTGTGTGTGTGTGTGTGTGTGTGTGTGTGTGTGTGTGTGTGTGTGTGTGAGACCTTTTGTTTACCCTTAAGGTGGATTTATACTTGTGTGTCAGCTCTATGAAGAGTGTAAGCCGTAGCTTATGTATGTGGCCTATGCCGTTGCAAGCATTTATACTTGTAAGGTGGTGTGTCTCCAAAACACTATTTGGGGGTTCAGTTCCTGTGAAGTGCTGTAAAGTTTAGTCGATCCAAAACACACTGTTACAGCGTTACAGAATTGGGCTCTATTACAACTCACTAGGTTCACCGACAAAACAACTGTCTTATTCTAAACACGCTTTCCCAACAAATACTGACGTTATTAGCATAAGCCTATGGCATTTTACATTGTATAAATTAGCCTAGCAACTAGCAGAAACTTCCTCTCCCCATATGAAGCCAGGATAAATACGCAAAAGACTTGATGCTATTTTGTGAGGCTTTATTGTCTTCACAATTTATTGTTACTTATCTGTAATATAAAAGTAAATAAAAGCTTAATTTCAACTGAGGGAAATAGTTTTCAGCATACAAAAATAGACAGGAGGTCTGCATTGCCAGTATGTGTAATTACAACTCTGGAGAGGTGCACATCAAGCTACAGCTTAGGTTACGGCCTTGATTAGATGCATAAGTATTAATATCGCTTAAGACTCATAAGTGTAAGAGCAGTTCTCAATGTCTCATCTTTGCCTCATTTTCTCAGGCTCTGCAGGAGAAGCTGTGGAACATGGCTGTCCCTCTCTGCTTCAAACAAAACGTCACAGCCACAGCAGCAGCTCAACAGGTCAGTGCGTACACAATGGTAATACCACACCTGTGACATCATTTAGGGTGTCTGTTTAAATGTGTGGTTGTGTTTGTAGATCTTGGAGGAAACCTACAAGCTTGAGTTTCTGTACAGTGGTTTGGAAAGCAGACAGGTAGCCACCGTACATCATGTTCGCCTCCAAGCCAAAGCTCTGCAGCTCGTCCTGACTGCCCGTACCAGACAAGGGTTAGTACACACACACACACACACACACACCATATACATTTCCTTTTCCATATCTCTCTGACTTCCTCCATCAGCATGCCCCCTCCCATTGTCTCCGCTCTGCTGAGGTCAACCTCCTTTAAATACCCTGGACCAAGTGCCAAACTTGGGGTGACAGGGTGTTTTCAGACACTGCCCCCACATTGTCAGTATTCAAAAAGGCCCTCAAAACCCACCTCTCAAGACTTGCGTGCCCCCCCCCCCCCCCCCCCCTTTTATTTCAATTTAGTCAATACTCCATTCAATTTTAGTCTTTTATATTATTGTCTTAATAAAGACTTTATTGATTTTTTTTATCCTATTTTTTTGTGTGCCCTCAAAGTGCTATATACGTGTGATGTATTATTATTATTATTATTATTATTATTATTATTATCAATGTGTTTATTATGAAGTCTTTATGTGGATCACATCTGTATGCAGATATTTGTCATTTCCCTTCAGGTTAGATCCTCTCATCAGCAGCTGTGAAAAGTTTTTGCAGGACATCGAGTCATTTCAGCGGTAAGATCTCTATTTGTTTGTGTCTTTTAGGACATTTGAGCTTTAAATTGGTAGTTAAAATAGCCCCAGCTTCAACATGTAACCATAGCATATCTTATTTGGTCAAACCTGCCAAGGCAAGTTAAATTGTACAGCACCTTTCCATAATAAGGCACCTCAAGGCGTTTTACATCAGTCATAAAAAGGCATTTCAACAAGATATAGAAACACAAGGCAATGTACACATGTACAGGATTTGTACAGTAATGAAATTCCTGGAAAAGTTACAAAGTTTTAAAGACTATTTTCCAGGCCTGGAAAGGGTTTGGAATCAACAGAATATTTTTGGTAAAGTTTGAATATAAAGTGGTTTTAAATATGTTCATAAAAATTATAGAACATGTCTTAATGTTATGCGGAATACGATCCTTGTGTTACTGAAATACAAACCTTTTTATGCGTCCATGCTAGCGATAGTCTCAGCAGGAGACGTTATGTTGTCAGGTTGTTCATACTTTGTTACATCTGACTGGCTGTCCCATTTTCATGAACACAATATCTCAAAAACACCATGAGGGAATTTCTTCAAATTTGGCACAAACATCCACTTGCACTCAACAATGAACACAATAAAATTTGGTGATTAAAGGTCAAGGTCACTATGACCTCACAAAACATTTTTACTCAAGAGTTTATTCCCTAAGTATGGCAAAATATCACACAAATGTGTAATAGGATAAAATGATGAAGTGCTGACGTTTTATATATCCAAAATTTACATGAAGTAGGCTACTAACTATTTAACTTGCTCCTGAGATCTGGCATCTCTTAGCCTTCACAAGTGCATCAATGTTAGGTGTCAAATCTTGAGCTATTACCACTTTAAGAATGTCATTTAAGCGCTTGTGTGTCAGCCTGGAATGCAATTTTGTTTTATTGATGATCATCACAGGAAGAAAAAAAGTTGTTCACAAAGGTAAGTGGTCCCAAACATGCACAAAACCTTTGCAGCCATGGCTGTCAATTTTGGGTACGCTGGTGAAGGATAATGATAAAAAGCGTCCAAGCGCAACAAATCTGTTCTTCAAATCTGAATCACACTGCACATCGGTTACCTTAAGTTGGATGTCCACGGGCAGACCAGAAGCCTTGACTGTGAATGGCGAACGAAAAATAGAGAATTCTGTCACACGTTCTCCTGTTGCAGTCCCACAATCTTGTCTTTAATTTGTACCGATTTATGTCAGCATCAGTTTCAGTGGCACTCACATTTTTTAGATGAGGGAAATGAGCAGGGTCACCATTTGACAGCTGAACCTCCCACAAAGCCAGCTTGATCTTGAAAGCGCGTATGCTGTCATAATACTGTGTGACAACTAGGACTGCAGCTATTGATTCTTTTAGTATTAGAGTATCTATCAATTATTCTGGCGATTAATCGAGTAATCTGATAAGAAATACTGCGATTTTTATTAGATTACTCTAGCTTTTTTCTTTTTTTTTTTCTTTTTTTTTTTTTGTTAAGATAATTTTTTGGGCTTTTTGCCTTTAATTGACAGGACAGTGTGAAATGGGGAGGGAGAGAGAATGGGGGGATGACATGCAGCAAAGGGTTGCAAGCCGGAATCGAACCCGCGACCGCTGTGGTGAGGCATCGCCTCTGTACATGGGGCGCCGTCACTATCCACTATGCTACCGACGCCCCAACTCTAGCTTTATTTAAGGACAATATATAAAAGAGAAAATGAGAAACACATTTGTTTCCTTTTTTGAAAGTCAGAGCTGTCAACCAGTCATGCAAATGACCAATTTCATACGCACTCATGCTGTCAGGAGTAATCAGTTTTGGGAAGTAACACCAAAGTCCCCTCCGAAGCTGCACACAACAGAAACGGCCAACGCCGCTGTAAAGCGAAGAGTCACGGCAGCTGTGACATCATAATACGCTTTAACAGTACACAAACATTGCAGCACCCATGCTTACCTTATGATTCCCAAGTTTGGGTACAGAAATGGGAGCACGCCACACACAGCCCTCGCCAGGTAAACGCCAGGTAGAAGTGGGCGCGCCCATGAGGGGAAGACCAAATGACGCAGGTGCCACCACTGCACAATTAGGCTCTGACAGCTGGAAATTAGGCCCAGCTGATGCCAATTAATGGCGGAGGTGTAGCAGCGCTCACCCTGCCACACATGGAATGTTGGAAGACAAAAGCACTGTAGTAAAGTAATGTTAATGCGTTAGTTAATAACACAATCTCTGTGAAATAACGTTAGGTGAGAAAAGGGATTCATTATAGGAATCATTTTGATAACGAACTTGCTCAGCTAGCTACCCATCGAGTTGTGTGTGTCATCATCTTACCCAAACATTGGAGTCTCCGCTCCCAAATAAGGCAGCGCATCTATGCTGGTGAATCCACCATGGTGGATGAATGATTCAGTTGAATTCGACTCCCAAGACGATCCTCGCTCAGCTGTCAATTCGTTTGAGACTGGCCAATAGGAACGTGGCCCCGCCCATGACATTATTTTCACAGCGAAAGCAAAGACTCAGGTTTTGAGAGAGAGAAAAAAAATGTTTTGAGAGAAACTTTTTTTTGAGAGAGTTTTTTTAATATTCTATGAAAAAATACTTTATCTCAAAACTTTTTTTGGTCTCAAATATTATTTTTTGCTATCAGTGTGAAAACTTTTTCTGTCAAATATTTTTTTTCTCTTAACATTTTTTTTTTGTCATATCATTTATTTTCTCGCATGTAATAAAGACACAGATCTAACTCCATATTGTGACCTCTAGTGGACAAATAAAGGAATAGCAGTGCATTTTATTGAAAAAAGAAGGAATTTATGACCTCTTCACACTTTTTAAAGTCATCCTGAGGGCTGGATTGGACCCTTGGGAGATAAGTGTGTGAAGCATTTATTTTTATCACAGACATGGATGTGAACTGTAAGAGAAACGTGAGTGGTGCATGTAAGCATACAACAGCAGGGTGGTAATTCTAGTTTTTACTCATTTGAAATATAGTGCTGCACTGCGGGACATCACTAATACCACGTAATACACATAGACCAGAGCAGCATTGCGTTGTCCTTAAGGCACATGAGATATTGAATATATGCCGTCAGTTTTGTCTAAATGATGTTGGTGACAGTTACCACTGATGAATCTAGCTTTAGTGGGAAGTTGCTAGAGCACAGTCACACAGTATAGCAGTATCAGACTGTTGTCTCAGACTAAATTTCAGCCTGCAGGTCAATCAGTCGGCTGTTAACAGGTTGGTTATTTACAGACAGCACTCAGCCTAATTGTACCTGGTGATTCATTCAAATGTACATATTTGATTGAATCACTTTGATAGGGGAAGCCTGAAAGGGCATGACAGCAACCACCTTTAATTTGTTAAGATGTCACCGATGTTCAGGTTCATGCAAGGTCACAAAACAATTATTTGACATGTCCATAAAATGAATGTTTGTTTAACAAAAAAAATGCATACACACTTATCAAGATTAAACTCCAAATACACGGCCTTGACATTTAGTGCTATTGTGGTCTATTTGCATATGCAGCTAGTTGCCAGCAGCATTGTCTAACAGTGCAGGATGTGTACCTAGCAACATTACTGACAGTGGACTTTTTGCTGGTAGAATATCCCTACTACTTACTATGTTTTGTCATTCTATATAGACTTACCAGGCTAACTGTCAAGTCTTTGAATGCTCTCCTCTCATTCTTTTTCTTTATCTCATGTTATCTGAAACTGTCAGGTTGTTTCTGGCAGAACTGCCCCACCTGCAAGACAGTTTCGTGGATAAGCTTTTGGAGCTGATGCCCCGGCTGTCGTCCTGTAAACCAGTGGAGATGGTGAAGATCCTCCAGACAACCCTGAGACAAAGTGGCCTGCTGCAGCTCAGACTCCCTGAGCAGGTATGATGAATAAACAAGTCAATACAGAAAGACAGGGTGACCACTGCCCCAAAGATGACATTCCTGTACAGTCTTTCACACTTTCAAGCAGTGTGTATTTGCAAATCCACCATGGTATTAGTATGAATTCTTGGAGCATAAGAGTTGTTTAACTCTTAAAATAATTTGTACGCATAAATCTGTTAAAATCTGTTATACGATCAACAGAAATGACCCACAGTATCATCAACCAAGTGCTGTTTGGTTTTCATTAACATTTTCCTGTTGGCTGACAGATCCATCGGGCAACAGCCACCATTATAGAGCCAACGGGGGAGTCTGACAACCCGCTGAGATTTACAAGTGGCCTGGTGGTGGCGCTAGACATTGATGCAACATTGGAGCACGTCCAGGACCCTCAGAACACTGTTAAAGTTCAGGTCAGTTTGATGTACAAAGAACAAACCAGTTCAGTTTCTCACTCAGCATTTTGTGCTTTGACCATCTTCCCTAATCTTTTTTAGACTGTAACAAGCTTTTCAATATTTTTAGCTTTTCAGAATTAGTTTGGGGTCAGAAAAACTTGTTATGGGTCACTGCTGCTGATTTTATTGCAGAAGTGGCAGAAGTGATTGTGAATACAGCTACTTTGGTTTAGAACCCATTCAGATCCCTCATCCATTCCAAAGGACATAACTTCTCTTGGATTTCTAGATCTATGATTACTGTCATCAACTCCCCCCAAATGTACAAACTTACTTGATCAGGTGTCTGTAAGCCAATCACAGACTTTCACATCATCTAAAGTGGACTGCACCCCCTTTTTCAACAAGCGTGGCCAACTCTGAGGTAATGAGGAAGCGCAAGGCACATTTAAATCTATTAATGATATTGTTAAAGTAATCATTTGTCTTTAAAGTAAGCTAGTGATGGTGAGATGAAGATTCACGAAGCATTGAAGCTTTCACAATGAGGGTTCATCTCTCAAGGCTTCATGTGCACACAAAACCATCTTTTGCAAGCCAGCAAAGGCTCAGGAGTAATGACCATCAACAATCAAAAAAAAAGTTTAAAAAAAATAAATCTGAGTGTCGCTGGATAACGAAAAGGGGAAATACTGTTCTGATTCGGTTTTCTGAAGATACAGTCAGCTTATGATGCATCCTGTTGATTATGTACACAGAATATTCATCTCAGGAGGTTTTTGACGCACTGTCTGAAAATACTTAAGAAATCGAGGATATTTTGAGTTGTGATGACAAAATACAGTAAATATATATGCAATTTGTTTTAAAGCATCACTTTGTCCATTGGTTTAACCATTCATGAAAAAAACAACTCATCTTTCCTTGTTTAAAAAAGGTCTGTCAAGACCATTGACATCTTTATGATCAGGTTGTTTCTCACATTCAGATTCTCCATCCCTTAGAATGGTCAGAAAAAAATCAATATAAAAGTGTTTTAATAAATAAAAATGTTTTGCTAAATCAACCTTAAAGGGATAGTTAGGGTTGGCGCTGTAGTAGTAGGTATATATAGGGCTAGTACATCTTCTTCCTCACTAATAATAGCCTACTGGTTCTCTGTTGGAAACAGCAGATGATGTTTTCGTTAGCCGTTACTATCCTGCGCACTTACACGGCGTGGTGATGAACTGTCTAATTGATTTCTGTTGGCGTGCTGTCTTGCGGGCCTGCACGGCGGAGTGATACTGGTCTGAAAATAGTCCCAATTGATAGCAAGGTCTGACGTAATGCGGGGATGTTTTAAAATGATTGAAATAGTCTAACAAAACGCATGCATACTTTTTTGTATCTTAAAACCTTTTGGTTCCCCCTTATATCTTCAGAACTACTTTTTCTCCGGTAAGCTACAGGCCATTTCTCAGAGCAGGAGGCTCGTTGACAGTAGTGACACCGTCGCATCAGAGCTACAGATGGTCAGCGTTTCACACAACTTCATGTCCAAAAACCCGAACTATCCCTTTAACAAGCACCGTCCCAAAGCCAGTGTTAATTTTTATCAACTAAAACTTAAACGAAAACTTTTTGTTGACAACCCTTAATTCCACGACTAATTTGTGACGAGAACGTAAATTTAATAAGAACTGACAACAAAGGGGCGTCGGTGGCTTAATGGTAGAGCAGGCGCCCCATGTACAAGGCTGTTGCCGCAGCGGCCCGGGTTCGACTCCAGCCTGAGGCCCTTTGCCGCATGTCTCTCTCTCTCTCTCTCTCTCTCTCCCCCCTTCACACTTGTCTGTCCTATCCATTAAAGGCTAAAAATGCCCCAAAAAATATCTTAATAAAAAAAGAACTGACAACAAAAACTAAAACGAAATCTCTGTTCATTATGAAGTGATGAGTAAAAAATGTGCGAAAAAGCTGACACTGGCCGACCGGACATTCTGGATTACAACCATCCTCAATGCCTTGATTGTTTTCGTTTTCAACCAATTAATTATCTTAACTCAAATTCAAACTCTCAGTCTATCTTTCTGATTGGATGACCCCCCTCCGCCCTCCGCACGGTGGCAGTGTACATCCAGTTTTGCCACACAAGCCTTGGCTCCACAGCGGGATGCCGGGAACAACAACGCCTGTAAAACTCTGTAAAATTACACCAAAGCATATATTTTTGTTTCCAAATATTTGAAAACAAAACCATTCATACGGTGAATAAAAAAACATTTTGTTAATAAAAAAATGAATGTAATCTCAACAGTGACCGTGCCAGCCGGCGGGACTGCGGCTGAACGCACCCAATGTTTATTCATTAATTCAATCGCGTGTTCTGTGTGTGTGTGTGTGTGTGTGTGTGTGTGTGTGTGTGTGTGTGTGTGTGTGTGTGTGTGTGTGTGTGTGTGTGTGTGTGTTAGTATGTCAGAGAGGAGTATTAATAAAAAAAAAAGTTTCCACTAATTATTTCGGTGGTTTTTTTTTCTTTTATTCTTAAGTTGTTGGGGTTTTTTTAAAAATGCTTAATACAGCCAACAATATTATAGACCAAAAGTTAATCTTAATTTATTATTGTAGAATGTAAAATAAAATAAATAAAAGGCATTATAAAAAGCTGACAAGTTGAGGGCTTTTCTCTACAATTTTGAGATAAGATTAAAAAAGAGATTAATTAGATCAATTAATTACAGATCATAATTAATTATTTTCTCCATTTTTTAATCTCTTGACAGCACTACTAAGTTTATCTCAGGGTGCAGCTGTTATGACCTGAAAAATAGGCACTCAGGAATGCATATGCGCTGCAACAGCATCTTCATTAAAAACAATGAACTTGAGAAAAAACACAGCACGTGTACAGCACCTAACTGCTCACTCACTTGTTCTTGATACGAACACTGGCTTAATCCTCTGCCCTCTGTGCATCACACATGCCTTCTGTCTGCAGGTTCTTTATCCAGACGGACAGAGTCATGTGATCCATCCTAAACCTGGAGACTTCAGAAAACCTGGACCTGATAGACACAGACTCATCACACAGGTTTACCTGTCACACACCGCATGGACAGGTCAGTATAATACACACAAATCTGATGTTACACTTTCAGTGACATATTCAAAGGTTTTCATTTTCATCTGCTTTTTACAAGGGTGTAACGCCAAAAACATACCAAGCAGCGGCGAAGTGTAGCTCACTGCAGTTGTTCGATTTATCTGCAGGCAGGAGTGTTCATGTGTTATAGGCAGTGCTTAATTTGCAAAATTAAAAGTAGGGGAACACTTTGGGCCTCTGAAAGAGCAGTATTCCCCCACTCCCAAAAGTGGGGGAACACTTTCTTAAGCAGCACCCAAGCCACCTCACTGCGCAACTCTCGCGGTACGATACCAGTAAAAGTATCACGGTTCTGAGTAGTATCACGATACCACAGCAAAAATGAGGCAGATGTGCCTTTTGTCATTTATAAAAAGATAAATCACTTTTCTATAATACATCAATGATATTTTCAATGGAATAAATTACTTATTGACTTATTCATACTTCAAAAACAGCATCAATAAGTGATTAACATAGGGGGGATTGAAATAAAATAAATAAATAAAATAAAAATCAACCAGCCACCCTGCTCCCCTGACAAGTAAAGAACAGTCCGTAAAGTGTGGTGAGGTTTGTGGACCGTTACCTGCCACAAAGAGAGA
The DNA here is from genome assembly GCA_035609425.1 of Epinephelus awoara. Lineage (NCBI taxonomy): Eukaryota > Metazoa > Chordata > Actinopteri > Perciformes > Serranidae > Epinephelus > Epinephelus awoara. Next base: position 4,043,327 of record CM069297.1, read on the forward strand.
AATGTGAACGGCTCATTTCTCCTCTGACACACCACATACCTGTTTGCGGCTCAGCTGTCCAAGTACTACTGGGCAGTCATGACCCCAACGCAAGAGGAAATTATGCTACTGGACCTGGAGTCGGACTTCTCTGTTGCCGGTAAGCCATTATCTTGCGCCGCGGAGCTGCCGTAGGCTATTTGACCGCCGTATTCCTGTCTGTGACCCCGTTCAACCCACAACCGGCAGCAGGGCTCCAGACTAACTTTATCCACTAGGAGCACCAGTGCTCCTTACTGAAAATTTTAGGAGCACCAGCACAAAATTTAGGAGCACTATCTACATCGATACAACATATGCATAATTTTGTCGAGAATAAGTGCATTACTGATAATTTAGCAATAAACACAGACAGCCCTGCAGGGTTCATTGCTAAGGTTTTTTTTTTTTCAGTCAGTTTTTACTAGCCCTATAAAAATTGTTTAATTTAAGTGGCTATCAAATAACAAAGACTGCAGTTATTTTTATGTTATGTAATCTTTATTCACACTGTATCGTTCTCTCTCTACTACTTGAGCCATGCCCACCTCTATTTATTTTTCACCCCTCTCTCCAGTTCTGCTGTATTAACACCGGGTTTAATATATTTTGCCTCCATCTCTCTGCCCTGCTCTACTCTACTTCAACGCTACTTAGCTCTCTCTCTACTCTACCAGTAGACTACCACATCCACCTGTTGCACAAAACGCACACAGTAGTGTTTCCCCTAGGATGGAGTTGTAGCAGCGGAGGTGAAGCACACACATGAAAAATAATTTTCACATGCATGAAACTTTTTTGTATGCTTGCAAAGCACAGCCTGCTGCGATGTTTCTATGTATACTGGCACCAGAAGGGCTCTTTAGGACTAAGTACACACAGTACATTTGCGCACAGTAATGAGCAGGTGAAATGTCTGTCTAGCTTACATATGAGGTGTCTCAAGATTTGGGAACATACAATTTTATTGAACATAATAAAAGTCACTTGACATGCTGCTGTTTTGTGCAATGACCTATTTAAATGCTGGAAGTTGTTAATTACGTGACAACGCCTGAATGCAACACAACACAAGCTCAGCACCGAGTGCCGTACTGCACTGCTGTGCGAGCAGCATGTTTGTCTGTGCGTAACAGCAGTCTGTTGTTATTTACACACTGTCCATAACAATAACTTTGTCAGCTGACAAACTGCACCGGGCTCGGGTCAGGTTTGGTCAGCCCGAGCCGCTCTAGCATGCTCACCTGTGTGTGGCGGAACTCCACTGTGCGCGATACAGAGAGCAGAGGAGAACTGTTAACTCGTGACCATGTAGAGACAGAAATGACACAATGACATAACACCATAAATAGTATATTGATATGTTATTATATGAAGCGTCCGTCGCACAAAATAATATCAGTGGGGGGCTGTGGGCAGGACATTGCTGACTCGTCCTTTGAACTATCGTCGTCGGAAGTTTGGGAAACTGGCACAGGACCGACAGGAGTTTCTGGATAATTTTTTCTTGTGAAAAACGAATCTATAGTTTGTTTCATAGTGTCACTTTATGGTCAAACGACACAGCACTTTCTACTCGACATCGGCTCCATGACCCCTCTCTGTCTAACCCCGCGTACAGTACACACATAGGTACTAAAACTGCTGCACGTTGCTATGGTGACTGCACGTCCAGACACACATGACAGACACACACACACAGAGACACTTGCTTCCGCTCCTCCATGAAATGCAATTCTAAAATTAAAAAAAGAAAGAAAAGGGGGAGAGGGATGGATTTGTAAGTCGCACTGGTGCTCCTAGTTAAAAAACTATGTCGCACGGCCTCCAATTTGGCGCAGTCTGGAGCCCTGGGCAGGATTCGCCTTTCGTTTCTGCTGCTGGTTGAAATCTGTACTCGCACAGCATGAGCGAGAATGAAATCATTCATCAGCTGAATGATTTATTTTGCTCGCAAATGCAAGTAAAATGCTCGCACGTAGAGCTCTGTGGAAAACAAATCACTGCCAACAAGTAAAAAGAAATAAATAATAACTTTCACTGCTCAAAGATACTCACGTCTGGAAAACAAACCACTACAGCAGCATATTGAGTGCCAGGTGGCCAGCGCGTGCCGTTATTGGACAGCGCAACTTACCCTCTTGCGACTGGACTTTGAACTTATCCCACAGTAGTGGTACGTGAGGCACCGTAGTACTACGGTACTCCACCCTGCAACACTAGTGACATCAGCCAATACTGTATGTAGTTTTTAGATGTGAAAAGTTCAAGACCCATGCAAATTAGTTCCGGAACGCACCAGGGCCTTTTCTGAAAAGATCCTGGTATGTGTTCCAGTACATTCCGGCTCAAATTAAGCACTGGTTATAGGCAGGTAGAAATTCTTTTAACGTCGGTCAACATGTACAGGAGCCTGTTTACTGATTGGCTGCAGGTATTCTCTGTCCGCAATTTGCCACCAAAATGAAAACTAAACCCAAACTTTTAGTGTGGCCACAGTTTGACTGAGGCTGCTTTTCTGACTTTCCTGAGTGAAGTGAGGTGGAGGCATCTAAAGGGCAGCCATGATAAGAGCTGGGCAAATAATCTTGATGCTAAGGAAAGGTTCTTCAATTCACCCTCTCTAATCTCCTTTAGTCTAAGACACACTTGACCATCCTTTATGAAAGAAAAGGAGAATACTGTTCCAAAATTCCTTACAGCAGTAACATTTAAAGCATTGCACCATTCAGTCATTCATGAAAACAAATGGTATGCTTATCTAGCAAAATTATTTTCATACAATCATAATATTTGGGATTTATGTCCATAAATATGAGCAAACAGGGGGGTGAGCAACTATTCTCAATGCAACAACTATGAATTTTCACTTTTGCGACTGTTTTATTTCAGTTCCAACTTTGTAAATTAAGTTATATTTTTCACTGGGTTATCCATGTCCAGCCTACATCACACAACACAGTTGTAGTCGTAGTCATCCATCTTTGGAACACTGTAGTGTCACCATGACAGACCCACTTCAATAACATCCACTGCCGAATAATTATGGAGCCTAGTGGAGGTGCCACTGGATTGTTTTAGCATCTCTTTCACCTTTCCTGAGTAGGGATGTCACGATTACTTGATTTCACTATTAACCGTGATTTTAAATGCCACAGTTAATTATTCGCAAAGATTCCTCAACACCATCACTCTCCAAAGATTATGCCGGGACTCAGAACCATATACAGTAGGTCAGCGCAACTCGCATGGAACGAAAACAAAGTTACACAAGCGGCATCTCCAAGTGATGACGTATGGATGAAGACGAGTTTGAATCCTTTTTTAGTCGTCAGACTGTTGCAGTGTCAGTGTGCAACGTGGAAGATATACATAATGTCTTCTCAAGGTCCTCAGTCAGTGAACATTTAGCATTAGTATTACCTCCTTTTGCTTCCTCCCATCTGTGTTGAGTAAATGTTGGACTTGTCCTTCCAGCACAATGTCTGTTTCATTTATTATCAACACTGCACGAGATATGCTGTCAATTTATTTGTGTAATTAATTGTAATTTAAAGAGAACAAAAAGACACAAACATCCTAGAAAAAAGGCATGCAGTAAAGGTACGGTCCACACACTACTTTTTGGTTACTTTTCTTTGTTGCTATATTATATTTGTTATGTTGGCATGGAAATAAATGACACTTAAAGATCTATAAGAAGTGTTCATGTGATTTTACACATTTATAGTGTGAAATTAATTAATGCATAATAATTGTGATAATCGTAAAACCGTGATTATTTCTCTGACAATAATCGTACCAAGAAAATCTACAATCGTGACATCCCTATTCCTAAGTCCTTATGAATTCTTCATCACATCTTTTCTTGACCTCATGACATTTTCCATCGAGGTCAAGGAAGAGTGTCTAGGAAAATGGGACGTCGCTTTTTTGTGACTATTCCCCAGCAGCCTTAGTTTCCTTTGTTGACTGTTTTTACCCCCTCTGTCTTCATGTCTCAGAGCCATCTCAAATTGAAGTGCGTCTCCTGCTGGCCTACAGCTCCTCCTCAACCTCCCTCTGCTCCCCTTCTTCAGCTTCTAAGCTGGGATGGAGCGAGAGCATCGACAGTCTCCCACCACCAGAGGCCGCCGTAGAGGGAACCATTCCGTTTAGCAAGCCTGTCAAAGTCTACATCATGCCAAAACCTTCCAGACGCTAAAGAAACTCTTAACAAACAAAAAACTGACAGAGACAGACAGATGAGGCTTTAACTCTTTTCAGCTTTCACATTTTCTTGGCTTGTTTTTTAAAGAGGATGCTCACGGCTTCACTTTCCAGATTCTGAACTGAACAGAAAAGGTAAAGCCATTTTGTTTTCATCTTTAATAGACACTCATTTTAAACATCTGGGAAAAATGGCAAATAAATATAATTTATGGTTAAGTGGTAGGAATCAGAAGAGTATTTTTTACTCCTGGTGTGTCATTTGTATGGAGAATGCTTTTGGACTTTACAATTGTTTCTGATAAAGATAATCCCATGTGATGGAGATGATTCATTCCAATTGTATTTTGTGTATCAAACAAGCAAAATTACATGTACTAAACTTAATATCCATTAGCTTTTACCAACAGCACCACTGTAGGATCTATCATGTGGTCATTGTACTGAAACATTCCACAAAATGAGCCTCTAAAATCAATTATACTTGATTTGCATCTTCAATTTGATTTTAAGGTGACATTTGAAATTCGAATCAGACAGTTGGTGCAGCACGGCAATGGTGACATTATCAGCAGGTAGAGTGGAAGACCCCCCCCACCTTGGCACCCTTGCTAGCCAGTTTGTTGTATTCAGCAACGGCCTTCTCCGTCTGCAAGACTCTGACGTCGACACCTTTCTTTGTCACAAAGTCCAGAGTGGAGGAGGGAACCTGAGACAGGAGATGACAGCGCAAAAAGATTAACTGTGATTCTCTACAGAAAGCATAAGTGTTAGCTCAGTAACTATGACGACAACTGTACATTTTCAAGACTTTACGCAAACTTCAGCACAACAACGACTGCCTCCGCACTTCCTCACTCAGAACACATGTAATTCGCACATGCGCAATGGGAAACAGCACATAACAAACAGCACAAAAAGATTAACAGTGAGTCTCTACAGAAAGGGTTCCAGCCAGCTATATCTGTAGTCATCCATCTCCTGCATGTCTGACAGATCCCATACATTCCTATTTCAATTAATGTAGCTGTCTAGTAGCTTGTGTTTCACTTTCACTTGAATGTGTGTTGGGCCCAGAGTGCTGCCAAAACATAGATGACCTACACTCAGTACTGTACCTGAATGCCTTATGTTATGTATGCTTTGATAAAAGCAGGAGAAAAGCCGGACTTATTGATTCATACTTGAAATTGTGGCTCAATTCCTAAACTAATGATTGGTATTCCCTTTTATCTCTTAATAAATTGGAGCTCTGTAGATCAGTTTTACCTGCAGAGCTTCACTCATGCCTCTGCCGATGACCAGCAAGTCTATTCCCTTCTTCAGCACCTCCTCCAGATCAGCAGGTTGAACCCCCGGGTAATGCTGGAGAGGGAAACGCAAGATAATGTGGGATCACTGTTTGTGGGGGAAACATTAGCAAACTATGGCTTATTCTGTTGTTTTGGTGTCTGTTCATATTTTATTGCTATCAACATGCAGTCCTGCACATGGATATATGTATTGTGATTATGGTTCCACTCACATCGGTCCCGGTCTCTCTCCAGTCCCATGCTCGGCTGCCTCCAGGCCACACCTTACAGTCCTTGTAGCCTGTGGAGCATCCCTTCACCTTCATGTGGCCCCAGGACAGAGAGGAGATCTCTGGAGAGGACATGTTCTGTGAGGCTGTCTACTGTAAGAAATTAAGACAGTAGTAGATGATGACTGAGATGGTGTATAGATCATTAAATAAAGTTAATAGTTTCCAGCAAAGCTTTCAATTCCTTTCAAAGACTCAAGACAATGTGCAGTGACAGAAATCACTCTGGTTCAATGCATGTTCTGCTGTGTCACATGGGTCTGATAAAATGGTAAATGGCTGCATTTAGATATCCAAAGTGCTTTACAATTTACACATTCACACACACAAAAACACGTGAATGGCAGTGAGCTACTCTGAACCACCAACCCTGTGATTAACAAACCTGCTGCCCAGTGTGCAATAATGTCGAGCAAAATATAGAACTTCAATGTAAAAAAAAAACTTGTTTAATCCATCGGCATCAGTCAGAAAATGCAGGAAAACTAAAAACGAACTTAAAAAGCTACTAAACTAGAATTTGTCAGTCAGTGTTTTGGTTGGTCTGTCTGGTTATGGTAAATGGACCTGCATTTGTATAGTGCCTTTCTAGTCATCGGACCACTCAAAGCGCTTTTTACACTACGAGTCACATTCACTCATTCACACACACATTTGTACACTGGGAGCCGAGGTGACCATACAGGGTGCCACCTGCTACTCAGTTTTTAACACACTCACACACCGATGGAAGCATCATCGGGAGCAATTTGGGGTTCAGTATTTTGCCACAGTCGCCCCAACATGAAAAGTTTCTTGGTACAACAAAATGTTTTCATCTTTTTACAAGATATTTTCACATTTAAAACAAGAAACTTTTCTTATTTCAAAAACAAAAATTAAAAAAAAAGAACTTGTAGAAATATACTTGTTATAATGTGAAACGTTTCATGTGATAACATGACATTACCTAGTGGTAACCTCCGAAGCTTGGTGAAGTCTCTTTTGGATTAATGTGTTATTACTCACCTCACAAACTTCCTTTTTCTTTATCTAAGTTTCATCAGCAATCCCTTCTTGCCTGGAAGTTTTGCCTCATCCCAGTTTTTATCCTCATAAAACTCAGTGATGGAGTAATGATTATATAACCATAAGGTTAAGGTTACTTTATTGGTTTGGTTTGGATGAAGGGAAAATTGCTGCATAAGGGTTACAAATAAAAAAATAACACAATAAATAAAGGGAATCAAAAAAAAGATACATAGACACACCCACACCCAGTACGCAATAAACTCATACATACACGCTCAGATACATGCTACCTATATATATATATATAGGTACACAATACAATCACCTCCTCTCATTAATGAGCTTAACTGAGAAAGGGATAAAGGAGTGTTTGTACCATAAGTAATAAATATTTTTTTCTTTCCAAGGTGGTTCCAAAGAAATATTGTTCATGTTTTGTTGATTTTTTTTACGATCATGGCTGTATATTATTCCATGAGCTTTTTATATCTTGACACTTTCAAGTTCCTTTTAAAGAATACAATTCTGTAATCAAAGCCATTCCTTCTGGTTCAATCCATCGTATAAGAAGTCGCTTATTTTATGCTGAAGGAAACACCCCAGAGGCTCCATTTGCATTGCTTTTGAATGGATTTGGCATAGTTGACCAGAAATGTAATAACAGACATATTTGTCAGATTTTTCAAACTACAAACAAAATCACCTAAATTTTACTGGATCTCACATTTAGAGGAGATTAAGTGGCAAAAACATAGCTTTTACCTTTTAAGTTTTGTATTCTTAACAAAGTCAAAGAAGTTTATTTAAAAATCTTGTATAAAATCTATCCTGCAAATTCTGTAATTTCCAGATATGTTGACAATGATGACTCTAACAATGGAATTTCGGTCAGATTTAAGCCCTTATGTTTTCAGTACTACTAATACGCATTGTTTATACTCTAAAATCTGTTACTATGATGATATGAGAAACAGGTCTCTGAAATATGCTGTTCATTTCTTGGTTTTATTGTGGAAATTCTTTATTCATAATCATTCACTTTTAGGTTCACAACCCTCTTTCCATATTTTCTTGACTGAATGTACTCAATGCTGAACTCTCTTGCTCATGGGAACAGCAAAAAAAGTGAAGGGTTTTGAAATATTACAAAAAATATTTGACTAAACCCCCTGATGTGAAATGAACTTTTTTTCTGATGTCCATTCTTACTTTATTTACTGTAAGAATTCAAAACATCTATGTATTGATATTAGAATTATTTAATTTTCAATTGATGTTTTCACCTCTCTTAATATTGTGTTCCGATTTAATACCTGACCGTTTATATTTTCTTCTGCTTCTATGTCCTGCACTTGTCTTCACTTGTTATCACCGCATTACACAAGAAAAAACCTCCAAATCAGAGCAATGCCATAGTGCCCAAAACTGCAGTTCCTCTAATGGCCACTTGGAGCTGGCTCCATAACAGTGTCAATCCCACAGACCGTCATGTTAACATGCCAAACTTTACAGCACAGATAAACATGTTTACAACCTGGTACAGAGACAGTTTGGTCTCGCCCATGTCCTGCTGCTCTACAAGCGGGAAATATTAGTAGCGCTACTTAATGTGCTTTGCTTGATATTTCTGTGTTGAAGCAGCAGAGGTTTATAATGTTCAGTATATTCAGTTGAGATGAACATTTGCCAGAACAATCCAGTGCTGCTGTCAAGGAGATGAGGTAACAAGGAGCTATTTTTGCTCTGGCCACAGACTGGCTCTCTCTCTGTCTCTCTCTGTCTCCGTGTCCACGGTGCTCCGAGTCCCAACAACTCGCTGCGCTATTAAACCTCAGCAGGTTGGAAACAGAAAGGCAGCTGCAATGCTTTAGTTTGTAGAGCCTGGATTTATAGCGGGAGATTATGGAGCAGAACACTGTTGCTTACCCTTTCGCGACGTCAACAGACTACGCGGTGGACACTCCTCCTCCGAAGTTCTTTTTCCTCCTGTTATTAAAGGGAAACGCACACTGACTTGATCCAACTTTCAGATATGTACTGACCAGATAGAGGATTAGCAGCTCTTTCACCACAAAGCAAAAGGTCAACAATCAGCAAGGATATACAAAATAAATATATAGAAACTACAGAATAAAGGCCTTTCAAGATTTAATCTTTGGTCAATCTATTAAAAATACTTGCATAATCTTAGGGACTGTTCTATACTTGTCAGAGGAGGGGGTGGCTGGGGTGTGACTTAGTAGTTTGGTTTTATTTTTTTATCTTGACCCTCATGTTCCCTGAGTGACTTTTGGGAAAATGCATGCCCCTCCCTCCACCATGACTTGGCCCTGACCACATTTACATCAAATGATGGTATCGGAGCTGATCCAACAAGCAAACAGTACAGATGAAGTGAGAGTAATCAGTTCATTGACTTAAATGCCAATCCTGGCATCATCATCACACAACCTGTGTGCTGAGCTACTCTACTTATTATTACATTTATAGAGGTAATCATCCATTCTGATGGATATTTCCTACCTGACAGAATGAACTACTCTGCTTATAGAGATAATAGTTCATTCTGATAGATATTTCCTACCTGACAGAATGAGCTACTCTACTTATAATTACATTTGTAGAGATAATAATCCATTCTGATGGATATTTCTTTCCTGACAGAATGAACTACTCTGCTTATAGAGATAATAGTTCATTCTGCTAGATATTTCCTACCTGACAGAATGAGCTACTCTACTTTTAGAGGTAATAGTCCATTCTGATAGATATTTCCTACCTGACAGAATGAGCTACTCTTCTTATGATTACATTTATAGGCAAGGCAAGTTTATTTGTATAGCACAATTCAACACAAGGTAATTCAAAGTGCTTTACAGAGACATTAAAAGCAACAAGACACAATTTAAAACAATAAAAACAGTTGATTAAAAAGGGAAATAGAAATTGAGAATAATAGTGATAATAATAAAATACAGTAACATAAAATAAAAACAGGCTCAATACATTGAACAGTCAGGATAAGAAAAGAAGTAGACTAATAAAAGGCATAAATCAGCAGTGTGTAGTTAAAAAGTACGGGCAGTAGAATACAGCAGGTAAGTATTTAATCTAAGAGTATGCTTCAGTAAACAACAGTGTTTTTAGCCCTGATTTAAAGGAGCTGACAGTTTGAGCAGACCTCAGATCTACAGGAAGTTTGTTCCACAGGTGAGGAGCATAATAACTGAATGCTGCCTCACCTTGCTTGGTTCTTGCTCTTGGAACACACAAAAAACCTGTTCCAGATGACCTAAGGGGTCTGGATGCTTCGTAGGGAACCAGTAGGTCAAGCATGTATTTTGGTCTGAGACCATTCAGGGCTTTGTAGACCAGCAGTAAGATTTTAAAATCTATTCTTTGACTCACAGGAAGCCAGTGTAGCGATTTAATGACCGGTGTAATATGGTCCAGTTTCCTGGTGTTTGTAAGGACTCTGGCGGCAGCGTTCTGAAATCAGCTGCAGCTGTCTGATTGATTTTTTGTTAAGGCCTGTAAATAAGCCATTGCAATAATCCAACCTACTAAAAATGAATGCATGAATAAGTTTTTCCATGTCTTGTTTAGACAGAAACCCCTTAATTCTAGCTATATTTTTCAGGTGGTAATAGGCAGATTTAGTAATAAACTTTAGAGATAATAGTCCATTCTGATGGATGTTTCCTACCTGACAGAATGAGCTACTCTACTTATGATTACATTTATAGAGGTAATAGTCTATTCTGATAGATATTTCCTACCTGCGAAGATCCCGGGTAGTTTAAAATTATGGGCGTGTCTGGAGATTTTTTTTTTTCGCTCTGCACATGCGCACATCGTGTTGGTAGGTCATTCTGAGTGGTAGCTCTATTTGTCAGGACACTGGCACAAAAGAACCGATTCCGTCAGCGCTGATCAATACTATGGTCTTTAATAATTTAGCACCGGGGTTAATTTAGTACTGGGTTTCGGTACCCATCCTAAATCAAAACAGAAATGAAGTGAAGCTTGTAGAAATTAAATAAAGTTTGCGATGGCTGCCCGTACCAGTAAATGCAGAACGCTGCAAGTATGTGCTCCACCGATCTGTGTTCTTTGGCAAATAGCCCCGCCCCTCAAAATTCCGGGTAGCCTAATTGATAAAAGTTCCTGCGGTGGAAAAGGGGCTTATGGTGCAAAACATATTCACACACCCATTCAAAAAAGGTTAAGTCTTGCACATCCACAAATCAGCATGTGAATTCATGCAATGAAACTTTAAAATATTTTTTCACAAATACATTTTTTCTTGTATATTTTTCTAGCACAAACACAAGTCAGTGACGACAACTGCTTGAATCTGCTGCTACACATCTCAAATGGTGTTTTTTCACCAGGGGCGCCGCCAGGGATTTTGGGCCCCATGAAAAGAATTTTTACCGGGCCCTATACACAGCTGGCTGTGAGGCCGTCGAAAATCTTTTATGTTATTTTACATAAAACTATGCATTTTGATGGTATTTTTGACTATCATTCCCATATTTGTGAAAAAAGAACAATCTCTTCCTGGAATGCCACATTCCTCCCTGACAAACCTGAAGAGGATCCTGGACCTGGCTCTGTAGAGTGTATGTGACATAGCCTACATAAATTATATAGTATTTCCTATAATGTAGCCTAATTATTCTAATAGCATCATAGCCACCCTTTCAGGTGGCCTCCCACCATTTTGTTTGCTTTCAGTGATTTGACCAAAAATAACAAAAGAAAATGTGATTTTCACTAACAATCCCCCACTGCTCACTGTTTCCTCTTGTAGGTCTAATTTATCTCCAAAACTGTAGACTCACAGGTGACATACTGTCGACCCTTTGCTTCTTTCTCCTCTCCTAGCTTCCTTTCTTTCTGTTTTTGGCTACCTGATTTTTGAGGCATATTGCCGTCGCCTCCTTACCCGCTGTCTGTGACAAATTACCAGCGCACTGCAGCTGATCCAGTCTGACTGAACCATTTTATGTAAATAGAGAGGGCGGGTGTTAATGTTTCCAAAAGAAGTAAAGTTGTTGTTACCAGTACATTGTAAATAAAATATATTTGTGATTATTAGTTAGTTAATAACTTAGTGTCATATTATTTTTTGTCAGTATTATAATTTTATTAGGCCCCTCTTAATCATGGACCCCTAGAATCCTTCTCCTTTTTCCCCCCTTTTCGGCACCCCAGTTTTGAGGCATACTGCTGTCTCCTCCGCTTTGCCCGCTGTGGCGCTGTCTGTGACAAATCGCCTGTGCGCTACCTGCAGCTGATCCAGTCGGACTGAACCATTTTACATAAATAGAGGGGGGGAAGGGGGGGCCCTGCAGGGGTTGATGCTTCCAAAACAAATAAAGGTATTGTTACCAGGACATGGAAAATAAAACATGTGTGATTATATGTTAGTTAATAACTTAGTGTCATTATTTTTTTCTGTATTATAATTTCATCATCATTAGGGGCCTCTCTGGGCCCCCCTCCATCATGGGCCCCTAGAATCCGTCTCCTTTACCCCCCCTTTACGGCGCCCCAGTTTTTCACTCCCAAATGACAAATTCCGTGCACTCTCACTTTTGCCACTGATCAGAAATCAGGGGACCACTTTGGCCAATCACAGGAGCTTGTTTGAACGCGTGGCCCTTGGTGCCCGGCCGTATGACACAAAACAAAACATAAACTTCAGCCTCCAGTCTCCGGCTCACAGAAGAGGCTCTCGGTCCAGCGTTGGCACAGACGAAGCGGGAGACTGGAGGCTTGGGTTTATGTTTTGTTTTTGTCATATGGGCCAGGCGCATAGACTGTAAAAATAATGGAGGTAGCCATCGTGACGTCACCCATTTGTTCGTGGACTGCCGTTTTGGAGCCTCGAGTTAGGCATTTTGGCCGTTGCCATCTTGGATTTCTGGAGTCAGACATGCAAATGTATGCAATTTCTTTGGACGAGACTGAGGAAGACACTACGCATGCCCACCTAAACCAGCAACCTGACTGAACGCTACACCCGGCTAGCCATGCTAAATCGCCGCAAACAAACTTAGCTTCCATAATTAGAACTTTAGAGGTATGTGTTAAAGTCAACTTCGTGACATTAGCTAATTGCATACATGTCTATATTTGGCAAACATTACATATAAAAGGAGTAACTGTAGCGTTAGCTGAAGTTAATGTTACCATGTGTAAGTTAATGTTAAGTGTGTGGTGTGTAGTTAAGAGTAACTGCAGTCATGCAGTGGTTAACATGTTAGGCATCTTGGTGTGCTGATAGCTCAAAGCTAGCAGATGAAATTTAGTTCAGTTTACATTACACCACACAAAACTGTTGGTGATGAATGTGTAGTATTTTCCCAGCTAAACAGAGTAATGTTACAGTTCAGCATTTAGTGAGTGTGTTAATGTTAACATTGTTTGGTTAAGGTCAGTGTTTGTAGGCTGTTTTTTGCATGCAGGTCCAGTCCATTTCAGTGTGGATGAGAGTTGTCAAAAACATCTGTGAGAATGATTCTTTTCTTTCTGTTTTAGAAAAAGTAACAATACTGAGTGCTGCATCACTTCATGTTCACCCAACACAAAGTCACAGAAGTGAGTAATAGTTACTTTTCTATTGCTGTTTAGTGTAAAACAATACAGAAGACTTTTCTTTCAAATTAAAACTGAGGGAATAGTATATTTGTTAGATAACTGTGTGGAGCACATCCAATATATGATTTCTTTTGTTATTTTTCTCAGTAGCCTACAATATGATACATTCCTCACTATGGCATTATTTAGCTAAGAACATAACCCACATTTTCACTCTACACACACATTTAGACCTCAAAACACAGGAAAATGTGTCCTGGTCACAAAAATGTTCCCATGGAATCTCTCTCACACATTTAGGTCAGTGAGCTCCAAAGCAAAGGGAGCAGTGATTTTTTTCTCATTCACTCCAATGTAAACTGAGATGAGAAATTTCTCGAAAACAGCTGAGGGGCAACACATCTTAAACTTGCGTCCATGATCACATTTTTGACTTTACAAACATAACAAAGATATCTGTGCATTCGGACAGGTGTATCTCTCTGCTGGTATGCTCAGATTGACGTACCCATGGTTTGGGAATAAGAGGGAGGAGTTCGACAAATGTTAAACCCATGTAAGAGTGCCTTTGCTGATCTGGTCTCTCATCTCCTCTCTGCCCCTGTAGGCTGCAGGTGCCAGTCATTAATCACTAGGGGTGTAAATCACCAGCTTCATCCTGATACGATATTATATTGATTTGTTTGGATGACGATACAGTGTTTGCCAATATCACAAAGTCTGTCACGATATGATTTCGATTCTATTCAATTCGATTCAGGAGCCTACGATCGATATGACGTGAGATCATATGCCCATCTAACATAATCATTTACATCAACTCACAAAAACAACTAGAATATGATTTAACTATTTTATTTCTGAGCTCTTCCAGGTATCAGGCATTTAAATGAAAAACAGTATTCTTCTGTAACAAAACATAATAAAAATAGACCTGTTCACTAAAGTCTCACATTTTTCATGTTTAAGTGAATTTCAAAATAAAGGTGTATTTTTAAGATGACGATATGGATCGATGTTATCATTTTGCATCGATGTAATCGGATCATTACTCAATGAATCGATGTATCGATGTGGATCGATGTATCGTTACACCCCTATTAATCACTATGACAACAGCTTCACTCACACACACACACACAGGCCTGTGTGTGTGTGTGTGCGTGTCTCAAAATCTCTTAAAGAGAGATTACAACAGCAGAATCTCCATTTTAAACAGCATCTACACATTATATAGCAATGTTTTCCATCTATCACATACTACTACAGCCTTTATTACTGATAATGCTGTTGCTACTTTTGTGATTATGACTGTTAAATACATATTGTGACGTACTGTAATATTAAGTCCCTCTATTGCCAAAAATGACCTTGACACTGACTACATGAGCTGGAGACCGAAACGAGTAGGTCCCGCCCAATGCTGCTTGCGGCTTTAATTATTGTTAATTTTTAACACTTGGGGCCATAACACTGTTCAGTATTACCAGCTCTACTCTTCCTCGTTCCCTACACCCTTTCCTGTTCCCTTTTGTCTTATTCTCTTATCACCCCAGTCTTACCACCTCATGGTCTTTGACACTCTCTCCCTCTATGTCAGCCGTAGCTGTAACAAATTCTAACTAGTTTCAGATATTAGAGTTCAGAGTTGATATAGTTTATTGTTTTGAATCATCATAGTTAATATCAGTGTGCTGTTCCAAGAACCTCATTTACATTTAGCAACATTGTCAAGTTGCTTTATTGTCTCTTTCATAGTGACCAAAATTAACCAACTATCTGTTGCCATGTAAATGCTTCAGAACAGCTTCTTCCCCCAAACTGTGAGCCTGCTACATATAAACCATCTCACACACAAGGGGCCCTATTTAGATGGTCTAAAGTTGAGGGCGGAGGGCGCATAGTCCATGTCGCAAGTGTCATTGCTATTTAGATGCAGACGCAGTTGTCATTTTCACGCCCTGCGCCCTCGTCGTCTAACTAGCAAATGAACTTACGCTCCTCTGGGTGTGTTGGTCTAAAAATGAGGAGTGGTCAGGCGCAGTCATGGCGCGTTGCTAGTTAGATGACATAAAAAGC
The DNA here is from genome assembly GCA_035609425.1 of Epinephelus awoara. Classification (NCBI taxonomy): domain Eukaryota; kingdom Metazoa; phylum Chordata; class Actinopteri; order Perciformes; family Serranidae; genus Epinephelus; species Epinephelus awoara. The sequence continues at coordinate 4,058,835 of CM069297.1, forward strand.
AAATGTGCCAGTGACCAACAAAAACCTGGTCTAAAGTCAACGGCGCAGTATTTCGCTGTTAAACAAGTTAGTAATATGCGTCTCTAGGCGGGTGCACAACGCGCGTGCACTCTGCTCAGACACACACGGAGCAACCACACATATGCAAAAGATAACAAATAAAAATATGATTACAATGTGAAAGGTTATTATTGTGCACATTAAAATATTTATCAGAAACACGTCTTAATGGTCAGTCATTAATCAGAATGATCTAATCGCAGTAATAATGATCATCATAATCCAGGAGGTCTGCTCGCAGTGTCTGAATATACGGAACTGCGAGCAGACCTCCACGGGCTGATGATGCATAGCCTGTAAAATGAACTTGTCTTTCCCAATTGAATTGTGATCATTTTGGGATGTAAATCACAAAATCAAAGATGTGAAAAAGTTTGATAAACTTTATTTTGACATAAACACAACAATAACCAGCTTCTGTGAACTAAAAACGTAAACTTATAGCCCTACAGGTACAAATGTAAATGTAAAAAAAAGCTTTTAGAACGTAAAACTGAAGATTATCTTGTCAGGAGGAGGAGGAGGAGGAGGAGAATGACCCCAGCTCCGCAGCCAGCGCACAGCCAGACCAGACGGGCCCACGTGCAGCCACGGGACCAGCCCTTCCTGCACCTTCAGGCGGGGGGGGGGGGGGGGGGGGGGGGGGTTCAGGATGCTGGAGAGGGAGCTGGGCTCTCTAACCTCCCGGGTTAAAATAAAATAAATTGAATAATTTACAATTTGTTGACAGCGTTTCTCTCGTGTGCGCGCGCTCTCTCTTTCTCTCTTGCAGTCTCACTCTGTTTCTTTTCTTTTGACTTTTCTAAGATGGCAGATGCCATCTGCCAGATGACGGCAGAATATATACTCCCTATCTGATGCTGTGGCTGTTTGTGGCTGACTGAGAGGGATGTGAACTTATTAGTTTGCAGCTGTGTTAATCAAATCAGGTTGGGTTTCCATTACGCGTGCCAAACGTGCCAAACGGTGCCAATCCCCTTTGATCTGACATCAGATGTGACGGGACAGTGGATATAGAGATACATTTATCGTCTCCTCAGGTGTAAAACGCTCACCAGTTGGTAGGTCCGCCATCTAACTAGCTCTCCACCGTGCGCTCCAATCACGCCTCTTTTAAAGGGAATGAGAGGTGACACTCTGATTGGCTTATTGAATGATACGCCTAAAACACACCCATGACTAATTCACACAGTAAGTCCAACCCTTATAGACTCTCCGCCATTGCGCACAGTCTGAAAACACACTGTCTAACTAGCAAGTGACTGGGACACGCCCATGCGCTGCACGCCTGGCGCTTTGCGTTTTAGACCATCTAAACAGGGCCCAAGGACTTATAATGAATAATGACTCCTGTACATTTTACACCTTTCCTCCATTATGTAGGAACCGCTGCAATAGCTTTTCCACTGACTGTTGCACTATCCTCACTTTAACTGTAAAGGCAGCTTTTACTTCCTCACCCATACCAGGATTTGGACTTCACTAACTGCTCCTCCAAACACTGTAAGCTAAACATTGAGTATTAATTTTATATTGTGGTTTCTCATGTCAACCATTTCTACCGTAACTTCTCCCTGTTACTAAACTTTCAGTGTGTTGCACTGGAAATTCAACTACCTCTCTTCATTTTGCAAACTCATGATGTAACAGTTAAGTTCACCTTAATCCACAGATAAATTTAAATTTAAACAATAGCCAAATTTAACTCCAGTTGGTGTGTTATAGAGGAACTTTTGGGAATTAAATCAATGCATGGCACAACCACTTAAAAAGACATATTTGAGGAGGTATGTAAATGTGTGAATGAAATGAAACTGCCCTGGGACAAACTGATGGGACTGACGACAACTGGAGTGCCTACGATGTGCGGTGAAAAGAACGGATTAGTGGGGAGGATGTGTGAGAAGATGCAGCAGGACAAATGTGCAGGTGACCTGACAGTTTATCACTGTATCATACACCAGGAAATGTTGTGCTGTAAAGCTCTCAAAATGGAACATGTAATGAGCACCATAACACACAAGGTTAACTTTATCAGAGTGAAAGGCTTAAATCACCGCCAATTTCAGTCTTTTCTTGAAAAGATACATTCTGTAGCATGGCACTGTGCCCTATTACACAGAGATGCAATGGCTAAATCGAGGGAAAGTGCTCAATAGATTTTTTTGAGTTGCATGAGGAAATCTGCCAGTTTTTTGGTCACTTTCCATGCTGCCAGACACTGACAAACTATGTCTCCACCGCTGTGTAATCGACTGTGCAATTTGCTGATAAACTGGGCACACTTGGCACCGAATTCACGAGGCTCAGAAATTTAAATGTGAACTGTTCAGCAATCCGTTTGCAGTTGACACAGAAGGAGCACCTGTGGACCTAAAAATGGAGCTGGTCGACCTCCAGTGTAATGGTACACTCAAGGCAAAGTATGACTCTGTGGGCGCTGCACAGTTCCCAAGCTTCATCCCTGCATCATGCCTAAACTCCGTCTGCATGCTGCTCAAATGCTCTGCATGTTTGGAAGCACATACCTGTGTGAGCAGCTCTTCTCTGTGATGAAGATGAACAAAAACCCACAAAGGAGTCTTCTCACTGATGCACACCTCCACGCTATCTTGAGAGTTTCCATAGCACAGAACCTAACTCCAAAAATTGATGAACTAGCAGCCAAGTAAAGGTACCAATATCTGGCCCTAGCACACGTTCATAAAGAAAGAATGTAACATACCAAAATATGTTTTCCTTGTGCACTTGAGGACTTAAGCATGCCAGCATGTGTGTGGATTGCCTCAGATAAATTTTGTCTTATCCTGTTTTCAACTTTTTGTTTTACAACTATAACATATGATGAAAATCACATGGAACGTGAGTTTTTGGGATTCAGTGCAGTGTGGTCATGTTCATAACTGATGGTGTTAGCTGATGTTCTGCACATGTGGCTTCAATATTATTGTGCTGACCGACAGGACAAAGTCCTTGCAATAACTGTTAATGAGGTTTGTGTGTGCTTTGGAGGTTCAAGTTAATTAATCAGTTCAAAAGATGAATGATCAATGATCATTTTTATTCATAGATTTATTCATCAACAAGACAGATAATGTAAACCAAACAGGACAATAATGGGATATTGTTGTGAAAAACATTACCTTATTTATCCTGTTTAATAAATGTTGACCCTGTTTGGCCCTTGACATAGTTCGGTTTTTAATTTTGGCCCTCTCTGTGATTGAGTTTGACACCTCAGAGGCCTGTACTACAAAGCCAGTTCAACTTACCCAGGATATCTTCTCATTATCTGGTTTGACTAACCCTAATATTGGCCGTCTGGATAACCGGTACTATGACGTTGGTCATCAACTAGTAAAGTCAACTCTGAGTTTTCCTGCTGCTTCATATCATATGAGATGAAAAGGTAGCAAAAGTGTTTTGTTGATGAGACAGTAACATGTCAGTGGTGTGGGATGAAAACGACAAACTGTACTTAGTATGGAAGATGTAGAAGCATTGAAAACACCATCCAAAAATTCACCGTCATCCAAGACTTAAATTACGTGCAGGCATCACAGAGCTATGGGCCTATGTGACATTAGTACAGAGTGTTTTTTGCTCTTTAGTCGGATCATGATAATACTACTTTGAATATGTTACATAAAACACGTAAAAGTAATGCCAGACTGTTTCTGCTACTTAAGTAAAGAGTGGAAAAGTAGTTAATGACCAATGAGGTCGATCCGACCGAAATGTTACATAACGGGAGCCAATTAAGTGTGTGGAGGCCAGACAAGCCAGACAAACAAGGACACATGCCTAATTAGCGCTAACATTTAATAAAATGATAACAGAATGTCACTAACCTAAAAACTGGAGCAATGGTGTCTTGAACAGTCAGTTGGTACAATTATCTGCACAGCACATAGGCCTATCATTTTTCTGATATTTGTACAAAAAGAAGGCCAGGCCAGGCTCAAACATGGCAAGGAGGTCAAGTTGAGTAGCTTTTTTTTTTAAATTTTTTTTAAAGATTATTCTTTTGCCTTTTATATACAGGACAGTGTGAAATGGGGAGACAGAGAGAGTGGGGGGACGACATGCAGCAAAGGGTTGCAAGCTGGAGTCAAACTTGTGACTGCTGCAACGAGGTATCACCTCTATACATGGGGCGCTGGCACTATCCACTAAGCTACTGACGCCCCCAAGTTGAGTAGCTTGAGGTGAGGCCTAGCTAACAGCCTGTCATTCTAAGTGGTTGCGCCCTCAATTAATGCAGAAATTTAAGCCTTAAAAATATTTAAAGGAGAAGTCCGATATTTTGCACTTTGAGACCCATTTCTGGGTTATTTATGGTGAAATAGAGTGGCTAAGACCAAAATCGAAGAATTTGGCCTTTCTCTGCCTGGCTTAACACTGCTGCCTATGGCCATGTGTGAATCTGTCCCTAAACTACCCTGTTTGTTTTCAAAGCCATGAAACTCACCAAGTGCATGGTCGGTTCGTTGATGTTCTGACATAAAAATCGTAGTCCATGATGATTTATTTGACATTTTGTCTACCCCATTGGTTTTTATAGAAGCCTCATTGTCCTTCGGTAGTGAAACGGAAAGGGGGTTGTGTTCGACAAGGTTGTAGTCATTGTAGTCTTTTAGCTCAGCGAAAGTGCCGGCTCGACAGTGCTGTGTGCACTCCTGGAGGAAGAACGAGAAAGAACAAAAAAGTTTTGTAATAAGTTTAAACAACTGCACAATGAATTACTCGCTTGTAAACAACCTTCACAGTACGATGCCTTTGAACAGGACGCCAACCTTCTTCTTCTGCTTCTTTTCTGTGTCTCATTACACTGCAATGATTTCCTACCGGTAAACGACACCCACGTAAAGGAGCATTATCGCCATCAAGTGGGCTGGAGTGTATAACGCTTCAGGGTCAAACAAACCATCAAGTGGAAGTTTACACACGGATGTGAGGCAGCTGAAAAAAATAGTTCCACAATCGAGATGAATAGCGGAAACAGGGATGGAAACCACAGTTTGCTACTATTTTTATGTCAGAACATCAACGCACACCACTGACCACTCGGTGAGTTTCATGGCTTTGAAAACTAACGTTTCGGGTGGTTTTAGGACAGGTTACACAAGGCCATAGGCAACAGTGTTAAGCCAGGCAGGGGAAAGCCAAATTCTCCGAAAATGAGCAATTGTCACTATTTTGGTCTTAGCCGCTCTATTTCATCATAAACAGCCCAGAAATGGGGCTCAAAGTGCTAAATACTGGACTTATCCTTTAAGGACCACGTATTCAAATAAGCTCCTGTGATTGGCCAAAATGGTCCCTTGATCGCTGATCAGTGGCCACCCCTGACTCTACAGATGCAAATCACTTTTGCTCCATATCCACTTCAATATTTGGTGCAAAACTGAGAGTGCACGGAACTTGTCATTTGGGAGCAAAAAAACAGCATTTGAGACGTGTAGCAGCAGATTTAAGCAGTTGTAGTTATTGACTTGTGTTTGTGCCAGAAATTCATGCAAATTTTGACCAAGACTTCACATTTTTTGATTTGGGTTTGATAATGTGTTTTGCAGCATATTCATGCAGCAACTGTAGCACAAATGTGAGCGTGTGAGTTTCATAATTTGTGATTTGTAGAAAAGGATTTCTCTACCTGCAGTGAATAATTAGAAAATGAGTAACTGTGTTTGTGGGAGAGGAAAAGATTCTACAAGTATACAACTCCTAAAGCATTTCTTCTATGTGTCTTCAAATTTTAAGATATACAGGTGTGATTATTTTCTACAGCTTTTAAGAGAGAACTTAAAACTTATCTTTTTAGACAGGCTTTTTACTGATGTTGATGTTTTGGGGCCTCTGTGACTTTATTTGTTTTCTGTGCCATTGTGTGTTTTCTGTGTTGTCTTTGTCTGTATTTTATTGCTTTTCATTCTTGCTGTAAAGCACTTTGTGATTTTATCTGTGAAAAGTGCTATAGAAATAAAATTTACTTACTTACTTACTTACAAATTTCACTGTCCCATGTGCTCAGATGTTTTGCTCCAAAAATACCTTCATAACTGATTTATGGTTTTGTATCTTGACAAATCAGCCCCTGTTCTGTAGGTAGCTGAATAAACAATGATAGTGCTATACCTCTAATGCTAATCTTTGTAGAAACTTAATAATTCGTGATCCTACAGCATCAAATGCCTTCTTGTTAAGTCCTGAAATATCCCTATTTCCATTTGTCATTGAACTTGATAATATTCAATATTTTTTCATGTATTAATTTGACTGTATTTGTTTTTGTATCTCTGCAAAACTATTTGGTTTAGGCGTTGTTTTTAAATATATTTTCTCGGCTGTAAATCGACTGACTCGAGTTCTTAGTTTTTATTTTGAAGGTCACAACAGGAGGTGCTTTTAAACTCGAGCTGTCTTGCTCTTATTTTGGTCAGCTTGGTAAAGGAGACTTGTAGCAGCTCTGTAGAAGTCGAAACGCGGAAACGTGTCTAAAACAAGCGGTGCATTGTTGACGGGAAGCGCCAGTGCGCCACACGGCTCCAGGTCGCTGTGTCACAAGCCGCGCCAATGTGGAGGCATGGACAGAAAAGACAGAGGCAGAGGCGACAGGGTGGTCCACAGCAAGACAGAGACAGGAGAAGCTGAGGAGGCTCTGCATCAGTGCCAGCTCATCCAGAACCTGGTGGACATCTCCATCTCCAGTCTGCACGCTCTCAGGACCAGATGCGCCGCAGCCAACGACCTCACACAGCACGAGATCCGCACTTTAGAGGTAATACGCAGAGGTCATAAGCCTCCGATGTTCTGTGAACTTGCTGTCTGGAAAGTCTGCCATCTTCATGCTTATTACAGGAACCCTTTAGAAATAATGTGAAACAGGTGCTACGCCATGGGCTATTCTGTCATCACACATCTGACTCCGAGACCCAGGGCTGTGCCCATGGAGTCAACATGGGGGGGGGGGGGGGGGGGCTTACATGACAATTTCACATGTACATTCCATGTTTTCCACTTGAGAATAGTAAAATGTGTTTGTGTGACTACAGTCAGACTACAGAGGTACAGTAGCAACCTAGACCACTGGTTGGCTAATAATTTCCCTAATTTTTCACCATGGATATAAAACAAACTCTTACTTCTCGAGAGTTGCCGTTCAGTAGATGAGTTGAGGCCAAATCAAATTTGGTTTGAAGCTCCACTCACGTTTTATATAAGTCAGGGTTTTTAACTTGAGCATATTGTTTGTCTGTTTCCTTAATTTGATTGGCCAATTCTAATCTTTCTCTGTGGGCCTTTTTTTTCATATTTACAGTGTAGGAAATAATTTGCCCCCTGAGGTACGCCTTAAGAGCATCCCAAACTACTAGACTAGGTGTATCCGGGGAGATGTTTGTCTGAAAGAAAAAGGATATATGTTCTTCCATAAATTTCACAAAATCATTGTCTGACAAAAGAGTTGAATTAAAGTGCCAGTGTTTTTTAATTTGAGGAAGGTCAGGTAGTGCCAGAGATAATACAACAGGGGCATGATTTGATATAACTATGCCCTGGTAAACACAGGAATGCGCCAATGGTATCAGTTCATTATTAATGAGAAAGTAGTCAATCCTAGTGAAGGTATGGTGAACATGCGAGAAAAAGGAGTACTCTCTCTTATTTGGATGGAGGAAACACCACACATCAGAGACACCAAAATTAGATAGAAAGGACTGAATGAGTTAGGAAGACCTACTAACTGAGTCTGGATTGGAAGAGGAACAGTCCAACACAGGATCTAACCCGCAGTTAAATTCCCCCCAAGTATAAGCAAGTATGAGCTCAGATCCGGGAGAGAAGAAAAAAAGCGTTCAAAAAAGCCCACATCGTCTACATTTGGAGCATAAACGTTGGCAAGCACCATCATTGTATTGTATAACTTCCCTGAGATAATGATAAAACGGCCGTTAGTATCTGATATAACATTGTTATGCACAAAAGGGATGTTTTGGTCAACAAGGATTGAAACCCCCCTGACCTTTGCCTGGAATGAGGAATGGAAGTGCTGCTCCGCCCACCGTGACATCAGGCGAGCACTATCAGAACCACAAATGTGTGTCTCTTGCAAAAAAACAAATGCTGCCTTAAATTGTTTTACATGTGAAAATACCTTCCTCCTCTTACCAGGGTGATTTAAGCCCTTGACATTCCAGCTAACAAAGTTTAATGATCTATCCACTGTCTTCAACTAAAGGTGCAGGATGATAAATACAAATGGTGTCAAAACTCCAGGAACATAAAGGACATGATCAGTGCTTAATTTGTAAAATTAGAAGTAGGGGAACACTTTGGGCCTCTGAGAGAGCAGTGTTCCCCCATTCCCAAAAGTGCTGCCTCACTGTGCAACTCTGAATGGAATGGTTGTGACATCTAGTGTTGTCACGGTACCAAAATTGGGACACACGGTACGATACCAGTGAAAGCATCACAGTTCTGAGTAGTATCATGATACCACAGCAAAAATGAGGCAGATGTGCCTTTTGTCATTTATAAAAAGATATATCAATTTTCTGTAATACCATCTGCGCCCCTGACAGCTGTAGTCTGGTCACTCGGATACGGCAGCAGCCAGAGTAAAGGAAAGCATGGTAGTGGTTGTAAACCGCCTGACACAATCATCAAGCAGTCATTTACGGTGGTGGAGATGGAGGAGGAAGGCTGTCAATGCATCTCCGCGCCTCATCGGTCGAGCGTAGCCACTTCTTATCTCCGTCGGGAAGTGTGATGCAGAGCCGTGCGGGATATAGGAGAGAGGGTTTGAGCCCTCGGTTGTAGAGATCCCCCATAACTTCCCTTTACACTGCTCGCTGGCTCAAAACCTCGGGGCTGTAGTCTTCAACAACTCGGACTTGCTGGCCACGGTAATCCAGCCTTCCTCTGCGGCGGGCTTCACGGATCAGGAGATCCTTCACCTGGTAGCGGTGCAGACAGAGGATGACAGGACGCGGTCGCTGTCCAGGGGGCGGTTTTGCTGTTAGCGAGTGATGGGATCTGTCAATCTCGGGCGGAGATGGAAGCGTCTCTTTTCCAAAACACCTTGCACAGCAGATCGGAGAAAAAAGCTGTAGGTCGCCCGCCTTCAATAGACTCCGGCAAGCCCAGGATGCAAATGTTTTGTCTTCTGCTGCGGCCCTCTAAGTCAACAACTTTAGCCGTTAGCTTGGAGTTGCTTTCCTGCAGGCTGGAAGAGACGTTTTCTAGCTCACTGACACGCTGGCTCAGGTGCTCCGAGGCGAGCTTGAGAGACGAAAGGCCATGTTCGTTGACTGTGGAGCGGACCTGGTCGAATTTGTTTTCCAGCTGGTTGAAGAAGTTTTAAAGTCAGCAGCTAGCTCCTGTCTGTGCTGGTCAAGTAGCCTCCATGGTTAAGCTAGCGGGTTGGTCGTCTTTTTTCCTTGACTTGCTGCAGTGTGAAGTCATTTTGAAGCAAACGTAGGTTAAAGAAAAGGAAATTGTTCAATCTAAATCACCCAGTTTGCAAAATAAAGGAGTGAATGAGTGACAAAAAAAGCAAAGTAGGCAGGAGTTCTCATGCGTCACGTCTACTCCATGCGGCAGCCGACAGGAAGTCCAATAGGCATTTTTTCTCTGTGGGCATTGGGTCATAGCACCCATTAGCACCACCGGTCTCACAGCTGCATTTCCTGCAGAGGCTGGTTCACCCTCCACTGCCTTTTTTCCCTCTCTCTATCCTCATCCGCTCTTCATCAATAAATACAGGCAGTGAACAAATTCACAAATTCAAAATCAGCTGAATAATTATCAATGATATTGGAAATCTTTCTGATAACACTAACATACATTTTCTGGAAACTACTTTGGTTATTATACTTTCTCCATATCTCACTTATGCTTGCATTGTTGTCTGACTGCAACAAGTGACATCTTGTGATATTTCATAACAAGGCAATAAGAAACAGACTGTATCAAGTGAAAGGTAAAGAGAGACCTGAGACATTTACAACAATCTGAACTGCTCTGTGGTGAGGATGAACACTTTAAATGGACATACAGTGATGGTGTTCGGTTGCCCTGAAGTCTACCATTGCAGCCTGTCTGAGGGGACGGGGTGCATGCATATTAGCAGAACACTTTACACTTAACAAATCTCTCCCAAACAAAATATACTGTAGAGACTACCAGTATGACCTGTGATCCAGGTCCAAAGCCTAAATGAATTGTCAAACCTATTTGCTCTATACTGAAGACCCTGGTGAACTAAAATGTCTCAAAACAACACTACTGCCAAACAGCATTTGCCCCTGAGGTCAAAATCAGACATCTGTAAAACTGTTAACAGGACACAAACCAAAACCCGCAAACAAAGTCAACAATTACTTATTATGAAATAATTTTAATTGAGTATGAGTGCAGTAGAAAAATTTGATGCTTTCACTCAGAAAAAAAACACACCAAAAAAAACAAAGTTGCCTGTGAACATAATCAGGCAGCAATGGCATTTTTCACCACAATGTAATTGGGAAAAAGATTTAGTATCATATAAACATTATTCTTAGGAGACAGGGTTGGGCAGGATACTACATAATACCCACCCTCTTGAGAATGGCAACCAATCAGAAACAAATGACAACCTGTGCATGTGATATTGTGTAAAGACATTTCATGATATTTGTTGTCAGTTAGTCCGTACATTGCTCTGTCAGTGTACAGTCTGCTTTGTCTGGTCCAGTTGAAAGTCTCTCATGTGCAGTACTTAGGTTTAGTGATTATGTATTGCAGCAGTGTTTTCACTAGTAATACAGATCTGTCAAACAATGTTTTTTTTGAGACATACTCTGCGTGATTTTGGGCTTTACGCCTGTGAAGCATAGTCACAACAGTGTGTGGTGTAACTGAGGAGTGGCTTCTGCTGCTCACTCTCTCAGGGGCTGGGCACAGAGCCCTTGCTGTGTACGTCTGTGACAAGAGGCTAAATTTAGCTGTGGTTCCCTCCTACGCATTCTGAGCAGGTCCTGTTTGTCAAGAAAATCAAAAATGTTGCTGTGCTAGGGCTCATTTGGGGGCTCACATTACAGATGGAAGAGAGAGGGGGGAGGTGTGAACAACCGATGATGCACTGACTGTTGTAAATGGCTTTGACAAGTCTCTATTTCCTTTTCCTGTCCTTTCATTGAACTCTTAAACTACCTGACCCATTATCATTGAGACCCACAGACAACATTCAGAAAATTGCAGAGGGTCTAAGCACAGCATCTACTAGGGCTGCACAATATATCATTTGAACATTGCCATCGGGTTGTAAGCATGTGCAAAAGTCACATCGCAAGATGTGATGTTTTCTCTTTTTTTTTTAGAACATGTAAACTTTTGTTTTGCTTCGGAAAAGCAGCTCTGAAGAAAGCTCCTTGCCTTACTCTGCTTGCCTGTCTCTCTGTCTCTCCCTCTCTGAGCACTCAGCAGCTCCCTCCCCCTCAGTCACACACTGAAAATGAGCGACATGCAAGAGGGAGAAACGGCAACGGAGAATTTAGTCCCCAAAGAAGATCAGTATCCGAAATATGGGACTATTTCGACTTGGATAACAAATCAAAAATTTTGTTCGGGTTCGGCCCACTTGACATGCTGCTTTGTTGTGCTATGGCGGGGCACCCCCCTAATATAATGGTAGGGGAAACACTGGAGTATGACGTTACATCATTGACATTAGCCTGGATTAATAGAAGGGTATTACATAAATACAGTGATGTCATGGTGAGTCAACCTAATTCTTTCCAAATAGAGTTATTCAACTCATCTGGTGAAAATATTTGTATTTTTTAATTTCGCAATATATATTGCAAAAAATAAATAAAAGATCGCAATGTCAGTTTTTTCCAATATCGCGCAGTCCTAGCATCTACCCAGAAAATATATCTGAGACTGTGAAGATATGTCTAAACCAAAGTGGGGGACAGTCAGGAGTTCCAGATGTCAGAAGTCAGTTGTGTCAGTCGGTACTGATAACAAAAGAGTTCCTCCATGACCACACTTTGACAAAGACGTTAAAGATGTTAGTAAATCACCAAGCTGCAGAGCCACACAGTGTCTCGGGATATTACATTAAACTGCAGCAAATATTTGAATGTGAAATATGCACAAACAGATTTACATGCAAATGCAAGCAGATGTGCATATATACATACATGGAGCAGCAGAACGGCAGGCAAAGTGAAAGTGAATCTTAACCATTCATTGTGTTGGATCTAAAAGTTAGCTTTCACTCGCCTGCTTTCACTCACGGCAGCTGCTCCTCTCATCCGTTGCTCTGACCTGATCAGCTCTGACACACGCACACACACACAAAAGGGAAAGTGGCAGGGATTTGTACAGTGTGCATCCTGTACTCTTAATAAGTCAGTGTTTCACAGCTGACCAAAATAACTAACTCTAACTTTAACCTACCAGAAACTGGGCTAAACTTACACATCCAGCAGACACAGACCCCCAGCGACTGCTCGAGTGTGTTCACCAGCTAGTGTCTAACCCCGTCAGGCTGCTGTTTGCTGCTGTGGATTATCTGAGCTCTTTGCTGCTGCTGCTGAAAATGAGGATAATGAGAACAGAGTCACATTTTTAAAACCAAAACAATGTGGCTTAATTTTTTTAGATTTTAATTAATTAATTTTTTTTTTTATATTTATGGATTATGGCATCAAAATAAGCCAAAACGGGATATTAATGAAAGCACATTTTATTGTTGGGGCAAATATTAAACCAATGTATCCTGAAACATAAATTCAACTCAAAAAGCACAGACAGCATGCTTACAGTGATCTAAGTAAATGTCTGAGCTGTTATATTCTTGTGTTTGGGTCATAGTGAGTTGGCACCGCTGTGCTTCTATGTGTTGTGGCTCCATGTTTCTCTGCTTGTGCCACAGCTGTGTATGCTGATACTACTCTGTGCACCCACTCACTGTCAGACTGAACTCTTTGTTTCTAGATCCAGAACCACCTGTGTCAGTGTGGTGAAGATGTAGAGGAGCTGACAGGTTAAAGTGATCTCTGTGAGGTTTCATACTCTGCAAAGATTCACAAAACCGTTTAAACGGGACAACCTGTTAAAGCCAACATTAAAGTGGAACATCTTCAGTCATATTAACACTCACAAGTAAGGCTGTTAATGTAAAAGGGAGTTTATGCAAAGTGTTGATGATAGTCAGGAAAACCCCATGTGGTTTCCCAACTGCCTGCTCTTGTTTCTTGTTTGCAGCTTTTGTTTTTACTCGTCTGCACAAATTATTGTGACCACCCCCCCCCCCCCCCCCCCCCCCCCACCACCACCAGCAGCTTTTCTTGTTTCTATTTTCCCTGTTATGGTGCACAGAAGTCAGTTTAAAAAAATCATGGCAATAAATAGCCCACAACACTTCTGAATAGATAGACATACAAAACAGTTGCTAGTTTTCAGTTGCCTGATATTAGGCAGAACTGTCAATTTGTTACACTCCAAACTCAGTGGAGTGATTCAAAGGTCTGAACCCAGGCAAAGTTATCAGCTCTTAAAGGATAACTTCAGTATTTTTCAACCTGGGCCCTATTTCCCCATGTGTACGTGTGCGTATGATTCATAGGTACAACTCGTTCTAAAATTGGTTCAGTATTGAGGGAGGCAGATGCAGGCGGGAGCCACGAAACGAGCTAAAACGGTAACGGAGGCAAATGCGTCCTGTATAAGTTTGCACATTAAAAGTACTTTTTTTCGCCACTGATCGGTTCAGATCGCCAGTGTTATCTCTGTAAATAGCATACAGAAATTGAATTTCACCTCGGGGATTAATAAAGTATATAAAATTTACCTCTGGGCTGTGTGATGTCACGAGCTTTGCTCCACTGTGTCTGTAGCTCTCTCTACTCGTGGGACAGCCGTTTTCTTGAGGAAGAGGTGTTTCGGGATTGGATGTCTTCTCTTCTTTGGCTGGCAGTAGTCATCTTGGGAGAAGTGAGCACTGCAGACCCGATGGTGGTGTCTGGACAGGAGTGTTAGCATCCATTTGTAGCACAACTAGCCACAACTTCAGCATCTCACTGTCTGACAAAGGCAGCCTATGAAAGCTGTACGGGGTGTTGCGCGACATCCTGTTCTTGCGTTCGAGAAAAAGGCCCGTTTATTTGAGCACTCCAGTAACAGTCCAGGGGGTAGCATGTAAAAGACTCCGTCCTCTGACTCTTCTAGCATAACACACACACTTCATACACACATACTCACTTACAGTTCCCAGCGGGGCAGCCCTCCCCCTCTCTGCTCCAACACTAACTGACAGCTGACTCCACTCATACCACACTCACCACTGCCCCAGGGTCGCTACAATATGCTATTTACAGAGATAGCACTGGCCATCTGAACTGGTCAGTGGCAAAAAAAAGCACTTTTAATGTGCAAACTTATACGGGACGCATTTGCCCCCGTTACCGTTTTAACTAATTTCATGGCTCCCGGTTGCATCCGCCTCCCTCAATACTGAACTACTGAAATTTTAGAACAAGTTATACCTATGAATCATATGCACACATACGCATGGGGAAATAGGGCCCAGCTTGAAAAATACCGAAGTTATCCTTTAAATGAGAGCCATTTTTTTGCTTCAGGTTCCTTTATGCACTCATTGGCAATAACATTGTATCATCTCAGGCTTTTAAATATAATTATTATTTAAGAAATAAAATTGTGCAGCAGCTACAATGAAGGAATATACTATGGATATAAAAAGTAATGCTGCAGTAGTGTGATGATCCCTGCTTGCCTAGTCTAAGTGTGTGTGTGTGTGTGTGTGTCTGTGTGTGCGCGCGCGCGCGTGTGTGTGTGTCTGTGTGTGCATGCATGCTTCAGTTTTACTGTGTATACCTATACATTTTTTAAGGTGTCAGAGGAGTCTGATTGCAGTCAGTGTCTAGCCAGATCTGAAGCATAGGAAATAAAAGCCCCAGAATCCAGTGTGCCTCGCTCTCTCCTCTCTGCCAGTGCCTGCAACCCTTTTTGCTTTTCTTAGCCTTTTTTTCACTATTTACTTCACAACACGTCATGTGTACAGTAGTAGTGAACTGAATATCTTGGGTTTTGGATAGGGATGCACTATAATATCGGCGCGTCATCGGTATCAGCTGATATCGGCTTTAAAATCAGAATAAGCCAACATGCTTTTTCTTATTTTGCACAATGAATGAATAATACATACATTGAAAAGCATTCCATTTCATGTCTCCATCTGCTGGTGGACCATCACGATACGAGAATGCATGTATAATATGATGTTAATTCCATTATGGAAGACACTTGATGATCACTAAAATTAGGTGGGTTAAAAAGTGGATATATCGATATCGATTATCAGCCAAATAAGTTGTTACATGTCAGCATATCATCAGCAAAAGAATCCAGTATCGTGCATCATTAGTATTGGACTGTTGTTTGGACACAATAAGCAAGGCAGGATAAATGATGATGGATTTTTCTGTTTTCTGTTTTATTTAATTTATCAACATATTTACTGATAATGAAAATAACTGATTCCAACCTTAATTTGATGCATGTCAGGAAGATGGTTTTTGGTTCCTCTTTTTTTAACAGCATAGACATAACACTGCATTAGACTGCACTCAGAGGAGCAGCAGTCCATTTTCTTTGGTGCATTCCATTTGCAATTTAAGTTTAAGTTCCCAGGAATTTCAACTTGAACACCCCTTGAAGTGGTTAGTTGGCAATAAATGCAGCAAAACTATTGTCATTATTCTGTCCTCATGATTGCTTACCTGAGCAAGGCTAGACAGATAGTAATGGTAAATGGACCTGCAATTGTATAGTGGCTTTCTAGTCATCCGACCACTCGAAGCACTTTTTACACTACGAGTCACATTCACCCATTCACACACACATTCATACACTGTTGGCCAAGGCTACCAGTGTACACACCGATGGAAGCATCATCGGGAGCAATTTGGGGTTCAGTATCTTGCTCAAGGATACTTCGACATGTAGACTGTAGGAGCCGAGGATCGAACCGTTGATATTCCAATTGGTGGACGACCCACAGCCGCCCACAGATAGTGAACGAAAACCCCAATAAAACCATGTTCTTGGTAAAGTGTGGCTTTACTGATGGTTGTTTCTGAAAAACTGAAAACTACAATACAAACAAATGTATTCATTTTCTGCACACCCACTGCATACACAGATGAAACACAATGACTATCTAAGTATTTACAGCTACAAAATGCTCATTAAACTATTGCAATATAGCAAACTGCTTTTTATATTGATGCATTTTAACATTCTCTTCACAGGTAAGATTGCAGGTAAGTATCAAAATGTGAATTGTACAGTTATTAGCTTGACACAGACTTCTATATTCTTCTTTCATATAGTTAGTTACCTGACATGCAGCAAATGACCAGCATACGTAGAGTACATTTATCAGACAACAGGAAAAAAAAATTCTGTCACAGAACTGTATCCTCGTGAAAATATTATTTTAAACAATATTTCACATCTGTACTTACAGGCATATCCACTCCAAGCTTAAATGTAAGGAGAACACTGGTTTACATGCACACTGCAGGTTGTTCTTTGGTCAGCTGAAAACACCATGGAGGATGGAAAGTGAAACTTAAGGAAGATGAACTAATACAAATCAACATTGCCAAAAATGTGTGGATGGTAGTTACTGAATAGGGTTCAGCACAGTTATTATGAATTAATAATTAATAATTAATAATTAATGGGGGGTTAGGTGGACAGGGAACATCATAGGTCCAGCATTGTTGCTATAGTGTTGGCGCAAAATACAGCGTAATGCATTGTTATCAACTTGTATTGTGAACAAGGGCTAACCTGGCTAGAACTGGTGTTACTGACAACATCTTGGTTTTCTGACTTTTACTGGGACATGGCCAACTCTGGTGTGATGTCATTCCCAGCTCTGACCTATGACTGACTCAGTAGATCATTTAAAGCTTTCAGCTTTTATCTTTCATCTCTTTTTACACAAAAGGATGTTCTGTGGCACTCTCACTCATGGCATGTATGTGTGTGTTAGCGTGTTAATGTTATACTTGCCTACTATGTAGAATGTATTTAATCTTCTAAAAAGCAGTTAGCTCATACTTACTCACTCATTGTGTCTCTGATTGAGAATAGAGGACCTGACCGTAGCTGTGTCAGAAATGTAATGCTGTTTACCAGGGGTGAAAATCCCATATCATAGTTGGGGGGGACAATAAACAGTAAATTTTTAGGTGCATCATGATTTTTTAAAAAGTGTTGAGAAGCCTGAGAGTTCTTCTCTAATCACACTTCATTAACAAGTTTATTATTTCATATTTGTTGTCTGAAATTAATGCAGGGGAGATAGGGGATGAAAAAGCTGTGACAGGAATTATTACGAACAGTGTAAGAGCATTCATCAACCTTCGTAAACTTACATGCATTTTATAACAGGCTCAGGAGGTTGTGTCACACATATTTTAACAGTGTGCTTGACAGTTTAACAGCCCACTGGTAAGGACCACCAGTCGGGGATTTCCTGACACTGAACTAAGTCTCATTTCTCACTACTGCTTTACATACATACACTGCTTGATATTTAGGTTTGATATAAGAAGAAGGTCAAGGTTTCTTTGGAAAAAGTGTGTCCCACCAACTTGCCCTTGAATTAGTGTCTCATACAGATGTTTCAGTTTAGACCTGAGCAGCATTAGGTCCAGTTATAAAGCCACCAAATGAAAAAAAAATCATGTCCAACAATTAAGTGTGGAGTGTAAGAAATATGTTCAATGTGAAAAGTTAGGGGATATGCCTACTATGTCACAAAACTAAAGTGTATTTAATTTCTGCCAAATGAAGCTCTAGCAAAAGTTCAGTCAGGAAGACAATGTTTTTTCATGCTTTTTCATGCAGTCTATAACTTTCCTTCCTCACCCTGCAATTCACCCCTTGCACGCACGCTTACCCTCTATCTCTAGCTGTCAGTGTTTGGGGCTGTCAGTTGAGTCATCAGCTGTTCTACACCTGATCCACAATCAACCAATAGCACAGTGACATACCTTCTCCGTCATCCTGTCATCTTACTGCTCCTCATTCTGCCCACAGTCCTTTTGTGCTGCAGTCATGCGTACCCTTGCTTTATCAGTCATCAACCACAAAATCATTACCCACCACCACCTTTACCAGTGTCTGGACTCCATGGTGGGATTTATCTTGCTGGCACTCAGATGTCACTCAGTCACAAAAATCTCACTAAAGACTAAAATCTTAATACCACAAATCATCTGTTAATCTGTACACTTGTATTCCATATTGCACTTTATCAGTGTTATCAGCGTTACATTTTCACATAACACTCGTGGTCCCACTGAGTGAGTGACCTGGCGTGGTTGGCCAATCACTTCCCTGCAATGCTGACAATCTTAGAGAGCTTGTTTCTGCTCTTTGCACTCAACTTGCCATTACATGCTGGGATAGGCTTCAGCCCCCCCGCGACCCTCAAGAGGATTAAGCAGTTAGAAGAAGATGAATATAATTGTAGTGTTACTACTGGTTGGTAGACCATTGGATTGCTTTGTAACCTTGGTTCTCTGAGTGAGGAAATTATCTTCCCACCCAGTAGTTTTGTCATAACTACAGGAATTATCCCCATCTAGGGTAATCAACATGGAAAAATAATAATCTTTAAGACACACCACTTTATGTGGCCGACATGCACCAGGCTATAAACCTTGCACACCTTGCACATGCACCCACTGATTAACATTAATTGGAACAGGTCCTTGAGCCTGGGGAGATAATCTCCTCACTCAGAGGAACTGAGTGTGCTGGTATCGAGATTATCTCCCCACCTGGTAGGTACTATATCATAACTATGGGAACCCTTTAAGACACCATGAGGGGCTCCAGGAGACAGAGCAGATGCAGGTACACAAGTTCTCCCCTGGTATTTGAATGAGACGTCCTCGCCACCAGGTGCATTAACAACAGAAAATACCCAGTAGGTGTGTATATACGAAAAAAACCCCAATGAACTATAAACAAATGTACAACATCTTGCGCATTTAATGGACGGTGATACTGCAGACACTGTATGCCACTGTACTGATGCCCAGACGCAACCATAAGCATGACCAACCCCGCTGGACGCAGGGGTTGGGTGCAGGAAGACCGCTCAGTTAGCCAGCCTGCTGCCAGGCCACTGACAATAGTATACAACATCACCCTGGCTGGGTAAGGTGCCACCCCCCCAGCTCAGGGTGATGGAATTACATGGCCTACTATGTGATGTGATGACACTCAGCACACGCTTCCCAAAGGAGGTGCCAGCAGGCACCTTTAGGCAGCAAAAGTGTAGATAGACTTGACCATGTAGCAGGTGCACAGACCTCAGAGAGGGTGGCACCCTGCCACAAGGCCCATGAGGTACCTACACCTCGTGCTGAGTGTGTTTGCGCACCCACCAGTACTGGCATGCCAGCCCCTCTGTAAGCCTCCTGAATTGTCTCCACAATCCAATGAGACAGCCTAGCCTTTGACACCGGCTGGCCCTGGCACTGGGCCTTAAAGCAGACAAAGAGTTGGTCTGTCTTTCTAAACGCTGCAATGCGCCGGACATAAACCTTCAGGGCTTTAACAGGACAGAGATTTTTCTTTTTGAGTCTTCAGGGAGCATGTGACAGCCTTGCAGACTCGGGAGAAAATGCTGGAGGGCCAGGTAAATGGCTCTGGCACTGCTCGTACCGAGGCTGCCATAAGATCCAAGAGGCGGAGACACAGCCGCCAAGTGGCCGCATCCATGCACCTGATCAAGGTGCAGAGTGCCGGAAGGGAGGACACAGAACTCAAAGGTTTTTCCCATGAAGGTAAACCTGAGAAACCTCCTGTGCCCCTCCCAGAATGGAATTAATTTGTAAGGAATTTCTCCCATCTAATGTTGAAATCATATATTGCATTCAAAGGGATAGCGCACTCTAGCGCCTCGCTGTTTCAAACGTGTATTGCAACAACGGTTCTGTGTACCAAAAAGCTATGATAACACTGATGAAACCATGTCATCCAATACTACATGGAGTATTCATTCAGGCTCCTACACAGACACACGTGACGCGAGTTGACAAACCACCTCCTCACCATGCTGGCTGTGTTTACAACGTAGGACTGTTGGGGTGGGTGGAAGTCGAAACAAACCAATCAGGTCTTGTCTTTTGACAACTGACAAGTGGCTCAACCTTACACACCTCATCCTGGGCAGGGCTCAATGTCCCTTGCTGGCGGATGCATTCTCAAGATGGCGAAACGTAATGGAACCCCTCATACGACTTGCACAATGTACAAACAAATCCGAAATTCTCCTTTTACGAGAATAAGTCATATTATTGGTGGAGGTAATAGTACACCAGTGATGACATATTTATGAATGCAGACATCAATTTTTGCCAATAAACAACTGAAAATGTTACACAATGTCCCTTTAACATTACAACCCACAAAAGAAGGGCCCTGCCAGCTTGCCATCATCTCCCTCTTTACTTTTTTTTTTGGAGTGTGACTTCACTGTAGCGCAACCAAAAAGTGCACTCTTAAGCTATAGCAATAGTGCTGCTAACTGTCAGTGAGACAGAGTGAAGCAGTCTGTGTTGTGTTTGCTGCCCCTACAGGTGAAGCTAACCAAGTACATTTGGACGCAGCTGCAGTGGAAGCAGAGGATACCAGAGAGGGAGAGCCTTCAAGCTCTGTGTGGATACCCAAGACTGAAGGACTGGCTCCTAACAGCTGACCTCACACCAGAATTCATACAGGTGTGTCCCCATATGTGACCTTCAGTGTAGTATTTGCCATGATGTAGCAAAAAGAAAATGTGTCTGTTTGCCTGCGTGTATTTTTGCAGTTTGTTCTTTAAAAAGAAAACATACTTCATCTTCAACCTCCACTTGCATATATTTAGTTTTACATAAAATATTTATATAATATTTTAAAGCATTAAGAATATGAACATATTTTATTGAAATGTAACTACAACTCTGCATTAAACCTTATTAAATAAAATTATAGATATCCAAATTAATCTAAATTTCTGGTCGAGTACCAGTCTTCTTGTAAAGGTACCTCAGTCCAAAATAGAAAGGTACAAAGGAGAGTGGTAGAAGTAACTAACTGTTGATTAATTCAAGTACATGTACATGTACAATAGACAGCACATTAAAGGCCCAGTGTGTAGGATTTAGAGGGATATTTTGGCAGAAGTGGATTATAATTTAAGTATTTTTTCTGCAGCATATAACAACCTGAAAATATGAATTGTGTTCGCCTTACCTTAGAATGAACCGTTTGTATCTACGTAGGGAGTGGCTCTTTATGGAGATCACCGTGTTGCATCATCATGTTTCTACTATAGCCCAGAACGGACAAACCAAACACTAGCTCCAGATAGGGCCATTTGCATATTTGCGTTGGCTACCGTAGTGAGAAGAGTATCTGCGGATACAGAGTCCAAATCTGATACTTCCGTTTTCCTAGATACTACAGCCACACAGTGCAAGCTTCAAGTACATTGCGTTCACTCACACTCACTCACTCACCCCTCCCGCCGGTAAGTGACAGTGGCCTCGTAGGACAAAAAGCCTTAAGCCTCGAGTTTTTCGGGAGTATCGAGTGACGAGGTGAATATTTATTTAGGACTCTAAACCATGTTACGATATGTTATAGCTTACCAGTGACATATAGGTTATCTGTGAGATATAACGTTATGTTAGGAGTGTTTTATTTCTAATTGTTTTGGTAACACTAGCAAACATTAGCACAGTAATGCTAAAATAACACACAAAACAGTTGCAAACATGAAGCCAAAATGATTTTAAAATATCAGATTGAATTACCTGTCTTGCAGAAAGCAGGCAACCTCCGCATCCCTTGTGAAATCTTTCTCCTTCACAAGTTCTTTCCACCTGGAATAAGCAACACCGATATTCACTCACGTTTTGTCCCGTCCTCGCTTATCTGATCTTTTTCTTTTATTTGGTGGCGTGGTTTCCCTCTTACGGGGCAAAATATATGTGTGGTCCTCCATTTAAAGTGCGACAGAATCATAAAAGTACAAAGCAGGTTTCAGCAGAAGTGCCCCGGATTGAGCTTCACCTTCTCTGTCTCCAGTGACGGCAAGTTCTAGGTAAACGTGAAAGGCGATGCGCGTATATCTCTTTCGGCCACTGTATTCAAATATGGCGACGCAAGAGGGCAGCCTCCAGCAGACCGTGCCCTGTCTGTGTGTATATATAGAGAAATCATTCTGAGCCTATGAGAAAGCTTCTATTTGTATGTGAATTGCATTACACTTTAGTAAATATAGATTTATGAAAGCAATAGTTGATATTTGCTAATAAAGAACCACGTAAATTACACATTGTAACTTTAAGGATTTTTGCCTTTTCTTTAGTGTTTTGTATAGCATTTTTATGCATCTATAAGGGCTGAAAAGTGAAAATGCCCATATTCCAGGCTAAAGGGAGCTCCCTCAACTGCATGAAACGCCTCATTTACATTCCTGCCTTTACTTCCGTGACTTGGTTGCATCACTATGTAACACATTATCTGTGCAGACATTGAGCTGCGCCCCCAAACTAACCTACTCAGAGCAGCGCTGGAGGAGAGGCTGTGAAGAGTTTGAACTGTTGAGGAGCTCCAGCTTGGATGACAGATTAGGCTAGTGGAAAATCTGTGTAGATTCATGACATGATAAAAATGTGTACACAGAAAGCCAGAAATATACACATTATTTTCGGCATATTAGTAAAGCCTCTCAATTAATGTAGGAACTTGGTGCACATACATGAGCATTTCCACTCCATATTTATTCATAAATGGATGAATATGCCCTGAACCTTTATTCCAATTTGCCGCTTGCTCCACCTGTCTGTCTGTCTGTCTGTCTGTCTGTAAGCTCCATCTGTCATGAGACCAACATGAAAGAAGACGTGCAGTTTATTGTGTTTCACCGACGACAAGCTGTCATTACGTGCGACAATTACGCACGGCTGCGCACTCTTTATAACTCACTCAATCAATCAATCAATTCTTTATTTGTCATGGTCATAATAACACAGTTATAATTAACAACGGGATATCATTATGAGCAACTTAATACTGATATAGAAGTATTTTTAGAAAGTGCAAAAAGTGCATATGACATTAATGTCCAGAGAAGTCCAGCAGAAGTATTAAAAAGTGCATTAAATGCATATGACAATAAAGTCCAGCACAGCAAAAACACAAAACCACAAATACCTAGACATTTAAGGACAGTAACATTACAGCAGCAGAAATAGACACTTACTGTGAACCTATGTTGCATAATAAAGATTTGCCCCCTCGTAATTTTTAACCACCCCCTCAGTAACTGGCGCCAGGCCTGCGAGGAGGCGCTGCTTTTTTCAGTGTAAATGCAAAATACCCTTGTTTGGACTGCCAAAGGAAGAAGAGACAAAAAATAAGTGCCTGGAATTTACTTTTACCACTATTCCTCAACAATATAACTCGTTTATTGCTCCCTCCATTTTTTCCAAGAACTGCTTCACTAACTCGCAACAGTTTACAGCTGGATTTTCACAGCGGTTACTCCTGAAAGAAGGGGCAGTTCACTTTGTTAGGCAAATTTGGAGATTCAAGATCACAACCTGTAAGTATGCTTTATGAGTTATAAATTTGTTGTGTTAAAAACAAACAAGAAGGGTAATTCTGAGCATTGAAGTGTGGAGTAGGAGGAGCTTACTGTACACCCAGTGCTTAGCTGTAGGCCTCAGCTAACTGGCTAACTGAAGTTATTGTTCTGAAATGCTTTTGCTTCTGGGCTTATAGTAAGTTATACTGCCAGCTGTGTGGTCTCAGTAAGATGAACTGAAAGATTGAATTGTGAAGAATCTAACAGAGCTATGGATGTGTAGCATGTCCATAAAAGCTTCAACATTTATAGAAGAGGTATATGAAGTATGTTTTCTTACAGATTTATAGATTGTAAATTGTGCTCAATCTAAACCGCTAACTACCGCTAGCTCAAGTAGTTAGCCAATAACGAATCGAATCAGGACCTACATTTATGTATCAAAATGTGTGGTCACACTTAGAGTTTGATTGTGAATCAGCTTTTAATATACATTTTATGGTAGATGTACAACATGTTTTTCACTTTGAGCTCTGTTACATGGAGTCCGTTGACGATAGGGCATTAATGACTTCGATTTTTTTCAGGTCGACTTATCTGTCAATAAAGTTGTAGTCAAGTTGACAAGTCATTTGATGATGTCATCACATGGACACAGCGGAGGAAAGTGAAGTATCTCCACACACGTGATGTGTGTCTGTGAAGGCCCGAACATACTCGGGCGGAACGTACACGGAACGGAATCTGCAGAGGGCCGCGCAAACTCAAAGCAGACGTCCGCAAGCCCTGTGCACGCAAAGCTCAGATTTTACGACCACACAGACTCCGCTCCGCGCACCAGTGACTGCTTGTCATGTATTTTTCACATCGGGGGATTTTTCATGGACAGTTTTACAGGAAACTACAACGCACAAGTGCACTCGACTATGAAAGCCCGAATGACTGTGGACATTCCTCGCGGAGTCTGCTCTGCTTAAAGCACGCCCGAGTATGTTCACTTAGTCAAGGATAAAGTATCAGCGTAAGCACACACACAGAGACAGAGAGGGAAAAAACACACGACTTGTCGACTCCTCCCGGGGGGCGTCGACTTGTGCCACTGACGTCGACGCGTCGACAAATCGACTTTTCTGTTAATACCCTAATGTGTGGTCTGCTGACTTTACATGGGAAAACATTGTTTAGTGTTTTAGATGTTGACTGTTTTCATCTGGTGCAATGTCAGTTAAAGTTACTTAATTTTTCTTTGTCTTTAATACACCGGGCACCTTCTCTCCCCCTCTCTCTCTCTCTCTCTCGTGTCCTATTACTGCATCTTGCTAACTCGGCCATTCTGGATGTGACTAACTCGGCTTCTTGTCCGGAGCCTTTGTGCTCCACTGTCTCTCAGGTTAACTTGTATTGCAGCGGTGCCTGGATAGTGTGACGTGTGTGGTTGTGCTGCTGCTGTGGTCCTGCCAGATGCCTCCTGCTGCTGCTGTTATCATCAGTCATACTTCTACTGTTATTATACACATATGATTATTGTCACAGGGAACTGCCCTTTGGTCCGACCATATTAAACCCATTGTTCCGAAGTCCCGTTGTTCCGAAATCATCATGATGCCCTGTGGTTAAGGTCTGGTTAGGTTTAGGCACAATAACCACTTGGTTAGGGTCAGGAAAAGATCATGGTGTGGGTTAAAATGAAAAAGAAAGTGACAAACACATAAGCCGTGAGCCTGCTTCGCCTCAAGCCTCTCCCAGCTGACCCAGAGCCGGTGGTGGCGCACCATCAAGGTAGAAATACGCCCGCTGGGAGCCGTTCAGCACAGTGGACCGCCAGACTAATGGGATGTCGGACCAATGGGCTGTCGGATCAATGACATGGACCCTATTGTCACATATGTATACTGTCAGATATTAATACTTTAAACATATTGTACCACAGTAACCAGAACTATAATTATAATATTATTACTTTCATTAATGTTGTTGTAAGCTACTGTCATTACCGTCTGTCCTGCATCTCTCTCTCTCTCTCTCTCCCTGTCTCATTGTGACATACGGATTACTGTTAATTTATTATGTTGATCTGTTCTGTGCGACATCTATTGCACGTCTGTCCGTCCTGGAAGAGGGATCCCTCCTCAGTTGCTCTTCCTGAGGTTTCTACCGTTTTTTTTCCCCATTAAAGGGTTTTTTTGGGGGAGATTTTCCTTATCCCCCGCGAGGGTCCAAAGGACAGGGGGATGTTGTATGCTGTAAAGCCCTGTGAGGCAAATTGTGATTTGTGATATTGAGCTTTATAAATAAAATTGATTGATTGATAATTGAAGAGTACATCACAGCAGGGCCCTGCTGCCCAGCACCTCTCCACTACAGAATGTAGGATGCCAAATGGACCCTCCACAAACCATCTCAGTGGGAACACATTCTGTGGCATCTCAAAAGATGCTATCAATTTGCACACAACTGTACAGGGCTACTCTGAGGGAGCAGCCCCAGAGAGGCAAAGGTACGTAATACAGAAAGTATAGGTGGTTTTGTGTTTGAGATACATACAGTACCAGGAAATATTTTTTGTGCTAGGAAAGGTAGTATCAGCATTGCTTTTGCCTGGAGCTTGCATGTACGGAGCCTGGGTTTGTTGAAGGTGGCAGTGCTGTTTGGGCTGAGAAAGCCATGTGCAAGTAAGGTTAAGGAGGTTATTGTGGTGTGGAGAGCAGTGAGACCTGGCATTAGGGGAGTGTCTCTGGGATGCCAGAGACCACTGTCTAGCCTCCTGGAGGTGTCGTGGGACCAACTAGACGAAACACTGGTGAAAGGAGGTTCCCACCTGATGACCCCAAAGACATGTTAGTTATCACTGCTCATTGGTCTGTATAGTTAAGCCTTGCCATAATAGCTTATCATAGGG
This sequence comes from Epinephelus awoara, assembly GCA_035609425.1. Classification (NCBI taxonomy): domain Eukaryota; kingdom Metazoa; phylum Chordata; class Actinopteri; order Perciformes; family Serranidae; genus Epinephelus; species Epinephelus awoara. The sequence goes on from CM069297.1 coordinate 4,085,474, forward strand.
CTTAGGAGGGTATTCACTGAGTGTTGATCCTTTTCTAGAGCACAAACTTCTTGTGTTTATTTGAATTACAGTACTGAAATGCTGTTTCCCAAAAGCATCAGGATATATATTTTTGCCTCGCATTATCACATGCCTTTGACTTTGTTATGATGTCATCAGATAAAAGATATGAAGTTGTTATGGCAACACTTGAAATATATACAAGGAAGGTGGATTCAGGGAAGCACTTAATTTAAAAACACAAGGAAATCAATATTTAAATGCAATATTTTACAGACTGTAGATGACCTGATGAGGCTCGTCTTTGAGGAGGTGTTTGAGAACCCAGTGCCATTTTTGAGAACACTGGGGGAACCCACACACAGGACACAAACAGTTGGTGGAAAAAATAAGGATTTATTCCAACGAAAGGAAAAAATGGTGAATGGTGGGGAGCGGGGTCCAAGGGTCAAGTGAGAAGGGTGAGGGGGATGATGAGCAGGGCTGGCTGGGGAGCAGATGGGTGGATGGCTGGCAGGTTGGTTGGAGAACGGAGAGGCAGATGCGTACTGGTCCTGGAACATACGGAGAATCAGGATTAGCAAAAAGGCGGTAACAACACCGGGAATAACAAGCAATAAATTGTCCTTCTTTTAAAGTCTGGCCTGAGAGAACTACCACAGAGGGTTGAACAACATTCTGGCGATGAGTGGGTGAGAACCAGGGGTAGATATAGACTGGAGGTTGATGAGCTTGATGGAAGGCAGGTGTGTGTAATCAGCCAGGTATGTGTAGTCAGCCAGGTGAGTGTAATCAGCCAGGAGCCAGGGAAGGGAAGCCACAAGACACAGACAGACACTGGGGAAAGGGGCGGGGAAAACACAGGAGAACACTGGGAAATGCAGTCCAACAGCACACAGCTGCAACAGCACCCCCCCTCAACGGACGCCTCCAGGCAGCCTAGGCTTGTCTGGGTGTCTCTGGTAGAAGTCCTGGATAAGGGACACATCCAAAATGTCCCGACGAGGGACCCAGCACTGCTCCTCCGGCGCATATCCTTCCCAATCCACCAGAAACTGACAACCTCGGCCTCTGCAGCACACGTCCAGTAGCTGCCGGACGGTGTATGCTGGATGATCATCAATGATACGCGGGGCTGGAGGGGAGGGGGCTGGAGGAGAGAGTGGACTGACAGAGACTGGTTTGAGCTGGGAGACATGAAAGGTGGGGTGTATCCTCATAAGAGAGGGCAGTTTAAGTTTAACAGCAGTAGGGTTGATAATTGATTCAATTTTGTACGGCCCAACATATCGGGGGGAGAGTTTCTTAGAACTGGTCTTTAATGGGAGATTTTTGGAAGATAACCAAACACTCTGAACTGGTTGATAGTCTGGGGCTGGTGTTCCATGGCAGTCAGCCAGGCGTTTGTTGCGGTCAGCAGAGTGAAGTAAGGCAGCACGGGCATCCTTCCACACCTTACGGCAACGGCGGAGATGGGTTTGAACAGATGGGACAAAGATGTCGTCCTCCAAAGCTGGAAACAAGGGTGCTTGGTAACCCATTACACATATGGTGACATACCTGTGGCCGCGCTGGACTGGGAGTTGTGTGCGTACTCAACCCAAGGCAAGTGAGTACTCCAGGAAGAGGGGTTCTTGAACGTCACACAACAGAGTGCTGCTTCCAGGTCCTAGTTGGCCCGCTCTGTTTGACCATTGGTCTGTGGGTGATAACCTGAAGACAGACTTACAGTTGCTCCCAAAGCTTGAAAAAAGGCCTTCCACACTTTGGATATGAACTGGGGGCCACGATCCGACACAACATCACTGGGGATTCCATGGAGGCGGAAGACGTGGGACACAAGGAGATCAGCTGTTTCTAGGGCTGTGGGAAGCTTGGGGAGAGCAACAAAATGAACAGCTTTGTCTACTATGGTGAGTATGGTGGTTTTACCGTGAGACAGAGGGAGACCGGTGACGAAGTCCAAAGCTATGTGGGACCAGGGACGGCCCGGGACTGGCAGTGGGCGGAGGAGACCAGCGGATGGGCGATGGGATGCCTTAGAGTGGGCACAGACTTCACAGGCAGCAACAAAGGCACGAGTGTCAGCAATCATGGAGGGCCACCAGAAACGTTGCCTCAGCAGGAACAAAGTTCTATTAACCCCGGGGTGACAGGTGAACGTGGAGGTGTGTGCCCACTGCAGGACCTTGGAACGGACAGACTCAGGCACAAAGAGACAGTTAGTGGGTCCTTTACCTGGATCAGGTTGATCTCTTTGTGCGCCTTTCACTAGGGACTCGATCTCCCACGTCACTGCTGCCACTACACAGGTTGATGGGAGGATGGTTTCTGAGCTTGAGGGAGCCTCTTCTGGAGAGAACTGGTGGGAGAGAGCATCCAGTTTAAGGTTACGGGAACCTGGACGATAGGTGAGGGTGAAGGAGAATCTACCAAAGAACAGAGCCCAGCGGGCCTGTCGAGAGTTTAGGCGTTTGGCTGTCTGAATGTACGCCAGATTTTTATGGTCAGTCCAGACGATGAATGGCTGCTTGGCTCCCTCCAGCCAGTGCCTCCATTCCTCAAGGGCGACGATAAAAGTTTGCAAACCCAAGGAACTGCTGGAGTTGTTTCACTGTGGCGGGTTTGGGCCACTCAGCCACCACTCGGATCTTGTCAGGGTCTGTCCGCACCTGTCCATGCTCGAGGATGTAACCCAGGAATGAGATGGAACTGACATGAAAGTCACATTTAACACATTTAACACATTTTTCAGCCTTCACAAAAAGCTTATTTTCCAAGAGCCTCTGGAGTACCTGTCTGACGTGCACCACATGCTCCTCTGGGGTGCGGGAGAAGACCAAGATGTCGTCCAGGTAAACAAAAACGGAACGGTTAAGGAAATCCCGCAGCACATCATTGACAAGGGCCTGGAAGACAGCTGGGGCATTGGTTAGGCCAAACGGCATAACTAAATATTCAAAATGTCCCAGAGGTGTGTTGAAGGCAGTTTTCCACTCATCTCCCTCCCGGATCCGGACAAGGTGGTATGCGTTCCTGAGATCCAGCTTGGAAAAGATGGTGGCTTCCTGAATGGGCTCAAAGGCAGAGGAGATGAGTGGCAAGGGGTATTTGTTCTTTACTGTAATGGCGTTGAGTCCACGGTAATCAATACACGGCCTAAGGGAATGATCTTTTTTGGAGACAAAAAAGAAACCAGCTCCAACTGGGGAGGAGGAAGGGCGGATGATGCCAGCTGCCAGGGAGTCGTGAATATATTTTTCCATAGTCTCCCTCAGAACGGTTCTATTCCCCTGAAGGGAGTTATTTTATTTCATCAATTAAATAAATAATGTTGTCTGCCTCCGAGAAGTGCATTAAAACCGACTGAATTCGGCAACTTTTGGTGAAAGTTTTGTACTCACTCAGGCTTAGTGGACTGAACTGAGACATACAACTCGCGTAAAATGTCATTAAGCATGATTGCAGAGTGTGTATTCAAATCTGTGTTATTTTGTTTTTGGCAGAGGAAGTCCGTCAGTATAATAGTAGTAGTAGTACAGTACAGTATAGTACAGTAGCCCATTTTGTTGTCTTTTTTGTATTTGTCTCATCTTTCTCCTCCTCTGTCACTTCAGGTGTCAGTTCCTTGTGCCGTTTTTCGCTTGATTTTTTTCTTTCCTTCTCCATTTCTTTTTCTTCAGCTGCATCCCATTCCTCAAAATCCTTGTAGCTACTCTCCAAATAAGTTAAAATAAATGTTAAAATCAGCCACCTCTGTTTGTTTTTTCCCTTGGAAGTTGTTTGACAGCTGCAGTGTTGCAGGGCAGCGTCCCTGGCAACGCTGGGCTACATAGCAACATTACACAGTAATATCAGACTGAATACTGCGACTGACCAATCAGAATACAGCATGTAATAGAGCCGTATAATAAATGTCGATATCATACATGTAAGGTAAACTGGAACCTGGTTCTTTCCCCCAAAACCTAATAAGTAAAAAAGAGATGAGGTATAAAGACTCAGGAGGCAACATCACTGCACTGAACACTGATCCAGGAAGCAGCATGTGTTTTACTATAAAACGTTGATTTCATATAAAATTATGTTATCACAGGAGAAACTGTGATACATTGGTACATTGTACATATTGTAGATTACAAACATAAAGTAAAGTTAAGGTTAAAGTAAACATGACAGCTACTTTTTATGTATTTTTTTCTGTATAATACAGAAATCATGGGGTAAAATTTCTGAATTTATGAGTTAAAACCTGTGTGGTTTTAACAGGGAATGTGTTAGTAGCCAAATTTACAATAACTTAGGTATTATTACCCAACACAAGCTACATTAGTATTAGTATTAGATAAGCCTGCTTAGATAAAAAAGGAGCTATGCCTTACACCTGTCCATATAACCGGTGAGTGTTACTGTTGGTGTTTCCACCAGCAATTATTAATTGATTGTAATTGATTATATTGTTAAAATGTATTTCTTTGAAGCAGACGTTTACAACGAAAGTCAGTCAAAGGATGTTAAAGCTGAAATAGTAGAACGCTACAAAATAAAAACCTACCATTGTGAAACGTCCTGCTTCAGTCTTAATTGCAAAGATGGTTCAGAGCCTATTGGCTTGTGTTTCTTCTCTCAAATTGCTGAGAGAGAACTGCTGCCGATGTAAAATTAGCCAAAGGGATGTTTTTAGCTTCTCATTTAGCCTCAGAAAATGAAATCCAGTTGTTTTGGGGTCAGATTTGACACTTGTGGGGTACTGTTTTATGCACACACACACACACACACACACACACACACACACACACACACACACACACACACACACACACACACACACACACCCATCCAACACATACCACCACGCCCACATACACACACACTTGCACACACCTCTTCCAGCAGCTAATAGCAAGAGAGAAACGCAAACCTGACAGTCTGAGTTAGCTCAAGTTCAAGTAGTTTATTTATCACATGCAAATTGTACTGGTACAACAGCGGTGAAATGTAAAAATGTAACATCTCCAACTGTGCTTAAAAACAGAATAAATAAGACAATTTTACTAAAAACAAAAGTAGAACATAAAAACATAAAACATTCTATTCCTTTAAAATGTGTCAGATTACTAAAAAATAGGTTGTCTGGAATGAATTGTATTATCTGTAAAGTGCACATGCAAATGTGTACTACAACTCCCATACCAGGCTGTGATGCTGTAGGACAAAACAGATTCAACAGCTGCCGTATAGAAGGTGGTAAGCAATGCTCAGGAGATGTTAAATTTCCTCAGCCACCTGAGATGGTAAAGGCGTTGTCTTGCCTTCTTCACCAGGCTATTGGCATATGCTGATCATGTTAAGTCAGTCATGATGTGAATGCCAAGGTATTTCAAGCTGTCAACCCTTTCCACAGATGCCCCATTGATCTTGAGTGGGGTGTAGCTGTCCATGTGCTTTCCTGCACCACAAAGACAGCCTATCCACCTCATCCAAGTAGATGGCTTCGTTGTTATTGGAAATTAAGCCAACAACCACTGTGTCATCAGCAAACTTCCCAATGGAATTAGAGCTGTGGGAGGCTGTACAGTCATGGGTGTAGAAAAAATAGAGGAGCTGGCTCAGTACACACCCCTGGGAGGCACAAATGTTCAGAGTTGTGGAGCTGGAGATGTGGCCCCAGCGACAGAAGGGGGAGCTGAACCCCACTTCCCTAAACTTGGTGGTTAGTGTGAAGGGGATGATCATGTTAAATCATGGCATAGTTCCCTTTTCCAGAGTCAAGATGTGAGAGGGTGGAGTGCAGTATGTAAGGTATGGCGTCATCTGTACTTCTGTATGGGTGGTAGGCGATTTGGAGAGGGTCTAAGGAGCTAGGCAAAGAGGAGCAGATGCAGTTTTTAATTAGTCTCTCAAAGCACTCCATTACTATTGATGTCAATGCAACAGGGCGGTAGTCATTAAGACACGAAGGGTTGGTCTTCTTGGGAACTGGGATGATAATGGACCTTTTGAAACATGCAGGGACAACTGAATGGGCCAGAGACATTGAAAAGATTGAGGTAAGCACTGGAGCAAGCTGTTCTGCACAGGACTTTAAAAGTCACCCAGAGATACCATCAGGGCCTGCTGCCTTTCTGCTGTTTGCTTGTTTTAGGACCCTTCTCACCTCATGCTCTGACACAGAGGAGAAGCAATATCCACCTGGCTAGGTGATACTGCTTGCATCAGTGTTTGCAGAGGAGCCTAAAGGCCCGAACATACTCGGGCGTACTATAAGCGGAGCGGAGCGGACTCCGCAAGGAATGTCCGCAGTCATTTGGGCTTCCATAGTCGAGCGCACTTCCGCGTTGTAGTTTCCTGTAAAAATGTCCGTGAAACACACTACATTACCCACAATTCTTGTGCGTCGATGGGAAAAATACATGCCGAGCAGTCTGAGCGATCATAAAATCTGAGCTTTGCGCACACAGGGCTTGCGGACGTCCGCTTTTTGTCCGGGCAGACCTCCGCAGAGTCCGCTCCGCGTACGTTCCGCCCAAGTATGTTCGGGCCTTTAGTCTCAAAGCATGCAAAGAACATAGACATGGTGTTATCTCCTCCTTTATAATCCGTTATAGTTCTCAGACCTTTCCACATATCCCTGCTGTTGCGATCATTACATAGTGCCTCAGTCTTATCCTTATACTGCCTTTTAGCAGCTTTGACAACAGTCCTCAGTTTGTAAGATTCAGTTTTATATTGTGACATATCCCTTCATTGAGCCCTATTTTAAATGCTTCTGTACGTGAGTTAAGAGCCTTGCGGACTGTACTATCAATCCAGAGACCAGAGACGACAGTAAAATGCAAGAGATTCCCACACTGAGGTAAAATGTGTTCCCATAACTTCGATTAATAACATTAATAAACAGTCTCATACTGCTGTTTGCTGTCATTTATGGTGTGTAGTGTTTCTTGGCAGGCAAGGTGCAGAGTGGAGGAGAGATGGAAAGTTGCACTGCAGCTGTCAGCTGCACTTGTTGTGTGCATTAAAAGCTTCATCAGTAAAAATACCTGCATGACAGCTGATGTGAAATACAAGATCAGATCAGACTCTATAGCTCAATATAGCTGATCCCAGTCAGTTAAAAAATACCTTGATCAATCTCGATACCAATATTTGAGATATGATCGGTACATCCTTAAAACTGTCATGACTTGGCACATGTTTTTGGGATCAGCCTTATGGAATTGTAGCTCCACTCTCTTCACATAGTCCCCTTTTGCCTCCTTTACTGCTTTTCTTACATTATAGCTGGTGCATCATACCGTAATTATCCATATTACCAGACTGCAGTGCTAAGTTTCAGGCATTCTATGATTCAGTATTCTAAATAAAAAAAATGCCAATTTCTTATGTCAAGCTTAAGCTTTTTAAATGTGAATGTTTTGTAGTTTCCTTAGTCTGTACAATTGTAAAACCAACATCTTTGAAACTTGGAATGTTGGATGCACAAGGCAAGACATTCGAAGGCATCACCTTGAGTTTTGGGAAACTGTGATGAGCTTCTTTTTTTTTTCCCACAATTTAATATTTAATATATTTAATATAATTTTGTTAAAGCAGCAAGCATGCTGAGACATTTCATTTTAATTTAAGTTTTTAAATTTTATATACTTTATTAATCCATGAGGGGAAATTAAATTTTTCACTCTGTTGTCAATTACACACAGGTCTGAACACATGCATGCACAAACTGGACCTATACATGCACAAAGTGGAGAGATGTTAGAGTGGGCTGCCCATGACAGGCTCTCTGGGCAGGTTCGGTGCCTTGCTCAGGGGCACCTTGGCAGTGCCCAGGAGGTGAACTGGCACCTCTCCAGCTACCAGTCCTTGCTCCATATTTTGGTCTGGACGGGGACTTGAGCAAGCGACCCTCTGGTTCCCAACCCAGGTCCCTGTGGACTGAGCTACTGCCCCCCCACATGCTGCTTGGTAATCCAAGCACATCATACATTAATATTGACCAAGTCCAGAGCAGCGAGAGACGGATTTTGTGAACTCACAGAATGTGTGTTTTCTGGGGCGTCGGTGGCTTAGTGGTAGAGCACGCGCCCCATGTACAAGGCTGTTGCCGCAGCGACCTGGGTTCAAGTCCAGCCTATGGCCCTTTGCTGCATGTCACTCCCTCTCTTTCTCCCCCTTTCACACTTGTCTGTCCTATCCATTAAAGGCTAAAAATGCCCATATGTATATATATATGTTCTTTTTATGCCCAATTGAGCTTTATTCCATTGTAGTGTTATAGTTGCTAAACAGAAAATATACTAATATACTCAGAACATTCTCCTGGGTACTTTTATCTAATCTCTTTCATCTAGAACATCTTTTCTTAATTCATTGTCTGTGAAGCAGCTCCAGATTTTATACTCACATATCATCACAAATTTGAATTTTACCACTCTAATTTTTGGATTTGGCAGAAGATTTGGCCTATCTTAGACCATATAAATTTTGTATACATTTTGAAAATGGGTGTAGTTCCCCTGTAATTATTAACCACCATAATGACATCATTTTTCAGAAACCTGAATGGTAAATGATTCCACTTTACTTTTCACATGATGGTGGGTGTGGGTGTTGCTGATATGCCCTGTGTCTCTAATTACTACATGCTACCAACCAGCCAAACTGGTTTGAACTCAGACTATTTACAAATGTGAGGGATTAAGTAAGGGATAATACCTGACAAGCAGCATCACCCAGTGCAATCATGAAATGTACAACTTGGAGAATATTATCCCACTTACTTGCAGTAATTAACTTACAAATATATATTAATTTATACATTAATTATATCTACTGCTAGCTCACTTAGCACCACTGAGCTAGCTAAAGTTATAGCTTAGCCAAGGAGGACGGTTGGCAGGTGTGGTTCAGTAGAAAGAAAATAGTTTCCACATGAAACTGCTTACACCAAGGTCTGTGAATTATCTTGAATAACCAGGTCATGGTTTCTGAAGAGACACATTGCTGTTGAGTGTTTCAAGTCATTTTTTTGGCACTTTAAACATCACAAGCTGAGTGCCCTCTAGTTCCATTATAGTGGAGAGAAGGCAGACATCTCTATGGCTGATATGTCCAACGCTCAGCAACTTACACCAAAACAATCTTGTTTAATAAATAGCCCTACAGATAGGAGGAAGAATGTGTATTTTTGATTTGGGGTGACCTGTCTCTTTAAGTCCTCTCTCCTCCTCCTACTCTCAGTTGATTTGGTCCCTAATTAGAAGCTATTTAACCTTCTTGTCAGTTGTTGGTGGTTACACAAATAACACTAGCTCCAAGATCTTTAGCTTAGCCCCATGGTTACTGGCGTTGCCTGCAGTTTAGTTGCAAGTACATCATAAACATTATGCTAAACTGTCTATTAATTATAAATGAATCCACATCCTCTAACTAATCTTAATCCAGAATTTTCAGTGGCCATGGTATACAATGATTTAGACTGCTCAACGCATATAGTAAGAGGGGAGAAAGACAGTGATGAACATAGGTAGTATTTGATGGAATATATTCTACTGAATGTCAGTCTTGACCCAGTGGTTTGTTGCAGGGCAGCTCAAACTTTTAGGGTCTAAGGAAGAAACACTGGAAAGAGGTTGAAATGTCAAAGAGGTTGAAAATGGGATTTTGTGTGCTCCAAAAAGTTTAGAGCCTGACATGTTGTTCTGGCAACAATGACACAGCAGGAAAAAAGTGTGTATAGTTTCACTGACAATATGAGGCTACATCTTTGAATATTCAGTGTTAAGGGGGCAGCCTTAGTCTAAATGGGAAGGTGTTTCCTAACATATTAGAACAACTTCACAAGGTGATAACATGTCAAGCGGCCAAGCGGCAGCCTCTGGGGCTGAAAAATGTAGCCAACACAGAAGTGCAAAAAACTGCAGTTCTGTGAATGTCCTCTGAGGCTCAATCCAGAAGCCAGTCAGTCCCCATAGAATCCCATTTTAAAATACCAAACTTTGCAGCAGAAATAAACTCACCTGTTTACATTTTATTAAGGCTTAAAGTTATACATAATTAGGGTCAGTTAACTCTAAGTGGCAGGCTGTCTGCTCATAGTGTCCTCAGTCAGATCCACCCCTCACTTTTCAACAGCTCCAGAATCTCACCCAAATATGCCCAATCCTGGCTCCAAAAAAACAAGATTGTGATGGCTTTAACTTGAGGCTTCAAAACGGGAGTCCACAAATCAATGGATGATGTCACGATTGCTACATCCATTATTTTTTAGATAGGAGTTCCGCTGCCTGCAAGTGGCCAAAAAAACAACTGTTGCAGTTTTAACAAAGAAAATATTTTTCCTTTAACACTTGAAGGGGCCGTACACATGCCACATTTTTTGCACCCTCAAATTCATTGTCCTCAATGATGGGCGCATGGCAGGTGCGCTCAAACACCAGAGCGTCACTGCACAGCACACATGTGTTTCCAGGTGCCTATTTTTAGTGATATCCAATAGACCTGACCATTTCAAAGGTTTTTAGATGATATTTTGTCCAGTTTATTTGCATTGCTGTTTAAGGGGTATGCAGTAGAGCCTTAGATAACTTGAATTTCAGTGAATGTTAAAGCCTTTGATTGTTGTATCGCCTAGATGGCCTGAATGTTACGGTGACAGTAAGGGCTGGCAGCTGTATGCTGCCGTGTGTGTTGGTTGGACAGTCTTGCGGTGTTTTGAATAGCACCGGCCATACTGCTCTTTGTGATGAGCACTCACCCAAACTAGAATGTGTTGAGTCAGCTGCTCTTCGAGCCTCTGTCCCTCCCCAGTGTGCTATTTATACACACCCAAACCAGCCTCTGCACATACCAACGCACACACAGACACAGACACATACACATACGCATACACATGTTGTCTGATCTACACACAGGCACACTCGAATTGAAAACAATAGAGACAAACAGTGGAGGCAGGGTTCGAGCTGTGCCTCAGGGTGACTCAGTTTTCTTCCTGACACTGTGTTGAGGAGGAAGCGACAGGTGGGCTCAGAAACGCAGAGACGCTCGGGCTGACAGTCAGCTTGCATGGGAGCAGCTAGGCTTTTACCCGGCCTCATAGGATCACATGTAAGACGCTGAGGTAAGACAAGAAGTCAACACTGAATTGACCTTTATATGGTTGTACTTTTCCTTGAATTCATACTTTCCTTTACCCTTAAAAAGGGATTTAAATCTTTAGTCACAGAGAAGGACTGTAATGTCCTATTGAGAAAATGCCTTGTGTGTGTATGGTCTTATGTTAAATACCATCCATTCGTCATTTAGTTCTCATTTAAAGAGGTGGATCATTTAAAATCAGTTGCTCTCTTTTGTTATTACTTTGCAAACCCCAGTGCATCTGTGTGCTTGGCTTCTTCTATGCTGTAATGGCATGTGTCAGTGACATTGTTTTGGTGCACCACTAGTTCAGTGTGATTTATGTGTTGTTTTGTATAAATATGACACTTTATGTATTATGCACTTCTGATTTAGATTGTTACAGTGCAGAGTAAAAAAGAACTGCATTACTACTTTGTCTTTGAATACTTAAATATAATTTACTAATATTATTGTTCTATTACTTAAGTACACTTTTGACTGCAAGACCTTTTCTTTTAATGGAGTAAGTTTATGCTTCCATGCTGGCGACAGTTGTGGCTGGAGGCATTATGTTTTTGGGTTGTCCATGCATCCGTCTGTCCGTTATTGTGAATTGGATATCTCAAGATTGCCTCAAGGGAATTGATTAGTTTTTGGTGGTCAAAGCTCAAGGTCACTGTGACCTTGTCTCATTCTTGTCAACCAGATATCTCAAGAATAGCTTGAGGGAATTTCTTCGAATGTGGCATAGACGTTCACTTTGACTCAACATAGAACTGATTCGATTTTGGTGGTCTATGGTCAAGGTCACTGTGACATTGCATCTGTCTCATTTTTGTGAACGCAATATTTAAAGAACACCCTAAGAACATTTCTTTAAATTTGACACAAATGTTCACATAGACTAAAGAATGAATTGATTAGAAATTTGTGGTCAAAGATCAAGGTCAGTGTGACCTCACAAAATATGTTTTTGACCATAACTCAAGAATTCATGTTGTAATTATGACAGAACTTCATACAGATGTCCAAAAGGATAAAATAATGAAGTGATAGTCATTAATCAGAGTCATTAATCAACATCATACCTCAGGAACAGAAGGGGAGACATTTGGTCTGATACTGAATTGGTGACACTAATCCAACTTGAAACTGTGCTGATAGATCTTCTGTGCTATCGGGGGATGATGTGTGTGAAGCATCCATGTTTTCACAGACATGGATGTAAACTGTAAGAGAAACTTGACTGGTGCACGGAGGCATACCATAGCAGGGCGGTAATTCTAGTTTTAAAGTTGATACTGATACTTCACATTTGTGGGGAAATATGAACTGTGAATATCAATGCCTATACACAGCAAGTATACTGTATTCATTACTTTGACCTTCTGAGACCCTCATAGACCCATTTTTAACTTTTATTTCAGAGGGAGGTGGGGGGCAATCATTTTAGGGAGGTGAAAGGTCAACACCATATGCTACATAGAAGTGGTACACATCATCTGAAAGCTGGAACCTGAAGTTTAATTTAAGATGCACCTCAGCAATGTGTTTCAAGTTTTCTAGTCATACATCTGTAATAAACATCATGTTTTGGTAAGGCTCCTGTTCAAATTTTTAAGGTTCAGAGTGAATAAGGACTTTGAACATTATGATGGAAGTATGTGATGGCCATTCCCATACCCAATTATGTCTTGTTGAAGCAATTTTGGGTTGATCTAATTTGTTAAACAGTTTGGGTGCTAACCTTAAGAATGTTTTACCAGATTTACTAAAAATGATCAAAAATCCCCCTAAAGTATTTTGTTAAGACACCAAGACCTTGAGGAACATCATAGAAAAAGCCATGCTGTGACTTGGAATCAAAAACTTTTGACACTTGGAGATTTCCAAGACTGTTTAGAGAGCCTAGCCTAGCATTTATAATGTAATGTATAATGCACAAAAGTGCATCGTTTGTGCCTAAATTGTGTTGTACTAGCATAAAGTGGGCATGTGAGTAAAAGGGAGACTTGTGGGTACCTACAGAACCCATTTTCATTTAGATATCTTGAGGTGACAGGTCAAGGGATGTCTGTGAAAATGGCCATGCTGTCTTACATCGCTCACTAAAATTTAGCCTAACTTTGGAGCATTATTTACCTGAGAAGCTTCAAGCTAGCATAAGATGGTTGGTACCACTGGATTCTTTAGTTCTTCTAGTTTCATATGATACCAGTATCCTCACTCGTGCTTAAAACTTAAAACTCAGCCCACTATACCCTGCTGGGCTTGGGACAGTGCAAAAAAAAACATTATTATATTTGTGCTAGATTAAGCCTGATGGGAAGGTTTTCCTCTGTTGTCCCTGACCAGATGTTCCACAGGCTACTCTATATTATAATATCAGGTCATTATTATTGATTGATTAATGTGTTCATGTGCACCATTTAATGTTGCAGCTGGTGGAGGTGGAACTATGAGAAGGAAAACTCATCTTTGATGTAATATTCACAGGAAATAATCTGCTCAGAATTCATCCAAATCACTCAATTTACACAAACTTCCTGCAGCTGTTGTACAGTTTATCAGTTGTTCTGAATTGTTATTGTTCTGCATTGAATATAACATGAAATATCCATAAAATATGTCCCTAAGTCAGGGGTCATCAGTTTACTAAATCATAAAAAAGGGGTCCATTACAAGCAAGGTTGGACAACACTGATTTTTTATAAAGTATTTGTTAAAATTACTTGATTGTTAGTCAATCTAAACAAGCAGTTGGCAGTTAAAAGCGAATCCTCCCTAGACACAGCAGACAGATGAAACAAGGGGGCAGTGCAGGGTCAGTCATAAACGGTTCCAGTTTAGGGGTTAGGTGCTGTGCTGAAGGGCACCTCAGCAGTGCCCAGGAGGTGAACTGGCACCTCTCCAACTGCCAGTCCAGACTCCATACTTGGTCCCCACTGACTGAGCTACTGCTGAGCAGAGTACACTTAGTAAGTGGAATAATTGAACTCTATAAATGTGCCATTTCATCGCCTGAAACTAATAAATATTTGATGCCCCAATGGACACTGGGTCTGGAGGCTTAAGCACAAAACTGAACATACATAATGTACCCATGCCATGTCTTCACAGGAGGCATTTCAGTTGCGTTTTTCATTCTTCCATCTCAACTAAAGAAAAAGATGAACCCCTACTTTACACAATCCAGCTTTACACATTGCATATTTACGCTTCAAGTATTTTTTGCTCCGTTATAGTGATTGTGTGTTGGACTTTGAGGACTGCCAAAACACATCTGACCTACACTCAATACTGTGCCTGAACGCATCCTGTGTAGACACAGATGAATCACTTAAGGTGCTGCTGCTCTGCCAATGTGCTGCTCACACTACACACCTCCTGTGTAGAGTGTAATACTTTCTAGTAAAGACTGATGAATTATTGTACTTGTGTACTAAGTGGCATGTGCCGTGCAAACAAATGAACAATAGTATGGTTTATGTGTCATTGATCTTAGTTTCCATGGTCCTGGCTGGAGCCAGTCAAGTGTGTCCCAGTCCTTGGCAGCCCTCTGTGTCCTGACCAGCAACAGTGGTCATTCTGTGAACTGTGGCTCACTTCACACTGTGAGTCACCCCACAGGAATGTTTGGTCACTGAGCAAAATAAGTTTATAATAGGTGACAGCGGTTGCTGTCAGTTTCTGTTCACCACGTCTGCTAAGACTTTGTCAGCATCTATAAATGTGGGAATCAGTCATTACAAATCTGTTGCATTATACACATGCATGTTGTGTTTGTACTGCTTGTGATGGGAGCTGATGATGTTATCCTCACATACCAGGATATCTGTGGCCTTTGATTTTAACTCATGACTTTTTCCTGTAGCATTACCATCATGCCAAAATGTTCACTGTGACACAAGAAAGAGCAAAATGTAATGCCCCCAGCTTAGTAATGCAAAGTCTCAATGTGACTGTTAACCTTTACTTATCCACAAACATTTCACTGACAGCAGTTTCAGAAACACCTTGTTCACACTCTAACAGTTTAACACAAATGACACCAGGAATCTCCCCAATAGAACCACAGTCTGACCTGTTGGCCACTGAGCAGGTACACCGAAGGGGTTTGCATCTCATTGGTCAATGTATCCTCATAGAACAGTTTGTATTATATTCTACAAACAAGAGCCCCATGATATGTAATTAACATACAACAGGTTAACAAGTTATAGAGGTTAGGTTTAGACAAGTAAAGTTACTGAGGTTAGCTTTACGAAAACAAACATGAGGGCGTACCTTAAAATGACTCAGAACTCACACACTTCCAAAAACTCATCTCCTAGGGAAAGTCTGCATTCTTATGACCCATGCCCCACCCCAACCTGCCTCTTTACAAGACCACTTGGGACTGCTTTCTTGTTTACTCCCATCAGTGCATTGGTCACGTGATCGCAGGGATATGTACACATTTGGGTGCATTGCTTTTCATAGGACAATGTGCGAACAGTTGATGAGAATAGCATGCATTGGTGGAAGTAAATGAGTGCTGCTCTTTTATTTACCTCAATGAGATTCATCCTGTATCTAACTAGGGACCTTCCAAAGCAGCAAATCCCCATGTTTGAGAAGGTGTAACCAGCAAATATCTGTCTTTTTTCCTTTAAAAATGACTAAATGGTTATTTGATTATCAAAACAATCGCTAATTAATTAGCTTCTCTGGGGTGACCCCATTTCACATGTCTTTTGTGAGTTCAACTTCACACGGTTTCCTTGATATATGAATAAACATACTGATTGATTGATTGATTGTTATTTGTCTTAACAATTAATTGTTTAGTTCTAACGCTAAACGTAATTGATAGAAATTGAATCTCTGCATTCTTTGCATTGAACAGCCACACTGGAAGATGAAGTGCAAAATTGGCCGACATACTGTAAGGCTCAGACACACCAAACCGACATCAAAGACCTAGCAGCAACTAATGTCAATTGTTGCCTTGCCTCATGTCACCTACGTCTCGATCAAGAAGCTGCACATGAACACAATGCTAAGAACAGCTGACGGCTAGCACTGTTCTGTGCCTGCATTAGAGGAAAAACTCTCTACACCAACAGATATTCTGTATTTTTCATTCAAGAAGGGAAACTAGAAGACCACTGATTTAACACACTAAATCAGCCAAAAAATAAATAAAAAAATGACCAAGGCCAACAAAGGCCAACAGTGTGGGACAAATCACAAAAACTAGGGCGACAGACGTTCACTGACAGCCCAACATTGCTCAGTGGTCGACCGTCAGTTTGGTGTGTCAAGATCTATAGAGAGGGGTGACACAATATTGTTTAAATATGGCGATAACAGTCTTTCCTGGAAGACATTTATAGTGTTGCACTTAGATGTTTATATGAAAAGTGACAGAAACAGGCTTGTTGTGTCAAGAATTTAAAAAAAAAAAAAGAGAAAAGAAAAAGGTCAAACTCTGGCTTCTTTCTCACCCTTTCATAGCTGTCCAACCCCAGTGCAAAGCATCAGTGAATATTGGATTCTAAAGCCCCAGACACACCAAACTGTGTTCAGAGAACTTGAACACAGGAGACTAACCCACACCAGCAGACGGCAGTAGTGTGTACTCATCATTCAAAAAGGAAAACCGCAAGACCGTCTTGACACTAGTTATCCAGTCAGCAAATTGACAACACAATCCAATGTTGAACGAACAGAGCATATTTTCCGTATGTCATAAACAATAACAGAAACCATCAGGAAACATTTCACCATAGAGCTCAATGGCTAAAGAAAAATAATCTTACCCTTTGGAACAAGTTTGTTTTGGTCTCACTCCCTCTTGAGTTAAGCTCTTTGTTTACTTTACTCACTTCCATTTCTGGATGTTGGAAAGGTGTTGGAGATTATTTGACCATATGACAGGCGCTTCTGGAGAAGCATACTGGCTGCTTCAGTCCAACACTTTAGATTCATATGGATGAATGGACATTTCTGTGTCATGGGGCCGCAAGCAGGTTAATATAGTCTTCTTACCATCTGTTTACTTTCTTGTGTCTTTCTTGTACAACAAGAATACATATGTATGAAAGGGATTTAGGAGCTAAGAAAACACTTTGCTGTTCTTGCATACTGAAGAATCATATGAACTAATGTCCCTGATTCATATTTTGTGCATTCCTGTCATGCATTACTGTGGACGAGATGAGCAATGCCCCTAGGGGGTAGAGCTGGGATCAGACATGTTGCCACAATATTTACATGACCTCGGCAGATCAGTAAAATGCATGACGAGGCAGAGATAAAGAGAGCTGCCTGATTGAGCCTGTTATGCATAATGCTCCTCTCAGTTTTACTGGCACTGAGAACCTTCATTTTAATGCATGGCATACTTAGACAGTATATACAAGGCTGTGCTCACAATCTTAGTAGAGCTCAAACAGTCAGTCAATCAACAAAAGAATGATTAGCATCTATTCTGATAATCAGTTCATCATTTTCAAGTATAGATTTGCCTAGTTGATTGATCCTCAGCGGAGAAGTGGACAAAAGTGACAGTGACTATATAATATTTCCTAACAGTAGCTCTGCTGTTTCGACCCAGTTCACATGAATGCTTGATTAGAGCTACTATCAGTCTTTCCTATCATTACTTTCGTTCGTTCGTGTATCATCATCATATGTCCAGCGTTGTGTCTTGTAGCCATGCCCTCGTCTCAGGTCCCACTCGGAAGAGGCCCTCCTCTGAAGGTGGTCTATGGAGGGGACAGTCTGTGATGATGTGGTTGGCAGTCTGCTCAGGCTCCCCGCACTCACATGCTGTATTGTCTGTTAGGCCCCACTTCTTCATGGATGCTTTGAAACGGCCAACCCCAGTGCGAAGGCGGTTCAGGAGGGTCTATTGCCGGCGAGGTAGGTCTTCCCCTTCAGCACCATCTCCAGGATCCCAGATGTAGTGGTGTAGGCATGATTGTCCGGCCGACTCCCACTCCTGCTTCCACGCCGCCGCCAGCCAGGCTTTGGTTGATAGGTCCTCCGGGATTGAAGTGAGCATCTCTTGGGCCGCCAGGTTGTATGGATGGCGGGACTTGAGTCTGCTTGGTGGTGTTGCCATGGTTGTGGTGTCATGGAGGAGGTGCCAATCATTTTCCTGGGCTTTCCTTGCTAGGGTGAGGGTGGCGGCCTCCCGCCGTAGTCTGGCTGGCGCAATTCCTGCTAGGACTGGCAGATAGAGCACGGGGGTAGGTTTAAGGCAGCCAGTTATGATCCTCAGGGCGTTGTTAATGGCCGCATCCACCATCTTGGTGTGTGGGCTTCTGCACCAGGTTGGGGCACAGTACTCAGCAGCAGAGGAGACGAGTGCTTGTGTGGAGATGAGCAGTACCTTTACAGAGGCACCCCATGTCGTACCAGCAAGGCGACGGATGAGAGAGACCCTTGATGTTACTTTGGCCCTAACTTCCTCAAGGTGTTGTTTGTATGACAAAGTCCTGTCCAGGCGTACACCAAGGTACTTTGGGGCCTGTTGGAACTCCAGGGGTTTGCTGTTCACAGAGATCTCTAGCTCTCTTTTCGCTTCCTTGTTGCAGAGGTGGAATGCTGCGGACACTGTCTTCCCAATGCTAAGCTGCAGGCGCCAGCTGTGGAGGTAGGCAGCCAAGATGTACATGTCCTCGTTGAGGCCCTCTTCCACCGCTTTCCATGTTGGTTGTTGCAGCATGATGGCTAGGTCATCTGCATACCCGTACCTTCTGGATGTTGTTTCAGGTAGGTCAAGGATGTATATATTTCCATCCCACATGATGTACTCTAAATGTGAAATCTTTTAATTCCCACAATGGCACACCTATATTAAAAGAGAAAGGCCCAGCTTCAGTGTCCATCGTAGATCCAAAACACTGGACTCTCACAGACTTTACCTGACATCACCTGTGTGATCAGAGGAAGAGTCTGACAGTGCAAAGGCTCATAATATGAATGTATGTAAAGAACTCAATACGTCGTTGGAGGTGGGGCTCCATTCACTATTATGAGAATTGCATGGAGTGGCGGTGCGGAGAGCAGGTGCAGTAAGACGTTGAGCTGAGACAGAAATGAGTTTTGCTGCAGTCTGTTTCCTTCATTTTTAGACTTGCTTCATAAACATCTGTAGCCTTCCATGGTGTTATCCTGATTTGCTTTGTGGACAATGATGCAGCAGGAAAAAGTCTGTGTGCTTTTACTGACAAGCTGAGGTTGATGCTTCTAAGGCAGGAGATATACTTGCTTTTTAAACCACACATAGACAACTGGCTGCATCATCAACATAACTGTTCACATACTTGCCTATGTACTACACATGTTACTGGAGGATTCCACCAGAGAACACACCAGAGAACTCAGATTGTATAGAACTACTAGCCTGGTTCCCACTCAACTGAGTAGGCTTGTCTCACTGGTCTGGTATACCTTATTGAATTTGCGATTTATCTCGTCCAAACGATGGACGGACCAATGAATGTCGGGGGTCTAGCGATTAGCCAATCAGCACCACGCTGATGTCAAGCTGTACGCCGGTGGGTAACTGGTGAGGATAGCAACAATGGCGACCACTGCAGATCCTACAGACCACATTAATGATGCTATCGAGGTATTTCGCCACTACTCGCGTTAATGGAGGACCAAATTAAGGAAGCTGCTAAACTGGATTTAATGGCGATGCAGCTGGACGTGCACGACGAAGGAGACATTTTAAACGGGCAATGCTCGCTTGTTTTCGGCACCCCTGAGGCATGGATACTAATGACGTCAGATTCTGGGTGAGTCGTTGATCTCTACTGATTGGTTAGGGAAAAAATGAAATTCCCTCCCCCTTGTAAATCGCCTTCAATGGAGGCGATGTCAGACTGAAGGTTCTGCGAGCTTCAGTCTGACACTCAGGCTATAGAACTACTGGATTTGCGTAATATAAACAATAAACATGGCGACATGCAACAAGGTTATATTATTGTTAATTCTGAGAAAACTGCATAAAAAACAGCAGCGGCATCATACCGCCACCTACCGTACAGGAGTGGAACAACTATCAGCACTTTGGTTTTTTTTGCTGCTATTTCCTTCCAGGCTTTGTCCTTCTTTATACGATCATGGTCACATGGACACATCATACAGGCCAGGCTTCTGCTGCCACAACTCCACAAAGTTCGAGTTTTGCCTCCATGGCGAGCTGCTATCTGTCTGTTTGTTTGGGTTTAGCGCTAGTGTGTCATTTCATGCTGCATTTCTATTGGTTGGTTAATAAACACAGGTTGTGACAGTCCCCACTTTTGTCTTAGATTACATGTTTCGTGTCAACTATATGCCCTCCTCTCCTCTCATTACCAACTTAGTCTTATATGACCTGGCTGTGGACATTGCAAGGGAATAGTACAGTGGGGAAAAAAGGCATGCAGAGGAAGTGGAGTATTTCTTGCGAGGTAGGGTGGAGTGCAGCACTGATTAGACATGTGCACTGAAAAACATTAGCTTCCGGAAATGTAAAGAGGGTAACTACAGCAACTGTTACGAAGCTTGTGCAGCTGTAACGAGAAACAAAAACTGTATTAATTGTAAGGTTGACGTGCATTCCAAAGTAGCTTTGGTAAATAAAAAAAATCAACAGAAAAAGAGCTCACTACAATAATTATTTGAAATAAACTTCACACCCAGCTGTTAGAATGAAAAGTATTATAAACTAAATGAAAATGAAACCATAATGACCCTAATTTTCCCAGAGGGAGTTGGGTGTTCCATGTAGGTTGCTGTTGTTTACTGATGCATGCCGTTGGCATGTCAGGAAGACAGACTGGCTGACTGACTCAGAGAGAGGGGGAGGGAAATACAAGAAGGAGGGAGGAGAAAAACAGGCAGTGAGATAACAGGCTGGGAAGATTTGTTGGCTCTCTGTCAGTGTGTTTCCCAGCAGCCTGCTGCGCTCACGGATTACTCTGTAACAGTGCCTGGATTATAAAAGGAGGGGCTCTAATGTTCACTAGATACAGTCAACCACATGGTAATGTACAGTACCAGACCTCTGCTGTATCTGTCTGCCAGCTTTCAGCATGTTTAACCTGTGGTAGAAGGGTTAGAATAGCGGTTTCCTTCATTTCCTTATTTGACTTAAGTGTTGTTGGAGAGTAGCTCCAATCATATTAGTAAGATGTTGCTGCTGGTTCAGGTGGGGACAGTATGTGTTGTCAGTTTTGGTGTGTGTGTGTGTGTGTGTGTGTGTGTGTGTGTTTGCCCTGTTTATTCAGCTGTTTGGGTCTTGTGTATCATCGTTGGCAGTGGTGAGTTTCAGGACAGATTTTTATTTGCCTGTGAGGTGGAGGCAGAAATCCAAACCCACGTGCCTGAGAGTGTGGACTCTGATCCAGTGTGAGTGCTTTACTGTTTACTCAGAAGTTTGTTTCTGTGTGTTTAAGTATGTGTGTGAGAAACCGGTAATTAGTGTCAGAGGAAGATGTTTTGGTAGAGGAGTTTGGCTGTTTTCTGTATGATTTACCTTCATGGGGTTAAGTCTTCCTTTCCTACTGAGAGCTTTTCAGTCAGTGTCTTCTTTCCTTCCTTTCCTTTCAGGTTTTCATCACCTGTAAACACATGCAGCTAAGGCATGCCCAGGCACTGCCCAGGTATCGGTATGCGTCAGCTTGCAAAGTGTAAAGTCTGTTTCTCCAACCTTTTTTTTCCCTTTTTATTTTTTTGCAGAAAAGGATTAAAAGGAAACCATCCTCACTTTTAGAATACAAAATTATACTTACTATACATGAATGAGAGGCTTGACAGCAGGAGCTCTGGCTGACCTTGTAGTGCCTGTAGAAGTATCATTGTCACTGAAATAACAGTCGCTACACTCTGCACCAGACTACTCATTTTGATCATTCCTGTGAACGTACTTCCAACAGTTGAGACTGTTTTAGGTTGAACTATGTGAGAGCTGTGTGGAAAGTGAAACTTCACCAGTTTTACACATCAAAATATGTTTACAGGTGTTGGGTCTGCATATGTAAGTAGAAAGGTAACTTAAAGCCTTCTCTGTCTCCCGAGGGTGCTGTATGAAGTCTGATAAATGGCCTCTAGTGATGTCATTTGAGTCAGTGTTTAAAAATTCCTTATTTGTGCTGTAGGCTGGAGGCTCCAAGATACATTAGCCATTACCAACATAACCAGGGTTGGGTAGTAACAGAATACAAGTAACTTGGAATGGGTCTCAAATCTCTTACTTCCGGTAGTGCACTTAAATGTAGTATACTATGGACACAACATACTTATTGTGTGGCGCACTAATTCAGAGCTGTCAAACTTTTCAGAAAACCTTATAGTGAGAATTGAAGGAAGTTTGGCGGGCCCCAATCTATTGGAGGCCCTTTTAAGGGTTGCTGTCATAAAACATCAGATCACAGACATGGGCAAAATGTTTGGTCCATCAAAATAAACTATTTGGTAAATTTGGAAGAAGCAAGACAGAGGAGGCTATATGCAGGAATCCTTAGGTTTAAGCTTTTAAAAACTTTTTCAAGAAACTTTTCAAAGCCTACACTTTAAGACCTCATCACCACTTCGAGTTCTAACTAGTTACATCAGCAGGGGTTTAAGTTGTCTGGCACAGCGCCAGATTTCCTGCGTGGCGAAGTTTCTGTCCGGCACGGGCAGAAGTGCTCTACTGTGCGAGCATTTCATTCGCGTTTGCCCCTAAAAATGTATATATATGTGCGAACCAGGAAAATGATTTAGGCGCACAGTGTGCGAGTAAACACTACTGTTTACCATAATCTGCATCGGACGTTTTTTCATCGGTAATCGATCAAATAAATGTATTTTAAAAGTCGCTCCTTTGGCTCTGATACAGCCGTGTCCCTCCCTGCCTGCAGTCCCCACTGCACTGGACTTTGTAACAATGTCCCGCCTACAGCCCCCTCTGATTGGTTACACAGCGCAAGTGATAGCCAATCAACACTGACGCCTGTGCATGTTTTCACATCATGTCACATTGAGTCACAGAGCATAGACAGAGCGGGAGAGGCTCCGGTAAGCCAGCTGTAATTTTGAAGGTAAGGTAACAGAAACCAGACAGAAACGAAAGCTGCAGTAAAAATCCTCTATGCTGAAGTTTTAAAGTCACCACCACAACATTATATGATTAAATGGCACTGGCTTTTATATATTTTTAAGGCCTTTCTATGCAAATTACCACCGTATATTGCAAATTTGTTGGAGTGGAACTCAGGCACTTACATGACCCGTTCAGCTGAATTGCTGCTACTCAAAGTTCCTCGAGTCTGTACAAGTATTGGTAAGACTGCCTTTTGTTATGATGCTCCTAGCTCTTGGAACGCACTACAACACATCCTGAAATTAGACACACTCCCTTCACTTACAGAGTTAAGGACCTTAATCATAGATAACTGTGTTTCTAATTGTAATTGTTTCAGATGACTGTCTTTCTTGTTAAATGTAAATTGTTGTGTGTAATCACTGTCAATATTTTAATGGCTTGTCAACTCGATGGCACTGAAAATGAGGGTAACCTCAATGTCTCTTGCAAATAAATAAAGGTTATATATATGATCCATTTCAATGATGACACGCTTGCCCAGAGGCGAAATTTCGATGTAACTGCCTGTTTAATTCACATCAAGCTTGATACAATTTTGCAAACAGCCTAAATGATTTAGCTTCTAAAAATAAATAGCACCAAGGCAAAAAAGAAATGTAGGAGCTATAAGTCAAAAAGTCTGATTACCACGGAAAGTTTAATCTTTATTTATAAACTCATTTTGCTATAAAAGTTTAATCTGAAAAGTAACTATTAAAGCTATTAATGTAGTGACTAAGGTTCCTGCCATTCTCTTTATCTCTTAATCAGGCTGGATCAGATGCTTTTGGTTTATAGATAATTTAACATATTTATTAAAGGCATTTCAAGTGAGATTTGTGTTGGAGTTTGTGTTGAGTTGAAGTATCAGTCAAAATAACAACAATTAGATATTTATTCAAAATCATGCAGCCCTAATTAAAATCCTACTACCAGCTAAATTTACTTAAAGTATTTGTTCCTGAATTGTGCAGCAGTTTGTAAAGTCTGTTTTAATATGAGAGCTATACATTAATTGTCAATAATCTGTCTGATGTTTTATAATGACGATTGAAATATCACTATGATGGTAGGCCTACATGTGATGACTTAACCGTGCATAACAGTCACGCATAATGACAGCTGTTCTGTTGGAGAACCTTGCTGGTGTGAGACAGTCTATTACATTGCACTTCTCTGTTGTATTTGTAACTGACAGATCTAATGAGTGGCGGAGCGGGCACAAATATTGATATGCAAACTGACTGGAAGGTGTGTCTGCATCAATTTATGTCTCACTGTGGGAGTTTAAACAAAGCTTGTGCACATGCACCCAGCTCCACAATGACTGAGATGTAAGTGCGCATGAGGCTTTATAAATCCATAAGCTCCATAAGTTTAACATCCAGGTGTAAAGGGACCTTCAGATAACTTTACCAGTCAGTCAGTCAGTCAGTCAGTCAGTCAGCAGGTCAGTGAGCACACTAATGGGGGTCCTGAGTGTCGGAGTCTCTGTAACCATGGCAACGATGAAGCTGAAATTCTTTTGGTTGTATATTTCTCATGTCCCTCCGAACATGTGAAAACATGCAGTAGAACAGGGTGTACACAGAAATACAGGACAAGTTGTGTCCCGTATTGAATCAGTAAAGGACAGTACATTTTATCTTTCAATATGGGACGATCCCATATTATACAGCGCAGGTGGCAACCCTGCGTCAGTCACATTACTTATCCTTAGTTTTTTAACCTTACTGAAAAGCTATTTGACTCAGAAAGTAGTGACAGTACCACCACTACTGAAATGGAGTTGAATTAGTAATGTTGCTACTTGTAGCGATGCTACTACCTAACACATACACTGACAGCCACATACACACAAAGCTTGTTTGTCCAGAGTCCTGTGTTACACAAACATTAAACTAAATTTAAAACCATTGTAGAAGTATTAAAACTGTAATACTCACCACCTGCATCAACCCACTCGAGCGCTACCAGTGAAGTTCTTCTTTTGGCTTCTTGAAGACAAATGCTTGTTTGTTTTATTTATTCTTACACCTTGTCTTAACTAAATGCAAGACGAGCAAGCATCAGTTTGATTGCATTGTTTTCTAGTGGAATATTCCAATTGACCACGAGTAATGCAGTGCTGAGCAGCACAACAAGCCCAACTGTTCTGAGCGTAAGTTTTGTCAGATGGCATATGCTGGTATTTTCAGGTGAATGGCGAGACACATATCCTGGTAATTTCTACAAAGTGGGCTACATGTTCAGTTGCAAGCTGATTTACAGCTGAAGTCTGTGTTTTTCTACATTAGTGCAGGTAAAAGAAGTTTACCTGTTGACCTGAGCTGTTTGCAGAGGTGCAGTTCCAGCGGATGTCTTAGTTACAACATGAAATGTGAGATGTGCATATAGTATGTAGCTAAACTCCGCTGATTTTCTACCCGGAAGTATTTGTCTATGTCTGCATTATTACTTTTTGCTTACTTGGGTGATGCTTGTTTTTGATCACGTGATGTCAACCACATGGTTCCAAACTTTTTTTGAGTCACAAACCCCCACAGCCCTTTCAGATAAGCTCCTTTATTGGCTCCACCTGTCATCTTCCAAATATGTTTGTTTATTTGATTTGAACAGGATTTACTTAACTCTGTAATTAAATATTGATACTTCTGCTGGTTTTGAAACATTCTAAAACATTCTACTGAAGAAATGGTTCCTATAAAAACTGTGAGGTCTGTGGATCCAGATTCATGTTGGTATTTACAAATGACATCTTTTTTTATGCTGTGAACACTACCAACAAAATTCCATGTGGTTGCAGCAAATGTTTCAGAAACCGATTTTTTAGAGCCTTCACTACCCCTCTCTGCATGGTTAGAGTGAGAAAAAAGTTTTTTGTCTTGACTGTGAATGGGATATATAATGGATCTTTAATAAATTGTGTCTATCCCTGCTGTCAGGGTAGGTAGTCTGGCAAAAAGATTAATTTTAGGTCCAGGGGATTTAATTAGCACTAAGCCTTATGACTATACCAGCTGCTAACAGATGTTTAATGTCTTAGTTGTCATTTGATAAGAAAATTTCCATTACAGTCTCTATAAAAAGAGTCTCTACTCTGCGATGCTCTCACTCTGCTCTCACGTCTCTGCTCCTCACTGGTTTCTACACTCAGGCTGGCTCATATTACATAAGACTCGCATTCTTGAAGATTGGCCAATATCAGAATGATGAATGACAACCTGTGACAGTGACACTACATGACAGTGCTTATTTGCTTCAGCTCCAGGTTGCAGTGTAGTGCAGGGCTCTTATAAAAAGCAAGCTGTGATCATTAGATATTCAGATTGGGCAAACAGGTAGAAATATCATTGATTCAGTGGATGTGCCTCATGTGCAGTATTTCTTCTTCAGGTGTTTTTGACATTAGCTACATCAGCTTGATCACTAAGCGTGAAGATCAGGAATGTGGAGTATTCCTTGTAAACACAGAGAATACAGAATCAGCTGAGCCAATCACAGTGAAGCATGACAACAACATCTCAATAAATAGCAGCTGTGGCTCAGGAGGTAAAACAGGTCATCCACCAATCAGAAGATAGGCGGTTTGCTCCCTGGCTCCTCCAGTCCACATGGTTAAGTGTCCTTGGGCAAGATACTGAACCCAAATATGCTCCTAATGGCTGTGTGTGTGTGTGAATGAGTAGCAGCAGGTGGCATCATGTATGCTAGACTTGGCCACCAGTGTCTGAATGTGTTTGTCTGAATGGGTAAATGTGACATGTAAAATTTTGTTTAGTGGTCAGAAGACTAGAAAGGTGCTAACAAATGGGAGTCCTCTTATCCAATGAAGCATTGGCTTCTCTAGGAAATCATTGTGGTCTGGATTATGCAGGATGATGGTGTATGCTTTACCGTTAATTAGTACAATGATGGGCACTTTGCAACAAAAATTGTTTGGTGAGGCAATTTATATGACCACATCAAGCTAACAATATCTCAGTCATAATTCTTTATTTTATTTTCTAAATGTTAAAATCATATCTTAAAATATGAAACAGCAGTGGTTCTTCATATTTCAGTCAAAGAAGAAAAGATGAAAGTTGGAAAAGAGGAGGACTGGATTAATGAGCTCTATTAATCTGAGATCTCGTGCATAAATGGAGTTGTGGTTATTCTGTAGCATTCTGGAGTCATTTGCATGTGATTTAACGAAGGTAAACGGAGTGGACAGTAGTGTATAATGTCACTGCGCTCTGACACAGCACTTGTCAAATCACAGGCTGCAGATTTATTAACATATGGTGTCCTGCAACCTTTAGATACTGCAGGGATTTAATGAACTGACAGAGAAAGTTCTCATACAGTATAAAGCAGCTGTGACAACAGATACTGTAAGAATCAACCATATTCATTTATAAATATAATGCAGACTGATATACCAGCATTCCTTATTTAAAAAAAGGTTAGTGGAGTGTTAAATTAAATTAGTTTATTTACTTTATTAGCAATGATTCAACTGATTTCAGTGTCAGGAAAATTTGAAAATACAATGTGCTGTCATGAAAATAGGGCCCTTTTGAGCTGTTAGGAGCCATATTGGACTCAGGTATCAAGTTTGAGGTCTGTGGATCCAGATTCAAGTCGTTATTTACAAATGAAATCTTTTTATGCTGTGAACACCACCAACAAAATTCCATGTGGTTGTAGCAGTCTGGATTTTTAAAGCCTTCACTACCCTCTTTGCATGGTTAGAGGCTAAGTGGGAAAATGGTAATGGATATTTTATTAATTGTGTCCATCCAGCTGTTAGGACGAGTAGACTGGTAAAATGATTCATTTTAGGACCAGGGGATTTAATTTGCACTAAGCCTTATGACTATACCAGCTGCTAACAGGCCATACACATGCTGTTTGTCTTAGTTGTTAATGAACAAGAAAAAAGCCTTTCACAGTCTCCATAAAAAGAGTCTCTACTCTGCTACACTCTAACGCTTCTCTCACATCTCTGCTACTCACTGGTGTCTGCACTCAGGCCAGCTTATATTGTATAAGACCAGTCTTCTTGAAGATAAAGCAGCTGTGACAACAGATGTAAGAATTAGCCATATTCATTTAGAGATATAATGCAGACTGCTTTAGCAACATTCTTTATTTAATCAGTATTGTGTCTGTGGAGCGTTTAATGAAATTAGTTAAATAACTTTTTGGGCATCATTTTAGTGTTTCTGCACATTTTCTCCAATTATTAATTTTGCTCTTGTAATAAAAACACCAGAGTGTCAGTTGAGTGACATTGTGCCAGAGACAGACACAGTTACTTCCTGCTGTTTGGCTCTCTCCTCCCACATGTGCACCAGAATACCACACAGACTAGCAAAGCTGTTTTCAGCTCTACAGAAATAGAGTCTGCTGTCACAATAATGGGGCCCTAAGACTTTTGAGCTGTTGGAAGTCATATTGCACATAGGCATCAGGTTTTAGGGCAGGACATCCACCAGAAGCAGCACCCACTATTTTGTGATAATGAGATAACCCATTAGCGCCAAAACTCACAAGTACCATGCCATTTATTTTGATGTCAGTGTTACTGTGTAAAGATTCTTCACATAAACAGTCATAAAAGCCAGGAGGACATGTTCTCCAAATATTATACTGATACTGTATGAGGAAAAATGCCATCAACACAGTTACATAGCTACAACAGAAAGTATATTAAAGGAATACCACAAAATAACCATTTGTATAATAATTACTCACCATGTGTCATGCTGAATTTGTGAAGAAAGCTTTGATTTCCTGGCAAGCCTCCACTGTGGACAGAGAATCCTATAAAGGCAAGCATTCTTCAGGAATTGAAATAAACAGGGTCCACATTTAACAACAGCCAAACTATATATGTTTATAAATTCTTTCATACTTTTTTGCTCAAACATGATTTAAAATACATCAGCACAAACAGTCTCATGCATGTCTGAGTAGCTTGCACGTTCTGGGCGCCCTACTGGTAGGTGAAAGTGTTTTATATTGTATATAGGATTTGATAAATAACAAAACTGGATACGTTTTGGCAAATCCACCAGATATATGATCAGTACTGAGGGAGAGAGGTGTGTGTGTGTGTGTGTGTGTGTGTGTGTGTGTGTGTGTGTGTGTGTGTGTGTGTGTGTGTGTGTGTGTGTGTGTGTGTGTGTGTGTGTGTGTGTAAAACTATTGGATATGAAGAAGAGAGAGGCAGTTTGGTAGGAGGAGCAGAGCACTTGGATGCCTTAAACATTTGTGACAGCTTTATGGTTGAACTTCCTGTTCACACCTACCAGTGCACAATGAGGTATCAGGGTTGTATGTGGGCCGTTTGAGAAGAGCCAGGCCTGACTGGTGATCACAGATCAGTACTCGCTAGTCTGTTTGACTTGCTCCTGACTTGTGCCATCACACAATAACCACACAGTAATGAAAGCTGGATTACAGGTAGAGTAGATAACTGCAATTTTTTTTTCATGTTGTCAGTATAAATGATGTAATTCTGATCCATGCCTTGTAGAGGGGCTCCACGTCAATACCTTAGATTTTAGTTCATGTGGGGCTTCGAAGGTACGCATTACTAAATACATTTGTGGTTTATTAAATTATCCCACATTTAACACACTGCAAACCAGAGGCCAGGTAGTATTCCAGCATAGTACTTGTTAGTCAGTTAGTATATTGAATGTATTGAAAGACATTGCACAGAGAGTTCATAGCTTATTGGAGCCCAGGGTTCATCTGTTGGGTTCATTCAGCCATGGTGACAGTCATCTCAGGAGCTCAAGGCAGCTACTGTTCTTAGAACTACATCCTGCAGCTTCTCCCTGTCAACTGCAAAGTGCATAATGGGAAACATTTGCCTTTCTACTAATTTAAGAACAATTTCGCTAAAATGTTTAATCAACACATTTTACATACACTTTTCATTCTGTCTATAATTGTAAAGATGTATGTTTTTATTAGTGTTATCTAGCACTATGGAAGTTTGTTCTGTCAATAAAGTCAATGTTATGTAGTCAATGAAACTTTAGTCACCCCGGAGAAGCTGAAGAAATGAACTGTATTCCAGATACTGACGCAAAGTGAAAAATTAAAAAACCTGATTCTTTAGATTGTGAAGTGTTGCAAAGCTTTCGTGAACAAGTCGGATGTGAGGATTAAAAAAAGGCACCTGATGGACGAATGTGAATATGTGTCAGTCCAATTCAGACTAACACGGTATTACTGACGGACAATGGATTATCTGTATATCTTGTACGTTTTCCTGTTACATATGTAATTGTGAGTAAGTTTTGATGGGAATATCTTTATTTGGGGATAGCAAATAAGTTAGGAGCCATAGCATAGTAAGAAGTCATACTGGGAAGAGAGATATCACTGTTCAGTTTGTAATGCAGAAGGACCAGGGCCTGTAGGACATCGTTCGTCTTGAGAAAATATGTCACTGGGGAATAACTTTATGTCCAGTGGGCTACTTCATTAAGTCCACTGTTGGAGAGAAGTGGCTGATGGCAGGATGATTTGGGGCTTAAATAACATCTGTATCAGTCTACCACTCAGAAACGCCAGTTATCAACCCAAACACACTCAATTTTTCTATAATCTAGAGAACATTTAAAAAAGTAGTTACTGATTGCTATTTAATAATTCAGATACCACCCAATGCATGTTGAAAGCTCTGTGATTTGGTGGACCCAAGCTGTACATGTGGTTTGGAGTGGACCCAAGACTGACAAGTACAATCCTATCTATTATAGCATGCCTGTCACTGTAAGAATATTCTTCCCATGATAGCTACATTCAGTGGCAAATATATCTGCCCCCTGGAGGGTATTTCCATAAAGATTAAATGTGAGGGTTAAGTAATACACACTAATGATATTCACAATGTACAATGTAGACAATGATGTATGACATTATGATAAAGCCTGGGGCATAAAACATTACCAAAAACAATAACTGACTGAATAAAAGCTAGATAGATGGCACAGAAGAATAAGACTTTTAATTTTACGGCATTAATTACATCAGCACCTGAATCATTCTGGTAAGGCTGGAGACTGTCCATGTAGACCGCAGCTTTTTGTCCTTGGCTGCAGCCGCCTTCACTCATCCAGACAAGTCTGAATTAATCTCAAACAAGCCTTAAGATTTACTGTTTTCCAGGAAGTTAATGCTCCCATTCCACTAGGTCTTTGAGGCTACCGTGAATGCGCTGTTTGTTATTAAAGGTACAGCATCAGGTTCACAACAAGGTTCAGAGTAGGAGATAAGTTGTGGCAGCAATTATGAATGTGTGGAAATTGCTGAAGGCATTTTGGAGAATTTGCCTGTGAAATTTTTGAAAATTATGCAAGGACTATCACAAGGGTGAACTTGCTGCTCCTATCATGGCAAAAGGTATGTCATCATGACAATTCGATTCTTTCTTGAAATTTCCCTGGCAGACTACTGTCATTTATTTGGAAACATGATTCATAAGCTTGAGCAACCACAGTTTGTTTGTGCAGTTAGGTATTCCCAGAGATGGGCTCTTCAAATCCCTCAAATAAGCCACAAATGCATGCTGCAACCAGCAGCCCCAGCGGTCACTGTCAGTTGGTCAGTCTGACAAAATCAATGGGAGGGGTCAATGGGAGTGGCCAATTACAAATAGGTGCATGACTTTCAAATGGATTAACAGACTTGCCCCAGATTTTGTGGAAAGATTGGTTAAGAGCCAAAGGACTTATGCATGTGTTGAAGTCTTTGCTTTAATCCTTGCATTTGTTTTGTAGCCTTTTTGGAGGGAATCTGCCTTTATTTACAGCTAGTAGATCATTTGTTTCTAAACATGTGTCTAAATGTATAACATGTATTTTACTGTTCAGTTATATGAAAAGTGCTTTTCCAAAGTTGCATCAGTTGGCTAACAGGTCCTTCAGTGTGTCCTCTAAACTAAGCAACAAAACATGTTGTTGGTGGCTGTCTTTAAAAATGACATGGTGTTTTATAATCAGCCCCATCTGCAGACATTAGTGTGAAATGTTCATGATTTTAACTATGCTGACAAAAGTCCCTTAACCTTAATAAAGTACTTACTTTAACTAGAGTGCAGCATGGGCTGCATATTTCTGTCCGAACCCGACCGAGCCCGAGAGAAAAGTAACCGAACTCGTCCGAACCTGACAGTCATTCTGTTTTGTTATGTCCGAAACTGAACCGAGCCCGACATTTTTTTTATTGTGGGTGCTCCGCGGAGAGGGAGACCTCCGTGTTTGAGACGGGAACGGGCAGCGGGAGGTGCGAGGCTTCCAGCAAGGGAAGAGGGAGAAATATAACAAAATAAGATAAAATAGGAAAAACCTGTCTCCCTCTTTTATTTTCAGCGTTTAATCAAGGCGGAGGCAGGCGGCAGGAGATCCGAGGCTTCCAGTGAGGGGAGAGGTAGAAACAAACAGCCAGTGTGTGTGTGTTCTGTTCAGGTGTTGTCACGTAAATAACAGTCCCCAAGCAATAAACAGGACAGACAATAGGATTTTATTTAGGTTTACACTTCATTTTCGCTGTAAGCTGACCGAATCCGACCCGAGCCCGAATACAATTTATACATTTTTGACCGAACCCGGCTCGACGGGCTCAGATCGGGTAGCCACACTCTAATTTTAACCCAGCTGTCCTCATACCTGAGCCTTACCAAACCTCAACCATAGTGATTTTAGCCTAATCAGACATCATAAAACTGATTTATTTTTGCAATGGCTTTGGAAGGCACAGAAAAACTATTCTGTGGTGCCTATGTGTCAATCTAAAGGACAGTTATAAACAATTTATTTTGCCATTTCATTTGGAGGCTGTTTTTAGATATGCCCAGCTTTGGTTAAGGTTTGGTAAGCAAAAAAACTACTTGGTCAGGGAAAGATTGTGATTTAGGTTAAAATAACCATTGGGAAAGGTTATGGAAAGACCATGGTTTGGGTAAAAAAAAAACAAAAAAAAAACTTGGTTATAGTTAAGGAACAATTTGGTAATGGTTTAAAAGACACTGTGACAAACAGGACACAGTCCATCAAACTCACAGACTTTTTCACAGAGTATAAAAACGTTTTTCCTCCATCCCGTCATCCTTTTCTGACCATTCAGTATTTATCATGTTATTTGTCGAAATATTTTTATTTTACAGTGCAAAGTTTTTTACACCAACCCTTATTGTCGACTAATTAACAAGTAAAATGATCCTTGCTCAGAACACCTGTAAAGCAGACTGATTCATGCAAAGTTGAAAGTCCCAGTGCTGTTATACAGTATATCAGCACTAATGGAATGCCTCCTGTGCAATCAAATTGCTTGGTTTGAACTAACTGTTGTATAATAAAGGCTCTATTGTTTGCTTTGAAATGTAATGTAGTATTATTGCAACCTTGACTTATTCAGATGAAATCTTTTTTTGTTTGCTTACATCCACTTAATGAATCAGGTTCTTGAGAGAAACCAGGTGAACGGAGAATGTGTTTGCATGCACTGTAGTTCATATTGATCGACAATGATAATTATTGATAGTTTTTTTTTTTATAAGGACCAGGAGAAAATAAATATATTTTAACAAATTTATTTTAAACTCAGTAGCTTTTTTTCTGATTGCAATCACAGTCATCAGTCAAGGCACATGGAAGAAAATGTAATGTCAACCCAACCATTAGAAAACACTCAAATAAATGAACATACACAAGATGGTATATAAACTACTACTCGACTATTTCCTCGCTATGCTTGCTACTCACTCCACGCTGTGTTGTGTTCAGTGTTGCCAGATCTTGGGAGAGAAACAAGCAACCAGGACCAGCAACCAAAATTACTTTACAAATACATTATA
This sequence comes from Epinephelus awoara, assembly GCA_035609425.1. Classification (NCBI taxonomy): domain Eukaryota; kingdom Metazoa; phylum Chordata; class Actinopteri; order Perciformes; family Serranidae; genus Epinephelus; species Epinephelus awoara. Next base: position 4,119,568 of record CM069297.1, read on the forward strand.
TTTACTGCCCGTGAACTCTATCAAACCAACTAACCGACCAAAAACGTGGAAAGAATAAATGATTGAATGAAAATTAAAGTAAAGAAGTCGCATATAACGAGCCATTTAACTTTCACTTTGACAGTGCTGGTATGCTGAACAACATCTGAACGATGCGTGCATATTTCACACAGAATCTGAATCTGCACACCCTCTCGGAGTCGAATCTTTTAATGCTCTCTCTTTTTACAAATATTTATTATATTCTTTCCATATTTCGCCCACTTGTTAGCAAAATAGTTAAAGAACTCCATTAATCACGCAATTTAAATGTGTAAAGTCTCATTGGCTGACTGTCACCTGTGTGTATGCAGAGAAGGAGAGGGGCAGAGGAAGAGGAGCTGTGGAAACATCCAGCAGTCCGACATACTGTCATGCGTTTAAATAACTTATTAGACGGATATATATATAGAGAAGGTGACGTTTAGAGAGCAAGCCCTAATAAGCAGCTCCACTTTAGAAACAAGCCCAAAACATCAACCCCCAACTACCAATATTTGTAAGCGACTTTACAAAAAATACAAGCCCAAAGTTGCAGCTTATAAGTGGACCTGTGTTCACACACGAGGATGGTGCAACCAAACCTGACGTTGTTAGTTGTTTGCTCCATAGATATCATATACAGTAGATACCTCGTTGATGCCATCTTGGGGAGGTCACAGCCGGCTGGCTAGTACTGTTGTGTACGGAGATAAGTCTTCAGCAAACTTGGCGTGCTCACTCAAAAGTCTCAAAGTGTAATTGGGTGCTGGTCCAAAAAAATTACAGGTAAATTACAGTATGAAATTCTCACCTTTAAGAGGCAGTGCTAAGGGACTAAAAACAGACAGCCCACCCCTATTACCCACAGCAGGACGAAAGTCATCAGTATGGGAAAGGCTACACATAATTGTGTAGCCACTTGGGAGTTGAGAGAGATGAGCACTGCCTCTGCACAGAGCCGACACCATCTTGGATCCTTATTTAGTCAACGATCATCAAAAAAAAAAGCCAATTGCCTACATACTTACACCTTAAACACATCATGCACACACTGATGGAAGAGACTTTTGCAACAAAATAGGACAGCAGTCAGAACAATTACTGAGGCACAACTTTGGGGTCCTCAGTGGTAGCCACAGTCCTGGTTTGAGTTAGTCAAATCAAATTTTGCAGTCATCATACTGGCAGTTGTGTTGTCCAGGCAACAAACCTCTGTGCAACTGCCAGGACATACTGTACCAGGACACACTCTCTGTCAAAACATGACATGGGGAATTTTAGAATTTTAGACTAAAAAGACTGTAACATTAAAAGATGCCCACTTTATTTGTTTAACTCAGACCGCTGACGCCTTAGATTAGTTTAAGATTAATTTAAAGATTGCATTTTTCCACAAAACACAGAAGTTAGTAGGGGAAAGCCTCACATTCAGTCTCAACATTGTCTTTCTGATACATCCCATACAAATACTGAGCCTTTTGTTACCCTAGCCTGTCCATTTCACTTACCATGGACAGTATGTAGGAAACAGCAAGTTGCCAGGAGATTAAGCCAATCCTCATAGAACACACAGACACGCACACACACACGCACACACACACACACACACACACACACACACACACACACACACACACACACACACACACACACACACACACACACACACACATCAAGGCCTGAAAAAACACATACCAGTAAAATAAAAGCAGTGTAGAGTAACCCTTGTTTTCACAGTTTGCCAGCAGGTTCCAGGAATTAGTCTTGCATCAGGTCTGCCATTTTAGAGCTTGACAAACTGACAGTACACTGGTTTCTAATTTGACAGTTTAGACCTATGGGTATTTTTCCCCTCCCAAAAGCTCTTTATGGACAACTGGCTTGTTCTTGCTTTTGTCTAATTTTGTCTTCTATGACAGCCTGCCTTTTCCTTTAATCACGCTGAATAAAAAAGTAAATCAGCCCATTGAAAGGTCCATGTTCTAGAGATCCATCTGTCAGATGAGAAGAACACCTTCCATTCTACATTTGGGTAAAGTCTGTTGAAGCCTGTCCTACTATCTACATAGTAAATTTAAATTTTCATCCGTGCAGATATACATACTGTTCTATGGCATTTAACTGGAACATTGATGGAAACTTGGCATTCTGCAGAATAAAGATTACTTAACTTTTATGAACCAGACAAAATGAAGTTTAAAAAAGCAAAAGTCAAGATATGTTATTCTAACTGCTGCATAATGTGGTCCACAGTGCACTGGAACAGGGCTTACATATGACATGAGCAAACCTCTGAAGAGAATGTCATACAGTAGAGAAACAAGACTCTTTATACTGCTAAATATATCCTTGTCCTTCCTTTTCTGGTTTTCTTTTCAGGAATGAAGTATTGGCCTGAACTTCTCCATTCTTATGCTGTTATAATGATGTCACTGTTACTTTGGTACCACACAGTCTTTTACTAACAACAACCAAAGTAAGCTCAATTGAAGAGTCAAGGGGATCCCTTTTCTAGAATTGTAAAGAATAAGTGTTGCGTGTGTATTTGTGTGCATGTGTGTGGCCTTGTATGTAAATGTGTACTGACTGAACATTCATCTGTCGTGTTAAACACGCCATGTAGTGGCTATTGTGCTTCAAAATTATAGCCACCACCCCAGCAACAGAAGAATAGTTTTACCATACTTTTGTTGTAGATCCAGGCATCATGCGTTCATTGTTTAAAAGTAATACACTCAGATATGTCAATTCAAATTTGTGTGTGTGAAAGAGAGAAAAAAGTTGGTATTAGATGTATGGAAGATGCAACAAAGCAGTGAGAAGTTGCTTTGTCTATGTTAAGACTGTCAGAGGTCCTGGTGTAATTCAAATGCTGATTGTTGAGGCCTCAGTTGTAAATGTCTTCGCAGACTTGGTGAAAGTCTCCCTCTCTCCTTTGTTAATGCTATTTTCCTCTGAGTGGTATATGTCCTCATAATTAAGACTCTGACACATCTTCTAAGTTTTCATTTTGTGACTGATGCATCAGCAGATCGGCAAAGATTTAGTATGCCCAGACTACTGTGTATAAGACATTTATCAGGAGAAGTTCAAAAACATGGAGGATCCCTGACAAAACCCCTTCACAGTAATATTCTGTATATCCTGCTGATTATTCTGAGAAATTTTCTGTCAGGTACTGAGACGTCCTCCTTGTCTCCCGCAGGCTGCAGCAGGAAAGCTCTCAGTGGATGGGTTGCTGCAGATGTCCAGCTCTGAGTTGCAGGACACGATGCGACGCCTGGGCTCCAACTCAGAAGATCGTTCTCGCCTCACTGCCGCCCTCTCCTGTCTGAAGAGTGCTAATGAAACAGGTGAGCCAGGAACTTGGCTGCCCTGTATTCTGTGAAGGGGTCATTCACAAGCACTGCAAAAAACAAAAACAGAAATGCATTAAATAGTGTTTATAAGTAATTAGTAATTCATTTATTCAGTTTAATCTTTACCATGATAAGTGATTATGTAATGTATTTAACAGCCATCTTGGTTTTATGTTTTACACAGGGTTTCAAATGGGAATTTTCAAATATGTTATATATAACACCTTTTGATATTATATTTTAAATCAGTACAGGGTTACCAACCCAGTATAGCAGCAATCAGACTCTCAGAGCCCCACAGTCACTGTGTGTCATTTATAATAGGTTTTTAGTAGTCTGAGTAAGTGAAAATGATTTAAGAAATTTGCACCACTTCCATAGCACTTTTAAAATATCTTAGTCACATGAATTTTGTTCCCCCAGTGCTACAGTCTTTTACTACAAAATTCCCTCATTGGTATTTTTTGTTCAGCACGTGAAAAAAACAAAGCAAGTTAAGAAAACATGATCAAAGTAACAACAAAATACAGAAACACACTGCAAATACAGAAAAGACAACCAAATATAGAACAGGCACAATCATTTTTTAATTACAAAACAGTTACAGTTACAATTACAAAACAATTTAATTCACTTATTCAATTAACATGTTATTATTATCATTATTATTATTATTATTATTATCATTATTGTTATCATTGTTTAAACATTCTTATTACATGATTCAGATAATAAGTATAATTTTTTGAATTGGTAATCAGCAAAAGTCTAACTAGGTTAACAGATATCTGCAAAAATATCTGAGTTATGCACTCAGAATGTCAAAACAAACAACCAAACAAATAAAAAAACAACAACCACTCAGCAGGTTTGGCCATGAAATCACCAATTGCAAATGTTAACTAAAGCTTTCTTAAGAGTTGTGAGTATACCTATAACCTGTTGCCACTGGGCCAGGCCACATATTGTACTGTATAGATTTTCACATGTATGCTATGACACACCACTGTATGTACCCCTTAAATCTGGTGACACTATAAATGTAGTACAGCTCCTCAACTGTTTTTACAACTTCAAGAGCTGGATGAAACAGAATATTTTGCAACTAGATGAGTCCAGATCTAAAGTTGTGTTATTGGGCTAACCTCCTTGACAGCTTCTCTATCATATATACTGGGATTTTTCTTATCTTATGTAAAAGAGTCTACTTGTAGTCAAGGGGTTATATTTACCTACCATTTGACAATCGATTATTCAGGGTGGTACAGTCCTGTCTCCTTCAGCTGAGGGCAATAACTAACTATAATTTTTAACAGTTGCAGAGCTTGAGAAAGTAGACCGTGTCTTTTTTTTTTCTCTCACTGCCGTGATTCTCTTTATCAGTCAGTCAGTCAATTTTATTTATAAAGCCCAATATCACAAATAACAATTTGCCTCAGAGGGCTTTACAACATACGACATCTCTCTGTCCTTTGGACGCTCTTTACTCCAAACTAAGCCATCAGTCAGCTGCTCGCCTCCAGCTGATTCAAAACACTGTTGCTAGGCTTTTAACAAACTCTAGGAAATCAGATCACATCACTTACATTCTTGCATCTTTGCACTGGCCCCATTTGAGTTTTAGCTCTCAGCTTTCCCCACAGTAAGAAAAAGCTAGTACAATACATAAAATGTTATGTGATGCATTACAATATACGTATGTGATGCACCAGCAATAAACACTTCTATATATAAAACTACTAAACTACTATAAAATTAAGAAGACTGGTGACTCAAAGTAGTGCGGGTCAACATGCAGACCAATCAGCCACAACTGGAGTCTTGCTTAATCATCCAGCAGTAGTTAATAAAACATCACTATGTGTATCTTGCAATTTTTTGTTATTCGAAAAAAGTTGCATTTTGTGTCTTGTTTGTTACTTTGAAAAATGTTTACAATGTTTTTATTCCGTTTTGGTTTCATACTTGTATGCTTGTTTTCACTGTTTTGTTCTGTGTTCTACTTTCAAATTCTTGCTAGATATTTTAGCATTTTTGCAGTTCACTCTGTTTGTTTTACTATCAAGCTCTTTGTAATTTCTTTTTAAAAAAACACAAAAATAAATAAAGCTATAATAAAAATAATTTTATGCTGTAATGGTACCCTGACTCTTTAGTTTCTATGCACATTAAAGTGTGTACTACACTTGACGATGTGAAGGAAGGTATTAAACTGTTGTAGTAAAAGTAAACTTAATTCATTTTCAGATGGGACTACATTAGATTTGAATTGATGTGCTAATTTGATGAAATTTATATTTAAACCATCTCAACCATCTTCTTGTAATGTGTGACAATGTGTACTCCATTTGTGTACTACTCTTTCATTTATCATCTTTGCTTTTTATGCTTTTGCTAAGGAGGTGACCCGAGGCCCAACTCAGGTTCCTGCAGCTCTGAGCTCCAACAGGACAGTGATGCGTTCTCTCCCATTCGGCCCCCCTCCAGCCCTGATAGTTCCCCCAACCCTGTGCAGCCCACCAGCACCCATGGCCGCTCCATCTCCATATCAGCTGTACCTTTTTCAGAAGAACAGAGACCTTGCATATTAACTGAGGACGCCTTCGCCCCAGAGCCAAGCACTCCTCCGGCCACTCGAGCCTCAAAGACGCGCACTGCCAAGCCCTCCCACACACCACCGGCATCTTCCCGCAAACTGCTGCAGCTCCTCCCCAACATCGCACTGACAAGAAGCAAGAGTCATGAGTCACAGCTGGCCAACCGCATTGAGGAGCCTGCTACACACAAGTGGGTTGTAGAACTGATACTGCAACTGTGTTTTTATGGTAAAGATGGTGAATCCGAGTCTGCTGTTGGAATATTTGCCTTACCTTTCAACTGCTAAACACCAACTGAAATAACATAAGTCACTGTACAGAGTGGGGGTGTAAATCACTAGTTTCATCACAATACAATGTCACATCAAGTTTTTGGACAACAATATGGTATTTCCTGATATCACAAAGTCTTTCACAGTATTATTTCAGTTCAGTTCAATTCAGGGGCCTATGAGCAGTATGAGACGAGTTAATATCCTCATTGTCTTTTTCTTGCAGCTGATGCCAAGTGTGACATTGTTTTTCTGAATGAACTTTAGCTTAGTGCCCAAAATCACACTGGACTGGATATATCTGTGTGTAAACCCCGAGTTCAAGATGAGAGTACAGAGAAGGATTTTTATATGAAGTTACTCAAAAGTCATTCATTTTTAGACATATTTGTGGCATATCAAAAAGATAACTTAAGAATTAACACAGAGACACAGGGCCCCATTTAAAGAAAGTATAGAACATGGTTTAAAGTGCATGGTGCAGGTGCATTTAGAACGTGTCCAACTCAAGCAACTTTTGCTAGTTAAAATAATCATAATCTGGGTGAAAAGTAAGTCACAGGGTGCAAAGAGGTTGTATTTAGGCCCTTAATTAATCATAGGTGTGTTTTGGGTGTAACAGCAGAGTGTCATCTCATTACCTTTAAAAGTCAGGTATGCCTGTACTGCTATTTATATGGTGGATTTGCCAAATTGAAGAAGCGAGCAGTTTTCTGCTGAGAATAACGTAGTAATAGCAGTGATGTCACTGCAGCAAAAACTGTGGCATATTTGAGCAACAAAACTAAAAACTGTAGTTATAAACTTGACAGAGAAAATGGAAGTTATGCTGCTCCTCGTGTAAATGCACACAGATAGTTGGACAGCAGCTCTGCAGCTCTGCTCTGATCTCTGCTACGTATACATACCTGTGTGTGCAATAAGTTTGTGTATGCACCCTCCTATGTAGGCACCTCTCTGACTTCAGAACAGGTTTTTGTTGGTCAAAGGCACAATCACGTTCGGCTGCCTCAAAATAGCAACATGCCAACAATGCACCCGACCACACCACATTTTAAGACCTACACACCCATGGGCCCACAGATGGCCACAGAAACTTTTGCTACTGACACAACATGGGCTGTGAAAATGACAACTGTGATAGTGTGAAACTAGCAGTAATGCTTTGTGTTGGATTTAACACAGGGGCCCACAGTGTCTTACAGTGTCATCAGCCTAAAATGTCAGCTTTGCACATAAGCTGTTTTATGATACAACAGGCAAATTCCCAATTAATTTACAAGTCATGCTCCCTGGATTGAAACTTTTGATTTTAATTGAGTTCATGGCCTTTTTTTCCTTAAGGAAAAACTTTACATTCTAGCCCCAAAACTGGTAAAACTGCAAATAACAAAATTGTCATTAAGTTGTGGGTACTGTCCAACACAGTTTCCAAGGTCAGGGCTCTGAATTAATGTAGTTTGGCATGTTTCACATGTATAAATGAAAGAAGACAAATCAAAACCATATCTATTCCTGACTGTTACACTATGTTTTACCTGCTACCAATGACATAACAGTTCTTTTTTTCAGCACTTTGCACTGTGCAGCTGAACTGTCGTATGACAGGTTGAAATGAACTGCTGTATACAGTAGTTGTATGTTGCTCTCTCTCCTTGCAGAACCTGTAAGAAGAACAAAGTGCTGGGTGCAATTCATATCAATGGCTATGGGTACAGTCCTGAGGACTCAGCGCTGCGCTCTCCCCTGCTGTCTGCCCGAACACCTGGCCCTGTCCCAGCCTCAGCCCCCTACATGATGCCTGCCACACCCAACCTTTTGGAGAGTAAGTGCCCATAACAGATACCTGCCTGGATTCCTGCTCTCAATGGGCCTCATTCACTAATATGTGCGTGGAAATGTTCTTACCTTGCGCACAAAATAAGTGAAAAAATCACCATGGGATTCATGACACCTGCGCAGCGGCCAATTTTGTTCTCACCACCTTGCGTATGTGTGTGAATCAGAATCATTCAAAATTGACAGGCACGTGCTCGCAATTTGTGATTAGCATACTACCATGCCCCCATTTCTCCATATAAGGAAACCGCTTGCCTAGAGTTGATTCATGAATGAAGGAAGCGGTTACGCGAGGAGAGAAGTAGTAAACTTGCGTGTGTGGGCATGTATGTTATTATAGCGCACCTCTTGAGGCTCAGGGTTTGCATATGGTGTCATCAGCCATGTTTTAAGGCCATATCCCCGGTCACCCAAACAATATAACATTTTAGCATTAACGGAATAGAGACTTACTAAAAATACTAACTTAATACAATTGAAATAAAAGACTAGAAGAAAAGATGCTCACCAACAAGACATCCACTTCTCACAGCCCCTGCCTCCAAACACATTCCCACTGTACTGTTTTGCAAAGTAAATGAGTCGTGGGTGCCTCCTGGCCAGCGGGCCACAGCATTAAGGATATGGCAGTCGGTATTACATATCATCTGCATGTTGATGGAGTGTTTTTTCTGTTCATGTATTGCGTTGAGTCAATCGATGGAGCTTTGATGCGCACATGGGTACAGTCTATTGCGCCAATTGTATTTGGCATTCCAGCTATGCCATGGAACTCCATCTTCACATCGGTCTGATTATGTTCATCATATGGGAATTTGATATATTCAGGCAATAGCCTTAGGATGCCATTTAATACCCGTGGAATGACACAGCTCAGAGAGGGTTGTATAATCCCAGCCCGGTCTGCTATTTCTCTCTGAAATGTGGTATCTACCTGATGAGGTATCGGATGAGAACGGCGTATCGGGTGATTTAGATGCTCCAGAGAATCACATAGTTGCAGTAGCACATGCCTTGGCAATCGGAAACGGCTGATAAGCCATTCATTATTTTCCTGAACATGTTGTGTCGGTCCCTGAATACGCGCTCTCACCTCAGGGCACGGGCGGCAGAATCCTCTAGCAAGGCTAAATATGCCATTTTAACACTTGCTCAGGTGAATCAGAATCGTTTATAAACCCTGCATCCATTAACATGCGACCAATTAACCAATTGCCTTTGGCCACAGATGCGTAATTTCATGGCATAAGAAATTGTTGGGAGTGGGTGATCATTATGGTGGTCTGAGGCAGTTCTGAATTTGTTCGCAGAGTAAGAACAAATTCTGGTAACAAAATATTGATGAATCCTGGATTTGTGCGTCAAACGATTGTACACACAGTTTAAGCAAAGATTTGTGCGTATGCACTGTTTGTGAATGAGGCCCATTGTGTTTTTGACATACTATGTTCTAATGTTCTTCACAGGTGTGACCATGCACAGGAGTTCCCCTCAGACAATAAGGAGAGACATTGGCCTGGCTGTAACACACAGGTCAGTTACAGTCACCCTTATACCCCTCCTGTCTAGTTTAGAATTAAAGACTTCACAGGAAAATGTTAAAGTCCATGCACACAATGCTGTGGACACTCTGGTTATTGTGTCACAACATTTTTATTGAGTGTGGCCTGTGAGAGAAACGTTATACTTAAATTGATGTAGTGGTAATTCTGAATTGTTGGGTAATGACGAGGGTGTAGGTTTCGTTTTAAAACTGGGGAGTTCCCCTTTAATGGTTCTTTAATGGTTTTTCAAAGATTTAATACTTTTTTAATAGTTTAGGTCAGTGTTTGAGATGAAAGAAAAGACCATTTTTTGCGTGCTTCTGTAAACAAACATGTTCACATACTGTTGTGGAATTTTTCCAGCTGACTGACATTCCAGTGTCATCACTGTGGTTTCCTGTGAATTCCCTGTGCGAGTGTGACTGGAATAGACAGTGTGACTCTGAGAGGAGTCAATCCAAATTCACACTGAGCCCTCTGATGTAAACCACTGTGGAGCCAGTGTGAGGAGAAGGAATTTGAACAATGTGGAGCATTCAGTCTGTTTATCTTACTGACAGCAAGTGATTTACTATGAATCTGTCCTCAGCAGCTGCCTGCATTAAGGGGATTTGAATTGCATATTGTGGCCTTTTTTTTTTTTCAAGAAACCCACTGTAAATTTCCTGGTTATATTTCCCTTATCCTAAATGTGACCCAGCTTAAGTTAAGCAGAATGACAATGTTGTGTTTTGTGACCTTCACACAGTAAAATACAACAACTAGCAGAGCTACATAAAGCTGATGTCCGTCAGCCTGTCTGTGCCAACAGCTGCTGCGGCAGGTTGACATTAGATTTATGATTAGTTAAACCTACATTATTTGAGTGTTATCCACTGGAGGTGGTGGAAGCAAGGTTTAAACACTACAATAGTATTATTTTCACCATTTAAATAGATGCGACAGCAGACAGCTGCTTATTAACACCTCCAACAACATTGGGCCTCATTCACTAATATGTGCGTAGAAATGTTCTTACTTTGCGCACAAAATAAGTGCGTTTGCAAAATCATCGTGGGATTCATGACACCTGCGCACCGGCCAATTTTGTTCTCACCACCTTGCGTATGTGTGTGAATCAGAATCATTCGAAATTGACAGGCGCGTGCTCGCAATTTGTGATTAGCATACTACCATGCCCCCATTTCTCCATATAAGGAAACCGCTTGCCTAGAGTTGATTCATGAATGAAGGAAGCGGTTACGCGAGGAGAGAAGTTGTAAATTTCACAGTTTGTTAGAAGCATGGTGCGGGGTCTTACAGGAATGCCATGGGTCATTGCAAGATTGTGGAGGACACAGCATGCCAGGCTGATCTTGCACACCTTCTCAGGGGTATAAAGTAGTTTGCCACTGGCTGTATGCGATCCAAACACATCCAACGGCCCTGAAGCACGCCAAAAGTGCGCTCTATGGCGTGTGTGTGGGCATGTATGTTATTATAGTGCACCTCTTGAGGGGTTTCAGGGTTTGCGCATGGTGTCATCAGCCATGTTTTAAGGCCATATCCTCAGTCACCCAAACAATATAACATTTTAGCATTAACGGAATAGAGACTTACGAAAAATACTAACTTAATACAATTGAAATAAAAGACTAGAACAAAAGATGCTCACCAACAAGCCATCCACTTCTCACAGCCCCTGCCTCCACACACATTCCCACTGTACTGTTTTGCAAAGTAAATGAGTCGTGGGTGCCTCCTGGCCAGCGGGTCACAGTGTTAAGGATATGGCAGTCGGCATCACAGATCATCTGCACGTTGATGGAGTGATAGTATTTTCTGTTCATGTTGTTGTTAATATTTTAATTGTCACAATGAGGGTGAACGTGTATCAATTTCATGGTTATTTAATACATTTGGCCAATATGTAGAAAAGTAAATTAATGATTTAAAAAAATGTTAATTAAATTTCATTTTAATGACTTTGGTTTTATAGACTCTGCATATACTTAAGAGGTATGTGTTTGCATTTTCTAAGTCAGTTCGGCCTTCCTCGTTTGTGCGTACGCATGGTCTGAGGCAGTTCTAAATTTGTTCGCAGAGTAAGAACAAATTCGGGTAAGATTTGTGCATATGGCAGTTTGTGAATGAGGCCCATTATCATTATCTCTCCTTTCAGTCTTCATCAGCTCCTGAGAGAAACATCTGGCTCTTAGCTGCTCAACTGCAGGTGAACATGGTGGAGCAGTCTCTATCTGTGTCTGTCTGTTTCAGGGTGCTGTCTATTGACTAAGCAATGAATCCGCTTGTTTCAGCTCTACTGGACACATCGGGTTGGGAGTGAGTTACTGCCCCCAGCAGGAGTTCAACTGTCTTGTGGTCTTGTTAGCAAGTGAGGGTAGAATGGATTGAGAGACGTATCGGCGGTTTGGCAAGGCGTCTACTGTGATGTAGGTGCTGCGCTGGACTGTCATAGTGAAGAGAGATGATCCAGAGGGCAAAGCTTTCGATTTACTGGTCCATCTATGTCCCAACCCTAGCCTGTGGTCATGAGCTATGGGTAATGATCGTAAGAATGAGATTGTGGATACAATCGGCCAGAATGAGTTTCCTGCAAAAGGTGGCTGGGCTCAGCCTTAGAGATAGGGTAAGGTGCTCGGAGTAGAGCTGTTGCTCCTTTGCATCAAACGGGGCCAGATGAGATGGTTTGGGCATCTGATCAGGATCCTCCTGGGCGCCTCCCGTTAGAGATGTTCCAGGCATGTCAAACTGGTGGGAGGCCCCAGGGCGGACCCAGAGCATGCTGGAGTGATAATGAATGATATTTTGTCTGGCCTGGGAACACCCCAAGATCCCCCAGCAGGAGCTCGAAATTATTGCGAGGGAGAGCAGCATCTGGAGTACTTCGCTCAGCTTGCTGCCCCCACGACCTGGCCTCGGATAAACAGTTGAAAATGGATGGATGGATGGATGGATGGATGGATGGGGGGGCAAACTTGGGTCAGCGCCAACTTCAGATTCTAGTGGAGCTCATGCCGTAGACACTCTCATCATGATGGAAAGTAAGTTAATGAAACCCGGAAAAAATGTCCAGATAGGCGATAAAGGACTCAAAAATAAATGGCGTTGGGCATGGGTAGAAGAGATAGGCAACCCATTCCTCATCCCCCAGTTGCCTCACAGGTCAATGGTCAGGACCTCACAAAATATGTTGTATTATGACAATTATGACAAAACCTAACACATTTTATATCCAAAAGGCCAAAGGTCGACTTCACTGTGACATAATAATGTTCTGGATTAAACACCTTTCTGGCCGTTATTCAATGTCATATCTCAGGAACAGAAGGGAAAATATTTTGACAAAAGTTGGTGACTCTATTCTTGGGTGTCCACCTTGAAACTGTACTGATTTTATAGATTTTCTGTGCTGTTGGGGGGAAGATGGAAGCCAAGTCCCAACAGACTGAGCTACTGCTGCCCCAAAGATTTTCAGTCTCGTCATGTAAAGTACTTAGATACTAAATTCAGTTCTACAGTCACTGAATTTCAGGGCATTAGATGAATTGATCCAATTGAAATGTTAGAAGATAGTGTCATTATCATAAAGAAATGTTTTGGGGTTTTTTTTCTTTCTTTTTAGGTTCTCAACCAAGTCCTGGCTCTCCCAGACGTGCCAAGTGTGTCGCAAGAGCATGATGTTTGGTGTCAAGTGCAAACACTGCAAGTAAGAGACTGTAAATATAACCTCCTCCACTGTGTTTGAATATAGCACTACTTGTTATGGTCTCATTAGGGTACGTCATATCTATCTGTTCACAGGTTAAAGTGCCACAACAAATGTACCAAAGATGCTCCCTCATGTCGGATATCATTTCTCACATGTAAGCAACGCTCAACATCATTTCTTTTCTTTCACTCATCCTTTTTTAAATTGAATTGCCGGGATGTTGCACTGTGTTGTGTGCACCTTACAGATAAGAGCCCAAAGTGCACTTCTGGTGACTTGTAGTGTAAAGACATCTGGATGTCTAGAAAACCTCGTGATTTTTAGATAATTACCTTTTTCTCAACTGCATTTCAGTGAAAATATTTTCAACATGTGACAGGTTCTACAGGATCTCCTGGACATATTCAGCCCTGTACATACATCAAAGTGATACAAACGGGTTTACAAGTAAGAAGCCACCACAGTAATGGCAGCTCATTTTTCTGTGGTTGAAGGCGAAGGACAGCACACAGACTAGTTTGTTTCATCAGTGTCTTTTTATTTCAACAGCGTTGTGTTGAATTGGTCACCATTAGGATACAGGATCCACCTTCTTCTGTAGCAGAACATGTTTTAGAATACAGCTACCACAATATTTCTAATCTACACTCCCATGGCAGGGAGAAAGTGCATTGCAAAAGGCAAGGTTGCAATCTGAATCAATTGCTTAATGAATCAACACATGAAGTGCCTATCCCAGCTGACATTGGGCGAGAGGCAGGGTACACCAGACTATCACAGGGCTGACACATAGAGATAGACAACCATTCACACTCAAGTTCACACCTACAGATAATTTAGAGTCACCTATTAACCTACCCCCAACCTGCATGTCTTTGGACTATGGGAGGACCCGGAAAAAACCCACACTGACACAGGGAGAACATGCAAACTCCGCACAGAAGGGCTCCCTCCTGGGATCAAACCAGGAACCCTCTTTCTGTGAGGCGACAGTGCCTGTTATTATTTAGTTTTACATTTAAACACATTAATCCTGAAAAAAAAAAATCTAATTCTAAACTGATTTCAAACATATTGTTTTTTTATTTAGTTTTGACACAATATGTTTGAAATTATTTTAGAATTAGATTTTTTCCTGGATTAATGTGTTTAAATGTAACCACAAGATGGTGCCCTAACATGAGAATCAGGCATGCATGACAGCGCATGTAATACAGGTGATGACATCATTACCAAGGATGTGATTATCATATAGGATGCCTTGTTACGTTTTGACATGTTTGGAAATATATAAAAAGTGATTTGTCACCAGTTGCTTTGTCTAACCCTGATGGAGACACATGTAGCAGCTTAAACAGAAATAAAGGGAGCATTTCCACTCATGATTTGAATCATCTGCTTTTCATGGGCACAGTATGAATTTCCCTCTTTGTGTTTTTCCACAGTGTTTGTGTGCTTAGCTGTGGTAGTAACATGCACAAAAAGGAAATGACTGCTGAAGCCTCATTCAACTTATACACTTTGTGTTTTTTGCACAAACTTGTCACTAAGAGTGGAAGTGCATTAAGAAGGGATCTTGCAGTGACTAGTCGCTTCCAGCATGATTACAGGAAGCAACACTTGTTTCAGTGTACATAGGGTGCACTCTTTTCACTCTGCTGTTTCTCTGGCATAATGTATACAAGTATATATTATAACCAGCAGTAAATGAAAGGTTAAGTTCTCAGCTGTGAATAAATACGTTTGATTGAACACAACTGTTATGTGTAAATAAAGTCATTTTGTGCATTTTCGCCAAACAACCCTATCATGGGGGTTGGTTGGCACGATGTTAAAATGTTACAGTTGCAAAATGAAGTAACCAATAGAAACTATTTGAACAGTTAATTATATTAAGAACCAGAAAACATGAACATTCAGTAGAATATTTGTCCATTTTTAAAGCCAAAGAACCTGTCTTCAGTCTGGAGGGGTGGAGTCAGCTGTTGTCAAATGTAACATTAAAGCGTTAAAGCCTGTGTCTGTGCTGTGAAAACCTCTCTATGTTTTTAGCCACAACATAGATTTTTAACAGAGTTTCACCAGACCTCTGGGTAAGGTTGACCTAGTGGGTACAAAATAGTAGCTAAAGTTAGCTAACCTTAGCTAGTAATGTTAGCCAGTCAGCAGTGCATCCATGAACAGAAAATTATACTCAAACGCATTTACTCACCTACTCACTCATTCAATATTCTGATGATACTGGCTGCCTGCAGGTTCATCCAGCTCTTTAATGTTTTCACCTTCCTCTATATCCAGCTCACACAGTGTATGGATTTGTTACTTCCTGTCCTCCATCTGACTGTTGCGCCTCATAATAGTCATGATCACAAACAAGCTGTTGTTTTGGACATGTGCCAATCAACTTGCTCATGTTTGACCCAAATTTGTGATTAAATAATGTAAGCCAGGCACCATCACTCATTACAGACTTTCAGATCTTATTTCAAAATGTAGCTGATTCCCCTGTCTATTATGTAGAAGTAACACATTTCTAATATTTCTGTGACCTTCAAAAGACCAATTATAGCTGTCGCCAACCAACCCTGGTCTCTTTCAGGCACTTGTATATTGATTTAAGACAGACTTGAAAATGTGTATTTTATCATTAAATATTCAGTGTGTTATAAAGTTAGCTAATGTTTTATTGTGATTTGCAGTGCCAAGGATCCGGAGGGCAGAATCAGTGCCATCTGATATCAATAACCGGATTGATCACACAGCAGGGATCCCACTGCAGTTTGGTACTTTACCAAAAGCAATAACCAAAAGGGTGAGTACATGTTCCTTTTCTATTACAATATGTTCGGAATTTTGTTCCAGACTACTGTTACTGATTTTATTCTCAAGGTAATGCTGCAGGTAAAGATTAGATAGGTAGAACTGAGTGTCAGGGAAATAAATGGTATCATTAGAAGGTGCTTACCATTTTTTATATATATATATATATATATATATATATATATATTTATATGTGTGTGTGTGTTAGCAGGAGCCTATTCCCAGTTTAAACCAGCTGGACTCCAGCAGTAACCCATCATCAGCCACCTCCTCCACACCTTCCTCTCCTGCACATTTCCAACAGAATAACCCCACAAGTGTCAGTGCCACACCTCCACCCAACCCGTCACCGCCAGGCTCTCGAGACAGCCGCTTCAACTTCCCAGGTTGGCACCCTGTCTCTGGTATCACTCACATACACACAAGCTATGTACCATGGAAGCAGTCAGCATATTCTCATGGAACGGTTTGTCTGATATCCTATGAAAAATGCATGCACAACAGTTTGTATGGTATCTTACAAATTTGTGCTCCATGAATGACATTACATCCTTAACATACATGTAGCTAACGTACAGTTGTGGAGGTTAGATGTGGTGGTGAAGATGTACCTTAAAATTACTCAAACTTCACTGAAAGTTCACATGGATCTGGCCACACGACGCCAGGCGAAAGTCCAGTTTTTTGTGACCCATCCACCGCCCCAACCTGCCTCCTTACAAGCGCTCAGAACTGCTTCCTTGTTTACTCCTGTCAGTGCATTTGTCACATGATTGCAGCCTTTCAAAATACGTGATATACTGTATGTACGAATTTGGTTGCGCTGCCTTTTGTAGAAAAAGACACGAAAAATTTGTGAGAACAGCCTGAAGCAGTATGTTTGAGCTGTATTTAATATACTGTGAGATTTTTATAATATTTAGTCTGCTGTCATTGATATGTATCGGATGGACAAAAAAATCAGAAACACCTCTCTGTATAATGCAGTCCAGTTTAACAGCAGCACAAACTGCAGTTTCCTAAATTACTGTAATGTTAGATTAATGCCTTTTCTAAAACAATTTCAACAAAAATGATCATTATAACCTTCATGATGGGAGGATGCATTGGAGGGTTATTGGATTAAACTGCATTACTTTTGACTACTTATCAACTGTATGTTTGTGTCTGAAAACATTTGAGGTGGGAAATGGGCAATCCAGTAATCTTGATTCATATTTGATCAGAGCTGCCTAGTTTGACAGTTTAACTGCAGTTCACAGGCAGTGATTGACATGGTTGACAGCAGCGTTAGAGACTCCTCAGCTCTGATTGGTTGTTTTTATTTAGAAGTGTTGGATTCTTGCAAATGCTATTAGAAGCCATTTTTCGTAGATTATCTGTCTCATGTAATACTGTATGGATGTAGTGACAGTTCATCAAATATGACAAAACAGTTATATTTTATTAAAGTTACCAAGGGTAGCTTTAAATATGTCTAAGTTTCTGTTGCCAGAAAATGAAACTAGTATCGGATAGAGATTTAATCGTGAATCATAACTACTATCAGTAAACCAATAATCATTCTCAAGGTATTACACTGTGGTCATAAAAACATAATTTATGATGATAACATGATAGCAAAGTTGTGTTAAGCAACACTGACATTTAAGATGAGAGATCAGAGAAAGTACTGTCACGTAGCCCCTCAACCCTCACTGGACAGCTTTACCTCATTGTTTTGCAGCAAACACACAGATCCACAAAGCTGAGGATGTAAGGTTTATTCTCTCTGGAGGTGTTCTAACTGGTTTTACATTTAACATCCTCTGATCTGATTTCATAAAGTAGCGTGTTAATTTTTTATGTTGCATTTCTGGATGATTAGAATTACTCTTGTAGTGCTGTATTCTTAAGTTGTGTTTTCCAACAGATGTTCCTGCAGCCACATACACTGCTGTTCAACACTCTGGCAACTACCATGAGTCTGGGTAAGAGAAAGCAACATACTGGCTGATATAAGCTTACCACATTACATATACATCAGCTTACTGCTGGCCTATGGTGTAGGCAGTATAGGTGAATGCTAAGGGCGCTGTCCACCATGGAGGACGCCACAGATGGGAGAAGAAAGGAAAAATGTTTGTCTTTACTATTTTTTACTAATACTACTACTATTATTTTGAAATATTACATGAGGCCACAACAACATAACTACATAGCAAAGTCTACTAAATAATAGAGACGCCTTAAAAAAAACAAAACAAAAAAAACAAACGGCAGCTCATGGAGGTTGCATTGATTTACATTGCGAGGCACTCCTTCTTTGTGTTCAATGTAATATTGTAAAATGTAGCTTTTGGCAGGTGTTTGATGGACTTAGGGCACCAAATGTGCTTGAATTGCCATTGCGTTAGCTGATGAATGTCAGCACAGATATGTCAAAGATGTGTACCAGGTAATTTAGAAACAGTGTCTCCATTACATAGTTTGTCCCACAAAGAGCACCAACAAGTTAATTTTTACACTGTTAAATGTCCTCACTATATACAAGTCATAATTTTAAAGGATCCTTATCAATGTGCTGATGTTAAAAACAAATATCAGTCAGTATATTCTTATCACATTTTTTAAACTTTCAACATCCAAAGTCCAGTTTCTGCCAGGTTTTACATAGCAAGTACATGCGTATATGAATAACACAACCTCAATTCCAAAAAAGCTGTGTAAAATGTAAATAAAAGCAGACCTCTAAGATGACACTGCATTAAAACCAACATGATTGCATGAAGGATACTGCTACATGGGCTCAGGAACACTTTGGAAAACAATTGTCATTAAACACAGTTCATAGCTGCATCTATAAGTGCAAATTAAGATTCTACCATGCAAAGTGAAAGCCATACATCAACAACATGCAGAACCTCTGCCGACTTCTCTGAGCCCAAAATCATCTGAGCTGGACTGACACTAGGAGGAAAAGTGTGCTTTCGTCTGACCAGTCCATCGTGGACGTCATGTCCTCTGGGCTAAAGAAGAGAAGGACCAAAAATTTAAAGCCAGCATCTGTGATGATATGGAGGTGTGTTATTCCCCATGGCATTATGGGTAACTTGCTCATCTGTGAAGGCTCCATGAATGCTGAAAGGTACTCACAGGTTTTGGAGCTACATAGGCTGCCATCCAGACAACATCTTTTTCAGGGATGTCCCTGCTTATTCCAGCAAGACAATGCGACACATTCTGCACGTGTTGCAACAGTGTGGCTTCGTAGTAAAAAAAAAGTGCAGGTACTAGACTGACCTGCCTCCAGATCTGTCACTGAAAATGTGTGGCACATTATGAAGCACAAAACCCCAGACTGTTGAACAACTGAAGTTGTATATCAAGCAAGAATGGGGAAGAATTTCACTTTCAAAAATTAGTGTCCTCAGTTCCCAAACACTTACTGAGTGTTGTTTAAAGAAAAGGTGATATAACACAGTGGTGAACATGCTCCTGTACCAACTTTATTAGAACGTGTTGGGGGCATCAAATTCAGAATGAGTGCATGTAAATTAAAAAATTGATAATGTTTTTTTAGTTTGAACATTAAATATTTTGTCTTTGGACTGTATCCAATTAATTATATAGGTAAAAAGGGATTTACAAATAATTGCATTTTTTTTTATTCACATATTACATAGTGTGCCAACTGTTTGGAATTGGGGTTGGATGTAGTGTATAGTGTATATATAGTGTAGTTTCCCCCGTTTAAGGTTTTTTTGGGGGGGAGTTTTTCCTTATCCGCTGCGAGGGTCCTAAGGACAGAGGGTTGTCATATGCTGTGAAGCCCTGTGAGGCGAATTGTGATTTGTGATATTGGGCTTTATAAATAAAATTGAAATTGAATAGTGTAAGTGTATTTGACTTGTAAAAGTATACTCTATCTTACAGTACTAGTAGAACTTAATAACCCTAGAAATATTTTTTGTCAGTTGCTCATTGTTGCGGGTTTTCTCTCAGAGTGTCACAGGTGGCCGTCACTGAGACACAGCTGACTGCACTAAAGCAAGGAGGGGTGAGTTATTTGCTTGTGTTATTTATAGGAATGGTATGTCTCTGAGGTTTACAGCACTTTTTAATGTTCTGCTGTGAAGCATATTTATTTTTTCTGTCACTGCCATATTTTCTCAGCAGTGGAAGTCAGAAGAACTTTTACATGGTGTGTTCTCAGGCAGCAAAGTATTTTCAACCACCAAAAATACATCCCCTCTGGCTCCGAAAGAATGATGCATATAATAATGTATTTTGAAGAATAATACAAACAAAGTCTGGTAGTTGACTCAGACTCCTGGACTCCACAAAAGACCTGAAAATCCATTTGTGCTGTAACACTGCACCCAACGAGTCCATGCTGCTGATTTAGTATCACTGTATGAACTATAAATAATGTTTTCCAACTTCTGTTTTAGTTTTCTTATTTTCTCCCGTTGCTTTTGTTGTTGATTTGATCATTTCCCCTTAAGCACTTATTTATAATGAAATTTTACTAAAATCAGTTATTAATTAATTAATTAATTAATTATTCTATTTGTTTCAGGAGAAGGAGGCAGAGGAAGACTACCCAGCTGAGAAAGAGGAAGCAGCTGACCAGTGCGGCAGAAAAAAGAGCTTTTCCACTGAGGAGGCTGATGAGGATGGGCTGGAGGACCTGCCTTCTTCCATATGCCGTCGCGGTGCAGTTGGCCGCTGGAGGGGCCCCATTTCTCGTAAGGCCAGCCAGACCAGCGTCTACTTGCAGGAGTGGGACATCCCGTATGAGCAGCTGCAGCTGGGAGAACTTATTGGCAAGGTGAAGACATAGACAGAATACAGGCACACTAAATCTTAGTATGAAACATAAAGTATCAACATTTGGGTCCAACAGAGCTGACACATTGTGATTGTACAGGGTCGCTGGGGGAAGGTGCATAAGGGTCGCTGGCACGGTGAGGTTGCCATTCGCCTAATGGAGATTGATGGCAACAACCAGGATCACCTGAAGCTCTTCAAGAAGGAGGTGATGAACTACAGGCAGACCAGACATGAGAATGTCGTCTTGTTTATGGGCGCCTGCATGGCTCCACCACACCTCGCCATCATCACTAGGTACAGCTGCATGTCATCACACCTCAGTCCTGATTTTGTTCCCTCATTTCCAGAAACAAATGTATGTTTGTGAGATGTTGTTTTGGTGAATTTATGTAGATTTGTGAACTCAGTGTTTGTAAGAATATTGCATGTGTTTTCTCTGCAGTTTCTGTAAAGGTGTGACTCTGTACTCTGTTGTAAGAGAAAGAGGTCACATGCTTGACATCAATAAAACCAGACAGATTGCACAGGAAATTGTAAAGGTAAGCAACACTCGAGCTGTGTGAGAAGGCCAGAATAAAAAGATATAAACTACCATTTCAAGATCAATACATGATGATTTCTGATAATCTATAGAAAATCACACAAGAACCTAAAGTTCATCAAAGCCTAATATTATCATAGGGATGTAGTTTATCATAGATACAGTGACTTGAAGACAAAAGAGTGCTAGAGTATTAATTCAGAATGTATGAGAGATAATGACACCTAGAATGAGAGGTCTGTCTCTCAGCATCATTGCATGATATCTCTGTCTCTCCCTGTCAAACTGCATCCTCAGCCTACTAAACTCAGCAGCATAATGTTACCTTGAATCAGTTGTTTAATGTTAGATTTGCCGTACCTCTTTCATATCATATAAAGTTATTGCTGTACTGTATACTTTACTGTATACTGTATATAAATATGTATTTTAGGTATGTGTTTTACTACTACTACTAAATACTGAAGTCTGCTGCTAAATTTTGCGCAATCTTTCATTCAGTAGAACTCCAATTTAATAAATCAGCAAGTTTTTAAAGATGTTCAAAGATGCAGTCCGAACTGAAAAGTCCGAGGCACTCCGGGGTAATATTAAAAATCCTTTAATAAGCACAGGGATATCAACGCGTTTCGACTCAACGAGTCTTCATCAGGATATGAGCCAGTTGAATTACAAATAGGTTAGGAATCATCACTGGATCATGTGACAGATCAATCAGCCTATGCTGAAGACAGAAAGAAAATAAGTGAATAAACGTATAAAATAACAATTGCATGACTATGTGTGAGTCACAGCAGTCATCCGAATAATGACAAATACAAATACAAATTTATACACATGTGACTGTCAGATTTCAACATCAAAGGATGAAAAGGCACTGATTCAGAAATGTGTAAATAACAGCGTCAAAAGAACCTGTGACGAGCTGTTCCTTTGATGTTGAAATCTGACAGTCACATGTGTATAAATTTGTATTTGTATTTTTCATTATTTGGATGACTGCTGTGACTCACACATAGTCATGCAATTGTTATTTTATATACGTTTATTCACTTATTTTGACACTGTTATTTATACATTTCAGTTTGGACTGCATCTTTGAACATCTTTTAAAACTTTCAGTTTACAACCAGGACAGTACTACTGTTTCTATTACAACTTCATTCCCTGTCTTTGAAGAGCACCTGAGCGGTTTTTTGTCCACCCTCAGCCACCACTCGTCTTCCACTCTTGATTATAGAAATACATCTTTTTCACAGGGAATGGGTTATTTGCATGCCAAAGGCATCATTCACAAGGATCTGAAGTCTAAGAACGTGTTCTGTGACACAAACAAGGTGGTCATTACAGACTTTGGCCTGTTTGGAATGTCTGGAGTGGTGCAAGAAGGCAGGTAGGAGTGAAAGAAATGATACTCTGATCTGTATGTCTCTGTATAAATGATCTGTATCTCTGATAAGCCGGGGTCACTGTCTTCACAAGTTGTGTGTATTTGTGTGTGTTTAGAAGACAGAATGTCTTGCGGATCCCTCAGGGTTGGCTCTACTACCTTGCTCCAGAGATTGTTCGAAAAATGAGTCCAGAGGTCGACGAGGACCAGCTGCCTTTCTCCAAAGCTGCTGACGTTTATGCATTTGGGTATTGATTGATTACACTTAAACAGCCTGCTCAGGTTAATCAACAGACACTCAATTTATGCTAGATTCTGAAGTAAAGGTGGCATTGAAACTGTAGTTTTCCTTCACAAACATTTAAAGCAGAGTTCCTTAAACCATTTTGTGTAAGCTTAAAGTTCAGCTCACATATGCAGCCAGACATGTTCTCTAACCTCACAATGTATTTCCATTAGCTTCATACACCATTTGGCACATTTGCTTTGACTCACTTGACATGGACAGAGATGGAAGATAAAAGATTATGGCATGTTAGGTGGTTTTACTGTCATCACAGTTTTCCTAATCACGTTTTTCATGTTGTGTTGTTTTCAGCACAATCTGGTATGAGCTGCAGGTTGGAGATTGGCCAATCACCAATCAGCCTGTGGAAGCTAAAATCTGGCTAATTGGCAGCAATGAGGGCATTAAGAAGGTGCCTGCAGAGGCCAATCTGGGCAAAGAGGTCACGGTGAGTGCATTTCATAGATTGTAGAGTGGTACAGTAACTCCCAAGTAAGGGAGGGACTCAACCTGGATATGGATTTACATTACCACTGCCATCTTGTAGAATCTTACTGTGGTCAGAGGGAAGGCATTCTGTTAGCACTGTCATAGTCAGCATGCACCATTATTAAAGAAACCTAATCCAGACCTTTCCATAGGTTATAATTATGGACCAGTCTCCAATATTCCAATCCTCAGCATAATTGCTGAAAAGATTGTAGGCCAGCAATTCATAGATCACTTAACTCATCAACATCCATGATACACTTAAATCACATTTCTGCTCTAATCACAGAACTGATAGAGCTCTTCTCGAGGTAATCAATGATTTTAATGTTAACACTGACAATGTGAAGCGTCTATCTGGAGAATAATATATTTGAATGCAGCATGTAATAAATTGACCATAAGATCTTGTGTCAAGATGTCAAGAATGTCAACAGTGTAAGCAGACTCCTCTCTGGGCACAGTGCTATATTATTATTATTATTATTAGTAGTAGTAGTAGTAGTAGTAGTAGTAGTAGTATTAGTATGATGATGATGATTATTATTGTTATTACAACTAGTAGTAGTAGTTAGTAGGTGAGTAACAGTTCACAAAATTCATGGTTCGGGTGAAAACAACACAGTGGTGTCCCGGTATGGTAAAATTTTGATACAGCAAAAAAGTAGAAATGCCAGAAAATATTCCTTGGTTTTATTTCTTATTTTCATATTATTTTAATTCATTAATTTATTAAAATGTACATCATAAAATATGATGTATTTTGTAGTTGAACAATGATGGAGCTATACATCAGTGACCCATCTTCTGGAATGTCTTCTTAGCAGAATATAAAACAAAACAGCTCCTTATAAAAAAATAAATGTAGTATTGTAGTGCAAACAAATACAAATTTTTAAATGTATTAAAACTAGCATCATAATCTGAGTTTTTTGTATTATTGCAGAAAGCAGGGATTATGGTCTTGTGAAGGAGCAATGTAACGTGGCTCACAAACATTAAGCATATTTGTAAAGCCTACATTTTCCGCTAACAAGGAGGGTCTCATATCAGCAGCTATAATTGTACCAATTGCCACTGTGATTATTTTTGCCCTGTTTGAATCAGTTAGGAATGGCTGCCTAAACGCTGCCTGGATAACATTAGCTTTTGGAATATGTGTTGCCCCGTGTTTTTGTTTAGTTCAGCCTTTTGAGATGCTGGGGTAAAGGTGACGTAAATGAGTTGACATGTTTGAAGTGTCCCCACTGATGTGACCTGCTGTCATGCATAAGATAGTTCAACATATCGTCATGTTTGTAACTCGTACCAAACCGTTCAATATCAATACGTGTATTGTTACACCCATAATAATTAGTACATAAAAATGTCTAAATGTTACATCTGTGGTACCTGCCGGGCTCTGTAGACTTCAGTACATTAAAGTCACAGTGGATGCTGAGGATGCAAACAGTAACAGCTGAGCTTTGAGTGTATGGCCAACTTATTGGTCAATGGAAACACCCTCCTCCTTCCATCCTAACAGGAGATCCTGTCTGCCTGCTGGGCCGCTGAGGCAGACAACAGGCCGACCTTCCCCCAGCTGGCAGGCATGTTGGAGAGGCTCCCCAAACTGAACCGCAGGCTGTCTCACCCTGGACACTTCTGGAAGGCAACTGAGTATGTATCATAGAAAGAGGAGGTATATTCATGATCCAGGGTGGACAAGCCTACAACATCATTTACACCAGCTGTCAAAAGGGGAGGATGCATCATTTTAGTTAGATGATAAACATCTACATTTTCACATGATTTAAGCAGTAATGAGATGGAGCTCAAAGGATCCAATATACCATCAATCAAATGGAAAATACTGTAAATAGGGTTTTGTAAAGAAATGTGAATAGTATGTCCTGCTGAGTATCAAGTAATATAAATGACCTTTTGTAATATGACTGCTATTTTGTATTTTGAGGAAAGATCTAGTTAGACTCTCATTTTACTACACCTGTGGATGGCGTTGTTGCTCTCTTTGTGCTACCTTTATCTTTTTTCCAGACTTTAATGGTGTTTCTCAGTCAGCAGTGATATCCTCATCTATACTTCTGAGTGTCACCTCTTCTTCTTTCTCCTCTCTCTGTGATTGCCTCTCCTCCTCTTGGTGCTGATTGATCCGCCTCTGCCTCTTCCTGTTGCGTCTGATCTCCATGGTCTCCCTTCATCAACTCTGCGCCTCTGTCTCCTCTCTTTTGATGTGCACACTTGTTTTCCACCACTCCTTTTTTCTGTCTCTTCACTCCATTCTTCTCCTGGTGAAGGCCGTGGGATCATCATCACTGCCCGAGAGATCACTGCCATCAGGGTCTACATGCACACTGTCCATACATGTACAAATACAGCAGCTGAGAGGCAAAGGTCCTTTTTAAAACCGCAGTTTTATTTGGATTTGACTCTTAATCTTGGCTTGAGCAAATACTGACAATCAAATTTAAAATAAGAGTTGTTATCTGGTGTTAACATTTGATTTGTATCTGTATTGATGAGCATTCTTGTTATTTTGATTCAGCCCACATGTGATCAAATCTCAAGATGCAGGTTATGTGGGCAGAGCAGGTGGACTGTGTGTGACATGTGACGCGTGTGTCAACAGAAGGGATGTAGTCCGCAAGGGGAGGGTCATGTCACAGATGGAGCCCTTACGTCTCTGTACTCTGTCTAAGTAGGATAATGCAATTTAAAATGTAAGAAATTTTGTAGCACACATCAGTTGTAGAAATATCATGAAAATCATGTTAATGTCACATTAGCTGCCGTCTCCATTCTCCCTTTTTACATGTCAGGCAGTTTAGCATTTTCTTGTTGTTGACCTGGGTGCCAACTGGCTCCTCCCACTTCCAAACCCTGAGCTGTTGAAGCCCTCTATAAATGTAAATCTTTATATCTATTTGTATGTCAGTGGACAGTGATTCATCCTCAATGCAGTAAGGCTGCTGGTTTCAGCTGTAACTGGGCTATGACTCCTCCTAATTATTGGAGAGGTAAAGTAACATGATTCCAAGGTTTCCAACAAATGGTTAAGATTTAAAGGCTGGTTCACCCAAAATTGTAAAAATTCATTATATTTTCATCCAGCTATAGTGCTATCTACCAGTGCAGATTTGTTTTATTAAAGAATTGAAGTTGCTGTTAAATTTTTAGCCACACTAACGACGTAGCTCCAGCAATGGCACGTCCACCACTACCGCTGGATAGATTTCCATTAAATTTCATTCAGACTTTTATCACCTGATTCGGATGTTTTTAGCCCATTAAATGGTCGTCCATCTGTTTTCTTTGTTTTTTTTAGCCACATAGATATGGGTGACTATTAGGTTCAGAGGCTGTTGTCAGCCCGTAAAATACTCGCTTGCACATTGTCATGTCATGCTAGCTTGTCACGAAGGGGGCTAATAATGCTCCAAATTTATTCTTAAGGAAAAACTGGCACAGCCATTTTCCAGGGTCCCTTGACCTCTAACCTCAAGATATCTGAAACAAAATTGCTTTCATGGGTACTCAAAAGCCTCCCCTCTACAGCCATGCCCACTTTATGGTAATATCATGCAGTTTTTTTATGCAGGATAAATGTGTTATCTGCGTCTATTCTAAAAATGGTGTATTGAATGTGTCTGCAAACTGGGCTTCCTAAACAGTCTTAAAATTGCATAAATTGGTTATGACTGGAAAGCTGAGACCCCTATGGATTCCCAGTTGTATTCATGTGTGATGATGTGGGCCCCTTAGTAACCATTACATGTAGTGAGTCCATTTTTTGCAAAGTAACCTCACTGTATATGAAATCCATGACACTTTACAACCACAAACTGGAGTCCTAGGGCCCTCAGAGGAGTTCTTCGCTGACACCTCTGATTTCCACAACAGCAGAACTCACCATCCCATCACAGAATGCAGTCCTTAGAGAAATCTCCAAATGTCCAAAGTTTTTGATATTAAATCACAGCATGGATTTGTTCTACGGTGTTCCTCAAGGTCTCATTGCCCTAAAGTGGTATTTTCTTAATGTGGTTTCTCTAAGGGTCAAACTTGGCTTGTTCCCAGTTAATGTTTTGTTCCTTACAATCAATGTACTCCATCAAATTAGGGCTGTAGATTTGTCTTTTTAAGGAAAGGAACAACAAGCATATTTGAAGAATACACTAAAACAGGATTGTTGTTGAACTCAAAATGTTACCTCTATACCCATAATATATAGACTGATTAGCAATGTTTATTTACAATAACATCCTCAAGTCACATACGTTAAAATTAAATGTCGCTGAACAAACACTGCCTCAATTAGTTCATTTTTAGCCACATATAAAAAGTCCCACACAAAAAAATCAATAGCAATTTACGCTATATTTAGAACATTTTCACTGCTTCACCTTGCTGACAGACGGTCTTGTCCAACAGATAACTGAAGCCATTATATCAAAGCCACAAGAGTCCACTGATAAAAACAGTAATTTATGTAGCAAAACACAGAGTTGCTGGTCTAACGCGTGGGCAATGTGGAAGGTAAAGTGGAGGAAATAATCAAAAGTAGTGTACACTTACACTGATATTAGTTTTTTCAGGTGGCCAAAATGCATTTTTGTTGCAGCCCTATCAACAGCAGTACATTGTTTAGCTTTTGTGCTGATAGATTTGGTTGATCAAAGACGATAACAGTACATAAAATAAGCACAGCAAAAACATCGGTACTGTAGGTTGGACCACCACATTTAACTATATCTCCTCAAACGTTACAGTTGCAGCTGAAAATGACAACAGAAATCAATAAGTGTGCTCATTTTACATGTCTCCACAACTGTAATCAATTGCTACTTTTCTACCCAGAAGTGATTGTTGTTGTTGTTAGAAACCAAAAGCATATCAGTATGCTATCCCTTAACATAGTTTTCAGCTGCTTCAACCACATAATAGAATTTATGAAATTCAGTTATGACTTTCGGTTTTAGTGTGCCACCCCAAGATTTTCAGTGGCCCCATCTGGCCATACCTATGTGTATGAAAAATTCTGGAGGTGCCACTCTCTCCAATACTTTGCTTTATGACTAAATACCTGCAAAACTAATGCAATTGTCATCAGCCTCAGCTAATCAGCAGATGCTAGTATGCTAACATAACTAAGATGATAAAAATACAACATATTGGACGAACAATAGCATGTTAGCAATGTCATGGTGAGAATCTAGCATTTAGGGACAGCACAATTAAGTACAGCTTTACAGAGCTTCCAGCATGGCTGACACTTGGTTTGTAAACTGTAATATTCAATGTTGTGAGCATCACAAAGGAATGTGGATAGATCAAAACCAATATCTGCATGGAGGGATACCAAAAGAGCGAATACTTCCCAAAAATATAAAAACAATATTTATTGTATTTTGGTTGTATTGATTTGTAATGAGACTCATTGACCCCCTGTGTGACACTGTCTTATGCTGTATTGCAAAAATACATGCCATGATGTATGAAACAGCCCTTTATATACAGGCATTAATGAAAAGCTAGTTGTAATGACTATGTCGGGGCAGCTTTGCTTTTTGTTGCTGTAACAAGTAGATACGCACAACATTCTGTTTCAATGAGTCATACATCATTAATGAATTTAATAGCATACCACTGAGTGATATCTCCTACGCTGACATTTCATGTTCAGTCTTACTTTTCTAATTACTAATCTTACTCCTGGCAGGAGAACAATGAGCTGAGGGTAATACTGGAAATAATGGTACAGTATAAAGAAACTTATGATATTGCCACAGGTGTGTGTATTTCCTGTGTGCACTCTTGCACCGCATGTTGGTAAACAGTGTGTGTGTGTGTGTGTGTGTGTGTGTGTGTGTGTTTCCTCAGGCAGGAGTGCAATGTATGCTGAGTGAATGTAAGAGGCTTCAGCAGCATGATCTTGATCATGATGAAACAATGATCCGTACATATATGTATATACAGTACTGGAGGTTGTATTTAATATACAGTGTTTGTACAAGGGTTTCAGTTTTAGAGCATTTGAATCAGTACTTCAGTCACATTCATGTATAGATTGCAGATACTGTGTAAACTGTTGTTGGTTGATATGTGTTTTGTTTGTTTACCTTTTTTATTTCTGTTGGGGGTTTTTTAGGGTTGAGGTTTAATCTGTAGAGTATTTTTGTACAGGACATGTTGATACTTTGTAAGCTTCTATTCTGACTAACTAGAGATATTAAAGCTGATCTCCAGTGACTCGGTGTGCTCTCTTTTTTTGTCATATGTGTTCATTATATAAAATTTAAAAAAAGATGACAGATGTATAGAGTGCTCCAGGAATGATGTGAAAAAGTAAAAAGTCATCCATGGGGTCAAAAAGCCTATGGGATACCTACACATTTTGTTCAGCAAGATAATCTTCACCAATGAACACCACTTTTATGATTTTTTTAAGCCTAAATGCATCACCAGAAGGAAAAATCTAACGAACCAAGCTAAGCTATAAACGAACTCCATTATGAACCCATATCTTAACGTTGCCCCCAACGTGATGATGTTCTGTAGTGTCAAGTTGTTTGCAACAGCATTTTTAAGACATAAAGGGTTCATAATAAACAGGTAGGGTATTTACTGATGTATTTTACATCGTAGAACAAAATGTGAAAGTGCCTTAAGCTTATGTTAACCACAGAGCACATTTCAGGCATCTAACAAAAAACCCATTCAAAAAACCCATCAACTTCAAGATGAGTGCTGAAATGCTAACTCATTTCTGGGTTTTAGGACTCATTACTGAGGCACTCTGTTCAAGAGTTTTGTTTTGTTTTGTTTTTGGCTTTTTGCCTTTGATGGTTAGAATACACTCTGGGTGAAAGGGGGAGAGAGTGGGGAGGACATGCAGCAAAGGGCCATGAGTTGGAATCGAATCTGCGGCCTCTGCGGCAAGGACATAGTCTGCTTCACTACGTGAGCTACTGGGCGCCCCCTATTTAAGATTTAATAAGAGGAGCTCTGCAATTCATAAATCATACAAAATAAATTTGTGTTTTGAGAATCATTACATACAGTCTTTTTCAGAAATGAAGAAATCTAAAAGAGCTCCGTGAGGCTGCTTGATAAAATAGTGGTGTTGAAGCTAAATGCTAACATCAGCATGGTAACATGCACATCAAGACAATGTTAACATGGTGATGTTTAGCAGGTAATGAACCTAAATATAAAATTACAAAGCCACTAGAATGGCTGTAGAGTCTGTCTTGTTATGAATTACTATATAGTGTAATGTGAGTAGTTGCCAGTTTCCAGCCTGTAACTTTGCAGATTTGGCTCAAACTGGAGCTAAGGAGGCTAGCCCAAATTATAAGTAACAGCCTATCACCAACATAATGCATTCTGATTCTAAATTCCCCAATCTTTTCTCTTTCTCATCTTTTTTTCTGTCACAAATTTATTATTTCTGTCATTTTTCATGAAAGACTTTGCGCTATGTTAGCCCTATGTAAGTAAGGGTTTGAATGAGTAGGCCTATATATAGACTGTAAAAATAATGGATGTAGCTACCATGATATCACCCATTGGTTTTGAAGCCTCAAGTTTGGCATTTTGGCCATTGGCATCTCCAGTTTTTGGAGCAAGAAGTGACCATATGTGGATGAGATGTTGGAGAGGTGGATCTGACTGAGAAGTTGGGAACACTATTGGCAGACAGCCTGTCACTCAAAGTGACCTGGCCTTAATTATGCCTAACTGTAAGCCTTAATAAAATGTTAACACATAAGTTATATGAAAATAACTTATGTGTTAACATAAGGTTTTGTACGGTGTCAAAACTTCTCTCTCTGTCTGTCTCTCTCTCTGTGTCTTTCCTCTCTCTTCCTCTCTCTCTCTCTCTCTCTGCAGGGAGTTGGTGGTGGTGAGAGCGTGTGGTGTGTGAGAGAAAGTGAGTGTCTGGCGCAGAGTTTTGAACTGTTTCTGGTCGTACTTCTAGGGATTTCTCTCTCCTTTCTGACTTTCCCTACTGCATGACCAGGTAAGTTTTGACATATTTCTTCTCTCGGATGGTTGGTCATTGTGTTGCCGGTTTTGTTGGCTGTAGGAGAACAAATCAGGCATGGCAAGCTGCTTTTTGCTTCCTG
The DNA here is from genome assembly GCA_035609425.1 of Epinephelus awoara. Taxonomy (NCBI): domain Eukaryota; kingdom Metazoa; phylum Chordata; class Actinopteri; order Perciformes; family Serranidae; genus Epinephelus; species Epinephelus awoara. The sequence goes on from CM069297.1 coordinate 4,151,382, forward strand.
AAAGAATAGGGCTTTGATGGTTTTTCTTGAGGAGGAGCCGGGTCAGTGAGATGATTGAGAGAGGTGTAGTGATCAGGGAAAGTTACACCACTGTTTCCCTGCAGTCAGTTCCGTCTGTCAGGATTACTGTATCAGGTGTCCCACCACTCATCCCCAATACGCTGTTGAAGAACAAGCTGCGGAGGTTTGGAAAATTGGCCAGTGCTTTTAAAATTGTCAGCCTGGTGTGCAGAGACGCGAGGCTGAAGCATGTTCAGTCACTCAGGAGGCAAGTGTTCATGCTGTTGGACTCTCCGTCACAGAGTCTGGAGGTGGTTTTCAGAGTGAGGCACGGTGATGGATTGTACATGGGCTCCGAACCCTCTAGGGGGGGTTGTGGGGCATGCTCCCCCGGGAGAAAATTTTGTATAAATTTGATTTAATGGCATCAATCTGGTGAATTCTGAGAGCCAAGTTATGATGGCAGAATATGCCTAGATTTCAACATCTTTGTGCTTTGATAAAATGATAAAAACACGCTTAAAATACGGCTAAGGATTAATGGTTAAACATTTAGGTGGTCAAAAGAAAAATGCCATATGACGAAAGTACTGATATGCCTCTGGAGGGCTATTTTCTTATTTTAAATCAAGTGCAGACAAAATATTCTTTTAAAACTCTCTCACAAACACAGTTACAGATACACAATAGCCTACAATATAAAATACGCAATACGAAAAGAAAACAAAAGGTAAGACTCAAATTAAGTACACACAAACAGACACAAATTACGGCTTTCTTCCTTCCCTCCCTCACGATTTGCAAGTACGGCACCCTGAATCAGAGCATTTAATTTTACGCAGCTTCAAAAAGATGATTTCAAAAGCAATCTGCTTGTTGAATGCCTCTGGGACAGGTCCATTTATGGCAACCCACTGGACCCGTCACGTGTGTGATCCGGCCGAGGCGCGGGTGCCGGAGCTAATAGCAGCCATTCAAGTCAATGTAAGCTGCTCTACCAGATGCACCGCGGCGCATCCTAGCTGCAACCCCACAGCAGCTAAAAATACGTGCCGGGTCTATTTTTGATGGAGCCAAAGAATTCTCAGTAGGCGCTCCAGCCGGTGCGCTACAGAGTAGCGTTTACTTGCTGGAGGCATTTTATATCTGGCCAATTTTTGGAGAATATGGGAAACACTGGCTTTGCATGTCTGCACAAATAGCAGGTGGAGGCTGGAAGCGCAAACATGGACATCCTGCCCTCTGGTGGAGAAAAGGGATCAGAGTAAGTCGGAGGAGCAGACAGATGCAGGAAGAGCCTCCTAGCCCACGGTCTCATACCCCCTTTCCACCAAAGCAGTTCCAGTGCTGGTTCAGGGCCAGTGCTGGTGCTGGTTCTCAGTTGGTTCAACTTGTGAACCAGCTGAGAACCAATTTGCTTTACCGCGGCTCGAGGTGGTTAGGGTGCCACGTCATTGCGTCACTGTATACGTCAGTTACGTTGAACAACAACAATAACAACAACAACAACAACGATGGTGGACCATGTACTTGTGCAGCGGTTACTCCTGGCGCTACGAGGCCTCATCGGCATCCAAACATGGCAGATGCGTCGAATTTGTGCTGCTTGACAAGATTTGTATGGACGGCAATTACGTTGCAGAAGACAGGTAATAGGTAATTTTGATTTCCTTTGAGGCCGTTCCCGGTTCCGGGGTCGTATGTTGCCCATGTCTGAGGTCTGACTAGCGAGGTTAACGTTACATTAAACAACACTTACCCAGCCATACAAGTGCAGTTCGCTGTCAGTATATAGCTGGTCGACTTGTTCAGAATCGCCCAGGTCTTGTACATTAGTTAACATTACTGTTTTGTGTCTCTGCAGTACTTCGGTCCGTAGAGCACAAAAACCATCAGATAAATCCCGATATTCAATATCTTGGACATGACCGCAAAGTACAAAATTATACGCATCAAGGGATTTATATGCCTTGAGTTTTTCATGCGTATAAACGCTGGGTTTCTCCACAAGATATAAAAAAATGTCCGGCCACTGTAGATTCGGCCATTTCGTTGGGTCGGTGACCCACTGACCCGACATTAAGTACGGGTCAGGAAACCTCACTCCATTGCTAATTGTTAGCTTATTACAATAAGCTAACCTGTCTTCGGTTGACAAACCATTAAAATAATCCGAGGAGGCGTGTGTATCTTCCATATTCCTCATACGATTCTTGATTTTGGCGCTCCTGTCTGTACTGTTGACATGGGAACTGTCACAGTTCCTGCCTAGTGCGCAGCTGAGGCAGACAGGCAACGTCACCGTCAAATCTGTCCCCGGGAAAAGTAACGTTGTGCCCAACTGACTAAGTAACTATGTTCCCTTACCATATTTTCAGTAGTAACGCGTTACACTACTTTTTACCCAATAAACGTAGTTACATTACAAAGTAACGCGTTACACACAACACTGGTTGTAAGCTGACGTTAGCTGGCAGAGCACAGCTAATTCACAATGCAAATGTGTAACGTTATGTGTTGTGTCCTTATTTAGACAACTGAGGGCTTATTGTAGTTTCAGCTGGACAAAAGAGGATGCTTAGCTCTGTGAAATCAACTCTACCATTTGAAATGCATGTAAACAAACTGTATGAAAATACAAGTCAGTTTAGCATGATATATTACACTTACTGTGCTGTACATTTCCTCATACATTAAATGTACACACCCAGGGGCGGTGCCTGCAGGGGCCCCGGCAGCAGAGCCGGCTGCGAAGAGGGGCACAGTACAGATAGGCCCATTGAGTCAGATGCTGAAGTGCAGGGGGGATTCTCTGTAGCCAGGTGACACAAGAGGAGGAGGACTTGGAGTATGATTCAGAGACAGATAATGTGTCAGTTCACTCAGTTGGTGATACTTATAATTAATGATTTTCTGCATGAAACTTAAGTTGAAGACTATTTTGAGGACACGGATAAGTTCATTTAGTTTGTCATTTTCTTGCAAAAGCTGGGCAGTTTTGAGCTTCTAGAAAGCTTCTTGAGAGCTTCTTGCCTTAAAAAGCATGTCACAACATTTAGAAAGGCTGCAAGAGGGAAAATTGTTAGGAAGAAGAAAAAATGTGAAAGTAACAATGATCATCACAGGGTGTTTCTTTGTAGCTGTTGCTTTATGTTGGTCTTTTTCTGTGTTGTTCTCTGTTCTACCCTCCTCATGCAGGAACTCAGCGTTGGTTCCCTCAATATGAATGGTGGGAGGGATAGATGTAAAAGGGCCTTAGTGGCAGAGATTGTACAGCAGAAGGAGTTAGATGTAGTTCTGCTGCAGGAAACTCACAGTGACCAGGCAAATGAGGTTGACTGGGGGCTGTGGTGGGATGGGCTGCATGCACACAGCCAATGTTAGCACTGGAGTAGCTGTGCTGCTAATTAAAAGAGCCAACCCAAAGATGTTATCAGTTTTAGAGTTGGTAAAGGGGAGGTGTCTCATTGTTAGGGTACAGGTTGACAGGTCTATATTGTGTGTTGTTAATTTATATGCCCCAAATCACGGAGCTGACAGACTATGTTTTTTATGTGTTTTGAGGAATGAGTTGTAGAAGTACAGTCAGGAGCAGCTGATCATAGGTGGAGACTGGAATTGCACTATTGATTTCACCATGGATAGGACAAGTGAAGAGCCACACTTTCAGTCAGCTAGAAGTTAAGGCAGTTCAGATGCTCAAATAGACCTGTTAGATACATGGAGGCTGAAACCCACTGCAAGGCAGTATAAATGGGTCAGGGTGGGCAACAGAAGAGTGAGTGCCTCCAGGCCGGATAGGTGCATCTCACAGTCACTTGCGTCCAGTCCAGTCAGTAGCTCCATTATTCCAGTCGGTTTCACCAACCACCATCTCATTACTGATGAGTTAATCATTTCTCTTGGGAGAAGAAAGAAGAAAGTTAGGTCTTACTGGCATTTTAACAACAAGCTGTTACAGAACAGTGTATTCTGCCAGGGTTTTGCTGATTTTTTGTCCTGCTGGCAAGGTAAAAAGGGCAATTTTGATTTACTGAGGTGGTGGTGGGAGGTAGGCAAGCCTAAGATATGCATCTTCTGCCAGCAGTTTACATCACACTCTACAGCAAGGGTCAAAGCAGCAGTCCAGGAGCTGGAAACAGAACAGAACAGCATAAAGAACATTGAAGATGCCATGGCCAGTAGCTCGGGCTCTGATATGGATGCCCTGCTAAAGGAGAACAAACTAGAGGTCAGTACTTTCATGCAGGAGAGGGTGAAAGGAGCTCTTGTTCGGTCCCACTTCCCCAATACTAGAGACATGGACGCTCCAAGTACTTTCTTCTTCAGTTTGGAGAAGTCTGCTGCATAGAGCAAGCTGAGGACATCCCTACAGCTCCCTGGAGGCAGGGTGATGAGGAGATGAGGAGCCATGCTGTTTCTTTCTACTCTTCCCTTTTCAGGGCAGAGGGGTGCAATCACACCAGTCTTGCAGAGCTGCTGGTGGGGCTCCCTCAGCTCAGTGCAGAAGAAAGGGCTGACCTGGACAGAGAACTGAGCTTTGAGGAGCTGACCACAGCTGTGGGGCAGATGGCCTCAGGTCGAGCTCCAGACCTGACGGGCGCACCCCTGACTTCTATAAGCATTTCTGGAGTTTGGTTGGTCCTGACCTGCATGAGGGGAAAGAGGGATGAAGGTGTTGGAAGTGTTCTTTGGGACAGAGGAGTATCAGAGACAGAATTGGGAGGGCATGATGTGTGTACGAAGTTGTCTCACTGGAAATGGTTGCTAACGCAGCTGTCATATAGGGGTTGAGTTATGGTCACTAATAACTTGGTCTCCCCGATGCTGTGGCACAGGCTCATTGTTCTTCTGCCACCAGGAGGCCTGATTGAAGACATCCAGCAGTCTATGGTGGGCTTCTTATGGATTCGGGCCCCTGTGCTTTTTTTTACTAGTGGATGAAGGGGGGCAAGGTCTCATAGAGATCGCTTCACAAGTGGCAGCCTTCAGGCTGAAGACGGCACAGAAACCGCTGTACCACTGCGGTGTGCGGTGGCTGGACACTGCTAAGTCAATCTTGCAGAGGGCTGGTAGTCAGGGTTATAGTAAGCAGCTGTTCCTGCTGAGGCTGGAGGAGGTCGATCTGGCTCGCCGTCTTTCTATGTTTCTGTGTTGGAGTCCTGGAGAATCCTTAAGGTTTCCAGGGATCCTGCTGCAATGGCTGGTTGGTGGCTACCAGAGGAACCACTGTTTCACAACACTTTCATTCAGGCCAGAACCCACTCTTCAGCCAGTGTATGATCTTTACTGAGAGAGGTTGGATTTATAAAACTGGGAAATCTACTAATTTCTGGCAGGACTTTGCTGCAGCGCAACAACATCAGACCCAGGCTGCTGGACAGGCTCAGTACAGAGGTCTGTGCATCTCTCCCTGAATGCCTAAGGTCTGTCATGACAGAAGACAGGGCACTATCTGGCCAGTGGGTGGAGGATGTGGATTATAGCTTCCCACAACTGGTTGTCTCTCCCAGTGTTGCAGGACGTGGAGGGCAGGGTCCTCTCATTTGCAACCCCACAGCTCAGCAAGTTCAAGGACCTTGGGACCAAGACTGCTTACATCCTGTGCGTGATGGTCAGGCATTTGCAGTCTCTGCAGGCCATGATTGCATCAAGGTGGACCAAGTTTTTTGACCCAGGCTCCTCCCTGCAGGGCTGCTGGCTGTCCCTGTACAAACCACTAGTTCAAAAATGGTCGGCCGACCTCCATTGGAGGGTTGTGCATGGGGCAATAGCCACAAACAGACACATAACACACATGGATCCAGATCATGGGGAGGCTTGTCTTTTCTGTTCACAGTGTGAAACTTAAACACACATTTTTGTTCAGTGTCCAAGGTTGGTGTGTGTGTGTATCAACTGTTGAAGGGTTGGTTTGACAGTCTCAGGGAGGGGTTTTAATTTTCACTGTTCATAAACAGTGAAAAATAAAACCCCTCCCCGAGACTGTCAAAGGAAGAAAGACACTCACATGCTAAACTTCCTTTCAGCTACTGCCAGGCTATCTATCTGGCTGAGTTGGAAGAATAGGGCCCACAGGGTGGGGTGTATAGACCCTGCAGGTCCTCACAGGACTGTTAAGGGCTTGGCTCAGGGTGGAACATGCCTGCTGAAGACTGGTAAAAAAAATGAATTACATTTTCCGCCTGAAGTGGGCAGTAGGGGGAGTATTATGCTCTGTGGCAGACAATGAAAGCTTAGTCTTTGCATTTTAAATTGTATGTATGATTGTTGTTTATCAGCTGCTCTTTGTTCCTGCTGCTCTGTTCTTTTTGTTTGGCCTTCTGTTTTTGGTGTCTGATTTTGGTCATTTTTGTGTTGGGGAGGCTTAGATGTAGGTGAAGTTCTTTGGCCTGTATGATTTTTGCATTGATTAATAAAGGGCTTTTTAAAATCAAATCTCTCTGTGTCTCACTGTCTCTCGATGGATGCACTAACGAAAAGGTCTAAAGTGCAGTTTGGTAATATTACACTCAACCAACACCAGGGAAGTCTGACTGCAATACATGCAAATAATGTGTTAGTATAGAAAGAGCAATAGTTTGTTTTATGCTCAAATGTATTTAAATATACTGTAGTTGTGTGGTGGAGTTTTCATTTTTACTGCAGTTGCACTGTATATTGGTTCCAAATATCAGTTATAAAATATTGGCCCTTAGAAAACTATATCAGTCAACCCTAGTACTGAATTTACAGTATATCATATGACATAACAAATGAGGATAAAAGAGGAACTTTAGGAGCTAACAAGGAACAGAAAGGTGCAAGAAAGGTTTTGTTCAAATAGCAGAAGTATGTTAAACAGAAAGGGTTTGCTGTGTCTCTGTACTCTTTTGCCTTTCTCTCTTTGTCAGGGCACTTAACAATTTCCATAAAAAAGTAAATCATTCACAGTCACACATACTAGGCTAGATGATATGGCTTTACCTTACCTTACCTTACCTTATCTGCAGTCATGTTGTTCTCTCCAATAAAACCAGTCAGTTTTTGTTTGTTTGTTTGTTTGTTTGTTTAAATTTATTTTATTTTATTTATGTCACCACTTGATGCACCGTACCAGATTATAGCTTCAAGCTAATTCGCATCTGAAGTCCCTTGGCAGGTCACAGTAAAAAATACAGTACAATAGCAAAACAGATAAAAACAGTATACAAGGATAGACAGAAAATAACAAGCTACACACACACACACACACACACACACACACACACACACACACACACACACACACACACACACACACACACATAAAAAAAAAAGTTCTGAAGACCAGGTCAGTGATTACAGAGCTGAGCATCTTTTAACACGTTTTTTAGGTTGATTTTGAAAGTGCTGACAGTGCTGCAGCTCCTGTGAGGCACATGACTGCTCATTGGTCAACCTTGGTCAATAAAACCACTGTAAATAATTTGCTGGTGGACTGAGGAGGGCTATTATTGGTCACTAACCTCATGTCAAGCAAAGCTATGGTGTTAAAAAAAACAACAACAACAACTCATAGGTAAAAGTACTGCATTCTGAAGTTTACACAAGTCTCATGTCATTAGTGAAATGTGTGCAGCTAACATGACACAGCTTTTTTAAAGCTTATTTGTGGTAATTTTTGCATATTTATGCAGTTATTTGTTCTTGTTTTCTTGAAAAGTTGGTTATCTATTCATATATAACCTGATGTAGCTGTTTGCTGTTATCATCCAAAAGTTTTGACTAGATTATGTAAGATTTGCTGCAGAGTAGACAGTCAACAATAGACATAGTTTTGTTTGTTTCCAAAGTTCATACTTAAGTAGATAATCTTTCACAGTCAACCACACTCAACTCAAATGATTCATTTCCTTTTCTGACATCCTGTGGTCTCCCTGCCAGGTTCCTCTGTATAGACTAACTTTAGATTTATATATGAGCAGCCCAATATCACACCTAGAGTCAGTGCGAGTGTATGATAGCTTCCAACATCACATGCACTTCTGTCTGTTTCAGTTGTTTTTCTGTTGTGTTTGTTCAAATGCTCCCACATTTTATAGCCAGTCTGGCCTCACGGAAACATCTCCAGGATGAGTCATTCCTGGATTTTAGTGAAAACACAATCAGGAAGAAGGAGGCTTTTACCCAGGGCTGTGCAGCCTGTAGTGAGCTTCTCTGCATTCCATTAAACTTCATTTATGTTGAAAATTACCTTCCAGATTCTTGAAACTTGCTTGAGTTAGGTAATTCATTACACTTGACACCTAGCTATTTAAAACCAATTGCACTCCATCCCCATTTTGTAGCGAAAAGGCCTAAAATGACATACCCAAATTAAAATGACTGTAGCGTCTGAACTGCTCTGACTACATGCATGCATGAGGTCTTGTCTGAAGTTTCTTGTGAAAATGTCAGAAACACTCTAGGTGATACAGAGACAGAGTAATGGGCCTCTGAAGTTAGTAAAACATTGAAGATACTATCAGTGATCAAACCATACTCAGCCACCTTCAAACATCGTACCTTATTGAAATCAGATGTGATTATGATAGCTGATATTGTTTATGACACAGAAACACCATAAAATATCACCAAATAAAGCCATATGAAACGTGAAAGTTATGATCCCACTTTCTAGGCGGTATATCTCTGCCAAAAATAGTGGTAGGAGTGAGACTCTTACTAAGATCACGAGTAATCCTTTAACTTTCCGGTCGTCATCGCGATTTTGGACTTTGTGTATTTAGGCTGCTCTGGTGCGAAATACATAAGAAATAAAAGAAAAACAATGTTATTTTTGAAAAGCCGAGAGCTTCCTGAATCCGACAATACCAATCATCACATGGTTTGATGACTAGAGTGTGCCTGTGTGGTACCATTTAACAGAGGAAGAGGGGAGTGAGGACGTCGGCATCCTAACGGAGTTAGAGAGGTTAAAGTTTCAGTGTGGGGCGATATATTGGCAAAAAAATGAATATAATAGGGTTTTTTTTATCACCTGAAAATCAGAATTGTTGTCTTTGTGTTACCTTAGAATGAGCCATCTATGTCTGCTAAGGGAGCAGGTCCCCATCTAGATTGCCATGTTGCTCTGCTCTGTGTTTCTACAGTAGTCCAGAATGGACAAAACAAATCCTTGCTCTAGATAAGGTCATTTGCATTTTGGTCAACATAGTTGGAAGTCCCTCTACGACAAGCATTGGAAAAACACAGTTTTTAAAAAGAAATAACAAAAACACAAAAACAGTATTACCCACTAATCAGTGGGTGTTGGCCTCCGTCAAGGTTGTCCCTTGTCATTGATCCTGTTTGTGATTTTCATGGACAGCATCTCGAGGCGCAGCCGGGTGTCCAGTCTTGGGACCTCAGATGATGATGTGGTTCTGTTGGCTTCTGTTGGCGGGTTTGCAGCCAAGTGTGAAGTGGTCGGGATGAGAGTGAGCACCTCCAAATCTGAGGCCATGGTTCTCTGCCAGAAAGTGATGGATTGCTCTCTCCGGGTTGGGGGAGAGTTACCGCCTCAAGCAAGGGAGTTCAAGTATCTTGGGGTCTTGTTCATGAGTGAGGGGAGATTGGAGCGTGAGATGGATCAGCGGTTTGGTGCAGCTTCTGCATAAGATGCAGGGGCTGCGCCGGTCCGTCGTGGCAAAGAGGGAGCTGAGCCGGAAGGCGAAGCTTTGGATTTACTGGTCCATCTACATCCCAACCCTCACCTATGGTCATGACCTCTGGGTAGTGTTGCCACGATACCAAAATCTTTGTGTCGGTACCCATACCAATATGAATTTCGATACTTTTCGGTACTTTTCCTAAGGAAAAGTCCTTTTGGCTACAAACCTTTAGAACAATAAATAGTAGGGGTGTAACGGTACCACAAAATCGTGGTTCTAAAGTACCTCAGTACAGATGTCACGGTTTGGTTGCCCAAATGTTTCACTAAGTTGGTGTTGTCTTGTGTTGTCTCCCTTTGCGAGGCAGACTTTCTCTTGTCTTTTTTCACGTGCGCCAGCTGCGAATGTTGATACAGGTGTTGTCATACACACCACTTGCGCAATCTGTGCTCCAGTAGGAACAAGAAAGGCGTTTGTGTGCATAAATGAGTAAAATAAATTAACTAAATTTTCCAAATGCATTTTAGTACCGTTTGGAATACTCTAGTACCACGGTACTATTTTAGTACCGGTATACCGTGCAACACTAGCTCTGGGTAGTGACCCAAGTATGAGATTGCAGAATCAAGCAGAGGAAATGAGTTTCCTCTGTGGGGTGGCTGGGCTCAGCCTTAGAGATAGGGTGAGGAGCTTGGACATCTAGGGGGAGCCACTGCTCCTTCACGTCGAAAGGGGTCGGTTGAGGTGGTTCGGGCATCTGATCAGGATGCCTCCTGGGCACCTCCCGCTGGAGATGTCCTGGGCACGTCCAACTGGTAGGAGGCCTCGGGGCAGACCAAGAACATGCTGGAGGAATTACATATCTCATCTGACCTGGGAACGCCTTGGGGTCCCCCAGGAGGAGCTGGAAAGCGTTGCTGGGGAGAGGGGTGTCTAGGGTGCTTTGCTCGGCCTGCTGCCCCTGCGACCCAGCCTTGGATAAGTGGATGAAAATGGATGGATGGATGAAACAGTATTATTCAGCATTTTTACCTGTTAAAATAGGCAGGTCAGTTTGTTTTAGAGGAGAAGAAATCGCTAAGGATTATTCAGTTTACGCTCAAAATCTCCTGAAAGTCTGGATCTTAAATTATGAGAGAAACAAGGTAAGCAGATGTTAGCAGGTGCTAGGTAAGGGGCCCTTCTCTGACATGCCAAACAGCATTGTAGAAACACTGATTTATGATGTGAAAATGCTTTTTTTCAGTGATTGTGCCCGTTTTAATCACCTTATCCATTTGTTTTGGAGAGGAGACCTCTGTGGATAATTTGTCTCCTGACAAAAACCTCCTTAAAAATGAACACTAAACGATTTCTAACTAGGAAATGTTTTAGCTGATTGCAGTCTGCGATCCTCCCCACTAGATGCCATCAAATCCCCCTAAATCTTTCACAATGGACCTTTGAGTTATGGTTTGAATTTTGGGGAATGCAGACTTTTCATATCCATCTTTTGTGCATCATCTCACAAAGACAATGTAACTTTCACAACAATATTAGTGAACAATGATCTCCACTGGTACTAAGTGTCATATGACAACCTGGTCTCATTCTAGAAGTCGTCAAATACTGGCGCTTTGTCAGCAACTTCTGGTGTCAGACACCAATGAAAAAAGCTGTCCTTTTATGTCAACATGATATGCGGGTGGTCGCTGGTCAGAGGGGTATTCCATAAAGGCACTGAGTATCCGGTTCCAGAACAGCTGATCTGAGTTAGTTCAATCAACTCTGAGTATGTTCACCTGGAATTACGCACATGTACAACCACAATAAAAAGCCATCATCAATGGAGCCCCGATACCATGAGTCACCATGACAACTGAAAAAAAAAAAAAAGATCCAGTTTACCCTGATGGAGTTGGAGGTCCTAATGCAGGCCTATGAAGAATATGACCACATATTTCGCAATTTCGTAAATGTAACACCGCTGCAGCAGCGAAGGACAGAGAAACGGGATGGGAGAAAATTGCTACCCAAGTCAACGTGTAAGTTTGAATGTACCATTCCACTGACTTAACATTTAACCGTAAGATCGTAGCATAGTTATGAATATAAATCGGAATAAAATCTGATTTTCATTTAGGTGCAGCTAAAAATGATATATAAAAACATCATTCAGAAAGGTAAGGCATATTTTGCTAGGCTATGATTGCGCCTCACTTTGATTTTGATTTTATTTTTTTAATTGACTTAGGCTATTAAACAAAGTAAATATTAATTCAGTGGCTACTTCAAATAGTAATTTAAACCCCTAACAAAAGGTTGTTTTAACATGTCCTCTCACTTTATACCCCACTTAGTAGATTAACACCTGATATAATGTTTACACATTTTTATTTTAAAATATTGACGTAATTTAAAATGTGACGATGTGTACACAAACACTCAATAAAATACTAATTTAAAAAAATATTAACATTTGAGTTCTGCTCAGCCAACAGTAAGAAGGCAGAGGCCCGAAAAACGGGTGGAGGGCCACCTCCACCAACTCTGACAGAGGCTGAGGAGCTGGCCTTCAGCCAAAACTGTGGTCGACCGGTGGCTGAAGGCATCCCCGGGGGAAGCTCATCTGAGCCTGTCACCCCCCAGGATACAAGTGCCTACATCAGATGCAAGTATACACTTGTGTCTTTGAAAAAAATAAAACTAATATATAAATATATATAGCCTAGATTTTAATAAATAAATATATATATCCACCCACCCAACAGTTGTGGATGGTGTCATCTGCCTAGTTCAGCCTCCGACTACTGAAACAATTGAACACTCTGCAGCTGTAAGTATTCCATACTTAGATCTTGCCTCAGATGGTAGTTCAAAGTATTCTGAAACAGTATCTTTTCCTGCATCACAGGAGGAGGAGGATGATGATGGGAGAGATCCAGAGAGGCCTACTGAAGTGTGTCTTAATATTATGTATAGCTACTGGCAGTGCTCTACCCATTCACATTCCTTTACTTTCTTGAGTGGAATTTGGACTTTGACATGTACACTGAAGTGATAAGCATAGATAATGGATAACAACTAGCACATTCTTGTCCTTCAACAGAACATGGCTGAGCATGACCAGGAGGAGGGTCCATCAACTTCCACAGCACAGCTTGGCACAGTGAGATTTTCGGTCAATACCATGTTAAATCTGTATGTAGAACTGTAGGGATTAAATGTTGTCCATATGTTTCCCAGTTACCAGTAAAGGAGCTGTATAGAGTGCACCTCATGAGGACTATAGCAAAAACTGAAAAGGAAATGGTCTACCTGGATCGCCAGATTCGAAAACAGACCTTGAAATTCTATTACTAGAACGCCAGTTGAGGTGGGTGCATTGTCATGGTGAAATAGGTGAATATGTGAAATATGTTAATGGTTGGAACTATATTACAAATCCTAACTGTTGCTTTTGTACTTTTAGGGAATAAAGAAGAACCAAATCATGTGAATTTGTCTTTATTTGACTGTTTTAATCAAAAGTCATTTCTGCTAATTAGATCCATTACAGCCCTTCCATCCTGGACATCTGCAGGGTGGATGGGATGGTCATCCTCAGGGTCATTAATTTGTATGTCAGGGTGTTGCTCTCCTCTAATAGTTGCAATATTATGGAGAACAACACATGCCACAATGATGTCACATGCCCTCTCTGGGGTGACCCTGAACTTACGCAGGCCCTGGAACCGGGATTTGTATGCCAATGGTCATCTCAACCCAGGCTCTAGTCCTGCAGTGGGCATTAAAACGTTGTTGGGGCCCTGGCTCAGGGTCAGGGTAAGTTGCCAAGAGAGAGGGCTGGCATGGATAGCCTCGATCCCCCAGTAGGTAGCCATCAAACTGTCCTGTAATTATAGAGGACAGTGCATTAAAAGGGAGACAAAGAGCATTTGTAGAAAGCTTTAGCTTACTTACCACGTGCAAATCTGTTGCTCAGACTACACTACCGGAAGATCCGGGAATCATGTACAGAGACAGGCCACTTGGCTTCTACATTTGTAATAATGTAGGCTGCATCACATATGATCTTCACAGTGCAGAGAATGACATTAGTTAATTGTACTGTAATGTATACATTTTCATGTACATATTTTTTAAGATGGTAGGTCATATACCTGGACAAAGGATTTTCTATTCACATAGTCCCCTTCATTTTCTGCAGGCACAGTAATAGGAATTTGTGTCCCATCTATGCATCCCATCACATTTGGAAGCCCTGCAAAATGGCAGCTAATTAATCTACTGACCCCACTCTGAGGTCGCAGCAGAATGTATATCATAATTTAAAATAATAGAATATATGATTTCTACATCAGTCACCTGCAGTGTGAGGGTCACTTTCCTCACAGCTCTACACACTGTTGCCTTTCCGAAGTGCTCTGCATCCACAGTGTTGTACAGAAAACTAGATGTAGGAGCCATGTTGTGTTTATTTATTTATTCCGTACCTCCAAAATACAGAGGGCAGTATTTCCTTTGTTTACTGACCCTACCCGGATGTTGGCGAGGGGTCAGGCAGGTTACTTGAGGTTACTCAGTGTTGCACAGGTGAGGCTGATTAGATGGGAGAAGCAAACAGTTTTCGACTGTGCTTGTGCTTGTGCTTTAGCGTTTTTCTGTTTATAATTTATGTGGACAAGTGTTAAGTATGTGGCTTTAAATTTAAAGAAATTAGATGAACATTATTATTTCAAACGCAAAGGAAGTTTTCGTTGGTTTATTGCCTTGCCCGAGTACACGTCAAAACAAAAAACAATCAGCATCCAGTAGTGGCTACAGGACCAGTCACTACACTACAGTTTGCAAAAAAACGTAGCGCTATGCATACAATTTGCTGTGATGTGAGCGTATGTCCGCAGTGTGTGAGGTTGGTGATGTATGGCTGGAGAATGTTATCGAGATAAATTATACTGTTTGATGAAAAGCGTTTGAACAGATATTCCTCTGGAAACGACAGGACATCTAATCTGTGTCAGAAGATTCTCTCATGTCGTAAAGCATTTCGAATCAGTTTGGTTTCTATATCAATCGGATTGGGAATGAATGGACAATCCATGTCTAACAGCTTTCTTCATGTGGGAGGAGACAGGCAGAAACTCAGGGTTTCTTATAGTAAACCTGCCAGCGAGCAGGTTATGTTCACAGAGTCTGTTACCATGGTGACTGACTCAGAGTTTCAGTTACCTCTCTTTCTGGAACGGATAACTCAGAACTTCCCTCATCTCATGGTTAACTCTGAGTTTTCACATAACCCGCTTTCTGGAATACCCCCCAGGTGTCATGATCAGGTGGTCATGTTTGTTTGTTGTTGAAGGAAAAAATGTCAATTTACATAGTGTGTTGTAATGTATGGGGTGCCATTTGTAAAGTGGCTCGCGCTGAAAATAACATCAACATTTTGCCACATTTAGTTTCAAACAATGTCTAAAAAAGTGTTGTGAATTTTTTAACGTCACATTTTACCACATTTACAGCAATATTTGTTAACTTAGAAATATATTAAATAGTTAAATCTAAATATTAAATACGGCACTGAAATGTTAAATGTTAAATCTAAATATTAAATATAAATCTAAATATTAAATCTAAATCTATATGTTGAATCTAAATATTAAATATAAATCTAAATGTTAAATCTAAATGCTAAATCTAAATCTAAATGTTAAATGTTAAATCTAAATGTTCTGAGTGAAACTAAATATTTAGCTAATATGCAAATTCACATCGCCTGTCACTGGAAGTACCAAAATGAAAGCTTGAGATGGTCAGACTGTGTTTATAGAATCAAATGACGAATTAAAACCAACTTATTGGGGGAAATGAACATTTGAACATACATTAGCGTGATAATAACTACCTAAAATAATACAAAACATATTTGGAGAAAGTTTATTAGACGTGTACTTTGCGTTGTTAGTGTCCCTTCGGAGGGAATCGCCTGGTTGTTTACAAATACTTCTGGGTAGAAAACCAGCAGAGTTTAGCTAGATATACTATGTGTGTGTATATCTCACATTTTTCCCATCACTATAGCACCATTTAGACTAATCTGATGTTTATAAAGTCCATAAACACAATGACTGAACACACATTACTATTTCTGTGTGCACGCTTTGAAATTAATAACAGGGTAATCGTAGATTAGCTGGGCTAACCATTAGCCGTTAGCCCTGTTAGCGGCGTCTGTAACGTTAATAACTCAATAAACGGTCCGTGAAAAAAATATTTTTTTCAGTTTTGTGTTGCTATGTGTGGTATTTATTCAGTTTTGGGAAATCAAGATGTCTAGAAAGCATCAGTGGCTGCAGCTGACAAGGACAGCTAACATCAGGACGTCATCTGTTAATAGCCTCCCGTTGTAGGATACGACATGAAACTACTCCAGTTAGCTCAATAATGTTGTAACTAAGACATCCACTGGAAAAAAATATTTTTTTCACGGACCGTTCACTGAGTTAATGAGTCATTACAGTCACCGTTAACAGGATTAACAGTTTACGGTTTTCTAATGGGTTTTCTACCCGGACGTATTTGTAAACAACACGGCAATTCCCGAAGGGACACTAACAATTCAAAGTACACGTCAAATAAACTTTCTCAAAACATGTTTTTTGTTATTTTATGTAGTTATTATCATGCTAATGTATGTTCAAGTGTTCATTTCCCCCGATAAGTTGGTTTTAATTTGTTATTTGATTCTATAAACACAGTCTGACCATCTCAAGCTTTCATTTTGGTACTTTGGGTGACAGGCGGTGTGAATTTGCATATTGGCTAAATATTTAGTTTCACCCAGAACATTTAGATTTAACATTTAACATTTAGATTTAGATTTAGCATTTAGATTTAATATTTAGATTTAGCATTTAGATTTAACATTTATATTTAGATTTAATATTTAGATTAAGATTTAGCATTTAGATTTAACATTTAGGTGCCACATTTAATATTTAGATTTAACTATTTAATATATTTCTAAGTTAACAAATATTGCTGTAAATGTGGTAAAAGGTGATGTTAAAAAATTCACAACACTTTTTTAAACATTGCTTGAAGCTAAATGTGGCAAAATGTTGATGTTATTTTCAGCGTGAGCCACTTTACAAACGGCACCCCATAGTAATGACAGTACTTTTATTCTGAAAGAGAATTTACACAAACTGTACATTTCTTGTGAAAATAGAAGTGTATTTTGAAAACACACAATGCATGTAACAGAATCAAGTTGACATGGCGTCTCAGAACATCAATAACAAATGCACACAGGGTACCTTGCATGTCATACGCAAGCGTGGAAAGTGCATGACCAAACATCAATATGAGACAAGGGTGCATTGAGAATGTGTTGCATATGATCAGTGTTAATTAAATTCAACACTTAATTGGGAGTATGCAATGCAGTGGTTATTTTACCACTTGGGTTTTTATGAGGTAGAAATTATTCTAAAGAATTATTTTATTGATGTCATTTTTGTTGATACCATCTCAATGTTTATGCAGCCATTTATTAGTTGGGGGTTGTCTACAAGCCACCAATCGTATTCTCAACAAATATTTGTCGTTCCTCCATCACAGATCATCCAGCTCCATCCGCTCGCAAATAAAGAACTTTATTTATCATTGACCAACATTCTACTTATGTACTAAATGTTATATTGCTTTTCTTCTAGGAATCACATGGTGAAGCTTGGTGGTTGGTTCAACTTAAGAATAAATTGATGAAATAAATTGTTAGCTCTTCTTCTAAAATCACTAAATAAAAAGTATCAAAAAGAAATAAATTGTTAATTCTTGAGTCTGTTTTCTTTCTACTAACTTTGGTACATTCGGAACATTGTGCCTTATTTGGAACTTGATTTGTCAGTGTACAATTTACACAGAATCTTGTGTCAATATTTTTTTCTGACCTTGAAGTAGTCCTCCGGACTAAAACCGGGCTTCCGGACTAATCTGATAGGATACAGAGTATGCTTAATTTTTCCTGCTGGATTGATAAACATTTTATGTTGATGCCCTTGCACCAAACTAATCTCTTTGGGACTGCTTTATTTTGTATTTAATACCCCTGACTCCTGTCATCTTCTCATCCTGTCAGAATTTAAAATTTGTGAATTGGATCTGTGTGTTTTCTGTTGTGTTAAAATTTAAAGCTCAGTAGGAGTAGGAGTAGTTTTTTGTTGTTGTTGTTGTTGTCTGAGACAATAAAGAGGAAATGCAAAAAGAAAACACAAGTTAGTAGTTGAATTTGGATGCAGGCCACTGTCTAAATCTGGTGAGTTGGGTGTACGTATACCTCCATGTGCTTATTCACAGTGAAGAGCACAACCTGCACAGTCAAAACCAGTCACAGTTAAAACCTCCCATGACAACATCAGCATATTTAATCAGAAAAGTGTGTTCATGTTTGCCAAATCAATAAAACTACTACCAAGCCATATGTTTCTGCATAATTAATAACACAAAAAAATGACACATACAGTACAGATAGGCAACAGTGGGCTACAGTATGGGTAAGACCTAAGACATGACAAAACACATAGGTAAATAAATAGGTCATAAATTAATAAATACTGTACAAAAGAAGGGGAATTATTGGATGTTCTTTGTGCAAATGTGATAGGAGAGAGAGAGCTGGTCAGGAGGTTCAGCAGTCACTAAGTTCTGTTCTGTTAAACAATTTCGATAATAAAAGTACTTAATATAAATGCTAGTACAACAAATATGAAATAGAGAACTGAATAGATTGAAATTGGCTAAATGATAGTAAAAGGATACTCCTTTGTATTTTTTGTCTGATATAATTCTACATTTGCATCTATTTTTATACATGACAGCATTTATGTATGTTCATGTAGTATATATGTATATTAAAAGAACAATGTGAAATTTGACCGTGCAGCGAACGGCTGCAGCAAGCTTCCTAAATTCTGACTTGTCCTGGGCGAAGCAAGGTGATGTAGGCCAACTGGACATGGGCGGGACTGGACGTCTCATAAACTAGACATGGTCGGGGCTGGACGTTTGACGTCTAAATGGTAAAAAAAATAAAAAATTATTCCATTGGTACCATCCACAACTTTTTACAGTGGAAATGGAAAAAATGTGTTACAAACTGGCCTGAACCATACTGGACTGCTTGGGAGAGACAAGGCTTTTGTTGTCTTTTTTTCTTTTTTTGTGATCAAATATATATATATATTTTTTATTTCATTTGATTTCATCCAAAGCCCTTACCCCCACCCTTGTCCCGAGGGCACTTTTCTCAAAAAAAAAAAAAATATTAGTAGGGGTATAGCCTCAAAACAGCACTTTAGCTTTCTCTGCTGCCGATTTCAGATTCTGTATCACTTCTATCTTTGTCATTTGAGCACGGGCACTGGAGATTCTAATGACAGGACTTCATAAAATGATCATTTCCACAGATACACATTTAGAACATGTGGTGGTTTCCATCTCTTTATCAACATTTTTTTTTGCTGCAGTTAAACCTGCGAACAGTACTCTCTTCTTGTGGAGTGTTAAATTCAGAGAAGTATCATCATTTAATAGCAGTATATGTGGTAAACAGGGTATGTTTGTCTGAATTAAACAAGAAAGAATGTTCGAAATACTGAGCCAAAAGGAATAGACCCCGGGGCATTCCCACATCATGTGGAGGTAAGTGCCCAACACTTTGTGAGGACATAACTGACATAGTGGGCTCTGAGTAATACGGATCTGGCAGCATCGTCTTGGGGATAAATAATATCTTTGTATTAGCTTATAAGGAATTAACTGATGATTATGATTACGAGATGGGGAGGGGAATATTACTCCACACTCTCTGCCAGTTGATGCTAGGCCCAAAATCTTTAATATCTATATTCCAAACAAGAACATTGTCTGTGGGTCCAGTTAGTCTTCCTTGTAGCTCATTATATATTCCAGAAACGAAACCTTTTTTAACTTTTGCAACGTTCAAAAGATGCATCAGGGGATGAATTAATAAAGTTTGATTCCATGGGACAGCATATGTACGCATTGCTGTGCGCAACTGTAAATAAAAAAAGAAAGAGGTGCCAGGTAGATTATAGATTTGTCTAAGTTCATGGAATAGTCTAAGGCAATCTACATTATACATATCAGACAAAGTATGAACTCCCTGGTTTTGCCAAGAGGAGAAAATGATTGGTTCACCACTTATAAGCAATAAATTATTTCTAAAAATTGGTGTATCTAAGTGTCACTTTATATCCCATTTGACTGATTTGGCTATGTTATTCCAAACAAAAATTGAGTTTGCAATAATTGATCCAAATTTGTTCAGACAGAATTTTTGGGAGAGGCCCGAGAAGAGAACATCTTTAAGCATGTATGGGGATACAATATGGTTTTCTATGTTCACCCAAGGTATGTCAGCATTTTTGCCGAACCACCTTGTTACAGATCTCAGCACAAAGGATAGGAAATACATTTCAAAATTAGGCACCGAGAGCCCTCCCAAAAACCAGCTGGTGGGGGTAAGTGTAGCATGTTTGCATAGAAATTAACCTTGGGAAGTATATGGAACTTAACCACTGATGTTCGTGTAGAGAGTGGAACTGATAATGCAGACCACCTTTTTAGTTCATCAAATATTAATTTCTTTAGGCACTTACAATTTTTAGAAACAATTTTTTCAAGAGATGGCTCTATATATCGATTCCAAGCAGGGCCGGCTCTACCCAATTTGGTGCCCTAGGCGAGATTACATCCCGGCGCCCCCAATACAATTCAATGACAACAGCCAACTGAGCAATCACAACAGTTTAATTTGAGTAACAACAAACTCAACAGTAACAACAGTTACTTTGTCCAGTGTATCTTTCAACTAAAGACTAAAATTTGACACGTCTGGACTTCCTGGCAGCAAAGGCATCTATGGTGTCATCAAATGACACCTGCCTAGACATCTCACGGTTTATACTCATCAGGGCAAGTCCATTCAAACGCTCTTGAGACATGGTGGATCTCAGGTATGTTTTGATGAGCTTCAGGGAGCAGTGTTTGTGTGGATGATTCATCAAAAGGCACCTCTCCAGCTGTTTGGGGCCTCTGCAAATATTTTCTGAATGCATCTAGACAGATATAGAGTAGATATATTTATGACTGTACAAGCAAAAAAAAACAAACAAAAAAAAAAACAGCTGCTTGTATTTTCATGGCTACTGAATTTCAGCAATCATTCAGCACAATATCAAACGTGATAAGTACAGTAGGAGGAGGAGAGCTAAGCAGCAGCAACAGTGACACTGAGCACACAGTTGTTAATAATAGTAATGGTAAAATTAATTTTCAATTTTATAATGACGTGATGAAACTGTAATGCAATATCAGACCGGACACACAGGCGGGGATAATAACTGTGTAGAAACTTATAAGGATGGAATGAACTAACTTTTACATTCTTCTCATCACAGACATAAACAGCGCCGATGCAGTGCATTTCACATTAAACAACACAGAGTACAGCCAGCAGAAAGCTGTGTTTTATTATATTTTAAAAAAGGAAGCCAGATACATGAGTGAACTGATCATAGTCGGCCCATCCCCAGCTGACCGGGGGCGCATGCGGGTGATTTGGCCTCTATTTTGATCCCTCTCATAATTTATTAATCCTTCTTAGTAGCTATCAGTGTGTGTCATTATTTTTTAGCATGTTATATCAGCATTGCCCATGCCCAAAGTCCTTCTCTGGCGTTGTTTAACGTTACTTCAACATAGCTAGCTCAAATAAAACGTTTTCACATAAAAAACAGAGAAAGCATAATGTTACCTTTATATTGTGACTTCTTCTCCTCCTCCTCTTTTCTTCGCTTTCTGTACTGCGCACCCGAGGGCTTGGATGGCCTTCATCTTGCAAATTACAAATCCCGTCTCTCACTTGACCTGCCCTGACCTGGCCTCTGATCCGCACTTACGCACCCAATAACAACATGTCACGTGCTCATACATAATTTAGGAACATGTCACTGTTTATTTATTTGTAATGTTAATATATATTTTTTTCTAGGCAGAACACACTAAGTGAGGGCACCAGTGGGCATAGAAAATTATTATTTTCCCTCGAGGCCAAGGGGGACTGGCGGCGTGTCGGCGCCCCTCCAGCAGATGGCGCCCTAGGCGACCGCCTATATCGCCTATGCCAAGAGCCGGCCCTGATTCCGAGATACTTAAAATGAATAACTACTGGAGTCCCTACATCCAGCTGCAGATTGCTCATAGCACTATTCAAAGGAAGCAAAGAGAATTTGTTCAGATTTATCTTATGTCCGGATATTAAACTAAAATTATGAAAAATCTTCATTGTGGCCTGGAGGGAAAACAGCACGTCATTGAGAAATAATAATAAATCATCTGCATGCTGAGAGGTCTTATGATAAGTTCTGCTCACTGCTATTGGCTTTACCTCATCTGAGTTTCTGATTTTTTGTGCTATGGGTTCCAGAGATAATGTGAACAGCAGTGCAGAAACTGGACACCCTTGGCGAGCTCCTCTTTCAATAGTAATAGGTCTAGAGCATTGTTTAGATGCAATGACGACAGCAGTTGGGTTATGGTAAAGCGTTTTAAGCATGCCAATGAAATTATCACCAAAGCCCATAGTTTCCAGAGTATGCCACACATATTCCCATTCGAGCCTATCAAAGGCTTTTTCAGTATCTACAGACAGCACTGCACAAGGTGAAGATATGTTAGTACCAGCATCAACAATATGCAAAAGACGTCTCATATTATCAGATGCATATCTTTGTTTTACAAAACCTGTTTGGTCAGGATGGACCAAAATTGGCAGAACTGTCTCAAGTCTCCAAGCCAGGACCTTTGCATAAAGCTTAATATCTGCCTTAAGCAGTGATAGAGGGCGGAAACTAGAACATAAGGTGCTATCCTTGCCTCTTTTATGTAACAACGTGATGATAGCTGTATTTATGTCTCTATTGAAGCATCCTAATTTGATGGCTTGTTGAAACATTTCTAAGATAGAAGGGCCCACATCATCCCAGAATTTTAAATATTCAGGGGGGATTCCATCCAGGCCAGGTGATTTGCCGTGGTTCATACATTTAATTGCCTCATATAATTCACTAATAGTAAATGGGGAATCTAATAGATTTCTTTGCTGTTGTGATAATTTGGGTAAATTTAAGCCATCAGAAAAGGAAACAAGATCATTTTTTGTAAAAGTTGCTTCAGATGAGTACAGCTGTTGATAGAATAACTTAAATTCATAATTAATTTTCAAAGGATCATATACAACTTCACCCTCTCTGTTTTTAATGGAGACAATGTCTGCTTTTTTATCGTTGTAGTGTATTTTCCTTGACAAAACAAAGCTAGGTCTATTTCCATTTAAATAGTGGGTTTCTCTTGCTCTATGAATTAGAAACTCTGCTCTTCGCATAAGAAATGCATTAAGCTCAGCCTTTGCCTCCCCTAATTCTTTTTCCTTCACTTGGTCGTACTTGTTTTGTTGTTGAGAGATTAGGGATGAAAATATAGTCTCCAGCTTTGCTAATTCTTGGAGATGAGTCCTATTGCGTGCCGAGGCAAATGAAATTGTACAGTTACGGATACTTCCTTTAATTGCATCCCATAGGTATCTTACATCAGGTACTGAGTTCTTATTAATACTTATAAATGCATTAAGCTCTGATTTAAAGTGTTCACAGAACTTAGTATCCTGAAGTAAAGTTAAGTTAAATTTCCACCTTAAAGAACGTTTGGGGTTGTTCTCAAATACTAATTCACACTTGTTGGCATGATGGTCAGATAAGGATGTATAGACTATCTCCACTTTTCTGACCCAGCGAGACACATTGGGAGTCACCAGAATATAGTCTATCCTAGAATATGTTTTGTGTCTCGCAGAGAAAAAGGTGTACTGTTTTGTTTGAGGGTTAAAAGTTCTCCAAACATCAATCAGGGAAAAGGTATCTACCATTTTTCTCAGTGTTAAATTGGCTGTACTCTGAACAGCCTGCCCTCCAGACCTATCCATAGCAGGATCTAGCACTGCGTTCATATCACTACCTAATATGATTAAGCAGTCTGAAAGGTCCTGTAACATCTTTGTCAACTGTGCATAAAATGAAGGGTCAAAGATGTTGGGAGTATAGGCTGATATAAATGCCATCTTTTTGTCAGCAAGAGTGCCTTTAATATAGGAAATTCTACCGGCAGAGTCATTTCCTTGCTCCGTTATAATAAAGTTAGAAGTCTTGCGCATTAGAATCATCACTCCCTTTGTCCTATTGATAGAATGAGAAGATGAAACAACATCATATTTACTGTTATCTAATTTACCTATATCTAATGTCATTATGTGAGTTTCTTGAAGCAGAGCAATATCAATTCCTTTCCTATCTAGAAATTCAGTGCAGCTTGTAAATTTGGTACTCTTATTAATACCTTGTACATTCCAGGAAAGTATTGAGAGTTTCAACATTTGAAGGTTATATTAACTAATTTGCAGAGTTTTATTTTACACATTCCATAACCAATAGGCTAGTCTTACGGCTACTTTCAGAACCAAACTAATGAACACAATGAAAAAAAAAATATTATTATTATTGTTATTATTACACTAAGAATAGCTAACTTGATTTTTTTATGGCATTAAGTCCAGGCCAATGAACAGGTCTGTCCTGTGTTGCACATGCATATCAGACTAAATCAGGAAATACCATATTTGGATCTGTTTGTCAATAAAAAACACTCCACACCTAAAAAAAAACGCAACAGCCTACAGACAATGAAGATGATACAATGGGGGGGGTTGTAACTACATGAAGGAGTGTAACTACACTCTAAGGGTTGCAACTTAAACTTAAGTAAAGGGTCTGAAGTTTGGGTTAAGTTAACCAGTATAGACATGCAAAAACATATGGCAGGCCGAGTTCTAAGCTTGTGTTTACAACTAAAATACATCTGGAATTACTTAGTTGTGGATGCTTGGGACAGAGGCAGCTGGCTGAGCTGAAACACGCAGCAACTGAGAGAAAACTGAGACTGACGTTGTTCACTGTTTTAGGTTGTATATGCCGACAGACAGCGGAGGGAACCCACAGCACACACTGATGGCTACAACAGTTGTTTCTGTAAAGTTATAATGAATGAAGAAACGAAACCACATCCCTGTTATAATATTTAAGATGAATCAGCAAACAACTATCTAAAGAGATTGGTCCAGGTATCATTGGAAACTTAGTAATTCTGTCTGTTTGACCCACAGACTGCTGACAGTTTCACCCAGTTAATGCACGCCAGAGTCGTTTCTCTTGCGCCATAAACTGAAGTGATAGGACTGTGGTTAATGAAACACCGCCTACTGCAGGGGAAAACGAAACCTATCAGTAGAATAAAAACTTGCAGAAGTTTCCCATTTTGCATCAGTCACACTTCCATATCCTGCAGCTCAGCAACTCTACGCAATTATTTTTTTTGGACAATGGCTTTTAATCAGCAGTCACCGTTCTATAATCCAGTAAGTGGTTGAAACTTGTCTTTACTTTCCTGAAAATACGTGATGATTGATATGAGGGCTGGTCCTGTTCGGGGTTATTTCAGGTCCGTCCCGTTACTCGGAGGACTTGATAGGCTTGCGCGACCTTTTACGCTTACTCAAGATCTCCTACTCTTCGAGTCAATAATGTGTGAATAATTAAACTATCTCAACATATCATTTCGTTTTGTACTTGTTCACAACCTGTTTATAAAAATATCTAATTGGCGAGCAGTATAGTGTACAAAGAAAGAGGCACTAACTGTGTATTTCCTGCCACAGGAAAACATGCTGCAGATTTGGCATGACACGACTGCCTTATAGCAGCTGAAGTTAACTGTGTAAACACTTTATTGGTCATGTTTGTCGAATATACGTGCAATATGTATGTGATTTGTTCATTGATATATTGGGACAATAGCTTACGTCAGTGGAAACTTGAGCTGTCACTCTGGCTCATGTGATGGCCGAGCAGTAAAACATTCAGCAGGAAACACGGCAGTTATTTTAGAGCTCCTCCTTAACTTCTCAAATGAGGCTTTGTGTCTCTCTCAACGCACTGACGTCTGCGCGTGCATGTGTATGCTACCCTCTGATTGGTGTACAGTAAATATTGTGTATTTCGAACCCTAGCCACAGTCATGATGATGAGATGTGATGTTCTGAAAAGTACAGGAATACATCATCTGTCAAAAGAGATTTTACCAAGCGCAAATACTGAATAAATACCTTCATGCTGACAAAGGAACAAACACATTTGTCAAAAGAGCAACATTTGAATCAGGGGCGGATTATAGACACAATGTGCCCCTGGGCACTGATGCAAAGGGCCCCACCACCTCTTCTACAGAAGAACAAGAGACATATCTTTGTGGTGGTTTTGCATTTGTTTGTTGTCGTTATGCATCTTATTGTGATTTTGTGTATTTTTTTGGTTGTTTTGTGTCTCTTCAATGTCATTTTGTGGCTCCTTGTAGTTGTTCTGTGTCTCTTTGTAGTCACTGTGTGTCTCCTTGTGGCTGTTTTGTGTCTCCTTATGGTTGTTTTGTGTCTCTTTGTAGTCATTGTGTGTCTCCTTGTGGTTGTTTTTTGTCTCATTGTTGTCATTTTGTGTGTCCTTGTGGTTGTTTTGTGTCTCTTCATAGTCACTGGGTGTCTCTTTGTTGTTTATTTGTGTCTCTTTGTAGTCATTGTGGGTCTCTTTGTGGCTATTTTGTGTCTCCTCGTGGTTGCTTTGTGTTTCCTTGTGGATGTTTTGTGTCTCTTTGTTGTCATTTTGTGTGTCCTTGTGGTTGTTTTGTGTCTCTTCATAGTCACTGGGTGTCTCTTTGTTGTTTATTTGTGTCTCTTTGTAGTCATTGTGGGTCTCTTTGTGGCTGTTTTGTGTCTCCTCGTGGTTGCTTTGTGTTTCCTTGTGGATGTTTTGTGTCTCTTTGTTGTCATTTTGTGTGTCCTTGTGGTTGTTTTGTGTCTCTTCATAGTCACTGGGTGTCTCTTTGTTGTTTATTTGTGTCTCTTTGTAGTCATTGTGGGTCTCTTTGTGGCTGTTTTGTGTCTCCTCGTGGTTTCTTTGTGTTTCCTTGTGGATGTTTTGTGTCTCTTTGGATTACAGTAAAATGGACAGAGGCAACACACACACACACACACACTTGATTTACTTTCTTTACTTTGCTAATAATTACATGTATATTAACAGATAAAATGAAAAGCAGCTATTTACCTGTTAAGTCCTGTTCTTTGTAGAGAATCCCCTTCACTGGATCAATCCATGGTGGTCTGCAGGAGGGAAAGTCCATCAACATCAGTGGACGAGTCCTGCCTGGAGCTGATAGGTCAGACTGCTTTTTCCATCATTTCATCTCTTAGCTGTTAGTCCTGATGTTTGGTGGCAGTGAAATACAAAATATAACATTTCATAAAACATTTTATATATATAAAATTAAAATAAATTAAATTATTTTAATTACATTTTAATTAAATTAATATATATATATATATGTGTGTGTGTGTGTGTGTGTGTGTGTTAAGTTGTTTCCTGAAATGTGATTATTGCTTTTCCTGGCTTGATACACTAGAGATTCCATCTAAATGGGATAAGTGGCTTCAGTCCCACTTTTTTATCATCAGTGGTAAACTCTGTATGGTGGGCCACTCTGACATTTCTGCCAATTGAGTTGACCTAATCTATAACATCTTTCCCAATTAATTGTCTGTGGAGCAGCTCCAGACTTTGTACCTGATGACATCATAGGTTTGAATTTTAGCTCTCTAATTTTTAGACTTGGAAGAGAGTCTCCTTCCCCCAGAACATTTGCAACACTGTTGACGAGACAATACAAAGTCATTAACTCACTTGTTCTGGAGTTTATCACTGTATCATACAGTCTTCACATGGTGTTTGCTCAGTTGCACATGCATGTGAACAAACACATGGTTTTGCACACTTGTACTTTCATTATGTATAAATAACAGGGTTCCACTCATGAAAACATTGCTCCATGGTGCCATCAGTGGTCAAAACTCCATAGGTTATCTTACCAGCATTTGGGACTATTGGGGCAGTTGTGGCTCAGAGGTACAGCAGGTCATCCACAAATTGGAAGATCAACGGTTCAGTTCCCAGCTCCTCCAGTCTGCATGTCGAAGTATCCTTGAGCAAGATACTGAACCCCAAATTGCTCCCCATGGCTGTTCCACTGGTGTGTGAGTTTGTTAAAAACTGAGTAGGAGGTGGCCCTGCTAATCAGTGTTTGAATGTGTGTGTGAATGGGTGAATGTGACTGGTCAGATGACTAGAGAGGCACTATAGGAGTGTAGGTCCATTTATCATTTATTCTTTGGATATCTGGCCTTTTGAAGCCATATTTTGGCCTTTATGAAATGCAAAATAATGACAGTTTCTTGTACACCATGAAATGATTGTTTATGTTTTCTCCAGGTTCCATGTGAATTTACAGTGTGGTTCCAGGACCAATGCAGACATCGCTCTCCACATTAACCCACGCTATGACAGCCGCCCTGGTTATGTGGTTGCCAACACCTTTCAGTATGGCAGCTGGGGTACTGAACAGAGGAAGCACAACTCACCATTTCCTGCTGGCTCT
Organism: Epinephelus awoara; assembly: GCA_035609425.1. Taxonomy (NCBI): domain Eukaryota; kingdom Metazoa; phylum Chordata; class Actinopteri; order Perciformes; family Serranidae; genus Epinephelus; species Epinephelus awoara. The sequence goes on from CM069297.1 coordinate 4,179,650, forward strand.
CCCTTCAGCCTCAGCATCACAATCTCCCGTGATTCCTACCAGGTCTGTGGGGGACAAAACTGCTGACAATCTGAAAATGATCTTCTTTGTTTGGTCTGACTAACATTCTGACAGAGAAATTAAATTCAGGCAGATTTTATTTCACTATTGACAAATCCTATGTCTCTTTGGGGAGTGCACAACAGGTCATTTTGAGGACCATTTTTTTCTTTTGCCTGCAAATAAATATTATTTTGCACAGAAAATATTATCATCAAAGAATATTTTAATTTAAGTAAACAAAAACATAATAACCTCTCAAGATTCCTTGCATTCTCCTTCAAACTAAGAGTTTGACAATGAGCCACAATTTCTCCCAATCAGAGAACTGGAGTTGTCATTTTCTGAGTTACACTCTTAAAACCAATTGCTCATTCGATTATTTGTTTTTTATTTTGTTGTGCATTGTATGTCCCCAGTTTTGTTTTGTTTGTATTTTGTCGTCCAATCGTAAAGAAATGTCTTTAAAAAAATATATGTGCATGAAAACAATATTTTTCTGTGCTTAGAAATGAGACAGAAATAAAATACCATATTTTCTCTCTCCAGCTGAAAGTCAATGGCAGCCACTTGATGGAGTACAGACACCGTATCCCATTTCACCAGGTGGACACCATCTCAGTAGGCGGGAAAGTAGAAATTTCCTCCATAGCCTTCCAGGACTCTATGGTGAGGATGCCACTAGAATTAGGAACAGCATCAATTGTGTTTCATGTGCTTAATGTCAGTGCTCTGACTAAAAATAACCCCAAACCTAATAAATAAATCAACATGTAGAGTATATGAAGAGTATTACAGAAAGGTAAGTGATATTAAAGTGGTTTCCTTTTGCGTTTGGTTTCTTGGACAGCCGGCATTTCCTGCTCAGCCTGCGTTTCCTTCACATGTAGCCTTTCCAGCCCAGGCTGCTTTCCCTTCTTTTCCGGGGTTTCCATCACAGCCTGGATTTCCAGCCCAGCCGGGATTTCCTGCCCAGCCTGGATTTCCAGCCCAGCCTGGATTTCCTCCTGCAATGCCTGTGAGTATCAGGAAGGGTGGAGCCACAGTTCTGCAGACATTTTACAGACCTGCTGTTGAGCAGCAAAAACTTTATTGGTCAAGTTTAAGGGTTAGATAGTACAACTTTGCAAACTTTTCCACTTAAACATTGTGCTGTTGACCCATGTAGACAGTTTTGGTTTCATTTGTTGAGATTTAGAGCTATTGTGTCTGATTTCTGCCTCAATTCCAATACAATGGAGGTGCATGGAATTTAATTTAAGTAGTAAAATAGGAAATATTTAGATGTAAGATTTTATGCATACTAGTAATCTGGGTTGGCTTGTTAGCCAGCCAAGTTTTGAATTTAAATTAGCCATTTCAGTTTATGTTTACATCATAGACTGTATAAAATAATGGATGTCGACACCATGATGTCACCCACTGGACTTTCTGGACTCCCATTTTGAAGCCTTGAGTTTTGCATTTTGGCTGTTGCCATCTTAGATTTTTGTGGAGCCAGAAGTGACCATATTTGAATAAGAGGATGGAGATAAACATGACACTAGCTGCTAGCTTGATTAGCATGGTGCATTTACAGCTATGGTTAAATATGATGATGTTAGTGCAAATTTTTCACTAGCAAAAAAAAAAAAAAAAAGGCTTAAAATCATGAAAACAAAATGTGCTTACCATATAAAGTGAACTCTGGGACTCCTTAGGGGGTCTTTCCACACAACCAAATGCTAAACAATTTTTTTAGCGACCAAAACATTACTTTAAACTGAGAGGTTTGTTTTTTGCTGTCTCTGTTTGTTGTGTGTTTTAATAACCCAATGATGATTTTGTCCCTCTGTGTTTGCACGTGGGAATGGGATTGGTTGTGGAGAAACGACCACTCCCTATTTAAGATGGCTTCTCATGAACAAAAAACTGTTTGCCTGATGAAGGTCTAGTACCGAAACGTTGCAAATAAATTACATATTGCAAGTTAGACAGTGTGCGGGAGTCCTTTTGCAACTTTTTGGTCTTCTCTCTCCAACGCACCTGTATTGTTTAATAGATGTGCGAAGTGTTTCCTTTGTTAGCGACCAAACACATTACAATTAACTTTCATGAACTGAAAGCACAATGAAATAGCAACAGGTATGGCAACCCCTATGCTCTGTAAATCTGGGGCTATGCCATGGTGAAAGTTAACTAACCAGCATTGTTGTTGTGGTAGTGACTTGGATGGCAACCACTTGTCACTCAAAGCAGTCACAACCCATGTAGAGTTGTTGTAAATGTTGAAATTAGCTAGAGACCAAAAATGTTTTTGTACCAGGCTGTAAACATGTTTATTTCTGTTGTAAAGTTGGGCATTTTAACATGGGTGTCTGTGGAGATTGACTCACTCTTGGCACTTCTGCCATGGCTTCATTTTTCAGTCCTGGAGGTTACTGCTTGGTTTACATACAGTTAAAATACCAATTAGCCCATTGGCTGTCTCTGCATAGCTGTGCCTCAAATTTATACAACAGATTAAATTTGTACAGGACTACATACAGTAATTGTCAAAGTATAGTGTTTTACTAGTTATTATACAAAATAATCAACAGGAAATTATACAATACATGGAGTAACAGATGTCAATCAAACTGGGACTTTGGATAGTCACCACCAGTTAGGCTCCACAAAGAGACAATAAAATGTCTATTTTTACCTTTCTGGAGCTATGTAACCGCTTCCCACAATTTGCTTAGAATAATAAAAACCATGAGCCACTCCATTTTCTTTATGCATTGCAATATGGGAGATTATTGTTCATTCACATTCAGAAAGCAACAGTTTCTAGAGTGCATACTGTGTGGTTTGAATATAGGCCTACTTAATTTTGTCACTTTCACAGCATCAACACACTACATACTCAAAACCTGCTTAGAATTTTGTGTTTGGCATGGATTTGGGACACTGAAGAACACAAGGTCAGGTACCTATAACCAAACAAAGAGCATATGGTTCAAGTTGGCCACACTGGACACTTCTTAGAGACAGGGGAGACATGATATTGCTTAAATATGGAAATAAAATTACACATTTAAGAAAGACAAGGCATTCATAGTGTTGCACTCATTTGTTCACATTAAAAGTAACAGAAATAGTTGTGTTAAGGGTGAAAACAGAGAGAGAGACTCATACCTCAGCCCCTGTCTCTTCTGCACAAAGCTGGCCGATGAAAGCATGAAGTATGTGACAATTTAGGAATGTTGGTTTTAGAAAGTTACCGAAATTGCAGGGGAGGGGGTCTCTGAAGGTACTGTATTTGACCATCTGACAAGCACTTCTGAAGAAGAAGCATACCTCCTCTAAGAAGGATGCATTTACAAGGAAGCCAGCCAAGAATAAACTTATATTATGCAGTATATTAACACTTCCTGGAGAGGGTGTCAGCAGCACATGGTACATTCCAGGTTGCATTCCTGCAGAAGCAAACTCTAGAGCATTATACACTGGTGTAAGGTAGATCTTTGAACAAATCTAGCAACTCCATAAATTAACAATACTCTTTGTTATTTTAACTTGATTAAAACAATAATGGATTATGAGTATATTTGTGTAATTAATTTTCCTATTTCATCTCTGTACAGGCTGTTCCATACAAGAGCAGCATCAGTGGTGGACTTACACATGGCAGGACCATCACTATCCAGGGGACTGTTAAGCCCAATGCCACAAGGTCAGACTTCATCAGCAATTGCTGGATTTCACTTTGAAACCAACATTGTAGAAATCAAACACCGTATCACTCTGCCTTGAGACTGAGGACTGTGTCTGCAGAGTAGCTGAGAAAATAAGGAATAAAATTAAACCCAGTAAAAGACAGAAATAACAATATAGACTAACAAGAGGTGAAACTGCCTGTTGGAAATTTAGCTAGAATATCAATCAACACACTCTGCATATTGGAGTCCGTTCCTGCTGCCCTTACCTACAGAGACCATATATCTGCCCCTAGACGATACATCTAATAGATTTTACATCTGTGCCCAGACTCTGCATCTACCCATAGAATGTGCATTTGGTCCTAGAGCATACATCTGCTTGTAGTCCATACATCTGATCCCGGATTGTACAACTGGCCTAAGACTCTACATCTGTGTATAGACTGTACACCTACCCTTAGATTGTACATCTGATCGTAGACCATACATCTGCCTCTAGACCGTACACCTAACACATGATTCTAGATCTGTGCCTAGACTCTACAGCTACCCATAGAATGTATATCTGGTCCTAAACTGTACATTTGATGCTAGACCGTACATCTGATCCTGGATTGTACAACTGGCCTACGACTCTACATCTACGCATAGAACATACATCTGCCCCTAGACTGTGCCACTGACCTAAAACCCCACATCTGTGACTAGACTCTTCGTTTACCCCTAGACTGCATATCTGGTCCTAGAGTATAAATCTGTCCATATACCATACATCTGGTCCTATTGAACTTTTATTTTAAGGTTTACAATGTATATCCCACTGAAAATATAAATTGTCACTTGAAAATAATCAGTTAAGTCCTTAGACTATATCCTTAGTCACAGGAAAAGACTAGACAACCATATAGACTTTTATGGGCATAGAATGAATTCCTCTGTGATTGTCTTACTGGATGCTGGTAAGTTATATGATTGGGTTTTAGAGGTCTTAATGTGAAATCTTATATACTGATACCTCAAAATGAACTAAGTAAACTGAGCCATCAGAATACTGCTGCAATCTCCATAGAAAAAGGAAGTAGTTACTGTGAATCTAGTCACATGAGGTGTGACAATTTCTCCTCAGTTGCAGTAGGAATCATAAGACAGCATGCTGATTTTGTACACATAGATTCTGATACATGAGCAGTCTCTCTGTAGTTATCACTTAGCACATAGTCATGTAGCCAAAGTTTAAGTTTAAGCCTTTTCCTGCATATTGTGAGTTGAAACTGTACTGTACAGCAGAGTTTCTCCTTTCGCAACACCGTGTGATATGGTATGCACTGTTGAACCTCTTCATTGACTGCAACTTCAGTATGGTGAGTTATGAAGCAAATTAAATACTATCAAGGCTTCAAGACATACATACAGTACAGATGTCAATACAGACATACAATACATAATGTAGGATGAAGATGGTCTGACATGGTGATGTTTTGTATTAAACCTGCTAAACTTCAGTTGGTGGTAGATGTGGTTAACCCTTCTCATCTCAGGACTGACTGAGTCAATGCCTTTTGTTCAGTTTTTCTGTGGCAGGGTTTGGTCTCCAAACAGCAGGTGACAGTTGTTTCCTCATTCTAATAACAAGTGTTGCTAGTTTTTCAACTTCTGCTAAAGTTACTGCTCAGACAAGGAAATTCTCAGACTCACAGGAGGCATCCCTTCGTTGTGTGCAGTTTATAACATGTGTCTGACAAGAGGCCAGGTACATCAGAAACAATTATTTTGTTTTGTTCAGGTATTTAATTAACCAGATTGGCCCAAAGCAGAAATTTCAGTTTGTTGTTTTATCCATAAACATTTTCTCAACAGATTACAGAAATATATTTTAGGCATAGATAGATTTGCAGTAGGAAACTACACCAGTGCCCCGAGATATGCCACAGCCCATTAGGCCCAGCAGGCATATTTACAGTAGGCTACATTTCACACAGTTCAGAACAAGCTGTTCAAATGGCCACTCTGGTGATTTCAAATTACACTTCAATAAAGTTTGGGGATTCACAAGAGAGAGTTAGATAAAGTAATGCTCAAAATTAAAGCAGCCAAGCTAAAGACATTTTGAATTTTAGTCCCTAGTTTGGACTTCAGGCTTTAAAAGCACTGGATTCTACACTCCCCATAATGCAGCACAACTTAGTGTTTTCATTAGACCCTCCCTACCTGGTAAAACTAATATATTTCCAACTGATGTTTCCACATTGTAATGTAGGTTTTCTGTTAAAAATGCTACAGTCTAAGATGACCGAATTTCATCATTAGGAACATTTTTTCTCAGACTTGAAAATGAGGATGTTTCACCAGGGAAGTAATGGTTCCCAGGACAGGTGACCTGGCCTTTATCTGTAAAATCAGTGCAGTTTAAATCTATGAAAACAGTCATGCAGGAGGTCCAGTGCCATGTTGTTCTCAATATTTCCTCTGTTTCTTCTCAGGTTCGTTGTGAATCTTAATCATCAATCTGGCATCGCTCTGCATTACAATCCACGTTTCAATGAGAACTGTGTGGTTCGAAACACCAAGCAGTGGGAGCAGTGGGGCACTGAGGAGCGTGGTGGTGTGATGCCCTTCCGTCGGGGACAGCCTTTCACGGTACCACTGCAAACACTTAACTGATTGCACACGTTGACAAGGTGGATGTGGAATGTCCCTGGTATTGGGCCTGTGTTTAACAGTTTGTATACGTCATTGTATCTCCATCACTTGAGTTAAGTGCATCATTAAACAAGCATGTACAGTAGTTTGTAAATTTCAGGCCATTTAAAAAAATATAATGACGTTCAGTTTCTGAATTCTGAAATTGAAATTAACATAGACACTTTGAGAATTCATAATTCTGAGCATAAAGTCATTCATGAATTCAATCTCAAAATTCTGAGCACAAAGTAAAAAGAAAAACTGACTCAATACATTTAGAACTCTGACCTTCTCTTTTGTTCCTCTGCTGTAGGCTAAATGTCACTGTGATGCACAAAAAGAGGAAATCATAAATACAATAATGTCCTTAATGCAGAAGCTTTTGTGTTTTTGCTGCTTTTGTTAAGCTGACAGCATTATTTAACAGATATCTCTAGCAGATATATTATACCATCTTGAAAGAAGACTATATGAATGTAGTAGTCTTTTTCATCAATATTTCAAGTTTCAGTTAGAGAGATTATATCTTTTGTGCTCCACCTCTTCCTAGACTTGAGCCAGGCATGTCTTTGAGTGCCTATGTATGAGGCCTTGGTGACTCCTAGTGGTAATATAAAAAAAACCCACAGGTTTGTTAGTTTTACTGTTACCATGGAGGCTATTCAAAATATGTGTTTGCAAAATGCCCTTTTGTCTTCCAGCTGACCATCTGCTGTGAGAATCAGTCCTTCAGGATTGTGGCCAATGGGATGCAGGCACACACCTATAAGCATCGTTTCACTCCCATCCAACACATTACCATTCTGGAGATAGATGGTGACATCACTCTGACCTCTGTGATGGTGTAGAGATCCAGGACCTGTGGCTGCTCTTGACATCTTAATTGCAGCATGGTTTTCCTGACAACAACCATTGCATTTATTGATAAATTAATGCAGATTGATCGCTTTTGGGTATTTACTGAATATTGTATATTTACTTCCTGCATATTCATTCTACAAATTATTATTCTCGTTTTTTTATTTTCATACTCTACACACTTCCTGAAAACATATCAGGTCCAGTCAGTTCATGAGAGAGGTTCATTCTGTTTGAATTGAGTAGTTGACATGTAGGAGATAAGGAGACAAGACAAGTTTAGAAAACAAAATAAAAACAAACAAACAGTAATAACTTCTGGATTTCACTGGTATCAGACCGAATGCATGAATGCACCTAACAAAGTTAAAATGGCCAATGGTGAATTTGTCAACAGTTCCATCTCTAAAAAATTAAAACTGTTGTGCAATACTATTGCGTCTTAATTGTGTAATCATTTAAGTCTGTGAAACATTAAAATTAAAATATATTCTAACAACATGTGTTATGGTTTGATGAAATCTTTTCTGCTGGAACTTGATAGGTAAGAAAATAATAAAACTAATATGGATAACAAAATGTTAAATTGATCTGTAAATACCTTATGATGCACTGCATCTACACTAGAAATTAATATATTTTCCTCTGTCTATTTTTTTCTTTCAGCAAATTTAATGCAGCTTGTAAGAATGTACTTTACTTTTCTACAGGAGATGAGTTCCTAACCTGTGTGCCATATAATAATCTTGTTTTGTCACTGACTATGTTTATCTTAAACTTAAACTTTATGTTATCTTAAACTCTCTTTGGGGCGAGGTATGACAGCCTAAGATTATATCAGAGGTGGAAAGTAACTAATTACATTTACTCACGTTACTGTAGTAGTTTTTTGTGTAATTTGTATTTTTTTCAGTAATTTTTGAAATCTGTAATTTTACTTTTACTTATGTAAATTTTGACTGAAGTATTGTACTTTGCTATATTTGAAATCGGATCCATTGCTAAGTAAAAAAAAAAAAAAGTTTTCAGCTAAATGGAAACCAAAAGGGTGAATCTCGGAAATCTCGCGTGGAATTGACCCAGAGCAAGCAGCCGGTGCCGGTGAGTTACTGGAGAGAGATGAAGGAGGGTGGCAGATGCAGCAGTTGAAATGAACGAAGAAACGAACGAAACGAAAGAAAACCCCGTGTGCACAGTGCCGGTTATAATTGTCAGAAAAACGCGGCCCGAGCCGCGCTCTTGTGTGCTCACTTGTGTGTGTGTGTGTGTGTTGGGGCCGAACTCCGCCTTGCGCGATACAGGGAGCAGAGGTTTGTAAAGGTGCAGAGACAGAAATGACATGCCCTTGTGTAAACAATATAAGTCATCACGTTATAAAGTGAAACGTTTCACCGTATAACACCATATATAGTACATCGTTATGTTATATGAAACGTCCATCGCGCAAAATAATATAGCTTTAGTTTATGAAGAGATAAAATGGAGCCCTCTCCTGTTATATGCTTTAGGCTACTCACAAGTGTGTGCGGAGCACCACCGCTGCTAGTTGCATATAGGGGAAACACTGTTGCTCAATGGATTTGTTCTGTTTTGGAATAGGCTACACAGTCTTCTTCCAAATTAGAGTTAGTGTATTTTAATATTCAAAATTTCACTTCGACAAGCTCAGTATGAGAATAATGCCCAACGATATTGCTCAAAAAGTTGCTCTGTGTATCATCAGTCTAACAGTTGTGTATCAAAATGAATGTGGGCTGCGCAATATTAGACAAAACTGACAATGCGAGGATTTTGTATACTGCGATATGTATTGCAATATACAGTGTATTGCAATAACTTCAATAGCTCTATTTGGAAATAGAGATTTGGAAAGGCTGCATTTGCATGAAATATACATTTTACAATCAAACTCTCATGGAAATTGAGAACTTCACAACCTAAAGTATTAACCAGCAAAATGAGTATGGCATATTGCCTTTGACTAATATTATATTGACATGAACTTTTACTAGATCGGTATGGTGGTGTGGTGGTTAGCACTGTCGCCTCACAGCAAGAGGGTTTCCGGTTCGATCCAGGGTGTTGGAGCCGTTCTGTGCAGAATTTGCATGTTCTCCCCGTGTCGGCGTGGGTTCTCTCCGGGCACTCCGGCTTCCTCCCACAGTCCAAAGACATGCAGATGTCCCCGCAACCCTCAAGAGGATGAGGCGGTTAGAAGATGGATGGATGGATAAACTTACATTGCAAGACTACTGCACAAGAACACATTGCAATGGTGATGCTCTGATGTATTATGCAGCCCTAAACTGAATTGAATTCTATGGTTCATCATAGAAAAATAACCAGTTTTTGGATTGGATTTATGACCCCTGGACCATTTTTGCACTGCATGGGACTGACCCCCATCAAGTTGTTGGAAGTAACTAAGTAACTTCTACATTAAGTACATTTTAAACGAACTACTTTTTACTTTGAGTTTACTTTGAGTTTTACTTGAGTAGATTTTTAGATGGGTAGCTTTACTTGTACTTAAGTAGAATTTCATCAAAGTAAGGGTACCTTTACTTGAGTAGAATTTTTCAGTACTTTTTCCACCTCTGGATACACTAAACAAAAATTCGCCGGTCTCGTTGCCTTTTTGATTCCCTTTTGCGCTTTCTTAGCGACAAGGATTCTGTCCCCTGTGATGCTGCATATGCATGATCCTGCATTATGCTCAAAGAGTGGGACGTTGTTTCAAATTTGCCAGGGTAGTAGCGAAGCGCCTCTTGCTCCTCTCCTTCGGCTTCTCAGTCACGTGGCGCTGGCCTGGCTAGCGCCGAAGGCGGTGCTGTATGTCCCTTGCTGGCGGGTGTATTCTCAAGATGGCGAAACGTTATGGAACCTCTCAGACGACCATAAATCAGGCTTTACCCGCACAATGTACAAACAAATCCGAAATTCTCCTTTTATGAGAATAAGTCAGATTAGTGGTGGAGGTAATAGTACATCAATGATGACATATTTATGAATGCAGACATCGATATCTGCAAAATAAACAAGCGAAAATGTTACACAATGTCCCTTTAACTTAACCCCCGGGAAAAGCAAAACACAAGTGTTACATTTAACTCAACCAAACCAGCTCTACCAAACGGTTCATTTGTCCTTTTGGTAAAGGTAGGGAAATAAGCTGATGTCATTAAAATTGACTATTTGCTAAAATCTTCTTGTCATTCATAGCTGTTGAATGATACATTTAATGATATCCATAATATATACATATGCTGAAATAATTTCACAAGTATAATATTTTACTGTCTAAAGCCATGCTCAGCCAGACGACTGAAGTGTCCTTTTATGGTAAATATAGTGAAGCTAAACTAATAAATTCACAGTTTTTATAAGATTAAAAAAAAGGTTGAATATTCACTGTTGTTATTACCATATATGGTATATATGGTATTCCATTATACATTTGATGAAAAAAAATTGTATTTGTATGATTTTTCACCATTTCTGAGATGTTTTCAAAGTACTGTGATGGTAATAGTAAAACTACAAGATCCATGGTATCCAATTGATATATGTTGGTATACTAAATTATTACAATCATGATAACAATGTGTGATTTGTAATGTTGATTTTTTTTTGTTTTTTACTGTTTTACTATTACCACGAAGGGCAATCTTAACCATTTGGTAGAGGCCTATATTTAAAAAACTATGGAGTCTGTTAAAAAAAAAAAGAGGAATAGAATCCCCCCCTCACTCACACACACACACATACACACAAACACACACACACACACACACACACATACACACACACACACACACACACACACACACACACACAGAACAGTGCAACAGTCAGGCTGTAGCTCCGATCGATGTCCAGCAGGGGACGCTGGTTGACCACTTTTAGCTGTTGCACTGAGCCTTGAGAGTAGGACTGGGAGCAGCCAGCTATGATAACGTTAGCTAAAAGCCAGTCTGCGGCTTCTGTTCCTTAACAGCCGAGCTGCACCCACTAACAAGGCACCAGCGGTGCTTCCTTTGCTGTACTGGAGAACAGTGAGTATTTCTTCTTAAAACGAACATGTGGGGTTAGAATGAGGGAACAGTTTTTGTTTGGAGACAGCAGTGTTGAGGCAGAGAGTCAGTCGGTTTGACTGGACCATTTTCACAGGATCTCTGTGTTCCAGGATTTGCTCCACCAAAAATGAGGGCAAAGAACTAAGGCTGTGGCTCGAGCCAGTTAGGCTATTTATCTAGCTAGATGGCTCACTGGAAAGTTCAACAAAATCTCAATGAACCACGGCTGGCTTGTGTTTATGGAGCTTTTTTTTGTTTGCGGTGGAATAAAAACGCAAATATTTGTCATTAGGTTTACATTACCCTCACCTACGAAACGGTAGCTCAGCTAGCTAATGTAGCCGAAAAGCTACACCTATTTTAGCGCTGTCATGCTTTTTGTCCCCTGATTTTACATTGAATGCGGAGTGGGGCTAATAAATGTTGCTGGGTAACTGTTAGTGTGCCAGCTGTTAGTATCGTTTGAACCTTAGCAGCCAGTAGATAAAGACAAGAGAGCTTAAAGTGCTGTTACCCTGAGTGTTTTAATGTTCCATAGATCAGGTTATTATCGACACAACATGACGCTAATGTTGATACAAAAGCTGTCTATTCACGATGGCCCTGCATGTTGTTAAAGACAAGAGCTGATGACCGACAAAGACCTTTAAGGAAACTTTCTGGCGCCCTGGTACATCGGGTTGTATGTAATCCGCAGGGTAGAACCATATTTTGGTAAAATCACAATTTGAGTTTAAGCCACTGATTCGTATTGTTTCAGCTACTACAGCTCTGTGCTCTTACTTCGTTAGTATCTTTGTGTGTATTTGCAGTGCTAAATCGTGACACCTCCTATCTGGAAGTTTTCCTAATGAGAGAGCTCCATGGTCAGTATTACCTGTGCTATTATCAAAGTAGGAGGCGGTTGTTTGTTTGGGACGGCAGCCTGTGTTGCCCTGTGCAGAGGAGTCTGTGTGTGTCTCTCAGCTGCTAATGAGAACCAGGCTGAAGGATGTGTATCTGCATGTCTGCATGTGTCAGTTTGCGGCAGGAAGAGTTCCTGATTTTTGAGGGTTTGGAGAGACCCAGCTAAAAAAAGAGGCCAGGAATGTGTTTTTTGCTCCTGCCAAGCTCGTCCAATGGGCCTCAGTAATGTAAGAGTGTTGGAGGTCCACAGTGACATAGGTTTGGAATTTACACATGTGGACAGTTACACCATGCTGTGGGACATCTGATGCTCTTTTATTGTCTTCAAAGTAAATGAAGTGCACAATGTATACAATAGTCAGATGCCAGTGGGAAGTGGGATAAATACGCTTGCCACTTCTGCTTGCCATTTTAACAAGTATGAATCTACAGCTGGGTAATACATTGTTATAATACTGATACCACAATATAGTTAATCAAGTTACAAGTAGTCAGGTTATTGTTTTTTTGCCGATATGTCATATGCCTATATATAACATTTTAGTTAACCAATACCAATATTGATATATCCCTTTTCCCTGCCTAATTTAAGTGATCATCAAGTCTCTTCTGTAGTGGAATAAATATCATATTATGCATGCATACTCTTATCATGATAGCCCTACAGCAAATGGAGACATGAAATAGAGGGCTTTTCAGTGTATGTAATATTCATTCATCGTTGGCCAGTTCTGATAGCTGACATTGGCTGATACCGATGACCTGCCAATGTTATCGTGCATTCCTGATAATATTTCAAAAAATGTCTTACAGTATCGATTAAGTATTTGATTTTTTGAAATACAGAAAACAGTTAAAATGAGCCCATGGTGAGCTATTTTAAATAGTTTATTATGACGTCTTTTAATCTGCTATTACTGCTTTTTTTTTACTGCCTTTATTCATTTTATTTGAACAGTAGAGGATTTGTTTCTATGTCACTTATCCCTAGCTCAATAAATGTCATAAATGAAAAAATCAAAATGCTTGTAAATATTGTATTGTATTGTGAATAGATCTGGGATTTGTTCAATGTATTATTATGACATTTATCTTAAATATCTTCTTACTTAAGATAACATTACAGTCAAAAGAAACAACAACTTTTAGCTGAGTGTAATGATCAAGGAATCATCATATACCAACACTGGTACTGATTTAGATAAAAATCTTTGAAAAGCACTGAAAGTCCCAGAATATTGTCATATCATTTTCATGTCCACTTTTGCATGAAGATCAACAGTATTTTTATCCTCTAATATTAACTATTTTGTAAGTTTTGTAAGACACAATTTGCTCTCTGTGTCTCTCCTCAGGGGATTCATCCCTGTTGGTCACAACAAAAGCACCTGTGAACTGGACCTCCACCTCTGTAGGGATTAAGAGCCACGGTGGACGGAAACGCTGCATTTAAGTTGTTACCATGTTCAATCTGATGAAAAAGGATAAGGAGAGGGAAGGGAGTAGGAAGGAGAAGAAGGATAAAAAGGAGAGGATGTCTGCAGCAGAGTTGCGCAGCCTGGAAGAGATGAGTATGCGGCGTGGTTTCTTCAACTTGAAGAGGGAGGCCAAGCGTGAGTCCAAGAACAAACTAGAGATCTCCAACCCCATTCCAATCAAAGTGGCCAGCAGCAACGAGCTCACCCTCACTGACATTGAATCAGATGGCCTGAGTAACCGAAGCAGCATGGTTTTGGATGACCAGCTGAGTGCTGCCAGCTCCACTGATGACCTGAAGGGTGAGGGTGGAGGAGGACAGGATGGACACCGCAGCTCAGTACGTGATCGCGTGGCTCACTTTGGTTCACTTGCCAAGACGAACTCCTCTCAGGTGGGTCAGATGATGAAACGCTTCTCCTTTTCCCAGAGGAGTAAAGAGGAGAGCCCCTCAGAGGGCTCCACCCCCTCGGGCCAGAACTCTGCTGCCCCGTCCCCACAAGTGGAGAGCAAAGTTTTCAGCATGCTTCGTAAGCACAGCCTAAGGCAGCAGCCTGAAGCAGCGCCAGCCACTAAAAAAGTCTACATTCCTGAAGTGGTCGAGAAGACCTTCCCTGCACAGCTGCAACTGCCGGCTGTGGTCGCACCGAGTGAACCAGAAATCCGTGAGCTGGAGCTCCAACGCCGCAACACTGGTGACTTTGGATTTTCTCTGCGTCGCACCACTATGCTGGACCGCAGTCCTGATGGAGGAGTGTACAGGCGTGTGGTCCACTTTGCTGAGCCCGGCGCTGGCACCAAGGACCTGGCACTGGGACTAGTGCCTGGCGACAGACTGGTGGAGATAAATGGACGGAATGTAGAGAACAAGAGCCGGGACGAGATAGTAGAGATGATTCGTCAGTCGGGAGACACGGTGAGGCTGAAGGTGCAACCCATCCTGGAGCTGAGTGAGCTGAGCCGCTGCTGGCTGAGGAACACATCTGGACTGCGCAGGGAGGCCAGACATGTAAGCTGCTTGTCCACTTTCTATGTACAAAATATAAAGGTCCCGGTTACACTCTTTGTCATGGTTTGCCTTTTTTTAAGTGCCCACTAAAACTTTTTTGCTGGATGCCCTCAAAGTCAAAGTGTCTCGCTGACTATGTGCTTTATATTGATCTGAAAAGAAAGCTTCAAGACTCAGTGAATTAAAAGAGTAGCCTGGATTCATTAGTTTACACTCTTACCTCGGCTTTGCAAAGCATTTGTAAAGATTATGCTTTTCTCGTCAAGATGACACACTTTTTCTCATTCCTGTAAATTCTAGGTTTCTTTAATAGCCTAAAGTCCACCTGAAATGAAATTTTACTTGCTACATCCTACACATCTGCTCTGGAAATAACTGATCCTGTGTTTTTCTTTGAGCAATCTCAGAAACTAAAAGGGAGAAATTTATATTTTAGAATACTTCGATTTTATGTTGGCACCCCCTTTGTTTTGCATTCATTGGATGTAGACCTAATTTTGATAGAGCCAATCAAATTTTGCATAAAACAGTAAGGTCAGCATTCTGTCACACTGAGCCAGACAGCATCTAGGCTGTGGGCTTCACATGCACACATGATGCCCTTTAACTTGGACCTGCATTTGTATAGCGCCTTTCTAGTCATCCGACCATTCAAAGCCCTTTTTACACTACGAGTCACATTCACCCATTCACACACACATTCATATACTGGTGGCTGAGGCTACCATACAAGGTGCCACTTGCTTCTCAGTTTTTAACACACTTTTAACCCACTCTACTTTTCAGCCACAGCTGCCCTTTACTCCACTCAACATATGCAAATGAAAATAGATGAAGAAAAGAACTTGTAAAATGCCACATATAAGCTATGATGCTCACAGTACTGTGTGAAAATGACCTCAGCAGAGCCAAACATCTAAGATCAAGAGGTGACTTTAGTGTCAAAGAGGAAAAGTGTGTCGGTTATCTGGACCTATTTTGGGTTTAGAAGATGCTTGATGTTGGTGTCTACCAGTGGCCAACTGCTAGTGGGCAGGAATCACTGATGTTCAGGTGATTAGATGTTCATAGGAGCAGAGCTGCAGTCAGGTGTTGACTGAAGATAAATATGATTCCAGTTTGGTTTTCATTTTAAGGTTCAAACCAGGCTTGTTGTTTTGCATAGCTTTGTTTTTTTTTTCTCCAAATTTCATTAAAAAGTCATGATGGTCATATTACATGTGTACAAGTCTTAAAGTTTTCAATCTTCTATTGCGATCAAAGTTTTTTTTTTTTTTTTAAAAGTTCTCTAGCTAATTGAAGAGGTTTTAGTCATAACAATTCATCTATCAGTTTATCTCATTTCATTGTAACATGTGGGCCTGGCCTAAATGAGAGGGCAGTTGGTATGTTGATAGTATCCAGTGCTGTGTTGGTTACACTATAGAATGATTTATTAATTAAATAATATGGAGGAAAAGGACCGTAAAACAAGTGTGAATTTGCAGTAGCTGCAACCACATGTGTACTAGGGATGTAAATATGATATTATATCGATTCTTTGGACCACGGTACGATATTTTCTGATATTATAAAGTCTGCCACGATATGATTTTAATTCGATATTAGGCAATATTAAATGCCCATTTAACACAAACTTTTACAGAAGATGCTGCTACCCCTCTCTTTTTTACTTTTGGCCATAGAACACATAAAAAACACATAATAATGAGAACAGTAAAGTTCAATTTAAACTGAGTCCACTGACACAAATAAAAAGCAAATGGAAAAAGTTAACCATCAGGACTTTCTGTCAGAGAGCCCATTCTGGAAGAAATCTGCTACCTGGCTTAAAGCGACTCTTACCTTTCTTGCATTTCACACAGCACTTTTGCAAAAAATTTGAACATCCACAACTCCTGCCTCCCTCCAAAGTCCCATCCCCCTCCTCCTGCAACTCCACCTCTCTCCAAAGGCCTACTCCCCCCTCCTCCATTACGTCCTCATTACGTCTATGATAGACGTAGGTGTTGGCAAAGTAACATTAGATACACAGAAGAGGACAGCCAGTGTAACGTTACAAACGCAACCCCAGAGTTTTAAAACTCAGTCAGTGATGACAAATGAGTTTTAGACTAAGGTTATAGGTAACGTTAGATAGTAGCGTTAACGTTACTAGTAAGTGGAAACTCACAAGGAAGATAACGTTAATGTTTCAGAGGCTATGCTACAGTAGGCTAATGTTAGCCATTAGCAACTGGCGTGCGACATTTCGCATACCCCAAGCAAGAAGAAACAAAACATTTAAAAACTATTTGTGCAACATGTAAGAAAGAACATATAGTGCAATAGTAAGATAAAAAAGGGTCGATATTTCACAGTCAAAAACTCCACATCCTGAGTGCAGAAGTGGGAGATCCTCTTCACATCACAGCACCATGAATTGTTGGTGTAAACACCACGGAGCTTACCAGATGATGCAGCCTCCCTGTCTGCTCTCTATAGTGTTAGCCCCGTTAGCTCATCACCGGAGTCTGATATGTTACCATTCATCCATGTCTCAGTGAACACAAGGACGTAGCAGTCCCTCACTCCTTGGAGAGTGGATCTCCAAAGTCGGATGTAATCCATTTTCGTGTCCAGCGAGTGGACGTTCGCCAGAAGGCCTCTGGGAACAGCTGGTTTGATGGGATTAGCTCTTAGCCTAAAGCTAACCCCTCTGCGCTTCCTCTGCTCCTGTGTCCTTTTCACAGCGCTCCAGCGTCTCCCTGTCGGGAGAGCTCCAGGCGAAAGTGCGGTCATCTCAGGGCTAGCTCGACGTAGCAGGCCACGCTTGCTACACATCCTGAGCTCTCTTGTTCGTAGCGTTAGATCTCTGCAACGGTTTCTAATGTCTGTTAGAAACTCGCAACTGTATTGCACTTAAGAATTTACTTATTGTTGCACCGTGTTTATAGCTTATATCCACAAGCGTCCCTGTTGCTGTGCGAGCGGCCTCCACGTGGGGAAGACAGACAGGACAGGAGAAAACTTAGACCAATCATTGCATTCGGTCCGAATTCTTAGAACCACATGAGAATGGTATAATGATGAATTTTTATTTCTGGTGGAATTCACTTACATTTTAGTGTGCCATCAGCTTATTAATAGCATTTTAACCTAAACAAAGAAAAGTGTAAAATTTCCAGAAAGGTAAGTGTTGCTTTAAAGCCCTACAGGAAAACTTCTCCAAACAGTCATAAAACACAGAGTAACAACAAGATCACTGTTTTAGTACAAAAAAATTGTTTTTTTGCTTATCACTTATCATTAGCTTATGCATGTTGACATTGCATAATTAGCCTAGCGGCTAGCAGACATTTTTCCTCTTCTCATATCTTAACAGATTACATGCAGCATTATTATTTTTCTAACTCACTGGTGGTTTAAGTCACTGCATCTCCTGATAGAACAGCTTGGTTGAATTTCAGCCTGTATGCACGTTTTTTCAGCCGAGCATTGTTAAAACAGAGCAGCTAATGTTGCAAAAGCAAGAAGCTAGCGGAGTGAGAGAGATTGTTGCATGCAGGTAACGTTACGTCATGTTTTATCTCCTAAAATCATTGTTTACATTGGCCATGTGCTTTGACTGTTGTCCTGTTCTTTCTCCGAAATCCAAAATATTTCCACACTGCTGATTTATTCCCGAGTAAATAACGTTTTCCTCATTGTCTTACTCTTGGCTGCTTGCCATCTGCCTTGCTGTTTGACAGTGACAGAGACTTTTAAAATAAAAGCATATGCTTAAGATGACGATATGGATCGATGTTTTCATTTTGCATAGATGACATTGGATCGTTTATCATTAAATTGATATATCGATCGATTGAGATAGATGGATCCTTACACCCCTAATGCGTATATGCATTCACACGCATGTAACACATCCCCACAAATACCTGTCACTATACAATAATGCCTCCCTATGACAACCAGCTCAGGTGATATATCTGCATATATATTTGCATGTCTATTTGTGTGTGTGTCCTTGTGGTTAGTTCACATGTATGTGAAAACAGCCGGACATTTGAATGTCTGCGTCTAAACTACTAAAGTCAGCTAACAGGTGAAGTGAAGAAAATGTTGCTGCTAGTGAATGACACACTATGGTGCTGATGCATTCAGTGTTTTTGTGTTTCTACCTGAGTTGGACCAGATAATATTGGGTAAACAGATTGGTGATGCTGTTTTGCCATTATTGTTCTCCATAGGGTTTGCTGGAAGATATGTACTGTAGCCGTAGCCTTGGTGCATTTTATGTGGCGCTAACACTGTGCCAGACACCATTTACAGAATAGCCCTTGAAATGCTATATTGCTCAGTGTTTCCCATAGAATTACAGTCTATGTGTGGGGGCACCTGGTGTGACTAAGTGATTTTTAGTTAGCCAAATTAGTTGCATCTCAGGGCATGATCATCTCAGACTGTGTGTCTTTCATGTTATGCAGTGTTTGTGATATTAATTCTACATTCTAATTTCATTGAACGTTTTGACTCAAAGTAGACTAGCTTGTTTGAATCTGGTAGGTGTAGTAGTTAAATGTCAATTTGAAAACAAAGTACATGCTGACAGAAAACATGTACTCACATCACTGTTTTCCACTGCTGATTGAGTTATTCCTCATAGTCCATTAAAGGCCTATTGTGCCCCGTGTAAAATGTCACACATCCGACCACACCTAAATTCTTGTCACAGTCATTCACTATCAGCCGTCAGAGGAAAAACACCTGCTGTGATGTCACTGATAAAGGTGTGGCTGTGAAATATTTGAAAAGTTTCAGCCTATAGAGAGCACCACCTAAATGGGAGAGAGAGGATCATTTCTCAGCTTAATGAACTGAATTTCCACTGTCATAGTCACCACTCTGCTGCTCTCTCACTTTCTTTTCTTATACAGAAATAGTGTCTTAATTGACTAACTCTTTACAGTCATCTCCACCTTGCTGTTTTTTTTTAACCACTCAAGATTTCCTGCAGAGATGTTTCACATTAAAGGTATTCCAGTAGCACATTGGCCATTATGCCTCACTTCCTGGTGGACTTGTGATGTATAAATCTGTAGGAGGTGCTCAGTTCATTGATGGAAGCATAACAGCGATTAAATAAAAATGGCAAAGTATAAGTGATTGCAAAGAATGAGTTAATTAAACTAATATTTATGTCAAAATAGTAATTTAGTCATAGTAATAAATCATCTGCTGCAATCGTGCTTGTTGGTAAAGCTTTTTTTAGCCCATGCCATGTAAAGCCAACTAATGTGCACAGAAAACTTATTAATAGTTACTAAGTCATAGAGGTGCAAAAATGATTAGTTGATAAATGAAAATGAATGTGAGGATTTGCTGCTTTCATCTGCTCTATATTACAGATGTAGACTCTATGTAGACTAGGCTAGGGCTGGGATAACAATTACTGTATGTACAATATATTGATACATTTCAAGCAAGACATAGATTTAGACAATACCGTTTATATCGATATAGGTCAAGTTGTGTTACACAACACATACCCATCCAGGGTTGCGCTGCATGTGTGGGGGACAGAGCTTCTTGATTGTCTTGTCTTTTGTGCGCTTTTCCAGTCTTCCGAACACTCATGGATATAAAATGACATCACTTAATTAGTTTATCCTAGTAGACATCTGTGTGAAGTTTTGTCATAATTAATATATATGAATTCTTGAGTTATGGCCAAAAATCATATTTTGTGACTGACTTTGACCTTTGACCACAAAATTCTAATCAGGTTATTCCTCAGTCCAAGTAGACTGGTGCTCTTGAGAAATTGCATTCACAAGTGTGAGACAGACAAGGTCACAGTGACCTTGACCTTTGACCTATGACCACCAAAATCTAATCAGCTCATCGTTGAGTCCAAGTGAATGTTTGTGGCAAATTTGGAAATTTCCTCAAGCTGTTCTTGAGATCACATTCACGAGAATGAGACAAAAGAGGTCACATTGACCTTTACCTTTGAACACTTACCACCAAAAACTAATCAGTTCATTTTTGAGTCCAAACGGATATTTGTGCCAAATTTGAATGAATTCCCTTGAGGTGTTCTTGAGATATTGCAGTCACAAGCAGAGGACAAATGGACGTTGTATGGACACAAGTAGGCATAAAAAAGAGGCATAAAAAAGACTGCTCAACTTGAAGCAATCTCATTTGACTGTGAGGTTGCCAACTGATGGTTAGAATTTCTGACTTTCAGGGGGCAGCCCTACCAATAACATACAGATCTGGAGGTTGGTCACCATTTGTAAATGTTGATTTGTTTAGGTAGCATTTGCAATCTTTAGTGGTTAATGTGCTTGTGCTTGACAAGCTTTTGCACTTTGTCATGCTTCTGTTCCCAGTCTGCATGTGCACCCTTACGTACATCTTTGTATATTACAAATTGTAAAACTGTCTGTAGAGGAACCTAGGTTGTCAGTTATTTTTTCCATTTGCATTGTATTGAAAGAGCTTAGCTGAGTGTTGTCCAGTAGGGCCTGCTTGGCAGCATCAGAGAGCTTTTTTTGTTTGCCTCCTCTGGCTTTGGTTCAAGGGTCCTTGTGACACTGTCATACTGCAGAGATTCTGGTCGGCTCCAATCACCACAATCAAATTCATCTGCTCTGGGAGACAGGGAGCGACTCCATGTAGCCCATGTTGGCCTTTTCCTCACAGGAGATAGAAGCAGTAACTGTGTGTAGAAGCTCTGTCTCCACAGTGGCTGTTTGTTCCTGGGATTAGAGACTTACTTTGTGTTGTGTGAGGAGCTGCTGTAATGATTTCCATGCAGCAGACAGGAAGTGCTCACCGGAGGGAGCTTTGTTTAAGTGTAAAGTCAGTATCGAGTCAAACACACACACACACACACACACACACACACACACACACACACACACACACACACACACACACACACACACACACACACACACACAGGCAAATAAGCCTATCTCTGCATCTGATGTGTGTGTGTGTGTGTGTGTGTTAAACAGCAGGCCTGTCTGTGTTTCTTTGTCCACTTTAACAGATATCACCAGCTCGACTACTATTTTAAATAAAGGAGGGCTGACACAGAGGTCATCACTCAGCCCTGACAAAGGGTTTAAAAAGGGACACTGCCTATACCGGGTCACATTATTTCCAACTCCACAAGCAGCTAGCAGCTTTACTTTTCTCAATATTATTCTATTGCTGATAAACCAGTAATGGATATGGAAGGGTATTGTTTGAAATGTTTCAGAGTGGCACTATGATACTTGAGTTTCAGTGCAGATATTACAGAGGTCAGATATGCTAGAGTCTTTCCTATTAGCAACAATAATGCTGCCTGTAGCTAGGGTTTGTTTCATGATCTATTCATAGGCTGTTCTTTTTTTTCTTTTTATCATGCCTCTGTGCTGACGATAGCTGTGGTTGGAGGCATTATTTTTTTCGGGTTGTCTGTCCGTACCATCCCTGTGAACACCTCAAGGGAATTTCTTCAAATTTGGCATAAATGTCCTCTTGGACCCAACAATGAACTGATTAGTTTTTGGTGGTCATAGGTCAAAGGTCAAGGTCACTGTGACCTTGCCTGTCATATTATCGTGAACGCGATATCTCAAGAAACCCTTGAGAAAATTTCTTCAAATATGGCAGTATGGAATAATCCTCAGAAACAAAGACTGGGTTTGTCAAAGCGGCATTCTGGCTGTTCACAGTAAACTGCAGAAGTTAGGGCTAAACAGCTGAACTCATTCAGCAGTGTGTCAGTCCACCTACAGCTGGTGCCAGGAGTCTTCCACAAAAACATGAACACCGTAAGAATCAATCAACATTTGGAGGCACACAGACAGGATGCACCTATTCTTTCAGCTACGGCCAGTATGAGCAGGATATTCTAAAAAAAGCAGTGGGATGTGACATGGAGGAGACATGTTCAGCCTGAACCAACAAATAAGACAATTACTGGCTCACATTTAGCTGGGTCCAGATGCTCGCTAAATGAGAATTTGGTGAGAATTCAGAGAATTGATTTTTATAAGCTATTTTCAAAATCAACTTTTTTTACTGATAATTTTAGCATTAAACAATAGAAGTACATCAGAGTAAATATGAGAGAAATTCATTGAGCCTTCCATTTCTTTAAAATGAAAACTACTGGTGTCCTTGGACAAAAACATTAAAATCTAGTAGTGATATAGATTAGTATTATTTAAAAATCAATAGTTGATTGATGTAAACACCATAGTAAAGGTACAATCTATAAAGCCTTGGTCGATTTAAACATCTAATGGAATTTTCATTGCAAATGACTGTAGAGGCAGTGTGGCAGTGCACCACAGGTGGCTTTGTGCAGAGAAGCTCTGCTACCTGAAATGCTGAGCATTCCCCGAGCAGAGAGGCCTGGTCTAGGTCTTTGAGTTGCTCCCGTAAAACCTGATGTGCAGCATTCAGTGCTGTGAATGCAGGCGACGGCCAAAGCTGACTGGGACTGACTGTCCCAAGCTGATTTCCTCTCTGCTGCCTCCACTGTTCGGTCTTTTTCCTTTCCTCCTGGCTCTCTTTGAAGTAATTGTAGTATTAGTAGTAGTAAACACTTTAAAGCACAGCATCATTTTCTTCTTGCACCCCACATACTTACTCTTTATTTCTCATTCTCCCTCTCTGCTGTCCACCACAGTGTACCCTCAATAGTGCCTGTTAACTTTGGCACAGTTATTGTTGTTTCGACCCATTCAGGAAGCAATTGTGACTTTACTCGCTTCCACTTTTATTCTGAGCCTCTCAAACTTCTCTGCTTCAGTTATGTAACAGATACTCTCCCCAAGTTACTGTTGAATATGGATGGTATGACAAGCAAAGCATTCCAGCACAAATACAATAACTGAATCCAGGATACAGTACGTTTAGCTGACGGTGAATGGTTCCAACAGATTCCTCTGGTTCGAAAGAAAAGGTTTGCTGCCTTGTACTTGAACTTTTTTAATTTTTTTTGTTTTACAGCACTGTTGCCTTTATTTGTTAGTTTAACAGTATGGTGAGCCAGCCAACACATGGAAAAAGATAAGGGATGACATGGGACAAAGGTTTGTATCTGTGAAAGTTGCGGTCATATGATATGCATCCTAAGCCACTTAATCATAAAGACAAGTCAGATTCCGATAATTTGTCTTCTGAACATGAAAATGTCCCGCTTGAGATTTACATAAAGACTTCAGTTGACACACTAGTAATTACCAGGATTTTTTTCACCCTAAGGGCCAATGCATAGTTTGCAAGTCTGTGTGTCCGTGTTTGTCCATGTGATGTAAATGACATCATCCACCAGTGTCCGCGAGGGTTCACATGGATCCTAATGTGGACCTTTGTGTGTAGCCAATTTTTTTTATAACCATGTGGGTTGTAGACATAGCAAGCATGCTGACTGCGCATGCTCCAGTTTCTTGTTCCACACTCCAGTCCGGTCCAAAACACTGCAGTCAAGCCAGCCACAGCTGCCTCACCACTGTGAAGTTACTTTTAAGATAGATATTTGATGGAAATTCACTCCAGACCCAGCAGCATTCTCTTAGTTTAACTTTCACCTAATGTCAGCAGTAGGAGGACAGCAAGCTCACCTCCCAGCCCTCCCGTTTAGTGTTGGAGGCTGATGCGGACCGCCCAATTGTACTATGCACATCAGCATGACCAAGTAAATGACGTCACCTGAGACAACCCTTGAGTTAAAAACAAAAGACTCTAAACAGTAGCCTAAAACTAAAATTCTTTCAAAATGGGAGCTTTAAGGTTTCTGAGAACAATAAATTCAAGTGGTAAAGGTTTCTGTATGCACAACTTCACTCTCCTTCTCCATGTCTGCCCAAATCAAATTATATTGTGAGGCAGCTGTATTTACGAGATTGCAAGATGGTGAGATTTCAGCCCAGATTTGCTGTGGTAGAAACAGTATTGCCAAATCTACCTACCAGTGGACACATTTCTCTCGTCACATGGTATATATCGCCCAACCTTAGTGCTGTGTGAATTACTGCTCAGGAAGCTGGATTAGCTTTATATGATCTTTCCACATACTCTCCCAACTACGAGCATAACAAGGCTGTAAATGTGGATGATGTACAGTGTGGAAATGGTTAAGCAAACTTGTTGGTTTGAAAATCTGCTTGAGCCATAGACTTTTGCCCCAGACTATCTGAAACTTGCAGCAGGAATCCAAATTGAAGGGAGAGGGGATGCCGGAGCGTGAGAGGGAGTGGAGGTTAAAGTAGCAATAAGCCATCTTCACTCGTCTTAACAGGCTGACTGGAAACAACGGGAAGCAGGCCTCTCCCTTTAAGTCTCACTCTGGCATTTGTGGAATCTGCTTTGGAACAAATAGGCCACTTCCTGACCCTTTCCCCATGGGATTTTCTTATAGAGGAAGAGGAATGAAGTTCTGAGGCTGAGGGCTGATGGAGGAGGGAGGAAACTTGTCTGTGAATAGCTTCGTTAAAGAGAATTATTTTCTAAAACTTGTCCAAGTTGTTGGTTTATATACTGGATGTCTATCTTCAAAGAAGTAATGTGACTGTGTTGCACAGTTTCTACATTACTCATCAGCTGTTTATGACACACATTGTGGTCTGATGTTCTTGGGCCAAATACAAAACACGACCTTGTTTAACGCCATGTTTAAACTGACACAGACTAGAGCAATATGAAGAGAATATCATCCAGCCATCGACCAACCATTATCGACAACATGATATTGGTTTGCCACGAAGATGGTCCTTGTGTCCATGATAACAAAAAGATATTCAATATACTAATGCCTGTTATTAATTGTATGCTATATCCAGAAAAATTCATATCGTGATACTTCCAGTATTTCAACTTGTTGACATATTGACATCATACTGTTACCCACGACAACAACAAGCATGGCTTAAAGCAAAATTATTACCGACTTCAGCTTCAGTAGTGTGGAATAAACTGTGGAGTCCTGAATGTTTTATTAAAGGATAACTTCGGTATTTTTCAACCTGAGCCCTATTTCACCATGTGTATGTGTGTGTATGATTCATGGGTACAATTCGTTCTAAAATTGGTTCAGTATTGAGGGAGGCGGATGCAGCTGGGAGCCGCGAAATGAGCTAAAACGGTAACGGAGGCAAATGCGTCCTGTATAAGTTTGCACATTAAAAGTGCTTTTTTTCACCACTGACCAGTTCAGATCGCCAGTGTTATCTCTGTAAATAGCATACTAACCTTTCCCTTACCTCTGGGCTGTGTGATGTCACGAGCTTTGCTCCACTGTGTCTGTAGCTCTCTCTACTCGTGGGACAGCCGTTTTCTTGAGGAAGAGGTGTTTCGGGATTGGATGTCTTCTCTTCTTCGGCTGGCAGTAGTCATCTTGGGAGAAGTGAACACTGCAGACCCGATGGTGGTGTCTGGACAGGAGTGTTAGCATCCATTTGTAGCACAACTAGCCACAACTTCAGCATCTCGCCGTCCGACAAAGGCAGCCTATGAAAGCTGTACGGGGTGTTGCGCGACATCCTTTTCTTGCATTCCGGAAAAAGGCCCGTTTATTTGCACTCACCACTGCCCCAGGGTCGCTACAATATGCTATTTACAGAGATAGCACTGGCGTTCTGAACCGGTCAGTGGCGAAAAAAAAAGCACTTTTAATGTGCAAACTTATAAGGGACGCATTTGCCCCTGTTACCGTTTTAGCTCGTTTCGCGGCTCCCAGCTGCATCCGCCTCCTCAATATTGAACTAATTTTAGAACGAGTCGTACCCATGAGTCATATGCACACATACACATGGGGAAATAGAGCCCAGGTTGAAAAATACCGAAGTTATCCTTTAACAGCCACGGACTTCTCAGAGTTACTGCTTAGAGTGAACTCATTCTGCAACTCCTCCAGCAGCAGCACAACGTCACTCCCTTTCCTCTCTTGCCGTGCGCACACTAGAGTTGGTGCCTTTAAGTGATTTTGTCATAAACCTTTGGTAATGTAAACCTACGTGATGCTCGCAGCTTGACAAAAAACTACATATATATATATATATATATATATACATATCTATATATATATATATATATATATATATGTATATATATATAAATAAAGGTATCATAACAGCCTGTCACAGGTTACAGTATGATATCATCTACAATTCGTAATATCGAAAGATTCAGAGAATCCAGAGAAATCTCTGCACATAAGAGTCAAGGCTAAAAACCAACATTGAATGCCTGTGACCTTTTGACCCCTCAGTCAGCACTGCATTAAAAACTGATATGATTGTATAAGGATATTAGTTGGAACACTGGAAAACCACTGTCAGTAAACACAGTTTGTTGCTGCATTCACAAATGCAAGTTAAGACTCTACCATGCAAAGTGAAAGCCAAATGTCAACAACATCATGAAACACCACCAACTTCTTTAGGCCTGAGTTCCTCTGAACTGGACTTACAAAAAATGGAAGGTGTGCTGTGGTCTGATGGGTCCACGTGTCAGATTGTTATTAATAAATTATGGACGTTGTATCCCCTGGGCTAAAGAGAAAAACGACTGTCCAGATTGTTACCAGCACAAAGTTCAAAGCCAGTATCTGTGATGGTATGGGGGTGTGTTATTCCCCATGGCATCATGGGTAACTTGCTCATCTGTGAAGGCTCCATGAATGCTGAAAGGTACATCAAGGTTTTGGAGCAAGATATGCTGCCATCCAGATGATGTTTTTCTAAGCGATGTCCAGCAACAAAACGTTGAGCCAGATTCTGTGTAGTAAAGAGTGTTGGTACTAAACTGGCCACCCTGCAGTCCAAACCCGATTCCCATTGAAAATATGTGGCACATTGTAAAGCACAAAATGCAGCAATAAAGACCCTGGACTTCTGAACACCAGAGGTTGTATATCAAGTAAGAATGGAAAAGAATTTCACTCTCAGAACTTCCACGATTAGTGTCCTCAGTTCCCAAATGCTTACTGAATGTTGTTAAAAGAAAAAGTGACGTAACATAGTGGTAAATGTAAATGCGCCTCTTTGGTGATTCTTTGCTTTTAAACAAAATGAGAAAGGAGAGCAAGAGAACGTCAATCAAGTGATTTGTGGGCTCCCATCTTAAACCTCACCATCCACCGACGAGAGAGAGAGAGAGAGAGAGAGAGAGAGAGAGAGAGAGAGAGAGAGAGAGAGAGAGAGAGAGAGAGAGAGAGAGAGAGAGAGAGAGAGAGAG
This sequence comes from Epinephelus awoara, assembly GCA_035609425.1. NCBI lineage: Eukaryota > Metazoa > Chordata > Actinopteri > Perciformes > Serranidae > Epinephelus > Epinephelus awoara. The sequence goes on from CM069297.1 coordinate 4,207,606, forward strand.
AGAGAGAGAGAGAGAGAGAGAGAGAGAGAGAGAGAGAGAGAGAGAGAGAGAGAGAGAGAGAGAGAGAGAGAGAGAGAGAGAGATGCAGAACAGACGGTAATGACAGTAGCTTACAACAACATTAATGAAAGTAATAATATTATAATTAATAATATATTAATATATGATATCAGATATTAATAGCTGATATCAGAGAGAGACAGACAGACAGACAGACAGACAGACAGACAGACAGACAGACAGAGAGAGAGAGAGATGCAGAACAGACGGTAATGACAGTAGCTTACAACAACATTAATGAAAGTAATAATATTATAATTAATAATAATATATTAATATATGATATCAGATATTAATAGCTGATATCAGAGAGAGAGAGAGCGAGAGACAGACAGACAGACAGAGAGAGAGAGAGAGAGACAGAGAGAGAGATGCAATGTGACTACCCAATCACATTGCACAACAAAATCTGGCGGTGTTGAAAATGTGTAATTTCTGTCAAGCGACACTCAAAAGTGTTGAGTGCCTTACCATGAATCAGACTTAAGGCTTGTGTGAATGACAACAAACAGGAATTTAGACTATGTGTAACCAACAGACTGGTAGTAATAAGTCAAACCACACATGAATGCATGGGTGTTTGTGTGTGAAAGAACTAATCATACACACCCAACCTTGCAGTCAATCCAGACTAATTCATGTTAACACCCCTCCCCAGTGTTCACACCCCTCCCCAGTGTTCACATAATTCAGTCTTCAGGCTTTTAAAGCTGCATTTTTGGAATGTCATTATTTATTAAACCGCATCATGGAGATAAGACTTAACCAGACAGTTCTTAAATCATCATGTTAGTCCATCAGTCAAGTGTCACATCGGGTTTTCAGCAGAATACTACTACTGCAATGATTCTTGTGTCTTGCCTACCTTTTTTGTTTAGTATTTTTGCATTGTAAATGAGCAGTACTGGCTTTGATGCTAGTGTGTTGAGACTCAGATGAACAGTGTTTCATGTATGTGAGGCTTCATGGAGCAGTCAGGTTGGGACAGACCAGGCAGGAGACTGGAATGCCATAGGGCGAGTTGAAAGCAATGTGATGAGTGACACTCGCACCACTGGTGACACACACACTTGATTTGTTTTAATACCATTAATGGGGAAATGGTGTGCCAAGTTAGGGTGTGATTAATGGTAGACAAAACAGTGACTGAACCTCAGAGTGGATGTTTAAAAATATCAGACGACAAGATCAAGACAGATCTATCTTCTTTTTTTTTCACAAACTCATACACACACTGAGCCAGAAACGGCAAATAGGAGGCATTTTCCCCGCTGAGAAAAATGGCATGCTTAGGGTGCACTTTCATTTGTTTGAAATGATAAAAGTTTATCAGAATGCGATTAAGTTGATAAATGTGCTCCTCTTCCATCAAAGCATGCAGCAGAGTTATCACAAATCATCCTGAGGAGGACATGGATGTCTGAACTAAGTGTTATGGCAGTCAGTCCAGTAGTTATTGAAATATTTAATTTAAAAAACAAAAATCTCAACCTTGTGTGGTGCTTGAGTTAAAGTCAGGTAACTTTGGTTTTATTACCCGACACAAGCTTCATTATTATAATCTTAGATAACCCTGTTTAGATAAAAAAAAGGAGTTATGCGTTGCATCGCTGCATATAACAGATGAGTGCTGCTGTTGTTGTTTCCACGTAACATAGTAATTGATTATATTGTTAGAAATGTTTTGTACTTCTTTTGCAGCTTCAGTCAGTTAACAGACATATAGTTGTTACCATGATGTAACTTCAGATATGTTAAAGTTATATTTTACGGCTGAAATATAAGACAGCTATAAAATAAAAACTCACCACTGTGTGGGTCTCTCTGCTTGTGTTTCTTTGCTTGGAGGGTGCAACTGTGGCTTAAATTAATAAGGAAGAACTGACAGCCTTGTTAGCTTAGCCACAGTGGTGTTTCTAGCTTCTCATGTAGCTCATGTAGTGGAGGTGAAATGCAGTTGAGGTGAGGGGCATGATATTACTGACACACGCTTTAAGCGCTGCACCAATCACATAAGACTGAGCTAACTGGAGGAGTGAAGAAATTAAAAGGAACAATATTCATTCATATTTAATGCTTTTTGTAGTCAAAATCTAAAGTTTTTCATAAGCCATAACTTGGTTTCCCTGGTAACACCTGAGAGTTGACCTAATACCTGGAACAATCATTGCCCCCCGTAAGGTTCTTATGCAATGGAAACGTTAGTCACTAGTCCAATAGGACGAACCTTAGGTACAACCTAGCAATGACAGATATTCTAGTCTAGTGGGTGATTGGCCCAGCTATTAGCCAGAAAGCTAATGTTATACTAGCAAGATTCAAAGTCAGTGACATTGTATTCAGCTGACAAACAGTAAATATAGTTTGACAGTATGCTTAACAGCCATGTCAGTGTCCCCGAATCAATATCAAGATTTTCATGAACTAACGATACGCTATATGTAACGTTACTTCTGGCGGCAGTGTGAAGTAAAGAGCTGAATAGCAAGTGGAATGTGAGATGATTGCTTGAGTTCAGAGGGGACACCCTGCAAACAGAACTGAGTATTCACCCAGACCATGCAGTCTCACCTAGCAACATTTCTCTTTTTCCAATGTACCTTGAGCCTTACAGCTCTGCTGTTGTTAAACACAGACCTCTATGACTGAAGTTCATTAAAATTTTTCCAGGGTTTTTTTTTTTTTTTTTTTTTAATTTTTCGTTCACCAGAGGCATTTGAGAAAAACAAAGTTGTCTTTCTGAATTCAGCTTAACATTGGGTGAGTAATCGATATACAAATGATCACTTGGGGGGTGAGGTATCTGTTGGACTGATGCATCTGTAGATACAATAGATGGAGCAAGCGATGTTACAGATTCACTGTCTGTAAAAGACTACACAGTAATGGCTTAAAAACATTTGGCCGTCACTTGCTGCTCATAGTAATTTTATAGCCTGGTAATTTTTGTAATAGTAGTAGTTAGTAATACAACTTCTAATATCAGTAGGTGATATAAGTCGTAGCACATGTAGCGCATTCGTGTGTGTGGCTGCATCTTCATTAGTGGTGTAGATGAGTTTGTGACCCATTTGCCAATTTCTATGATTGGTGAGACAGTGTGTGATTCTCATTAGTCCGCCATCACTCTGTGTTGCCACTCAAAGGATTATGTGTGCCTGATGCTTCTGATTCACCAAACAAGAAGGTTAACACAACACTGTTCAGCTCTTAATCTTCTCTTCTTCTTATGCGCCTCTCACTTGGTTACCCATAGCCTCTTAGAACCAAGTAGCCAGATCATGGTCTTCTACCAGATTTGACACTGTGGCTGAGCCAGCTGTCCTGCTGGGAGCTAATCCTCATGCCTTCCAAAAACAGGGATTAACCAGTGCTGCTACTAAAAAGGGGGGGGGGGGGGGGTTGTTCTTAAATGAATGGGAGGAGGCACTGGGCTAAACAAAGCCTTTGATACCTTTGATAAGCAGTAGGAAATGTGTATGTGTTTGGATGTGTACAGTGTATCTTTATACAGTTAAAAAGATGTGACCTACCGGTGTATAAATGAATGTGCCAAGTCCATTGTGTAGCTTTGGTACATACGTTGTTGGAGTGTTTGAGTTTTTTTATAATGCAACTACACTATTGATGACATAGTAGATACAGTGTATTTGGAATAAATATTTTATATTGATAAGCATTTGTATACACTTCACTGTATATGCATAGAATATCAAACATGTGACAAGCATGGAAAAAAATTATTGTTAAATAGGGTACACACTGTGATTTCAGGCTCTAGCTAATGTTAGCTACATAAAGGTGACCTCAAAGCAACACAATGGAGGATTGCACTTTATACCTCACATGGTCCCCCTACAGACGAAAAACGGTATTGTCTGTTACAACTGTTGCAAAAAACTTTCTGCGCGTGCATTTGTTGACAAGCCAACGATACCGATAACTTCCTGAAGCTGGCTGTGTAATGTGCGATCATCATGTCTTCAGAACAGGTGAAGTAGCCTTACAGCATTTTGTACATACATGATTAGGCCGATTGCTTTATTTATTTATTCATTTTCGAAACTCAGAAATGAGTAGCTCTTTGCATGTCAGGGCTGACCTCCTCCTCGTGCGTGTGTGCGCACACACACACACACACACACACACACACACACACACACACACACACACACACACACACACACACACACACAAACTCAACAGAGAGAAGTCAGACAACAGCAGAGAGGCCGCGGTGCAGATGAAGGAAATATAACTTCAAGGTTACTCTAGTTGACGACAACTACGCTTGATACTGTAAGTAAGTGCGTGAAAAACCTCTTCCAGCCAAGCCAATACTTTATCAATACATGGGATCAGCATGTAGAAAGCCATATTTCAATCTGCTCTGTCCGCAGTCTCTCATTCACCGCTATTATGATTTACGATCACAGTCGTCACAAGCACATTGCACTCACAGTGCTAACAGTGCTAAAATGTACCTGAGGCAGCCAACCTGTGGACAGTGAGTCTCCTAAGTAGAGGGTAACAGCAGTAACAGCGCCAGGTCACCATCAGTTGGGCATCCCTCCTCCTCTTTCAGCTCTCACCAGTGTGTGAAAGCCGGGCCAATATTAATCCTTGTTCGAGCTCCTGTTTTATCGCTCTCCCGTTTTCTTTTCTTTGTCTCCTCCGACGACACCTTCACCTTCTTCCTTTTCATTGTCGCTTCAGCTGTGACAACCATATCTAACTTCGTTCACCTCGGTTCGGCTACGCTACTCTAAAGAGAGGAGGGGGATATGACGAGGAGGGGCATATGCCGTATGCCGGAAAGCAGCCAAATTTTGTAGTCTTTTTTGTCTTCGGGTTCCTACCTGAACCCCAAAACTGCATAGTGCCAGTGCAAGTGAAACAGACGCTCTTAAGCAATGACGGAGGTGTCATCCAACCTATTGTGAGTTGATGTACCATCACAAGGATCTTGGTTACATATTTTGAGGGCTCAAAAACTGCATTGTGTTGCTTTAAAACTGCAGTTGTGAGCGTTTTACTCCGGTTAGCGGAAGCCTCAACTGTTAGCAACATTTTCTCTCCATCTTTGAAACACTTGTTGAATTTAGTTTATTTATAACTCTATTTTAGGCTCTTTTTGATCAGTCCATTTTCCTTTTTGGGTTGCTTTGCAGTGTAGACAGATGTTGCCAATGTTGGAATAGCAACTTTCTTTGCAGCATTCTCCACCATTGATTCAGGCTTTCACTGAAGGGATGTGCATGCAAATCTGCAATTACAGAACAGCCAATAGGAATGCCCTCTCTCTGAAATGACCTGTGATTGTCCATAGTCTTTCGGCACTGGCTGGATTTTCCAAAGGCTGAAAACGGAGCCAAAAGGAGGTGCAGAAGTTTGGTTTCCTCTCAGTCCAATTGAATTACAATACGCTCAATGTTTATTATAGGATTTTTGCCCAGTGACACCAAAATTAAACTCTCTATCCCAGCTTTAGAAGTGTGCTAAAACACAGATGTCTCATTGAATAGCATGTGTGAGTCATGGAGGTCAGTTGTTGGTGGGCAAGCTCATGCGAGACATCAAAATCCTTTGTTATAATCTTCAGCTATGTCATAAGTACAACATTTCTGGACATCGATGCATTTTCTGAAATAGCTGTTCTCTTTCTATAAGAGGAGGCTTTCCCTTAAACAAACAGAGGATGTGCTGCTAAATGTATTCTGAGAAAATGTAGATGTAGCCTATGTTTATCAGATATTTCTAGTGCCAGTGTGTGGGCACTAAACAAGTGTTTTTACTGTTGGCTTGTTTAAATGTGGCAGTAGAATTGTCCGTCTCACTCCGACCTTCCTGGCAGCTTCATGGTTAGTTTTTCTCTGCTGCGATGGTGTGGTTTGTCTCCCCTCCTCTTTTTTCTGCAGTCTGAATTATTCACAGAGATGCTGCAGGCCCAATGAATAATACAGAAGTCTGCTGAAGGACAGACTTGTCAAAGTAAAGAAGCGAGGTCTGGAGAGTTCAACAGCTGTTCTTTAAGAAATTACAGTGAGGTGTTTGGTTTCATTGTCACAAGGAGTGATAATGAGGAAAGCTACATGGGTGAAAGCTGGTTAAACTCAATGTAAAGGACCTGCTGATATGTTTATTTTTTCTTTTGTTACACAAATGTCATGTACAGGCCTAAACCAATACAGAATGTATCTGCTAACAAGTATTGTGTGTGTATCAAAGCCTGATATATCTTCCTTTGTGCCATAGAGCTCCATTATTGTCCAAAATACATAAATACAATGTCCAGATGGATGAGGAAAGGGACAGGAAATGGCATCAAATGCATATTAATCTACTGTCCCCTTCAAATTTCCTCCTTTCTCTGTAACATTTGGTAAAAACTACAGTGTCTGGCTGCTTTAGGAAATTACTGAGCCTGTTTAAAAAGTTCAATTATAGTATGGAAATCAGACAGTACTAAGAGATGGACTAATGCACTGCTGCTTTTGGTCTTTTCATGGTATTATTTGACGATAAGAAAAATATATGTTGGAATGATACCAGCTTTAATTAAAATGACTGTGATGTTTTGCTGTATCTAGAGATGCACATTTTTAGTAACTTTCATATTGAATTGCATTACTCCAGTACTCACAAAAAAAGTCATGTAAGAATAGGAATGTAAACTTGTCAGCGACGGAAAACTAGTGCAATTTAAAATTCATTTATCATTTGTTAGATATGCTTCAATTGGTCTGTTACTTATGATATTAAGTTCACTCTGAACTTATGGTTTTAAGTTCAGGGTATACATGAGAGAATTCAGCAAACTTTCTGCTGCTGTTAACATTACACAGGTTACACAGTGCTTAAAGACCGTCTCCAAGTCGCTCCCCTCCTGGTCAGTTCAACCAAAGATACTTTACAACAAAAAATATCACATTACAAGCTACGGCCTTGCTATGAAATGGTAATTCTGTCATCACCTCTCCCCCTGCATCCCCCCACCTCAGTTGGATGTGTAGTAATGTCGTGTGGATGAATGAAATTAGATTCACAACAATACAACATTATATACAGCACAAATTTAATGTTTGTTCTTTAGTTTGGCACTGTTTTTTTTCTGTCAGCTTAATGTTTGATAGTGTGTAAGATCATGTCAGTTGTTGCCAGATCACATGCTGCTAAAAGAGAGACAAGGTAAATTTTCTCCTGATCTGTCTGTCTGAAAAATGCCATTTCAGTGTCTATTTAAAAGGGTTGGGTCTTGTGAAAAATGGGTCCAGTATTTACATCAGTGACTATGGTGTGAAGGAAACAGTCACAGCCTGTACTCATGTTTAATTTTCCCATTGGAATGAATAGACTCAGGGCCTCTGCCGGTCTCCTAAAGGGGCAGGGCAGAGGCAAAACCCATACGACACAGAGACAGGCAATGAATCTAAGGCAAGCCGTCTTGGTTTATCATTGGTATCTGGTTCAATGTCTACTCGGTTAGCATGAGCTAGCACCGCAACAGCATCAGCCACCATCCGATACCGAGCTGTTTAACAGTCCCAACAAACTCACACCCAAACAGCTCAACTCTGTCCTGTGGATAACCGTTAGGTTACGTTAGCCGTGTGATGCTAACGGTAGGCCCTGTCTTTGCGTGTACAGACTTTCACCAACTGTCCCTGGTGCAGAGCTAACACTCCTGTAGCAGTAATCTCAAGATAAACAGAGAGAGCAACAGCGGGGAAACGAGGCATTGAGCGAAGCAATACATTGCACTGTTATGTTAAGATACAGAATTTTGGGGGGTGAGTACTCCATATGTTTAACAAATACTGACTTCCAAATGAGTACTTGAGCACTTGAGTACTCATACCCATCCTCAGTAATAACCATAAGCTAATGAGGCTAATGTGAAGATGGTTGGTGGGGATGCACCAATCGTATCAATGGTAATGCAGACCTCATTAAATGAATTGAGTAGTGGCCATAGCTGACCAATGAAATACAGTTTTTTCTTTGTCCACGTCATTGGAAAATGTAGTGTTTCTGTTAGTTACATTCATGTAGTCACAAAGGACCACCATCTCTGCTCTTAGTGCCACAACAGTCCCTTAGGCCCATGTGGCACACAAAAATGATCCCAAAGTGTTTCAGTCAGTGAAATAGGGACCACTGCTGGACTTTGGGTGGCACCTGTAATGGCTGCCTAGGAGAGGCAGAGCTCACTTGGAACTTAAAACCCCCTCTCTCAAAGTACATTGTGTTTGACATTAATGCTTAAGCTCTAAGCTAGGTAAATTATTGTACCAAATGACTCAAATTTCAATATTTTACTCCCATCTTGTCTCAAAATCAACAATTCAAACTTTCAGTGGCTACAGAGATTCGAAGTTAAATTGCAACATCAGCTAATGTGGAGGCATCTACCTCCAGGGAGGTTACTTATCAACTGACCAGCATTAGATTTGTTCTGGAGAATCTGGCAGAAGACATGATGGGAGTGAGACATGGCATAAATGTGCTTAATGTGAAAGTATATAATTTAAGCCACAGAATCACTGAGGTCGAAACCAGGATTTCACAGTTGGACAATGTGGAGGCGGAAAGAGGCCCAGTGGTGGAGGAACTGTCGCAACAAAAAAGGATCACTGGTGGGGGATTGATGCTCAGTATTGGCAGACACCTTAGGCTGAGGTATTGGAAGCGGAGAAAACAAATCCGATCCCTTAAGATTGGTAGCCTGGTCTTCCCCTGGAAGTTTTGTTAATGCAAATGTCACAGGCTAAAATTAAGACCACATTTCCCATGAATCCAGTTACTTCCTTTGCCTGTCCTGCTTTCACAAGCAATAACCAAGCAGGAGGGTGTGGGAGAGTGTGAGTGCTTGAAGCCAGTGGTGCAGCAGCACAGTGTCAGTGTCTCTGCCTTGGTCAGATGCCACTGCCTGTTTGGCCTCTCTCAGTGCTGACTACTGCTTACTGAAAACCTCACTGTCAGCAGTCTCCTTTCTCTGCACACTGAACACAGCAGCACAGTCAAAGCGCACTGCCACAACTGAAGCACCTGGCTATTTCCATGGTAACAGACTGCTCTCCTTGACCTGTTTGCGGTGACATTGGTACAAGACATGTATTTAGAAGTCAAAGTGTGATAGACTGATGTTAAGGCATTTAAAGGTTATCAGTAGTACCATTAATGAAAACCTACATGGCATCCTGTCACTTTATCTCAAAATGACTGACATGAAGAGTCCATTTTGCAGATTATTATAGTAATAACAAAATCCAAAATTATATTAATAAAGCCTTTTGGATTTTGAATAGATTATTGTTTCACACATTGATAGAGTAAAGTGCTGAGGCTGATGTCATATGAAACGCCTTGAGTAAGTTAATGAAATTCCTTTGCGTCACAGGGTGTTTCTCTTTCCTCTGCAGTAATTACAGGCCTGTTCTCAGCCCACAAATATCACAAATGCAAATACTAGGAAAGAGCAGAGATTGGATCAAGGACTCCGCTCATCTTATCAGTTCATGGTCTACTGCTCAGAGATCATAAGCAGTGCAATGAGTTTTATCTTGTGTAACAGCTGGTATGTCAAGTTACCCTAAATACAGATAACAATGATTATTAGTTCTTTGCTGAGACAACCAGAGACACTGCACCCTAATTACTGTATCTGTGATGGGACACTGAACAAGATATTTGTTCCCAAGAGCCGTGTGGATTAGGACCCATCTTGTCAAGAGACTGAAGTATACTCTTGTCTGACATGTCACAGGATATGAATGATGCATAATCAGCTGAGATGTCAAGTCAACACATTTATAGAGCCCTATCTTAAACCCAATGCAAAGTGGCACACAGCACAGTACAACTGTCATTGCTAGTCTCAGACCAATGCAGTTATGATTTTCACAGCCAGTGCCCTGGTTGTACTTATGCCCATTTGTGTGTCCATGGGTGTATAGGTCTTAAAATTAGGTTTGGTCAGGTACATTGTTGATGTATTGCTATTTTGAGGCAGCAGAAAGCAAATGCATCATTGACCAACAAAAACCTGGTCTAAAGTCAGAAGGACGCAGTGTCTTCCTGCTATTTAAAGGCTGCATTATTCAGATAGTAAGCTCTCATGGTTCACAACAGGCATACACTCTGCTTGTAACACACACACAGGGACATGCAGATGGTTTGTGGGTGGGTGAAATAGGCCTAATACATCATTAATGGGGAAAACATTAATGACATTATGTAAAATGTGAACTTAGCAGAGATCAGAGCAGAGTTGCTGTCCAACTCCCTATTAAGAGAGACACCGTGCGCATTTAACACGAGGAGCATTGAAACTTCATTATTTCAGAAGCTAAAGGTTTAGTTCTGTTTCCTCTGTAAAGTTTATAACTACAGTTTTTTGTTTGCTGCTTAAATTTCCCACAGTGTTTGCTGAGGTTACATAACTGCTCTTACTGCAATACTCTCAGCAGAAAACCACTTACTCCTCCAATTTGCCGAAACCTCAATGTAAATAGCAATGTGACAGCTGCAGGCACACCTAGCTTTTAAAGGGAATGGAAGATGACACTCTGATTGGTTGAAGTCATGTTATGCCCAAAACACACCTATGATAATTACTATACACTCCCACAGAGACCCAGGGGGTGGTTCCTTGTAGTGGTCAGGGAAGCTCAAATGCCCCGGTATCCCAGGAAAAGGATGCCCACATTTAGTTAAATCATCATCACAAATTTATTTATTTTTTTTAATTTTGTTGAAAGATGTTCTTAGTCAAAGGTCAAACAACACAGATATGATGGGTTATTGTGGGATTTGACCCATTAGCTTAAATAGAAGTGACACCAAAGTCTGGTACCAATGCAAAATTCAATGCACAATGAAATGTAGTTGTACCCCCCCTCCACACACAGAAAATGTATAAACAGATATTAGAATTGGAACAGAATATAAATAGTGCTGTCAAGAGATTAAAAAAATGGAGAGATTAATTAATTATGATCTGTTATTAATTGATCTAATTAATCTCTTTTTAATCTCATCTCAAAATTGCAGAAAAAAGCCCTCAACTTGAGGTATTTTCATTTAAATTCATTACATTATTGTGGCAGATGATCAAAAGATTGATATATATTACAAAAAGTGTTTTTTTTAAAGTCATATTTATTGTTTTCAACAATAACACACTTGAACACAGATGCAGTACACCTAGCCATTACATTATATTGATTTTGAGATTAGTCCCAATAAAGAGTGCTGCAACCTTCATTCTCGACCACCAGGGGGTACTTGACTGTCATGACATGTCAGCTTCATTAAAAGCATAGCTGCAGATTAACACAACAACAGATGTAAAAACACACAGAAACAATACATCTGTGATCAGTTCCCTAATTTTATTTTAAGAATTTTCTAAATTATTTTCCTCTTTTCCAATTTCTCGTTTTATTTCATGGAAGTGATCAATGTAAGTGCACTTGTCCTTTAAACTTAATAAAAAATAAAAGCTAACAAAATAAAAGACACCTGGTACATTCGTTACAGCTGTATCAGTTTATGGAACAGTTTTGAACAGTTAGAACAAGAGGCTGCACTGCAACGTGCAAATCACTTCTTCCTGTGGCTGCCTGCGCTTTCCCTGTCCTTGCAGCCGGTTATCTGGCAATAACTACTCCAGACTCTGCTCTAGTGTAATTTTCGGGACAATCAGGGCAGGATTTTTCGGCACAGTCCCGAAATCCAAGCAGTTGTCCTGAATCCTGAATCCTGCCCTGATTGTTCCGAAAATTACACAGAGGTTGCTGGGGAGGTCACATACATGCAGACAGCTTTTCATACAGTGCTGATGCTGGGCTCTAATCTGTAGTGCTGCAGCTCTCCCATAACTCAAGCACAAAGAAGCCCAATCGTACGCCTACAGACGGATTTTATAAAAGGCAACTCTGTGGCATACAGAAACAGTAAAGTTAGAGATTAAAAATGAGATTAACGCGATCAAAAAACATAGCACACTAAATATGGCTATAATTAATTATTCGCAATTAATGCGATAATTTGACACCCCTAAATATAAACACTAAAAAAGGCTTTAAATTAGAACAAACAATATAAAAATTGCACCAAAGATGGAGAAAAAGGAAAATAAAAGTATACCTGACCATGTTAAATTTGGACTGTACAGTTTTGAGAAAGTTATAGGGAAGGTAAGCTCAAATTTCACTGATTAAAACATTAGAAAAAAGAGAGAAAGAGCCCGCACACTCTGACACATATCTCAAATTATTTTTTAACCTGATGTTGCCTAATATATTTTTGATATAGTTACCCAGCCCAGCACCCAAACTAAGTGATGTGCGTATACATTTACATTTACATTTACTGATGAAAACATTGACAATTTTTTCATTTTAACTGTCATAAAAAAGAAAATGTTTCAGCGGTTCATATTGGATTGCTTTCATTCAGATCTGGCCATGGTGGAAATGCAGAGAAAGGGCAAATATACAAAATGGTACCATTAAAAAGAATTGCTACAAAAACATTTTGTAAAACATTTTGGTGCATGTAATTTTAGAAGTTACATGCACCAAACTACATGCAAGTTACATGCATGTAACTTTAGAAGTTACATGCACTGGTATGTGCACAGAGAAAAGTGTTTCAAGCCCTGTGGTATGAACTGCAAATTAGGGATACACGATATTGATTTTTTTTGCCGATATCCAATATGCTAATATGCAACAACTGATTTGACTAATAACTGACACTGATATCAATACATGCACTTTTTCCCCAACACTTTTGTCTCTTCTTTAGTGTAATTAATATCATATTATGCATGCATACTCTTATTGTCATTGCCCACCAGCAGGTGTAAACATGAAATACAATACTTTTCAATGTAAGTAAAAAGCATGTTGGCTGATTGTGATAGTTTAGTTTAAAGCCAATATTGGCTGATACTGATGACGTGCTGATATTATTGTTCATCTCTACTGCAAATAAATTTGGATTTTTTAAATGAAGCTGTTGAAGCACCACTGTAAAATATAACCTGATGATAACACAACATGTTGTTCATCACAGCCACACCTCTACCTGTGTTATAACTAAAAATGCAGTGCTCTAGGTCCTAGGAGACACTTTGGGTATCAAAAGCTTTTTAACCCTCGTTAAAAAGAAGATGATGTGCAATCGTTGCTCCGGTCACCTGGTGTTTGGTATGGAGACACTGGGGGATGCCTGGCAGGAGTTAACAGCGAGAGGTTGTTACAGATATACAATTTTTCCATTGAGCTGTGTCAACTATTTCATTGTGTTAGTCACCAAAATGCTTGCCGATGCGCAGTAGAGGCACAGAGCACAGAGACTTACAGTATGTGACTAATGTAATTGTTTTTCTCTCTTTAATTGTGTTAATTGTTTTTAATTCTGTAAAGCACTTTGTGTTGCATGTCCGTGCAGGATAAGCACTCTACAAATAAAGTTGATTGAATGTGCAACAGACCAATCTGTGTGCATCGTCAGTCCAGTTAGAGACTGCAGATGGAACCGATACCTACAGCCTTCGGAGGACTGTCCTCTGATTTCAATCAGAATTTCAATATATAGATATTTTGTGTTCACGTGAAGCTTCTTAAGTGTTTAGACAAAATGTAACTTTGAGGAAATTTTGCTTATTTTATTGAATGTGTATGTGCATGTGTAGTACACATGCAAGTCAAGTAAAGAGACCAGAATAGGAAAGACTTTCCCATAAAGCAACACAGTAAATCACATGATATTTTAGACCAGTTGCAGACTAATAGTAGGCTGCTGGTGGGTGAAGAATTTAGCTCGACCAGCAAGCTGCTGAAGCCCAAAGCCAATGAACTGCTTTGTTTTCTCCACAAATGGGTTCCTGTGTTCATATCAACCCGCTAAAATTTGTTGAAGCCCCCAAAATACAGGCAAGTTAATGTGCCTAATGTCTTCAGCAATCACTCACTCAACACATACACACACTCAACTCAAAGGCCATACTTCAGCATATGTCCTGAGCCACTCAGCTTATCTGCTGTTGAGTTTCCGTTTGGACAAACAGGCCAGAGAATGGCTCTGTGTTTTATCTACTGTTGCTCAGCTGACCTAAGCCCTGAGGGTTCTGACTGTGTGCCAGGCTCATTGTCCACTGCATCCTGTCACTGCTGTGTGTGGGTGTGTACATAACTGTAGGCTTTCATATGGCATTGTAGTTATTGACTGATAATATAGTTACCTTTAAAATGCAAAATACCCTACCAGGCAATGCTGGAATGGGGAGGGCATCATATCACTACATCAGTAAATAAAGACAGTCTATCTCAGTATGGAGACAGATTGCTTATTTTACCATGCTCATTCATGCTATACATACATAGACTTAGTAAATGGACCAAAACATGCCCTGGAATCCCATCTTCTGAATATTTAATGTGTTAGCTGTTAAACCTGTCTACAAAGTAATGTCTGACTGTTCCTATGCAATATGTTCTAGCATGGTGATACAAATCTAGTATGTCTGAGATTTGCTTTGGGGTCCCCCCCCCCCATTTTTTGTCACAGTAGTTGTAGAAGGACTCTTGGGTTGGCAATCACAAGTGGTCTGTTTGTTGCTAACTGTACCACTTTGGTCCTTGCAGGAATACTCTAATATATTATCATCCATAAGTTATGGATGCACAATAATATCAGTATATCATCAGTATCAGCTGATATTGACTTTAAAATAAACCATCAGAACCAGCCAACATGCTTTTTCTTATTTTGCACAATGAATGAATATTACATACATTGAAAAGTGTTCTATTTCATGTCTTCATCTGTTGGTGGACCATGACGATAAGAGTATGCACACATAATATGATGTTAATTCCACTACAGAAGATGATCACTAAAATTATGTAGGGAAAAAAAGTGGCTATATTGATATTGGCATCGGTTACAACATTCTTGTTCCTCTCGGGAGGAATTGTAATAACTTACAGGGGGAACTGACTTTTTCTCTCAGGCTATCAAAGTTTCACTTGTCTATTTCTTTGTTTTATTACCACTCTACTTTTTGTGTAGTGCTAATTAGCTAACATTAGCTAAGATGGTGAACATGGTAAACATCCCCATCACCTTCTAAACATCAGCATATGAGCATTGTCATTAGCTCTTTTTTCAGAGAGATCGTGTTAAAGGGCAGCTACGAAGTCCCCTCTTTATGCTGCCTTTGCATTTTTGCACAGAACCAAACAACAGTGGCATCAGGCTGCTTCAGTATTCAGTGTGATTTTAGACAGTATGCCAGCATCCTGCAATCAAAAGAGGCGTGAGTGGCGTGACATGTAACATAGCAGTGTCTGCCTCTAGTGTGATATACTATAACAAAGGTGTCAGCATTGTTTATAAACAATAGCAATGGCATTAACATTTCAGTAACAATCATTTATTGTCCCTGTTATATGGCGGCTGATCTCATCCTCTGCTTGGTGGGGAAGGAGCTCCCAGACCTCATTGTTTTCCCAATTTGTGGACATATTCGGCCGCTGTTCTCCTTCTTTTGAGTTAACTGCGAACAGCTACTTTTAAAATCTGGGTCGCATGCATAACACATCGTCAAAACATCATGCCCGTGCCGCCCCTCCTGCCGGTCATCCCTTTTACACATAAAGTTGCTTCAGCGCTGTTATCATCTCCAGCGCTGGCCTAAAGGGGAGACAACTCTGTCCTCCCATTCTGTGACTGTACCTTTTATACAGAACAACGAGGTGACATAACGGCGTGAAATTCCTGTCTTGAAGAGGCAGTGTAAAAGCGGCTATTGTGAGCTCATTGACATGATGATGTTAGCATTTAGCTTGTAGCGTTGCTGTAGCGTTCCTAAGTGCAGCTTCACAGAGCCTAGCTGAGGGCTCTGAGTTCGTATGATCATTTTATGGACTACGCTTTTAAGGTTGTTGGGTTCAGTAATGATGATATTTGAAACTGCAAGATGTTGGAGCAACTGGTAAGACCAAAGAGGTTGTTGGATTAACAATGACTGTAACTCCTCAGAATCGTTCAGTGTGCTGCATGCCAGCATCTTTAACTCATACATTTTTTTCAGGGGTAGGGCTGGGCGATATAGACATATCTCGGTATTTATAGGCAGACTGGCAATACAATAAATATATCTCTTGTATTTTATGTATTTTTTTTTACAAAATGGGCTGCAAGTTTTTGGACATAGCACTGGAGCTACCTCTGATCCTCTGATTAAAGCATTCTTCCTCCATTCTTCCTTCTTCCTCGAAAATATATCGATATATTTTTCCTAGTAGTAATATTGCCCCACCCCATTCAGGGCCACTAGTATGGTACTTCTATAAATTTGAGAAGTGACAAATAACAAAAAGTAGAGGCCAACATATCCTGATTTCAATCACTAGTATGAGTTGAGCTCCAATAATGTTGGATCGTACACTTCCGATATTATGACTCAGTAGCGTCTTTTGTTAGCCCAGGCTGAGATGACATCATCAGGGCTATTTTCTCAGACTTGCCAAAGCTCCTCCAGAGTCACAGAGGAGTGTTGTGTGTAGAATCAGAAGAGTTCCCTTTTCATATGAAATGGTCATACACGTCTGAAGAGATGCTGAGTGGCATCATGAATGGGATTAAAAGACATCTGAAAAGCCCTGTAACAAACATCAGCCTTATTTAAGCTAACTAGGTGATAGTTGTGTAGAAATATCCAGTGAAATACTGGGAGATGAGTTTGTAACCAACACCAGAGGCACGCCTTCCCTGATTCCATTATAGAGTTCACTGTGTACGGAAGCTGCACCCTGATGGCCACTGACACGCATTGTCCCAAAGTCATCAATACAGTCAATACCGCACATGCTTTCAGCCACTGTCATGCCACTGAGGGTTTAAGTCACTGACTTGCATCTAAATCTCACTGCCTTTATGTAGTTTTTGAAAAACTCTATCACCCTGACCCCTTGGCCTTGAAGGTAGCATGTGAGGTCAGAGGAGCTGGGTTCTTAGGAGTTGTGTAAAAAGCATTGCCTGTGTTTTGTTCTGCCCACACATTACACACAGATTACTGTGGCCACAAAGAAGTAGTGGCTTGGAGGAAACAAGACATGACTGAGAAGCTCAGAGCTGTTTAGTCTAATGATCATGTTGTGAGATGAGAGTGTGTCTGTTGGAGCTCATTATGTCTTGAGGAAAATCTCGAGGAAAATCTAGTCACATTAGCCCCGCAGGCCAGTTGTATGCAGGGGCATTTCAAGGATTTGAGGACATTTGGGGCATTGCTTGAACCTCTGTTGGGCAGATTGAATAAATTTTATTTTCACTGTGAATTAGGAAATGATTGACAGGGCACCTGGCACCCCATAATGGGCCAGATTTGATCCATGGGCCACAAGTTGAATATCCCTACTTTAGGATGTTCTTTACTGCTCTTGTTATTGTGTGCACCTTTCTGTCTCTGTCGGTCTCCGTCTCCTGTGTTGTGCTA
Source organism: Epinephelus awoara (assembly GCA_035609425.1). NCBI lineage: Eukaryota > Metazoa > Chordata > Actinopteri > Perciformes > Serranidae > Epinephelus > Epinephelus awoara. The sequence goes on from CM069297.1 coordinate 4,225,178, forward strand.
TTGTGTTCTATTGTATAGGCCTAGCTGTTTGGCAGTTTGGCAGGATTTACCTCTTGTCTGTGTTTTTTTTCTGAATAAAATATTTTTTGTAGATCAGCTGTATACTCTAAACTCTAAACAACACAATATTACATGTTGTGTATGTCTGAGTTGCAAGAAGTTCCACCAGAGTTTTTTTCCCCTCTAAACTTCTCTAAATAATAATTCATAGGATTAATAGGGGTGTAAATCACCAGCTTCATTACGATACGATACTATATCGATTTGTTTGGATGATGATATGATGTTTGCCGATATCACAAAGTCTGTCATGATACGATTTTGATTCGATTCAATTCAGGAGCCTGCGATTGATATGACACGATATCATATGCCCATCTAACACACTCATTTACATCAACTCACAAAAACATCTAGAATATGATTTGATCATTTTATTTCTGAGCTCTGTTTGTTGTTTGAGCGGAGGCACGCTTGCCCAGATATGGTGACACAGATGTGCTATGTGAATTTCAAAATAAATGTGTATCTTTTAGATGATGATACGGATCGATGTTTTCATTTTGCATCGATATAATCGGATCGTTAATCGATGAATGGATGTATTGACGTGGATCGATGTATCATTACACCCCTAAGGATTAACAGATTTTTTTTGTCACCATGACTGACCATTCGTGCTCTGAAATATACATATATTGGACAACGTTCCAAGAACATGTGTGAGTCAAAGTTTGATGTTGGTATGAGCTCTGGCATTCCACAGTGTCAGCACTTCCCATCATCATCTACAACATCATTGGACAGAGTGTGCGTACTGAAAATGCAATACGTTCGTATCATGGCACCACAGTCCTCCAATGGTGTTCATGCATTTCTTCAGGGAGCCAGCAGTGGTTTGTGATCAGGTATTCACAGTTAGATTTAATAATACAAAAATGACCAGAAACCGATAAACTATTCATTGCAAGGGATTTAAGATGGCAATTCTGACACAAACATACGTATAATTTTCCTCCAGGCCAGTGATGATAATGTCAAGCCCTGTCAGGGCTTTAATCCTTGTGTTCCTATCAGATGCTTTTATCTCAATGAGACAAAAGTGAAACTGAGTTTCAGTGATGCCCTTACATGTTTGGTTGTTAAGCAGCTTTCTTCAGCTCTGCCTCAGTCTTTGTGAGCTCTGTGTGTGTGTGTGTGTGTGTGTGTGTGTGTGTGTGTGTGTGTGTGTGTGTGTGTGTATAAAGTCATCTTCATGTTAGCATCATGTGTGCTCATGTTCAGACAAATACATCATGCACCCCGTCTGACCTACATTTGCCACACTGCACCAGAACGAAGACATGAAGGGGCTCGCTCAGGCATGACACACACAAGTGCACACACAATCTGCCTCCTCCCCTCCACACACGGTTAGTGTCTGATGTATTGTGTAATACACTAGAATTTCCCCTGTTACAAATATAAAAAAAAGGATTCATTTTCAGATTCAAGCTTCACAAAGCTTGTCTATTATCTGCAAGAAGCAGCATCACTTGGATTTGGATTTGTTGAATAAATACTGTATTAAAGCTCGAACTATAATTTTGGCAACTATTTCTGGGATAATATATTGTTCAACAAGAGTAGATGTCATGACAGGCCTAACATTGCAAAACTGTTGTGTGGTATACCAGACTTTTCAGCAATATTGCAGTCAACAGGGTGGCGTCTTTGAGCTTATTATCTTTTCAAAACAATTGTGTATTCTGTTGTAAGTATTTGAAGAGATGTTTTTCAACTTGATTTGGATACTTTATTTATGTTGATGTATACATCCATTGGGTAATTGATGAACTATATGTAAAGATACTACAAACATTAGATACCACCCTGATGAAGGCAAGGAGCTGAAAACCTCTGGTGTAAATTGTGGTCTTTTGGAAAGGAGTTGTGAAACTTGTTCAATTTTGATTCTTTGACAGTTGATCTCACAAAACTTTGATTTCTCACCCACTTCTTATCCTACAAACTGAGGCAACTACTCACCATATACATTTCAAACGTCCATTGGGTCTTAAAAGGAGCAGTTCAACATTTTTGGAAATTCAGATCTTTACTCTCTTACGCAGAGTGATGAGCAGGTCTGTATCAGTTTCATCTGATTATCCAGTGCAGAGTTAAGTGTGGGACATGCTGCGGCTCGTTAAGGACAAAGACTGGAGGGAGAGTCAAACTGCTTGCCTGGCTGTGTCAAAAGTAGGAAAAAAAACTTTCCCTGCTGTTCAAAATCTGTTTTATTTACTTTGTGAATCTTGTCTGTTCATCATGTGTATAAATGTAAATGTAAAACCAACATGTTGGTTTAGGAACTGGTATTGCTGGAGTAATTTTTTGATCAGTGACCTCTGGGCAGAGTGATTGCATGTGATATCTCAACAGTCATCATCGTGGGGTTGCCAAGTTTGAACTGTGCCCTAACTCAAAAGTTAATGGAGCGAAGGAGATGTCCGTCTAAAATTTGACTCTTTGTCTTTCTTTGTGCAACCAGCTGCTGGTGAACTGTGCAGTGGCAATCAGTCAGTTCAAGCACTGTATTTATCCTTCACAAATATGTTCCATCCCATCAACATGGGAATGGAAATGAAATCAGCCCCCTAGTAGGAGAACTGATTGAGTGGATTGTGTTATTGTTTGTGTGCATGTGGGTGTGTGTGCTTGACTTTTGCATTAGCAATGTCACCATCTCCTGAGCTCCTGACAGCAGAGAACATTAGAGTGCATTCTCCTGCGTGCATTAGTGGAATGCCACATGCCTTTGTGGAAATGTACAGTAGAATTCTGTTCCTCCAGTGCCTGCTCATTAGGGGTGGGAATTACCATAGGCCCTACGATATGATATTATCACAATACTCAATAGTCACAGCACAATGTTATTGTGATTTTAGTATTTTATCCTTTATTTTAGTTTTCTTTTGGAGACATAATTTGCCACTGAACAAAGGTAATAAATAGCAATATATGGCCATGTTATATTGAGGGTTGGTCACTGGCCTGAAGTGTTGTCTGTGTGCAGGAAGCGATGAATTGAAAGTAAAAGAAAGTTTTTTTCACTTTGACACAGATATATTAAATCTGTCATGTTCACTGAATTCCAGGAAGACTAAAGAATTTGAGAAAAAACTTGTGAAAAAAGTTGTATAACATCTAGTCTAACTGTGACTTGACATTTCTTTAAGTATGACGATTACACAGGAGGCATTTCAGCTGCATTTTTTAGTTGTCTGTCTGGCCTGCATCTGATGACACAGACACACTTTTCTTTGAAATAATCCAGCTGTCTTGTGTTTTACTTGCGCTGTGTGCCTGTTGGGAGTTTGGTATTGCATTATCAGTGCATGCCATTATTTTATTTAGTCTGGAAGATTGAGAAACAGATCTCAATTAGTTTTTTTCTTATTGGCTTAAAAAAGCTAAATGAAAAAGCTTGTTCTTATTTGTGTTTTCTGTTATATTGTTTTATACTGTCTCTGAGCCTGACCTGAAGCAAACAAGCAGAATCAAAGGAAACATTTTTTAAGCATTTTTGAAGTTGAGAACTACGATTGATGTTAAGGAATCTAAAAAAAATAGAAAATTCAATCAGAGATAATAAACTTTACCATCAAGTTCATCAGTGATGATAGATGGTCTATAGCCTGAATACATAAATAGCATTTCCTGTAATTAGTAAGAGCATTCTTTAATATATGACGGTAAGAAAGTCTAGTGAGCAACGCTGGATGTTGTATACACCCCAGCACTGGTTATCGTCACCTTCATCAGTGGTGGAGGGTGTCAAATAGGCAGTGTAATGATCACTTTCACATCCACACGAAGGGATTACTACATACACACGTCATCACCTTGTGTTGCCTTGAATTTATGAAGAATTTGTTAAGTTTTTCTTACATGCCTCCATGGTAAATGGAGAATCCTACAAAGGCAAACATCCTTCCTGAATTGAAGTCATAGGGGTATAAGCTATGTCAAAACATCCATTCACAAACTCACAAACAATTTATACAGTATAACCCAAGTCTCATTTAGCTGGTCATATAGACACTCATTCTTCTCAGAAGTCCTACAAATGTCCGATACTTGCTGTGTGCACTCTCTCAAGTCTGAATCCTGCTGACTGGTGTTGTCTCTAGAAACCTGTGGTGACAGACTCAACACGAAACACTTCCAGTCTGTACATCATAAATGCCTGTTTTATTGTCAAGAGCAGCATTCACACTACACAACAACCCTCACTGTCACTGCCTTTCTATGTGCTATTGAATAACTCAGAGATAAAGCGGAATAGGATAGGATATTTTCAAAAATGATGAAGAAAAGTTTGTGGAATGTTTGAGACTTACAGGTTGTTGTGCTCCTCTCAGCTGATCTGGCTTTACATCAGCCCTTGTACACATGACGCATGTCTTTGCCATTCATAATAGTTGTAGCCACTTTTGAACACAGTGTTACATCACAGAATTTCTCTGCTCGCCCTTTCTACCCCACCCTCTCCTTGAAGCTACACTCTGTTTGTAAAGACAGCCCATACACCGCCCTCCTACCCCCACCCCTTCACTGTCAGCTGGACTAAAGCTGTCACTCATTCATTTCACAACACAGTTTGTTTGCACTATCTCTATCACTTTGGCGTTCCCTCCCCACAATATCATGGCAGCCGCTGGGAAATAATGGAGTCTTTGTGCGGCTGCAGGATTCCAAAATCATATTGAGCTTTTTCTGGTACTTTGGCTCCATCTTGTGGTCCAAAAGCTGAGATGGTGGGGGAACAAAAGCAGCTGCAGCAGATCCCCAAGTGGTTTGCTTCTCCTGCTTGGGGACATGTGCCCTTCTTTAGGTGGATTGTCTTATTTGTGTGTTCAGTTTACTTTATCAGTGACAGATGGAGAAAATCTCACTGTGTTGCTTGTGTCAGAAAAACTAAAGTTAGAGCTGTATTATTCACTTATTTCCTGTCGCATGTAAAATTGCATTCATGTACATCCCCAACTGATCTGACGAAAGGGATTTTTGGACAAAGCACATGACATCAGTATTGAAGTATTAGTCTTCAAGTCAACCTTGGCTTTTTCAGTGTTTAACCAAAACAGTGATCCTGTCTTTTACCCTAAGTAAATGTTTTGTGTTGCCTTGACATAACAGTTACAACTTTCACAAATGTTTATAGGTGCTAGGAGTATGCACGGACATTGTAGGGAAAATACATATATTGACAGTGACATTTTAATTTCGCAGTAAGCAATTAATGTTTTTACAGGGTGGGGCAGCTTACTCAGAGTTGCCTCAACTTGACAATTAGCTACTTTGTTAGCATGCAGGTCACACATTAGCCATAATAGCTAGAAAAAAGAATACTTGGTTACATACTAGTTTCCATTGATGTATCTGGCACTCAACTGTTAGGGGGTCATCTTTGCAAATTTTGAAACTATTCCAAACACGTGGTGTTTTTCAGACAAACAGACCAACGCCGGCGAAAACATAACCTCCTTGGCGGAGGTAATAAAAATGTATTTCATCACCTTTTGTTAACATTTCCTTACTCAGCTGTAATTGTCTTCGGCACGACCGAATCACAGCTGTGACAATATACAGTACAACATCACTCCCTCTCGTGTGATATTGCATAAATATGTGATCAAACTGTTCTAGCTTAAGTAGTGCTGGAAGGCTGTCGACATTACATGAAAGCAAGTTGGAGACAAAACTAGGAGTGTGGTAATAGGGGGAAAATGGAACTGATTCCCCAGGGCCCCAGTGGGTGTGGATCCTCAAAACCATAGAATGAAAAGTTTGGTTTTATTTGTAGTTTTACATTTCAAAGTAATTAGTGCTCTACCAGATTAAAATTGGCTGAAAAAATTGATTAAATGATTGAATTTTATACAAGAAGTAGTGAGAGCTCTCAGAGGCCCCTCTCACCCCTTAAAGACACAAAATGGTTTTGTCTGCGCCTGCATAAGATTTATCTTCAAGTAGAGCTGGAGCCATGTGAGTGACTGCTTCTCCTGCTGAAGCACCAGCGTAGACTGTAATATATTCTTTCACCAAGAAAGGGAAATAGGGTTCCATAAAACACAAGAAAGAAATAAGAATGGGCAAGAAACAAAAGTTCCATTGTACCAAAAAACCCCAAAACGGTACATGAGAGAGACATGGATCAAGAGAGGAAGGGTGAGTAGCCCAGAGAGAATGCTTATACATAGGGTGCTATGCCCCTGCATAAAACTATCACGAAACTATCACTCCTTGTTCGACAATAAATAAAATCAACTAAAAGTAATTAGTTTGGATGCATTATGATTTAATAACCCACAATTCATTGCAATATGGATGTGACATTGTGGGTTTTTCAACTGCCAAAAAAATGGTTGTGTAAAATAGTTATTGACAGTTAGGCCTATTAAAATGTTACTTGAATTGTGTAGGCCAGAAATGATATTCAACCATATCATGATACAGAAATATGTAGAAGTATAGGCTGTAAAGGGACTGAAAATACATTTTGTCATTGCAGTCTGTCAGGCTGTGCAGTGTAATAGAATAAAAAATGGCTCAAAAATAACAAAATAAGATCTTCTAATGTAAGTAATGTCGAATTTATTGAGTTATAGTCCTGTCCTTCTTTACAAACATTTCTGTTTTTGAATACATGTAGCCTGTATGTTATATAGAGATGTATTAATACTTTTTTGTTTAATCACAAAAGAAGGCTATACATGGGAATTACGTATCTTGTTATCTGCAGGAACAGATGAGTAGGCACTATTCATCAACTTATATGGCACGTATACGACTATGACAGCAGCGATAGTTGACCGTTTTCACGGCAACAAGTAAAAGAGTCTCGAGGGCTGTCTATCTGCCTCTTATAGTCTCTGCCCTCACAGACTTTACATGATGACATTAATACGTCACACTACGTACAACTGAAGTCCGTGAGGGCTCAGTCTGCAGGTCCAGAAGATGGAAATTTGAATTCAGCCTCCGACTTGACAGCAGCTTGTTGTCACCGGCTTCCGCTGCAGCTGCCTGCTCTCGTCCAGTTTCCAAGCAAGGCGCAGTCCATTTCCAATGAGCCTACTGATGAGTGAAGATGACGTGATTCTTGCAGTTAACTTATCACTTACTCCCGGACTTCCCTCCTCTCACACACATTGGCCTACACTGGCAGACTCACTCCCTTGTTTGACAGCATAAAAAAAAAATGTCTGCAAAGTTTTACATTCATAGCAAAGATGTAATTTTTGTAATTACAACTTGAAAACTTTAAGGCAGAGTTAGCTCTGCTGTGATATCTGTTCATTGCTGCAAGGACATGTTTCTTTAAGATGAATAAGTATAAATTATTTATTTATAATCATTAATTATACTTTGAGGAGGTTTTACATAACAAGGAGTAAAGATTTTAGAGGCTGTTTTTCATCCATTGCCAGCAGTGTTATATCCGGTAACATGTTACACTCTACTTCTGCTTTTCTTTGTGCTGCCATGCTTTAAATGCTCCGAACTCTTCCTCTCTGCTGCACAGAACGGTTTCACACAGGAAGGCGATGCAACTTACAACACACTCAAATACAGTCTTATAGATTGTTTCTATCCTGTTTATCTACTGAAGCAGATGGTAGGGAACACAGAGAGAGAGCAGAGCTGATGAGACAGGGGAGAGAAGGGTTTAGTTGGATTTGAGGTTCAGACAACTGCAGTACTGGATGAGGATTGAACCACAAAATGATGACCGGACGAAGTGTGAAGGTATGTTACCAGAAGATTGGATGGAGAATCATAAGTCTAGTTTCTGGAGATGTTCTGGAGAAAGCTGAACTCAAAGGTTTTTTTAATTTAATGACAACATTTAGATAGTGCCACCATATTGATGTGGTTTTTAGCATTAGCTTTCTGGCTAGCTAACAAGGCTGTTGTCTGTCCTGTAACATCAGTCTGTAATGCATTTGACTGACAGAAATTCATTGTTATGATCGTAGAAAATTGTAATAGTGCAACCACTTAATGGGGTTGCATTTTAAATTGGGGCAACCATGATGCACCGTATTACCACTGTGTACACCTAATTCATTCATTATTCTATCATTTTGCCCTCTGAAGTGGACCAATTGAACCAAACTACAAGTATGAAAGCACCCTAAGTTTCAGCATTTTTTTGAAAATGTCTATCTTCACCACTGCTGCCATATCATGCTGTCCTTCTCCATGCTGTTCCCTTGCATCCATGTGTTCCCTTGCATCCATGTGTTCCCCTGTAGGGCTGAAACAGTTGGTTTACCGTCATATCCATTTATGTATCAGCACAAATGCCAAACATTTGCTGGTAGCAGGCAGCTTCAGTAGCATCAGATCTAAATCTAAACAAACCCCAGTGCCCCACAGTTGTGTCACCTTAGCCCCTGAAATACCCTGAATGCACCATGATGTCAACTTCCAAGTCCGTTGTTTTAGTATTGCTGACCTACAACATGAGCTATTGTACCCAGTGTATTCTCAGTTACATTAACAGACCCTTAGCTGTGTTTCCTTACACACACAGAAACTCCCATGTGCGCACACAGAAGCAGCTGAGATGACAGCAACTGTGGCAGCATGTGTGGTTGAACAGTGTGGCTGCTGATTGGACAGTGAAGGTGGTAGGGGGGAGTTCATGGCAGACCTGTCCAGGCTGGAGAGCAGAGGCTCCTATTTTTACCCGGCTCAGCACCTTCATATCACAACAGCTGTCCCCACAGCTCTTGTCTGTCCACTGTCAGGAATAGCCAGCCTATCAGAGTGCTCCCCCTCTTTTCAGCTCTGCTGTTTCACTTTCCGCTGTGTGTGTCTCAAGCTGCTCGCTCAGATCTCCTCAACTTTGGCCAGTTCTTGATTTGATCAGTGACTAGTGGGGACTAATTGGACAAAAGAGTTGTGGAATTACTTCACTTACAGGTAAAACAATTTGTGATCACTTGTATGGAAAGTGGGATATTTTGTTGAAAATCTAGTGTGGGACCTTGAGGTCCCACAGCCGGTGGCACTATTTTTAGACAAGAGTTAGCTGACGGGGACAGCTTGAGTGGTTTTCCAACTAAATGTAGCATTTTACAATAGCAGCTTTTGTGTCATTGTGATAGTTCCTCTTTACATACTTAGCTGTTGATCAGTAAGAGTGGTAGAGTTTAAAAGAATAGTGTGTGGGATGTCAGTTTGGCTGGTTTGAAGAGGTGGATACATGCTTAGTGGGAGCCTATGTGCTGGTGTGTGAACTGATGGGAAATGTAGTTGAAAATGCGGTTTAGTCATGATGTGTTTTCAGTTCATGTTCAACATGTTGGGTCATTAGTCCTGGTTGTCTGGTAAAGTATTTATTATATGCATTTTACTTTGACTATTAATTTGTTTTATTTTGTAACAATCATGTTCAGACTTAATGTTGAGCTATTCAGTTTTATTGGTTTTTTGAACTTAAGGTCAAATTGTATTATGATGATTCTATATTACCATCATTCTACTAATTTCTGATGTTGAGTCTGTATTTTACAAAAGGAAAAGTTTGTTCTCATGTAATACTGTGGAACACAGTTTTTAACATCATTTTGATTATTTTCATGTTGTTTGCATACAAATTCCATATATGAAAAATCTAAAAATACTTAATTGTTGTAAGATGATTTCAGCCATATTGCATTTTCATAATTCCCTAAATTATGGCTTATTGTGACTTGACTAGCTGTGATGCTCTTGTGATAGTAAATTCACTTCTACAACTACGTTTTGAGCAGTCACATGGAATATAGAAATAAAGTTTGAAATTCAAAACGTCTTAATTAGAATAATTAATTCTTGATTTTAAGAATAATAATAATCCTCCTGAATTTGTAGCCAGAATGCCATCAGCGTTATTGTTAAAGATTTCTAATTCAGTCTCCATAAATTTGGAATAAACCATGGAATCATTCACTACGTTTTTGCCTTTATTCTGAAGAAGACAATAGCTGTTTTACATAGGTAACAAAAATGCATATTCCATTAATATTCCCGTTAATGCCCCCTGATGTTTGTCCTATGGTTGCGCCCTTTATTAATAATATTATAATAATTATGCCGAGCGAACCTGAAGAAGCCACGAGCGAAACGCGTAGTTCGCTCTGAATAAAATCACAGCAATTCAGTTCAGTGTGCGGTGGTTTGTGTTGATGTTTTGATTATAATAATAATATAAGCATTTTTTCAAAGTTTTCCAACAGTGGCCGACTTGTTCGACCATGAAAACACAGCCTCTCTCTTTCTTTCCTCCCACCACCTTCTTGGAAAGGTTGGTGTTGTGATATTTGTGCTTATCCAAAAACCTATTCATTTCCAAGACTTATATAATGTTTGAAAGTAGGTGTGTTTATCTTTCCAACTAGAAAATTTGGTGTTTTCTTTTCAGCATGCATCTGTACACCAGCCTTACAAAATTCTGGCTGATTGGTTTGTGTACAACACACAGAGCTGACCGTAAACAGGCAAGAGGCCGTGTCTCGCAAACTGCTGTAAAACAAAAACCTCAGTTGAGATGCATATTTCGAATGTGCTGTATACATGTTCCAAGATTGCTCCTTAAATCTGAATAATACCAAATAATACTGGCAAATCCCACATCTTAATCAGAAAAAGGTACTCTTGGAGTTAGGCCTAATTCTGAATATCCAAACGAAGTATGATGTTTACATGACCTCCCTCAAATGCAGAATTTTGTCATATTCATGATAATGGTTGAATATTAGTGTGTAAGAAAACAAAGTCATTGTAATAAATATATGATATGCTGAGATTTCCGACATGCTAATTTACTCTGCAGTAATATTAGTAGATGATGTCTGTGATGGTGAAATATAAGAGGTAGCCTATGTTTTTTTTTAGAGTTGTTGTTGTTGTTTTGCAGCCCAGATTAGAGGTCTTTAATAGGTCCCTAGTATCTGAGACCTGACCCACCCAGGACCGGGACAAATTAGGGGCCTGTTGTGTTTCTGCAGATTTCAGATCTGTGTGTCAGTATGTCTAATACCTGACTGGACCCAAGTGAGTTCTGTAATAGCTCAGACATGCATTGTTGCTGTTTTCTTTCTCGATAGGTCTGTTTCAGATGATGTCTACCTATACTTGGGTGTATAGGGTCTGGGTCTGACTGTCCTCAGGTCCTTTTTAGATTGGGTCTCATTTATTTGAAAATTAGATTTATGCATGTTGGGTTTGGTTTTGTATATGCATGGCTCTGCTTAAGCTCAGGCCTGCTGTTCCTAAGGTATTACCAGTCCACTACAAACAGAGATTTGGCCTCTCCACAGTCAACGTTAGTACAGGAGGCAGCTGCCTGTGTCTTGTGGGATGCCATGTTTGAGCTTACCTTTTGCTTTGAACTCTGTCGTGTCCATTCCAATGACATGCTGACTTGCATTGTGCACATTTGCCATTTGAAGGAAAAAAAAACTTGGGTCACATGAGGTCCACAGGTAATACCAGACCAAAGCAAAAAGGCATCCATTGCACATGATAACAAATAATGTAGTTTGTGTTTGAATAATGATTGGTCCAGTACTAATTGTAAACCCAGAGCTTAATTCAGAATAATTGTAGCTTGAAAGTAGTTTTTCAAAGCTTTTGGTCATTATGTTTATGGATTGGAGTCACCAGAGGCCCCATGATAAGATATCATCACAATTCGTAAGTCATGATACAATATTATTGCAAATTTAAATATGTTGCAATATGATGAGTGTTGCGATAAAATATATTGTGATATATTGCGATTTATTACCTTTTTTCAACTTCAAATTCTGTCCAAAAAGGAAAACTTTGTCAACATCTAATAAGATAAAGCTTTTAGTCTGTTCATCTCACTTTAGTCAATTTATGCAGCAAAATGTATCTAGTGAAATAAAAAGAAATTAATTATATTGTTCTAGTGGGCTACCTAAAGTTCATTTTGTATTCGTAATATTAATAATTTATATTATCAAAAAAATCCGTACTTGACGTCTGTGTAACAATATATTACCATACAGAAATATTGTGATGCTGTATTGACCTTTCCCCCACCCCTGTTGTGTGTGTACTAAGTCTAAGTTAACACTCATACATACAGAATTTAAAAGAAAAAACATTTCCATAATATTTGAAAATAGATTTTTCTGTGACAAATGCATTAGTAGTCTTTCCTTCAAGCAAGTTTATTAATGAGTTCAAGAATAAAAGTCAAGCAAGTTCCTACAGACATGGAAACAGAAATGTTAATTTTGAAAATATTGCACCCTGAAATATTCTTGCATTCAATGTTTTCCAGTGAGACAGTAAGGTAGTATGGGTTGATAGCTGGTGTTGAATTGTGACTCACTTATTTTAACATCTTAGTATTAAAAACAAGATGTTTGTGATGTGTGACATATGACTTAAGCACCACTTATGTGGGTTAAGGGAGTAATCTGGCCCACAGCCCTACAGTACCACTGTCTAATCCAAAAATAAACCTGTTGGTCAGTGTGCTAATTTAGTGACCACCGATAAAAGCCACTAACCCAGAGCCAGACCTGGACACTGTCACATACGCAGTGAGAGGCTAAAGGCTTCCAGTCCAAGTCAGATTTGTAGAGACCAGCTTTGTTCTGTTTTGTGTAAAAATGAACAAGGCAGAAACCCTTGACTAAATCTTTTGATTTACAGTGTAAACTACGCTCAGAGGCATACCAGACATGTCCGAAGACAGTGTGATTAAAATCCCAAAAAGGACACTGACTGTTTAAGATTAGGGTAAATATTTTGTTTTACTACTAATGTGAAAGCAATTGACTGACAGTTTACACAAAATCAAGATTAAGCATGAAAAACTGCCCCACCTTGGAGTCCAAAAGTGGGCTTGCTTCTATTTGAGACCAGAGGCTTGGGTTAGCCTGAATCTGTTGATTACAATGCAGCTCAAATAGGGCTGGGCCATATGGGTAAAATCCTCTGCCTATGGATTATACGGTGATACAGTTAGTTTTTTTTACAGGTGCAGTTTTTAAAAAATACATTTAATGGCTGATTAGGCTTGGGCTTTATCAAAATTCTAAACCTTCATACCTTCCTGAAATTTCACCACGGTATACGGTAACTGAAGGTATTAGTGTGTAAATAGTGTAGAACAAATACACAATAGAAACACACAAAATGTCAAAGAAGGCATATTTTACACATATTTCATCATTATTAAACAGAGAAATACAGTCATACAACTTTTTGAATTGAAGTTTTTTCTCTTTCACCAAACTATGACTACATTAATCGCCTCATTAACTTGCAATAAAACACAACATTATTTCGTCCACTGTTCCAACAATCGGCACCTCTGGTTTGGTAGAAAAAAACCCCGTAATTCACAGAGTTAGATGTAACAATATGTTGTTTTCCCTGTAGTCTCTCTTTCTGCTGTTGCTGGCCAGTTGTTTACAGTCCTGTAATGTTATCCCTGCCACCATGGCACCAGCTGCCTGTTCCATCAGTAGAGACTGGAGACTGACCTCTTGTGTCGTGTGCTGTACTCTACATACAATGATTATACTAGAAAGAGAAGTGCCTGTATTTTTGAATCTTATTCTTGGGTTTTTAAAGACCCTGATATACAGTAATACAGTGATACCACCCATGCCTATGGCTAGTCTAGTTTTAGTTTTAGTTCTAGTTTCTAGTTTTAATATCAGACAAGTCAAAATACTTAATTACATATAGATCTAGTCTATAAGATCTAGAAATTCAGTTTTGCCATAAACACCAATATATAGAGTATGGGAAGATCCACAACCATAGAGATTTGGCATTTTGTTGTTGCTCTTTAAGAAGTAGGCTACCAGGGGGTATTCCGTCAAGCAGGCTAAAAGCAAATCCAGGCTTAAATGGCCAAGTCTGGCTAATGTGAGCCAGAGTTCTGTTCCATCAAAGTGGCTAAGATTAGCCTCATATCGGTAACCATGGTTCTGGCTAAGCCTGACACACCGAGCTAAACTCTGGTTTCCGTTCCATCAACTTGAGCCACAACTCTGTTCCATCAAGGTGGTTAGCCTGAATCCCAGCCTAGTAACCGTGGTAACTTATGCTACCAGGCAATCCTGGTCTGTATCAGGGTTAAGGTGACGATTAGCTCCATCTATAATCAAAAAATGTTCAATAGACAAGAGCAGACACCTAAAAGACAGTTCTGCCAGTGCTTTTACACACTTACAACTGTCATGCAAAGATAAAATAATGTGTAAATCATAAAATATATAACATAATTAATCAAAAAACTTTAACTATTAAAAAACAAATGAAAATGTAATAATAATAAGATGATTAAAAAAACACTTACAATAAAGCCAAAATCAAACTAATAAAAACAAAACTATAATAAAATGAAACTAAGGCATTAAAAAAAGATTATTAAGATTGTACACCAAACCACATGAATATGTGATTGCCCTCCCATCCCCACCCCATTCTGTTTCCAATTGGCTAGCAAATTCATAGCCAATTAAGGTCAGCTGACAACAGCCATATAAGGAGTGCATCCAAGCGAAGGAGAGGGACACACCCAGACAGACACAGAGACAGAGCAAGAAAGAGTATATTAGTAAATAATGACATGCCGCTTCATTGAGGGTACTGTTGATGAGGGGGCCTACATTGTCCAGAGGGCCTTCCAACCACTACCAGCCCCAAGGGTCTTCCAGGACAGGACCAACCCATTGATACAGACAGACTCCTATCTGTGGTTCGGTATCTATGCAGTTTGCTGGAACCACACATTATAAAGGTCTCTGACCACTGTGCAATCAGCCTGTATTGCACTGAGGTTCTTTGCTATCGGTACATTCCTGTATAGTGTTGGTGATGCTGAGAGACTTAGTAAGGCAACTGTTTGCAGAGAGGTAAAAACAGTGAGGCATGAAAATGGGACACACACCGTTGTGGTTTGTCTGTTCCTCATCCCATAGCACATTCCATACATTTAAGGGGAATTTCCTTATTTTGATATAATAAGGGATAGAGCTTACAATTGACTCCCAAATGATGAGAAATAGATAACTGATTCACCATCACCTACATTCACTTAATAGTTTTCCTCATCTCCAATGAATTGATGGATTTGCCAAATGTCATAATATACAATCAATAGATAAATGTCATGTGATTATTTCCTATAAACTGATCATTTCGGAAATGTCATAATATACAATCAATTATGTGATAAATGATGATTCACATAAAATAGTTTGATTAAATGCATCATCTGAAATGTACATAGGAATCAGTAGATAAATGTGATAAATACTCTATCACTAATATTAATTTACACATTTGGTGAATTTCATTAGGCATACTTGAATTGTTAGATTTAATAGGTGTTCTTATCCACATATATTTTGTCCCTTTGATGCGGGATTTATATAACATGATATTATGCTGAAATGCTGAATTTTCTTTGTCACTTATGCATTAAGCCTGTCGGCAGTATTCCACCACGCCACCTCCTTTGCTTTATTAATTGCTGCAGTATTGCCTTTTTCGTAATCATGTCCTTATAGTCCTCATACACTTCCATAAGGAGCGTTTGCTCCGCCGCAGAACAAGCCTCCGCTCGCTCCTTTCCTTTGCTTTTTTGACATTTTGCAACATTTTCAGCACTCGACTAGTGTGGGCTTTTTATTTTCCCTGGGAGTGTGCATGAGTTGAGGCTTAATAGGTGAGGCTTGAATTAGCATCAATTGGATCCAGCTGATTTCACTTGATGGAACAGGTT
This sequence comes from Epinephelus awoara, assembly GCA_035609425.1. NCBI lineage: Eukaryota > Metazoa > Chordata > Actinopteri > Perciformes > Serranidae > Epinephelus > Epinephelus awoara. Next base: position 4,240,998 of record CM069297.1, read on the forward strand.
GGTGCTAGATTGGGAGTTTGCGTTTAGTCAAACTTCAAGATTACACCTTAGTCTGGATATTCTTAGCTACGATGATGGAATACCCCCTTGGTCAATACCAGCTCACAATTTGTTTTTATTTACCATTCAGCGCTCCCAAGAGCATTGTGCAATATTATTTTGAAGTTGGATGACAATGTTTGATTCCTTTTTACAAGGCTTTTTAAATTTTTTGAGTGTGGCGTATTTTTGCAATTTGTGTTTTCATTTGTCTAAACCTCGTCTAATCTTCTTTTCATCACTGCTTTGCCATCAACATGTGGCTCTGCCTACATTGAAAAATTCAATGATCTCTGTGGCCTACAAATGCTCATGTCAATTCATCTGTCTTTGTGTATTCTCACCATTCTGTCTTTCCTAGCTCCCTTCCACCTCCTCTTCCTCCTGCTCTCATCTCATCCATCTCAGCCCATGACAACAGATCAGCCAACATGGCTTTCTCATCTCGCTTTTCCTTCTGGGAGCAAAAGGGAAGTCTCATTTGGACATTTCATAAAGCACTCTTACACTGCATGGTCTTACAGTGTTTAACACTGTGTATTAACGTGTGTTTTAACATGCGTGTGGCCTTTGCTTGCATCACACTAAGAATTTGATGGCTTTCACAATCAGTTATAAGCATATGTTATAGTAGCTGTGACTTTGTACCACCTTTGCCATTTGACGGCATTAACCAATGCAATTTTAATGCATTTTTTAGTTGTTGAATTAATTGGAAAGAGTGTTTGCATTTAAAGAAAGATTCTGATGTTCAAAAATTTGTTTGGTTTCATGTCGAAGATCAGAAAATTTGCATGTTTTAAAATTTGCACGGTGTGTGATGGACAACAGCTAGTGTTGAGGTTTTGATCTAGTTGTCTTTTTATATCAACACATTTAGATCAAAGAAGACAACAAGCCAGGAATCAAAAGTGTAAGTAAAAGTTGTCCTCTTTACTTGAGATCATTACAACCACTGGCAGGTGAAGTGAACAACATTGATCATCTTGTGAGAATGCAGTGTTCTGCTGGGAAATCTTTGGATGCTGGCAGTCATGTGGAACCCTAACCCTTACACCGTCACAGACCAAGTACACCCAGCTCATGGCAACGGCACTCCCTAATTGCAGTGAGTATCGTGACAAAGAGCTTAAAGCATCCACCTGGCCTATAAATTCTCCAGATCCCAATTCAATCAAGCACTCATGGGATGTCCCCAGAGGCCCTGTGTCCATACCTCAACAGATCACAGCCAAGTATGATTCACGGTGGGGCTTCTGACCTGGCAATGCATGGGGTACTGCCAGGTCCCACGGATGCTAAATCGGATGTGATCTGGGGACTTAAGAGGTCAGGTCAGGTCGGGAAGTGCAGCTGCCATTAGGGGGATATTTGGTTTGTATTTGAGTTTGGTTGGGTTGTGCTTGTCAAGTGGCATCCACATGAATGCCAGGACCCAAGGTTTTCCAGCAGAACATTTCATTGCAGCGAGATGATCAATATTAATCACTTCACCTGTCAGTGGGTGTAATGTGATCATCAGTCATGGCATTCAGAGGTCTGATATTACTGTGTAATGACCGTTGCTATGTAGCCCAGCGTTGCTAGGGACGTTGCCCTGACAGCAGTTACTTTATCGGGCTATTGTAGCGCAAATTCAGCCGTTGCCGGCAGTTTTTTTTCCTCTCCTCCCGATTTAATTTTTAAATCAATAAAAATCAGATAATTAATCAATATTCTGTCTCACACTATTTATTTAACTGATAATTAGCCGTGTAATAAACAGGATAATGTATAATGAGCCAGTGAATACTGGGAAAACAACTCCCGACAGGGCAATAGAACTATTCCCCTGTCGGGAGTTATTTGCTCAGTATTTATCGGCTCATTATACATTATCCCTTATATATATATATATATATATATATATATATATATATATGTATATATGTGTGTGTATATATATGTATATATACACACATATATATATATATATATATATATATATATATATGTGTGTGTATATATATGTATATGTATCCTGAACCTCTCACTTTTTTTTCTGTGAGGTTTGCTTGTGTTAGCGTTCAACGTGGGTTTCAGAAAAACACACTTGAACACATGGCCTGATGACTGCCACCTGTACATAAGTAGGTGCATGTTCATGACTTAAAAGCTACCTTTTTTGATTTATATCTGAACAACTTTCTTTTACAAAAAATGTTTTTGAAAATCAGCAGACAAAATATAACACATATATGAGTATCAGTAGTGCTATTAAGTGTAAATGCAACAAATTCCATTAAATCAAGAGCTGGTTGTATAAGTGGTTCTTGGTGTGAGGCCCACTGACTCTCTGGGGATAGTAAATTAGTAAAATTGCATTAAAGCATTTTTGTAATGAGTTAAAACTCTGTCTGGCCTAAGCTTCTTGTGGAGGGGTGCTCTATCTATAACAGCTATAGACGTGCTGAGAATGACTTGTGATTGTAAGAATATCTTCATGACATAATGTAGGCAACATTTGGTACTATTTTTGAACAAATGGCCCCTCAGACAGTTAGAGGAATTCTGGCTTATTTATAGCATCTTAAGTACCCTGCAAACCTTCCTTGAAAATACCTGTTGTGGGATTTCATGCTTATGTAACTAGTCAGTGATGAGTATAGTAAGCAGCTAGCTGTTCAATCCTCTTCTGCACATCCAAACATTTTGTGGTTTTGGCTCAAAAGTTGTCACATTTTGGAGTTGTACTCATAAAGGTACCAAATCTTGAGGCAAATTTGTGATTTTTCTTTGCCTGATTTTATGGGTAAAGCTGAAAGACACTAAACGGTTACGAAGAAATCCAATATTGCATTCATGTTAATAGCTTTGTTTGGGGTAGTGTAAGACTTAAACTCTTATTTCTTACTATGTCTTACTATTTAGACATATTCAGCTCAACGAAACATACCAACATTTTGACTATTCGACTGACTACGATAAAAGACCTGATTCTTGGATTTTCCTATATTGTTGACATCCTTATACCTCCTTTCTTTCCTCTCTACGAGTAGTCAGACAGTGAAGGGCTGCCCAGCCGGGCCAAGTCAGTGCCAGCTCTAGACCCTGGAAGGGGGTTATACCGGGCAACAAGTCCCCCATCAGTTTCCCCCACTGGGACAGTAGGCCGGGTCAGGAGTCCTTCCCCACCTAAAGTCAAGACACCTGTTAAAGTGCCAGAACGCTTCAAAAGCCCAGAGCCACTGTCAAAGATGACAGAGCAATTTAGGGGTCCTGAACCACCACAAGCTCCTCTGAGCCCAGAGCCAACTGTGAACAGTGAGCGAGAGCAAAATGGCATAATGGGCAAAAGAGTGATCAACGGTACAACCAACAGTGATGGCAAACTTTCAGGCAACAACCAGATGGATACTACAGAGGACAAGGGTCTGACACGTAAGAAAGTAGTAAAGGTGGTTCGTCGTGTTGTCAGGAAGGTCATGCCCACAGAAGAGGACGAGGCTTCTGTGCCTTCACAACCATCAGACAAAGCTCCACAAGCAGCCAAGCCTGTTGCCGAACCTGTTAAAGCAGTGCCAGCAGCAACACCAGCACCAGCTGCAGTCTCTAAGGCCCCCATGTCAGGCTTCTCTTTTAAACATGACGTCATCAAAACTGAAGACAAAGATGACATCTCCCGAGGACTGTCAAACCTCATGGTCAGAGGCAGGACAAGGGAGCCCCGCCCACGAATATCCAAGGATGAACGAGCAGAAAAAATAGAGCTGGAGAGGAAAAATGAGAAGAAAGAGGAAAAGGTTGTTGAGCCAGAGGAGATAAAAGAGGAGAAGAAAGAGGATAAAGCCACTCTAAAGCCACAGGAGGCCAAACCTGCAAGCTCTGGTCCAGTTAGACAGGATGTCAGATCTCCTGTGGTTGCTGTAAAGCAGGCTGGCAGCACAGCTTCTGAGCGCTTAGCTCCAGTGCCTTCCAGATCAACTCATTCCAGACCTGCATCCCTCCCACAAGTCGTTGGCTTTATCCCACCTCCTAAGTCCTCGCCCTTGTCTCCGCCTCCTGGCTTCATACCTGCACCCAGACCAACTACTGCCAAAAAACCCACCACTACAAATCCTCCTTCTACCACCCCAGCAGCCCAAAAATCATCGTCCCACCCTCCTCCATCACGTTTCATCCCTACTCCTAAACCCTCTCCACTTGCAACTCCTGTGAGCCCTGATCCTCCCCATCCTGATCCTAGTCCACTGTCTCCCCCTCCGGGAGTCATTCCCATTCATCAAACTGCCATCATTCAGGAAGAGGTACGCTGTCCACACTTCGCATGTCTGGTCAACATTTGGGACATTGGTGTGGAAAGTGCATGGCCATTTGAAATGCATGTTTGAAATAAGAGCACTGTGGAGTTTGCTTGCAGAAACCACATATGTGTGTATTCTTAGTGTGGCATGGTTTTGGAGTCATTTAATAGCCATCGTAAACAATGTACAGAACATAAAAAGGAACACAAAATTATTTTTCTAACCTTTTAGAATACCTAGGGAAAAGGTCACCTGAGAATACTTTTTCTTTTCAGCAGCTGTCAACATGGCCAAAGACCTGGCAGTGATGTCATTCAGTTGGTTTGTTGTCCATTGGTTCAGCTGCCCAACGCTTTAGTCTAGAACAGGAAAGGCTTTCAACATCCAGTATTGTGTTTGGAAGTTTATACTCAATCCCCATTGGGAAAGTGACCATGTAGTCAATGCTTTGCATATGCCTGACAAGGTAAAAACAAGTAATGAATCAAATAAAACAAGACATTTGTTTCAGGTCAGGCTGTTGCTGTACCACTTGGGCTTACCTGAGTAAAGTCATAAAAATGCTGATTTTTGAACATGTGCTAAACCAAGACCAAGACATGACTAAACTGCCATTAAATATGGTGTATTGGTGTTCCCTAGAAAATGGTTTCTCTGTGGTTTTGGTCAACCTTTCGACCTTTTCTGTGGTGCTACAATCAGGTTACAATTTCCTCTTGACCAGGATCTCGTTAAGTAATGGCTGGGGTGCCATGAACTTTGCTGGTAACATTTTTGCTCCCAAGGGCATAAACCTTCTGCAGTTTTAATTACTACCCTTAGGACAAACTTTACAGACAAAACTGTATGTTTTATGTTGTGTCTGACATATTCTGCCAGTGTGTGTGGCTTTAGACTTTTGGTCACAAGTTTTTTTTTTGTCTTTTGTTTCTGAACACAGAACAAGTCAAGTCATTTTGTTTTACAGGTCCTCTATTGTTGAGTACCTTGGTGCTGGGCACCTCAACATTGGCTATTTAGAAGTAGAAAGTATTTATTTACTTCCTGACCATAATTTCACACTCTTGTGACCTGTCAGTCACAAACCCCTTTATTTATTGGCATTCTCTTAACCTGCTAAGTTTTGCAGATTTCTCTAATTGAGAGCCTTGAAACCATCTCTGTGTAGTCTACTATGTAAACAGGGAGGACAGTTGCTACTTTTTTTAACAATGAGATCTCACATAGCCGAATGTCACTCTGAAGCCTTGTTTACAAAGGCGGAGTCCCACCTGAGAATCCCAAAGCTACTGCTTCAGTAGCCTGGTGTGTCCAGTCACCAATAGGAGAGCCATGTAGAGCCAATTACTGCAGTGCTGCATTCTGGTCAAGTAACTCAAAGCACAGACATAGTTAGCTCAGCTCTGCAGAAACTTCACAGATGGCAGATGTGGTTCAAATAAAGCTGTTGTTTCCTGGGCTCTTGCTGAATTTGAGCAACAACTAGGTCAGAGATTAACACATGCTGCCTCTGACCAGGACAGTAGCCTTAGGAATCTGCTGCTAGATTTCCAAAGCATGTCATCTTTAGCATTAGAGGGATATATTAGATTAGAAATCCTTTTTTTTTTTTTTCAGGAAAGATTTTAACTTCCTTATGACAAATCTTTCTGACATTCTGATAATTTAGCCTCTATGCTTATGATGAATAGTGAGCTGCAATAGGATCAGGGTTTTGCCCCACAGGACTAAGAGCCTAAGAATGATGATGTCTTTCAATATTTTCATGGTACATTAATTTGCTGTGCTGGTTTGTTGCATCTTGTATCTTGCAGTTATTCTTCTCTTAACCAGACAATTACAGTGTTGTGTGTTTGTGGCATTCATCTTGTCGTGTGCATGTTGTTTGAAGCTCCTTTGAACTTAACTCGAGCCCTTTTTACACAGAGATGGCGCTATAGAGATGCTTCTTTACTCAGCCTTTGCATTTTCACACAGAACTAGGGAGGTGCAATACTGGATTTTTTTGCCGATATTCCATATGCTGATATATCACAACTCATTTGACTGATAATTGATACCAATATTGATATATTTACTTTTTTCCCCTGCCTAACTTTAGTGATCATCAAGTTTCTTCTGTAGCAATATTAACATCATATTATGCATGTATACCATATAAGTGATACAGTAATACAGTATTTTTCAATGTAATATTCATGCATTGTGCAAATTGCGAAAAAGCATGTTAGCCGGTTCTAGTACTTAATTTTAAAGCTGATATTGGCCAAAGCCGGTGACATGCTGATATTGGCATGCATCCCTACACAGAACCAAACAACAGCGGCATCATGCTAAACCAGTGTGTAATGCTAGACAGCATGCCGGCATCGCGGAAGCAAAAGAGGCGTGACAGGCATAACATGTAACACAACAACATCAGCTTTCAGTGTACGCATTGGCAATAAAAATGCTATTAACATGGCAATAACAGTCATTTACTGCCTGTTATATGGGGGCTGATCTTGTTCTCTGCTCAGAAGGTAAGGAGGTCCCAGACCTCACTGTTCTCTCAATTTGTGGCAATTTTCGGCTGCTGCTTTTCTTCAAGTAAGCTGATAACTGCTACAAGCTGCTTTTGAAATCTCCTGGTGGTGGGTCGCACACATATTACATTGTCAAAACATCGACCCCTTCCCATCCACAGTCCCGTCCTGCTGGCTGTCCCTTTAACACGGATGTCGTTTCGGCGCTGTTACTACCTATTGATGTGGGGTTAAGGCGAGACAACTCTGGCCCTTCCATTCTGCAATTGTTCCTTTTACACAGAACAGTGAGGCAGCATGATAGCATGAAATCCCCCCTTTAAAGAGGCAGTGTTAAAAGGTCCATGGTCTTTTTCCATTAGATTCTACAATAACCCAAAATGCAATGTAATGTTGATGACAGAAATTTGAGTGTGCAGAGTCTGCTAAAGAAAACATGAGACAAGTCAGTCTTTGATTTGTAAGAGGAATATGTCACATAGGCACTTTGTAACTTTCTGTTTGTGTGGAGTCCTTAGCTTTGCTTCAGCTTTATCAGTGGGCTTAGTGTCATTATGTTGCTGCTTTGACCTGTAGGAGGAGCCCCTCAGTCCCACCGAGGAAGCGCAGAGACGCCTGATGAGAATCTTCAGTGCCCCAGTAAATCACCCTACTGTTGATGTCTTGTCTGCATGTCTGTCCATGTCAGCTTGCACAGATTGTTTAACAGATACATTTTGTGTCCCTCAACAAAAATGTAGTGTAACGGCACTGCAGACCATGGCCTCAGACTGAGTCAAATCCACACTGCTAATGTTTCCCATCATGAGCCAACTTGTTCTGCTACAGGGTTGTTGTATTGTACTGTTTGTTTTCTCCCTCTTAGAGTTAGCTTGCAGAACCTCAGCCTCCCTAACTTAAACAATGGTGGCTTTCCCTAGCATTAGTCACCATACCTAAAATGTTTAGGTTAGTTTATTGGTGTATATTTACAGAGACAAGAGAGGAAAGTATTAGAAGGGTGCCCTGCTGACTGGGGCAGAACAGTTGGTCTACCCGTTGTGACTCATGACGGAGTGAAATGTTATCCCCTCTGCTGGTGTCCTGGCTTCAGTACTCTGGCCCTTCCTTCTGTAACTCTGTTTCTTTGGCTGTCATCATGCAACCATGGCAGCTTTCAAAAGTCAAATCTCACTTTTCTAGTTGAATTTTATTGCCTGCTTTTATAGACTCATTGGAAAGTTTCACATAGTAAGGATGTCCTGATTAATTATCTTTTTGTCCTGATCCAAGTGCTGTAATATTTGGTTATTATACCGATATCTAGTCCAGTCCAATCTTATATTTATCTAAATGTTGATCGAAATATATGCTGTATCCAGGGTTGGAAATTAGCACCAGCTAAATCGTAAATTATGCATGTGACTGCTAGATTTGCTTCACTTACCAGCTAGAAAACAATGGAAATCTATTAAGTGGCTGATAGATTTTGGAATCTACCAGCCACAGTGGCACATGGACAAAAAAAAAAAGTGCATTTCCAACCTTGACTGTATATGAGCTGTAGCCCATTAAAGCTTACATGCCCCTGTTTTATGAGCTGCTTGATCAAAATACTGATGGTCCTTAGTCAAAACTATTCTTTTCTCACAAATGACCTTTGGCCCAGGACAGACATTGGCTTGCGGAGAGCATGCAAACATTACAACATACAAGTTTGTTATCAAGTTGCGAACAGAATTATTGTCAGTTAGTAGGGATGGGAATCAAGAACCGCTTTCAGTTGTGAACTTGTTTCAAATAGTGTCTGATCGATTGGAATTGTAAGACTCAGATCATAGCAGTTTCTTTTATCAATGCTGGCATGTTTTTCAGACAGTTGTGCATTGAAAAATAATGATGGCAAACTTATGTGTCTACACTGGAAACTTGCAACAAGAAGGAATCATATAGGGCAACTGTCCAAGTGTAATTTCATTTCACCAAATAAACAGAAAAAGACAACAGCACTGCGTAAAGGACCATACATATGCTGAATTTTGAACTGTCCGGAAAAAGCGAGGTTGGGTGCTACTCTTGTGCCTTTTCTGTGCCAGCTTTCAAAAAACACAAATATTATTATTAATTTATTGTTTTTAATGTAGATGCACAGCAGGTGTGCTCAAATGCCAGAGCGACCCCATTACAGTGTACACGTGTTCCCGAGCACTTATTTTTCAGGGCAAGATGGGTGTGCCGTGAAATAAAGGGGACATACACATGCCATATCTTTAACCACCTGGAAAATGCAAGGTTGGATGCTGGGCGCTACTTTTGTGCCTATTCTCTACCAACTTTCCAGGGCGCAGAGGCAAGTTGCATCTGAGATTGCTAAGAGATCATAACCAGCACTGTATCATAGCCTACTTACCAGAAATTCTGAGTGCAGAGCTGATCTTCTTCTTGGTGCTGTTTTGTAAGTGTGTATTAGTCCAACAATATTGTCCATGGGACAGATGTGAAGCTCTGGCAGACCTGCACTAAAATGATCAACTCCTTCTCCATATTTATCACAGACTGATATTTACGGAAGAAGGGCAAGATATCAATCGGCAGTGATTGGTTGTTTCTAGTAACATGACATGCACTGCGCACTGCTGTTTCAAAAGTTGAACTCAGGGCGCAGCCATGGCGCCCAAAAAATAGGCGCTTGGGAACGCATGCGTAGTGCGACAGCGTTGCTCTGGCATTTGCATGCACCTGCCGCGCATCTACATTGAAAACAACGTGTTTGAGGGTGCAAATAATGCAGCTTGTGTTCTGCCCCAAACAGTATTTAACTTTTGGAACACAGCAGTGCGGACTGCATGTCATGTGACGAGGACAACTAATCACTAATCATCACAGCCAGCAGATAATCTTCTCTTCATCCATAAATATCAGTCTGTGACAAATATGGAGAAAATGATGATCATTTTAGTGCAGGGCTGCCAGAGCTTTACATCCGTCCAATAGGCTATGATACGGTGCTTAGCAACCTCAGACGCAGCCTGCTGCCACACTCTGGCACAGAAAAAGCACAAGAGAAGCACCCTGTACCAGACATTGCATTTTCCAGGTATTTAAAGACATTGCATGTATGGCCACTAAAATGTCTGTAAAATGATAATTTCAAGTAAGCAGCAATATGCTTTTCCTACGCAACATGGGCTTAACTTTCAGGAATGCCGTGTGTGACACTCTACACATTGCTTCCAAACTGAGCAGCACATGCTTTACCAAGAGTAAATTTTCTTTTATGATAACATTAGTGCCACACAGGCAGGCTTGGCATAATTTTGACTATCCAGTTGAGAATTTGTTCCAAGTTATCCAACAGTTTTTGCATCGTGTTCAGACTCAGATAATAAATCAGATTCATTGATGCTGAAAAGCTGCCTACTATTTTCCCCCACACAGGAAATTGATCAGAAATCAATAAAGGACTCGATAAAGAATCGGACAGATAAGCAGAATTGAATATGGCATTGGTATCAATAAACTCAATTCCATTCCCATCCCTATAAGCCAGCCATGTTAGGTGAAAGCAACAGTCTGCACCGTCTGCTAATGTGTCACTGGGACAGCTAACAGTAACTTTATACATTTGAACTGATCTGCACTTCCAAAAAACATTGACCTTTGTCACTGTGTAGGAATAATTTCCATCCCATGATTACTCATTGCCAAGACAATCTTTGATTGAATGTTGTAACCTAATATGCCAGAAAAAGAAACGCAAGCTCCACACATTGTGGGTTTGCAAGCACTTAGCTTGGAGCTAAGCCTGATGGGTGGTGGCATGACTGCAAAACAATGCAACAACTCCTTGTTGAGTCATGGATGTATTGGTGATAAGCCTGTTAGCTAACAAGGTACAATGCTTCAAGGGACAGTTTATCCCAGAATCCAAACTACATATTTTTCCTCTTGCCTGTGCTATTCATCAATCCAGATTGTTTTGGTGTGAGTTGGTGAATGTTGGCAGGGTTTCCCACACGTTCATTTAATTGTGGCAGCCTGCCACAATTAAAATATCTGCCGCCACATTTTGATTTTCTATTTTTGGGGCTGGACCATTCATTAGAAGTGCTGTTTGAATATATATTAAATTCAGTTCAGTTATGTTGTATTTATAAAGCCCAATATCACAAATAACAACTTGCCTCAGAGGGCTTTACAGCATTTGACATCCCTCTGTCCATCGGACCCTCACAGTGGGTAAGGAAAAACTCCCCAAACCTTTAACAGAGAAAAAAATGGTAGAAACCTCAGGAAGAGCAACTTCCAGGATGGACAGATGTGCAATAGATATATATGCTGTTTGGTTATCCACTGTGTCACATTTTCTGAGCACAGAGCGTATTCTGGAAAACAGAACATCAGGAAAGTGAAAGTCAAACTTAACTGTCATTGCTTTCAGTTTGCTTTCACTGCTCAGCTCTGATTGGATGGACTGATCAATTGTCCACCCCACGACCCAAACTCCACAAACTGCTGCTGAGGGAAAAAAAATCACTCATGAGGAATTTTGCCTGCACTGTGTTCAAGGACCCACAAAAAGCTGACTGATACACAAGGCCACAGAGAAATCATCTAGTTCCGTTATATTGGAGAGAAGGCAGACAACTCTATGGCCGATATCTCCAACACTTGACAGCTCACATCAAAACAATCTAGATTGATAAATAGCACTGCAGGTAAGAGGAAAAAGATGTGTTTTTGATTTTGGGGTGAACTGTCCCTTTAAATAAGGTACCTTTTGGCAGATCAAGACTAGCAGTTGCTAAATTAGGCTAAACATGTCCGAAATGTATGTTTGTACTAGAAAATTGACTCATCTCATTCTGGTTTTGACAGCAAATCCAAAACCCCAAACCCTAAAATCTATTTCCAACATCACATCAGGCTGATCGAAGCAACCTGCACGGGCTTTGCATCTTTTATATTGATGATCAGCATGCATGTCTGGTGTTTCTGCTCTTAAAGAAGTCTCTGTGTGAGTGTTATGTGGCTAATTTTTGTGTTGAGGTGCTCCCAGGTGCTGTTTTGTGTCATGATGAGTCATTGTTTTTGACCCAAACACTTTTTTGTTGTCATCCGACCGTTTTATTCCATGGGCCATAAATGTTTCACCAGTAAAAGTGTAATATTAAAGCAGATCTGCCATAAAGCCAATGAGTGGATCATAACAGGTTCTTTTTATAGATGATTATGCTTGTAAACTTGATTTTTCTCTCACAGGTCTGCTGAATAAGTATGACCAACTACACTTTGTTTAGATGCAATAGTGCTTAGCTTTATCTGTGTGCTTATCTGTTTGTCTATTTGTGTAACATTTGCTACTCATTTCTAACTGTGACCTTTGACCTCTTAATGCTGGCCCAATCACCAGGGATCAGTGGAAGAGGACCCTTTGGCCCTCCTTCAGGCATCTCATGCTGCAGCTCAGCAGTCTCAGGTGTGGCCTGCACTGTACCAGCTCGTCCCACGGTCCCCCTGCACTGTAGAATGTTGTGCTGTGTTGTGCTCTCTCCCTTTGCTTGCAACAGGCAGTGTGTCTTGTTCACCTTTCCATTAAAATTATTTGAAATCAAGCAGTCACCCTTAAAGACTTCATTGGTTCTTTGGGTTTACATCCAAAAATGTCTCACTATTTTCGGTATTTGCTGATTTCTGACGTGTTTGTGTCATTTTAGTTTTGTGGTTGTGGTGGTCCCTCTTCACTTGTGTCCAATGTATGTTCACTTAACCGAGGTAATACCTGGTATTTTTGTTACCAGCATTCACACTGAGCCCCCTTCACACACCCCTGAGGCTTGTTATATTGACATCCATCTGTTTTGAAGTTTGTTACACAGACACACACAAACACATTCTCACACACCACCCTGAAGGAGCAGCAGTGCTTAGTGGACTGTGAGACTTTTGTGTCCATTGTCACCCACTGCATGGTCATCATCTTGCTTTTCCTTCATAACCTTTCAGCATGTGTTGGGATCAGACTGGAAACACTGGTGGTTTCAGAAAGATCCAGTGTGACTGCGAGTGATTCAGTGACATGGCTTGACAATAACAATAATTTCACTATCCCTGCTGTCTAGTAATTTTTGTCCTTTCTGTCCCCAAGGTGAAGACAGAGGAGCAGATCGCAGCAGAGCAGGCCTGGTATGGATCAGAGAAAGTCTGGCTTGTCCACAAAAATGGGTTTTCCCTGGGTGAGATTAAAGAATAATATCAAATATAATAATAATTATAATACTAATAATACTAATAATAATAATGACAGTTTCCATCTTAAACATTCCAATATAATTTCATGCTTTGTGTTTCCTGCCTTTTCTCTTCCCAGCCACTGTGGTGAAGACAGAGGCTGCCTCCCTGCCAGAGGGCAAGGTGAAAATCAAACTGGAGGATGATGGGACAATACTGGAGGTGGACGAAGATGACATAGAAAAGGTAAATGGTTAGCTGAAGAGCTAGCCTGGGTCCCCTCCACCTGTCACTTAGTCAGCTGTAGAGAGTCAGGCTGCCTCAGAGGACACTAACAGACAGCAGGAATGATAAGACAGGTGGAAGAAAGGTCAGATGTGATAGTTGGAAGAGTTTGGCAGTTGTTGACATTTGCGTACTCAGCCATGGTGCTTTTCCAATCTTTCTAAAATCTCTAAAGATGTGTTTACTGGAACAAAAAAGCTTAATCTAATTAATTACATGCTCTGTGATTAGTTAATCTAAATTTATAACATACATACATTTTTGCTGTAAAATAAATTTCAATTCAAATTAATTTTAGTAGATTTGTCATAGCAAAGCTGCTGGATTTTGGACATAATTGTCCCCTAGCCTCTACCATCAAAACTGGTCTGCAGTTCGTTGCAGTCCATTTTGGAAGGGAGTTAGTTAGTCGGTCACAGGAAGACTTGCTCAGTTTGCGTCTGAACGCCTGGTCGAGTGTGGCGTGATGAGGCTGGCTGATAGCACTAGCATCAGAGGCTGTGCTAGCTTAGACCTCCAGCTTTGCTGTTGAATGCTCTGCGTTGAGGTGATATTTCAGGCTTGAATAATCCAATGGCACAAAAATTCCTTATTGCAGAGAATGGTGCTCCTATCAACAGTTCCATCGGGGCATTTCTTAAACGTAAATGTAAATTCTTGGGGCCAAGCAGTGTCGTCTCATCCACCTCATGTGACAAAGGCCTACTTTACATTACAAGTGACCCAATCCCGATTTTTTTCCTCTCAAGTGGCACAGATCGAATCTGTAACATGAACATGTAAAAAAACGCATGATATTGGATATTGTCAGATCAGATTCAGGCCTCCTTCATGTGTGGAAATATATCGGATATGAATCAGATATCTGCCAATAGGTCTGTAATCTAAACAGACAGATCCGATATTTCCTGGCAATCCACGTCATGACCGCAGCACGTTTTTCCAAACAACTTTTTATGTCGGGGCTTCAGGACACTTGGATCACTACAGACGAGCAGTATGGAGATAATTTGTGGTTTCAGTTATGTGTTTTTGGACGTTTGAATATGGGGCGCCTTAAGCCTCCATTAGGTGGAATTGTGTTGCTACCCCCTCTCCCCTGGGATCTCCGAAAGTGTTGTGAGGACTCTAAAACTTCACCTGAGCCTCCATCGGCATATGGGTGAGTAGATAATGGCTGAATTTTCATTTTTGGGTGCACTATCCTTTCAAAATAGCCTTGGTCACAGGGAAGGTCAGGCAGAAGGAGAGGTTCCACAGTGGAAATTGGAAAAAATGCATATCGGAACTGAACTAAACCGTACTGGACTGCTCGATGGAAACTGGGTTTAACAGTGCCAGTGGACTTTAAGCTGTGTTTTCACCAAACACTTTCTGTATAGTATTTTTAGAACCCATACAGACATGTCCCTAAACCCAAGATCTGTTTAGCTTTTCCATTGCAGCCAGTACACTTAAATGTAGGAAGGGTTCTTATCAGATGGTAAAAGCCATGTCATTGCTCCATCCAGTTCTCACTGTATTTCCTCTTCACTGACAATACAGGTGATTGTCTGTGCCTCACTGATCGTCCATGGAATGGGTTGCGCGCCAACATTTTTAGAACAAGAAATCCAGTGTTTAGAGTCTCTGTCACAATCGATGGGATATTCAAAAATACCAGGTTTTTGTATTGGGTCCTTGGAGAGCAAGAGTGATGATTGTCTCTCGACCAAAAAAAAGGACTGTAGTGTTTATAGCTCCACCTTTTAGTATCAGATCAGTGTGCGAGGTACCTCAACAGAGGGGTGATGAAAAAATGGGATGAATGGAACAGTTCTGTTGGTACCATCCACAACTTTTGACAATGGAAATGCAAAAATAAATGTTCTAATGTGGAATGAACTGAACCAAACCTGACTGCTTGGTGGAAATGAAGCCAATAGTCCAGGCGTCTTAAAAAAATCTGAATGTAGTTAGCCACCTCTGTGACACTAGTTGAATGCCATCATGGTTAACTCTGTCTCTCTCTGTGTGCAGGCCAATCCTCCATCATACAACCGATCAGAGGACCTAGCTTCACTGCTCTATCTGAATGAATCCAGTGTGATGCACTGCCTGAGACAGCGCTTTGGAGGCAACCTCATCCACACCTACGCTGGACCCAATATGGTGGTCATCAACCCCCTTAGTACACCCTCCATGTACTCTGAGAAGGTAAGTTTTAGACTGATGATGGGAGTCAGTTAATATTGCTGTTATAGCAGCATTCTGTTTTAATGTCCATGGTTTTGGAATGACATGTTAAACAATCACATTTGGGTGCAGGGATGGAGTGATGAAGGGATTTCACTGTTGAGTGCACTCTATGGTGCATTATTTTTCTGTAAACAGTGGTTGTACAGTGAGGAAGATTAAGCAAATACCTGCCGGCAGACTGCAGGCAGAGCCAAAACAAACCTAGTGCACCAGGTAAAATGCTGTGCAGAAACAAGTTCAGGTAGCAAAGTAACACATGCTGTCACAAGAACAACTCACCTCATTCATGTTTGAGGGGAGCTAAAACGAGAAAAGGCAAAAAGGAACATTGCACCATTTATAAATAAATGCTCACCAGAACGCCAGGAAATGCTCTAGATTTCTGTCTTTCTTTTTTTTTTTTTTTAACTTCAAACAAACAAACAAAAATGAATAACAGACAGAATTTTCTCAGACCACATGTAAAATTAGATTCATTATTTATAATAGATTCTTAAAATTGATAAAAAAAAATACTTATAAAACCTCCCTCTAAATAAAATTGCTAATGTGATTTTATAACTTCTATAACTGTACCTTCATCCCTGTTTATGAGTCCATGTTGTGTGAATAACACAAATAGTCAATTTATATTAGTGTAAAAAATTCAAGCCCAAAAAGCTTAACTTTGCCTCATTAACGCTGACCTGTTGTTCAATTCTTGGGGGTCATCAGAAAAGTTGCTCACAGCTCAAATGGAAAACATGAAAATAGTAAGGAATCAAGTACACACAGCATCATTCAGTTTAATTAGGGCTCTTCCTGACTCAGAATTATCCTATATTGCCCCTCTCTAAAACTGTGTCATCTTTGTCATTTAAAAAGCAACAATATACCTAATGATAGCCTAACAATAAAGGTTATTTATAAAACACTAAAGTCAGGATGAATGAACTAAGTTGCAAAATCAACGAAAAAATGGTGGTAATACACGCTGTTGAGCCACCGTTAATCACTGCAGGGTAAATTCCTTCATCACAACAGCCCTAGACTACTACCTTTGGTACATTTCAAAAAGGGCTGTACCCGATTCAGAATTATGTCAGTCAAATCAGATTCAGCCGTTTAATACAGATATTTTATGATTCTGTTTTTTTTCATGTAATATTTAAAAGTTTTAGTGGGGCTCAGCAGGACTTTAAGTGTGACAGCGGCATTCATGTAATATAGTAAACAAGCTAACAGTGCTGATGGCGGATTGGAAATGTGCAACATTTTTTGCTGACCCTAGATATCAAACAAAATTCAGAGACTGGGTTGTATTAAGAATCTGTGAGAAGTTAATTCACCACCTCCAAGCAGAAGAGAGAAGATAATGTCATCTCGGAGCCATATGGTGGAAAGTTTCTCCTCCTCTATGCTGCTGAATCACATCCACAGCTGACTGTACCAAAGAGAAGCGTGAAAGTCAAAAGTACTCACTCCACAGCAAAATCTGGGGACTAAAATGCGCAGTCAGTTGAGGGATCTCCAACTGATAATTCAAATCTCTGCCTTTCAAGGGGCAGCCCTAAATTTATTGCTATTTTTAATTCCCAGGTTTTCTAGGATGTTTGAGAACTGTTTTTAAATTCTATCTTGCATTGGACACCTAAAAGCTGTCTTAATCATATGTTGATAAAGCTTGCAGACATTCTGTTGAGCACAATGATTATCACCAATATTGAATAACTGCCTCTTTGGTGGTGGCTCTTATTTTAATCCCTCTCTGTATTTGTGTTTGTCTTTCTTTTGTGCCCTCCTCCCCTCTCCTTTGCCGTGTGTATCTTCTTCCTCCTCCATAAGGTGATGCACATGTTCAAAGGCTGTCGGCGTGAGGACACGGCACCTCATATCTACTCTGTGGCCCAGACTGCGTACCGCAACCTGCTCACCACCCGGCAGGATCAGTCCATCGTGCTGCTGGGCAAGTCAGGCAGCGGCAAGACCACCAACTGCCAGCACCTGGTCCAGTACCTAGTCTCCATCGCTGGCAGCACAGGCAAAATCTTCTCTGGTGAGCCTGCAGACAGAAAATAGGGCAGCAGATTCATCACAAAAATTCATGAATAGATACAAGAGATAAATAAATGGACTGATAGTAGGCTGCACAAGATCTCTGACATGTAGTTACACAGGGCATTCATTTAAATTTGTACAGTGTTGTATCAGAACTGTGAATGTCTTGTCCTTGAATTTATTATGGACCCAACTTTCTAAACTTAAAGGTCCAGTGTGTAGGATTCAAGGAGATATAGTGGTAGAAATAGATCCCAATTTAAAGTATGTTTTCTTCAGGGTGTAATCACCTGGAAATAAGAATTGTATAAATGAGCCATTTATATCTACATAAGGAGCAGGTCCCAGAATGGACAAACCTCACACTAGCTCTAGATAGGGCCATCTGCGTTTTTTCATTTTACCATTGACCACAGTAGTTAACAGCACCTGTGCAACAAGAGTGTCAAAAAAAACAATTAAAAGAAATGCTGATTTGTTTTTAACTTGAACCTGTTTTTTTCCAGTGTTTTTACTGGTTTAAATAATCAAATATGTCTGTTTTGGAGAGGGAGAGACCTCTGAGGATAATTCAGCTCCCAGTAAAAACCTCTTGAACAATGAACACTGAAGGAATTCTATTCAGGAGAAGTTTAATTTGGTTGCATCTAGCAATCATCAGTGGTAGATGCCACTAAATCCGCCTAAATTTTACACACCGGTCCTTTAACTTTCCAAAAAAATAAATAAATAAAAATCCATTATAGTAAATAAAGCAACAGTTTATTTACTTTATTAGGAGGTTAAACTGAACTGAACTAAAAGACTGTGTGTGCTCAACTATGGCAAGCACAGTGGACTTAATCATTGTTTCTTGATATCTCAGCTGGTTCTCACCCCTGTTTGCTCAGCAATATTACATTTTACAGTATGTATGTGACATAGAGGTTTTCTACCTGGAAGGTAGAGTAAACAAACATGATTCGCTCTATTCACTCACAGACATCAAAATGCAGAACACATTTCTGGATTCTCATTCAAAAGTTAATACTGATCCCCTAGAGCAAATGATGAAATACATTTTTACATTTTCTTGGTGATACAGCTGAGAAGTGGCAGGCGGTCTACACCATCCTGGAGGCTTTTGGCAACAGCTCCACCTCTATGAACACCAACGCCAGCCGCTTCTCCCATGTAGTGTCCCTCGACTTCGACCAGGCTGGGCAGGTGGCCTCCGCCTCCATCCAGGTAAGACACACTTAATACTCACAATGGAAACGGGTGTAAACAGGTGTAATTTCAACTTAAAATGAGGTAAACCCAAAGAAACAATTGAAGAGATGAAGCTTTAGAGAACAAAACAGAGTCTGTGCTGTGCTGAGTGTTACCCTAACAGAAGTGTCTGACTCGTGTTATCTCCTGCTCAGACCATGCTGCTGGAGAAACTGAGGGTGAGCAGACGACCTGAGGCAGAGTCGACCTTCAACGTCTTCTACTACATGATGGCTGGAGCCGACAGCAGCCTGAGGTGACTCCTCAAACACTTCTTTGTCAACACAACAGCAGCATTTGGGCAGCGGGTCTACTATCACAGCTCATCTCCGCTGTAGCTTGCTGGTCTGTTTACAGTGGCGCTGTGCTAGCCTACGTCACACGTTTCGTTGAGTCTGATTGGTTTTCCGTCTTTCCAATTGCGTGAAGGGGCACTTTGAGCGACAGTTGTTGATACCGCCCCACGGGGATAGAGGAAATGTACACTCCAGCTGTGTCCCAATTCAGGGTCTGCATCCTTAGAAAGACGCGGCCTACGCAACCTTCACGTTTTGCGAATTGCGTCTGGCAACAGCTAAACCTCACTCTGGTGAAATTCATTCTTTTACAGCTCTCTCTGCACAGTTTACTGTCCATGTTTCCAGTGTCTCCTGTGTCAGTTATTCCTTTTGGATGTCCATTTCTTTTTTGGTACAGTACCTCTCAAGATTTTAGGTTGTCGCAGGATTTGGAGCATTTTTTACTCAATGCAGCTGTGTCTGAAATCACTTCCTTGTTCACCTACTCACTCTTCTCTATATAAATAACACTAGTGGTTTACTTATAGAGCAGTGAAATGAGATGCCGGCTTTTGAATCATTATCATTTTGCATCACAAATGTTTGTTACTGTGGGATAAAAAAGTCAAAAGACAGTGTTGTTGAAATTCATGAGACTTTAAAACCACGCACGACAACATCCAGAGGTGTGAGCATTTCACTAGCTGATCTCAGTACCCTCTGTCTTTCCTCCTCTCCTCCAGAACGGAGCTGCACTTCAACCACCTGGCTGAGAACAGTGCTTTTGGGATCCTACCACAGACTAAGGTAATCACACTCGGTGGTCCAGGTGAAATATGTCTGTTTTTAGGCTTTCATTTCCTAGTTTCTTTATGCTTTATATCATACATGCCTCATGTTATAGTACTCGTACTCGTACTCGTCATCCTGCGCTCATCCGGGTCCAGGTCGCGGAGGCAGCAGCCTCAGCAAAGAAGCCCAGACAGTCCTCTCCCCAGCCACTTTCGTCAGCTCTTCCGAGGGAACCCCGAGGCGTTCCCAGGCCAGTCGGGCGATGTAATCCTTCCAGCGTGTCCTGGGGCGGCCCCGAGGTCTCCTCCTGGTTGGACATGCCTGAAACACCTCCCAAGGGAGGCGTCTGGGAGGCATCCTTACCAGATGCCTGAACCACCTCAACTGGTTCCTCTAGATGTGGAGGGGCAGTGGCTCTACTCCGAGTCCCTCCCGGATGTCCGAGCTCCTCACCCTATCTCTAAGGCTGAGCCCAGCCACACTGCAGAGGAAACTCATTTCGGCTGCTTGTACTCGCGATCTCGTTCTTTCGGTCACTACCCAGAGCTCGTGACCATAGGTGAGGGTTGGAACGTAGATCGACCGGTAAATTGAGAGCTTTGCTTTCTGGCTAAGCTCCCTCTTCACCACAACGGACCAGTTAAGCGCCTACATCACTGCTGACGCCACCCCAATCCGCCTGTCAATCTCCCGCTCTATCCTTCCCTCACTCGTGAACAAGATCCCGAGATACTTAAACACCTCCACCTGAGGCAGGACCTCCCCCCCGACCTGGAGTGGGCAATCCACCCTTTTCCGGCTGAGGGCCATGGCCTCAGACTTGGAGGTGCTGATTCTCATCCCAGCCGCTTCACACTCGGCTGCGAACCGTCCCAGCAAGAGCTAGAGGTCACTGTTCGATGGAGCTAGGAGGACCACGTCACCGAACCTGACACCCTCCACCACTCAGCTGCGCCTAGAAATTCTGTCCATGAAAGTTATGAACAGAACCGATGACAAAGGGCAGCCCTGGCGGCGTCCAACGCTCACCAGGAACAGGTCCGACTTACTGCCAGCCACGCGAACCAGACCTCTTTGGAGCTGATCGATAGTCTTTCTCCATGGCCTCACCGAACTCCTCCCACGCCCGAGGTTTTGCCTCCGCGACTGCTGCTGCTGCGCTCCGCTTGGCCCGCCGGTACCCATAAGCTGCTTCTGGAGACCCACAGACCAAACATATTAATATTTATAAATTTCTAAATATACATAAATTAGTTTTAGGGATGCTAGTATTGTGAAATTCTGGGCTGATATTTATGTTAAAGATGACAAATTGGCAGATAGCTGATACCAGTGTTTTCATTGTCCTTTTTCCCTCCCCTTTTGTGCCAGGAAATCAAATAAATCTTCATAATTAAAACGAAAAGCAATAAAAATAACTGACCTGTTTTAATAGTCATTCAGGGCTCATTAATTGAATGAGCACAAATCCATCCATCCATCCATCCATCCATCCACCCGTACATTTTCTGTCAATACTTGTTTTGTTGTCCCCTGGACAATGGCACAACAGGATGCTGCAAGTCTTGAGTCTTGCTTTATAACCTAATAATATGAAGCAACAAAAAACACATTGGCCATGGGGTGCCCAGTAGCTCAGTAGGTACGGCGGGTGCCTGTACAAAGGCAGTGTCTTTGCTGCAGCAGCCACAGATTCAATTTCAGTCCAAGGCACTTTGCTGCATGATGTCCCCCCTCTCTCTCTCCCCTTTCGTATTTCAAATCATAACTGTCATTGAAGGCAACCCCCCCCCCCCAAAAAAAAATTAAAAAAAGGTCAGAAAAACATCAGCCACTGTCATCAATGAATGTCATCTTATTTGCAGATAGGCCGGTAGTCAGCTAGGCTAATATCAGCCATTACTGATGCTAATGAATCTGTGCATCCCAATTAATTTTCTTTACACAGCCCATAACATGAAAAATGTTATTGAGATGGTTCCTTTTTCAGCAATTGGGACTAAGAAATGTACTGGGCAGGACATTTTACAGGTGACAAATAAACTTTGGCAACACTGTTTCTAACATAGGCTATCTTCAGCATTTTTGTACTTCAGTTTCTTGTAATTTATCAGCTAACCTATAAGCAGATATATCTGCCGTGAGCTAATATTTATCAGTCAGACTCTAACCTGTGGGGTGTTTAATGATGAAATAAATATATTTAAGTAGCTGTTTGATGTGATCATTTTGTCTCCAGCCTGAGGATAAGCAGCGAGCCTCGCAGCAGTTCACCAAGCTGCAGGCAGCCATGAAGGTGCTGGGGATCTCTGCTGAAGAGCAGAAGGCCCTCTGGCTCATCCTGGGGGCTGTGTACCACTTGGGGGCTGCAGGGGCAACTAAAGGTAGGGACTCCCAACTGACTGACTTCAAATACATCAAATCTGGAGTACATCGCATCTCTGCAAGACTTTTCATTGCTTATACTGATCGTTGCATGATGAGAAGATAGACATCAAAATCCTGCATGTATCCCTGACTGCTTTTAGTGCTCTACAGCAGCACTGTGGCATTTACTATCTTGCGGAGATATTTTAAAGGGTGAAAGGTCAAATCATAAAAATGTGACACTGAGAAGCAAACATTGAAAGGAAAACAGCAAATCATATACAAAAATATCAAGGCCCCATCCACACTAATTTGTTTTTATTTTAAAGCAGCATTTTGAAATGAAAAAAATTTCTGTACACAGAAGCGTCTTAGCACAGTTTCAGAATTAACTTCCGTCTGTACTAACATGTTTGAAAACGCATATCACATGTGCAAGTGTCAGTGCAAACAGGAAGCTGACAGTCTACTTCGTAGTTGGCTGCTTGGTTACAAAAAAAAAACAACTGCAGAGATGGTGAAAAGTAAGACGAGATTTCTTTGCTTGGACCAACAACAAGGGGGAACTTAAGAGATGGCAGAAATAGACTGGGGGTCGTTGCAAACCAAATACAATGACATGTTAGAGTGGAACCTTAAGCATTATTCGACGCTGGGGGAAGCCTTGGTGATAGGAAAGAAGTACCCACACAAGAAGGATGAAATGACAAAACGTATGTAGACTGGGCTACAATGTTTTGGCTTGACACATGACTGATGAGATCCAGCCAGGAGGCAAACGTGGGTGTCTGTGTCATCGTTTTCAAAAGTCTCCATTTCCATAACCCCAGAGTTTTCAAACTAAGACATGGTCAGCAGGGTTTTCAAAGCTCTCCATTTTAGGGTTTCCAATACGCCACAGTAGTGTGGACACTGCAAAAATGTAGCAACAGTTCTGCATTTCATAATGAGAACGTATTAGTGTGGATGCAGCCTTATTGAGTAAGGTGAATCTTTCAGAGGAGCTACAGGCCAGGCTAGACTGGCTCTTCCTTCATAAATGAGAAAAAAATATTTGTTCTTATCTTGTAATGCTGAATAAGACCAGTGACCCAACCTCCAAAACACTTTGTTCATTCCTTTAACAAAACTGATAACAAAGACTAATCTTGGTTTGTCAGTTGAGTGTGTATGTGACACCCGTTTCTGTAATAGACTAAGGAGATGCACGTCTTTAAAACAACATGCAACAGTACATGCACGTCCTCTCCTTTGCCTTTCTCTAAAATACATCCTAGAAGCACCTCTTGTTTTAATCTCCTCTCTTGGCCCATGCTCAGTATAACTGGAGAACTGATGTCACTCACTGTGTCACATCCTCTTTCATTACAATGCCTCAGTGTGGTTTTTCCCATGGAATTGAAATGGAAGGGAAAGACCAAAAGCACTTTGAAATCAATTCTTTCTGTTGCTGCAAGGCTTTTGATTAGTGTCAGGAGAAATGTCGGCCTCAAAGTCTGATTTGGGAAAGGCTTCAGTGTATGACAGACAGATGAAGACAGATAAGCAAACACTGTAGTCACAGACAGGTGAGTGCAATAATGACCTTTCAGCTCAGTGCTCTACTCCAGGGTCAGAACTGGCCAGTTCTGAGAGCAGTATATGCAGGGGATAAAGAGTATTGTGAACACCTGCGAAACATAGAATGTCAGCTTACTTAATAGCAATACAATACGTGCTACTTTTGTGAAGACTATAATATTGCATTTTTGTTGAGACTGACAGAAAGGCTGTTTTAAAATTTTGTCCACCGAGAGGTCAAAATAACAAAGAGTTTGTGTTATCAGCATGTCATCAGTAGAGACAGAGATGTGAAGAAACATGCTTCTGACAGCATGACAACAGCAAATCATTTTTTACCTACTGGGCAGTGTAAAATCTATTTGAAACAGGAATAGTGCTCTTATTCTCATATCTCTGTCTCTGAACACTCAATTTATTCATTTCCTTCACCTCATTACTTCAACATTAATGACATCATGGTCCTGCTTAAATTACCAGAAACTGCTCCAAATGAAATCAAATTGTTCATAGTAGCAAAAAACAGACTGGAGATGACTTTTTACTAACTGCCACTGGGTGTCAGGCTTTACATGTGAATGCACACACACTCAGTAGGCAGCATGCTTACAGCAACAATAACTAGGAATACAAGCTTTTTCCATTAGATACTGAACTTCACACTGATTTTTCAGTTTGTAGCATGGAAATCAACTTTTTTGGTAACCCAAATCACAAAAAAACAAAATAACATTTTCTTACTGTAGTGGTGTATAATGATGCAGATAGTTTGGGTTGTCTGAGATTTCTGAGAAGTCTTCTCACCAAAAGTTGGAACCTGGCACCAGGGATTTGCTCACATTCAGCCACAATAGCTTTAGTAAGGAGCACTGATCTTTGTGCCGATCATAGGTGACATTCCAGTTTGTCCCAGAGGTGTTGTTTGGGGTTGAGTCAAGTTGTTCCACAACAAACTGGTGAAACCATTTCTTAATGGACCTGGCTTTGTGCACAGGGCATTCTTAAATTGTAACAGGAAGGGGCCAAAAAATTGGATAACATTTTTGTGTAAAATATGTATGATGGATGGGCCAAGACCAAACCAAGAAAAAACATACCCAAACCAAAAGTACATAAAAGTATGCAGACAGGGTTGTCTGTACACTTCCAGCAGTATAGTGTATCTGCATTGCTACCACTAGAGGTAGAGAGAAAACGTTTATTTGTAATTTGGGTGAACCAGACCTTAAGGATGCTTTTTGAAAACATGGTAACACCGAATTGCAGGGAGCAGATAAATGTGGTCAGTAATGTCCTTCAAGTCAAGAAGCACATACATTTAATAATAATAATGGTTATAATAATAATAATAATAATGGGTTTAATCACTTTCCATTGAAAATTTCAACTCAAGGTCCATTTATCTATCACTGGAAAAAAAAGTCAAATGCTCAAACATTCCAGAAAAGTCTTGTAAAAGACAGCACACCTCGTCTTGGGACAAGAAATATCTTGTAGTTAGTAACGATTGTATGATTTTGAAAGTCCTCAGTCTGTACTGACTGTTACTTTACTGACAGTAGAGGACATTCTTTTAGTTGAGTCCATTGTCTTTTTGGGGGAAACCCCCTCATGGACTCGTGGCAGTCCACAGAGTGTCATTTACCCTCCACTGATCTAAACCAGGGGCCTGTGGATCTTACAGTGACATGTCTTTCTCAACTTGCTCTTCCAAAGCATGATGGTGGGTGTTAGTGCTGTT
The DNA here is from genome assembly GCA_035609425.1 of Epinephelus awoara. Lineage (NCBI taxonomy): Eukaryota > Metazoa > Chordata > Actinopteri > Perciformes > Serranidae > Epinephelus > Epinephelus awoara. The sequence goes on from CM069297.1 coordinate 4,266,604, forward strand.
GAATGCTGTTTTCTTGTGACTGTGAATTGATGAATCTGTGAACTGTGTTATCTCTAACCCCCTCTCTTTGCTTGCATGTTTGCATGCTGTGCCCTATCAAATGCAGACGGAGATGAAGGTAATAGAAAAAAACAACACACAAGTTGACTGTTTTTCACTTAAAAACTTTTCAGAGGCTCTCTTGTTTGTATTTTATGTCTTAATGCCTTTATCATTCCTTCCAGGCCTTAAGACATTAGCATTTTTATTGTTTCTGCTCCTCCTCCCCCTACTCTCTTCATCTGCTCCTCTCTTGTGTTTTCGTGTTTGCCTCATGATGCCTCTCCCCGCTCCCTGTCTCACCCTTTTCTCTTGCGGAGATGAAAATCACAGGGATCAGAACTTTGTCGTCCCTTTAAACTCCTCTCTCTGATGCCTTCCCATGTCGCCCACATTCAGCTCCCAAGCCGTCGTCACACTACAACACATTCTCAAAAGCAAAGTAAAGCTTGTTCATTTTCGCATCTTTAGTTAGTGCTTTGACTTTCTACCACAGAACTTGTATTTCCCAGCTTTCCCTGTGTATCCCCATGAAGTTTCTGCTTGGCAGGGGCGCCTGTTGATTCTCTGGCTTTGTGTGTAAGCTCTTTGATTGGCTGGCTGTGCAGGCTGTCGTGTTGCCTTAGTTCCTTCTAACACATGGGCTTTGAATCACCTCCAGACCAAATGGAGACACACTCCTCGTACAGACTGATAGTTAGGGCAGGGCATGATCAACAGTGAATAGCAAAAATCTGAATCTGAGCTGTTAGATTTGTTTTTACTTCATATCTCAGAAAACACCAATTTTAACTTTTTAAGCTTTTACTGTATTTGCTCCAGTTACAGTCACAAACACATGTTGACATGTGATGGCTTTACTCGCTGCCATCATTTTTAGGGAGCTGTTTATCTTTTGGGATTTAGTATTTCACTTTCCTTTGTCGGGGCAATTGCAAGAAACAGATTTTAAAAATGATGGTCAAAAAAAAGGCACAGGCCCATATACCTATTATGGGTTCATCTTTAAAAATTGTATGCTGCACTTCTCATCATACATCACGTATTTTGTTTGAACTGTTTTGTAATTGCTCATATCTTTCAAATCTTAAACCCCCAGTCTGCAACGCAATAAGTGTCCAAGCCCAGATATTCAACTGATGTTATAGAAGAATTTCTGCACCTCTGAAAAGATGTTCTTTTCATAAAATCGGGCTGTCTATGCAGTAGAAAGATGAAAATACTTTTGAAATGGTGCTATCTGACCACAGAAAACGGAGAAAAAGGCCTTTGGCATTTGCTTTTGCTCAAGAGGTAGAAAACCTACAACTACCAGAATGCACTGCATCTCACCAGACCAGTAAACGCCCCTGCTGGTGGGTGACGTAATGTGAGCTTGTCTGTTTTGACACAGAAAGCAACATGGCAGCCTGGAGGTAATATGTGATCTCACATTACAGTTAGACAGTAAGCTAAAATATAATTCTGCAGACATTTGAGGCGAGAAATGGGCAAAGCAGTCACAGAGTCTTGGCTCATAGTTGATTAGTACTACCTATTTTTGGAATAGAATAGAATTTTTCTTCGGCTCACCAAACACAAAAGACAACACTGTAAAAAGCAGACAAACAGTCAGTATGGCAAGCATATAAAATCAGTTACTTTTTAATCTCAGTTGGATCTGAGTTTGGCCTGAGTTTGAGACAGAGCAGGGTGGCTCTCTGTCTCGATCCACTTCTTTACTCAGTGTTTCATGGTGGCAGGTGTAGTTCGAGGAACAGCCCTAGACCCGGTGAAAATTTAAAGTGGGATATGAGCATGGAGATCTCAGCACTGGGAAGATGGAGGGAAGATTGATACAGTTCATTTAAACATACTACCCACGTTATTATGGTATAAAGTTGGTTGAAAAGTGGCAAAGTATCCTTTTAACTAATCGTCTTCTGACTTAACAAAACTCCATTGTAGCCACACAAAACATGATATGTCTGTTTTCACAGGCTTAATAGAATAGTCCTCATGACTAGTAAATTGACTTTGACATGTTAGATGAGTGGAGTGGCCTTTTAAATGCACAGCAAAACTCTTAGTGTCTCCAGCATCAGTGATATGGTCCTCCTCCCATAATGTCACTTAATAGCATTTTTCGTTAGACTTTCTCTGTCTGGTTAACCCACCCTCACCTCTTTCCAAATCCACACCTTCAGTTGTAAAAAGTCACAAACTGGGATAGGAAAGAGATGAATAAGGACCAGGCAAGATATTCAGTGGTGGTGTTTGAATTTGCTCCCAATTTTCTGCCACTTCCAATGGCTGTATCTACATAAATGTGCAGTATGGTTAAATGGGCTGTCGTTGAAAGAAAACAGGCACAGACACATTTGAAAAGATGTCAGGTGTTATCATAGACTTATATGCTTCTCTTCTCAAATGACTCAGTTAGAATCGCAATATGGGGGTCATATCCCACAGCTGTGTGAGCATCATATTTAATGCTCATTTCCTGTCAGTCAGTCATTTGTAGTTCACTCCTTTCGAGATGAATCCGGCAGCCACTTTTTATGTTCGCTTGTTATGTTCACAGTAATGCCACAGTTAGTTGGTTTAGTTCATTCATTCTGTGGGACCACCACAGCCCCTAGACAGTGTAAAGTTAGCTGACAAATGTAAGCTGCGTTAGCTAAGCAGTGTTAACTTTGTTGATGTTAATTGTTTCGCAATATGTTTTTTTTCCAAAGTTGAAGTTTGCCCATTTAGTTGGAGCAGCTGAGAACTGCACAGTTTCCCTCCAATGTTGTCAAAAATAACCTTAAATAGAAAGTAGAGGTGAAAGGAGAAAACTGTACACTTCTAAGGAGAGCTTGCATTCAAGCATGCACATGCCACTGCAGTAATGGAGCCTTGTTTTCTTCTGGTACTTCCACGGATTAATCTTTACATGGATGCAATCTGATGGCATCATGGTATACAGCATGGACACAGGAAATCAGATTGGTTGTTTGAACAGTTAGGAACTAGATGTTCTTTTGATGGAAAAACTCATCCTCAAGAGTCTTAACACCTTAGTTGTCAGTGTTCACACAACACCCACAGTCGTGTTTTCGTATCCAAAATACCTTCCACTCCCATCAACAACAGAGACAAAATATCTGTTTTGGATATACACACTTGCTGGGTCTTCCCAGCTTATCTGGGTTAAAGACTATGGTCGATGCTAATTTGTACTTTTACATCATATTTTGAGTTCATGTTAGCTATAGCTCAGGAGGAGAAAAAGCACTATAAAACTACACATAGATTCTCTGATGTATCTCAATTAAAGTGTCCTTTCTACCCTACTCATCTTCCACCCTCTTCATCTTTCTGTATCTGTTCTCTTCATTATCTTTCTTCATAAGGTCCTTTTTGCATATAATGTCTTTTAAACAAAACTTACTTTGTTTTCAGCGGGACGTAGGCAGTTTGCTCGCCATGAATGGGCCCAGAAGGCGGCCTACCTGCTGGGCTGTACCTTGGAGGAGCTGTCCTCTTCTATCTTTAAGCACCAGGCCAAAGGACTGCAGCACTCCACCTCGTTCAGAGGAGGACCGGATGACGCTGGCCAAGGGGACAGCTCAGGTAAAAATCCAAACTGAGTCCTTGGATCTTTTTTGTAAGAGGATTTTCACACTGACAAGTTCACTTTTCACTTGATAACTGATGTAGTCATTTGAGGTTGCCTTACCCCTGATATGATGAACAGTTTAGAGAGGTGCTGTTTCCCAGGCATGTCTTAAATTCAAATAAAAACACAAGAAGTTTGTGCTCTAAAGAAAGGATCAGCACTCAGTGAAAAACCTCCTAAGCCCTATGATAAGCTCATATGGCAAGGCTTAACTATATAGACCAGTGAGCAGTGATAACTAACACGTCTTTGGGGTCATCAGGTGGGAACCTCCTTTCACCAGTGTTTCATCTAGTTGGTCCCATGACACCTCCAGGAGGCTAGACAGTGATCTCTGGTGTCCCAGAGATACTCCCCTAATGCTAGCTCTCACTGCTCCCCGCACCGACCCAACAACCTCCTTTACCTTACTTACATATGGCTTTCTCAGCCCAAACAGCACTGCCACTTTCAACAAACCCAGGCTCCGCACATACGAGCTCCAGGTAGAAACAGTGATACAGTGATACTACCTTTCCTAGCACATTCACCATACTCTATCTCACATGCTACATAGCATAACTCCAAAATAAGCTAAAGTTAAAGGAGATAGATAAACTCACAGAATCAGCAAACACACTCACCTTGTAGCATGGTCTCAAACAAAAGGGAATCAAACAAGTCACTCCCACACTTAAATAACCTTCCTCTTCCTGGATTTCCTTCTGAGAGGAAGTGGATCTCTCCACCTGATCTCAAGGAGTTATGTACTCTGCATAGTAGTTCCCCCTGCTGGCCCCCAACTGACAAAAATTTAAGTCCTTACAGAAAACACTATGCTCACTTTTTGCTCCGTAGAAGTAAAACCCTAAAACACCTGCACTGGCCGTGAGCAGTAGATATCTGCTGTAGACTGGAGGTTGATTAGAAGTGACATTCTTCATCTTGTTCTTGTTGGCCCTGAATCTGATCTGTTGTCTCTTGACCCCCCCTCTGTCTCTCAGGCTCCAAGGTCACAGCTCTGGAATGTTTGGAAGCCATGGCATCGGGACTCTATTCAGAGCTCTTTACTCTTGTCATCTCGCTTATTAACAGGTCAGACCTTTGAATATTTAGCTCCAAACATGTCACTTCCTTATTTTGGTCCTGTTTGGAGTTCTTTTTCAAAAGCATTCATGATGTAGTAGCCACATATAGCTGTTGATTAAGAGCAGCTTCTTACTCAAAGTTTCTTTGGTAGTATTAACATAGGATGCAGATTCATACCTACTTTCCTTCTATGTTCCTTTTTTTCCCTTATCCTTCATTTTTCTACCATTCCTTTTTGGCTTTAACTTCAACCTTCTATTCTTTCTCTCTCACCTTACTCTCTCCTGGTTACTTTTATGCCTCCATGCCACCAATAGCTGTGGCCAGAGGCTTTATGTTTTCAAGTAGTCCGTCTATTCGTCTGTCCGTCTGTCCTTAACATAGTAACCAGATGTAACCAAAGCATCTCAGCTTAAGAGACGCCATGGCCCTTATTGTGCTTCATTGCCCTTCTGTGTTCTGCACCCAACAATGAACACATGTAAAATTTGTTTTAAAACTATGTCATCCTTGTCATTTAAACAGCAATGGTATACATAATAATTAGGGATGCACCGAATATTCGATAACCGAATATATTCGGCCGAATATTGCAAAAAAACACACATTCGGTATTCGGTGGAATAAGTTAAAAGCAAGGCCGAATAATAGCGGTGTGTTTTGATAACGCAATCAAACAGCGTGCCTTGACGGACGTGGTAAAATGTCGGCAGTGTGGCGATCCGTCCGTCACAGCACTCGCATTTACGACTAAAAATCGTTTTGAGCGAGCAAAATAGGCTTAAATCATTCAGCACGTTGTGTGAGTATAGATTTCAACCAGCAGCAGAAACGATAGGCGAATCCCACCGGTTGTGGGTTGAATGGACAGTAATGTATTCCTGTTAAATACAGCGGCCATCGGCTTACCGGCAACGACTGAGAAGTCGGCTCCAATAATATCGTCTTCTTGGTGTCATGACTGCCCAGTAGTACCTGAACAGCTGAGCCAGCCGAACACAGGTATGTGGCGTGTCATTGTGGCAGGTAACTGCCCACAAACCTCACCGCACTTTAGGGACTGTTCTTTACTTATGAAGGGACTGTTCTTTACTTGTCAGGGGAGGTGGGTGGCTGGTTGATTCTTATTTTATTTATTTATTTTATTTTGATCCCCTCTATGTTAATCACTTATTGATACTATTTTTGAAGTATGAATAAGTCAATAAGTAATTAATTCCATTGAAATATCATTGATGTGTTGATAGAAAAGTGATTTATCTTTTTATAAATGACAAAAGGCACATCTGCCTCATTTTCACTGTGGTATCCTGATACTACTCAGAACTAGGAGTGTAACGGTGTTTGTATTCGTCCCGTACCGTGACGGTACGGGGGTCACGGGTCGGTACTCACAGTCACACGACGAATACATAAGTGAGAAAAAAAAAAAAAAGGCGAGTCCTGACTCCAATCTAGGTGGCGGTAATGAGCCTAAAAGCTGCCAGCGACCGCCGTTACCACAGAAGAAGAAGAAGAAGCAGGTACAAACAAAAACAAACGAAGAAGATATTACAAACAGTGAGAGATGCAGCGTGTGGAGTTGGAAGACCTGCCAGCACCTGCCAGCTTTGTATAAATCGGTCGTGTGGGAAAACTTTGGATTCCCGGTACAATACAGCAACGATGGCAAAAGAGTGGTGGACCGGACAAAGACTGTCTGCCGGCGATGTTTCGCAAAGGTGGGGTGCGTCGCGGGAAATACATCTAACATGCGAGGCGTCATCATCCTGACAATGCAATACAATACTGTGCAATACAACACTGAAAGTGTTAGTTTCCTTTTAATAAAGTTACCAAAGTTGCCAGTTGCTACTTGACTACCTCAGTATAGCACTACTGTATGTTTTTTTTTTTATCTCTGTATGAACAGAATGAATGTTAAGAGAACCCTCCTAATACATTTCTTTTATGTTTTATTCTATTTATCTTTTTACTTTTATAACAGGAGATGGTGTTAAGTTTTGCAGTCAGTTGAGGTCTGCTCAAAATAAATGAAAAAAGATAGTCTTGTACATGTGTGAGCTTTTGTTACTTTTTCCCCACTGTACCGAAAACGCACCGAACCGTGACCCCCACACCGAGGTATGTACCGAACCGTGACTTTTATGTACCGTTACACCCCTACTCAGAACCGTGATATTTTCAATGGTATTGTACAGTAGGTGCCAATTTTGGTACTGTGACAACACTAGTCTGAAGGGGGTTCATCTGCAAAAACTAATGAAAAACTAAACAAAGATATTCAGTATTCGGTACTCGGTATTCGGCCAAGGGTTTAATATTATTCGGCTTCGGCCCCAAATTTTCATTTTGGTGCATCCCTAATAATAATAGCCTGACTATAAAGCTTATTTATATAGCACCAGAGTCAGGATAAATGAAATAATTTGCAAAATCAACAAAAAATGGTGGTAACACTGTATATCACACTGGGGCAATTCTAAGATCAGAGGTTTAGGGGTGCTGAGCACCCAGAGAGCTCCCCGGCCAGGCAAGATAAATTTTACTGTTTTGTACATTTTAATGCAATTTCGTTCCCACATTGTGAAAGAAAAACACTTTTTGGGAAAGTCTGTGACTAAACCATCAAATCTGATGAAGGTTATTTAAATGCTGAGCAAAAGAGGAATGGATTGGAATCATAAAAGAAACATATTGTAACCCTAATTTTAGGGGGAGGATAACTCATTTTGATACAGCAGCTCCTCAACATACACATGAACAGTATGTATGTTTCTGGAGTAAACCAGCCCCCTATAGTGAGCACCAAAAATAACAAAAATGGACCTTGGACTTATTTTTTGGACTTTTATTTGAAATGAAATGCACAACATGTAATATTAACACATTAACAGTAACTGACTTTTACATACACAAATACATAAATAAAAATACACTTCAATGAAGAAAAGTACTTGAAATCTACAAAATAATAATAATAAATACACACAGTAGGAGTTATAACGTTGATGGGCATCCAGTCATTTAGCTAGTCAGAAGCACCTTTGCTTTAATATAAACACATGGTCATGACACAACAGCTAGCTTCTCTCATTCCAATTCAAACAGAGGACAGTGTTACTGACCATCTGTAACATTTCGTAGCTAGAAAAAACGTCAGCTAACTCCTACCTAACAACATAAACAGTGACCTATGATTAAATGCAGCAAAAATGAGGACTGGTAATGATAATAATGTGTTGGTATTGAGTGGTAGAAGTTAGGAAATGTGCCACATATCCTGGTTTAAGCCAGGTACTTACACCACTACTGCATATCACCCACTCTGGAAGGCAGCGCATTGCTCTGTGCAGATAGTTGTTAAAATATTACGTTGCAACCAAATACTGTATGGTTTTGACACTTTTCTAGCTAGTTAAAAAGGGACATACAGTAAAAAAAATCTCTCAAATTTTAGGGGTGCTGGGATTCAATTCAAAAATTGGCTAGAAACGCCTATGGTTGAGCCACAGTTGATTTCTTCACCATAACGCCATCACCATTAGCAGGAGAGAGAGGGGGGTGGGGGTGGGATGGAGACTGAGCTAGGGGGTGCAAGTGTGCATGCGCCGAGGCCTCTACTGTAGCCTGGAGTTTGTTTAACAGTGACAGGGAATCGATAATGGCGGACAATTTAGTCTTGAAGAAATCAAAGAATGCGCCAATATGGCAACACTTTGGCTTTGAGCCAGATGAAGGAGGCAACCCTTGTTTGCACTGATTGAGTAAGCTGCAAAATTTATTTGTAAGGAATAAAAGAAACAACGTTTTACTGTCACTCTGTTGTCCTATGGTCGTTTTTTATTTTAAATGAGTCAATTGCTTCCCCAAGTGGTGGAAATCCGGTATTACCGACTTGATGCGGTTTTTCACAAAGACCTGACTGTTTTTGTTTTTTTTTTGCTTTTTTTTTCTCATACCGACCCAACCCTAATTACAGCCCTAGACAACTACTTTTTGTACGTTTCAACAATGGTCTGACAGTGGCATTCCTGTAATATAGTAAACAAGCTAAAGGCACTAATGACAGGTAGGAAAATGTGCAACATTATTTTTTGCAGACACTATAGATATCAAACAAATAAAACAAAAGCCAAAGACTGTGTCATCTTAAGTGTCTCTAAGCTGAAGGAAGAAGATAATGTTATTTCAGAGCCAAATCATCCTCGGTAGTACACTGCTCAGCACACTTACTGGCAAACCCTCCCCCCAAAAAACAACTGCTCGACCTGAAACAATCTCAGTCGACTGAGGGGTCTCTGACTGATTCAAATCTCTGACTTTAATGGGGCAACCCTGGTTTCAACTCAATCCATTGGTCACAATTCACATGACACTTCAGCTCCTTTCACAGCTTACGCTGACAGTAAATTTCCCTCTTTGATTACTCTTTAGTTACACTTTAATTCTTTTCAGTGCCTGCATATTACTTGATAGCTTAGTTTCTTTCAGTACGCTTCAGCTCATTTTTACGCCAGCACTTAAACTGCCACTTCAGTCCTTTCAGTGTTTAATTTTCTTTAATGATTGTCCAAATTTCTTTTTGTTTTTCCAGATTGAGAGTAGGCCTACTTCACTGAAAAAAATTTGGAGTGACATTTACTTAAAAAAAGCTAGGCAAGTTTTTCCACACGGAAATCCCTTGTAATTTTTACTCAGGATAATTCTACGTAGCATTTACTTCCTAAAAACACCTTTTCTTTACAAAAAATACTCAAGTAAATCTCACAAGCAGTACTCACCTATTGTAAGTAAATTTTACTCAATTACCATTGCAATTTAATTGCAAAATCCAGTTAAATATTTCTGGTGGTTCTTACTCTTATTTAACTAAGCTTTTCTTTGTTTAATTCTATGAAATGATTAAGTAATATTTACTTGAATTAAATTTAATTTATGACTTCACATTACCACAATAAATGTGTTGCCATTTCTGTGAAGTGAATAAATAAACATTTTCAATTTTTCAAATGGACATTTTATTTTCCCATTTGCACTGACATATATGTATGTACATAACATCATAACCTTCCTTTGGTGTACATGAACAAGTATTTTCATCAAGTGTTGACTGCAGTCCTCCTTCACTGCCTCTTGGCTGACATCCTGTGAAAACATATACAACTAGAATTAGAAATCAGTGGCTGAGTCTAAATTTCAAACAGTTTATGAAAGGGAGGTTGAATAACATGGAACAGTTAAAAATGCCTAGACTGTTGAGGAGGGTGTGTCTGCAGACCCTGAGACTGCAGATACAGACCTGCAGGTCTGTGTCTGCAGTCTCAGGGTCTGCAGACACATACCATTGGGGAGTGTTTGAGGTTAGTGTAAATAAATGCATGGAAATATAAATACACCACAGTGAACCACAATTCAGTGTAGAGGACGGTGAGATAATCCTTGTGGCTTTGATCATCCAAAAATCATAAAATTTACCTCGTATTCTTTGATCAGCTCCTCTACAGACTCTCCAAGGAACTTAACCAAGCAACGGATGACGATGTCTCTTCGGCCTTCGATATGTTGCTGTTAAAAATTATAAGAATATTTAATTTCAGAGAACAATACAGCACACACAAATGCAAACAGTTACCTATAGGGAATGTAAGCTTGCAACAGCATTCCATGTGGGTAAGTGTATTAGAAGTGTGCAACATAAAATATATTTCTTAATGGTATCTGTTGAGACAATGTGCTCCATCAAGGGCTCAATTGTAGCTATAGGAATAGGAATCAAACCCAGAGACCACTCAGAGACTCACAGTGAAGATTATGTAAATGCCTCTGCTTTTTTGAGCACATAATATGAGAGAGGACAAGATTGTCTACATTTCTGTGAGAAATCACACACAGTGATGAGATAAAGAGAAAAGTTTGAGGTGAACAGACACTATCAAAATAAGACATCAGCAATACATTCATTAACATTAGATGATGCAATTATATTAATTAAAACATTTACTTCACTTAGTGAGTCCAACATCGGTCTTATCTTTGTTCCTGCAATCCCGCCTTTCTTCCTAAATACCTCCACAAGTTTGGTGATGTGCCTGTCCAGTTTGGACAAAAACATTCGCTCCAGATGAACTGTGGTTATTCGTTTGAGCTCTTCTTTGATCTGAAACGAAAGATATAAACACAAAATCATATCCAGATGACTCAACAGATCCCAGGTACACTTAATTATTGAATGAACAGGTCCCCATCAGACAAACCTCGTAGTGTAAGAGAGAACACCTGAAAAATACAAATTCAATACATAAAAACTAAACCTGTGTTCTCTGTTTCTAATCATTATGAATTATATTATTTGATTATTTATTTGATCTTACCTTATCTCAGCTGTGGACTGGAAGTTGCAAAGTGATGAGCAAATGACCTTCTAGGTTCTGTAAAAGGGAAAAAAGTGATATCTATGAACTTTTTAAATACATTTCTATTAACACAGCCACAGTCGACCCAGACAGACAGACATACATACAGACACAGACACACACGTTTGTACTTCTATCTCCATGGGGACTCTCATTGACATAATGCAGCTAGCTCCTTACCCTAAACCTAACCAAAACCCAATTCAAACATAAACTCTAAAACCAAGTCTTGATCCTCACAAAGAGACAGTTAACTTAGTCCCCATCAGTATAGTAAAAGTCAGAATTTTGTCCCCATGTGGATGGAAAAGCACACACTCACACGCGCGCGCACACACACACTCGCACGCACGCACGCACGCACGCGCGCGCGCGATATTCCTCTCAAATGCGGGTATCCGGTTTTGCACTTGTTTTCATCCAAACTTTGCAAACATGGTCGGGAGTTGCAGAAGACTATGGGGCGACACATACACAGACACACAAAACCTACAAACAAGGTTGGGGCAGAGGACTAGCTGAGCGGTGGGATCGAACGGGAGGACTGCGGCTCGCGCTCGAGTTTCGTAGGCGCATCCAGTTTGAACCCAACTTTGAATTTGACCAGCGAAGGTGGGGGTTGGGTGGGTCTGGGTCATACCCATAGGTCATACCAGACAGCACAATTACATTCGCTCAGCGTTAACGTTGTATCTGTTAAACGTTTATCACATTACCATGCAAGCCAGCCATTCCACCCAGCAACATATCCAACTTTGATAAAACCACAGCCTCCAGGCAAAAACGACAAGTGCGCTAGCTAGCTAGCTAAAATTAGCAGAAGACGACGACGACAAAAAACGAGCCGCACCGACTTACACAAAAAATAACACATAAAACGGGCCTTACAACGTTTGTGTGCTTTTGTCGAGACTTACCTCCACGGTCCCATGTTGACTAAAATCCCACTGCTGATCCACGGTCTCGGGCTTCCACATGAGTGAGGGCACTCAACAGCACAGCGTGCAACGAACGGCCTCTGACGTCACACACCGAGTGCAAAGGAGGTTGCCAGGTTGACTGATATCACCCAAGTACATTTTACTTGCATATTTCAACTAATAAAGTTAATGGAGTAGTTTAGTGAATATTACTTGGAATAAAGAGTAAAATTTATATGCAAAATTGAGGATACATTCTTACAAACAAACACCAAGTAACATACCACATGAAAACCGACATTTTAAAGTAAAATCACTCAAATGTTATTTGTTTGTAGAATTATATATATAATTGAAGTAATAATTACAGGGACAAAAAGTCATTTTTTTCAGTGTTGTAACACAGTAGCAGCTGCTGCTGCAATCCCAGCTCTTCCACTGGGGCACAGTTGGTTGCACATTTCTTTTTTTACAAAACAAATAAAAATGTATGGAATTAAAAATCTAGCATGTGCATTAAAATTAGGTAGAATCCTAAACAACAAGTGAGGCTGAAGGAGCAAGGTTCTTTGTTGAAGCTTTGTGCCATGTAGTGGTCAAACTTTGACGAGGTTAGCATGCACTGTTTTATTCAACAGTGTAAAGTCTGAAGCTCTGTGCTATTGTTTGAATCTTCCTTTCAAAAAAGCTTTGTATCTGGTTGTGTGTCTTTGCAATAAACAATTAGTCTTGGCAGTGTTCCACAAGTGGTTGTGAAATCGATGTGCTGTTTCACTTGCCTGTAGTTTATTTCATAATGTAAAAATATTTCATATGCCTTTGTCTTAGTATGCTCTGCTGCAGTTCTTTTGTAAACCCTGCACACATGGTGTTCCTCACAAGTATCAATTATAATTGTGAAAGTTCCACACTTTTGACTGTGTTTTGTGGAAGTGCTGTGCAACATTTCCTCCTACAGAGGTGACCGCACTCAAAGTAACACATCTCTGAGACTGTCTCAAGAAAATGCACCAATTTACAGTTATTTTTTTAATATGATCAGCAATGTATTAAAGAATTGAGCATTACTAACCATGCAGATACGTATTGATATTTGCAGACATTCTCATGCTAGTAGCGGCTAACATCCAGCTGCGAGTTATTCAACAGTCCCTACAAACTCACACCGACACTGAAATTGCTCAGCTCTGTCTTAACCTGTCCTAAACCGGTTACAGCAGTTAGTCATATGATGGACTGCAGCTCACACTCCTGCATCAACTACAACTTATAGTCTGTGGTGTCGTGAAGTCGAGCGCAGTGTATTTGATGGAGTTGGCAGTTCAGCATGCCGTGATGCGACCGAAATGTTCCAAACTATGGCTACACTACACACAGTTCCATTCACATTATGGGTATTGAATGAAGTAATCTATTGGTATCAGTATCATTTAAAGGGTACTGGTATTGGTGCTGGTATTTTAGCTTTTTAAACGGTACCCAAGGCCCTAAATGAGGTGCTTTGAACATATACTGATTGTGTTTTTCAGAAGAAATCTAAGTCTGTGTTTTGCTTGTTACATAAATTGAACTATTAATTTGGTGAGGAAATTAAAAGATAGTCCTTTGTAAGACTTCAGTTCAATTTTAAGTTGGTACTTTGTATAAAACTCTGTTTGCAAGTTTTTCTTTTATTCTGTCCACCTGTTGTGTATTCAGAACGTACATATGCTAAAGGTGAACCTGCTCTCCTCTGTTATAATGCATTGTTAAAGGAATGTCTTTGGATTTTGGACGGACAAAACAAACTATGCGCATCAAATCTTTAGCGCTAAAGCCTCATGATATCTTTGTGTCCTTCAGGGCTCTGAAGTCCAGTCAGCACTCTCTGTGCTCCCTGCTGATCGTGGACACACCAGGTTTTCAGAACCCTCGGCTAGCTCAGCAGCAGCGGGGAGCCACATTTGAGGAGCTCTGCCACAACTACACCCAGGAGAGGCTGCAGACCCTGTTTCATGAACGCACCTTTGTCCAGGAGCTGGAGAGATACAAGGAGGTGCTGCTGGGCTGACAGAACACAACTGTAGATAGTGACTTATAAAGAACATAATCATATTAGCACATCAGCTTTTTTCTATTCTAGGATTCTGTGTGGTTAAAATATTCTCAGTTATATAAAGTCAAAAATATTGACTGAAATGGTTGATTTTTCAAATAACAACAAAATGATATATTGTCTCTAGTGGCATCTAACTTTGCAGATGTCGTAATTTTCTTTAACAGTGGAAGCCAATGGAATGTATTGGTGTCCATGGCATTGAAAAAATTACATCTAGAAACATTTCACAGAGCACACCATCTTCAACAGTATTCTTAGGGACTGTAGCTTCTTTGCATATGACGTCATAGATCGGTGCATTGTCCAGATGGAAGGCAGACAACTGGAGGCAAAGACTACCAACACTGCATATACGCCTATGATTTTCACTGTTTACAGCTGTTCTAGTCAATCACATTGGGAACAAACAAAAACAAGGGCCGCCAAAAATAATGGCACTTAAAGGTGGGAAGTAAAATTAAAAAAAAAGGTCACTTAAGCCTTGTTCAGACTGCAGCCCAAATCCGATTTTTTTGCAAATCTGATCAGAATCCGATCTTACTGACTGACCGTTCGCATTACATATTGCAAGTGATCAGATCCGATCTGCATATGTCCATATTGACGTAGTCTTATCCACATTGATTTCCATGGTAACAGGCTACACCCAGGAAAAACAAACAATGGCAACAGTAAACTGTGTGTGTTTCTGTCCCAAATGGTTATGTGGACCCGCGGCGAACTTTCTCCTAATTGCAAGGAAGCGACAGAAACGGAGGAGACTGCTAAGTTGTGCCACCTTTCGTGCTGCCATCACCACTGGAATGGTAGTGGAGCGATTAGTGGAGTCATCAATGAGTGAAATCAAAACTCCAGTCCAGCTCTCTTTTTTTCCATCATGGCATTATAGGCCTACATTATGACAGAAATTCCGTTGGTTTTTTACTTTTACTAGTCAACATCGCAAGTGGTTTTTTTTCCTTGTTGTTTTTTTTTTTTTTAAATCTGTTAAGAAAAGTCATGTTAGCATTATGAACTTACCATTCCCAGGTGTATCCTCATCTTCCTGACTATTTCTTCGACCTGTAACTCCACAGGCGTCGCTAGGCAAGGAGTGTCTCCCCAGATCTATATTGTTGTTGTTGTTTGTGTTGTGCTGCGAGTGACTCAGAAGACACTTGTAAATCCTATTTGAGCGACAGAGATTCTGATTGAAACGGATCTGAATGAAAAGACTGGAATCCCATTTAAACCATCTCCGTATGTGGTTTGAATCAGATTTGGAAAAATCGGATCTCATGTGTTTCTTCGCTGTCCAGACTGTCGGAAAATCAAGCCAGATACAGTCTGGAAATGCTAAAAATCCGATTTGGAGTGGTAATCTGAACAAGGCCTTAGAAACAGTGGCAGATGTGGATCAACAACTTTCATCTTAGGTCAGGAGGGGTGGAGTCAACTAAAGTGTAAAGTTAAAGCGCAGTGTTAAACATGCCTGGGGTTGGATACGGTTGCAATGAGCTGTGACATCTTCCCCAAGTTTTTAGCCATGACTCAGATCTGAAACAGTTGTTCTAGTAAGTAGAAAACAGTAACTCAAGTTACCTAACATTAGCTGGTAGCTTGACAGCAGTCCAGCCATGTACAGAGTTGAAATATGAAGATAATTATACACAAGCACATTTACTCACCAGGCCAAAAACAGGACTGCACTCTAGTGCACTTTCATCAGCTCAATGTGTAACATCAGTAACACTGAGACCTGGAGGACAAGGTCATTTGTACCAATGATAGTGTCCACACCGGGCAAATTGGTCAAGTTGTAGGGAAAATCAATTTTCTTCGTTTTGTATGGATCACATCCAACATGAGTTTCAATTTTCTGACGATAGCTGTTGCCTGCAGGTTCATCCAGCCCTTTTTTGCAGTCACTTTTCCTCTGTATCCAATTCACACAGTGTATGGATTTATCACCTCCTGCCCTCCATCTGAATTTTGCGCATCATAATAGTCACATGACTGCAAACAAGCTATTATTATTACTGGAAGTAGTAGCTGAAAGTTTTCACATCAAACTATTATCCTTGGTTCCCTTCAACTCTACTGTTTTGGTTGGAAGGTGAAATCTCAGAGACAGTAATCTCAACAAGTTGGACAATTAAAAGCAGAACTACCTGCATAGAAACATACCACTAGAGGCAACTGAGAAAGATACATCCAAAGTCAAATTAACTTAATTATAGTGCTCTACAAAATCAAATAAGAAACATGTCACAAGCATTGTGCTAACAACAAAGAGATGTACACTCACACAACCCAATCTACAGTCTGCTATTGGCTAATTTTATAATCAACCTGAATAGCTATGATCTCATCTTCTGCTGGTTTATCTCCTGTAGCTTACTAACCTGAATCTTTATCCCCTCCTGCATCTAGGAAAACATAGAGCTTGCTTTAGATGACATAGAGTCCAGTACCTCACTGTCTGTAGCAGCTATTGACCAAGCCTCAACCCAAGCTCTGGTAAGCACAAGAAACATCACTATACTACTGTATGTCTGTTTCAGGCATCTCTGTGCATGTGATGTCATTGTATTCTGTCCTGCCTGAAACCTCTTATCAGAAAAGGTCATGAGCCTCACAAAAATGTTATTTATCTATTTGTCTTCCAGGTGTTTGGTGTTTTTTTTGTCAAATTAAATCTTTATCCTTTAATAGTGACAAAAGCAGACATTTATATGCTGTACCAGGCCTGCTGCCATCCAATTAGTTTGGCTCTCTGTGTTTGTAGCTCATTTATTTCTGATTTGCTCCTTTTCCTTTTGGAATTCTTTCTACACCAGCAATATTAATTGGAATCAAGTTTGTGATTTGTTTCCCTCTTGATGACTTGGAAGGGTCCCTCTCCCTCTGCTCATCAGTTGGCCTCTTACTGCAAAGCCCATTCAATTATTAGGGGTACAAGTAAGTGTGGCTCCTGGCCTTGGTAGAAAATGTGGAGCATTGATGTGTAGAGGCCCAAGCTAGTGGCATTAACAATTGTTTCAAAATGCCTGTGAATTGATTTGTGTTGATGTTGATTGTAATTCCCTAACTTTGACTAAGTCGTCTCGTTCGAGATGAGCCAGACCTCCACAGATTTGATCACCGGCGATCGCCACACAATGCATGCCGGTTAGTTTTGTGTCCGACTTCATCCTGACTTATTACAAAAGTGGGCAGCAAGGGCGACATTCATGTTAGATATGTAACATAAAATAGATCTCATACATCCATTATGGGTGGGGGCTACTGTTTCAAACATGCAAGGACAGAGTCCCAATCATCCTCCAGCCCCTTATCAAAGTCTTTTAACAGGCAGGCTGCCTGTTCCATGTTTAGTAGGTCCAAGTGTTCCTTCAGCCAAGAGTCCCTTGAGAGGCAGGATGCTTTACACCCTTTCCAGTTTAGAATTATCAGTCTCTTAGTGGATAGGCAAGCCAGTGTCCATAGGCGCTCAACAGTTACTCCGACATTATCATCCAACTTCATGCCCAGCAAGCATGCTTTGGGGGCATTGTTTTAATTATTGAAGTATTTGGCATCACAGAGACTTGTGGTGAGATGTGAGAATAACATCTGTATAGATGTGAAGCCCTGATTATATCTGACTGATCTTTAATGAAAGCTTTTGTCTTCTATTTTTTTCCCTATGAAAACATTAACCTTATAGTCAGACACAATTTATTTAGCCATTGTAGTCGAGGGGACAGGTCTGCTCTGCAGTAGCAAACTGATATCATGCTGATGTACATGAGAATTCATGTCAAATGGAGGTTGAAACATGAACATGAATTATAGGTCACCTGTAAAGCATTTTAATAAACTAATATATCATAATTAAAACAACTGGAGACTGAAAACAAACTGATATATGAGTCTGACAGTATTTTTAATAAATCAACATCATATTGGACAGGATGCGAGTGTTTCTGTGACTTCCTGTACGGACTGAAGGCTGCTGGAAACTGTCGGGAAACTGTCCGACTTTACCGCAGCTTTTGGTCACCGCCCCCTGCTGTGGCCTGCTCTCGTCTACTAGTCTTTGCCCAACAAATAGTGTTTGTCCCCAACATATTTGTCATTCTAAATGAAATGTCTCGGCAACAATTAGATGGATTGCTGGGAAATTTTGTTTAGGCATTCGTGTCATGCCTCATGACATTCATGGGGCTGAGGGCAGAGACAAACGAAACCAACATCACAAAATTAGTGGTGATGAAGGCTGACTGTTGCTTTGCTTCATGTTGTCTATTTCTTGGCCAGAAAATTGCCGCCAGTGGCCAACTAGCAAGTATGTTCTGCACCTATGTGAGAGGAAATTACTCACCACAGCAGCAGGTGGCAGTAGTCTGTATTCGTCATTCAAGAAGGGAAACCGGAGGACAGACTGGTGGGAATCAAGACACTAGTTAGCTGGTTAGCACATTGACAACACACCCGACATTAACCGTGCACTCGAGAAGAATAACACCAACAGTTGCAAACTGTTTTTGCTAAAGAGCTCAGTGGTTAAAACAAAATTTTACCTAATATAACAAGTTTGTTTGAATGTCACTTCCTCTTCACTTTAGCTGCTTTTTCACTTTCCTCACTTCCATTTCTCTTCTCGTGGGGGCAGACTAATGCGAATGGTGTGGGACACATTGCAAAAATTAGGGTGACAAGATGCTCAATGACGGCCCAACATTGCTCGACAGCAGATTGTCAGGTTGGTGTGTCAGGTCCCTTAGGATGAATTGTTATAAATTTTGTTTTTTTTAACTTTTAATTTAGTGACTTCAATAGATCACGCAAAACCTGTTTATGATGATATACCTGTAAGAGCAGTGGCAATCCTATCAGTCTCAGCTGTACCTTGTGGGTAGTACTAATTGGGGTTTTTCCAAAACTCAACAAAGTGGTTGTGATTAAACCGATGTGGATCATTTTTTGAAGGGTTGGGAAAGCATTGACAGTGATGCTGTCCCGCTGACAGAGATAGACAGATCAGAACATTTTGAAGGCAACAAGACACAGTGTATTTTGTTTAAGTTTGGAAAAATTGTTGGAAAGGGATTCACAAAAACTGTTGTGACACAAAGAGGGCAACAAGAAGAAGTTGTATAACTCACTTTATTATAAACGACACAGGCCACGAAGACAAATCTGCAGCTTGTGATTTCTGGTTAACTGACAGCAAGTGTATTTATCTCTGTAAAGGATCCAGACTGCACATCACTGCTAATTAGGTTTCAGCAGCACAATACAGTATGTCTTCTTTAATTTTGAAATGCCTTGAGAGTCATTCTGTTTTCATCCAAGGGTGCCTCTTTGCAGAAGTTCCTCCTTCTTATTTAGAGAGGCTGATATCTGCCAAGCACAGAAATGTAAGAATCCCATCAGCAGAATGGGGCCAGTGAGTCTACGAACGGACTAATAACAGTAGAGAGCTAGGAAGCAAGATTCAAACATTCAGACTGACAAGAAGAACACTTTTTATTGCAGTTGATAGCAGTTAATTTGGTTATGTTAAATAAGAACTAACCAAAGGCCCATTTCCAAGCATCCAAAGCTTGTTTATCAAATTTTGTACTTTGGTAGTGAGCTCATTGCATTTCTTATTAATTTTAAGACTTCCACATTTTTCAAATTACATATTAACAATACATGAGTTGTTATCTTCTTCCAAGCAGTGCTTAATCCAGTTGCCAGTTCCACAAGATTTTACCAAAATCCAGAACTTTGATACAACTAAAAATACTTCATATGATTTATATATTGAGTCTTTTTTCATGTTTATTTAAAATTGAATCCGTCTGTACACAAGTATTATTATCTACAAAAAAAAGTAGGACAAAGTAGGACACACTTGATGGAACACATATTCGGCTTTAGGCAGCAGAATGAAGCCATGGAATGATGTAAATGAACCAGCAGTTTAAGATGGCTGTTGCTTTTTGAATTTAGGAGTAAAATTTTAATCCTATTAAATGAGACTTCTTCCTCTTCTTCTTCTTCTTTCAGCTGTTCCCTTTAGGGGTTGCCACAGCGAATCATCTGCCTCCATCTAACCCTATCTTCTCCATCCTCTTCTTTCACACCAAGTGACTTCATGTCCTCTTCACTACATCCATAAATCTCCTCTATTAAATGAGACTGTAATACCTGGATAATTAAGAGATTAGTTGACATGTATACCACATATTAGTGCCTTGTAGAATTCTACACTTAAATGAACTCAAGGATCACGGACAGCTAAAACACATTCTAATGCTACCAAATACTGACACACCTAAATGTAGCCCTTAAGAACAAATGCTTTGGCTGATAATCGACTCATTAGTTATCTTCGTGGTTCAAGAATTTGCACCCGTTTCTAAAGAGACACATGAAAACCCTACCCATACCCAGGGTGCAAATTGAATTTCCAAAGTTAAGAGACCCGAAGACAGTCAGACCCAGTCTAAAATTTACCTGAAGATAATTCAACCCACTCCAGAATGTGTTCCATCTAAACAAAGAACAAGCGGCCTTATTACAGAAAAATATTCAAACTGCTTGTCCTATGTTAACTTAAGTTTCAAAGACAGTAAAAATCTTAGTTTCCTTTTAACCCACATTTCCACATAACACTTTAGGTGCAGTCTCCTTCAAAACTGTATATACCCTGTACAGACATGTACCTAAGCCTTACATCTGTTTAGCATTTCCACCACAGACAATACTCTTGAATGAAGGCAGGGTTGTTAGTAGATAGTAATAGCCACGTCTCTACCCCATCCAGCTCTCGCAGTATTTCCTCTTTATCGGTGATGAGGAGGAACATCTTCACCCCGCCAGTCATCCATAGAACGTGGTTGTGCATCCACATCCTCAGAACAGGACAGAACAGGCTGGAGTGTTTAGAGTCTCTGTTGCAATTGAATATTGAAAAAAAGTGGGCTTGTGCATTGAGTCCATGGAGAACAAGACTGATGATTCTCTCATTAAACAGGCTGCACTGTTTCTTGTTTCCCCTTTTAATATTGGATCAGTGCACCAGGTACCCAAACAGAGGGGTGATGAAAAAACAGGACAGAATGGAACTATTCTTTTGGTACCATCCACAACTTTTGACAATAGAAAAGCAAAAAATAATTATTCTGGTCTGTAACGAATTGCTTGTTAAATTCGTATCTTTAAGTAACTGACAGATGATGCATTTTCAAGGCTTAGGTGAACATTAGAGCTCACCTGGTTGAGTCATCAATCAATTCAATCAATCAGTTTTATTTATAAAGCCCAATATCACAAGTCACAGTTTGCCTCACAGGGCTTTACAGCATATGACATCCCTCTGTCCTTAGGGCCCTCACAGCGGATAAGGAAAAGTGCCATCAGTCAAAGTCATCAGTACAAACAATGAACAACTGTGTTAGAAAAAAAAGGTCAGGGGCACATTAAGAAGTAAGGAAAATGTCAGTTTTCTAAGTAGCCCAGAGTCCTGCACAGCTCCATTTTTGAAAACCTGCACCCGCCCATACCCGTAAAGCCCAGTACCAGAACCGACCTGTTACCCATCATGTCTAATTTAAAGACACACCCGCCCATACCCAGTAGTAAAAGTCCCATAACCAGACAGTCCACTCATGATTGAACTCTTTTTAGCTACAGTCACTCACATTAAGCTGGGTTCTCCGTTCTTGAATTACTAATCTAACAGAGAGAAACGTCTCTTTCACCTGCTGCGCTCGATGTCCGGATGGTGAAAACATTTTGCGCAGGCACTGCCAGGTTAGAAACATTTTAGCATGCTGCTTTCACCACCATAAAAACTCCTCAGGTGTCTTGAACTCGATGGAGGCTGCCACCTCATCCTCGGGCAAGGTTTTAGGGCTAGAGTCCTACATGTTGAAGACAAATGTGACAACAGGGTCAAAGGTTTAACTTGTATGTGTCTATACATACATATATATATATATATGTGTATATATATATATGTGTGTGTGTATATATATATATATATATATATATATATATATACATATATATATATATATATATATATGTATATATACATATATATATATACATATATATATATATATATATATATATATATATATGTGTATATATATATGTGTGTGTGTATATATATATATATATATATACCTGATACCTGATTTTTACACAGCATTTGTTTAGTGTGTGATGAAGTGTTCTTGCTGCAGCTTTGACTGCTTTCTTCCATCACAACAGCAACTACAACACCAGGTGCCTACAGTAGACAACTCACCATGTGCTCATTCCCAGGAAACTTTGCTTTATTTGTATAGTGGAATACTAAAGATTTGGCTCTAGGTTGGAATCTCTATGCAGAAGACCTCATGTTTATCATGCTGTGATCAGACCACATACTATCAGCCTGAAAATGGACATGACAGCTCTGAAGCACCAGGCAACAGAAATGAGTGTGGGATGCGCCAGTGGCTGGTTTGCCTAATGTGTCAGAGTGGAAGATGCCCGGTGCAGCATCAGCACAAAAAGACGAGCATGTCTGTCGTCTAGTTTGACAACTCCTACAGCGTGTAATATGACAAAAGGAGTGATGTTGTTGGTGCTGTCAGGTAAAACAGTGAAGTCAGTCCTTGGCACCTTACCTGTCATCTCTGTATGTCACATAAGTTGTGAAAGATTGCAAGCTATGATCGATCAGGGTCTAAAATGACCATCCAAAAGGCCAAAATAGAATGAACAGTGTAATATAATGTTGACTTGTAGTGTTTGTTTTTGTAATTTTTCGAGTAAAAACTCCACTGGGCATATCTGGTTTTTAAACGTATGACACTATGTCATATTTACTTTTTACCTGCACATTGTCTTAGGATTTCAAGTGAGGAATAAAGATTTCTATACACATCTAGCCATGACCCTAAGATTTTTACCATCTCGGTCAAAGTGAAGTAATTGTGAAAGAAAACATAGGGGACATTTGATGTATTGGTATCCATCACAGGTGCGCACTCTGACCAGGACGGATGAGGCACGAGGTCTCCTGTGGCTGATGGAGGAGGAGGCTGTTCAACCTGGAGGTTCAGAGGAAACCATGCTTGAAAGACTCTTCAGCTACTACGGCTCTGCACAGGGAGAAAACAAAGGTGAGTACTCAACCTGTCACTGCCTGCTAAAGCAATCAACTGTAGGTTTCTATAGTTTGCAGGACCCACAGACAGCACTGATCATACTCCTGACATTGTGGGGTATAATGGGAATATTTCCTATGTGTTGTAGGAGCCAGTTTGCTGCTACGAGGAGAGAAGCCCCATCTCTTCTTGTTGGGCCACAGCCATGGGACAGACTGGGTGGAATACAATGCTCAGGGCTGGCTGAGCCACGCAAAGCACAACCCTGCTGCCCAGAATGCTGCCACACTGCTGCAGGACTCCCAGAAGTACGACCACTCACAGCAATAACACACATGCAGCACCCGTTTATTTTAGCTGGTTCTGTGACAACCAGTTATCAGTGCTCTGGTGTTTATATGCTGCACATCCATGTGTCAAACAGTGTTTCTAAAAGTGTGCTGTCTTGTCTGTAATAGCATTTTTTTATGCGAAGAGCAAAATATGAGTTGTGGCATCATTCAAGTTGAAAATCTTAACTAATGTACATTGTATAATTTGATGAGGAAAAAAATGATATAACAATCTTCAGTGGAAACCAAAATCATCAATTTTAATTTGTAAATTTGTAAATTATTTATTGAATGAATGAATCATCTCGTTTTCGAGGGGGTCCCAAACAAAGAGACAAACCAGACAATAACACTGCAAGACAACCTGTACAGTATTGACACTACCAAAAATTGTAAGAGAAATACAATTGAGGACTGGATTCAAAATCACACTTAAAATCAAAGTAAAAAATTAAAATCACAGGCTGATCCAACTTACCTGAATTTTATCACGGCAGCTCATAATGTGACTCAGGTGTGTTTGGCCCCCATGTGCCTGTATGATCTCCTGATGAGTCAGCGGATGGGGTCCTGTGGGATCTCCTCCCAGACCTGGATCAGGGCATCAGTGAGCTCCTGGACAGTCTGTGGCGGTACTTGGCTGCATTGGATGCACCAATACATAATGTCCCATCGGTGATCAATTGGATTTAGGTCAGGAGAACAAGAAGGGCGTTAATGTGTTTGTCATCCAGGAACTGCCTACATACTCTGGCCACATGAGGTTGGGCATTTTCCTGCTCCAGGAGGAACCCAGGGCAGCGACGTTAGGTCGGACAATCGCTCTGAGGATTTCATCCTGGTACTTAACAGCAGTCAGGGTACTGTTGGCTATGTCTGTGCGATCATCCAAGGATAAGCCTCTTCAGACCATCACTGACCCACCGCCAAACTGATCATGCTGAATGATGTTACAGGCAGTATAACTTTCACCATGGCATCTCCAGACTCTTTCATACCTGTCACATGTGCTCAGTGTGAACCTGTTTTCGTCTGTGAAGAGAACAGGGTGGCAATGGAGAACCTGCCAATTCTGGTGTTCTCTGGTGAATGCCGATTGAGCTGCATGGTGCTGGGTTGTGAGCACAGGTCCAACTAGAGGACGTTGTTTGAACAAGGGACACAGCAAACATTCTTGCGACCACACGTATGGATGTGCCATCCTGGAGGAGCTGGACTACCTGTGCAACCTGATTGGGCTGCAGGTACCGCCTCATGCTACCAGTAGTGAAGGACACTAGCAGAACACAAAACTAGTGAAGGATCAGTCAGGAAGGATAAGGAGAGAGGAACTGTCTGTGGCCACCACATGTAAGACATTCCCATTAAGAATGAGCCAAATGATACAGGGAGCATCCCACCAACATATGGGTTTTCAAACTGCACAATATGCCACTAAAACAGGCAGATTAGCTTCCTTTATATTGTATCAATAACTGCCTGATGTCATGTGCATGCATTTAAATGCAATTCATTCTTCTGCCACCACAGGAAGAACATTAGTGGGCTGTTTATGGGCCGGGGCAGTGGGGCCACAGTGCTGTCAGGCTCCATCGCTGGTCTGGAGGGCAGCTCCCAGCTCGCCCTGCGACGAGCCACCAGCATGAGGAAAACCTTCACTACAGGCGTGGCTGCTGTCAAGAAGAAGAGCCTGTGTATCCAGGTCAAACTCCAAGTGGTAAGTGGGGGAGACAACATTCTTTATATTAGTATGTAGAGCTTGGTAACATCACGTAATTCCCTGCATAGCTCCACCCAGCTTTAACTTCACTAGAAGTCTGATCAGCCATAGGAATTCACAACAGTGGTGTGGGTGTGCATAACCTTCAAGAAAAAAACTTGTTCACTTAGCTACTGTAGGTTGCATGTTAATTGCTGGTTTGTAGTCTTACACAGACAGCCACAATGTAAAGAGAATGATCAATTAAACTATGAGAAGGATCATGAAGATGTTGCATGGACTATTTTTCAGGTGTTCTATCAGCAACATGTCTGAGTCACCTCCTCTCTGTTTTTAGGATGCTCTGATTGATATGGTGCGTCGTTCCAGGGTTCACTTCGTCCACTGCCTGCTGCCCAAAGCAGAGGCAGTGGGTGGTGGAGGTGAGCCCCGTGTGACGCATGGGGAGAGCCCTGACTCAGGCCTTATGACTTTGGACGTGGGCCTCCTGAGAGCTCAGCTTCGAGGATCCAAGCTGCTGGATGCACTGCGCATCTACAGACAGGGTAAGAAAGTACTTGTGGAAATGTTGCATTTATTTTCTCTTTAATCTAAATAATACAATAATAATACTAATAATAATAATATAATCTGTTTGACATTAAAATGGTCAGTTTACAGAGGAATACTACTCTGGAACAGCTTTGTTTAGTCTGAGAAAATAACAATATGATAGCGATGTTATCATGGTTATCTGCGATGGGACCTGCATTACAGACTTATGCTATACAGTTTGAATGATGCGAACATTTGCAGGCAGTCAGGCATAATGAAAAGGTATTGTTAGTTGTATGATGGGAAAGGTAGAATCTGGTGGATCTTTTAGCTTGACCCATACCTAGACTGTGGCCTAAATGGAACTGCAACAGAGAACCTGGAACAGAGTGCTCAAAGTAGCTTATGACATGTGGGGTCCCACAAGGCTCAGCACTTGGCCAAATTTTATTTAGTTTGTATCAGCTACCCCTTGGCCACATTATAGGTCATTTCAACAACTGTTACACTGGTGACACCCAGTGTGTCTCATTTAATCTTGAGAGTCTACCATTAAAAACTGGATGTACTTTGTGATAATTGTGATAAAACTGAAGTATCCCCATCTTGGGACAATGCCAGCTCAGGCAGAAAAATAGGAGTTGTTTTGCCTACCCCTAACTACAATCACACATTGAGAGTCTTGTTCAGTTTGGCTGTTTACTAATCAGAAGTCAAAATAATACTCCCCCAAAACATATCTAAGTAAATTATCCACTCCTCCACTTCCTGATGCAGCAGTTGCCCATCTACAGTTGGTGCAGAATGCAGGAGCAAGGCTTCTGACAAACACTAAACACTGACAGCATATATCTCCAGTCCTGACTAGATAACATTGGCTTGTATTTCTGATCTTTCAACTACTTATCTTGTTCCAAGATCCACATATTACTCCAATTTATGTCCTCATTTATTTTGTTTGAATTATTTTATGTTTGTCCTTTACATATGAAATTCTCGTTATATTTCAGGGTACTGTATTATGTGCAATCCTGTGAATCATTTTCTTGTGGTTATAAAAGTTGCTGTACAAAAAAAAAGTTTACTGGCTCACTATGCAAAAGTAAAAGTCAGCATATTTGCATCGTTGCTACTTTGATTTTGACCATGAATCCCAAATTTTATGGATGTACAATTTAAAATTACAGTAGTAGCCATCTGTATTTGTGATATGATGTAAAAGCTAGTGTCTTAAAATTTGAAGGAGTTGCGGAAGTTGTCCAAAAAACACTGGTATATTCTCATGGAGATCATTAAACTCTGATCTTAGCTTTACGTCGGATTTCCACTGGATGCGTGTCCATTGTCCATTGCGGAACGGACTCTGTGCGGAGCGGTGCAGCTCCGCCGGAAGACATGTCGGTGCACTGCCATGATTAATATCTCCTCGTCCATGGTGTCAACGGGGTGAAATGATGTCTGAAAACCTCTGACCTGTTGACTTCACGCCTGCCTCTGCCCATTATGTAGTTTTCAAGCTATAGTGCGTGGAAATATGATCCCCCGTGAACACTGTGTATTTTATTTTTGAAAATTAACCGAATGTTTTATTTTGTATCTGTGCACAATTTCCTGCCCCACACGATCTGCTCTGTGCTAAATTGCTGTGTGTGCTCCGGCGTCCAGCAAAAATAGAAGTCCTGCGTACTGTTCCGGAGGGCTCTGGAGTGCCAGAGCTGAGACAGAGCCGGAACACAGGACAGCTGCAGCTGGTGGAAACACTCACATTGACTAGAATTGAATCCTATCGGCTCCGCTGTCGTGCCGGAGTGGAGACGCAACCAACACGCATCTGGTGGAAATAGGCCGTTACTGTCTGATACAGACATTATAGTTTTCTCTTGTAACCACCCAAAGTTCCTCAAGCTTAACCTGCTCTCTCCTGTCGTTGTGATAATGTCAGTAAAATACAAACTCAATACTTTCTTTATTTTCTTGGCCTAATCATTTGAACCAGTAATGAATTAACCCTCCAGAGATAGAGTATCTGAAATGGTTCCGATAACCTGACCCATTGCTGTTCCCATCAAAAGGGCCAATTTCATCTCCATTCAGAAGTGTGTGCTTTTATATCCTGTAGCCCCTTTTCCCAAAGTAAAAGTCTCTACTCATTCTTGCTGTTAGTGCCTCTCTAAAGGCTCAAGAAACCCTTGTAACCTCGAACATTTCCATCTATCAAACCTTCACCATGTTTTCTTTTTTTGGCTGCAGTTGTCCTGAAAAAAAAAAAAGTTGACTACTGTCTTGTGGTTGGCTCTCCATTTGCTGCAGACGCTCCTCTAACCTTGGTGTTTGGTGTTTTTGTGCTCTCCCCTCTGTTCTGCTCCCTCCCCGTCTCCAGGATACCCAGACCACATGGTGTTTTCTGAGTTCCGCAGGCGCTTTGATGTCCTGGCACCACATCTGACCAAGAAGCATGGCCGCCACTACATTGTCACAGATGAGAAGAGGGTGAGTGCTTGGCAGGGTAAGACTCACTTTGGAGAGCTGTATTGTGTTGCTGGATCATGTCTGCTGATAAGATGGAAACTAAGGCATTAAAAATGCATTAGACACAGGTATGATTTCAATTGTTGTAGAAGTTTTCATGGATTTGAAAGGGCGGGGCTTTTTACACCTCCGCATTGGCGTTAACTGTGGCTGGAAGTATTATATTTTTGGCTTGTCCATTCTCGTGAATGCCATATCTCGAGATCAACTTGAGGGAATTTCTTTAAATTTGGCACAAACATCCACTTTGAGTCAGGATGAGCTGATTTGAATTTGGTGGTCAAAGGTCAAGGTTACTGTGACCTTGTTTGTCGCATTCTCATGAACACAGTATCTCAAGCAGACCTTGAGGGTGTTTCTTCAGATTTGGCACAAACATCCACTGGGACACAAGAAGGAACCGATTAGAATTTTGTGGAACTCAAGATCACTGTGACCTTGCGTCTGTCTCATTTGGTGAATGCGATATCTCAAGAACGCCTTGAGGAAATTTCCTCAAATTTGGCACAAACATCCACTGTCATTTCTTATCCATTCACAAATGAAGAGATTAGAATTTGGTAATTGTAGGTCAAAGGTCAAGGCCACTGTGATCTCACAAAACATGTTTTTGGCTACAACTCAGGAATTCTTACGTTAATTATGACAAAATTTCCCACAAATGTCATATAAATAATAGGATAAAATGATGAAGTGATGATATTTTGTATCCAAAAGGTCAAAGGTCAGCTTCACTGTGACATCATAATGTTCCACAAAAACACTTTTCTGGCCATTAGTCAACATCATAACTCATGAACAGAAGGGGAGACATTTGGTCAGATACTGAATTGGCAACGCTAATCTGGGTGTCCACCTTGGAACTGTGTGAAACAGCCATGTTTTAACTGTTTATGTTTTTTCTCAGTGTCAGCTGGTCCAAGAGAACTGACTCTAATGCTAATCTGTCTCTCAACCTTGTATTGTATGTGGCTCTAAGCCCCAACCCATTGTTTCAAATTGGTACAACTTCCTAAAATTTCTGGTCACTGTAGTTTTTATCAAACAAACATAGTGCATTTGTTGGGGACTAATTTGGCAGGAGATAAATCCACCTTTGGTGCTCTGGTGAGTGTTTGTGGCAGCAGGACAGTGTATGTGGGTTCAAGTCAAAAAAGTGTGTGTTCATGGCAAAAGGACTATATCACCCAGTGATGCAGTGTGAGTCACTGATGTGTTTTTAATAATTTTAATAATGGAGCTCTATGGCACAGAGGAAGAAGATTTATCAGGCTTTGATACACACAATACTTAGATACAGTCACTGTTGGTTTGAGTCTGCACTTGAAATTTGTTGAAAGTTAAACAAATATAGAACACTAATCTTATCCCTATGTGCTTATGTACATACATGGAAGACATATGTACATGGCGGACCTTCCATACCCTGTACATGACCCTATTAACCCACTCATAGTCTCTATATACAGACTCTACATTCAGTGAATGTAGAGTCTGTAGGCAAACCCTGGAGATCTTGCCTCCGGAAGAAGAGTGGAAGAGCCCTGGTTTCTGGTTGTAGGCTGTTTGTCCGCGTGATATTGATCAATCACATTTGAGCCAGCTGCAGATGTTGCAGGTTAAACGGTCCGTGCGGTGAACTAACGAGGCGGAACATAATTGACGTTACTGCAAACTCTGAATCCATCTCAATGGTTCGGCATATTTACTTATATATGAACGGAAGTCGGAAACGGAAATTCGCTTCCTCGGCCCAAATCAAACCGGAATGCCAAAAAATCGGGAGTCTGCCCCCAGAGGCTGTATCGCCATCTGCCAGAAGTCAGACGCGGAATACAGCCGATGGGTTCTGAGAATGACCCACTTATAATTGGTCCATCTAAGATTATTGCATAGAGAAAAACCTGCATCTGCCACAGAGGTGGATATCTTTAGTAACAGACAAATGGATGTTCAGTTGCTTATTTAAAACTTTTTATGTTTTGTTACTCTACCTACTCATAATCTAGAGTACTAAAACCCCAGTTCTGCTTCTTTTCTTTTTTTAATCCAATGTGTTCATTCTGTATTTATATTTACAGCATCAGACACATACACAGAATAATATGCCAATTAGTTGTAACTAAAATGAAAAAAAAAACAGTGTTACAAATTGTTAGAAAACAAATAAAGAAATTAAACACAATAAATAGAAATATAAGTGCCAATTGTGCACAGCTGGTCTGTACATTACTTTATTTAGTTATTTTTATTTTAAAACTAGTGCAATTCTTATGTGAATTCTTCATGGAAGTATAGGAATAACCTCATCTTTTCAGTCTTTGGGTTTTCTGTTAATGTCATTTTTCCAGTAGGAGAGCTTGACTTCTTTTCTTTCAGATTCTGAATCTGAGAGATGTTTTCATGGGTTTGTCCAGAACACACCAACTGAAATATTAATTGATATATTTGGCAATATTAGAGATAAATATAAAATATACAAATTTTCTCCCTTGCTCATTAAGTTACATACAGTACAAAAGGGATCTTAAATATTATATGGTAGGCATCTGGACTTGCTTGAGTTTTTTGCAGACATTTCTCCTCTCATCTAAGAGGCTTCTTCAGTTCAGACAAAAGGGACACCAAGTACAGTACAGTGGGATCACTTAGCCTACTAAATCCTAAATGTGTATGTGCATGTTATATCCTACAGCATCCAGATCCAATAACAGCCAGTCTGCCTCATCTGACTGCCTCTGTTATGTGTTTCACCTGCAGATGTCAATCAATATTCATTGACACTTTGTGTATTGATCCATGATTCAAAGGTCTAGAAAGTCTTGGTTCACAAACTCCCCACCAGACAGTACATTACATGAAAACTTTTGGATGAGATGACATATCAGAACCTGTTGCAGCGAAAAGTTATGCTGGGCCACCTTGTCTTTGCAAGGGTTGCAGTGATATACCTACATATACGTATATATATTATATATTTAAAAAATTAACACACTTCATCCTGTTAGGTTTAGAAGATTGCTGAAGCCTCTTCTGAGAATTGTCAATAATGAATGTGCCAAAGAATATACAAGAGGGTAACAAAACCTTCTCGACAGCAACAATGCATACTTGTAATAATTAGGAAGTTATTTTTTCATTAAAACTGTCAGATTAAGAGGTACTCCTTCTTTTTTACACATGAAGGTCAGCTTACTCATCATGACTAATATTTCTCAGCCTGTAAAACAATGTCCTCCGCGGTGCTAGATGAGCTTTGTCCTACAATAATAAAAATAATCCTGACAATGTCATGGGGGGTTTGCTAACCCAAAATTTGGGTAGAATGTTGAAAATCTGGAGATTTGGTACTTCTCTCTCTGCCCTCCACATTCTAATCTCCTGGTGTGAACAGAATCCCTTTATTCCTCTTCTCCTCCTGCTCTCCTCTCTCTGCTGTCCTCTTCCTGTTCCAAGAGCGCTCTTGTGTGTAATTAATTATGATTGCACAGGCTGGCAGCATACGGCTACTGTACTGATTAATTACCGGCAGTGGGAAGAGCTCTTTCTTTCCTCCTCTCTCTCCCTCTTCCCTCCCATTCCCTTGTCTCTTTTCACTTTTTTTCCTTGTCTCATTATCTTTCCATTCCTTTTGTATAGGAGGCAGAACAGTTTAGGAACATCCCCAAGCATATGATTAATGTCTTCTCTACATTCTGTTCAGGCAGTATATAGCAGCTTTGCACAAAGGCGTGATTAGCCTTTATGAGTTGGAGGTGGGGCTGCTGGAGGAAAAACATGTCTACATTAAGGCCTTCTGTACCTGATGTGCAAAAATGTCTTGAAAGGAAAAGAATAGTTTTTTAGTTATTTATGAATCTAAAAATCGAATTGGCTCAATGCCGGTCTATTTGGGTGTGTCAGTTAAATGTGGAATAGGAAAAGAACATTGAAATGAATAGCTGCTGTCAACAGAGGAGATTTAACTGGATTAATTAAGCAGATCAGTGAAATCAAGTTTTCCTCTCTTTACCACACCACAACACACTGGCAGTAAAGTGGCTCACAAGATTCCTTGGACATGAGCTCAGAGAGGATAGCCCACTCAGAAAGAACTAATGGTACCCAGTTCTCTGGGGAGTCGTGAACGAACAGTGGAGAAGAAAGAAAGCAAGGAAGATGGATGAAAGGAAGTGGTCCGAAACAGAGAAGGGCGTATAATTGGAGGAATAATATGAAAGAATTTGTTTTCAGAGAAAGTGACAGGAAGAGAATATTGGTTTGCTGAGCCTGTCTGATGTTTATATTTAGTTTTTTATATATATGTCGTCTTTCATGACGTGTGTGATGTCATCAGGTTATTCTTGTCCTATTTTTATTACTTTTACTATTATTTGAGTCACTGTGTCTGTTCATGTGCCAGCCGAAATGTTGTTATAGTCACCCAAAAAGCATCAGCAGACAGCAGGAGCTACATTTGAAGTACCGTACGTAAACATAAAAGTCACTGATTTCTCCACAACAAGTTCCAACAAATGTTTCACAATAAAAGCCTATTTGATAATAATAATAATAAAAAAAGAAGTTTTATGGCATTCATTCTAACATTATGTATTTATTTCTTAGTATTTTATAGAGTTTTAGGAGTTGAGACATACAACAATTCATATCCCATCCATTTTTATTTTACACGCTGGTATCAGATCGGTACTCGGTATCGCGAAGGAAAAAGTGGTATCAGTACATCTCTAGTTTTGTTCCATCCTCTGCTTAGAGTCATATCACACTAGGAGCATTTCAGAAGCAGAGGGTTTTCTTTTGCCTGATTTGAAGACTTTGAGATTTCATTGATTTGGTCATTTTTCCTTGATATTTGGGCTTCTGCCTTAAGTCAGAAAGCAGGCTATTTATTTACATGGTATCTTTTTGTTGTCGCTTGTAATTATGTTATTGTTATCATTCCCTTCTTTGTTGTGCTGTAGCCACACATTTACTATTACCATGAATAACCACAAGTGTTGCTAACCAAATCCTGAAGCTATACTATTCAGGATTTTCTTGAAAAAAGATGTATCGACTTATACCAAAATAATTCCTCTCAATCATCATGTATGATCCACTCTTAGTTTATGGTGTTGCATTCATCTGCAGAGACTCTGCACAAACTGCATTTTCTTATTATCTTTGTATTTTGCTGTGTTCGAGATGTTCCTGGGCACAGCACTTAGGTGAGGTTGTGAAAAAGGTAGTGACCACGTGCTAGATAGAAAGCCGCTCACATCCAAGAGGGAGCAATGAAAATTGCGGACACAGCAACAAAAAACTATCGTGAATACATGGTTGGCTCTCACTTTTGCTGGCAATACTGTTTTCAAACAATAACTTACAATTCCTGCATAGTATACCTTTACAATTCTGTGATTTAAATATCCCTTGGCCTTTCCCGTAGCACCACCTCAGGACACACTCTACAGTTTTAGCCTTACTACCTAAGGATAGCCAAATTTAGCACTTTCATGTTGTGGGATGTATCAACAGGCCCCTCGTGGGAAGCAAGCATTTGTCATTTTCCTCTCTATAGTGCAGTTATAACATCTGTTATTCAGATATTGATATTCTTAATCCTTAATCCCAGCATCAGACTTCAAATCCAACCTGAGTTGGCCCCAACAACCAAACAGTCTGCAGTTTTTCTTCTAAAGGCTAAGTTAACTCGATAGATGAAAACTGACAGAAAAGGGACCTGAGAAGCTTCTCTGTCTGACTTGTTTTATCCCTCGAGGCAGATCAGGGGGAGGTGTGTGTGTGTGTGTGTGTGTGTGTGTGTGTGTGCGTGTGTGTGCGTGCGTGCGTGTGTGTGTGTGTGTTTGTGTTAGCTGGTGTCAACGGGGAATGCTGTTTGTTGCTATATCACCAAACGAGCATCCTTTGGGCAAACAGGTCATGTGATCGCTTCAGGGAAAGGTCCAGAACAAAGCAGGGTTATTTTTGTTTATCTGTATGCTGACTGTTTGTTCTGCTGGTTTCCAGGCAGTGGAGGAGCTGCTGGAGTCCTTGGAGCTGGAGAAGAGCAGCTACCACATGGGGCTGAGCAGGGTGAGTGGAGTTGCACACATGCCCATGCACACTCTTCTTCTGATTATACTTAGAGGGTCTGTTACCATAATGCTGTAACTTCTCAGATATTGGCCAGAGCTTATATTAACCCTCACTAACTGCAGAGGGACACCCTTATTTGAAACAGGTGTACATTAGAAAAAGGCCTTGTTACTGTAAATATGTTTTTATCATATATCTGTAAGACATCTCCAATTGTCTTATACTGCTGTGCTTTAGGGCTGTCCCGAATACCATTTTTTAACATTCAGACCTTCGGCAGAATTTATAACGAATATTTGCAAGTAATTGGTTGCTGGTAGACACTCTGTGCTGTTAAATCGGTCTGTAAATGATATTTTGATGTTATTATTATGATCTATTAGGCTAATCAATTATCTGTTACTGTCATGGCATCTGAAGGTGCTGGTGCGTTGAGCAGGTGACAGTCTGCGGTCATTTTCAAAACACACTTGTGTCACGCACTCCAAAAGAAACTTAATGAAACTTTAAACAATAATTTGTTGTACAAAACAGGGGAAACAGACGTTGACAAAAACAGTTCCATAATTCATATTAAATTCAAAAGATAATGAAAAAACAGCTACAAGTTAGAGGGAATAGTGATACAGTGGTAAAACCTGGCATTGATCCACAGTCTCAGACGGATACGCTCAAGCGTGCCGTGCGCTCCGTTGGTAGGTGACACTATATTTTCACATTTTTAACAATGCAGTTTAAAAGTTTAGATTTTTATTGATAACCTACATTTACCAACAACAAAAAGACTACATTTAGCACCAAAAAAATATGTAAAAAAAAATAAAAATAAAATAATAATAATAATTAAAAAAAAAAAAAAAAAGTAAATAAAAAAACGAATATCGAATACCAAATTTTCATAACGAATACCTACCCATAGAAACGTGATTTTATTATAACTGCGGCCTGTAACAGGCTCAGGGACATCTTCAGCACCAAGGACAGCACTCAAACTACGATAGTTCTTGTCTGATTTTGTCATGAGGCAAATTCTACTGTTGGCCCCCTTATGGAAAAAATGTAATAAAATTTGCATTTGTCAGAACTTCTTAAGGTTTTATTTGTGTGTAGCTTATGGCAGCCAGTCAGCAGCCTAGTGAGTGGCGATGTGCGATGCGCTATACAGCAGGGAAAAAAATTCAATGATGTCACTCATTCATTCATTCAGTTGGCAGTCCCCGCTACTTAAAAACATCTTCCCATGTGTGGGGAATACCAGGATGTGTTATCCAAATAAGGGCTGTCTGACGTCTTTTTTTCTGATGCCTTTTGGTCTGACGACTTTTTTTCTGAGTTCGTTTAGTCTGATGACTTTTTTCTGATGCCTTTTGGTCTGATGACTTCTTTTCTGAGGCCTTTTGGTCTGATGACTTTTTTTCTGAAGCTGTTTAGTCTGATGACTTTTTTTCTGAGGCCTTCTGAGGTCTTTTTTTTTTTTTTTCTCAGTGCCATACAGCAACAATGTTTGGGGATGTGGTCTTTTACAAATTTGAAAATACTGTAAGAATGTCACTTTTATAGAATTGGCTTCTTTATTTTATAATGTATGATTAATGTCTACATCAACAAATGTTAACCGTAGAATCGTATCGAATTGTATCGTTCCTACACTATATCAGATTGTATCGAATCGTTCTGTATCAAAAATATATCGCCTTTTGAATCGTATCGTAACCCATGTATCTAGATACATATCGAATCGTCTATCACAGAGATATTCCCAACCCTAGTCGTTATACTGTTGGCTCACAAGCCTTGTCAGAAAGGGTAACCAAACATCTAACATCTTACGCAAATGTAAGTAAAACATTCATTTTAGACCCAACAAATTTTTTAAAATGATCAATTCATCGTCATGATTTTTTTTAACGAAAAGCATTTTATTCTACCCCTTTGTAAAAGCTCTGTGGGTGTATTTTTTTTTTTTAAATGATCTGTCTATATAAAAATCTTATTAATTAGACCTTCAAACAGACAATTAGATTTCCGTCTTCCATTCTATTCACTGCTTCGGTGTGGTGGGCATCAAGAACGTCCATTCTCACCTTCAGTAGTCCTGGTGTGTTTTGTTTTTAATCTTTTTCTTTTTATGGGGAGGAGCTGATCGTTGTGGTTCTTTGTGTCTGTGACCCTTGCCAAGCAGCAGTCAGACACTGCCAGACTCCAACTCTTTGAGATAAAAAAACAGCTAATCACAAGGAAAAAGACAGGCTGATGGTTTTGTTAATTAGATCTGTGAATGTCTGTGGAATAAAGAGCAGTGAGCGCCTTGAGCTGTCAATTAGAGAGGCTTCTTGGCAGATATTGCAGGGAGTTTAACCTTGCCTTAGTGTTGGTGTGTGTCAGTCTATACTTGGCCTGTTACTTTTCCCAAGTTCACAAAAAGTTTCAAATCAGAACTTTTTTTTTTTTTTTTTTTTTTTGCTCTGTGCTGTTCATATCACTAATATTACTAATGTCTCTTGTTTCACATTATTTTTACTGGCAGACGAGACACACATAGGTCCAGCCAACCCACATTGAAGGCAAAGTGCCACCAACCCACACATTGGGCCACTTACTCCAACTAATTATACTGTGTACCTTATACAGCGTGGGAATCATTTTGAATAATGAATAAATAAGCTACATCAAAGTGGAGAGTACCATATGATTAATACACTAGCATAGTGTTTAGTGATACTGCATCAGTCAGATCTTCTCGCACAATAGGTACCTGCCATGTTTGGCTGGCAGTTGAAACCATATACTGTATTATGCAGATGTTTTAAAAAGTGGACAATATGTAAATTATTTACTTTTAACGTAAAAAAAAAAAAAAAGTCATATCACAAAAGTCAGATAGAAACATCGCAAATATGAATGTTCCTTCAGAAGAAAGAAAGCAACAGCATAATCATGAGGATGAATGCAGTTACGATTAGGGTTAGGCAAGTCTGGCTTGTTTTGCAGTTTCAATTTAGAACACTCAACAGTGTATACCTTAGTTTTGTTGTGGGAATGATTAGCATCCAAAATAAGAGTGTCATCTATTACACATAAAGTGTAGACTGTGCAGGTGGCTGCATCTTCTCCAAGCTGGCAGATGACCCCCCTCTTACTGCCAAACTGCCCCTGTGGTTCACTGCCAACTTGTATGTGGCTCTCTGCCTGATATCATTAAACCATCCCAGTGCTGACAAATAGGTCTCCAATGAGCACAGCAGTTCATGTTAGCCAGATGTGTTATCTCCTCCCAGGCTAGTTTGACATCATCTGCCCACAGCAGTCATTTGTTATTCACTGACTGTAATTTATACAACAAAATACCCAGCCTCCTTACTAGGCATAGCAAGAGTGCCAGTATGTTACCTGAGTTTCTATACTGACAATTCTTTCTTTAGAAAATATATAAAACGTTCCTGCCAGATATATTTTTGAAATAAATTACCTAAGTAGATGTTCTCAAATGTTTAATTCAATTTAAGTTTATGTATAAAGCCCAATACCACAAATACGAATTTGCCTCAGAGGGCTTTACAGCATACTACATCCCTCTGTCCTTGGACCCTTACAGCGGATAAGGAAAAACTCTCCAGGAAAAGAAAATGGTAGAATCCTCATGAAGAGCAACTGAGCAGGGATCCCTCTTCCATGATGGACAGATGTGCAATGGAGGTCGTGTGGACAAAACAGATCAACATAATAAATGTATGAGAGGGACTATGCAAGAAACATCTCCTGGATGCACTGGGACGCATCCTGAGTGATGTATCCTGGGGTCATTGGGTGTTTCAGGTCTCGCAACATCAGACACCCTCACCCAGGCGACCCAGCCAGGGGTGATCAGGCCCCAGCTTGTGCCCCAGCAGCAACCCACGGGTCAGCCCTCTTAATCCAAAGGCACGTTGTGGCTTTCTCTGCAGCTTCACATGCAGATTGGATGGCTCTCTTCTTGGCTGCCCCTGTGACGCCCAATTGGCCGAGGACTTTGCAGAGTGAACGTCCTGCAAAGCCTCTACAGCCAACTACTATGGGCTCATAGAATGTCCTCCAGCCCCTGCCCCTGCACTCCTCCACCAGTTCCTGATACTTTGACCATTTCCTCTCATTGGCTTCCTCAATCTGCTCTTTCCAGGGCACCATGAGTTCCAGCACGATCAGATGTTTTGAAGCCTCAGAGGTGATGATCATGTCTGGCCTGAGGGATGTTGTTGCGATGTGCTGGGGGAACTTCAGCCGCTGCCAATCAGGGGCTGTGTGGAGGAGGCCTGTTGTTGTCTGTGGACGTGCTCAGGGTTTCTCTCCAGCTTTGATGAAGGGGATTGCTGTCTTAGGATATGATGGTGTTTGCTGAAGCTGATGGCTAAGGCTATGCCCTCAGCAACTGCTTTGAGCACCTGGTCCTGGCGCCAGCGATATTGGCCATCAGCCAGTTGCTGAGGAGGTGTTCTAAGGAGCCTCTTTCGGAGCAAAGGAGGAAGGAAGGTGTCTCACTCTTCT
Organism: Epinephelus awoara; assembly: GCA_035609425.1. Classification (NCBI taxonomy): domain Eukaryota; kingdom Metazoa; phylum Chordata; class Actinopteri; order Perciformes; family Serranidae; genus Epinephelus; species Epinephelus awoara. Next base: position 4,305,621 of record CM069297.1, read on the forward strand.
CCCAGACATGGAGGTTTGCTGGGCTTGGCAGGGCATCATAGACTGGTTGCCCCCTGCTGCCGGTGTCCCACTGCCCTGCTCACTCGCTTATCCTCCACACCTGCCCGGACCTCCTTGCCCCGCGCCTTGCTGACCTGGGTCTTTGGGAAGTAGCCCAAGCCTGCTCTTCCTGTTGCCAAGGCCCCCACCAGTGCCTTTTGCCTTAAGCGTGACTTCGCCATCTCCACTGCCTTGTGTGTGCCACCATGAACTCTTCTGTGAGACCGCTGAAGGGTAGCTGCAGGGTGTTACTCGTCCCGTACAGTGCTGCAGAGACAGGGAGAGATGCGCCGCAAACAGTAATGACAATAGCTACAATAACATTCATTTCAGTAATAATAAATGAATAAATATTTTGGTAGTATATATATGTACATATTAATATATGATAGTATATGTATGCGACAATAATAATATGTGTATAAAATAGTTGGAGTATGACTAATAATAATAGCAGTAGTAGTAGGCAACAGTTAGGAACAAAGCAGCAGGCAACCACAACCGAAGATCCAGATGTAGCTGCGATTCGAGGATGAATCCATGGTGAATGTCTTAATACAAGAAGCTACAAGAGTAAGAAGAATGAGATAATTTTAAAAGAGACTAAAAGGAAATTCAAATAAATGAAAATAACAATATTGACAAACCGTAAGTGCTATATCGTTGGCAACTGAACTTGCTTGCGTTTCTTGAAGACGTTTCGCCTCTCATCTAAGAAGCTTCTTCAGTTCTAAATGACTGGTACGATGTTGCAGGCACGGTACTATATTGCATTTGGAAAATACCGGTACTTTGAAATTGATTCAATTCATTAATTTAGTTAATTTTTTTTACTCATTTATGCACACAAACGCCTTTCTTGTTCCTACTGGAGCACAGATTGCACAAGTGGTGTGTATGACAACACCTGTATCAACATTCTTAGCTGGCACACGTGAAAAAAGACAAGAGAAAGTCTGCCTCACAAAGGGAGACAACACGAGACAACATCAACTTGGTGAAACATTTGAGCAACCAAACTCACATCCGTACCGAGGTACTTTCGAACCACGATTTTTTGGTACCGTTACACCCCTACTATTTACTGTTCTAAAGGTTTGTAGCCAAAAGGACTTTTCCTTAGGAAAAGTACCGAAAAGTATCAAAATTCATATTGGCATGGGTACCGAAACAAAGATTTTGGTATCGTGACAACACTAGTTCCTACCCACACAGGGTTTATCGCCTGCAACTTCGTACCAGTCATTTAGAACTCAAGAAGCTTCTTGGATGAGAAGCGAAACGTCTTCAAGAAACCCAAGCAAGCCCAGTTGCCTACGATATTAGCACTTATGGTTACCATGACCTTGATGACTGAGAATCTTCACCGACAATGTTGACAACATTTTTATTTAAATCAGGAATCTGATAGCAGAAGAAGTAAACAGAATTATAAATTTAACATTTGATACCCAGCCCTTTCTATTACTAGGTGAAATCCTATTATCCTGGACATAAACACTGTATTAGCAATGATGACGTGAGGATTTAACTGTCAAAAATAGCTCAAAATGTACAGACTGAACTGCATCTCTATCCATGCCTCCTGCAAGAGAGTCAGGTGAATGATTGCTTGTCATTTTACCTTTTGAAGGTTAAGATTAAATGCATACATACAATAACGCAGTTTTTCCCGAGGACAATCTAAACAAATTAATGGGACCCTCTGCACAGTGTGTTTTATAAAGTGGCAGTGCAGCTCCTATATGGGCCATTAGCCTCCTCTTTGGAGAAACATTTATGGTGGGAATGCTCCAAGGCAAGCCAGCCTCACTTCACCTGCTGATCATTATGTTCCTCCTAATCTAGTTTTTTCCAACAGCAGCACAGGTGGACCACACACCTCTGGCTGCCGCTTTACCAACATTTCAGTTATCGAAAGCCTCTGGATTAACTTAGTGCATCATACCCTCGAGTCATTAAACACAACCTCTAGCCTTCCTCATAGTTCTAATATGAGATATTGGACTCCCACTCATTCATGCTATAGAAGGATCATATTCAGAGCATTTCTCATCCTAGCTAGTCATTATAGTTGAAAAAGTAGGGTCAGGCCCCAATCACATAGAAAGTGTTTTAGCAGCTGGAGGCGGCTTTTTGTTAATGATTTTAATGAGAATGAAGTTTTGTGCTTGCTGTTTTTGTGTTGCTACGCGCCTTGCGTTTCTGTGCTCTAGGTGCCTGGTGTTCTTGCCAAAGCACTCTGACCTCCTTGAGTTGAAAAAACTTCAAACTCAGAGTGGAAAAGCTCCCCACGTCATCTTCTCTTTTATCCCATTGTTCAGTCATATGATTTGAAAAGCAGGCCTTCGCCTTCGTGGTCATGACAACAAGTTTACAACTGGTAAACAATGGAGGAGAAATTGGTGGTGCTCAGTTGCTTGGCAGGACCAATGGACTCGCTGTAGTTAGTATTCATTTTTGTTAAGTTCGACCAGACGATAGACAAAAGGTTGTCAAACTGCCATCTGCCACTGTCATCCTAAAATATGGCTGGGAGCGGCCATCATAGAGGCGAAGCTCCTGGACCAACTGGTGGTACTTCCTGTGATCCATCCTCTTCTTTAGGGTTTCATGTACCCACACAAATCTCTGTTTCCCTGTGCCCAACAAACTATTTGCTGACAGCCTCTCACCCTCAGCCAGAGCTAGAGCATGTACCCTCTGCCTGTCCATTTTATGAACTAGCTACTAATTACTGTGAAATAAATTAAATTTTGAAAAAAAACCCCAAAACAGTAGATTGATTACCCGAAAAGGTTAGGGTATGGAGGTGATGGGGTGGTTGTTTGGCAACACTAAAAAGGCACAGCAAGCGTTTTTTTACAAGTGGCATTCAATTAAAAAAATACAAAAACAAAACAGGTGCAGTGCTATGCAGGTGTGATCGGACCCTGGTCACACTGTACAATAGGAGCAGTCGTCACAGAGTATCTACAAAATGCCAACAGTTCATTTTTGCTGGTACAAACATTTTCTTCAAAAAATCTGCTTCCGTGCACCACCAAGGATGAAACTAGCAGGAGCCATTCGTTTTGAAATGCTTTTATATACAATAACAGTTTTCCTAAGACATGTCATCAGAGAAAACAAATCTATGATGCCATCAGACATCAACAAGAGATTTATCTTTTTTCTAAACAACACATGGGCCTGCAGACGACTGTGCTATTTTCAGTTTCATTTGATATTCAGGGCTGACAAACAGTAATGTTCACCATTAATAGCATTGCAACAGCAGGACTATGACACACAGGTAAGGTACCCATGTAATAACTCTTTTTAAGGGGCATGAACATGCTTCTAGTGACTGTAGAAGCATCGCCAAACTCCCTGAGTTTCCTGGCAGGATATACACCGACCTGTAGTCAGTCAGTGTACACTGTGTCACCACACCTTCCCACCTCATCACACACTTCAGTATGTGAACAGGTTACTGGATGGGAAGGTCCTGCAAACAGAGAGCCCATAACTGGACGGACAGTTAAGAGTTGACGGGACGATCTTAACTGCGTGCAGTTATTTTGGTGAAAGTAACTCAAAAGTAGTCTAATTAATAACACATTACTCTACAGAGACACTAATATTACTTTCAAATGAAAGTACCTGGTAATATGTAATATATTACATTTTAAAAGTACCTTCCCAACACAGCGCTAACCACTATGTGACTGGGATGACCGCTGTGTGATTGCCAGTATGTACCTTAGTTTGTTTTGGTGTTTTCTGTTCAAGTTTTTACCTCACCACAGCACAGACTGCTCTTATAAAGGTCTTCAGTGACATCCCCTGAAACACAGTGGCAGAATTTCTGTCTTAGTATTGCTGGATCTCTGTACTGCAATTGATAAGGTTGACCACAACATATTACTGGAACGACTAGAAAATAAGGAGGGACTTTCTGGCGTACTCAACTGGTTTGAATCTTACAAAAATCTTACAAAAAAGACAGGGACTACTTTGTGTCTATAGGTAATTATACATCTGAGTGGACAAACATAACAGTCAGAGTTCCCCAAGGCTCCATTAGGGGGCCTCTTCTGTTTAACATCTACATGTTTCCACTGTCTCATATTATGAAAAACCACAAAATATGTTATTACAGTTGAAGACAACACACAAATTTACATAACCGTATCACCAGGGAACTATGGTCCAGTACAAGCTCTGGCTAAGTGCATTGAACAAATCAACAATTGGATCTGCCACAATTTTCTTCAATTAAACAAAGACAAAACTGAGGTAATAGTATTTGGAGCAAAGGAGGAAAGATCAGAAGTTAGCACTTAGATTTGAATATCAATGTACTACTGTTGGTTTCTAAAGCACTGTAAGGTTTAGGGCTAAAATACATTTCTGATCTTCTACTACACTATGAACCATCCATACCTCTTGATCTTCTGGGTAGGTCTGCTTTGTGCCCCCAGAGTCAAAACCATACATAGGGAAACATCGTCAGTTTATGTGCACCATATATCTGAACCAAACTCCCAGAAACTATAGCTCCGCTGAAACACTTAGGTCTTTCAAATCAAGCCTAAAGACTTCTTTTGCCACTAACTTTTATTAAATCAAAAATTAATGTGTTTCTTACACTGCACTGTAACAAATTTTCCTGTATTTTATACCTATCATTTTCTATCTAAGCTTTTTTTGTTCGCTTGTTTGTTTTTTTGTTAATGGACTGAGTCCAAACTTTGGGTCACAAAAGAGTTATGTTGGAATGTTAAATAGCATCATCATCATCATCATCATCATCATCATCATCATATCAATTAAATAAATTCAAATTCAAAAATGCTTGTAGGCTGGGAAAATATTTATTGCACAGTACAAAAAAATTCTGGCCATACTTCAAGCTGTACTTTCTCCCTTGCTCAGCCGATTTTGAAAATTACAGTCAGAGTTTGGAACAGTCACATTCTTTGAAGGACAAAGCATCACTCAAATTCTGCTTAATCAATCTACTTCCACCAAGAGCTACCAGCTAATTTAGGGCTAAGGAACAGGGCAATGTCTATCCCCAGACACAAATTATCAAAAAGGAGTTGGAGGCATTATGATGATGGCTTTTACAGAGGGCGCAGTGTCAGCCCATCTTGACTCTTTACAGTCAAAAATGAAATTGTACACTCATTTTTATTCAGGAAGAAGCACTACTGCTGCCCAAATGATAAGCAAAGGAGATGGAAGGCACAGGGGTGTTCTGGACAAGACTATAATGATCAGGCTATAAAATCACCGAGATAGTTGCTTTGGACAAGAAGAACAAAAATAATAACACAAGCATCAAGCAACTCTGAGCGAAATTAACACAACGTATTGCAAAAATTTTTGGGTGGCATATTTACTGGGATTACACAGTAACCTGCTGCCAGCACGAACAGGTCGGCATGTTGTCAGTTGGCTCCAATGTAAGGTCATGTGTCGACACAATGAATAGAGGACAAACATGTTGCTGATTCGTCAACTTTTATTTGTGTCCATCTGACAAATGATCTGTGTGGCATGATGCCAAAAACATTGAACTATTTTGAAATTATTTATCTTTGCTCTCCATGACACAAAATCTCTGCCAAGCTGCAGCCCTGTCAGAACACTTGAGAGTCTCATCCTTCCATTGGCATACATTGAATTCAAATGTTAATACATTGTGGAGCATCTTTCCTGCTTCAGCTTTGTCTTGTTTTTTAGGCCAAAGCTGAGAGCATCAGAGTGGCAAGCTGTAAACACCCACACCCTTTGTTTTCCATGTAAGCCAGCACACTTGTTGCAACTTGATGCCCATCATTGCAGGATACGCCACTGTCATATTCCTTAGCAGCGATGCACATCAACTTCAAAACAGCAGAAATTTTCATCACATTCACTTACTGCATCGGCACATCCCTACTAGACTACTTCTTTTACCTGCATGGCATGTTCAGTCTGAGCTTTGGGGATCAGTTGACCTGAGTCAAATGGCCCATGTGTGGAACACCTTAGATGACACTGTGCAGTCCTTTATGATGGCATAGATACAGCCAATAGATGGCACTAGAGGGTGGAGTCAAGAGTTTCTGCATACACTACACTGCCTCCACGATCTCTGTTGGTACTGCACTGTTTTGTCCATGTACATAGACTTGCAGAATATGTGCAAAAATACAGACAAAATAAAGGCAGAGTACGGACAGAAGACTCCATCAGTCTCTGTCACATGGCTCTGGCACATATAAAATGTGTTGTAATTCCTACACCGTTCACCTGATTTGGATGTAAATACCCTCAAATTAAAGCTCAGAGTCTGCACTTAAAGCACATCTTGATTGTTTCATTTCAAATCCATTATGGTGTTGTACAGAGCTGGAATGCTGAAAATTGTGTCAATGTCCAAATATTTATGGACCTGACTGTATTTGTAACTGAAAAATGTCTGCAGTTGTATGTGGCCACAATATATGTGAACCTCTCCTACCATCTGTCCTGACTTACAGAAAAGAACTGTGTGTGACTATGCCATATGTCTCCCTCTCCTCCTGCAGGTGTTCTTCAGAGCGGGGACTCTGTCCAGGCTGGAGGAGCAGCGAGAAGTTCAGACCAGGAGGAACATTACTCTGTTCCAGGCTGCCTGCAGGGGATACCTGGCCAGACAGGCCTTCAAGAAGAGGAAGGTAAGTCCGCATGTAGGGGAAGGGATAATGTAAGGGAAATTCTCCTCTCTGAAGAAGTGACAGACTGGGTGTGAGGAATCAAGTCTCTTTAATACGTGCAGCATGGAGAGAAGATCCAAGTGTTCTGAAACTCTGACCCCAGTTTGCTCCCACCAGCTGCACTCCCCCCCCCCCCCCCCCCCCCCCCCCCCCCCGGTGTCTGTTTGAAGGCGGTTTTGTAATCTTTTCGTTAATCCTCTGAATGTAATTTCTTTATACATGGAGAAACTATTATTTTTTTTATTTGCTGGCCCTATACAGTTAACATGAATAACCTAATTAATGTTAATGTCTTCGCCCCATGTTATTAGAGTCTGCCTTATGGTGTAAGGATGAAAGACAGAGTTGCAGCTGTTGCGGCATTTAGGCTGTAAGTTCTCAAACTGTTGCATATCTGTGGCCTCAGGAGAACACTTGGGAAATCTTAAGAGAGCACAAAATTGTCAGTAGTAAATCCTCACTACTATAATATAAAATACGTAAAATACAGCATAAAAAGCTACCATATAAAAATAAAGACAATGTAAAGGTGATCTTGTTTTGTACGAGCTGAAATCCAACATTCACGCACACTTGCACACTGCATTGCAAATGATTGATACACACAATCTTTTTATACTGAATACAAGCATAACTTTTGGTAGTTTACAAGGAAACTCTTTTATTTACACAATCTGACTAAATTACTTTGGCTGGGGCCAGTTTCCAGTATTACTGCACAGAAAGAGAGGTGCAGGCAGCCAGTTGTCTCTTTTAAACTGACCTCAACCCTGATCAGGATATACACACACTATTGGAGCTTTTCCACTATCACTTTTGGTCGCGCAGAGTCAAGCCATGCAGCGTCGGTTTTTGCTTCCATTATCAGTTCAGACGTGCTGTGCCACACCGAGCTGCCTCAGAGATGGACCCTCCCAGAGTAGTTCAAAAGCTGGGCCGCCTGCCCTAAAGTGGGTAGTGGTGACATCCCACCAACTGGAGCCAACCCTTGACAACCCCCCTCCTCCCCCTCAAGCAAGCCAAGTGTGTACTCACCTCCGTCTGCAGGAGACCAGAGAGAAAGGCATTTTTAGTGTCTCTCCTGCATCCTGCTTTTACTTTAGATATCTGCTCTATTTTACTGTTTCATGTTCCCTATCAGCTACATTAGAAGTTTTGTGAAGTTGCTGCTCGAAAACTCAACATTTCCTTATTTTGCTGCTTCACAGCAGGAAATTATTATTTATTGTGAACAATCTATAAGAAATGAAATGTGTTTATTACTGAATTAGCGGAACTTTGTTGGCTGCTTTTCTTTAATAAAGGCAAGTCTAATATCACTGCAGGGAGAAAGAGTAAAAGCAGAAACAGCCACAGTGAGAAGTTGATGAAGAGCTGCAAACAGCAGGCTCTTACTGCAACTCTGCAAACAGTTCACCTCCAACAGGTAAACTTCTTTTACCTGTGGAAAGCACACATGCAGCAAAAATAACACGGCACTTCAACTGTGGATCAGCCTGCTGCTTTTGAACATTATCACTCAAGACAATCCTTAAAGACACACCCTCAAGTGTTTAGCTCTGTTGAAATGGAAATGCAAATCCCTGCTGTGCTATGCTGACGGCCCAAGCCAAGCCAGCACATGACTGTTGAAAAGAGGTATATGTTCAGTGGTTCCTGCCCCCTTTCTAGAGCCACACAGACCAGCCATTAGGAGTCACTAGTGCAGCGACAAGGACATGATCCCTCACTGGCTTCCCACCCGCAATCAATGGCAGCTATGTTCGCAGTCAGGCTGGAGGAAAAGTTGTCAGGCTATGATCCCTGTTCCCTGTGGTGGCGTTGGATGAGTGCTTTATCCTGTCACCATAATGACATTTCAGCTTTATTTGACTGCTCATAGTGAAATGAAACATGTTCAAACCAGAGGAGATGAGTTTGCATTGTAGCCAAATGAGCTTTTTGGGTGCTTCACAAGTTGCCCTTGTAAAGGATTTTTTCTTTGCTATTTTCTTCTCCCTGCATACTGTTGGTCGTGTGTGTGTGTGTGTGTTGTTCCACCAGAGTGAGCCTGACAAGTGGAAAACATTGCTGGCGTGCGCTGACTGACTCTTGAAGATGCCAGTGGGGATCTGTTGACTTTCTGTGTGTGTTACTTCACAGAAGTTTTGATGTTGCTCTTGGAAGTTTTCTCATGTAGACACAGTTCATTTGGTGCACAGATTTTGTATATCTAGTTAATGTGTGTGTGTGTGTGTGTGACTGGGTAGAGATTAAGCTTTAGATCCCTGTCCTCCTTTTATTACCATTTCAGTTTATTCTTTCTTCCTGCACTGGGCTCAGGGCTGCCAACTAAAATTACTTTTCAAGGGCATTTGGGTTTCACTTGACTACTCTGTCTCCCCCAGAGGACTCAGTTTGAGCCTCATCTCTTGGTGTAAATAGTAATCTCATGTGATTGATGAAGTTGGAATTGGGTTTATTTCTTTGTGACCATTGCAAGCAACTAGTTGTTACTGTGCATTTTGTACGATTTAGGCAGTATCAGATGGAGAACAGGAAAACATTCACAATTTAGTGACTTTCTGATTCACCTCTGTATGCTTCTTTATAGTAAGTTTCTCCTCAAGGCTTAGCGGAGTTTGCTCTGTGGATTTTCACTTCCTGCTCTCCTAGTGAGTTTTTGTTTTTGGTGAAAAGCAGTAAAAAATACTGAAGCCTAAAGCAGCAACTTGAATTCTTTTTTTTTTTTTTTTGGCCAAACATTAGTTTTATCTCCTACCTAGGAGATGTTATCTCCTACACTGGATATAGACTTTTAGGCTCAATAAGGCTGTTTGCAGCTTGCATCCCTTTCTTTCTTTCTTTCTTTCTTTCTTTCTAGCCCTTTTTACACATAGATCATGCGATAGGGTGGCAAGGAATTACAGTCATTACACAAGCTTTGCTTTTTATACACAACCAAATGCCAGTGTTACACAAAAAAGGTATGACAGGTGTGACATACAACATGCCATTGGGTAGCATTCTCTAAACAGTAACAATCCTGGATCTCACTGACTCCCCAATCTGCTGACACTTTCAGCTAGGGCTGGGTATCGCCACTGATTTCCTGAATTGATCTGATTTTGATTCAAGGGGTCCGATTTGACTCGATTCGACTGGAGATATTATCAGTTACAATACCAATTTTTGCTAGTATGTGAAAGAGATTCTCGGAGAACCAATAGTGTAACATTTACAATGAATTATTTTTTTTAAAAGAATAAAAACACAACAAGAATAAAACTGAATATAACTAAATGTTGTTTCTAGAGCATTAACAGTAATATTAAATCAGCAAAGTCACAGTCTCAACCCAATATCTCACTGGAAACAAAATAAAAATGTCAATCAAATAAATCATAAACACAACACTAACACCGTCAACGAGCCACGAGCGTACACAGTAACCAGCGTAGCTGTCAGCTCACGTTATCTTCACCTCTCTGTATCTGTGTTTGTACATAAATGTGGCGTAGCAGCCAGGACGCACAGACAGCAGGAAGAGACACTGCAGCATGATAATGAATTACACCCAAATGTAAAATAGTGAGCTAACAGCCATCAGTTACAGATAAAAGAGCCGGTAACGTCAGAGCTTCTCAATACTACAGTCCCTCAAGCGGCTGGTTTACTACCGGCAAGATAAACAGGGCTGAAGCTGCACACATCTGCAGGTAAAAAGTGTATGCTGAAAGATCAATCTTGGATTTTACGAATCAATATTGTGTCATTCCAGTGGAGATCGATTTAATCAGATAAATCGAATATTTCAAGCCAGCCCTACTTTCAGCTGCTGTCCTTCTTTGCTGCTAACTTCTGCTAACTGCTTTTTAAGTGCTACGACAGAGGGTCGCACTCATAACACGTCGTCAAAACATCACACCCGTCCTGTCCTGCCGGCTGTCCTTTTACACAGACTTTGATTTGGCACTGTGACTACCTCTTATGCCAGCTTAAAGGTGAGACAACTCCGTCCCCTCATTCCACCATCGTATATTTTATACATAAGGGTGAGCTGGATTTTTTTTTTTAAAATTTAACCAGGAATAGTCCCATTCCTGAGCATATTTATGCAGTGTGGCATGGTACATTGTCCTGCTCTAGGGGTCACTGCCACTGGGCAGTGCCATTGCCTAGGGGGCGTTCTTGGTCTGCAACAGTATTTGAATGGGTGAAGCATGTCAGTTGGCATCCGCATAAATACCAGGACCAAAGGTTTCCCAGCAGAACATTGCATTGTAACCAGATGATCAATGTTATTCACTTCACCCGTCAGAGGTTTCAGTGTTGCAGCTGATCAGTGTATGTAGTTTGTCCCGTGCAGCTCTCCCTCCATACTGTGGCCTTTCCTTCTTGTTCCATTACTACCTGCAACATACAAACCATTTCTCTGATGTAAAACAGTCTCCTCTCGTTTTATAGAGGCATTGTTGAAGAACAATCATGGAGAGTGCTAACTGCATTCAATAGTGTTTCCTATGACAGTTTAACAATAAAAGCCCCCCCATGTGTCACCAGTTGAGACATTATATTGTGAAGCAGCAGCAGTAGAACATCATCAGTTTGTAAACAGCTCTAATATGGCTGTAGGAGAGTGAACAGTAAACAGTGAGACTGATGTCAGTGAGATTAAATATCAGTTTCCTTTGAATCCCTCGTGTGTTTAAAGGAAAATTTAAGTCACCAAAAAAAACAACCAAAAAAAGAGGTGAAAGTTAAGAGATGCCAAAATGTGAAAATGTAAAGATTGTTAAAAAAGTATTGTTAAATCAGGTGCTCTTAAAGACATATACAGTTGATCAATAAAAGAGCTGGCTGAAGCCAAAAAGGTAGTCTGAGGCACATAAGAAAAAGCATGTTGGCCGATGTTGATTTTCATGCACTACATCCTGCCAATATCATCCCAATATCCATATCGAGGTATTTGGTCAAAAATATTTTGAAATTTGATTTTCTCCATATTGCCCAGACCTAATTAAAACGTTTTGTTGCTAACTCCTAGTTTTGTAATTAATGGATGTCTATATACTCAGGATGTAGATTTAAATTTATTCAGGAGCTTTTTTATTGCCAAAACACAAAATAAATTAGTTTATTCCTCTTTCTAGTCTATATTCCTACTCTGGGGAACGTCTCCTGTTTTCCTCCAAGTTGTTTCTCCCTGTCTGGGGGAGCAGTGTTCAAAGCACTCCGGGAAATAAGTGAGAGGGAGAATGAGAAAGGAAGAAAGGAAGGGAAGCTGGTGAAAGAGAGACTGCGCCTCGCCATGGGGGAATAGACAAATAGAAGAGATCCGCTGGCTGCTTTGAAGCCCTGCAGTCTGTCTCTGCTCTCTCTATCTCTTTGACATTCATGGGGAACAGTTGAGAGTGAAGGAGCATGGGGGATTCCACTGCCAGCCAACCAACACTGAGCCTAATTAAATAGTTGCCTAAAGACAGAACCCCCTCCCCATCCCCCACCCCTCCGACTGGGAACAGGTGGGCTCAGGCAGACACTGCTGTTTGATGTGTGTGTGTGTGTGTGTGTGTGTGTGTGTGTGTGTGTGTGTGTGTGTGTGTGCTTGTGTGTGCTTGTGTGTGTGTGTGTGTGTGTATGTATGTGTGTGTGTGTGTGTGTGTGTGTGTGTGTGTGCGCGCGCGTTTGTAAGCCAGGGCCTATGTAACACCCTCCTAGGTGCATGCAGGTGTAAAGGAGCGGTAGAGGGCAGCGGAATATGCACACATGTCATTACAGTTTCTTCTTCTGTCATTTAGGGGTGGCACTGTTTAGATCTGCCACAGCATACCCCATCATTATATTAATTTCATTCATGTAGAAGGTGTTAATGACAGATTAGCAAACAATGAGTGGGTTTTACCTGCAGTTAGTGAGTTATAATTGGCTGCATTAAAATGTAACCAAACACACAAACTGTCCCAAGATTGGTAGTATGACTGTAAGTAGGCCAAGCATGCAGACAAATGGAGCATATTTGTGTCTGTCAGGGCTCCCACTGCATAACACTGCTTTTCCATTCACCTCCTTTAATGCACAAGAACCTGAGTGGAAACGCTGCAAATTCAAGACAAAAAAAAAAGAAAAAGAAATATTGAAAAAAAATTACTGCTTGGCTGAGATGGAAAAGTTGGTGTATGGATAAGAGTAATATGCAAAATAGTAGCAAATAAATCATGATGTATATTTAACTTAAGTGTCCACTGAGGAGACTTTAAGTAGCAGCAGACAAAAACATCAGGTACAGAATGTGTGGAGTGAAGAGCAACACAGTAACACATAAATCTGTCAGAAACATTTTCATTATGTTTTGAGCAGTGACTGTAAACAAAGATGGACAACACTACAACTCCCCAAAAGTGAAGCCAAAAGATCTAGAATGTGGCCTGTGTTCATTTTTCTGATGAGTTTGGTTATAACTAATTTGTCATGATTGACACCTATGTGTGCCAATCGATATGCTTGTTATCAGTGGCGCTACTCAGGATAGGTCGGACGGATGTTTGGATTGGAACTCGATACCAGTAGAGATTGCCACTGCACAGACTCTGGCTCCAAATTATGTCACCAGAGCAAGATGGCAGTGGCTGCATCCAGGATATTTTGGCTTTATTTTTGTACAGTGGGAGGAAGTGGAGACACATCGTCCATCTCTATTTACAGTCTATGGTTTTGAGCTACATTCGGACTGAAACCTTGCTATAGGCTTTATGCACAAGTCTGACAGTTTGCACTGCAACTAAAACACAAAGGTCAGGGGCCTCATTTATAAAACAGTGTGTCGGATCCATACTTGTCGGTGAAGATTCTCAGTCATCCAGGTCATGGTAATCCTAAGTGCTATGTCGTAGGCAACTTGTCTTACTTGCGTTTCTTGAAGACGTTTCACCTCTTATCCAAGAGTTGCAGGCTTTAAACCGGGTGGGAACCCTTGCAGAGTCGTAGGTGTCACATGTGAGTTCTTAGTTTCAGAGTCGTTAAGGTCACAGTGTGAGTCATTGACCCACCTGGACACCAGGGGAGGGATCCCAAGACTGCATTGTAGGTGGGGGATAAGTAGTGTTGTAAGCCACCCCCTCTGTTTAACGATGGTCGTTCCAGCTTGACGTAGATGGCTTCTTTTACTCCTCTTTCAAACCTTCTTTCCTCCCTGGCCAAGATGTGCACATGTATAAATCTGTGCATTCCTGGCTGCACTGAACTGCATACACTGCATTACTCTGCTTATGTCTGGGTATTTTGTTTCTGTCTCAGTGTGTTGCTGGGTTTAAAGTGCACAGGGATGTGGTGTTTGTTGAAAATCCTGAGTTTCTCAGACACTCCTGCAACATAAGGAATGACAATGTTGTTACGTTTTTGTGTCTCTTCCTCTCTGTCTGCTCTGGGTCTTTTCGAGGTTTTTGCAAAGGCCCAACTGGGATAGCCACAGATTTGAAGTGCTTTCCTGATGTGTTTCTGTTCCTTCACCTTCCCCTCTGTTCTAGTGGGCACATTTTCAGCCCGACGATTCAGTGTCCTGATAACTCCCAGCTTGTGCTCCAGTGGGTGGTGAGAGTCAAACAGCAGGTATTGGTGCGTGTGTGCAGGTTTTCTGTACACCTCTATGTTTAGGTTCCTGTCCTCTTCAATGGGCACTGCACAGTCTAAGAAGGGTAGACTGTCTCCTCTGACATCCTCCCGTGTGAATTTAATGTTGGGGTCCACTGCGTTAATGTGTTCCATGAAGGTTTCCACTTCCTCAGTTTTGATTTTGACCCAGGTGTCATCCACATACCTGAACCAGTGGCTAGGAGCAGTTCCTGGAAAGGTGGTCAGCGCTCTCTTCTCCACATCTTCCATTTAACGATTGGCCACTATAGGGGACACTGTCGGATCCATACTAAAAAATTACGTGCAGGGGCGTGGGTAGCTTCGTGGATAGTGCCGGCGCCCCATGTACAGAGGCAATGCCTCGCTGCAGCGGTCATGGGTTCGACTTTGACTTGCAACTTGTTGCTCCATGTTGTCCCCCCACTCACCTCTCTCTCTCTCTCCCTCTCTCTCTCTCTTTCTCTTTCTCTTTCTCTTTCTCTTTCTTTCTCTCTCTCTCTCTCTCTCTCTCTCTCTCTCTCTCTCTCTCTCTCTCTCTCTCTCTCACTCTCTCTCTCTCTCTCTCTCTCTCCCTATTTCACACTGTCCATTAAAGGCAAAAAGCCCCAAAAAATTATCTTTAAAAAAAAAAAAAAGAGTATGTGCACACAAAGTCTAAAATGGTGTGTGCCAACAAGGATTCTGATTTATATAATCATGCGCACACTCACCTGCAGTCAGTGTTACATTTATAAATCACAGTCCCCTGTAAATGTGTGCACAGCCTTATATCCTGCCATCTACACACCCACAAGTGGTAAACGCAAAGCAACATCACACAGAAGTGCCACTACATTATTCATATGCTTCTAACTGTTTATGTTTATATCTTTATTTAGATATTACAGCAATCAGACTTACAATCAGTTATATCTTGAAATAGTATGAAGTGAAATTAAAAGTATAAGAGCCATTCTCCTGCAAGTCTGTTTTTATAGATGACAGCTTTTGCATAGCAAATGCCGTATGCCTCTTTCAGGCCATATTTTGTGCATATGCAGAAGTTATAAATAAGGCTTTACAAAACGTAAAATAAAACTAACTCTTACTTACATAGCTCAAATCACAGATTTATTTCAGAGGGCCTTTGAAACTGAACACTGTAAACCCTTTATGCCTAGATCCTCAATTGAGAAAAGGAATAATTTCACCCTCGCCCTCCCTGTACCCCCATGGGCTGTTTGCATGTGAGCTTGTGCAGGACAACGACTTCAGACAGGGAAAGTAACAACAGAGTAGGCAGAAGAAAGGAGAGATTGTTCATGGAGTGATATGCATCTTCATATTCAACATTTTCCATCCATTGTTTTATGTTAGATAAAATATGAGAGCCATGCTTGCAGTACAGAGTCAGAGGTCAGGGAGAAATCTGATTACTGAGCTGCTGCATGTATATGCAGATGTACAGTAACCGGGTTACATGTAAACAGGTTCTCCGATTACCTTAGTAACCCACCTACTTATGGTCATGTAAACACACTGAATGACAGAGGATGAATCCCTCTGCCAGGACGTCACTATGCACAGTAGCTCTTGTTTGTCAAGAGTAGACACGAGCCACAGCAGAAGAAGTACAATAGTAAGTGAATGTCAACCCTGTATAATATCAAGTAAGCTAATTTTGAGTTTCAGGCTAAGTGTGAGAATACATTTTTTATACATATATATAATCGTGTCATTTTTTGTAATACTGGTGCAGCAATGTGCCTTAAATCAGACTAGGATGATATCGTAAACTTAAATGTAGAACTGTCCCGCTGTGAAGACTTTGCCTTTAACAGGTCACCAAAATGAAAGGAAGAGGACAAATATTTGCTGTGTTATCTTCATCTAGCACAATTTCAGAATAGCTCTGATTCTTGAAATAAGCAAATCAGTCTAGTTTTCTTTAAAAGGTGGATATTAGTATGACAGCCTTTGACTTCTCAGACTTGTTTCTTCTTAGCTCTACCTGAAAATTAGATTACTATTTACAACTTAAAATTAGTTTACTAATCTACTACAACTTCTTGAAAAGATGATTTGTCTCTGATAAGAAAAAGTAACATTAAATCAACCTCAATCAAGAAAAGTCACCCTGAAATTGTTGAGTGGAAGCTTGCGGAAAAGAAAGGGTATTTTTGTGTCCAGGTCAGGAGGAGTGTGGGAATTGGACATAAAGTTTATAAAAGTGTTCTGAAGAAGATTAGAGTGAAATGGCCCAGATCAGTATTTCTCAAGCTACTCTTCAAGGCTGCTGGGTTTTCCTTTCATCCCGCTGCGCTACTGCCACAGATCTTTTCCCTGCCCTCAGTCAGCTTTAAACCAGTCACTGGTCTTCATGGTCAGAAGTTTAGCTCTCTCTGTAACTGGGTCATTCGTGATCTCCAAACCTGAAAATTGAAGCTGATGTTTCGAGTGACATGAACATTGCAAAAAATAAAAATTCCTGGGTTCCATGTTTGAAAAAGATTTTTTCATCTCCCCTGTAAATCCTCTCTGATGAGTAACATTTCTGTCATCAAGACCTCCCAGTCATGCCAGTCTTTGCTGAAGAGAGCAATTTGTCCCAATTTTGTGTTATGAATGGCCCTCCAGATTACCTGCAGTTAGTGAAAAAAATCTCTTAATGCCTCTTCAACAAGCTGCCAGTGTAACATTGATGGTTTAATTTGTGTTTCAAAACGTTAGCAGTCTGTCTGATAGACATCAGCCAAACCACATGCAAGTTTTGCTCATCATGTTTTATTTTGAAGGAGCCAATGTCAGCACAAACATTTTTTTTTACCCCCGAAACATTTATTTATTACCCTCCCACATATTTGCTTGTAGATCCACAAGTGAAAATTCTAACATTCAGTAGGAATGACCCGCATTACAGGATACCAAGAAAAATCTCAACCTATTTAAAAATAAGTCCAGCAAACAATATGCAAGTGTAAGCATATGTGGTGTACAATAAATAAATACCTTGTCACAAAGTCAGGAATTGTAAATGGTGGCTCAAAAAAGTTCCTCTGCCAAATACTAACCCACTTGTCCTAATGTACCTCTTGGTAGTGATTTGCTGTTACTTTGGCACTTGACCACTCTGAAAAAAACAGTGAATCCATCAGCTGTGACCTGTTAATGCTCTTACAGGTGTAAACTAACCAAATTATGTTGGTTGATTAATTAATCAATTAATCCCTCCTTCTAATGTTATTGTATGTGTGTGATAGATCCAGGATCTGGCTATCCGCTGCATCCAGAAGAACATAAAGAAAAATCGTGGTGTTAAAGGTTGGCCATGGTGGAAGCTCTTCACCACCGTCAGACCTCTGATAGAGGTGCAGCTCACTGAGGAACAGATCCGCGGCAAGGACGTGAGCATATAGAAACACATGCACACTCACACACTCACATGCACACACGCGCACACAGACAAACATTCTGGTGGATATATGTTTATGGATTTATGGTGTAAATGATGCTGGGCTTTGACTTGTTAGAGGAAATAAAAGGCATATTTCTGGTGGAATGTAAGACTGGATTTTTAAAGGCTGATACAAACTCATAGGAGTCATCATATTTCATTTAATGTCTGTGGTAAGCCCTCTTTAAAGTTGGCCAAATCCATAACAAAATATCATTTAAAATTCTAAGTAGGATGGCATTTTTTTTGTCAGCATCTGTTTTATCTGATAATATAAAGTATTCAATATGTTTAATTTTGCAGTACAATGCTGTATCAATTTTTTTCCCCAACCCAAATATATTATATATCATATAAAAAAACCACAATATAAACCAAACACAAAAGTAAGGAAAATTGTGTTTGGTAGATTGTTTCTTTGTTGTAACTGTGCTTCTTGGCATCAGATCTTATACCATTAAAAAGCTTGTTTATTTCCCTTTTAAATGATGCCACATTTGTAAAGAACATGCATTTGAAAAATGCCCATGAAAAATTTGCCATATCTTCTCTGCCAATGCCAAACAGCTTTTTTTTGCTGTTGACTCTTGTTTGGTGGATTGGATGATTTAAGTCTGAAGAAACAAGACATATTGGCAATTTAACAATGTATTCATTTAACAAACAGGAACCTCAGTAGCGTGTGGAAGAACCATACACAGCCACAACAGCCTGGCTCCTCCTCCTCCTCATGCTGGTCACCAGCCTGGTCACACACTACTGTAGGATGGCATCCCATTCTTCAACCAGCATTTGTCGCAAGTCAGCCAACGTGGTGATGTTGGTCACTCTGGCACGAACAGCACGCCCAAGCTGATCCCACAAGTGTTAAATGGGGTTGAGGTCAGGGCTGTTGGCTGGCCATTCCATCCTCTCCACTCCCAAATTCTGGAGGTAGCCTCTGATAAACCCCGCTCTGTGGGGGCAAGCGTTGTCATCTTGGAGGATAGAGTTAGGTCTCAGACTGTGGAGATATGGGATTGCCACTTGTTGCAGAATTACATCTCGATATCTCTCTGCATTGAGATTGCCTCCAATGATGACAAGCCTCGTTTTTCCAGTGAGGTAGATGCCGCCCCACACCATCACACTGCCTCCATCAAAAGATGTTACTCTGTTGGTGCAGCAATCAGCAGAGCGGTTGCAGCGTCTTCTCCACACTTTGACCCTACGATCCAACTGCCATAGGCAGAATCTGGATTCATTGCTGAACATAATGTTCCTCCACATGTTCAGGTTCCAGTGCATGTGTTGCCGCCACCAACGCAAATGGGCCTGGCGGTGAAAGGCAGTCATGGCAGGCCTCCTGGCAGCCCTATGAGACCGGAGGTTGGCTGCATGCAGTCTGCTCCGGATTGTCTGAGCAGAGAGCCGTCGGGTATTTCGTCCTGCAGACCTTGACTGCATATCTGTTGAAGACTGCTTACGGTTCCTAAGTGCTGACAGGATGAGGAAATGGACTTCTTGGGACGCCGACTTCGCAGCCTGTCTCTTACATACCTCATTTTATGGAACTTGGCATTCAGTTTGCAGATGGTACTAGGGCTCACTCCAAATAATGCTGCAACTTGGTTCTGCGGAACACCAGCTTGAAGTTGCCCTATCGCACAGGCCTTATCCAGGTCAGTCAAACGTGGCATGCCGATTCTTGGAGAGGACACCACCTGACCACTGTAGCAGGGCCCATGCTCACAGGTGCTGACGATCAGGTGCCTGATTGGCACCTGAGGGTACCAGAAGCTCAAAACAAGTGTCAATAGCAACAGCAAAAAAAGCTATTTGGCATTTGCAGAGAAGATTTGGGCGCAAACCTACATACTCAGCTCTGCTGCTCATCCCACAAATGCATGTTCGTTACAAATGTGACACCATTTGAAAGGGAAATAAACAGGCTTTCCAATGATCAATGATTTCCAAAGATTTATTACCAAGAAGCATTGTTACAACAAAGAAATAATCTACCAAACACAAATTTCCTTACTTTTTGTGCTTAGTTTATATACATGATATATGAAACTGTGTCAAGTACAACCCTACAATTACACAAAAGATGAACAAAGTTATGAGTATTATAAGTTCATATGCTGATTAATTTACTCCATCTGCTGTATCTTTACAAGCATGTCTGTCTGTCTGTCATTAACACTGTCTGTATTTCCCTGTCAGGAAGAGATCCAGCAGCTGAAGCAGAAGCTGGAGAAGGTGGAGAAAGAAAGGAACGAGCTGAGACTCAACAGCGACCGCCTTGAGAGCCGGGTAAAAACAACGACACAGGCAGACACGTGTAGAGACGAGGGTTAAGGTCATGTCTGAGAATCATCTCAGAATGCTGAGAAAAAATATAAAGAATTATGTATCTTTTCTCACAAAAGTTAGACACATGACAGCTTTGCATACTGTCTTAACCATGGTTGGAGACATTATTGCCAAAGCATACGGTACAAGATTAATATTGTTAGTATAAAAATTCATAATGTAAGAAGACAACAAAGGCTAGACACATTGCACTACGTACAGCATGCTATACAGTGTACACTATATAACAACCGTACTACAAAAATAAACTGTAGCAACTGCAACTGTAACAAACCTGAACAAGATTAATATATATACATATATATACATATATGTATATGACCATGAAAAATAGAGTTAAAAAAGCAGCTTGTTGCTATCTCAAATCTTGTTTTTGCTGACCTAACGTAGTTAAACTTTCACCTTGCTGCAGTGTACAAGCAGGTGTGCCTGTACACAGTGATATTGTTGGATGTGTTTACAGGTCAAATAGTGTGAAAGTGCAACCCACTTTCAACCAGAGGGGGGAGTTAAGCACTGGTTTTCAACCTGGGTGCTTCTCATTTGTCTTAAATGTCCAGTGTGTAGGATTTAGTGGCATCTAGCAGTGAGGCTGCACAACTGAAACTTCTCCTATGTGCCAAGTATGTAGGAGAACTACAGTAGCCAACACAGATGGTGTTTGGTTTTTCTGTTCTGGGCTACTGTAGAAACAACATGGTGGGCTCGATGGAAGAAGACCTGCTCTGTATGTTGGCATAAACAGCTCATTCTAAGGTAACAAAAACACAGTTATTCTTAGTTTCAGGTGATTTTTACACTAATAAAAACATGGTTTCTAATATTATATTACATTTGTACCAGTATGTCCCTGTAAATCCTACATACTTCATACGTACATCACTTGTGTCTTTTCCTTGAGTACCTCCAAAGTGAGATGCGAGTGGGAAACACACTTTTAGAGAAAGTGTCATTTAAAACAGACAACTGTGCTACATTTTAAGACTTAAATGAAATGTATGGTTGAATATCATCTGCATAGCAGGGATAGGAGATACATTTAAAGAGTTTTATCTGTCCAAGGGGAAGCATTTACAAGGCAAACAGATGTGGGCCAATGACGGAACCATGGGGAACACCACATAACAGATTTTCAGATGCTGTATTCTTGAAGAGTTGTATTACACAGAGAAGGTGATTTGCTGTCCCAAGCGTAGGTAGGTGCATGTTGCTACAACATCATCTGATGAATGATAAAAGTTGTTTTAACAGTTAAAATCTAAACATGGTGATGATGTCACACCTTAAAGTTGAATTTGTTGTTTGTCCCACTTTAAAACTGTAGTGATCAGAGCCGTCCAGTCAGCTGCAGCATCCAATCACTGACACATTTCCACTACAGGGGACTCTCAGTTCAATAATAGACTTATGTAAAAATAATTTCTGCGAAGGATGGTCTCCTGTATCATTGCTCAAGCCTTGAGGCATAATAGTGGACAAGATTAATTTCCTGGTCATCCAGGAAGCGAGGAAACATGTAAGAAGGCAAAGACAAGCACCCCCAGTGTTCAGTTACTATGAAAATGGAATGTAATTCTAATGGGGAAAGCCACAGAGGAAAACTAATATGCCATGTGATATCCTCTACATATCCGTCCATGGAAACATAGGTGTCTTTCCCCAAATAAACATTCAACTAAGTTTTGGTTGAAGAGTGTGTTGATTTTGCAAAAGAACATAGTTCTTATGTGTTTTCTGTCATTTTCTGTCAATTTGTGACATAATAAACCACCCAAACTGAACATATATACAGTATAAACATGCTTGACACTTACTCTATGTGTGTGTGACTGTGTGTATGTATGTTTTTGTTTTGCATCAGATCACAGAGCTGTCGTCAGAGCTGGCTGATGAGCGGAACACTGGGGAGTCAGCCTCCCAGCTGCTGGAGACTGAGACTTCTGAGAGACTTCGCCTTGAGAAGGACATCAAGGACTTGCAGGTAGAGAGAGGGAGAGGGACACACAGACTCAGAAGATAACAGGGGAACTGTTGTTAAGTGACACAGTCATGTAATAAGAGAGTCTTGTTGTCTTCACATACTGCACCATTAAATGGCTGCAGTCAACTCTTAAATTTAGCTTTGATTAAAACTGTCGCACACCAGGGAACTAATGTGTCACTGTGTCCATTACAGCACTGACCCATTCCATCACTTGATGCTCTTTTCCGAGCAGAGTTCTATTAAGGCAAATGAAAATGGAGCTACTTTATTGTGATGGCAAATAGAGATGGATAACAGTTTATTGCCCAATTAGCCCTTTAGCAATAAGGTAATAAAGTTTTCTACAACACAGCCACATTCTCCAACTTCACCATGAAGTTTAATGTTAAGGCACAATGTAAAATATGGTTAAATGTCTGCTCATTTGTATATAAATTTAACATTAGTACATCAGCTTGAATTATTAAAGAGCGGAACTGTTAGCCAGCACTGCCTTTGCTTTTGTGGGATTTTTTAGTACAGTATATTGTAAGGTTTCTAAAGGAGTACTGATGTTGTTGTTGGAACAAAAAGTCAACCAGATGGCGTTGGTAGAGGGAGACAAAGTGAAAATGGAATGAAGTGGAATGATTTAAGAGGTGCTGGATTGGGGCGTTGGTAGCGTAGTAGATATTGCCGGCGCCCCATATACAAAGGTGAATCATCACTGCTGCAGCGGTCACAGGTTCAACTCCGGCTTGCAACTCTTTCTGCATGTCATCCCCCCACTCTCTCTCTCTATCCTTGTTTCACCCTGTCTCTGTCCATTAAAGGCAAAAAGCCGTGAAAAATATGTGTATATATATATATATTTTTTTTTTTTAAAAAGAGAGATTTATACAACATTGTCATATGCCTATTAGTAACATTATGTCTATGTATGTAATTTTTAAAGGTCCAGTGTGTAAGATTTAGGGTGATTTAGTGGCATCTAGCCACGAGAATTGCAGATTGCAACCAGTTGAAACTTCTCCCGATTTGAATTCCTTCAGTGTTCATTGTTCAGGAGGTTTTTACTGGGAGCTGAATTAGCTGCAGGGGTTTGTTCTCTGCACAACAAATGGACCTGATGATTTATACCGCTAAAAACACTGAGTAAAGCAATTTCACGTTAAAAAAACAATTTAGGCTTCCCACTACAATGGCTGACATGAAAATGGGAAGGCACAAATAAGTCTGTCTAGAGCCAGTGTTTGGTATATCTGTTCTGGGCTACTGCAGGAATATGGCGGTGCAACATGGCAATCTAACAAGTACCTGCTCCCGATGTAGATAGAAATGGGTCATTCTAAGGTAACAAAAACACAGTTCTCATTTTCAGGCGATTGTACACAAAAGAAAACATGTTGTTTTTTTCTTTTCTTTTTTTAAAATTATTATTTTTTTGGCCTTTTATGCCGTTAATAGACAGGACAGTGTGAAATGGGGAGAGAGAGGGGATTACATGCAGCAAAGAGCCGCAGGCTGGGATTGAATCTGCGGCTGCTGCAGCAAGGACGTTGCTTTTGTACATGGGGCGCCTGCTCTATCCACTTAGCCACCAACGCCCCAAGAAATATCTGCAAATATATTCCCTGCATACTGGACCTTTTAATAGCGTTGTGTGTAAATGAATCACTTCATTTGATCTCACACAGGAACCAACGTTCTTCTGTCACTTGTTAATTCATTGCTGTTTGTCCATACTGATAAACATTAACCAGTGTAATCCCATGTAGCAGATCAAATGATCCCCTTCAGGTGTGTGCTGCTGTGAGACAGCAGGAGAGCACAGCCTGTTGAGCTGTAAAACCTCTCTGTCTCAATATGGTTTTTTTTTACCTATAACACAACAAAATTCCAGTTTCCAGCCTTTAATTTATTCAATATTGGAGAGCTCAAGCACAGAACATTCTCTTCTTCCCTGAGTCTTTCATTGTAGGAAGGAACAAATACACTTTTTCAAAGATTACTACAAATGTTATGCTTATGATACGGGCCAGGGCTTTTTTTCCACATGAGCAGTAGATTTTCCGACACATATATTTTTCACAAAGTAGTTTGCAATCTTTGCAGATTTCTCTTTCTTTGTTTCCCTGAAAAAAATGTTTTTACAGGATGTTGCTGGAGTATTATTATAAGGTCGCATTAACAACACAGTAAATAATGACATTTGTACTTTTTTTTGCCAGATTAGGCACATAAAGTCACATAATAATTCTGAGACACCCTTGAACTTGTGGGGCATTTTGTACCATATTTACATCTTATAAACACTTTCTGAAATTGTGTTGACATTCGTTCATATCCACGTCAGACCTCTAAAATGCATTTTTTTATATGCCATTTTATTGTGAGGCACAGTGCTCACATTGGCCTCATGTGAGAACAGTTTTGTACACTCTTGTTAAAAAACAAAAACAAAAAACATCTCTAAAAACTATTTGTGAACTCCTTATTTCAGCCTTTACATGCCACCTGTTCATGAGCAGTGGTGCATTTGTGAGATTTGATCATTTGCATCAACAGCCCAAAATTGCCTTATAAGCCTATCTGCTCTGTTCTGTTTGTAAGCAAGTTTTCATTCATTCACAGAATGTTTAACCAAAGAGTAAAAAGAAGAATTTCAGACTACTGAGCTTCAAGTCCTGCTGTTAAAAACCAGTAGAAGAATATATGTCAAATTCAGCACCATGAGTATTGATACTAGAGATCTCAAAACAGTCAGAAAATGAATACAACTAGCTGGAGCAGCACTGGACTGAAATGAAGAGGAAATGGTTTGAGGTTAGATGTTTAAAAGTGTCCTTCTTAATTTTTAACTGTCCTTCCCTATATGAGGGGAAATGTCAATGGGACATGAGAATCATGGAGATATTAATCGAGAGAATACTGTGGCCTACAGTGGGTGATGTTACATTGTTGGGTGCAATAGAAGATGGTCCTGGACAAAGACTTGCTAAAAGACCCTGAGGCAGCTGTCAGAGTGACAACAACTACACGTTTAAGTTGCAGAAACAGATGCCAATAAAAATACAAAACAAACACAAAAAGTAAACAAACAACCCCTCGATGATATGGTGGTTTTTGCATAAAATTTTACTTAATTTTTGTATCATATTTAAACAACAAATTCATGCAGATTTAAGAATAGCATTTCTCAAGTCAAACAAAATGTTTTTTGCTTTTGAATGCAGAGTATCTGTACAGGACTGCAATGACAGATCTGGACCTTGCGTGAATTTGAAATGTTTCTGAATCACTTTAACATGCCTCTTAAGAACAAATCTGTCTGTGCAAGTAGTTTTTGCATGAGCTCCAGTGACTCCCTTTTAATCTCAGCCCACCTGTACAGTTGATAAAGGATAGGCTCTGCATATGTTGTATTAATTCTACAGGATATCACTGTAATACTTGCAAATCCATTGTGCATTGTAAGTCATTTTTCCTTCTCTCCATACTGGCTGTAAAGTGATTCAGTTCATAGAGCTATAGCTACATTGACAGTAGTGGTCCTCATACAGTGCAAAACATTCTTTTAGTGAAGTTCAGTTGAAGTTAATATGAAGCTAATATTGAACCCTTTCTTCAAAAAAGGTTCTTCAGAAGCAAATGGTTCTGGGTAGAGCCTCTCCCCTTCAGGAAGAAGCCTTTTGGAACACTTATTTCTTCGAGTGTGTAAAGTGTTGAGAATGTTGTCTGGGACAAAATACCTGCAATAAAATTACACACAATTAAAAAAAATACAAAACCTCGATTTGTCTATCTCCAACCTCAATTTGTAGCCTTGTATTAGCTTCAGCTGAACTTTGGAACATACTTTATCAGAGTACCGTTGGGTTCGCTCCCCATATTTTACTGTGCAATCACAGGCACTTTGAAGGGATCACTTCAGAGCCATGTTGGAGAGGAGGAATGATTACAGTAACCATTAGCACTTTCAACAAACTATCTGGCATGCAACTGTAGTATTAAGATAGACTTAAAAGAAATCTTAGCATAAGTTTGAACCTTAATATCATTCAAAACATATTCTGCCAAAACAGCGGATCAGCCAGTGCTGCACTGACACCTGCAGCAGTGTCAATCTGACAGCGTCATTCTGACATGGACACAAGCTGTCTATAAGCCGCTCCCTGTTTTTCAGCTATCCACCAGGTTTCTCTTCTCTTGCTCCCTCACACACACATGCACGCACGCACGCACACACACACACACACACACACACACACACACACACACACACACACACACACACACACACGCACACACGCACACACACACAGAGCCAGAGCCAGAGCCAGAGCCAGGACTGTAATTGTGAAATCATATTGTCAGACCATTTCTCCAGCACTGCCCTCCCCCAGCTTCTTCCATCCATTTAGTTCACAATTTGACATTTTTGACATGATTTCTTTCTCTATTTTTATTGGGGGATGTTGGGATAGATTTTTTCCCGTGACTGCTCAGATAGCCATAGGGAGGGGCTGCCTCCAAATGAGAAATAGAAATGTGGGATGGATTTATTTTCTTCCTGTGAGTGAGGAAGAGGCACAAGGGGGCAATGTGGGAATTCACACAGAGGGAAAGGTTCATTGCATGTTGGGAATGTTTGCAGTGGAATGGACCAGTGCCATTTTGGATTAATCCATACAGTAAAGTATTGTGGTGGATCCTCAGGAAAATAAGAGTTGAGAGAAACATCTAATGTAATAAATGACACAACTACCGAAGTTGAAGAGACATATAAACCGATCGGCCAAAATATTAAAACCACTGTCAAGTGATAACATTGATAATCTTGTAACAGTTGAATGTTCTGCTGAGAAACCTTATGTCCTGGTATTCATGTGGATGCCACCTGACATGCTTCACCAACCCAAACACCTCATGGCAAGGGCACTCCTTGATGGCAGTGTCCCCCCAGCAGGACAATACACTATGCTACACCATAAACATTGTTCAGGAATGATCCGAGGAACTGGACAAAGAGCTAAATATGTAGATCTAGCCTCAAAATTCTCCATATCCCAATCTGATGGAGTATGTGGAACATGCCAGTACCCCAGAGGTACACACTGAAGGTCACAAGTAGCATCAGCACATCATGACAGGACTTAGTGTGATCTTAGTTTTTTAACAACTACCAAAACTTCCCTCCATGGGCCCCTGAGAATGTGGTCCTCTCTGTCTTTGTGTTATGCTTCTGTTTGGGCTCCAACACACGAAAACCTGTAGAATTTCCAGGTTAATCCATGGAGACAGATGTGTTCATATTGTTATAGAAACATTTTTTTTTTGTTTGTTTGTTTTTTTTGTGATCCACCAGGCCAAGTTTGACAACATGAAAAAGCAGATGGAGTCTATGGAGATGGAGGTGATGGAGGCTCGACTCATCAGGGCATCTGAACTCAATGGAGAGATGGAAGATGACGACACAGGTTAGACACACAGACAGCATGTGAACAGAATGACAGATACAACCCACTACAGCAATGCTTACGAATCTGCCCAGACTTCTGATAGTCATGTTATGTTGCTTTAAAAATTCACTCATAAAAATGTTAACTGTCAGCCTTGTGGTAAAGCTGCTGGACACCCATGTAGGTGTTTGACTGATTAGATGTCTTCTCAAGACTGTGTGGGTGTGTACGGCTCAAGTCTGAGTGGCAGTTCTGTGAGCTTTATCACATCTGTTGAGGTGGGACAACTTAAGCCTGAGTAGCTGTGTTACATACGACCCTGTAAACAGTTGTTCAGACTGAAAATAGAGCCACATTGCCTGAGAATTATCTCATTAATGTCGCAACATTATCTGCCAGGAATGTTTGCTGGTATGTGGCATTTTGTTGTATTCCTGAGCTTATTTTGCTGGGGCCCTCTGCGTTTAGATCCCCATTGTGCCAACCCAGTGGTCTCATTGAAATGAATGAGGAGGCTGCTGATGTCAATCTTAACACAGCCTTTTGTACTAATTGTAATTGCAATTGTTATGGTTATATTATATATTCATACTAACAAACTGACACCATATAAATCACAGACCTCCTGGAGTTGTGCGTTCCCAGATCCGCCTCATATTCCGCCCTCTACACGCCCTAGTTCAACCATAAATGGTCATGCAAATCACCTCATGAATGCGATCTGCATATAAATGAGCTGGCATGTGAGTGTTCTCTCATTGTGTGATTCACGGCGACAGGTGTGAGAAACGAACCAAAAAAACGGAATTTCTTCGAGACTGAGCTAGAGACCCTTTAACGGAAGGTGGAGGACTGAAGAAAGATTTTATTTGGTGGCCAAAGCAGCAGGATCACTAATAAAAGAAAGCGGAAAAAAAGTGGCAACACATCAGCGCTGCTAATGCTGTCAGCTGTGTCTGTGGGACTGCACGGACAGTGACAGAGCCAAAAAAAAAAAAAAAAGTAGTCTGATCTAAAGGTACACCAACATGTAGTTATTGTGTTGCTTTTAAATTTGAAGATGTTTGACATTGATGTGCGACATAAAGAATCACATTTATTAAAGGTGGAGGCAAAAAGAAGTATGTGCCAGTGCCACCTTGCGCAATTACGCACGAGGGTCACCGCAGTATTTATATGTTTATGGCAATTAGTCTGATCAGACTCCCAGCTTGAATTACAGCATGAACCAGTGGTATCCCTGTCCCAAAATACAACGTGTAATTTGAAATACAATTCAAAGATGAAAGTGTAATAGGCGAACATGTTTCTTTTTTTTTTTTTTTTTTTTTTTTAACTCTTTATTTAGCTTTTTCAAGCTGACATTTAAAGAAGGCAATGTAAACAGACAGACAAACCAGTGCCATCAACAACCCAAAACAAATAAAAAGATAGGGAACAATCAACCCACGGGGCAAAGTTTCTCATAGATTTGAGTGAGCACTGTCCATATCTTTAAATATTGTCCATTTCCTCCAGTTTCGTTCTAAGTCACCAGCTTTGACTCGCAGATGAAAAGTCATTTGCTCCATTGTATAAATTTCTTCCATGACATTTATCCACTGACTTGTTGTTGGAGCGTCACACTTCAGCCAGTTCCTGGTGATGGTTTTCCTGTTGGCCATAATCATTATTTTGAAAAGGTACGTGTCTTCTTTCATTATTAATCCGTCTGGGATCAGTCCAAGGTACAAGATCCGTGGATCCCTGGCAACCTTATAATTTAGGATGTCCTCAATAAGTCCGATAAGATCGTCCCAGTAAGGCTGTAACTTGACACATGACCAGAAAATATGGCAGTAATTGGCATTAATGTGTCCACACTGTCTCCAGCATTGTTGTTGCATTCCAGTCTGTTTACTTTTAATTAATGGTGTAATGAAAAAACGCATCAAGTTTTTCCAACCAAATTCTTTCCAACGTCTGGAGCTTGTAGAGCTGTGTTGTATTTTGCATAGTAAATGCCAGTCACTTTCTGAAAGTTCAATCTGCAGTTCTTCTTCCCATTTATGTTTTATATAAAAAGAGTTATTACCATTACATTTCTGTAGGCATGCATACATTTTAGAAACAATCCTGGAAGGCATGTCTTTATAGGCCTCCAACAGCGTTCTCACCAACAAATTGCATTCTATTGATAGGCCTGGTTTTACCTGTGTGTTGTAAAAGTGTCTTAATTGTAAGTAACGGAAGAAGTCCTTATTTTCTAGTTTAAATTCTTTTTTACATTTTTCAAATGTCTTAAAAGCCTTGTTCTCTGTCAGGGTCCATATAGCTGTAATACCTTTCTCTATCCATTTCGTAAACATTTTATCTGTTTGTCCTGGTCTGAAGAGAGATGTTTGTGATGGCCATAACAACAACCTACAATCTCCTTCTAGGTTGTATTTTCTAACTATAGCTGCCCATGTTTTTA
Source organism: Epinephelus awoara (assembly GCA_035609425.1). NCBI lineage: Eukaryota > Metazoa > Chordata > Actinopteri > Perciformes > Serranidae > Epinephelus > Epinephelus awoara. The sequence continues at coordinate 4,335,670 of CM069297.1, forward strand.
ATGTTTCAGTTAAGATCACATTGTCATGTTCCTGATGTCTATAATGCTTGTCTCCCAGTCTGGCCTGAGGAAGGCAGCTGCTCTGGATGACTTCTATGTTCTTCCATTTTGCACAATATTCCGGAGAGCACCAACATACTATATATTTCAACTGAGCAGAGTAAAAATATTCTCTTAGATTTGGTAGTGCGAGGCCTCCCCGAACTTTTTCCAATTGGAGTGTTTTGAATTTAACTCTAGGCCTTTTCCCTGCCCAAATGAACCTGGAGATCCACCTGTTCCATATAGTAAACTGAGAGGCTGAGACTGAGACAGGCAAAGAGAGGAATAGATAAAGCAGTCTTGGTAGTATATTCATTTTTATTACCTCTATTCTTGAGCTGAAATCTAGAGTCATTCTTGACCATTTCGATAAGTCTCTCTCTATGTTTTGGTCAATTTTACTATAATTTCTCTCATACAGCTTGCTTAAATCTTGTGTGATAAAAACCCCAAGATATTTTATAATTCCCAAGTCCCATTTTAGTTTGTAGCTCTGTCTAATGAAACTATTTGGTGTGTAATTCAGACAAAGTATCTGTGTTTTATTAATATTTACCTTATAACCGGATTTCTTACCAAAGTTGTCCAGAACAGACAGAAGTTTAGGAAGTGATGAATCTGGGTTTTTTATATATGTGATAATATCATCTGCAAATAAACCTATTTTGTGTTCTTCCTGTGCAATCATGATTCCTTCAAGTTCTCGATTTTGTCTGATTTCCTGAGCCAAAGGTTCAATAAACAGAGCGAAAAGAGATGGGCTCAGACAACATCCCTGCCGGGTGCCTCTATAGAGTCTAAAACTATCTGTTAGAGTGCCATTGATCTTAATTCTGGCAGTTGGCTTACTATAAAGGGCTTTGATGCACCTGATGAACTGACTGTTGAAACCCATCCTCTCCATAACTGAAAAAAGAAAGGTCCAGCTGACTCTATCGAAGGCTTTCTCAGCGTCAAAGCTAATTAAGGCTGCACTTGTTTTTTGCTTGTTAATTTTATTTATTAGATGTATTGTCCTTCGAATATTATCCTGGGTCTGTCGCCCTTTTATAAATCCTGTCTGGTCCTCATCTATTAGTTCTGGTAGTAAATGTTTCATTCTTTTAGACATTATAGAGGTAAATATTTTATAATCAACATTGAGGACTGAGATTGGACGGTACGATTCACAGTATTCTTTGTTTTTGCCCTCTTTTGGAATTACTGATATGACTGCTTCGTTCCAAGAGGGGGGGATTTTAGCATTTTTAACTGTCGAGTTAAAAGATTCTAATAGTAAGGGGGAGATTTCCTTCTTGAAGAGTTTGTACCACTCATTTGGAAATCCATCGCTCCCAGGACTTTTATTGGTCTTCAGTTTACTAATGGCTTTATCCAACTCTTCTCTTGTAATTGGAGAGGTTAGGGCCTCATTCTGATGACTGCCTATAGAGGGGAGATCCAGTTTCAGCAAGTAATTTTTGGTCTCTGTCACATCTATGTTCTCTTTTTGGGAGTACAGTGTTTTATAGTAATCTTTAAAAGTTTTTTTAATTATGTCTGGCTCGTATATTATTTTATTGCTAACTGGTTCTCTGATTTTGTTTATAGAGTGTTTAATTTTTTGTGATCTAAGGCGACTTGCCAGAATCCTCGTAGCTTTTGATCCCGATTCGTAGAATGTTTGTTTTGTGAATCGCAGTTTCTTTTCTGTCTCTTCAGACACCATGTTATCTATGTCTTTTCTTACGGATTTTATCCGTTCTGCTAATTCCTCACTATGGTCCACTTGTTGCTGTTTCTCTAATTCCCTTAGGCTTTCTTGTAAATGATCATATTTTAGCCTTTTCATTTTATGTATATATGATGCTCTTGAGATCAGATTACCTCTCATTACTGCTTTAACTGTATCCCAGACTATTGTTGGGTCAATGTCATTGTCTCTATTGCATTTTACACAGTCTTCTATTTCTCTCTTTATTTCTTTCACAGTTGTTGTCTTATTTAGAATTCCTACATTTAATCTCCATAAAGTATCTTTTTTTAAATCATCCAAGTTTATGATTAAGTATGTTGCATTATGATCCGATATGTCTGCTGTCCCTATAGAGCATTCTTTAACCCTGTGTCTGTCTGTGATATTTATCAAAAAATAATCAATTCTAGAGTGGACTCTATGAGTTGCTGAATAGTGTGTAAAATCTTTCTCTACTGGATGAAAATCCCTCCACACGTCCAACAGACCAGTTTCCTTGATTAGCATCTTAATGTTTTTAGATAAGTTGAATTTGCTTTTTCTTTTACTTGTTGTATCAATATTGTGATTTAAGACAATGTTCCAATCCCCTGCGCAGACCAAAATTCCCTCACTCAAAGAGGCTATTTTGTCAAAAACAAATTTTAGGAATTTTTTGTCACTCTCTGGTGGGATATATACATTAATTAACGTGACCAAAACACCGTCTATTCTCCCCTTAACAATCACATATCTGCCGTCTTTGTCAGTTTCTTCTTTGATTAGTTCAAAATTAATAGAGTTGGATATCAATGTAATTACGCCCCTTTTTCTACTATTCTTACATAAGCTATAAAAACAGTTCAGGTAACCCAGCTTTTTAAACTTTTCATGTTCCTTCGTGGACAAATGCGTTTCTTGTAGAAATGCTACATTTACTCTAGCCTTTCTTAATTTTGCTATGACTCTACTTCGCTTTATGGGATTCCCAAGGCCATTCACATTCAAAGATATTACACTTAAATTATGTGCCACACTCATTGACAAAATGAATAATACGATCAGCCCCTATCAACAAAGAAAAAACATTAGAAAAAACATTAGAACATCTAACAGGAACAGAAAACATTGAATACCTGGAACTCCAGAGGAGAGACAGAAATCTCTGCTCCCCCATGACCCCGTTGGAAGGCCGAGGGTAAAGCCTATCATAAAGAAAGGGCCCTATGAGGGTGGTTAGTGTTGACACAAATACCATCCTATGAGTCCAACGCTATCAGTTCCTGGAGCCGCTCCCAGCTCTAAGATGTCAATTCCGGAGGCAAGTTTCGTGTCAAACATGTTGCCGCTCCTTCATCAATTTTACTGATTATTCTGAAGTGCTCCTCTGAAACTCCCGGAGTTTTTCCTTGGCTCTCTCAGCTGCCGGTGGTCTGACCTCCCGCGTGCTCTGATTTCTGCGCTGCCATCCCAGGCGCTCTCTCAGCCGTGTGACAGCGGGGTCCTCCTTGTCGCTCATAGCAGGTACCTCCACAGGAAAACCCCGTCTCTGCAGCTCCAGTCCCGCATCGTGCGCGTTGCTGTATGTTCGGACTCCGCTGTCCCAGTGGATTCTCATGCTAGTGTAGGGGGTCTGGAAGCGTATACCCTTCTCCTTCAGGGATTTCTTTATGCCATTATATTCCCTGCGTTTCTGTACGACCTCTGCAGCATAATCATGATCAAAAAAGAGCAGGCGATTACCTACTTGAATCTTTTTTTTCTTCCAAGCTTCTCTTAGCACCATTTCTTTAATTGCAAATTCCTGGAAGTTAATAATGAGGGGTCTCGGGGGCGCGTCGGGTCCTGGTTTAGGAGCAAGGGAGCGGTGAGCCCGCTGGATTTTAAGATCCAAGTCTGCAGGTAATGGCAGTTCACGTTTGAGGAGATCCGAGATGAAGCGCATCACCGAGTTTCCCTCTTCGCCTTCTGAGACTCCGAAGACGCGGATATTATTCCTTCTCGATCTTGACTCCAAGTCAGTTAGCTTTTGCTGCAGAGTTTTCTGGTTATGAATAACTTTAGTCAGTGTTTCCGTCAGCTCCACTGTCAGATCTTCCACTTGTCCCACACGGGTCTCCGCCTCCCCAATTCGCTCACTCAGACCCCCCATTTCTTCGGTTAAATTATCGAGTTTACCGCTCATTTCCAGGTGGAGGGCACTGATATCCATTCTCAATTTGTCATTGTCCCCTTTAAGATCAGTTTTGAGCTCGTGTATCGCTTTCAGCAAGTCGCTCGGTGACACGCTCGTTCCTCCGTCCCCTGTTGCTCCACATATGGTGCTGCTAGCTTGCGATGCTACTTTGCCATCTCTTGCGGCGGAGCTATTCTTTTCTTGGCTTTTCGGCATTGTTTTTCTCATCTGTTGCCTCGCTATCTTCCCGTTAACACTTCCCTGTGTAAAGTTTCCCTTAGTTCTGGACTAACGAGTTTTAAAATATAAATTTCTTGAATTTTAGCTTAGGAGCGTCTCCGCACACGTCTTACTACTCCATCTGCCAACCGGAAGTTCCGAACATGTTTCTTCATGGCGGTTTTGTCATGAACAGCATGCAAACTCTGCACAGAAGGGCTCCCTCCTGGGATCGAACTAGGAACCCTCTTGCTGTGAGGTGACAGTGGTAACCACCACACCAGTGTGCTTAATTTACATGACATCACCTCATGGGGCACCATTCCAGAAAAGGGAAAAATGATAGCCAGCCAATGATATCAGTCTTATAAAGCTCAATAAACTATCAATTTGGAACTCTGATTGATAGTTTAATTAATAGAGAGAGAGAGAGAAAAGGTGTTTGTGTGATGAAACTGCTTAGCCTATAAAACAAAATGGCTTACAACAGAAAACTAGAAGAAAGCCAAATCACAGATGGCTTCAGACAGGGGAGGTTTTTCTGTCCATGTGGTCAGGACAAACACAAAGGACCAGGCACTTTGAGTTCCCTCTCTTTGGGTATAGTTATGTTGACAGACAATTTGTGAATGAGTATGTGTATGTGTATGAGATATGTGTTGCAAAGGGTCTTGGTTAGTACAGAGGATGTTTAGATGCATGCAAGACTATGTCTGTGAACAAGCATTAGCAAACTTTGATGAAGCCAACCAACCAATAAGCTAGCTGCAAACAATTGCAACAATAACTCGATAACAGCATTACATCACAACTGACAAAGTTAAACAGTCTGACATCGATGGGGGGGAAGGCAAAATATGACCTGAGTAAGGATATGCAAAAAACCAGAAACAAAACATATTCCAATAAATTTATTGATGAGTCTCAATGCTATGTCACAGGACCAATTAATTTAAAGAAATGAGACATTCAAATACCATTTTAATAATTTACAAATTTGATTACAAAGGCAGAAGTTACACTTTTTTTCAACTGTCCAGAGCAACATAACGCTGGAGGGCTCTGCATTAATGCTGCATTGGTCACAACTGTAGGTAGGATGACTAGGTCCCAATAAACCAAATGTGGGACAAGGAGTAGGTTTGTGAGGGACAATGTGGGACACCCGTCCCCAGCGCGAAGTTTAGTCATCAGAGACTAAATATATTCATCATAGACTATACGTAGTCTACTGTATATTAACACTGGACTGTTTTGTTTATTGAAGTATTTAGCAACACAGAGACTTGTGGTCAGTGGGATGTGAGGATTCTTATAACATCTGTACAGATGTGAAGCCATGACTGTATCTGACTGATCTTTAATGAAAGCTGTTGTCTTGTATTTTTTCCTGAAAATATGAACCTTATAGTCAAACACAGTTTATTCAGCCTGTGTAGTTGAGGGGTCAAACTGACATGATGCTGATGATTTACAGGAGAATTCATATCAAATGGAGGTTAAACCATGAACATAAACTACAGATCACCTGTAAAGCATTTTAATAAATTAATGTATCATAATTAGTAAAACAACTGGAGACTGAGAACAAACTGACATATGGGTCTGATCACATTTTTAATGAATTGACATCATTCCAGACAGGATGTAAGTGTGTCTGTGACTTCCTGTACGGACTGAAGGCTACTGGAAACTGTCCGACTTCACCGCAGCTTTTTTGGGATATGAGTTTTGCCCCCCCACCTTGTGAAAGTGGAGGGGCATTTGTCTTACTTGCCTATAGGGGTAGGCGCCAGTGTGTATGACAACACCTGTATCAGTATTCGCTGCTGGTGCACGTGAAAAAAGACAAGGGAAAGTCTGCCTCACAAAGGGAGACAATAAGAGACAACACAAACTTGGTGAAACATTTGAGCAAAGAATTCAAAGATCGACAGGTGCCGTGTTGACTAGTTCACTGCCCTGTTATGTCCATGAAAAGAATAGGCCTAGACTACAGAGTGATCCAAAAGCATATGAATATATTGGCTACATTACGTTGCCGCACTGAAACACAACATCCCCTCGCCAAAACAGAAATGAAGTGATGCACATATTCAGCCTGCCAGCGACTGGGAGCCTGGTAATGCACGGTTTAATGGGCAGTATGGAGGCATTATATCCAAGAATGAACCTAAAACAGCAATTTGTAAACACTGTTCGGCAGAAATTTCTAGAGGGGGTAGGCTATGTGTGGAAAGATCAACAGCACTACAAGCTGAATCTATCATCTAAAATCAAAACACACTGAAAGCACACAGATTATGAGAAAGACACCAGCTGCAGCAGTGAAAAGAAAATATAGTAGGCTAGGCTAAGTAAAAAGCACCTTTAGACTTAATGGTTTGATTTTTAGCCCTACTTAATATAAGGAAACCATTGCTTGCTTTGTGGCGTACAGAGAAGTAATAACGTGTTGAGCAGTCGGAGCTGTTCCGTGCTGAAATCTGACCTTGTTTAGGCCAGCCATAGTCAATGCAGGCTTTTTGTTTACATCGGAGATGATGCTGTGCCATCTAGTAGCCGTAAACCCTTTGGTTTATGCGACATCGAAAAAGTGGAAAAGTAAATTATACAAAAATAATGAATGAATTGAATGAATGAATGAAAAAGGTAAGGTGTTTAGTATTCAGCCTTCGGCCTAATGTTTCATTATTGTTTGGCTTCGGCCAAGAAATTTCATTTTGGTGCATCCCGACATAACGGTTAGCCCTGTTCGCACAGGACTAGTAGCCTATTACAGGGGGACCTCAGGTGATTTATAATAATTTTGGAGGTTGTCTGTCATCTTAATCCCAGCGAATCGGCCATGTCTTGCCCGCAATTACAACTATACTGTGAAATAGTGAAATAAAAGACAAGCAATTACGTTCAAAACGTACACTGACCCATTATGATTTATTGTTTAGCTGTGACTTTGCACCCATCTCGTTCTTGTGAACACAATATCTCAAGAACAGCTTGAGGGAACTTCTTTAGATTTGGCACAAACTTTCACTTGGACTGAAAAATAAACTGATTAGAATTTTGTGGTCAAAGGTCAAGGTCAGTTTGACCTTACAAAATATGTTTTTGGCCATAACTCAATAATTAATTTGCTAATCTTGGGTGTCAATCTTGAAACTGTGCTGATTGTATAGAACCCTAACCCTGTGCTGTCAGGGGCAAGACTTGTGTGAAGCATCCATGTTTTCACAGACATGGATGTAAACTGTAAGAGAAACTTAACTGGTGTGTGGAGACATACAACTGTAGGACAGTTATTCTCATTTTTTTTTATTAAACGCTATTAACCTATCAAATAACCAATTCAAAGTATTGAAAATGGCCAATTTCAAAGAACCTAACCTGACAACTTTCTCTGTCTGATCAGCAGTCCAAAACTGTAGATTTACAGCAATAAATATCATATAAAAGCAGCAAATGGAAAAGTTGGAAGCAGAGAACGTTTGACAGTCTAACTTAAAAATTACAATTGATTTTCAAAGTTGTTGTTCATTATTTTCTACCAATCAACTAATTGATCATTTTCCTCACTAAATCAAATACAACACAGCAAACTTCAGCCTCAAAAACAACCAGAGATTAACCAACGCAAATCATAAAAAGGAAAAGTGGTCACAGTCAGTCTTTTGATGACAATAGGTTAATTTTGTGAACAATCTGTTAATAGAAGCTCAACAAACAAGCACTGGTTTGAATGTAAACGTCTTGATACAAACTATCCATGAACTGGTCATATACATACTCGCACACAGACCTTACAAGAGCAGCAATTCACTCCCGTACTGTTTTCTTCAGTGGAGGTGCAGGAACCATAGGGGTGGTGTGTGGTCGATGCTTTGACAAAAGCCCAGCAAAAATTCAATGTGAAGAAGTACATTAGAAATTGATCAGTTAAAAGTGAAAAATTAAGTAGGGATTGAGTTGCAGACGTCCTGCAGGCCGGCTGCCAGCTGTCATTGTGTGCCTTGCAGACTTTATGAATGTAGATTGATTTTTCGAAGTATGTTCATGTTGCATAGGTCTGAACAGCTTCACTTGTTTGTACCATAGCAGAGCTTTGACAGCTTTCAGGTGAAGTGGCACTGCAACACAGTCATGAAGGTATTCTTCATGTCAGACTCAAAGTACATTCAATATGTGTGGGTTGTGCGTACAAAGATACCTGAAAACAGTATAGGTCTCACTGAAATGTGTCCGACTTATTCAAGTAATTCAATAAGTAAAAGAATTTCATATAATGGATACGGTTTTAAACTGGCTGTAGGTGAGCATCTTAGTATCAAAACAAATATCAGTAGCACATGATCTTACTTCAGTTGAGCTTAATGATTCAATTAAATCAGTGGTTTTTATGGACTTGCGTAGAGGTAGCAGTGGAATCCACAAATGGATGTACTCAGACATGATGGAAATTGTCAACATTTGGTTTGTTGGTCCATCACTTAAAGAATTATTTAACTGCTGGAAAGATGGTCTCATAAAACTGGGCTGTCTGTCCAGTAGAAAGATAAAGATCCTTTTGAAATTGGTGCTTCACGACCAAACAAAACTTTGAGAAAAGGCTGTGGCATTCCCTCAAGAGGTAGAAAACCTATAACCACCAGAATGCTCTGCACAGCACAGCACTTGACCAATAAATGCCCCCGCTGTTAAATGAAGTAATGGGTAGCTTCTATGTTTTGACACAGGAAAAAATATGGCAGCTGGCTGGTAACAAACGATCTTGAAAACAGAAAAAAGATACAAAAAAATATATGTCTGGAAACATGTTATAGTCAGGCGGCCGAGCAAAATAATGGGGACGCGCCGGACAAAAGCACCAAATTTTTTCCACGTGTTCTTCATCACCATAACTTCCAATTTAGAAGGGGAGCCACTTCATCAAGCCATGTAAAATCTGTAAGTGCCAATATCTCAGCTTCCAAGCTACTCAGAAGGTCAATCTTGGTGTCAAAATACACATTTTCTGGGTCAAGGAATGCATTAAAGCTATTAGGAATATCACTAGATGATTGTTTGTGCCAATATTAAATAATTTGGTTTGTTCTTTCACGAAAGACTGGTGCTGAAATGCACTGGAGATTGTTTCTATGCCTAATATGACCATGCCATTATAAAGGTAGCCTATTTGACTTAACCTCTTTAACTCCGGCCGGACGCCAGCATCCACGCTCCCTCTCTTCTCTGTTAAATGGGATCTCACAGACGCACTACGTCATCAAACCACGTAGTGCTTGGTATCACCTGAAACAGGAAGCTCTCGGCTTCCCGAATCCGCCATCGTTTTTCTTTTATTCCTTATGGTTTTCGCACCAGAGCAGCCTAAATCGCACCCAAAAGCCCAAAATCGCGATGAGTGGTGACAAGTCATGTCATGCTGGTTTTCGAGGGGGAAAGTTAAAGGATTACTCGCGATCTCATGCAGAGCCCTACCGTGGACACATAGCTGGTTTATAAAAGGTGAGATCTCACTCCTACCACTATTTTTGGCTGAGATATACCGCCTAGAATGTAGGATCACAATTTTCACATTTCATATGGCTTTATTTGGTGATATTTTATGGTGTATCTGTCATAAACAACATCAGCTATCATAATCACGCCTGATTTCAATAAGGTACGATGTTTGAAGCTGGCTGAGTGGTGTTTGATCACTGATAGTATTGTTTTGAAGCGGAGTGAGCGCTCTGTCATGTGGAGCTCTGCCTGGATCTTTTCATGGAAAAAACACTGTAGAATGGTCATACTTTGAGCAGTCTTCTTCAAACTTGACACAAATGTTCATTGATAGTGTGCCTTCAGCCCCATGGTGTTATTTACCTGCTCAGATGAAGCCACAGACAGTTATTCATCCCGAAATTCATTTTTTATTTTATTTTAGGCAAAATCTTCAACTTTTTACTGACTTCAGAGGCCCATTACTCTGTCTCTGTATCACCTAGAGTGTTTCTGACACTTTCACAAGAAACTTCAGAGAGTTTGCTTTCTGGCAAGACCTCATGCATGCATGTAGTCATAGCGGTTCAGATGCTACAGTCATTTTAATTTCGGTATGTCATTTTAGGCGTTTTCGCTACAAAATGGGGGTGGAGTGAAACTTCTTTGTGATGTCTACATGTATCCCTAACCAAAGAGCACCTCCAAGAAATATTTTGAGTCCAGGAATTACTCTTACCCAAGCATCGTTTGAGACAACAATATGCATTTGATGAAGTAAGCTAGAGTGATGCACATGCTCAGACAGCTAGATGTTCAGTTATTGACACAAACTCCCAGAAAAAATTGTTTTTAGGTTAAAAACAAAACAAAAAAGAAAATCCCAAAAACATTTCTATCAGAAGAATGCTATTTTTGGATGATGACACTGCTATAAGTACCTAGCAAGTACAGGTTAATAACTAGGCTACCTAGCTAACTAGTTTCAGCGGGTTAGGGTTAGCCCTAACCAGTACTCAAGTTGTAAAAAAAAAAAAAAAATTCAGGCTGCATGGTGGATTTTTTCACATGGGGACATAATTTGTGCTGATGACAGCGTAGAGGGTCTGCCATAGCATCGCTGCTCTTACATACAATAGTAAGGGTCAAATGCACAGGACAAGTGCAAAATCATTTCTTCTTCTTCTACGTGGGTCAACCGATGATACTAATAATAATCAAAGTCAATTTTGCTTTTAGAATATTGAATTATAGTGTATTTTTCAAAAAAAGCAGTTAGTGGTATATGATCAAACTGGTATCTAAGGGTTATTTTTTAATTGTGATTAATTAAATCATAAATTAAACAAGAACCCCTTCATGAAAAAAATGAAAAAGAAATTGGGAAAAATGTTGATCTTTAATGATACAAATACAAAAATTGTAGGTTAAAATTCCCAACTTCAGGGCATAGAGTGCAAATTGAAACTTAAAATATAAAAATATATTGAAAATACAAATAATACAAAATACATAGAACCAATTCTATGGCTGCCTACCCCACTCTCGCCTATCTCATAAAAGTTTCCAGAGATTTTCATAGTCATGCTGTTTGTTCTCAACATTTCTTGCCCTTGCTTGCTGGCCATAGTTATCCTCTATGTGAAGAAAACAAACCCGTTATAGTTTTGTTAGAATGACTGAGCAGAAATCTTATGCAAGCACATGACATTACTCTTCCATTTGATTTTTAAGAAAACTACATATTTTCTTGATAATGCCCAACATTCAAGTGTGGATTTAAAAAAACACTGAAGATAAAATAGTTTTGGGGCTGAAAATAATTTCTCAACTTCCTTTTAATATCACTGTTTAACCCTATGGGCCCTAGGCGTTTTTGAGGTATTTTTCCTGCCTTCACTTTTAAGCTCATATCACAGTCATTATAAAGGCTACATATACATGCTATATCTTGGGGTTTTTTTTTTTTTTTTTCAGGACAATCTGGGCTATCCAGATTTGCCATCATCCCATGTCCTTCTATGTGCCTGTATTTTATATAAATTTTTATATCGATGAAAAAAACAAATCCATGTTACTAAATTCTTACATTTTTACATGTATCTCACCATAGCAAGTTGGAAGTTGACATATTCTGCCATATATGAAGAGGGGAGACTCTCTGGAATCTGGCAATATAAGAACCATGATGGTGGGACATTCTGTCACTTCACAGTTGTCCAAAACATGTGGTTTGTGCCAGGCGGACATGATTGCCAGTATTTTTTCATTATTGCAAGAAATTCCATTGGCTCATTCACAAGTCAAAAATGTGTTTTATCTGAAAGAAACATGCAATATTTACATCTAAGATCATAAAAAAATAGTACTAACATTGTTCCTCACTATATGAAGTGACTGATAACAAGATCTGTATAATGGATTGTAAAGAAATTCGTCAGGTTTTTATTTTGGAGACACTTGATCTGGATATATAGCATGATGGGATGACAGCACAATGATGTGTGGTATCACTGGAAAGCTCTGCTCCTGTGCTTTCATTTGATAAGCGTGGCGTTTCTGTGCGACCCTGCGTTCGCGAGTAATCCATCCAAGAGTAAAGTGTGTGCAAAGCTGTATGAACGCTCTGTTATACATCATTTTAGTGTAATTTTATCACTTTTTTCGCTGTGAAAACATTGGACCACTGACAAGTACTTGGTCTTGTCGGAAAGCTGTAGTTCCGCTGTTTCACGTGATATGAGTGGCTTCTCACTACGACCCACGGATGCAGAGAACATCCATAGAGAAGAACACGTGTGAATTTGGACGCACTATGTGTTGTTCGGGCGCTCTCTATAGGGCACAGGCATAACATCCACGGCGCAGCTCACTGAGATATGATGTAAAAATAGCCTATCTTTGCATGTGTGCCCTCGCCCACAGTATTTTACTCGATATGCATGAAACCAAAGGTAAAACTAAATGTTGAAATAGCAGTAATACCACATTCATTCAAAACAAATGACACAAGGGATGGAAAGGGGGGATGGCAGTTTTAGAAGGGGGATGATTTTGACCGTTTTTATTTCAAGGGGAATGCTATCCCCCCTCAATGTTTTATTAGGCAAGAAATAGGCAATGCAGAATCTTATAATAAACAGAATCTTGGTTCATATTTGATCAGCACTGCCAAGATTTTTAGTTTGATCAGTGTGTATCACCAATGGATGGGATTATAAGGATTTTTTAAAAATGTAATTGGCAGCATTGTAAATAATTAGTAAATAAAACCCAGTATTAGTGTTAACAAAGGAGGTGAGAGCAGCAGAGTTGTTTATGACCTTAATGTTATGCACTTATGGATTTAGTGCTGTGGAAATACACATTGGGTCTCATTCGTGAAATGTTTGTACATCTGTGAGTAAGTTTGCACATAAAATACCTTGGTTTTAAAAACCCAAAAAGATTTTTGAACACTGCAGAAAACTTGTTCATGATCATGATGTTCATGAATGCCAATCAATCGTAAACTTACAGCGCGCTCCTGCTAGTCAGCAATTAGCATACATCCTTTCCATGAATACGAAGTGACCATCTTATATGGGGGTGATAATTACTATGGATGGGTGCATCCTGTTGACCTGCAAACATGGAGCAAGCAAAGAAAGACAGAGAGAGAGAAAGAAAAACTTGTCTGATGCTGAGATTGATTGCTTTCTATCAAACCACCATGTCTTCATCACCACCCAAGCAATCTGATACCTCCCATGGACCTATGATTTAGCAAATGGATGTTTTTTATGCTCCTTTTTTTTAACCATTAATGATCCTTACACCAAATGTTTTGCTCTACTGAAACGTCTCTCTTGAAACAGCTGATTATTGTTGTGTGAGCGAGTTTAAATCTTCTGTTGACCTCCAAAAAATGAAGAGTGAATTTTTTCCCAATACATACTAATGTTTCCAGCCTACCAAAGGATATTCTTAGCATTTGTCCGACTAACCTCAACTTCACTTCCAGTGTGATTGAGCTAATTGAGACTTGGTTGACAAAAAAACAATGTTGATTTGTATTTAACAACAATCATGTCACACATGGACCAATTTCCTTTTAGTCATGTTAATAATACTGAGCTTAATATTCTGCATGACCAACAATCTAAAAAGAAGCCAAAGGTCAAGCCAAATAGTGTAGCCACCTTTGATCCTGCAGAGATTATTGTTCAAGGTGACTCTCCCTCAAGTGATATATTGTGTAACAATGACCTGGATATGAATTGTTTATCTGACATGAATCAAGCCCTTATGTCTGATTGTAGTTATCTCTTGGAAGAGGACATTAAATATATCAGTGATCAAGTTAAAAAGTAAGATGACCTCTCACTTTTGCATATTAATGCTCGCAGTATACCAAAGAATTTTGATTCACTCACCCTCTGCCTCTAATTATTCTAATTATATTAATCTAATTATTAATTACACCTTCTCTGCAGTGGGAGTCTCAGAAACTTGGTTAAACCAGGAAAATTGTGACATGTATGGTATTGAGAATTATAATCATGTATATAGATGTAGAGCAGATAAAGTAGGCAGAGGAACCTCTCTGTATGTAAACACCTGTCTAGAGTATAAGGAAAGGCATGATATTGAAAAAAGTTTCATGTCCTCTGGTGAGACTGTTTTTATAGAAATATATAATCATACTATCATTGGATGTATTTATAAACCACCAAATTTAAGCATCAGTGACTTTAACTCACTTGGCAGATGTGCTTGACATTGTTTCCAGAGAGAGAAAAGATTGTTATATAATGGGAGATTTTAATAATGATATTATAGACTCTGTTAAGAATACTTAAATTTATTCATTTTTGGATACAATGTTTTCATACTTTTTTTTACCCTGTGATCTCCAAGCTATCTTGAGTAAGTGAATCTTCAGCCACGCCGATTGACAATATTTTCACTAATGTGCTTGATTAAAAAAATGAACTCAGGAATCCTTTGTATGGACATATCAGATCATCTTCAAATATTTCTCATGACTTCTGCACATTCATCTATTATGGACAATAACTCCAACCCATCTACCTATAGATTAATCAACCCATTCACTATTAATCAGTTTAAGGAGCTGATTGAGCATCTTAAAGTAACGAAATCCTACAATGTTGCCTTTCCTGAGAAGAAGAGGAATTCTAAGTCTCGCCCTAAACCAACAAAGCCATGTGTAACCATAGGAATTATCAAGTCCCTTAGAAATAAACATAAACTATACAAAAAATATCTCTCCAATCCTGTTCCATTTCATCATAAGCAATTTACACAATACAGAAACAAATTAAATCATACTATTAGAGGGGCAAAGAAACACTACTTCAGTACCGAACTCTCCAAGTGTAAAAATAATATGAGGGCACTCTGGTGTATCATTAATAAAATTCTCAACAAAGAAAAACACAGAAATCCTTCCCCAATGAATTTAAAGTCAATGGATCACTAGTAAAGGATCCTACAACTATAGCCCACAACTTTAATCAGTTTTTTACTGAAGTTGTACCAGCATTGGCCCCTAAAATTCCTGCGGTCAATGAAAGCCCACTCCAATTTATAACATCACCCCCTACTGGTGGACTTCATCTAAGTCCTGTTAACTGCAGTGAAGTCTCTAAGATATTATGTTCTTTTAAGAATTCTGCTTCAGGTTATGACAATATCAGTGCAGAGCTACTTAAAGTGGTTTCTGATGCCATTGCCAAACCACTGACCATTACAATTAACGTGTCCTTTTCTAAAGGAATTGTGCCACAAGAATTAAAAATGGCCAAAATCATTCCCATATACAAAGCTGAAGATCCTGCAATATTTACTAACTACAGACCAATTTCAATTTTACCCTCTATTTCAAAGGTTCTATAACAGATTAAAGCTAGCCTATAACAGATTACTGAGCTATCTTGACAAGAATGAAATATTATACAAACATCAGAATGGTTTTAGGAAATCCCACTCTACCTACATGGCTATTACCCATCTTACTAATGAATTACACAGAGCCAATGATAACAAAGAATACACCATTGGAATTTTTTTTAAGATTTGTCAAAAGCATTTGACACTGTAGGTCATCTTATTTTGTTTCAAAAATTGAAATATTTGGGACTGGATGAGCAGGCATTGTTGTGGTTTACCAGTTACTTAGAGCACCGAAAACAATTTGTTGCTCAAAGGCTTGGAAGGAGGTAATGGGAGCCATTGCGTCTCTGATAATTAAATTAAACAAAAATGACATGCAGTTTGGGACTGCAGTGCGTAAAGAGGGCAGAGGGAGTTTTACAGCAGTTTTGTGTTTAGTCAATTTAAATAACGCAATCACATTTTTAGGAACTCTAATCTGAAGCTTAAATCTGCAAAATGCCAACTGATTTAACAAAATGTGTTACATTTCTAATCTCTTGTCATGTTTAACTTACATGTTTCAAAGGTGTATTGTGAACATAACAGAGCACAATACGAAATAAAACTGTAATTTCTAATAATGACAAGCAGCATTTATGTGCAATATTTTATTTACGCAAGCACTACAAACAGTCAGGAGCAGGTGTAGATTCTGTCATTACCTATGAAAAGATTGGAGCTAACATATTGATGAATGCCGAAAAACACATAAATTTCCTTCTGCTCACGTTTTTGTTGAAGGAGACCGATTGTACTTAATTCATCAAGACAACAAATAAACATGAAGGAAGTGTTTGCATCAACAGCAGGTCTATTGAGCAGATCAGGAAACAGTGAGGTTTCTTACTGGAATATATTCAAATATCATTATCATAAAGGGGACATTTGATACATTAGTTGTCTTATGTAATGGATTTTTGTTTGAACACTGGCAACGGAAATTACCTAAAGGTTTTTATTTTTTACAGTTCAGTTCAGCCTATCCTGACCACTCAATTCCTTGAAGCTGACATCAGTGATTCTCAAACAGAGAAATCCATTCTTGTCATGTCTAGCTAATTGAAGCATGACTTCTAATTCAGGACAGTGGAGAGAAAAGTTGCAACACTGTGAACTGGCCAGTCTGAGCCAGCTGATGGTGTCACCTGCAACTCAGCTGGTCAAATCACTGGCAGCTGGTTTTAGAATGTGGTCACCTGTGCCTGCAGCCAATCAGCTTGTGTTGAAGTCCACTGGTCAAGTCAAAATTACTGCAGACAGTGTGTTTGCTTGCTACGCCCCATGACACATGGAAGTAGGGAGGTACTGAAAATCAGGATTTTAAACAAACATTGAGTTTCTGTGACAGATGTGTCCTTTTGGAAAAATACATGTTATATGGGAGGTATGCAGCAAGTGTATGCATATTCAGATATGAAACAAAAAGATGAGGCTGACTGTGATCATGCTGATGTGACAGGAGGAGAGTGGAGGCTGAAGTATGAACGAGCCATCAGGGAGATTGAATTCACCAAGAAGAGACTGCAGCAGGAGTTCGATGACAAGCTGGAGGTGGAGCAGCAGAACAAACGACAGCTGGAGAGGAGGGTGAGTGCACACTGATACACACCTTCCACTAGAAACCATTGTGTTCCATCTCTGATATGATGACGACCATGCAGTTTGACTCTCCATGTACTGTCAGATTCATTGATTTTAGGTAAGTATTTAAGAAACGAATGAAGTCAAAAGGTACAGCCCTTTATGGTGCGATATAAGGCTGTACCCAAATTAGACACCTCCAAGCTTCTTATTTAATTACGATTTAAATACTTTCAGTTATTTAATTTTACAGCAGGTAGGGATGGCATGCTATTTGATTTTCACTACACAGTTATCACAAGGAACAGAAAGAAATGGATAGGATTTAAGAGGACCTGTACAAGATATTATTATGTGTAATATTAACATGATATCAGCATTTCCTTTTTTAAATATAGCGCATATTGTCAATACTGGTATAACCCAACACCCCTAACAGACAAGCTAGAGTTAGTACAAAACTCAGGCTCACATCAACTCCAAAGTCCCTGAAAGACAATTCAAGTTTAAAATATCCATTATGTTACAGATCTAATAAGGGTAGTAGGAGACTATCTTACTATCTGTGAAGATTCCAGTTCATATCATGTCATTCTTATCTAGTTATTATTGAGGGTTCAGGAACTATGTTGTCATGATGAATCAAAATCCCATAACAAATCAAAAACCAATCAAGGTAAGTCTTTGTTGTTTTATTTTTCAGTAACAAATCTAGTGTTGCTATGGACGTGGAAACTTCACACATTCAGGGCCAATGAAAGACAACAAAACTATAGACCAAATCACAATGTTTATATACAATAACTTCGGGTGGAAAATCCTACCATCACATACATAAAATCAAACAGTGTGAGCAAACTCTGCCTCAGTTAGTCTGTTTTTAGCCACCTAAAAAAAGCCCACCACAATAAATATCACAATCAGTATCAATTCAAGTGTACGCAATATTTAGAATATTTTTTGCAACCTAACCTTGCTATCAGACAGCTCTTTCCAACACAGAATTGAAGCTGTTATATCAAAGCTACCAAGACTCCATTTACAAAAACAGTAATATCACTTAGCAAACACAGTTTCTGGTCTGCTTGATAAGTGGTAAGGTAAAGCAGAGCAACTATTCCAATATCGCATACACTTAAACTGATATGGATTTTTTTAGGTGGCTAAAATATGTTATGCTGCGGCATCCACAGCAGTACATCACACCAGGCTCCATGTTTGAGAGAGAAACAGAGGGGCATATCTCCAAGACTGAAAATCAATATATTGCAGGCCACCAGGTAAACATTAGGGTGTTAGCACTCTC
The DNA here is from genome assembly GCA_035609425.1 of Epinephelus awoara. NCBI lineage: Eukaryota > Metazoa > Chordata > Actinopteri > Perciformes > Serranidae > Epinephelus > Epinephelus awoara. The sequence goes on from CM069297.1 coordinate 4,354,129, forward strand.
ATTGTGTGCATGTTAGCATTTTGACATTAGCATCTATGTCAAAGCACAGCTGACCAGCATAGCTGCAGACTGTAAGTTTGTATTCAATGAAGACAGTTTTCAAGCTGTTGTAATGTGAATATAGTGTATAGATTATACGTCTGCCTGGAAGGCTCTCAAGTCATTGCACGCTGCATGACATTTTTTCCTGTGCAGTTCCCAGCAACAGGGAATCTTTTCCAGTTCTGATTAGCTGCCTGTGTGCTTGTGCAGATCAGCGACCTGCAGGCTGACAATGAAGAGTCCCAGCGAAACATCCAGCAGCTGAAGAAAAAAACCCAACGACTGACCGCTGAACTGCAGGACACCAAACTTCACCTGGAGGGCCAACAGAGCCGCAACCACGACCTGGAGAAGAAGCAGAGAAAGTCAGTACAGCCACACACACACACACACACACACAGTCATGTTGAGCAGGTGTCTGTAGATATAAGTGACTTCACACAGGTGTATTACCTTATTCTGCCGTGTTCCCACAAACTGTGAAAGGTCCAGTGGTGTTGCTGTAGTGACAGTAAAAGCTGTAAAGAAAAACTATATTGTGCTCCAGATTGTTTATAGCATCATGCTGTGCAGAGAAGACGCACAAATCTCTAGCTCATTTGTACTGCTGATAAACCGTGTGTGTGTGTGTGTGTGTGTGTGTGTGTGTTTGGGGTGGGGGTTACTATCAGGGGACATGCTCTGTAGCTGTATATGCATTGCTGAATATGCATGCTGTAGTTTAACATGTAGGATGTTCTCTCTGACCAGCTCAGCACAATTGTAATGATAACATTTTTCCATGAACTTTACTTTATGAATTTAGCTTCCTAAATGTCATCAATGTAGCAGTGGTTGTTGCTTCATTAGAGTGTTTAGCCAGTGTTAATCAGAGGAGTGTGTCAACGTGTGTGTATGTGTTTTTTGGTGCAGGTTTGACAGTGAGTTGAGTGCAGCCCAGGAGGAGGTGCAGAGGGAGAGGAGCCTGAGGGAGAAATTGGCCCGAGAGAAAGACATGCTAAGCGGAGACGCCTTCAGCCTCCGACAGCAGCTGGAGGTTTGTTCCTGTGTACTCCAGTTTGTTTTCTGTGTGTTTGTGTTATCACAGCGTAATCGGGCCATTATAGAGGGATAAAAGGGGTGGTAATATTCTGAGAAAAAATGTATAATTTTACTTCTACCAGAAAGTATGATGATGTAGTAGAGAGTGCAGCCAGTCCATGTGGTGGATGCATGGATCAAGTACAAGACATTCGCCCAGGGGACTGGGGTTCATGTCCTGTGCGACTCAGTGTTTGCTTATGTATAAAAGTGCTGAATGCACTGTGTACCACTGTTCCCTCTAAGCTGTTTTACTGCACAATTGCGCACTGTTCCTCACTTCTCTGAAATACTTTTGCTTTTTTTTTTCTCATATGCACTATCTTGTACGGAGTCTTGTGACTTCAACAGTAAATACGTACTCCACTGTGGGCGTTGTCTGTGCAATGAGTGACAGATGACAGTGCACTGTCAGTCAGTGATGATTAAAAAAAACATGCCCACCAGGCGCTGCCTAGCCAATACCTGCAATGGTTGTTTAGCTTGACAGCCAATCAGTGGCGTTATGTTGGGTGTTCGCTGCTGTCATATTTGTTGTTAGCCATTAGCCAAAGCATCACAGCTATGGCTAAATGTGTGGGCTGTGGCGCTTCGTCCTCTGGAAATTTTAAGAAAAAAGGCGCATCATTTAAGGCTGTCGGAGTACATACAGACGAGCGAACGCCACCAGTGAAACTCAGCGATATTTTTTCTTTTTCAAGCAAGAATGGAGTTGTTTGCAAGACGTGCTATGAAGCAAAAGTACAAGTATGTATGTTGTATGTATGTATGTATGTATACAGTATACAGTTACAACATAAACATATTCTGATATTTTTCTGCACTACCTGGCCAGGCCAGCAATATGGTTTTGCCAGTAAAAACTTCATCCAGTACAGCACTGTCTGTAGTAGTAGCTCTGCTACAATTTTTGTTTACAATGTATGTTTACATGCATTCATTGCACTGCCTGGCCACTAATATTTATTTTTTTGCCAGGAAAATGTTTTCATCCAGTACAGTGGCACTGTCTGTAGTAGTACAACTGCAATTTAAGTTTACATTTAGTTTCTGATCTAGCATATTATGTTTATTGCAGTTTAGAGTGTGTACCTAAACTTGAGCAGAAGAGCTGCCTGTTGGTGGTGATGTCATATTTCAACATTGCTAGGACACTCAGGAGGGATGTCCAGCTGATGGCCAGGTAACATACGGACATCAGCACAACTTTCATTGTGGAACTATTCTTATACCATTATTACCTGGACATCTTGATTAGATGTTCAAATAACAGTCACTCAGCCTCTCAGTATGCTGGGGTTTCCTGTAAATTTTGACTTAAATCTCTGAGAACATTCAAGTTATTTTTCCATAAAATAGTGAGGTTTTTCTCAGGAATGTACCACTTTAATCTCAGACAGTATCAATGTGGGGTTTTTTTCTCATAAATTTATGACTTATTTTCTCAGAAATTCAGTGTTTGTTTTCTTGAATATTGCCCCCTCTCCTGGCCCTCTGTTTATTTATTTATTTTTTCAACCTACGTGACCCTAATACGTCATCATAGATTTGTTGGGGTTATGGTAGGAATTTCCACACTGTGGTGTATATAAATTGTTTATTTTGATGGTTGGTAGTGACTCAAGTGGAACCACTCATAGATGTAACAGCATAAAAAGGTGTAAAAAGTGTAGAAGTGTTAAGGGGATTCTAGACTTTCCAGTGACTCTGTTCTGCTGCAACTGTAATTATTTTGTCCTTGTTGCATTTTGAACCCATCACATAAGGTTCGGAAACTATATATGCGTACCAGTTCTCAAACCTTATTGTGTGATAAACGTAGAATTCAGACACTCAAATAAAATGTCTGTACCATAAATATCATGCCCTATATCAATAAGGGAGATATTAGAACACAGTGATAGCCCTTATTAGTATACGGAGTTTGCTGAATTGTCCTGGACATAAATGTGTGGACATGTAAGCTCAGTAGCTGTTACGAGCTTGACTTTCCTCTACATAGCTTCCATGTCAACAGATATATCACTTGACAACCAAGCAAACTCCATCTAATGATAAAGACTGTGTGCAAAACTGATTTTGTGAAGAGCATGTCTGACTGACAAGATACAGAAAAAAAACTAGCAAGTAGGCTTTATGTTTGGATTGTTAGTTTTTCACACAATTACTATTTAAAGTCAGAAATATTCAAACTTTAACATGATTACTTTGTTGATAACCAACAAGTTAAAACCAAAAGAAATTTACAATGTCATAAATTGAGGGAGAGGCAACAAATTATCATGTTCATGTAGTTGGAATAAGACCATGTATGGAATTTGTGCTTAATAAATGGCATACATGATTAATTGTCAAAATGCTTATACCTTTTTGTAACCAAAAAAAAAAAAATCAGTTAACTGAGGAATCAATTAATAGACTGGTCACTGCAACACTATTATCTGTTGTTATCATAAAATTAGCTATATACTGGCATTTAATAGTTAAAAAATTAAATAACAACACACAAGATCCAACAGGGTCTCTCAGCAACAGAGTCCAGACAGATTCAAACATGCACCCACAGACTGCTACAACTAAGGAAATCTTTTTTTTTGAAGGCTCTCCTCTAACTTCAAAATAGTTCATTCACATATTGCTTAATTACTTTATTCAATATTCATTTCATGCCATAAGATTAATTTCACACACTGAAGCATCTGCATCGTAAAGTCTCTCACTGTATTTACTCTTTTTAATGAAATGTATACACAAAAGATTAACTTGCTAGAAACAAGAGGAATATACATTTTAAGTAAACTTTGCCTTTAAAAACCCATATTTGTCCAGCCCCATACTGTTTGCTTGACTAGTTTGACAGGTCCACCTAGTGGCACTGTATGACTCACCTAGCTCTGTCCTCTGTTAAGCTCAGTTGAACCCGGATGTTCCCAATACTCAACTTCAGTTTTACTTTAGTGGCTTCAAAGGTCAGTTTAATAAAGTCATATTAGGATGACATTAGTCACAGTATCTATAGGTTAGCTGTCAGAGATCAGTCAGTCTGCCAAATCCATGTGTTGAAGATAAGGTACTTGGTATGTGATGAGTCAATGCTCAAAATACATAGGGATCAATCTTAAAAATTATAACATGGAAAAAAACAAACAGATAAAATGCAAAATTGAACTAACCAATATGGCATACATACATACATTTATGACACACAACTGTGTTTGTGTTTATGTGTACACTTTGAAGCTAGTACCTGCTGAGCTGAGTAAATAATTGCACTGTCGGTCCCCGCCCATCTCCTCCTCTCTGTTCTGACCGTAACATTCTGTCCTTCAGGACAAGGACCTGGAGGTGTGTGCAGTCAGCCTGAAGGTGGACCAGCTGGAGGCCGAACTGCAGGACCTCAACTCGCAGGAATCCAAGGATGAGGCATCCCTGGCCAAGGTCTTCTTTCTTTTATTTTTTTTCTTAGCCTTCTTCCTTTTGCTTTTATGATTCCTCTTTGTGTGTTGTATTTATTGCTGATTTTTTTCTTCTATAAAGGAAACTATATACAGAACTTGCAGAATGCTTACTGTTAGTGCTATCAGCACTGCAGTTAGTTAAGACATCCAGTCTGTCCTTCAAATTATAACCTCAGTAAAAAAAAATATTTAATTGTTATCTGCCCATTCAAATAAATAGGCTCTGTTTTAGGATTGGGCAATTTGGAGAAAATCAAATATCATGAAAGATTTGACCAAATACCTTGATATCAGTATTGTGACAATGCAGTAGATTTGACCATTGGTGCTTTCACAAAATATTTACACAATGAGATTTGTAATAAATAATCATCAGTAATGTGGATAATAATATAACAATCTGCTAAGTTCAGAAAATAATCAGTATTATCATTTTACTGTATTGCAGCCTTTAAAACTAGGAAAAGACAACACATTTGAAGACAAAGTCTAGTCTCATATCACAATATTGATATATTGCTCAGGCTTACTTAATTTTACTATATTTATATATATATTATGTACCTTCTATTACTATTTCTGTATTGTATTTTATCACTCAGATGAGGAAGCAGCTTCGGGACATGGAGGCCAAGATGAAGGATCAGGAGGAGGAGCTGGACGAGCAGGCTGGCACCATCCAGATGTTGGAGCAGGTACAGACAAATCACAGTGCTCCCATCCATAGACTGTATAAATAATGGACTTATGCTGTGTCTCAAATCGCGTACTTCTGTACTTATATTTAATATTTTGAGTGCATAAGCGCATAAGTATGGAAAACGCAGTGCACTATGAGTACCCGGATAGTGCACTCAAAACGGTTAAGAAATTGAGTGTGGAACTATGGATACTTCTCGCCCTCAATGGTCACCATCTTGGCTGCGTAGCGTAAGGGAGGGACCACTTTTCAAACTGGAAATAGCGGCTGAGGACTGAACGACCGCGAACATCGCTGTATTGTGCAAATATATGTGTTTTTTGCATAAACACCATTATACTATTGTCGGGTATAAGCCAGCAGTATGTTAATTTAGCAGTCTGTAATGATGTTTTTACCACAAAAGATAACGCAAATGCTTATGTTAGTTTGCTAACTAGCTAATTTGCAGTCATCATTTCCGGTGAGTGCACAACGGCTGTGTTTGGTTTGAGACAACTCTACCCTGTCAGAATTTGCACACTAGGCCAATGAGTACATGATGCACATAGTATACTACGTAGAAGTGTACTAATGGAAATATGTGGTTTGAGACACACCAATAGTCTCCATGACGCCACCCATAGCTTTCTGAAGAGCCTTTTTGAAGCTCAGTAGGAAGTTCCCAGCTGCACCATCTTGGCAGTGCCTGATTCTGCGTAACTCCTGGCTAATCCAATAAAGGGCAAAGAGGTGGCGCACGAGTGGAGCTGAGGTTGGCAGAATGAAGCCTGGTTGCTGAAACATGACCACCTAGCTCAAAGCTACCAAGTTAGGTAAGGCTAAGAAGCTAGGCTATATGCTGCTATCATAGACTATATAAAACTAGTTTAGTTTTGACTGAAGTCACACAAAAAGACATACAAAAAATCAAATCAAAAACATTCAATATAGTCTGTGCTAGAAAACATTATGCTACAATTCCTCCTGAAATGCAGGTGTAACCTTATGTAATAAAGTTCGGTAGGGAGTGTTTTCACCAGGAATAGGTGGCCTGTAGGTATCTTAACATTAAACCCATTCAACCCATGTGCAAAGCTGAAGAATGACAACCACACCACGAAGTACAGAAATATCAGTTTGTCTTTATTTCATAAATAACAGTATTTAAAACAAGTCCTGCTTGGGGTTGGCTATGGCAGGGCAGTACTGGGCATCAGGGATGCAAGCTGGAGGCACAGACTAATGCACCAGTGAAGCAACTGAGGTGGAAGCCGGCTGACCGCCGTGGTACTGGGCCAGGAATTGGTGGCAGCTGGCTCACTCTCTATAATGTTATTCCCCACCTTGCTAGCTTCAGTGAACAACCAACCTACCGTGCCAAGACTGCAAAAGCTCCCCTGTCTTTAACAACACTAAAATTCATGGATGGCACTGCCGCAACCAAATCCAGACGGAGTGAATGAGTGATTGGCTCTGCTTTGTAGCCTACGTAGTTGAGTCTAGCATTAACATTACATTGCATTAGTATGACCGGTTTAATATTGCACAACATCACCTAACTAATGTGGTGGACCTTTATTTTACAACCACTCATCCTTTATTCTTTGGTGCTTGCTGGTTTAATTCTGTGACTAATATATGCTCCTAATGAGACCTAGATAATACTGCACGAGTTGTGTGAAACAGATGTTTTGATATAGTTTTGTGGTTGTTAAACGTGGTTCCAATTCAATAAAACAATATGTTTTCCATGTTCAGTGGAGGATTTTTGTTAAGTTGGAAATTTTAACATGGGTCTATGGGGATTGACCAAGCACCATCTCCAAGGCTAAAAAGTCAAGCCAATGCAGAAGTGGCAAAATCAATCCCCACAGACCCCCATGTTAAAAAGCCCAACTTTACAGCAAAAATAAACATGTTTACAGCCTGGTACAAAAAAATAGTTTTGGTCTCTATAGCTAATTTTAACATTAATGAGAACTGCACCGGGGATGAACTTTTTTATTTCTCACCTGTTTATATTTTGTTAAGGCCCAAAGTAACACATAATTAAAGGAGAAGTCCGATATTTTGCACTTTGAGCCTCATTTCTGGGTTGTTTATGATGAAATAGAGTGGCTAAGACCAAAATAGTGACAAATGCTCATTTTCAGAGAATTTGGCTTTCCCCTGCCTGGCTTAAAGGGATAGTGCACCCAAAAATGAAAATTCAGCTGAAGTTTTAGAGTCCTCACAACACTTGCAGAGATCCGAGGGGGAAGTGGGTAGCATCACAACTACACACCTAATGTCTGACGGCACCCCAGATTAAAACGTCCTAGAACACAGAATTGAAACCACAAAATATCTCCATACTGCTCAACCGTAGTGATCTAAGTGTCCTGAAGCCCCAACATAAAAAGTTGTTTGGAAAAACGTCATTTGAACTTTTTTTAGCCTCATTGTAGCCTGCAGCTCTAACTGCTCACATGTGCGAGCTTGCCCGCGAGACCAACAAAAGCACGTGAACACACATGAAGGCGGTGGCCATGTCTCACGGTCTCGCACAAGTGCACACACATCAGCGCAGTGTACAGAGAGGCAGTTTCAATTCTGTATTCTTGGACGTTTTAATCTGGGGCGCCGTCAGCCATTAGTTGAAGTTGTGCTGCTACCCACTCGGATCTCTGCAAGTGTTGTGAGGACTCTGAAACTTCACCAGAGCCTCCCTCGGCATGTGGGTGAGAAGATAATGGCTGAATTTTCATTTTTGGGTGCACTATCCCTTTAACACTGCTGCTATGGCCTTGTGTGAACTTGTCCTACCCGAACCACCCTAAACGTTCGTTTTCAAAGCCATGAAATTCACGGAGTGGTCAGTGGTGTTTGTTGATGTTCAGACATAAAAATAGTAGCAAACTGTGGTTTCCGTGATGATTTATTTGACATTTTGTCTACCCCATTGGTTGTAGTCATTGTAGTCTTTTAGCTCAGCGAAAGTGCCGGCTCGACAGTGCTGTGTGCACTCCTGGAGGAAGAATGAGAACGAACGGCCATTCAGTGTACTGCAGTTTTTGGTACCTCCATGTGGGCGTCCCTTGTTCTCATCACAGGGAAATTATCAACCCAGTTTTAAAGCTGCGTTTGTTATTCTTTTACCAGTGGGTGGCAGAAGAACACAAAATAAACTGACAGACATCAAGTAGCCTTACTAGTAAGCACCCAGCTGAGTATTTGCAAATCCAGCAGACAGCTTTAGTATTCATTTGGAGTTCTTTGTGTCCAGCTGATAAATGTAAGTTCAATATTCACTGTCCTTCAGCTCTGTTCTGTCTCCACCAACTCCTGAAGGAAATATGTGTCTCTTTAGCTGCTAAAGGCTCCCCTGTGTTCACCAGCTAGACTCTGTGTCTGTGTGCTGTTCACTGCAGAGCATGTATAGTACAATGGCTTAATCAGCATTTGTTTGTTAAAAACCCTCAGCAGTGAGACTGTGCCGTAAAGGTGCTATAAAACTAAATAAATGAGCTAAAAGAGGCTAAAAAGCTCTGAAGAACTGAGACCAACTGCAAAGTTTCACGTTTCACGTTTAAATGGTGTTATAAAAAAGCACTGATTATTGCATCTTTAAAGGAAGGATTTAGCCCAAAGTGATGGTATACTGATTATCTCATTGATTTGTGCCAGTTTTTAATCCCATCCACATAACTCCCCATGGCCTCTATTTGATACCAAGCTGACACAGTCAGTGCAGTTTTTTCTCAAATTAACACACAAACACTAACAAAATGTCCCGTTAGTGCTGGAAATTCAACAATTACACCACTGTGCCGGCTGTGATCTGAGTGTGTTATGAATATTTTACTTGTACTTGTTTCCTTGAGTTCAGCCCTTGTCAGCTATTGTCAGCCCTGTGTCTCTTTATTTGAAGACGTGGTAACTGAGAGAGGGCATACACCCTGTTGCTAAAATACAATGAAAACAAAATGAAGGATTGTAACAAATCATATACCGGACACTAATATTGTATTGAATCTATTATCTCAGACAACTGGCAGAAGTTAGGCCACTATAGGCCGTTTCAAAATCTGAGTTCATTAGATACTGTTACTACTTCCTGTGTACTGCTGATAACAGTTATAATGACACAAATACAGGCCCAGTGTAATATTTCAAAGTAATTTGAAAAATATGCTGTATTGAGCCCTATTTAAACTGTTTATAGCACATGGTCTAAAGTGCATGGTACAAGTGCATTTAGGGTGTGTCCATCTCCACTTAGCTACTTTAATGGTGCATAATCTTGGTGTATAGTAAAGCACAAGGGGCATTGGGGTTGTATTTAGTGCCTCAGTTAATCATAAGTATGTTTTGGAAATAACACTCATCTGAGAGACATCTGCCCTTCCGTTTTGTAACCAGGTGTGCTTCCATGGATAAAGAGCAATAATGCCACTGCAGCAACTAACATGGGACATTTAAGCAGCAAAACTAAAAACTGTAGTGTTGTGAACTTGGCAGAGAAATCAGAAACTTTTCAGAATTTACGCTGCTTCTTGTGTGTAAATGCACGCAGCAGGTCTCTTCCATTGAATGTTAGTAAATCTGCGATTAGATTTGCACATAAAAAATCTTGGCACTAAAAACCTACTCTGGATTCATGAACGCTGCAGAAAACTCAGATTTGATCATTGGCATGTGTGTATGTTACTGAATGCCAATCAGTTGTAAATTGACAGTGCGTTCCCTCTTGTCAGCAATTAGCGTACATCCCCACCCATGACTAGCCAGTGACCACCCTATAAGGGTGTGATAACTACCATGGATAGGTGCATTCTGTCGACCTATAAACACAGAGCAAACGAAGACACTAACATTGACACTGAAATTGAAGTCATTTTAGGTGAAGTGGGATTGAGAAAAACATTTTATTGTCTTCTGTTATCAGTTATGTGACAGGGACAGGTAAATCAAAGGCTTGGAAGGAGTTAACGGGTGCTTTTAACTCTGTGTCCTCTGTTGTAAGAACCATCCAAAAAGTTAAACGAAAATGGTTTGACATGAAACTTGATGCAAAAAACACACAACAGTACAGGAAGCTCTTCCCAGTCACAGTTCTCTGCTTGCATCATCAGAGAAACCTCTGTCAGTTTGCCCTAAACCTTAGCATTGTTTGTCACTGTTGTGAAAACCACTATTAATACAGGCAGTTTAATGTTGGCAATAACCCACCGTTAAGTTAAACAACAAATAACATAGTCTGGACTAAAACCACACCATCTCCCTCCAACTCTGACAGATTCAAATTCGCCAGCTGTCTGGTGTGAGCGGAGACAGATGCCAAATTACTTTCGCATATCCACAAGTTTTATTAAACCAAAACTCAATTTGAAATAATGTTTACGTCTCCCATATTGCACCTCTGATAATTAAATTAAACAAAAATGACATGCAGTTGGGTGCTGCAGTGTGGAGTGCGTTTAGGCGGCAGAAGAGGACCGCATTGGTTTGTTATTTTATTTATTCAGAGGACACCGTTTTCCAGTTTTGTATTAAGTCAATTTGAATAACTCATTCACGTCTTTAAAAACCCTAATCTGAAGCTTAAATCATCCGAATGCCAACTAATTTAACCAAATGTGTCACATTCTAATCTCTTGTCATGTTTAACTTAAATGTTTCAAAGGTATCTATGTATTGTGAACACAACAGAGCACAATATGAAATATAATTGTAATGTCTGATAATTAAGAAACATTTCTGCGCAATATCTTATTTACACAAGCACTACAAACAGTCAGAAGTAGGTGTACATTTTGTTAGTACTACGAAAAGATCCGAGCTACTAACATATTGGTGAATGCTGAAATATACATACATTTCCTTCTGCGAACAGTTTACACACAAATTCGTTCTGCTCACGTTTCATGAATGAGACCCAGCATCTCTCTTAATGGGGAGTCAGACAGCAGCTCTGCAGCTCTGCTCTGAGTGTACTCGTGTTGTGAACCCAACTATGTAGGTGCATCTTACTATCTGAATAATGAACTAATAGCAGGAAAATACTGTGCAATTCTGAGTTAAGACCAGATTTTCTGTTAATCAGTGGATCAATCGGCTTCTGTTGCCTGAAAATAGCAATACAGCTACAATGCACCTGACCACATCTCATTTTAAGACCTGTACACTCATGGGCACACAGATGGGCGCAAGTTACACAATGTGGGTGCTGGACATGAAAACGACAACTGTGTCGGTCTGAAACTAGCATGACAGTTGCACTACATGTTGGGTTGCTTTATGTTGAATGTAACATAGGGCCCAATATCTTTTAAAGTTAGATTAAAGGATCATTATTATTCTCATGTTTGAATGTTTAGAACAAAGCTGGAATCAGGATGTGGTCAGCCTAGTTTTATCCACACACAAACATAAATGTTAAAATGTCAATTTGTGTTTTTTGGGGGAGTCATCATGTTAATGTAGAAATAGGTTGAGCACACTCCCAAAACCACAAAATGCGTTTGTGGATTTATAGTGTATTTGTAATATTTTTTTAAATTCCTGTTTGTTATGGCCAAACAAGCTATAGATAATATTTTAGTTAATGAGCTTTTAAGGTGTTGGTAGGTGTATTTTTTTTAACTTTAGACTTTGCCAGGCCAGCTGTTTCCTCCTGCTTTTAGTTTTTTTTGTAAACTAGGCTAATCACTTTCTTACTCCGTCTTTGTAATTTACACACAGACGTGAGATAGGTATCCAATCCCTGATGCTCTAAAACAAAGCAAGTAAAGATGTTTCCCAAAGCATCAATTTCTTTCTGTATTTTAAAATTCTGAAAGTTGAAGAGGCCTTTCCTGTTCATACAGAGGACAGACACATAGTAGACTTGGGATCCATTGGAAGTAAATTACCTCAGCCCCCCTGCTGTCACTGATATAGAAGGCAGCACGATATACTAATCACTCTATCCAGTGAATCAACATCTACAAGCTTGCTAAAAGGGGCTGTTGAGTTTCTTACAGACTTGTTCGGCATCTTCTCCAAAAAAAATTGGTCTAAGGTCCAGATGACAAGATAGTAGAATATAGAAGTCCAGTTGAGTAACAGATGCACAAGCTTGAATGTTTATCAGAAATCAAAACGCTGCACAGCAGTTAATAGTAAATAGAGACAGAATTTACATCTCTGGAAAGTTATCAAAGTGAACAGTAAAATTCTGAAAAGTTAAGCCTGGCAGAAGTACCTCACAGAGTGACCCTGCGTTTTTCCTTGCTTAAGCCTGTGTGTCAGCACCCTTGCTATGTCTCTTAAACTTTGCTGTGGGTCACCGGGCCTTCAGTCAAAACTTTGCCAGCTTAGAGACGGAATACAACCCGGATCTACCAAACTGGTAACAGCTCCACATTCACTGACAGTGTGACAGGACTTGTACACATCATGTTCAACAATAACACATGATGGCTCCTACTAATTCAAACATTTATAAGCACATTTTTATTTTGCTAATAATATTTCCCTGATAAGTACTGTACATATATATCATGAGACACTGAACCACATCTAAAATTATCAAATGTTTTCTCAAACCCAGTATGAACTATTAAAATATATGTAAAACAAATAAGCACAAATATGATTTTATTATGTCTCAGCACTGGCGATAGCCGTGGCCGGCCATCCATCCCATCCTTTTGAACACGATATTTTGAGAACGCCTCAAGGGAATTTCTTCAAATTTGGCACAGTTGTTCACCTGGGCTCTATGATGAACTGATTAGATTTTGGTGGTCAAAGGTCAAGGTCACTGTGACGTTGTTTGTCTCATTTTTGTGTATGCAATATCTCAAGAACATTGCGAGGAAATCTCTGTAAATTGGACGTAAATGTCCACTTGCACTGAGGAATGAACTGATTGGATTTGGTGGTTAAAGGTCAAAGTTCAAGGTCAGTGAGACTTCACAAAATATGTTCTTGGCCATAACCCAAGAATTCATATGCTAATGATGACAAAACTTAACACAAATGTCTAATTGGATTTCAAATCCAAAAGGTCAAAGGTCAGATTCACTGTGACATCACAATGTTTTTCATAAAACACTTTTCTGGCCATTATTCAACATCATATCTCAAGGAACAGAAGGGGAAATATTCGGTCAGATACTGAATTTATACATCTTCTGTGTGGTTAAGGGGAACATGTGTGTGAAGCATCCATGTTTTCACAGACTTGGATGTAAACAGAAAGAGTGACTTGACTGGTGCGCGGAGGCATACAACCACAGCACTGTAATTCTAGTTGTGACAATACCATTCAACAAGCTAACATACATGAGATGCTAGCAGTTTACATCTGGACTAGCAGGTTGTCCTGGCTGGACAGCCACCAGCAATCACCACAGCCATTATATGAATTGTATTAAGTTATCCATAATGATCACCGTGTATACTTTGTTGTTGTTTTTGTAGTATAAAATACCAGGGATGGGGACAAAAACCGATACGGCAATATTTTGTGTTGCAATATTGCATTGATATATGAATGTCAAGTATCAGATTTTTTATAATATAAACTATTAAGATTGCATATACAATTTTTTGTCAGTGTACTAGGATAATAAATCAATTACTTTTTCAGCCCACTGGATACTTTCTGCTGTAATAAAAATAACTGAAGTGAGACAATTTATTTTTTTAAACTTTATCTTATTAGATAGAACAGATGCTGACAAAGTTTTCCTTTGGGAATGGAATTAACAGTTGAAAAAAGGCAATGAAGTGCATCATAAGTCATCGGAATACTCAATATATCGCAAAACATTTAAAATCGCACTAATATTGTATTGTGTGATAAATATATAAAATAAAAAAATCAGGCGGTTGTAGTGTGCTGTGCTCCCAGACAGAGAAATAGAAAGCAAAAGCTTTCTCAGCCTAACTCCCTGTTGTTCTTCCACCATGGGAAGATGTCAGAGTTTATTAACAATACAGGGAACAACAGCAAGTACTGTGGACACGTGCATGCCTATGAATAATATATGGAAATAAGGTTGGAAATCAGACCAGGGTTCCTTTTAGCCAGGTGAGAGCCGATTGGACAATGTTTGTGTTTTTCTTTCAGGCTAAGCTTCGTCTGGAGATGGAGATGGAGCGTTTACGTCAGACTCATTCCAAGGAGATCGAAAGCAAAGATGATGAGGTGGAGGAGATCAGGCAGTCCTGTAGCAAGAAGGTAAGAACATTCACTGTGTGTACGGCACATGCACACATTTTAATACTGTTATTTAAGTTTGCAATCACGTAAGCATTTGTTCTGCAATTGTGATTTAATTTGAGGGCTAAAAGTTGTGCTGTTAGGCACAGAAAAGTAATGCCTAGCAGTGAGAGAACAGATACAAAAGACAAAGAATAGTGCAGTACATGAAATGCTGAATATAAAGTTACTTTCGGAGCTCTCTGTTCAAATACTTATTGAAGGGCAACTTACAATGGGGAAAAAAAGAGAGTTGAAGTAGGAGAGGCCATGATGTCCTGACTTTAGTTTCTAGCATGGGTTAAGATCCAAAAACCTGCAATAATGTTTTTATCCTAGATTCAAGAACAACCAAAACAAGAATCATGTCATAATCACTACTCTGCTATGCTTACTTTTCTTTTCTTACACAAATACAATTATTTTTAGTCACCTAAAATTTCTACCTTGCTTTATGGCTATTAAGCTGCTGTCAGTTAAACTCAACACTTCCTGCACAGATATTTCACATAAAAAGCATTTTAGCAGGACAAAGGGCACAGTCCCACTTATTCCTGATAGCTTTTAATTTTAAACTTACACAGGAAATGTAGGGTTAGAGCTGTAGTTGGTAACCTTTATACTTTTTATCACATTTGCCAAAAGTGTAACTATATTCACAAAGCAATGCCTTGTGGAGCTCCTATTTACCACATGTGAATGAGAACAACCAATCAGAGCAAAGGAGTCTCTAGCGTAGCTGTCATTTTAGTGACTGTTTAGCTGTAAAATGAAAAAGTTGGTCTGGCTGGTGCTTGGTACTTTGGTTAACTATATCCAAAATAGTGGCCCAGTCACAAACTTTCACATTTTACAGCTAAGCAGTCACCAAAATACATTTCTGAAAACATTTGAGGCAAGAAATAGGCGACACAATATCAAAATCTTGATTCCTTTTTGATCAGCACTGCCTAGTTTGACATTTGATTGCAGTTCAAGAGCAGAGATTGACATAATTGACAGCTGCGTAAGGGCCTTTGCACATCGAGTCAGTTTTTTCGGATGTGTTTTTCAAATCTGTCATCCAAAAAAAAAATTGCAACACACAGAAACCTTGCACACTGAGTCAGATGCATTTTCTTTTTGTTCTATAGGTTGCGAAAATTCGCAATATGAGACAAAATAAAAACACACATTCCCTCCCTTGCTTCTCTCTGCTGGCGTTTTTTTATCTGTCACCACTGTCTCTTCCAGCGTCTTGCATATGGCACCATAGCTGCATGAAGGGACAGAGCTGTCCTTCTGATCTGTCTCCAGTGTCTCTCTCGTTCTCTGTCTGTGTACAGTCCACATCCTCCTCCTTGTCATCATCATCGTCCACCTGAATATTACTGTCTGACCTGTTGAACATGAGCTATCTGAGTTACGAAAGGACAATGTGTGACCAGTTCCTAGCCTTGTGTTGGATGTATCCCGCTGCCACATTTTCTTCACTGATTCTTGGTCAAACATTTCTTTAAAGGCTTATGACGGATGCAAAAAATGCAGAAAATCAAACTGTTCCGAAAACTTTGATAATGGACGAAAGTTTCGGAGTCAGCATGCAAATGTGATTGACACAACTTGAAGTCATATTTATTTTAAGAACAAAGAAAAAAACTGGCTCAGTGTACAAAGGCCTTAAATGACTCCTTCACTCTGATTGGCTGTTTTTGTTTTTGGTGTGCCATGGTCAATTCTATCAAGTGACATTAAAAGCAGTAGGAACAGGAGGAGGGATGTGATTTCTATTTTTTTTTATACAGACTATCGGTCCAATGTACTTTCAGAATATACTGACAGTCTCAGGAAATATGACATAAACTTGTTTTCTTTGAAGTTACCAGCTGTAGGTTTCAGTGCCAGTAGCTCAACAGTAATAACTGAAGGGGAGCAATAGTGAACAATGAGTGAATTAAAACAGCAGGAGTATTAACTTGGTTTGTACCACATGTTGTCTTGTTATACTGATGAATTAGTGCTGTGGAAATGATTTTTATGCAGAATTTACAGTGAGCCATTATAGCACAGGTAATTCCACCCCTGCCTTTTATATGCATACACACACAAGTACAGCATTCACAGAATTCCCAACTGTATTTCTAATTGCATTTGTTAGATTAAAATGATTAATTAGATGTAAATGATTTGACCTTTTCCTGAGTCACATTCATTCATATGTCAGCATAATGGCTTCCATTTGTGGCTTAACTGCCACGTGATACCAACACAGTGGATACACAGTGGAGTGAAGTGTTTGTGTGTCGGTGTACAGGTGGGTGGCAGAGTGAGTGACTGAGTGATTTGCTGTTGGAATCTGTGTGCATCTTTACTTTAGATGCCAGTATTGCTGATGATGCTTTTTTGTATTTGTTTTACTGGCCTGTGCTAACTGCCCCATCCCTGCCATCCACCAGTCGAGCCCTCATTAGCCCACGCATAATTAGCTTTTACTACACTTACACAAGCTGGAGTGCTGCCTCTACACTGTGTGACAGAGACATTTACATGGTGACATATTATTTGATGATGGATTATGCTGTACAAATACAAACAGCGCTATGGTGTTGTCTATGTAAATTGTACATTTAAGGTCAGGCCAGTGCCTCAACAAGAACCTTGCTCATTATGCATCCAGAGTACATGAACATACAGGCTACTGTAGACTAGACAGTGTTAGAACTCATATGTTTTTACAAACAGTGTCATGATAAGATCTACTATCTACTACTATGAGCTTTTTTTATTCAGCACCCATGGTCAATGTGCCCTACTATCTGGCCAGCGTTATTGAAGTATCGGCACAATTTCCATGAAATGTGGTACAGACATTGTTGGATCCTAGAGGATGAATCCTACTGACATTATGATACTCTGACTTTTCCTCTAGAGCTGCTAGCAGGTCAACATTTTCAATTATCCTGTAAAATATTTCGACATCCACTTGATGGAGTGGCGCAAAATGTTTACAGATATTATTACAGCTTATCCTGTGGGGAACATAAACATCTGTTCTCCTCAACGGTTCATATAGCGCCATCATCAGGTCAAGATTTGAATTTGTTCAGTACTTTGGTTTTTGATCAAATCCCTGCAGAACCAATGACATTTCCATCAGCCTCAGCTGGACTTTGTGCTCAGTGCTTAGCAAATAATAGCTTGCTAATACAGATGGTGGCCATGCTACACATTAGTATTACAGTAAGTACTTCTTCACAAAGCTAGCAGCATGGCATGAAGACTTTTAGGTTTTGTCATTCAATTACTAGCCACTACTAGTAAGGCTCTTAATAATCCCAAACCATCAGTGAGTTGTAAATGCTCTCAGACATCTTTATTGTTGTGTCATGAAAGCAACAGTGGAGCCTCAAGGAGCACTAACAGGACTTTTGAGGGCTGTAGACCTAATTAATAATGTTATTAAATAAATTGTCATCGGTCATCAGCCCTCTGCCATACTGTATGTGCCCTACTTGAAGTTCCCCCGTTTGTTCAGATAGAACTATGAATTCACTCTTCACTCTTCATGTTTTTGTGCGTATCCAGCTGAAGCAAATGGAAGTCCAGCTTGAAGAAGAATACGATGAGAAGCAGAAGGTGTTGAAAGAGAAGAGAGAGCTGGAGTCAAAGCTTCTGTCAGCACAGGACAAGGTAACTCCGCTGTGTTCCTGTTGAAACCAATGACTGTATGTAAAGTGTACTGTATATAAAGGCCCAGACACACAAAACCGGCATCAAAGAACAAGTGGCGACAAAGACCAACGATAGCATCATCTAAAGAAATCTGTGTCTCAGCCAAAAAGTTGCACTTGAACTTATTACAAAGACTACAGCCAATGGCCAACTAGGAATTAACCAGTTGGCCAATAGGAAATAACTCTCCATACCAGCAGGCAACGATAGTCTGTAGTCATCATTCAAAAAGGGAAATCAGAAGACCGACAGGACAGATTCAAGACGCTAGTCAAAAGTTAACACATTGGCAACACAACCAGATGTATAAAGTACAAATTATATGTACCATGCGCTAGCAAACAGTAACACAAACAATTACAAATTGTTTCTGGTGAAGAACTCAGTGGCTTTGTTTTTATTTCACACCTTCTTGACATTAGCTGTTTGTTTGCGCTGCTTGCAAATTCTCCTCTCCCCCACTGAACTGAGCTGCTGGTCTGAGTGATCATTCACCAACGGGCTCCACCGTCTCCAATGCCAATTCAACATGCTGAGTCAGCTGAATAAAGCTGACAAGGGCTGACTAGTTTTAATTGTGCAGGACAAACTGCAAAAACTAGGGCAAGAGAGGCTCACCAATGGCCCAACAGTGACTGACAGCCGACTGTTAGCGTGGTCTTTCAGGACCCTAAAGCCCAGTTTCGACCAAAGATTTGCAACAAGATGAAACCATTTTAGAACGCTGCAGAGAAAAGCTGCAGTAGTGTGAGCAGACCAGTCGGAGCTTGACACAAGCCGGCTGATGGTGTCAAATTTCTTGCAGCTTGTTTTAGAACATAAAGCACGTCACCTGTCTCTACAGCCAATCAGTTTGCCTCACAGAGCTTTACAGCATACGACATCCCTCTGTCCTTGGGACCCTTGCAAGGTATAAGGAAAAACTTCCCCAAAAAACCCTTTAACAGGGGGAAAAAACGGTAGAAACCTCAGGAAGAGCAACTGAGGAGGCTTGTAGTCCGCTGGTCAAGTCAAAATGACGGCAAACAACGTGTTTGCTTGCTAAGGCAGGTGCTCCGTCCCTGGCGAGCCCTCTGTTTCCATCCTCACGGTGTGCTGGTGTCGGACGGTGAGTTGCTGCTGGCTGTATGTTCTTCCCTCTAGATGGTGAAATCTGGGGAAGTCAGTCACCCCAGACTTTCCAACATCTTCCAACAGGACTTAGATTGTGCATCAGTTTAATTCATCTGCGTATTCAAAGCACTTCCAATGCACATTTGGTTTGTGCATGTTTTATTAGTAACAGGATCTCAGTAGTGTTATTTGTTGTAAAACTAGAGCACTACTGCCATAGAGGTGTGTGGGTGGAGATGTTGGCGTTTTATGTAATTGAAGTGAGTCATTTAAACTGACTGAAATATTTATCTGATATTTGCCGGCTGCCATTACAGAGCCATGAGCATTGATAAAGATCAGACTGATGTTTAGTTGACATTCAGGGAACAGAGAAGTGTGGCCTGTTGCAACCAAACTGGTCCAAATTAATATAAAACATAGGTGTCCTTTGTGATCACAGCCTATAGAATATTAAGTTTCTGATCATGTAGAACCCATCTGTGGACTTCCCAAGTGGAGTTTTCTTGTATTGATATCTCCCAACATGAAGATGTTTTTAGTTCCCAAGACTTCATCAACAGAATTTTTTTCACTTTTTGTTACGTACAGACTGATCAGAAAAGGTCACCTCACTAGGGATATCCCGATCACTTTTTTTTTTGCATCCAATCCGAGTCCTTTATTTTGAAACCGAGTCCGATACTGAGTCCGATCTGATACTTTGCAAAGCATTAAGAAAGAAAAAAAAAAGAATGCATCCAAGTTGTCCCGTGGTTCAGCAGCACAAAATGTAAACAAATTCTGAATTGTAAACAAATTGTCCCTACAGAGTTGCCGTAGGGCTGTGGTAGACAAGCTTCCGCCGTTAGGTGTTGCTGTGTTGCTTGGAATAAAGAGAGAAGCAGTGGCCACTGAACCAGTTTTCTCAACTCCTATCCGTTTATTGCTCATTAGCTGCACTCAGTTAGGAGAACCCAGGACGCTTGGTTACAATACACTGGAAAGCGGAAGCAACAATGAGCATAGATTAAAAACCTGACCATTTGATTCCGCTGATCTTTTTTTAACAGTTTCCGATTTTTTAAAACTAACGTGATCGAAATTCAGAAATTCAGTGTTTGACCTTGAGTCAAGATTATTTTTTCCAATTATGATATATATATTTTTTTTTTTTTCAAATATGAGAGGGGAGTCTCCAGATCATTTTATTTTTTATTTCCAGATAAATTCACAGACTCACTTTTATTCAAGCAGACAGTCATCTAAACCTTTCAAACATCTTTAACACTGTGAATAGAGGTATTAAATAAGCCCTTTTTTATACACACACACCAATGTTCAATATGTCAGTTAATGTTTACTGATGCTGTTTAAGGTTTGTTTAACAATATTAACACAATGAAGCAATCCTGTATTTTTTAATATTGATGGGTTGACTGAATCATACAGTAATGCTTTTCCATTTAGATTATTTAGATTGTATCTTCATCTATAAGCCAAACACTTATATATTGTTTGTGTGAGTTAAACTCAAATGTATGTAGTACAAAATGTAAGGATCAGGCCTTTAAATGGTCAAATTGATTGAGTTTATGATTATTCCCTGATGTGTCAGTTGAGTCACCAAACCTAACTGTGCCTGTGTCCTAGGTGAGAAGTGGTGACATTGAGACTGAAAAGCGTTTGAGGAAGGACCTGAAGAGAACCAAGGCTCTGCTGGCTGACGCTCAGATCATGTTGGACCACA
The DNA here is from genome assembly GCA_035609425.1 of Epinephelus awoara. Classification (NCBI taxonomy): domain Eukaryota; kingdom Metazoa; phylum Chordata; class Actinopteri; order Perciformes; family Serranidae; genus Epinephelus; species Epinephelus awoara. The sequence goes on from CM069297.1 coordinate 4,375,176, forward strand.
TAAAGAACAACGCACCCAGCAAGAGAGAGATCGCTCAGCTCAAAAACCAGGTATAAAAGAAACATGGACATACATACTTAAACATACAGGCTTAACTCATACATGATTGCTACTTAGTGTAAGGTGTTTTATTCAACAGTAATCATGTGTCATGTCTAAGATACTGTAGACCTGTCAGCAGATCTACAGCTCAGCAACATCCTGTCAGCAGCTGCTGGTTCTTTCTCTGCACAGAGTATTTGATTTTAATTCCTTATCTCCACAGCTTGATAGTGGGCTAGTTGTTGTTGTGTACTCTACAAAGGACCCTGAGATTCAATTTGAACAAAACAAACAAACAAAATTATACAAACAAAATTTATAGTAGAAAAGCTGCTAGGAAGCAAAGAAAAGGTGTCAGGACTGGACCGTGTGTCCCTTTTTTTCCCAAATAGCCAATAATTTACTAATTTGATTATTTAAAGTGAAGCAATAAGCTCATTTTTCTGCACCATTAATTGACTATGGCTACATTCAGCAGCTTACTAAACATTTAGCTTCGGGTAAAGTATGCACTTACATCAGGATATTTGATTAGAAAACAGCATGTTTATCTTTAAACTTACTGGATTTTTCATACTGACCCAGCAGTGCTCCACCTGCTGCACATTAGCCTGTGTGGATCTTTTCTTTTGAGCCTGCTTTATACCATTTTTATTAGATTTTACACAGTAATGGTATAAAGTAGCTTTTAGTGTTTGGCTTTGAACAGCAACTTAAACACCTTGTTTAAAGTTGAACATGTCCCTGGCAGTGCCTCTCCCACAGTTACACCACGACCACTGATACTTCCACTCCCTTCCTAGTTATGACCAAACATTGGTCCAAGCATACTTATGAATTAGTTTTACATTGAATCATTGCACCGGTCACAATTAACATCCAAAACCAACTTTACATGTCAATACAACAAGTAGTGTGCACTGTATGTAGCAAGGCAGAAAAAAAGTTCCTTGTTTCCCTAACCTTAACCATACTGCAGTTGCCATGTGCAGAAATTCTAGAGAAAGATTATAGCTGCTGCACAGCAATGGTTGGGGCCGGGCAATTTTAGGCAAAATTAGGCAATTCTGAGCAACACACACACTAAAACAAAGCATATCACAACATAGAAGTTACATCATATAATAATATAATTATGGCATGCCCTTCAAATTGTGGATGAGTGGCTGAAGTGATCAGACTCATAATAAACAAAGGAAAGAAAAAACTCAAGAACAAGAAAGTAAGAATAACATTAACTGCTAGCAATTATGAACAAACTGGCCTGATCTAGCTTAAAGCTAAACATTATCCATGGTGACAAAGATGAAAACATTTTTTTAAATGTAAAAGTAGCTATTGGATAGACTCTGCATATTGACTGATAGCTAAGCCAAATAAACAGGGAAAAGAGACACAAGGGATAACAGGGAAAAGTGTTGATAAAGAGTATTTGTGTCTCCGCAAAACTGCCTGGATCATAATTATTATAGTCTCTAATCCACATAGCATGATGCCTGAACATAGGACTTTCACATTAGAATGTCCTTTCTGCCTTAGCTGAGGCTTGAACTCACAACTTCTGATACTAAGGTCTGTCTTCTATCTCACTGAGATAATTGGCAAGTGACAGTTCATGTGTGGCTTCACAAATTGACTAAGCCAAGCATCAGGGTGCCAGACAGTAGTCATCCATGCCATGGAAAAGCAAATTTCAAAGTGAAAGTTCCAAAGCTGTAGCACATATGGTTGATTTGTTATGAGTTTTCAAAGTTTTGAAATCTAGAGGCTTGCTGTAGCGCCACCATCAGGACTATTGTCTTGTGTTTCCAGTTGAGGACATCTGGCATGGGACTGGACCTTTATGAAAAGTTTGGGTAGATTTCTCATATGGAAATGTTGCACGAGCTGAGGCTTGAACTCACAATCTCCAACACCAAGAACCATCCTCTATCTCACTGAGCTAACTAGCAAACAGAAATGTCACATGTAGCTTCACAAATTGAGTAAGCCAGTCACCTGTTTGGAAGACAGCAGCTGTTGTGTGTAAAGGCAGATTTCAAACGGCTGTCAAAAATTCAGTTATTAAGACAAAAATCCGAAAATACACAAATTGCATCTAGACAGCATGGAGGTGTTGGTAATTTGTTTTTAACAATGATTTATTGGCTCCATAAGTGAAAAACTGATGTTTAAAAATGCCATTTTTGCATTGACTCCAATTGTTGGCATGAGAGCGAAATTCAAAATGCTGTAAAAAAATAAATAAATAAAATTCAGTTTTTGAGATAAAATTCTGATATTTTCCAAACATCATCTCCAAAATTTTGTCATTTTTTTGTAAAGAACATTGAAAATGTATTTAGCAAGAATTTGCATGTATATGTTTACAATACCGTTTACCGTCAAACATTTTGATGCACTGTAGGCTCAATTTTTGATAAATCAAAAATCTGTGTGGATCGTTTGAGTAGGACAGTCTGAAGATGCTCTGTAGCAAGTTTGGTGTCAATTGAACAAAAATTGTGGGAGAAGATAGGTTCAAGAAGTTTAACATTTTTTGAAAAAAACAGAGTGATGGACTTCATAATTTGCAATAGGCAAGGCAAGGCAAGGCAATTTTATTTATATAGCACCATTCATACACAAAGCAATTCAATGTGCTTCACAAGAGAAAACATTAAAGGAACAATAGATCATTAAAAACAAAAGCTAAAAGCAAGACAATAAATAGTTAAAAACAGTGCAGAAAATGCATTTAAAAAGCAAACAAAGCAAAAGCAACAGCAGACAAATATAAAAACAATAGCTACAGATTATCCTAACAATAAGTTACATATCTGGTTCACTGGTAAGCTGCAGTAAATAGCAATGTTTTAAGCCCTGATTTAAATGAGCTGACAGTTTCAGCCGACCTCAGGTATTCTGGAAGTTTGTTCCACAGGCGGGTAGCATAGAAACTGAAGGCTGCTTCACCGTGTTTGGTTTTGATCCTGGGAACACTGAGTAAACCTGTTCCAGATGATCTGAGGGGTCTGGATGCTTCATAACGTACAAGTATATCAGAGATGTATTTAGGCCCGAGACCATTTAGTGCTTTATAGACAAGTAACAAGATTTTAAAGTCTATCCTTTGACACACAGGAAGCCAGTGCAGTGACTTAAGCACTGGTGTAATGTGCTCCACTCTCTTGGTGTTGGTGAGGACTCTGGCAGCAGCGTTCTGGACGAGCTGCAGTTGTCTGATTGATTTTTTACTCAGGCCTGTGAAGACACCGTTACAATAGTCCAGCCTGCTGAAAATGAAAGCATGAACAAGTTTTTCTGGTTTAGACAGAAATTCTTTTACTCTTGCTATGTTTTTAAGGTGGTAGTAGGCTGATTTAGTAATTATCTTAATGTGACTATTGAAATTTAGGTCTGAGTCCAGAACTACACCAAGATTCCTGGCTTGATTTGTAGGTTTTAGTGTCAAGGCGTCAAGGTGAGCACTGACTATTGATCTTTGTTCTTTGGGGCCAAAAACAACTATTTCAGTTTTGTCTGTGTTTAGTTGTAGAAAATTCTGGCAGAGGGAGCATATAGATGTTTAACAGAAGAGGCCCAAGAATGGACCCTTGAGGAACTCCATATGTAGTCTTTGTTCGCACAGATTCATAATTGCCAAGTGACACAAAGAAGTCCCTGTCTTGTAAATAAGATTCAAACCAACTTAGCACAGTGCCAGAAAGTCCCACAAACTTTTCTAGTCTGTCGAGCAGTATCTTATGGTCAACTGTGTCGAATGCAGCACTGAGGTCCAGTAATACCAGAACCGAAATCTTTGATGCTTCACTGCTCAGATGAATGTCATTTAAAACTTTTACAAGTACAGTCTCAGTGCTGTGATGTGCTCGAAATCCAGACTGAAAGGCATCAAAGGAATTGTTTTGCTCCAAGAAGGTGTTAAGTTGCTGAAAAACAACCTTTTCAATGATCTTTCCTAAAAATGGTAGGTTTGATATGGGCCTGTAGTTATTTATTACTGAGGCATCCAGATTAGGCTTTTTTAAGAGAGGTTTGATGACTGCAGTCTTCAGGGCCGTTGGGAAAAGGCCTGACTGAAGAGAACAATTGACTATCTGTAGTATATCTGATGCTATGCAGTTAAAAACATCTTTAAAAAAGCTTGTTGTAGGTTTTTGTTGTAGGTTTAAATGTACAAAAGTTTCTTCAGTATTGGGGCTACATTTTGGTAAAAGTTGCAAATCTGTAGCACATATGGTTGATTTGTTGTGAATTTTCAAAATTTTGAACTTAAGTGGCTTGCTGTAGCGCCACCAACAGGACTGTTGGCCTGTTTTTGCAGCTGAGGCAATCTGGCATGGGACTTGACCTTTGTGCAGAGTTTGGTGATTTTTCGCGCTTGGGAAGTAGGATTTCCTCGGAAGACGAAGAAGAACATGCAGCAAAACAATACGGTCCTGGCAGCTTAGGCTGCCCGGCCCTAATAATTTAAAAAATGTTGGCATTCCACATTAAGAATATTGTTATTGAATGTAATCAAGGGTTTTACAGAGAATCCAAAACCAGTTTTCTGCCTCATAATAGGGTTGCTTCATTGAATGCGTTTAAACCTCATTTTTCATTTGACAGTGGTCTCAGTTTTTATCAGTAAAACTGTATAAACAGGCAGGACAGTGGCTTGCATTTTACTTGCGTGTAAACCATAGATAGATATGGAGCTACATTTGTTTCTTTATTATTCAATCAAACAGAGTAGGTTTTGCAATTAAAAAAAAAGATTTGAGAGCAAAAGTATCAATATTGCAATCAAAGTCAAAGGCAAGTCAAAAAGTTTAACGAATAAAAAGTTGAACCTGGTGGGCGGGGCCTCAACTGAAAGCTGTAAGACATGTCTCTATTGGCCAGTCTCAATCGGAATGACAGCTTGCAAAGCATTTTTTTTCTCCTTCTCTCGGTTGGCGGATTGCAAACAATTTAAAGGTGCATACCGCCACCTATTGTACAAGCATGTGCAACATCATGTAATTCAGCCTGTCTCTTAAATTCTACTCATCAGCCTGGTACGCTTGCAAAGCAACATGGGAGTTCTGTAGGTCACGGGGAATTCAGTGCTGGAGCTGTGGTGAAAATCATTTCTGAAACTGAAGTTTTTTTGGCTCCGGTTTCCAAAAAAATTCATCCACACGAGTGGTGTGATTAAAAAATATGATACACATGCCAAAGCAGTAGGTGGCAATGTAACTTCTAATGGAAAGGCCATTTTAACCAATCAGAACAACTATTTCAGTTTTGTCTGTGTTTAGTTGTAGAAAATTCTGGCAGAGGGAGCATATAGATGTTTAACAGAAGAGGCCCAAGAATGGACCCTTGAGGAACTCCATATGTAGTCTTTGTTCGCACAGATTCATAATTGCCAAGTGACACAAAGAAGTCCCTGTCTTGTAAATAAGATTCAAACCAACTTAGCACAGTGCCAGAAAGTCCCACAAACTTTTCTAGTCTGTCGAGCAGTATCTTATGGTCAACTGTGTCGAATGCAGCACTGAGGTCCAGTAATACCAGAACCGAAATCTTTGATGCTTCACTGCTCAGATGAATGTCATTTAAAACTTTTACAAGTACAGTCTCAGTGCTGTGATGTGCTCGAAATCCAGACTGAAAGGCATCAAAGGAATTGTTTTGCTCCAAGAAGGTGTTAAGTTGCTGAAAAACAACCTTTTCAATGATCTTTCCTAAAAATGGTAGGTTTGATATGGGCCTGTAGTTATTTATTACTGAGGCATCCAGATTAGGCTTTTTTAAGAGAGGTTTGATGACTGCAGTCTTCAGGGCCGTTGGGAAAAGGCCTGACTGAAGAGAACAATTGACTATCTGTAGTATATCTGATGCTATGCAGTTAAAAACATCTTTAAAAAAGCTTGTTGTAGGTTTTTGTTGTAGGTTTAAATGTACAAAAGTTTCTTCAGTATTGGGGCTACATTTTGGTAAAAGTTGCAAATCTGTAGCACATATGGTTGATTTGTTGTGAATTTTCAAAATTTTGAACTTAAGTGGCTTGCTGTAGCGCCACCAACAGGACTGTTGGCCTGTTTTTGCAGCTGAGGCAATCTGGCATGGGACTTGACCTTTGTGCAGAGTTTGGTGATTTTTCGCGCTTGGGAAGTAGGATTTCCTCGGAAGACGAAGAAGAACATGCAGCAAAACAATACGGTCCTGGCAGCTTAGGCTGCCCGGCCCTAATAATTTAAAAAATGTTGGCATTCCACATTAAGAATATTGTTATTGAATGTAATCAAGGGTTTTACAGAGAATCCAAAACCAGTTTTCTGCCTCATAATAGGGTTGCTTCATTGAATGCGTTTAAACCTCATTTTTCATTTGACAGTGGTCTCAGTTTTTATCAGTAAAACTGTATAAACAGGCAGGACAGTGGCTTGCATTTTACTTGCGTGTAAACCATAGATAGATATGGAGCTACATTTGTTTCTTTATTATTCAATCAAACAGAGTAGGTTTTGCAATTAAAAAAAAAGATTTGAGAGCAAAAGTATCAATATTGCAATCAAAGTCAAAGGCAAGTCAAAAAGTTTAACGAATAAAAAGTTGAACCTGGTGGGCGGGGCCTCAACTGAAAGCTGTAAGACATGTCTCTATTGGCCAGTCTCAATCGGAATGACAGCTTGCAAAGCATTTTTTTTCTCCTTCTCTCGGTTGGCGGATTGCAAACAATTTAAAGGTGCATACCGCCACCTATTGTACAAGCATGTGCAACATCATGTAATTCAGCCTGTCTCTTAAATTCTACTCATCAGCCTGGTACGCTTGCAAAGCAACATGGGAGTTCTGTAGGTCACGGGGAATTCAGTGCTGGAGCTGTGGTGAAAATCATTTCTGAAACTGAAGTTTTTTTGGCTCCGGTTTCCAAAAAAATTCATCCACACGAGTGGTGTGATTAAAAAATATGATACACATGCCAAAGCAGTAGGTGGCAATGTAACTTCTAATGGAAAGGCCATTTTAACCAATCAGAACAACTATTTCAGTTTTGTCTGTGTTTAGTTGTAGAAAATTCTGGCAGAGGGAGCATATAGATGTTTAACAGAAGAGGCCCAAGAATGGACCCTTGAGGAACTCCATATGTAGTCTTTGTTCGCACAGATTCATAATTGCCAAGTGACACAAAGAAGTCCCTGTCTTGTAAATAAGATTCAAACCAACTTAGCACAGTGCCAGAAAGTCCCACAAACTTTTCTAGTCTGTCGAGCAGTATCTTATGGTCAACTGTGTCGAATGCAGCACTGAGGTCCAGTAATACCAGAACCGAAATCTTTGATGCTTCACTGCTCAGATGAATGTCATTTAAAACTTTTACAAGTACAGTCTCAGTGCTGTGATGTGCTCGAAATCCAGACTGAAAGGCATCAAAGGAATTGTTTTGCTCCAAGAAGGTGTTAAGTTGCTGAAAAACAACCTTTTCAATGATCTTTCCTAAAAATGGTAGGTTTGATATGGGCCTGTAGTTATTTATTACTGAGGCATCCAGATTAGGCTTTTTTAAGAGAGGTTTGATGACTGCAGTCTTCAGGGCCGTTGGGAAAAGGCCTGACTGAAGAGAACAATTGACTATCTGTAGTATATCTGATGCTATGCAGTTAAAAACATCTTTAAAAAAGCTTGTTGTAGGTTTTTGTTGTAGGTTTAAATGTACAAAAGTTTCTTCAGTATTGGGGCTACATTTTGGTAAAAGTTGCAAATCTGTAGCACATATGGTTGATTTGTTGTGAATTTTCAAAATTTTGAACTTAAGTGGCTTGCTGTAGCGCCACCAACAGGACTGTTGGCCTGTTTTTGCAGCTGAGGCAATCTGGCATGGGACTTGACCTTTGTGCAGAGTTTGGTGATTTTTCGCGCTTGGGAAGTAGGATTTCCTCGGAAGACGAAGAAGAACATGCAGCAAAACAATACGGTCCTGGCAGCTTAGGCTGCCCGGCCCTAATAATTTAAAAAATGTTGGCATTCCACATTAAGAATATTGTTATTGAATGTAATCAAGGGTTTTACAGAGAATCCAAAACCAGTTTTCTGCCTCATAATAGGGTTGCTTCATTGAATGCGTTTAAACCTCATTTTTCATTTGACAGTGGTCTCAGTTTTTATCAGTAAAACTGTATAAACAGGCAGGACAGTGGCTTGCATTTTACTTGCGTGTAAACCATAGATAGATATGGAGCTACATTTGTTTCTTTATTATTCAATCAAACAGAGTAGGTTTTGCAATTAAAAAAAAAGATTTGAGAGCAAAAGTATCAATATTGCAATCAAAGTCAAAGGCAAGTCAAAAAGTTTAACGAATAAAAAGTTGAACCTGGTGGGCGGGGCCTCAACTGAAAGCTGTAAGACATGTCTCTATTGGCCAGTCTCAATCGGAATGACAGCTTGCAAAGCATTTTTTTTCTCCTTCTCTCGGTTGGCGGATTGCAAACAATTTAAAGGTGCATACCGCCACCTATTGTACAAGCATGTGCAACATCATGTAATTCAGCCTGTCTCTTAAATTCTACTCATCAGCCTGGTACGCTTGCAAAGCAACATGGGAGTTCTGTAGGTCACGGGGAATTCAGTGCTGGAGCTGTGGTGAAAATCATTTCTGAAACTGAAGTTTTTTTGGCTCCGGTTTCCAAAAAAATTCATCCACACGAGTGGTGTGATTAAAAAATATGATACACATGCCAAAGCAGTAGGTGGCAATGTAACTTCTAATGGAAAGGCCATTTTAACCAATCAGAAGTCAGAGTCAATACCGTAATCGGGAAGTGCAGAAAATAAAAACAATCCAATCCACAAAAGTAGCACGACCTAATTCAACAGCAGAGGTGCCTGAACGACCAACTACACTACCACGAAAGCAGCGACAGGCCTGCCAACGGAGGTCCGACCTGGCCGGATCCAGAACCTCCGTTGGCAGGCCTGTCGCTGCTTTCGTGGTAGTGTCTTGGGGTAGCTAGCAACAGGAGCAGCCTCCTTCGTTGGTCGTTAGGTCGAGCAGCTGGATATGCCATCCAAAGAGAGCAGATAGCACGCTCACAAATAAAGTTAATGTGACATATAGGTTATTTATGTGTATCTGCCCATTCAATTGTGACATTATTTTATGCATATGATATCGATTTTGTATCTTTACAGATACCATACAGATACCCCCATTCAATTTAAAGCATAACTGATTTGAGTAAAGGCACGAGAGCAAATCTGGGAAAGGGTTGGTTTGCGTTCTTCAGTTGGCAGTTACACGTAGAGTAAAGCTACTGAAGACCAGCAAAATCACCGTCTGTTTTCATTTATTCTTTCAGGTGGGTAAATGTCACCTAAGCACCTTCAGATGTGATCAGTAGTCTACCTTTAATAGATCATTTGTTTCTATAGTTTGTATTGTGCTTAGTGATACTGTTTGAGGGAACTGTAACGTAAGGTAACTGCATATGAGTGGATGCAACCGTCACTAATGCTAGTGTAGTTCCTCAGGGATTTGAGCTGTTATTACTTTAACTTTGACAATCTAACCTGTGACAACACATTAGCTAAGGTGTTAGCTACATTTTGTTACTCTGAGAGTACTGAACTGATACATTTTCTTCCATTTCCATTCCAGCTGGAGGAGTCCGAGTTTACCTGTGCGGCTGCTGTTAAAGCTCGTAAGTCCATGGAGGTGGAGATAGAAGATCTGCACGTTCAGATGGAGGACATCTCCAAAACAAAACAGGCGGTCAGTAGAACTCTCTTAATCCTGCAAGTTGTTGTTAAATTAAAAAAAAAAAAAAATCTGTCACAATGTTTAGAATAACCATCAGTGATGATCACTTAGGGTATGTTTTTATATGGCTGCACCATCTGTGGTGGTAGCTAGGCAGCAGTAAATACTGTATGTCAAATGATTGCCTTTAGCCAGAGATAAGGGGTTAGAGGGCAAACTGTTCCCTCGGAGCCCCCTCTGTTCTCCATTTTCTGCTTCTTTTACCATATTTTCCAGTTCTCTGTTGTAGAATCTTTGTTTTCCTACAAAAACATACACTTGTCTTTATTCAGTCTATACCTCTGTCTTTACATCTTAAGTGCTCTGTTCTTTTTTCTTATCTTAGGCTATCTTAATCTTTTTTGACCTTTATATTTTTCTGTCCTTTTGGCATGACTTTTCTTACCTTATACCCTGTTCCCATGGAAATCTGCTTCCATGTGTTGGTCAAAGTATGTTTTTTCCCCTTCTCTCCCACATCTCTCCTGCTATTCATTTACCCTCAATCTAACTCTGTGTCAGTGAGGTTTAATCTCCTTTTGCTTTCTCTTCTGCCTGTTAAAGGGAAATTACCAACTATTAAAACTGCTTTTAACATATTACTGAATCTAATTTGAATATCACATGGCACCTTGAAAAGTTTGACTGTGTGTTTTAGAAAGGTGAATATTATGTCCACAGGACAGTAAAGGGTAAAGATAATTGAGTTGACACAGCTGTAGGTCAGGAACAGATACTAGGAGAGGAGAAATGGAGGGATGGAGGAGGGTATCAGGATGATCTTTGCATTTTCTCATTTCGTTTGTTTTTCACTTTTTCTTTTACCCCAGAAGAAAGATAAAGCAAATAAGTTTGCACTCATTGAAGATGTCATTTCATTTCCAAAAGGATTTCTATTTAGTAAATGACCTTGAGAAGACCTAAGTGCTCTTAAAGATTTCTTAGTAACCAGTGCTGTGCCATTTAAAATATGCCTGTTTGGAACAGGCCGAGTGCTTGGCCTGTGGTAGTGATGCTCGCAGCTTTCTCAAAAACCGTTCACACAAACAAAAGTTTTAAGTACTTCTTCTCCCACTGCAAATACCAACATTCATAGTTAGAGAAAGGGTGAAGAGTTAAGTAAGATGGTGTTTGCCTGGGGCCCCAAAACACTTAATCCACCCCTGAAAATCACACTCAAGTTGGGGCTACTTGCAGTTAGAAAAAACAGTGAAATACACTTAGAGGAGATATTCATTTCCAAATAGGCCTGCTAGTTGCTTGCTTTGACATGACCATCACAGTTATAAAGTAGATCATGGATTTAAATAGCACAGATATTTTGCCAGCTGTAAAGTTGTCAATGTAATCACAGATACAGACAGACAGAGATACCTTGCTTTATAGTTAGATAGTGAAATAATGAGCAACATTGGGGTATTATGGACTGTGCCAACAGTATAAATTATTGTCTTATTTGGTGTTAAACTACATTTATAATCATCAATGCATCCCATTGAGTAGGACTCACTGCACTGTGATGAAGTGACACATTGGGCCTCATGCAGCAAGTTTCTCTTAAATTTCTCTATATTTAAAATAGGGGAAGTCAGTTTCAGATTTGCCAAATGTCCATCCACCATCCAAATCTGCTCTTCCCCAGCTGTGCTGGATGATGAATCCCACTTGATCATGAGTAACCTATTAGCATAGGTAACCCCCTAAGTACTATATAAGGGCAGGTGTTGTACCATGTGCAAAGGACTCTAGCACATGTGCGAGATTGGAGAGAGGCCATTAAAAAATGGCTGTAAGAAGAAGAACTTCAGCGGTACAGGGTTCCCACGGTCATGGAAACCTGATTGTGGAATTTTTAGGCCAGGAAAACTCATGGAATTAGTAAAGTCATGGAAAAGTCATGGAATTTTGTTGTGTATAATCAAATTGTTAGACTCCAGCCCTGAAAATGTCAACTTTCTAGTTAGATGTTATTGTCATTACGCCACCTACTGGCAACAGGAAATAAGCCTTGTGTGATAGTATCATTTGATTTAAACAAAATTTACTTGATGTGGTCTGCAATTCATATACAGCAGTATATGGTATATAACTGTGAGTTGTCTAACACCACATAGTGAACACAAGAAGTTGTACAGCATTTGTAATACATCATTTCAGCTCCACCACTCCACGCAGTAAATACCATGTCATTCCTTCTTGCAGACTCTGACTTTAACAGCAAACAGAAGATGCGTCAACTGGCAAACCGTCAGAACCCCAATGTGCACAAAAGTGCAAGGGACCGTTGAATCTTTAATGATTTTTGAAGCCTAAATTATATCGCCAGAAGTAAAAAGATAACATTAGGCTATTAAAAAACACACCATGGTGGCAAGGCTTAACGTCGACCCCACAGCACTACTGGGTGCTGTGGTTGGCGTAACGACGTTCTGTAGTCTCATTTAGCCACTTGTTACCAACCACATTTTTTAAGACACAAAAACTTAAAAATTCACAGTGGAGTATTTAGTGAGGGATTTTATGTCGTCAAATAAAGCGTGAAAGTCTATTACGCTTGTGTTAACCACAGGCCTTATTTCAGGCATCTAACCAAAAACTCATTCAAAAAAACCCATTGTTTTCAAGATTACGGAACCAGGGTTGCTAAAATGTTAACTCGTTTTCGGGTTTTGGGAGTCATTGCTGGGGCACTCTAGAACTCCATAGGTAACCTATAAGTAAGTATCAGACACTAGTCACCCACTTCCGTCCCTAAAAAGAAACTGAAACCCTGTATTCTTTAACTTAAAGGGTGATCTGTCCCCTATTCAACAAACCATGAATGACTCCATCTCAGCTATCATTTTGTCAGGTTGTTTGAACAGGTCGAGAAAAAATTCCACTTCAGAAAATTCAGACCATGGAAAGCAAATGCATCTTAATTGTTTTCACAAAATGCATGATCCTCTTAGTGGAAGGTAGGAAAAGGAATATTTCAGAGATAAGAACGTGCCACCAGCTGTTGACTTTGAAAAAGTGTCTTTGAGGACAACCTCTGGAGCACACATGCAGCCTGCTGCGATATTAAGAGGTTGTGAGAACTGATGACAGAAATGGTTATTACATAAATAGAGTTTTTTTTGTTGTTGTTGTTTTTTTAATGCAGCCCTGCCACATCATACACTGCAATTCAACAAAGATAAAAATCATGCAAATAACATTTCTCTCAGATGGTCCGCCATTTTTGCCATTCTCCTGCCATTCTATTGCTGTAATTGCAGTGTTTTGAGAAAATTGTCTCGCATGTTTTCAACAGCTTTATTTTTTCACTGAGAGCCACGGCAGCCTGAGAGAAAAAAACAAAGAGCCAAGCCACGTAATTGGGTTGAGATTGCACTGACAGCCTATTGTTAAATGTGTTAAATGAAAGTTTGATGATTTCGACTGTCACTTTTTTTCTTTTTTTTTTCAAGCGTCTGTCACAATATTTTACCCATGCTGCGGAGCTGGAGCTGCTTTCAAAGCTTTTATCAGCACACTCAGTGAGGCCAACGGTGAATTTAAAAAAGGAAAGTGTGATATGTAAATGAATTTGCCCCAGATTTCACATGGATATTTTTAGTTACTGAAGTACACCTTGGTATGTCTCAGCAGTGGGTGGTAATAATGAAAATAGATGAGGAATAAATAAATATTACCCTCTCAGTCCAAATCCATACTTTGAACCTGTCTTTTGATTCAGTGACTGGGGTCCATTTTACATCCTGTTTGGACTGTTTCTTAATAAGATAGATGCCACAGTGTCGGCTTTGCCTGTCCCTGACTCCTCTCATCTACTCGCTATGTGCAAATGGATTCATTAGCCTTTTCTCACAGCCACATTAGTCATCATTTATTAATCCATAGCCCTGCACCACCAACCTCTCTCCCTCTTTTGTATATTATCCCAGTCATTACAGAAATAGGATTACTTCAGCACAGTCCCTCCCCTCAGCTAAAGGTACGACACAGTTGCTGCTAGCTCTTAGCCTCTAATTGGATATCTTAGTTAGGACTGGGACCTTAAATAACCCCTGTTGGGCCCTGTGATAAGAGGAGGCCTGTGTAGGAGCTAATAAGGGCTCTCCTCAGAGAGCCTCTGCTGTGCATAGAGTGGCACACCTACAATGCAGACAAACTGCTCCAGACTATGACACTTTAGTTACATTTCATGTATGGAGGTGGTGAAAGGAAAAGGTATTGATTGGCTATCTACATGTATACAAATGCAATGTAAATGTATACACCAGTGTGCTTTGGGAATGTTCCCATGTTTTTATATATTACTTCTAACTTTCAGTTATATATTACTTTGATGGTACGGTGCCCGAAGGTGTGAGATGGGCAGAAGAAATGAATTTATGCAACCACATATGTTTCCAGTCATTAGTACATACCAAATTATCTTGTTTTGACTAAAAACTTTTCATGTTTGAATCTTTTTTGTAATCTTGCTGCATCACAAAATCTTTGCCCTCATCCATCTATCTGTTATAACAGTGTAGTTTTATATCTTATTCCAGCATAAAAGAAAAGATAAATAAAGAATCTGAGTAATTATTTATTATTTAGTTTTTTTTGTCATGGTGACCACAATATGCTGCTGTCAGTAACTATCTCTGTACTGAGTCTGTGCTCAGAAGCAGTCAGTTCCTGGTTTTGTTAATGAAGTTATTCCAGTGAACTACCTCAGTGTTGAGAAATGTATTTTTGTCTGTTGATCTCTCTTCAGTAGGACTGGTCTAACATGCCAGACTTGCACAGTAGCTGTTTATATCACTAGCAGTATTAAGTGATATACTATATGTGGTAGATGGAATAGGATGGAATACTGAATGTGCCTATTACATATTGGCCCAGGGACCCAAAGTGTCAGGGAGCCCACTGGCCTTCATTTACTGGCCACCATGCTTTTACATTTAACCAACCTGTTTTACAGCCTGTGACACTGAATGTGACACACCAGGTAAAAGAAAAACAAAACAAAAAAACAAAACAAAGAAAGGCATACTCATCTACTGCAGAGCCCAGGGTTCCCACGGTCATGGAATTTCACAATCACATTTTCCAGGCCTGGAAAAGTCACGGAATTAGTAAAAACTATTGAACGCTTTGCAAAAGTCATGGAATTTGGTTGTGTGTAATGAAATTGTTTCCGTAACATCTCATGGATAAACTTTCATTGAATGTAACATTATGGCATAAATTATTTTCCGTAGCTTACAACATGATGTAGTTCTAAGGTGCGTCGATGTGTGAAGTTTTGTTTACCATCACATACATTTCCTTATTTTTTCCCAGCGTTTCATCTCTCCCTTCATGCATACCTGCAAGCTGAAATCATGATAAGTTTGAAAATTGCTGGGCAAGTGGAGCAAAGATAAACCCATGGGCAAATCTTTGCCCATTGGGTCCATTGTGTCATATTCTGCCCATGGGTCAAATGCATTTGGCCTTGTTTTTTTATTATATCTGAACTCTTTCCTTACTCTTAATTTTTTTTTCAATGGTTACGTAGTTATTTTCCTAATCTGTGAATTTGAGTTTTATAATTACCCTCATCAATTCATGTTGAGTTTCTGTGACTTTAAAACTGTTCCACTTTTAACAACCACGTTTATTATTTCTATTTGCATGTCTTCATGTTTTTCCCCCACCGGCAGTACTGCTGCACCCAACTGAAATCACTGTATACAGCAACACATTAATGTTATTTATGTGCTGCTGATCACTGCGTTTGCTAATACGCACAGACATTTACTATATCAGCTATAACTGTAAATCTAGTGTCATGATTGTAAATCGGAGTCACTCGCAGCCTTTTCAGTTTTGGCCAATTTGATTCTGAGAAGCAAATTTTGTTTTCTAATCTGGAAGGCTGTAGGAACTGATATTGTTCCATTCAGCAGACTGGTAGACTCCAAAAAGGTTTTTTTAAGTGGCAGTGCATTGTGATTAATGCTTATGTCTCCTCACATTTTATGTTTGATAGATGTTATTTTTTTACAGCTGTAGACACATAAGCAAGATTGGTGTTGCTGGAATTTATCTTTTTTTTTTTTTTTTTTTTTTTAAATAAAAGGTAAATTACAGTTGTGCTACAGTACAAAAGCACTTGACCTGTAGATGTGTTAAGAAACCTTGACCCCTATAGCACAGATCCTATTTGTGGGACTGAGGTTTTTTTTCTGTAATAGAGTTGTTTTGGTTTTGGTTGCAGAACTGACACAGTTCCAGCACAGCTGGGTTTGTCTATTTACAGACTGATTTGCTTTCTGTCCTTCAGCTGGAGGAGCAGCTGAGTCGTCTGCAGAGAGAGAAGAATGACCTGCAGTCCAGGATGGAGGAGGACCAGGAGGACCTCAATGAGCTCATGAAGAAGCACAAGGCTGCTGTGGCTCAGGTCTGCTTTTCTCCTCTTTCATAATACTTCCATTTACAACTTTATTCTTTAAACTATTAATTAATTATTTAGATATAATATGTAACTTTTCCATGTGCATTTCATTTGGTTGCCTGTCAATTGTGTCGTATAACCTTTACCCCCTCTAGTTGCTCTAGCTTGCAGACAAACACAAAAACACCTGTCTTATTCACTGCAACACATTATGTGTGTCCTTGACGTGTAACAAACATGTTTAACATATTTCCTTCCTCTCAGAAATATTTGTCATTAGTCATTTTTTATATACTGCATTCTGAAATTTGTGTTAACTTGCTAGCAATCTTTCTCTTCCCTGCCTTTGCTGGCACATTGCAGCGTACTATTTCTTGGTGTGTTATCCCACCTGTAGATTAGAGAAATAGTGATACCGTTGCTCATTGGACTGTGTATCCAATCATTTGCATGTAGGCATGTACACTTTCTTGCATTTGTATGAGACACTCATAGAAAAACTGCTCTGAAGTGCTTCTAGAGGTTAGAATCTCAGCAGAGAACCTTAAAGTAATTCACATACACAACCTGTGCAGCACTGCAACTCAACTCTACAACTAGTACTGTCAGTGCTATTAATTCATTCCGGCCGGATATAAACCAGACCAGACATTTTCTTCAGCCTATATAACCTATTTGAAACCTTTTTTTTAGCCTTCACTCTCTCTTTCACACACACACACACACACACACACACACACACACACACACACACACACACACACACATCAAGGTCAAGGTCATGGTCAAGTGACTGGGAAAAGGCATAGAACATATTTTTTGACTATGCATCCACAGCCTAGATGTTCTGAAAAGCCACTAAGTGTGGTTGGAGCTGCGTCACATGAAAAAGCATTTATTTGTTCACCTACACTATAAACCTAGTCTGGCCTGCATCTTTCACAGAGCATTTCATGTCCACCATATCATGTCAAAAAGCAATCCCACGTTCATTTGTAAAAGGTAAAATCCCTGAATCAAGCTGTACATTGAATTGTTTTAACAGCATCTATCCCTGCCAATTGAGACATTTTTGAAAAGCAGTGGTATTTGGCGAGCTCCAAGTGGCCTCCCATTAGTATTAATGTAGCTGTATAAGCACATGAACAGCAAGTGGAAATGAAAGTGGAGTAAAAGCACTTCCTTTCCATCGCTGATGGAATGATGAGTGATCTGCTTCCACTGGCACCAAATGAATCCATCCTTCCTGTCTAAATTGAAGCAGCTGAATTCCCTGTGGGACTTGCCATCGTAGAGTGCTTCATCTGCTGTGAAAAAAAGCACTCATCTCAAATATTCCACATAGGTCACATTGAAAGGAGATTTATTGATATGCTTTTACCAGACTAAAAAAAAATCTTCCCATCAGATTTATTTGTCGAGGTAATGTCACTGTGATGTCACTGAGGCCTTTGATTGATATAGATAGTAGAAGTTTTTAGGTTTTTAGCTGCATTTATAATCTGCATGCTGTATAATTGATGATTTACTCATGAAAACGAGATCATTATTCCCTCTTCCCTCAGGTGGAATACAAGAAAAACATGTTGAATGTGAAATTACAGTATGTAATTGTTGCTCACCAACTTTGCTTCTTTCCTGTGTTTTTTTGGTTTCAGTCAGCCCAGAACCTGGCTCAGATCAGTGACCTACAAGCCCAGCTGGAGGAGGCCCTCAAGGAGAAGCAGGATGTTCAGGAGAAGGTAGATACTGGCTTTCTGCTCTTAGCATACCACTGATGTGACAAGGACAACCAGTTAAAATCTGCAGTCTGTCTAAAAGCACAGTAAAACAGGCAGAGATGTATTAGTGTTGAACAAGTTGGAGTTCAATCCTTTGTCAGTTTTAAAAAGTCAGACTAGAGGAGGGAAACCAGTAGGGCAGGGTTAGTGAACTGGCAATCTCAGAACCCACTGGCTATCACTCTGATGATGGCTTCCTCCTCCCTGTGCTGCTTAGGCCCTGATCACAGTTTTAGCAGCTGGAGGCGTCTTTTTCTAATTGTTTTTGATGAGAATGAAGCTTTTTCCTCACTGTTTTTGCATTGCTACACAATGCACATTTCTGCACTCTAGGCACCTGGGCCCGTATTCCTAAAGATTTTTAGTGCGCAGAGTTGCTCCTAGTGGCCAAATTCTAAGAAAATTCTTAGAATCTTGGTGTTTTCTTAGAATTTCTCCTAAAAATTAAGAAAGATAAAAGCTATTCCAAAAGAATCCTAGCTCCTAAGAGTGCTCCTAAGGTGAGATCTATTAGGAGCAGGGAAGAGGACTTTTAAGCAGCTTAGGAGTTCCCTAGCAGAGGACAAAATGGCGGAGGGAAGAGGCAGGAGAGATATTCTCCAAACACTGGAAGACGGTGAATTATTAAAACGCTACAGATTGGATCGCGCCGGCATTGTTGTTGTGGTCAGACAAGCCTACTTCTTATACACCTGTCAGCAATCAAGGACATTGATGAAAGCTGTGCTGTGTTACTCTCGTTAATACCAATTTAAGTTGAGATGTTGATAGTTGAAAGTACAAAAGCATGCAATTAATAAAAGCAAATTAATATAACCATCACTATGTGAATATGTGGGCATTCAGTAGGATTATTTTATAGTACAGTTTACTATTCATTTAACATGTATTTTCTTTTATGTGATATGTTATTTACAATTACACAGTCTTCATAAGATTAGATTCCATGATTAAGTTTATCAATTACCACCAAAAGTAAGTTTTTTATCCAGCTTTTAGGATCAACCAATCACAGCTTTGGAAATGATGACTCATACCTAGCAACGGGGTCAACCACACCTCCTCACTAAGATAGGAGTTTCTGTCCATTCCTTGCTCAGAGTTCTCTGAGAATGTTCTGGAATCACTCGTAAGCTAAGACTCCTTGCTGGGAATTTTTAGGCTAAGTTAGGAGCTCTCTGAGAGGATTCTCAGAATCTTTAGGAATACGGGCCCTGGTGTTTTTGAGGCACGTTCTGAACTCCTTGATTTGAAAAAACTTCAGGACTTCATCGTCATGACAGCAAATTTACAGTTGATAAACAATGGAGGAGAAACTGTTGGTAGCAGATGCTGGATACCCAGAGCTATACGACTTTACATACCCTAGTTCATATGGCAATCATCGAGGCGAAGCTCCTGGAACAACTGGTAATACTCACCGTGATCCACCCTTTTTTTTAGGGTCTGATGTACCCACACAGATTTCCATTTCCCTGTGCCCAACAAACTATTTTCTGACAGGCTCTCACCCTCAACCAGAGCTACAGCAAGTACCCTCTACATGTCCACTGTAGGAACTACATACAAATTACTGTGGAATTTAAAAAAAAGATATAATAGTAAAAAAAATCAACAGTAAATTGATTACACAGGAAAGTAAGAGTGGGGAGGTGATGGGGTGGTTGCCTAGCAACAATAAAAAGGCGCAGCAAATGTTTTTTTACTCGTAGCATTCACTTAAGGGGGCGGGGGAGTCAGACTTGCACTGCAAAACGCTTTCTGTGTGATCAGGCCCTTATTGTTTAAAGTTTGATTAGCAGTTTGAAATGTGAGTACGGAGTTAGAGTTGAGAGGTAGGAATGCAGATAAATTTAAAAAAAGGTAATGAAGAACTAAATCGTCTTCAGATGATAGTCGATGGCAATCAAAGCCTGCTTGGACATGACATGATGATGAAGACATGATTGGTCAAAACTACTACTACTACTACTTGGTCAAAACTACTCTGACTAAATAATGGAAACCAGAACACTTCACTTTGGAATACAATCTGGTTCAGTATCACCAGCATCACTAAGAATAATTCTGACTTTGAGATGTTTATCTCCAGAGTTACCTTTTAAAGCCAGAATCATGACGGTGATTCAGAAAGGTTCAAGAACTAGAGCCACATTATTTTAATATTGCCATTTTTGAGCTTGTGTTACTTTTCAACCTAGAAAGCCAGTTGTTTGCTATTTCCAGCTTCCTCAATGTGAGGACTTCCTCCTTTTTTTTCTTTAATGATAGTAACCTAAATGTTTTGGTGTTTTGGACTGACCAAAACAGCTGTCTTAACACCTCTAAAACTCACCTTGTTTGATCAATCCATACACAAATATTATATTAGCCTTGTGATGGTTTTGGCTAGGCTGGTTTCATGGGGTTGATGTGTTTATGACTTGACGTGACAGATCCAGACAAAGCTTCAAACATTTAAGATTCAAAATACTTCAAATACTCTACCTTGTGCCCTGTGTCCCAAGAAACTCAAGATTAATACAGCCAAACACAGCAGGGGATTAGCTCCCTTAGGGCTCAATAGTGCTCAGCATTAGATACATATATGGAAGTGGATGGAGCCTTCTGTCTGCACCCTGCATTCATTTTGTCTGTATTTGTGCATGTTTTCCTAAAGTTTGTGGATACAGACAAAAATCTATATTTGTACATAAAAGGAGTACAAGTGAGCCCTTTGTCAGAGAAAGTGCATTTATACAACTCAAAACATCAACTATCATAGTCACTGGAGTGAAAACCTAAAAACTGTTAAAGAGTAGCGCACCCAGGATAGAGCCGTGCAACACTCCACATGTAATGTCTACTTTTTGAAATGAAAAGCTTTAAATAAAAGAAAAAGCACTGATTTTATTCTAGCCAATGGGTAGTACTCAGAAGTATAGTGACATAAATATGTGCATATTTGTGTCTTAGATGCAAGCCCTCCAGAGCCAGCTGGAGTTCCAGGAGCAGTCCATGGTAGAGAAATCCCTTGTCAGCCGGCAGGAGGCCAAGATCCGGGAGCTGGAGACCAAGCTGGAGTTTGAGAAGACCCAGGTCAAACGGCTGGAGGTGAGAACTTAAGACAGGTGAAGGACTGCTGGTGTTGATAGGTGGTTGGTTGAGGAAGCTCCAGCATGCGGACGACATCCAAAGAGGTTGGTGGGAGGGTGAATTGTGTTGCAGGGGTCCGAGATGGACACAGAAAGGTCATGATAAACTGAACATAAATGCACTGTCAGACCACTTCCAGTCAGATTTAACCATCCCTGCTTTACTTTGTCCTCTAGCTTGTGTAACTCGCACTTGACAATACCATTTGTTATTGTGTCATTTTTAAATTATTTTCAGATTTTGCCCGAGACAAAAAGCACAAGTGAAGGATAACGGTTCCCATCTGCACGCTCCAAGGGAGAAATTGAAATCCTCTCTCGCCCACTGATAAAATGACCTGGTGCTCAATTTTGCAGGTTCAGTTTAGTAATTACTAGCTGTGCAATGTGTTCACCGCGAGGCACACTCCCTCTGCTCCTTGCCCTCCAAAGTCAAATAAATATATTTATTTCTTAAGTGTGATATTTTTTTATTTTTTTTATTTTTTTTAGGATTTCTAGCCTGTAGTGAAATGTGCAAAGTTAGGAAAATACACAAAGATTACACTCTGCCTTTTGGTTGTTTTTTTATGGCTTCTCACCAGCATTAAAAACTGCAGTGAGTGAATATTTCAGGTTGCCTGAGTAGTGTAACTCATCAAAGCTGGAGGTAGTAGAGCTCAATCAATACAGACGTGAGGAGGCACAGTACAACGCCCACTCAGTATGTGAAATATGGACATGGCTGGTAGCTAATGCAGGAGCTAACTCACTGATGGAGTATGCTGCTGGCATTTACACACAGACTGAATACAGACTTGCTGCAGATTTAAAACACCATATAAGAGACATCTGTTAAAACACTGCTGAAGACTAACATATATGTGATGAAAGCCTGCAGCACCACTTCTATGCATTATTGATACAAATAAGCCATGTATTGTTAACATTGTCTTCTGGCTGGGTTCTGTGGAGACAAAGTGTTAGACTCATATCCATAACTACTGAACCACAACAGGCATTTGTTCATATTGTGTCAGGGACTTCCTGGAATGTATTTACTTGTTTTACATACTCTGATTCTCATCCGCTACTGAACTGAAGTTTGAACAAGAGATTGGTCAATGCAGACTTTTGAGGGACTATACTGGGACGGTTTTGTCAGTCAGTTGGATCACCACTTTGATCAGGAGTAAAATATCTCAACAAATATTAGGTAAATTGCTTTGGCATTTGGTACAGATATTCATGCTCCAATATTTATCATTTTGGTGATTCTCTAACTTTTCATCTCGAGCATGATCAGGTCATAATTTTAAAGACATGAAATACTATTCAGGAAGTCAAGTTTAAGAAACAGATACATGATTCTGAAGGTTGATCAGAAGCCAAAACACAAAGTTATCACTGCAGCAATTGTTTATCTTTCATCACAGCAATCTGAAAGTTAACAGAAATACGGACAATGGACAGACTGGTAAAAGTAACCAATCTCAGTCCAGTCACTGGCTGTATGCAATACACCTTCGTGCAACCCTGGTGGTAGGAGCTCCACCCTCTGGGAGTTGTTGTATTTTAAATACTGGGTGGCAAACTGAAAGGCGTACAAATGGAAGCCATATTTGTCTTGTCATACAGTACTACAATATAAAACAAGTGTGGAACACCATGAAAACAGAAAAAAACATTTAAAATCACAGATCACCTTACAACAATATCAAATTACAGTTACATCACATTGTAAATGGGGCTCTGAGAGGAATTAGGCTAAAGCCATCATTAATCAGAGATCCCCAAATCTATACAATACATCTCAGAACACAAATAGAACATGGGGTTATGAAAGGGTATCAGGTGAGAACCATCAACATCTTGGATTACAGCATAACACTTGCATCAAAATTCTCATCAAGACCTGTAGGCTCAAGTGTCAATCCAGAAAAGCTCCCTTTGGCATATCTTTCTTCCATATATCCCCCTCTTGGCAATTCAATGTGTTCAATGCCCTGAAATCGTAGAGAGGAGATAGCAAGTGAAAATTCATTGAAATGACGGACAACAGGATAGTTTATATCACTGCGTCTGATTGAGCTCTTGTGCTCACTTATCCTTTGTTTTAACATGCATGTGTAGTTTTACCTATATAAATCTTATCACATGGGCATTTTAGTAAATAAATTGCATTCTCTGTGCAGCATATGAGTTTTGCCTCATTTTGGATTGGATTGGAGTTTTCCATGTGTTGTGACTCTAGGCACATTTGCCACATAGTTAATTTGCAGTAGCTATTCTGCATAATCCCAAGTGATGTACAAATGAAGTACAGTCCAATCCACAGTAGATCAAGGAGAAGCCTTCGAGAGTAAGTGCCTCAGCACTTGGTTCCACATTGTACCTGACACGTGCCACAAGGCTTGCAGAAGCGCAAAGTAACAAATTAGTGCAGGATGGAGACAGAGAGAAAGAGCATTTTGGTAGGTATGTACTCTTGGAAGATGCAGGTCATCAAGAGATGGATTCTGCTTATCAAATGGAGTTGGGTAACTCATTTAACCACCAAGTGACCGTACAGGACAAGAGTTTGGATTGAGATATGACATCAGAACTAGTCGCCATTTATTTGTAGGAATGTAAATCATTTGAAGTTAATGCAACCATCATCAGTGAGTCACTTGAGAGAGATGAAAAGTGAGTGACATGAGCTGATTTTGGCTGAATGACGACCAGAAGTGTTGCCGTATTTTGGACCATTTGCAGAGGATTTATTATGTACACTGGCAGCCCTACCAGAATAAAATATTAGTGGTCACGGCGAGAAAGAACCAGAGTTGGTATAGGGAGTTGAGCTGCATATTCAGTCAGACAGGACTCGATCTTTCTGATGTTATTTAGTCATTTCAAAGCAACACAGCTGAGTGGCAGATACAACATGCTCAGTGAAAGGTAGTTTGCCATCAATCACAATGCCCAAATTTCTTTATTTCAGGGTGAAGCTGAGCTAAGTTGCAAAAGCTGTGGCAGGTTTAACTTTTTTTACTTTCTTTGTTTCTTTGTTGGCACCCCAGCTCCACTGACATACTTCAAATAAAAGAGGGGGCTGCCTTTGTTCCCACAATACAATATATTCATGTACTGTCCAGCTGGCTCTACATTATCTCTCATACAGTATATGGTATCAGTCTGACCATATTTTTAAACCATCTCTTTTTATTGCTGTGCAGAGCCTTGTAGCTCGTCTTAAGGAGAACTTAGAGAAGCTTACAGAGGAGCGAGACCAGCGCAGCAGCAGCGAGAATCGAGAGAAGGAACAGAACAAACGGCTGCAGAGACAGATCCGTGACGTCAAAGAGGAGATGGGTGAACTGGCCAAAAAGGAAGCTGAGGCCAGTCGCAAAAAACACGAGCTGGTAAGGATGTGACTGACAGAGACAAGTTCGTAATAATTATCAATGAATGAGCAGCTCAGTTATTTTAGGAGAGCCTGCATATCATCCATCAACAACAAATCAGCAACACTGATTAACCTATGGTCCTGGTTTGCTGACTCTTGTCTTGTGAACAGGAAATGGACATTGAGAGCTTAGAGGCTGCTAATCAGAGCCTGCAGGCAGACCTCAAACTGGCCTTCAAAAGGATCGGTGACCTCCAGGCAGCCATTGAGGACGAGATGGAGAGTGACGACAATGAAGACCTTATCAACAGGTAAAAAAAATAAATAAATAAAATTTAGGTTTGGAGACGGATTAAAAGAAGATTGCTCAAGGTCCACTTACAAGCTGTTTCCAGAGCTTTCTGCAGAATCTCATTGACTTCATTGGCATCATGGTTCATGAAGATGGTTCAGTAAACAGCTGAACGAAAATCAGGATCAAGTTTACCAGAAAATGGATAAAAATAATGTTGTTATTATGATGATTATTGTTATTATTATTGCACACAACAGTACCACGCTGTATGTATATATATATATATATATATATATATATATACATAAACATCTGGATTTTGCGGCATCTGACTTCTGTTATTTGCATTATATTCATAGTTGTCTCTCTCCTTCAGTTTACTCTCTAAGGACCATCCAGTGTAATGACTCCACACTATAAATTCTCATCCTGCCTTGATAGGTAGCTGGAGTGAAATAGTTACACATCATCTCCTCTCTGCTGTATCTGCTTTCTAAAAAGTTGTTTGTTTTCCCTCTTAAGTCTGAGACGAGTAGATCAATGTAAGTGTTCCGTCTGTGTGTAGAACAAAGCTTTGATGAACAACAGCCAGGCGCATAGAATTCATCACAGTGAGGTTGCCTGGTTCCGTTGTCCCTGTACAGAGACCAAAGCGACAAACCTGCTCACCAGCTGTAACAGTAAACCAGCGCTACAGCCATAGACGCTACTCAGAAGTGCTGGGCTATTACATAAACTGTTGTTTTTCAAGAAATTATTCCAGCACATATATCTCCCTAAAATCACACTTTGGCATTTTTTACATTTACGTTTCTCTGTGTACAGATAAACGATGGAGATACAACATCTTAATCAGTGAGCTTTGGAGGTGTTGGTAGGTGTAATTTTGAACATAAGACAGAGTCAGGATTAGCAAGCTCTCCCTGCCTCCAGTCTTTACTCAAAGCAAGGCTAACCTCGTCCTGTCTCGAGTTCTGCACTTAAAGGTATAGTTTGGACTCTTTGAAGTGGGGTTGTATGAGGTACTTCACCATAGTCAGTATATTCAGCACAGTAAATGTCAGTCGGTAGACTCCTAGTTTGGAGAAGCAATGTACTGCTGTGGATGGTGGCAGCAACAAAACATATTTTAGCCACCTAAAAGATGTTCTATCTAAAAAAAAATCAATATAATTTCAAGAGTGTGTCTCAAATTGCATACTACCCTATGGTAGTACTTCAGTATAGTACGCTATGTACTTCTTGCATGATGCACTAATTTCAACAGGGTAGTGTTGTCTCAAATCGTTCACTGCCATTTTGCACATACTGAAAGTGACAAGCAGCTTTTTTTTATTAATCTCCTCCTCTTCTTTTTCATCTTCTTTTTAAATGGCATATTGCAAATGAACAGCAGAGCATTATCGGCAACATTTGACCACTATCTCCACTCACACATAAACCAAAGTCACGTCACAATGTCAATGCTGATTAAAATGTGCTGCCGTAGCTAGGAGCAAGTTAGCTAGCAAGCTGACATTAGCACTCTCATTATTTTTGTTTGCAGTATCAAATCATCGGTCATCATCATCCAACAGACATTACTGATGGCCTCCAACACAGCAGTGCTTACTGTAGCCAGCTCAGGCTACTTGTTGTCCCCAGCCCCCATGTCAGAAGTCGAGAAGTTTGCTACATCACAAAGTTGGTGACCGGTGAGGGTTAGAAGTATCCATTCTTCCACTCTCAACTTTTGGATCGTTTTGAGTGGACCAGTAGTGTACTCCATTTTCCCGTACTATGCAGTAGGAACCCACTTAGCTAATGCACTTGTGCACAAACAGCCCGCTTTGACCATTAAGCTGTTTCCCTCTTCAGTTTCCGATCTATGGTCTTGTCAAAGCCACCGGACTCCATTAAGAAAAATAGTCATTTTCGCTCACTGAACACTAGAGCTGCTGGTCCACCGCTGCTTTCATCAGTTACGTCGTTCCACGTCATACTCCAGCCTGCTTCTCCAAACGGGAGACATGCTGACTGACCTCTACTGTTTTTTATATACTGTCTATGGATAAGTACCCCTTGCAACCCCACTTCAAAAAATCTCAACTATCCTTTAAACACAGAGACATGTGGTATCCATTTTCACATGTAACTTTTATAAAGAAAGCTGATAAGCATATTTGCCAAACTGAACTGCTGACTTCAGGTGAGTTCAGTTGTTTTCAGTTGTCATGTATTATACATCCCTGTGGCCAATGACAATTTCAACAATCCAACCAAAGCCCTCCAGATACTGAATGTTCTGGTCATTTATTACACTTACTGGGCCTTCCTCCTCAGGATCAACACATACCTTATAAATACAGCAGCCATCCTCTCACAAGGAGCGGGGGTGAGGCAGTGAGGAAGTGAGTTAGGTCCATTAAAATGATGTTGTTCTTTTTACACTTAGACTGTATTATTCACACCCATTATGAAGTCCCATCCTCTCTCTGAGCTCCTTGTAAGAAAATGTGTACGCTCTCTGAGATGCCTGCTGAACCTTACTAATTTTTCAGCAGTCCCACACAAACAGTGAGAGATCTTCTCTCTACAGCAGCAGCATACAGCTCTGTGAGTCAGTAGAACACACTCTAAGACTTTTTCTCCACTCTGTATGAAAGACAAAAGATCAGGATGAGGTGGCATGCTGAGTCAATGCCTCTAAAAAAACATGATGCATACCATACAGTTAGTTTGCCAAAGGGGGAAAAAATAGGTCATCACAGCACCTGCCATAACACCCATATCTACCGAGATATTTTTAAGCATCATTCATGTTTTATATATTATTTTTGACTTGTTCTTATTTCCTGTTTTCTTTTCTATTGTCTTTTGTTATTCTGTGTGTTCTTTTCTTCTTTGTTCCTCCACCCATCATCATCACGACCAGTTTGCAAGACATGGTGACAAAGTATCAGAAAAGACAGAACAAAGCGTGAGGAACTTTTTTTTTTTTTTTTTTTTGCTCCACTGGAAATGATGCAGTATTCTACAGTCTTTGAACATTAAGTCGAGAAGTTGATAGTGGAGAGAGAAAACCCAAGTTTTTCTCCGGGTTTAGTTTCGGTCCAGTTAGCCCATCACTTCTGGCTGTCACACTGTAGAAAAGCGCTGATATCTGAAGGAAAAATCCCCCCTGACAGGAAAAATAGAACAGATATTTGGAATGCACCTATTCCATTTTTTGTTGTGTGGTGATACACTCTGATTTCTGTGGTAATTTTCATCTATTTTAAGACATCAGTTTTTGATGTCAGGCCCTCAGAATCAAAGAGCCATGGCTCAGTTCCAGCTCCACACATGTCAACAAGTCAAACAGGAAGAAACAGGTCATGGAAAACGCAGAGATACAGTAAATCCAAGGGGGGATTTCCCTTTGATGTGTGAAGGCTCAGGGATAATGCATCATCAACAGTGCTCAGAGATTCCCTCATAACCCCAGTTTACTCCACTCTTCATTGCATGCCCCCACAGGCTGAGATGCATGAATACCACTTACAATATGTTACTTGAGCAGCAGCATGAATCAATTCTCCCTCTTCAGATACCCTGTATATTTAACTGCTTTGCTGAGCTTTAAGGTTGAAAGGCACCAGTGTCATGCTCTCTCTGGTCGTCCCCCCTCGAGGCCGAGATCCTCCTTACAGTTCTCCTTTATAGAGCCGGGGGTATATCCAGCTGTGTTTACTGCCCTGCCTTGGTCCGAGGGCATCATGTCAGACACTGCTGTTGTGTTTGAACAGCAGTCAGCGACCAGTCAGCCTCTCGCTCCCTGGGCCATCTTAATATTTCATTGACCTGCTCTAGGGCTGTATGTGACTGTGGCTCAGTGGTGACTGCCCTCCTGACAAGATTACAAAAAAGGGTGTGTTCCTCATCAATCTTTGACTCGCACTTGCTTAATAATGCAGAACCCTCCAATGTCTTACAAAAAGCTGTCTTGCTCACCAGGCGAGAAGCACACATGCAACGTTAACCTCTGGCTCTCAGCCATTCAAGTCCCCTGTCAGCGTTTGCTCTTGTGATGGTGTAAAGGATTAGTAATCAGAGCTGGAAAGTGCAGGCTTTTCGTCAGAAAGACCAAAGTGTTTTGATTTGTTAGCACTGCCATGTTTGAATAAAAAAAAGCTTATCTTTTCTGGTGTTTGGATGAGACACAGCATGCATTTCTATTTTCATGAAATATAAATAATTCAGCTAAGCATTTTGATATATTAATAATAATACAGTATAGTTCAATTTGTATTAAGCTTCTCTAAATTCCATCAAATCCAGAAAAGCAGATATCTAATGCTTGAGTTAAGTATCACTTAAGTTATACTGGGGTTTATCTGTTGTTTTGTGACAACATAAAGACATGCTCTGTAAACAATCCAGTGTTCTCGAGTGCCCGGGAGGAGATTTATTTGTTTCATCACAGCACCCTTCTCTGTGCATATTTCAGTCAGAATTCTGTTGCTTCTCAAATCCATAGCAAAGAGCATGAAAGAAGCATTAGCTTCTTGCTTTTATATAAACATGGACACAGTCTGTGGAGCACACAGTGCTTTTTTATCTACCTAACTTGCTTATTTACTTATATTGGCCGCGTTTTCCAGATCCAGTGAAGAAGATAGTGCTAAGAGCTTCTTAAGAACGCTCTTAAACCTCCCGTGAAAGAAAAACGCGTTTTCCAGATTCGCAATTAGCTTAAGAAGATCTTTCACTAAGAAGGAGTTGTCAGATCGAGCTGACCCACTCTTAACAGTCTTCTTAGCCACCAAACGCTCACAGATCCAGCCGCGTCAGGCAGATTAATATTACACTAAGCAAAGAGAGGTTAAAACAGTGTGCACCGTATATATTTTGATCTATTTCATACTTCAGATTTATATTGTTTAGCATTAATTGGTGACAGAAAAGAAAGATTTTCATTCTGCAGGTAAACGCGTGTCCTTACTGTGCATATGACAATAAACCCTTTGAATCTTGAATCTATATGTCTTATGAAGACCCTGTGTGCGCTCAGAGCTGTGGCACAGGTTACGCACCGAAATCTGGTGGAAGAAAAATAATAAGACGAGAAATAAGTATGAGGAATAACGAGTGTGTTCCTGTATGTGCTGTGCATATCACACATGTGTGAGATATCATGGCTGCTTTACAGCATATTCTCGCTGCTAACCAACAGCGTCGCCGTGTGCGAAGCCAAACCATATATGTAAATGCATTTGTGTGTCAACACTTCAACCCACTTGACGTGCTGTCAGACCGGACTGTCCAAATGAAGTACCAAGATACAACGCTTTCATCAACTAGTGTCTCCACACATCCGCACATACATGTCACATTAACTCTTTTACAACTGTCAGCGTGCTGCCTGTATGTTTTCATAGTTTATATACCTGGCGTTTTGTCTGATTCTCAGTGTAGATTAATATAGTCCATAAATTTGTCAGTTTTGTCCTTCCATGAACTGGTCACGTTAAGATGATCATTAGCAGAGACACAATGTTGATGAATGCAAGTAGGATACAGTATGGTCAGGATACAATACAGGTCCTTAAGTTCATTTGTCATTTTGTCCGTCTTTCATATTTTTGTTTAAATATAATTAATTTCCTCATGATTTCCTACTTCTTATTTAGTTGTAGTCTTTTTTTCGTCATGAAAATAGGTCATTGACGAATATTTATCGTCTTAGTTTTTCATTAGAATTATTAGAACACACATACACATGAGCAGCAGGGAATTAGTGCGTTAGGTAGCAGCGCTGTATGTGACTTACGTGCTGATTAAGTGGTGGGTGATCAATTTGCCTGACATCGATTGATTTAGTTTCAGCACTGCGGTAGTGGCCAGCTCCTGTTATGAGCTTCTTAAAGAGCATCTTAAGAGCGATCCTAAGAAGGGCATTAAGAATTCATCTGGGAAACACTCTTATCTTGGCGACCCTTCTTAGCTACGATGTTCTTAACTGTGCTCTTAAGTCTTAAGATTGCTAATAGAAGATAGTGGTGAGGAAATAGAAGTTTGTGAACCCCTTATCTGCTTTAGCTAGCTAACATTGGGTCTCATGGGGATACATTCTCCTAATTTCTCTCATAAGTCAACTCCAGATGCACCAAACATTCAACCATCCAAATCTGCCCCTGCCCAGTTGTGCTGAATGATGAATTCTACTTGATCATAAGTAACCTATTAGCATAGGTAACGCCCCCTAAACACTACATAAGGTCAGGTGTTGTGCCATGTGCAAAGACTCTGACACAAGAATTGGAGAGATGCCACCAAAAAAGGCTTTAAGGAGAACTTCGGCAGTGGTGAAAGTGAGTTAGTGTTAAATAAACTTAAACAAAGTAAATGTGATTTTCCAGGGTCTCTACTGGTGTTACAGGAAAATCAAAAAGCCAGCAACGACAAAACATTTGTGATGGTGTAAATGCCGTGTCAGCAACAGTGGTAGAGGAAGTATTCAAATCCTTTACTTAAATAAAAGTACAAATACCACACTGTAGAAATACTTTGTTAATAGTAAAAAGCTCTGCATTGAAAAATAGAAAAAAGTAAAAGTACATAAGTGTGAAGAAATGTGTTTAAATATTAAATGTAAAAATACTAATTGCAGAAAAGTTAAAGAAAAATAATATTATATAGAAATGATTAATTAAAAGGGAAAAACACATCTTCATAGTTGAGAAGGTGGAACTGAGACATGTTTTTTGCATGACAAATGACTTAAAGTTATCAAATAATTGTAGTGGAGTAAAATGTATAGTATTTCCCTCTGAAGTGAAGTGGAGCAGAAGTAGAAAGTGGGAGATGGGATTAAAATACTCAAGTAAAGTAAAAGTACCTCAAACATGTACTTTAGTACAATACTTGAGTAAATGTGCTTAGTTACATTCCAGCACTGGTCAGCAGAGGAACACACAGTTACTGAGATTACAGCGATTAGAATCGATGGACAACCTATGGTAGTATTTCATTAGCCATGAATTTAATCATCCAAGCGTTATAATTACTTTAAAACATCAACTAGATTAGATCACATGATATTAATGTGTTTTGTTTTTGTTGGAAAACTCTGAAAACTTGTTTTTCTTTTCTTGTAAAGAGTTCTCTTAACCATAATTTTCTCTTACCAAAAACAAGCAAAATAAGAAGAAAATGGTGATTCTAAAAAAAACAGGGTACTAACAAAATAAATTGTGTATGCAATCAAAAATGAGAACATTTGTTTGCATAATGCTTAATTTTAGCAACATTATGTGTACTGGCTGGTGTAATTTTATGAACAAAGATTGCTGAAAAGGCTGATTGGATATTAAGTATCAAAGTATTAAGTGTTTTTACACACCATTTTACTTATTTTACTAATGGAAATATATTTATTGATGTTATCAGTTTGTGATATGTTTTTGGAGCCATAACATTTTGCATCATAGCTTGTTGAATGAGCTACCAGCATCTACTAAGGCAAAACTGCAGGTCAGTTTGCAGGCAGCGTAGCTAATGAACTCAACAGCTTTATTTGATTGAATTAATGGTTCCACAAAACTCAGCAATACAAAGGACAACATATTAAGTTAAAGTTAGAACACTTATTTCCAACATGGTCCCAAGATAGAGGTAAAACATGGAACATAAATTCAAACATTAGAAAACTGAATACACGTAACGAAGAAAAAAGTTTCACATTCACCCTAACCTCTAAAAGTGCCTCTTGTTTTTGCCTCTTTGGGATTTAGTCGAGGGCTGTTCTACAGAAAAGCACCCGTATCGAAATGGAGCTTCTGTAGTGCAAAAAATGCCTCACAAATGTACCTTTAACTGTCAACATGGGTCAGTTTATGCTAAATGCTAAATAATGTAGGGGGGGGGGTTCTCTTCAATAACAGTGTTACCTTGTCATGTGACACTGTGGATGAGAGCAGTTTTCTAAGCTGATGTCTCCTGATGGTCTTGGAGACGATGCATATGCCTGTCTGTGCTCCGAAGCCACAGGGACTTCACTGGGTTGACACTTTCATATATCGGAGGCACAAACAGTGGTGTCTATAAGACCCAGGGACACAGAGGAGCAAAGCTAAGCCGAGCAGAGCAGGAGGATCCATAGAAGCTAATGATGAATGTAATAGTGTGTAACAGAGATGTACAACCAATGGCGGCAGAATGTCACAGACAATTAATGTCTGCTCAGCACTGTGTTTGTTTGCTTCCCCCAGGCTTTCAGCAGGGCTTAACTAATGGTATGGTGGTCAAGGACATAAATTGTGGTTGACACCATGTGTGAAGCGCACAATTACATATTGCCCACAATTGTGGTTTTGGCTACAGACCTGAGAGGTTTCTCTCTGTGTGCTCTGAATGTATCATGAAATAGTACACAGCTAAGAAAGTCTTGCAGAATAGTGATCTCAATATAAAACTGTTTTTATCTGCAAAAGTTCAAAATGTTCCTACTCAACAAAGCTGAAAAACATTTACTGTCCACATATCCAATTTATTGTATTACAATATCTGCTCGTAGCAACTAAAGCTTAATGAGTGTCTTGAGGTGAAGTGTTTTTGTACCCTGACCCAGCTGGATGTCAAAATGATGTTTCTTATGGACAGAAGTTAAATTTTGTTTGGAATGAAAATTAGGTTGATAATTTTCACAGTGTAGAAGTTAACATTATGACATTTTGCAGATGTTGGATTTTGGTTACTTAACCCTCTGAACTCTTCCATAGAAACATGCTGCCAATGCATATGTTGGTATTTTTCCTAAGTGTGACGTCAATTCTTGGAGTATTCTCAAATGCTTCATACCCCTAAAATCTCTGCAACCTAAGCTAAACGGATATGTAAGTCAGTGACCCATACTTTGAAAAAAGTATTGAAATTATGTCATGAATTTAAAAGATAAAAAAAAGATACAAAACGTTCTGATCCAAAAGATTTCTCAATGTAGAAACATATTTTTTGACGCACTTCTTATTTCCTAAGTTATTTGAACTATGTACATTTTTTTAGTTTGTGAGATATGCTTATTTTTATGAGCAGAGTACAAAGCTGTTCTGATAGTTTCATCTGCAGTAGAATTTTTTCCCAGTGCCTGCATTGGTATTTTTCGGTATTTCATATCCCTAAAATCTGTACAACTTAGGTTATCTACAAAGGTAAGTCAATAAACCATAATAAATGATAAAAAATATTGAAGTTGTGTCATAAAAAAAAAAAAAAGCTTCTCTGCTCCTCTGGTGCCATTGAACATTTCCATCATCTTTTGGACTGCTTTTAGCATAATATAATGACGTCATCGCAAGTGGACAACGCGATGACACAAAAGACAGCAGTCTTGGCTTTCTGCTGCCAAAAAAAGGAATGCTCTTCCTGTTATAGTTATTTATTTTAGATCGATTTAAACAAGATAATGAGAAAACAACAACCCCTGCAGCTGACCCCATTCAATTTAAAACCATCAAATATTAATGTCATCTGCCATCAGTGTTTTTACATCAACTGACGTCACAACCTAAATTAAACCGAATATCAACGTCTTAAGATGTTGGTGGCCAGCTGCAGGACACAGAATGCAATCCCTAGTGTCAAAGTCCAGCGCTTTGTATGTCCACCAACCACCCTGACCATCTCCCTGTGACTGCTGGAAGGTAAAAGAACATAAGAACATCCTAAAAAACATAATCCAGGCAACAATTAATGTTTCTTCTATAATGTATTAAGCATAACCATTGAAAGGAGAAAAAGTTGCTGTACCACAGTTATTTTCTAGTGCTGCTGAAGGTTTCAGGTAGCTCAGCAGTTACTACAATTACAAGGTGTAAAAAAAGCCCTTAACTGTACTTAGTTTCCTTATTCTTATTTTCCCATTTTCTCAAGGCAGCTGTTATTTTTAAATTAATGTTGCTGGAGAAGACAAAAGTTAAAAGATGCAGGACTGCAGGAAATAGTCGACTAACCACAATTTGACCAACACATGGATCCTTGCGAGGCTTTAACTCTATAAAGGGTCAAATAAGGAGACGCATCTGCTACCTGAAGTCAGAACATCCTCTCCCCTCACTGAGTGATGTTTATTCAGTCTTTTCTTATAAGTCCACAGTGCCAAAGACAAAGACACTTTGCTGCTCTGTCATCATAACAGTAGGCAGCAGCAAATCCCCAGATTGTCTAATGGTAGAGGCATGTTTTGCAAAGCTAATTACAGCTTAAGAGTCTGCTGACCCCGTCCTTCCTCCCAATCCCTCCCCCCTCATCTTTGGCATGAATGCTGTCCAAGCATTACTGTCCAGGGTTATTGTATTCCATAAAAGCTAGCAGGCTATGCATTTGGATCTCACTGGGCAAGCCATTATTTGAAATCTCCCCTTTGAAATCCAGGGAGCTTTTGTCTCTGACTGCTAATGATTTTAATTATAGGTGGTGCTGGGCCCTTCTGAGATCTGTGTGCTGGAGAAAAGGATGTTTTTTTTTTCTCTCTCTCTCTCTCTTCTTCGACAGGATGGGAGGCTTTCTGAAACAGATGCAGAGATATTGAGCCACCCCTCTGATGTCTCTGTAGGACTATTAAGCTGTAACAACTTAATTTCACAGCGCCACACAAGCAGTGGGCTTTGACGGCACTTAATGAGTGTTGCACTCTTTTCATCCGTGTCAAATTTTATGACAAGCCCTCTATTTTACTCCATGGCTCGCAGTGGTTTCTGAATGTGTAATGATAATTGAGAGGAAAAATAGCACAGTGCCCAGCTGTGTACCAAATCATTCTGTCAAGAACTGAAATTATGAGTGTACTGTATGCATATGACTGCATGTGTGCACAGGACTGGTGATGAAAATAATTACCAGATGAAAGTTAAAGCTGGACTTTTTCTGCCACTCAAAGAAAATTCTGTTTTTTTTCTCCGACAGGGGTGTTGTTATCTTGTTATCTGGCAATATTTATAGATCTAAAAACACATAGAAGTGAACATTTGCTCGCTCACTTTTACAACACTTTAATCTGGTATAGGTGGCTTTGGTCTTATCTTTATGAGTAGTAGGCACGTATATTTTGATGAAGGCAGCTTAGACTGAGTATGAAATAAACCAGCATTAAGTGAGACAGCATGCATTTCTCTTTTATTCAAGTACTGCTGCCCTTAAACACAGACAGATCTATATAGCTGCCAGAAGGCCATATACTAGACACATTAAAACAGTTGTACAATGTCCGACTGCCAGGTGCACTCTATCTGAGGGAATTGGTTGCTCTGCTAAAGTTACAACCATGTATGAACTGAGAGATAGTGCTACCGCAATAACAAAAAAAATCTCAATACAGTGGCCTCAGTTTACCACTTTGTTAGCTCATGCCAATGCATTTTACCAAACAAACCACCATTACAACACCACTGGAGTAGTACTCTCAGACAAACAGACATTGCACCATTACACTAAATCCCGTAATGAAACCACATGGTTTTGAACCAATTTCTGAATGCAAATGGTGAAAATGTAGGCACATAACTTTAACACAGTTTAAGGCCTTAATTAATAATGACTTGTGAACCAAAACGTACTCAGAGTAGAAGGTAAGCTTGAGGGAGCCCATGAAAAAACAACACAAAAAAAGGCTTAGTATGTCTCACAAACAGTCATGAAGAAAATTCTAAATAACTATGAGTAAGAGGATACTACTCTTTCTTTTTTTTTTTTTTTTAACATGCCTCCATGCTTGTGATCAAGTGTGGCACACATGTCCACTTGGACTTAGCAATGAACTGATTATTTTTTGGTGGTCAAAGGTCAATGATCAAGGTCACTATGACCTCGTCTGTCTCATTCTTGTGTGCAGAATAACTCGTAATCACTTTGAGGATTTTTTTTTTCTTCTTCTTTTCTTTTTTCAAATTTGGCACAAACGTCCACCTGGACTCAATGATGAACTGATTTGATTTTGTTGTAAGATCAAGGTCACACTGATGCTGAAGTGAATTGTTTTGTTTTGTTTTGTTTTGTTTTGTTTTGTTTTTGTTTTTTGTTTTTTGTTTTTCTTTTTTGCCAAGTAAACATCAGTATAAGGCAAGGAAATGGTAACTCTGGCCATGGCTTTGAGATTTTTTTGTGTTTTTGATTTGTCACTATGGCTATCATCACACAACAAACCTTAATGCTCAGTGAGGTTTTATTGCTTTATTGCAGATTTTTTTGTTTAGCTGTTCACATTGTTTTATAAATGTGGCCAATATCAGATTATAGTGTGAACTGGTCACAAACCTGAACTCATCATCATGCACAAAAGAACAATAACAGAGATGTCACACAGCATGCTGTTGTACGGAAGTTCGTGAATGAGGCCCATTGTCTTGTCTATTAATTATATTTCTATGGTGAGGCAGTTGTTAAATACATTGTCAGTTAAAAAAAATCATCCAACCACTAATTTTAAAAATAAGTCATTACCTAAACCTTTATTTTCTAATACGTAGTTTAGATAACAAAAGCTGTGTTTCTACTAAAAAAGTTTATTTTTGTGCGTATAATCTTATCATACCAAAGGCTAAACCTATGACAATAAAAACCAGTTTGTAAAAATAACAGACGGTTTTTATAATTCATGCTCTCTGGTTGGGTTTTGTTTTTGTCATGGAGTAGCTTTGGAAGAGTGAAGGTAGAATGTTTGCCTGAGCGCCAGCTAACCACAGGACCATGATAACATTCATCTAACAGTGAAAACAGCAAGAAGTTGCCGTGTGGTGTTAACATCTATACGACTTTCATGGGCATGTTGGTGTGCTTACTTGGGCTCTTTGAGCATGTGCTGTCTTTTCTCCAGAATAAATGTCACAATTCTTCTGTGCTTTCACACTAACACTTACAGCCTATTCTTTATTCTCTGGCTCCACAGCTACAGAGAATCACAGGAACATTTCTACCACTGTTGATTCTCCTTTCATACTAACCTTTTTTACCTTATTCTCTGCTCTCTGAATGGTTATATCTGAGCTTTTCCTCTCTTATTTTCTGATCATAACCTTTGCTATCTTGTCTGTCCTTTGCTTCCTCTGACTTGTTTTCCTGTGTCTGACTCCTCACCAGTCCGGGGGGTTCAGACACAGACTCTGAGGTGGAGGATCGTGTGGATGGGGTGAAGTCCTGGTTGTCTAAAAGCAAAGGTTCCACCAAGAACCTCTCAGATGACGGCAGCCTCAAGAGTTCCAGGTCAGTACAAAGGCAGCTGCTGTTACTATCACTACAGCTGCAGTTAGTAAGCAGTCTGCCTCTACATTTGACTGCTTTTGGACTCTGTCTGGGTGAAATGGTTTACAATGTAAACTTTACATGATTTGACCCAGAGGAAATAAAGCAATCAGAGTCAGAGTACAGAGTACTTGGCTAAAATAAGGGGGCGGCTATTACTTGAATGTGTTTTCAAGCTGCTTTGTCTTTATTGTCATCCGCTTGGTGAAGAGGGGACTTTTTTTCCCTAAAAACAAACCACCTCTGTAGTAGATTTATCGACATGCCCAATGGCCAGCTGGCATAGTCTACCTGAGCCACTCGCTGAGATTAATGAATGTGTCTGCCAGCTGACAGCTTCGATTGCCCCAGATTTGTCTCCTTAACAGAAGATTTAACTTCCCTCCCTCAGCTGAGCCACTCCCAACTTTACAAACTTTTGTAGTTTTCAAATCTTTCTTAGCAGCATGTCCACACAGACAAACACTGACTGATTCACTGAGTTGGCCAACACTGCCTTGTAGCAGTAGTTTTCAAGTTCAAGTGACTTTAATTGCCATTAGCACAGGTCCATGACTACGAGTATATTTGAGTTCTTGCCCAGTTCTCTAAGTCCATCAAAAGAAGTGTTCAGCAAATGGCAATAAAAAAAGGTCTATGAAGTTTAACATGTTGTTTGACATGGTAATATTTACCCACATTGTCTTATTTAAGTGTTTACAATGTTCACAAGGATTCATTGATATTAAATTTAAGGTACCTTGGTTCAACACTATACTCAATAGAAAAAATATGAATTTTAGAGTCACATATTCCAATAAAAAATACTGGGTAATTTACCATCAGAATGCAAAGTTCAGGGTTCCTGTGGGGATTTAAAAAGTCTTAAAGGCACTGAATTAATTTATTTAAAAATAAGGCCTTAATTAATATTAAACTGTCTTAAGTCAATTCTTCAGAAGTCTTCAGAAATACTCAGACAAAAAAATGGCCATTTATCCAAGGGTTCACAGCATGGCTAAAATTGACACAAGGTGATGTGTTCAAGGCTCTGTGTATTTTATGTTAAAAGTTTTTCAAACTTGGCACAACTGGAATCAAGACACAATAAACATTTAGGCAACATTGTCCCTAAGTAATTGATGTCATGTTTGGGGTTATTTAGTGTAAAGTTTGTCTTAAATTTCATTGCAAGTGACAATGTCTATTAAAGTCTTAAATCAACCTTGCCTTGAGCTGTATGAACCCCGAAACATTTTGCTAGCACTACTTGTGTTTCCATGACCCTTACCCCTATCAGTCAGGCGTACCCAATAGAATCAAAGATGCACATAATTTTTCTTCACTAAAGGTTTTTTCAATCCTTATTTTTCTTTAGTGAAGCCTGTTGGTCTTTTTCTTAAGTTGTAGCTTTTTTAGTAGTACAAAGCTTTCTGTTCTGTTGTGTCAGGCGCATTTTTTTGGGCTCAGTAACATTTTAGGAACCTGAGTCAAGTAACAAATCTACATGCCAAATTGGAATCCTTCATCAAATGTATTTACATTAAGGTTTCAACAACTTAAAGAAACAATAGTCAAACTCAAAATTATCTCAAACATTAAGTTTAAATGGTGAAAATTCAAGTTTTTACCAGATGTATTGCATATTGTATATGCTAAATGGCTATATGAATGTTTTGTTGGCATAATGCCACATTAACCAGAACATTTAATTTTCCTTAAAGTGGGTTGTAGGGGACTGAAGTTGTGATTTTTCCCATTCTTATCATTACTGTGGCCTTCAGTTGTCCCTAGTTGCACTTTCCTTAATCTCTACTTTTCATTGCTCTACTCTCATTTTGTTAAATTTCAGCTCTTACATTTTTCATGACATTCCTTTTTTATTCATTAAGTTTCATTTGTTTCTTATTCTCTTCCTTCACTCACCTCTACTTGACCCAATATCTCTTCTCTGTCATTTTCTCTCCCACTGTCTTCATTCCTTCATCCTTTCCACTGTTGCTTTTTTCTAGATTTGCCACAAATGTAGACGCAAAGGAAGGGAAAGAGTGGAAAGAGGGTAAGGAATCGAAAGAGGTTAACAAAGAGGGCAAAGGGGTAGAGCCCGGCAGGCCAATATCAGTGCTGAGCTCGCTCAGCTACAGAAAACGCTCCAACCTTGATTCCATCGGTGGGAAAGGAGATGCCCTCTTCAGTGCCCTCAAAGAGAATGCAGAATCTGAAAATACATCCTTCCATAAGGCCAAACCCAAAAACTCAGATCTCCAGGATGACACCTACTCAGTCAGCTCCAGGAGGAAGTCCCAGGCAGGAGATGACGTGAATGGCAGAGAATCAGTCATCTCCCAGGCTTATTCAGAGGCCAACAGCCGAGCCAGGAAAGGCATGGACAGCCGCTGGGGTGACTTTGACAAAGAATCAGTCATTTCATATGCTGCACCAAGTCGGGCCTCCACACGTCTCAGGTTAAGCCCAGAGAATGATGCCAAGTCCACCATCAGCTTAGGTCTGTCAAGCCCACTTGGACGCCGCCGAAGCACCTCACGCTTAGATGAGGGCAGAGGTGGGCGGCCATTGTATGGCAGCAGTCCCAGTAGCCCTTGCTTTAGCAGACGATCTGGGGGTCGCAGTCCTGGAGTTCTTAGCCGAGCTGATTCCCAT
Organism: Epinephelus awoara; assembly: GCA_035609425.1. Classification (NCBI taxonomy): domain Eukaryota; kingdom Metazoa; phylum Chordata; class Actinopteri; order Perciformes; family Serranidae; genus Epinephelus; species Epinephelus awoara. The sequence continues at coordinate 4,415,882 of CM069297.1, forward strand.
ATGTCACTGGCACGCAGCTGCCGCTTGAGCGAGTTTGACGTTGATATTGATGATAGTCGAAGTGTGGCCTTCACCGAGAGGTCGGCTTACAGTCCTCACTCGTCCACTGGCCGCAGTGTCTCCATGCCACCACCACAAGCAAGATCATCAACTACTGATAATGACCCAATTGATAACTTGGATATCAAACCAGTCAGTCATCGCAACTATCTCGACCCTGACCTGGAGAAAGCCATCAATGAGGTGCTGAGTTTCAAGCCTATCAAATTCAAGCGCAGGAGCCTGGAAGACTCAGAGGGTGAAGAAGAAACATCCAAAAACAATAAAGGTGACAGCAAAAGTAATGGCAATGGTACTCGCCCTGCCAGCAGTCTTAGACGCTCTGCATCCGCCATGGACTGCATGAGACCATCCCGCAGCAGCAGCAGCAGTCGCCATCGCAGCAAAAGTAAGGGCAAGAAAAAGAAGAGAAGCCATAGTTCAGAGTCAGACAGCTCAGGAGACAACCATCATCACACGAGTAGCTCCAAGAGGAGATCCAAGAAGTCCAAGAAAAAGTCTAAGAAGAGGGACGTATCTTCATCTTCTTCCTCATCTTCTTCAGATTCTGAGTCGGACTCTGGGTCAGAGTCAAGCTCTGGTGCTTCAACCATTTCCTACCGAAGCTCCAGCAGTGTGAAGAGGGCCCCAGGTCGAAAGGTGTCCAGCCCAGAAGAGGAAGGAGAAGCTAGGCCCCAGAGTGAGAGCCAGCCCCTTAACAAAAAGGAAGATAAGAAGAGGAAGAAGAAGGTGGACAGCCTGATGATGAAGTACCTGTACAGGCCGGACAGTGACTAAGGCAGGCAGTAGGTGGTTGCCTGAAATGGACTTACCTTGAAGAGTGTTTTGAAGCATGATTTGACCTAACTAATCAAAGACTTTTCACTGTTATCAATCAGTGCATTGAATGTTCCCTATTCAGTCTAACTGGGATTATATGCTTACAGTTTAGAGTTCTAATTTTTGGGTTGCATTTTTGATTTTGTGTCTTGGGCATGCTAACAATTTTTGATGTTTACTAGTACACCTTCCCAGTTACAAGCCAAACAGTAGTGACCAGAAACCTCTGTGGCTATCGTTTCACTAGTTTAGTAAAACTCTCATAGAAGGCTCTTTGGGAACTGGTGGTTGTGATTTTTTTTTTTTTTCACATCAGGAAGTGTAGTTGGTGAGATGCTGCACTCAGTGTGAATATTAACTGAGCCTTTAATCACCCCTGAGATGTCACTTTGATTTATAGCCCCGGAAAGGTAAAAATATCAGGAGTCAAATAAGAGAGGCCATAATACATTTCTCCTTCCAGCCCCATAAATGAAGGTATGAATAGACCCCAAGTATTGATTTACACCAACGAACAAATTTATTTGAGATTCACAGTTGACAGTAATTAACCCCATGTTTGTAATAGTTATCATTATGGCTATTAGAGATGGTGTAAACAAGACATGAATCATGCTTAGGTATTAGTAATTTGTTTCATTTTCAGTGTGTTTCTTATTCAATATAACTGACCGACAACTGTAACAGTTTGAGAGGACAGAATCACATCTGTCACAATGCTCTGTATTTGGTATTTGAATGGAAACCGTTTTGCATGCTAACGTAGTTCCAAATCGCATGAGTTTTTGAGTTGCTAAAGCACAGGCTAACCCCACCACATGGCTGAATGTACAGCGACTTTATGGTGGTTAAAAGAGCTCAACCTACTGCAACACAAGAACAGTAAACGTCATTACCACTTTGACAGCCTATCTGTCAAATTTCGAAAAATGAAAATATAGCAAACACAAGCAAATTGAAAAAAACATTTACAATTGAGACAAACAAAAGCAAATACAGAATTATTCAATTAGTACACAATCAAAGGGATTTACAACACAACCGAAATAACTTATACCCCATTTCCACCAAATTGGTTCTTGAAATTGTTCCTTATGAGATTCTTGGAACCTTGGTGCTATCTAGTGAACCAGTGCACATTTCCACCAGTTTTTTTGCAGAACAGTTGTAATCAAGTGTGTGTAATCAACAGAAGGCATTGTGCAATGCACAACAGAAGTTAACAGTAGCTGTAAAATTGCAGATTCAGTTGATTACCAGCAAACTTTTGCTCTGTTATTACAGGTATTTGTTTTTACCTGAAAACAAGAATTGAAAACAAGAATTGACCAATTACTACTTTGTCACTTCTCCATATTTGCCTTCTCCATTTTCTCTTTCCAACCTATAGAATATGACACGCCCACTGATGTCATTAAGGTTCACACTTCAGGTCAAGAAAAACTTGTTTTTTGGTTCCTGTTGAGAACCACCTTTTTGGGCCCTGAAAGGGAAGTCCGGTATTTTGGACTTTAAGCGCCTTTTCCGGGTTGTTTATTTTGAAATAGAGTGGTTAAGACCAAAATAGTGACAAATGCTCATTTTCTGAGAATTTGGCTTTCCCCTGCCTGGGTTAACAGTGCTGCCTATGGCCATGTGTGAACCTGTCCTAAAACCACCCTAAACATTCATTTTCAAAGCCATGAAACTCACCGAGTGGTTAGTGGTGTTCGTTGATGTTCAGACATAAAAATCACAGCTAACTGTGGTAGCAAACTGTAACAGAATCGGTTCCATGTTTGTGGAAATGGGGATAATATGTCACTAAAAATAGATATGTAGTTCCATTGTTGTGTGCAACTTGCAGCATTTCTGTATTTGGTTGTGTTTTATATATTTGCAGTATATTGCTGTGTTAGCCCTGATACTGGACCACAGTGTTTTACTGTCTTGAATGGTCGTCTCATAATATCCTTGGGGGTTTTGAAGGGTTCTTGCTAAGAAGCCCATGAAGAATGTTGACAATACAAACTCACAGGTTGGTTGGCAGTCCTCGTAGCAGCCTTCATGGTGAGAGAGCAGTGTCTCAAAAGAAACCTTGGTTTAATCAGTTCAAGAGCGGTGTCTTCGATTAAATTCAACACTTTGGTGTGGGACTTGTTCCTCACTTACCAACTTGAGCACTGCTCAGCCACAGTTTGCTTAGTGCTGCTACTAGTGACTGGAAGATGTATTGGAGCAATGGTGCAGATTACTACAGTAATCTCATTTATATACAGTATGTTGGCCGTTCTCGGTCAATCTTAAGTGTTTCTTTTGTTACATCTGCCTTCCATCCTTTATTTCTCCATCTTGTTGGGTTGCCTACCAACAAGTGAGTTTGTATTTTGAATATTTTATGAAGCCCTTTTTTAGCCACATTTTTTCCAAAGGCAAGGTATGTGTTGTCAATTATAGAAATCGACAGTTTCTACATTTACTTGCGCTTTTTTTACATTGCAGTGCATTGAGCTCTCCTAAACAACATGTTGTTTTCTGCTGACTTTTTCCATAATAACATCAGCTTCTATTTGTTCTTTCCTGCTCCAGCCCCACTGGCCGAAGACACTACTACTTCGATAGATCTGATGAAGAGGAGGAGGAAGAAGAAAAAGAAGAAGGCGGTGCAACCCAAGGCTCTAACTACTCTCGATACAGATATAGCAGCCACATGAAAGATGACAATGGCGAGGACAGGTCCTATGAGACCACATCATAGTTCCTCGCTGTCAGCATCCACTCTCTAAAATGCACCCTCATAACACTGTGACAGTTTGTCTTGCATGCAAAGTTGACCACAACTGTGGTAACTTGGTCACAACCACTCACATCCCTGCAGGAAAATATGGTCCCAACACTCAGTCAGAGCTTCCTATGGCAGATCCTCACAGGATCTGGTCATGGTTTGACAAACTACACAGTCTTTTTGACTCATCAGTCTAACCTCAGTTCATACACAGCAGCTTGTTATGAACAACTCCACTATAGTGGTTGCATGCAAGCAGCAGTGGCTTGGCTTGAGCAGCCTCCCTGCATGGTTGTAACCGAGCCAAAGAATTTGAGGTTGCAATGATAACAGATTGTTTCTGTCTCTCTCTTTGTCTCTCTTACTCTTCCTCTCTTCTCTACATATAGTAAACCACGATAATATGTATTGCCATAGTACAATGTATTGCCAAAAAGCCTTTGTTTGTGAGCGCACTGTTTTACTTGTTGCCAGTTGATGCTCAGTCCTGGGATAAGTCCCAGCCTTATTTTTCTCTCCCCCTTCTCGCTCTTCTTTCCATTTCGGGACTAGTGCCATTTGATTTAAGTAGGCTCCTCTACAGCTGGCTTCTCTGCAGCTGTGGCATTTCATGAACTGCTGCGCCGTACACTGAGGACGCTTTCATCCTCATCTGCTCCCTTTTTGTTTGCCTGAAAAGTTTTTCTGCCTTTTGCTGGCAAATGATCTCTTCCTTACAGGAGATGATGATTGCATCACTAGCTACTCCACCATAGCCGCAAAACATTTTTCTCCATTTGTATTGTTTGTTTTTGATGTTTGAAAGATTTGTTTCGCAGAGAGCCACTGTCAAGCAAATTAATTTCCATAAGGTTTGAGTTAACCTCTGCAAAATGCCTTGTATTACTTATAACTCAACTTGATTTGATTGAGTACTTGCCGGAATTCTTTAGTGATGAAGAGAGTTTGGCTTTGTCTTTGTGCTAATTGTTAACATGTGGTTTGTGGTTTGTTTCACATTTGATGTGCTTTCCTTTTCCAGAGGGAATGTACTTGACTTTGGGCACCAGTCATTTGTATGGTATCCTCAACCAGCATGTTCAAGGATAAAAATGGTGTTAATCTGTATTTTTCTTATTTTCAACTTATCACATGGAAGGACCATGGAGGGAGTTTTCTTGACCTTTGGGAATAGTATGTATAACAAAATATTCTACGCTCAAGGGTCCATTCAGTTTTTCTTGAGCTTTCAACCACATCTCTCTGTCTTCTTGAGCATTTGGAGCTGACTTAGATGTCATCACAACTCTTAGCCCTTAGCCAGTGATACTGAACTTATACATGCCCTAAGGGATGCACAAAAATATTGGTACATGATCAGTATCAGCCAATATCGGCTTTGAAATGTACTATTAGAAGTGGCCAACATGTTATCTTATTTTAGACAGTGAATGAATATTACATGCACAGAAAATCGTTCTATTTCATGTCTCCATCTGCTGGTGGGCCATCATGATAAGAATATGCATGCAAAATATGATGTTAATTCCACCACATAAGAGACCTTATGATCACTAAAATTAGGTGGGGAAAAATGTGAATGTAATGATATCCGTATCAGTTATTGGCCAAATGAGATATTATATATTGGCATATTGGATGTCGACAAAAAATCCAATATCATGCGTCCCTACGTGTCCTGTTGCCTAACTTACAGATTGGGTAACAGGATGTGCAATTGGTCAAGGTGACTGTGCAAGGCACGTCTGGTTGCTCTTATATGCTGAGAAACTATCATTCTAACTAATCAATACAGATTAAATATTAGATTTTTCCCCATGTCTCACGCATTTGGAATCAAAAGGGACAGACCTACAGTATCAGTCATTAGTCTGCTCTCCCTTCAAAGGTCACCAAAAGTCAGGAGGATTTGCCATTGGTCATTAAGTGTCAGAATTCACCAAAGTTGAATCCCTCTGGCAGATGAGCTGATCGCAGTGATCTCCTCTTGGATTCATGTCTTTTCATTGGTTTTGATGATAATAAGAAAAATGCAGAATACCACTAGCCTTCTTTAAAGCCTCATTGTGTACTTTAACTGTAATTTAATGAACTGGACACACTACAGCCCGTGTAACCAATACTGTGAAATCATCTTCAGTGTCTTTGAGGCCTGTTTATTTGTCAAGTTTTCACTTTTTTTAACCCAACGATGCCTCGAAACAACAAAAAGATATGAGCTTGCATTTTAATGATTGCTTAAATGTTATTTCACATGCTTTGGTCTCACATCTGTCTGCTATTTACTAAGTAGTACTAAGATATTTTTGAAAGCCATTTAAAGTCCAGAAGAGCTTGAAGATGGGTGTTATTCTACTATACATGCTTTTTGTAGAGTCGTGTCTTCATCTTTATTCTCTATGCAGTCAACCCAAGTGTGGAAATGTGTTTTTTGACCTTATTGACCCTGATGGAAAAAAAAAGAAAGAAAAAAAAGCAGGCATAATATTGCTGACTGCACACAGTATTTATATATAAATATGTGTATGAACGATGCTAGCTTTGAAAATAGTTCATGTTTATTTTCAATATTGAACAAATTGACCACTTGTTATAAATTTTGCATTACAGTTTAATATATTGTAAATAAATGATGGTGATTGTTTTAGAATGCATTGAAGGTTGGATTTTTCTGAGTTGAAGTGTTTTGCTGCTCAGTGTCATCGGGGGGTATTCCAGGTAGGAAGTTCAACAAACTCTGACTCTCTGAACTCTGAGTTGACTTACCCTGAGATGGGAAACTCTGAGTATCTGGTTCCAGAACACTGATTTGAGTTAGTTCAATCAACTCTGAGTAGGTTCACCTGGAGTTAAGCGCATGCACAACCACAAGAAAAAGTGATCAACTTATTTTACACCTGTGGAACTGGAGGTGCTCATGAATGCCTTCAGCGAATATGAGCATATATATTGTAATAAAAGAAAAAAAAACAAAAAAAACCCTCATCCATTAATTCAACATTTAACCACACTTAATTAAAATAGTAGCATACAGGTGAAAAGGTGGTGGAGTGGTTTTGAATAAAATCTGATTTTCATGTAGGTGCAATCTCACAGGGGAAAAATGCACTTGGAAGCAGCTTAAAATAAAAAATAAAAACATCATTCAAACAGGTATGCTATAAGGCATATTTTACTTGGCCATGATTGTACCTTTCTTTAGTTTTATTCATATTTGATTTATTAAATAAAGAAATAAAGTAGCTTAAATAACCTATCATTCAGTGGCTATTTCATTATGTATGGTAGGCCACCAGTAATTTAACTGGTTTCTAATGAAAAACAGTACCGTTCAAACAGATATTCATTGGGGAATGACAGCACATCTAAACGGGGTCCGAAGATCCTCTCCCGGCTTAAGGCATTGTGAATTAATTCTGCCTCGATATCGATTTCCTACATACAAACAACCCATGTTTGTCTGACGGCCTGCTTCAGGTGCGTCAGTAGGGAGGACACAGGGTGAACTCAGGGTTTCTTAAAGAAAACCTGCCAGCAAGTAGATTAGGTTCACAGAGTCCCTCATTTCAGGGTTAACATACAGTCCCTGACAAAAGTCTTGTCGCTTATCCTAGTTGTAGGAACAACAAATAATAACCTGACTTGTAGGTGATCAATTGGGATCAGAAATAGCTTATATGAAAGGCAAAGGCCTTTAGATTATGCTTATTATACCAAAATAAAGTTGTGTATCATTCATTGAGTTTTATCATTTAATTAGGACAGAAAGGTCAGATTTTGCTTGGACAAAAGTCTTGTCGTGTCTTTAAACGATTCATCCAATCACAGATTAGAGCTCCACCTGTGACAAATACTGCAATTAACACATTCCCAGGTGTGTATAAAAAGAACCCCAGCACAACAGACCTTCATGTGAAGTGCAACCTGACCGCTGACAACATGCCAAAGATTCAGCCACAGACCAAAGTGCTGATCATCAAGAGCCTGAAGACTAAGTCTGCTGCTGAGGTGGCAGACATCTTCAGTGTATCCAAACGTCAAGTGGAGAGGATAAAAAAAAAGATTTGAAGAAACTGGTGACGTTCATGACAAGCCCAGGTCAGGCAGACCCCGTAAGACAACTGTTAGAGAGGACCGTTTGTTGCTTCGGCAGTCCAGGGCCAGCCCTTTTTCAACTGCAGCAGAGCTACATCAGAACTGGTCACCAGAAACCCCTGTATCTACCAGAACAGTTTGTCGAATTCTCTCACGCAATGGCCTCCATGGCCGAATTACTGCTCACAAACCAGCATTAAACAGAAGACAACAAAAGAATCGTGTTGCATTTGCCAAGGCCCACAGCTTGCAGAAAGGATGGACAGTGGAAAAGTGGCAGAAGGTTGATTTTTCTGATGAATCATCCATTGAACTGCATCCCAATCGCCGCAAATACTGCAGAAGACCTGTTGGAACCCGCGTGGACCCAAGATTCACCCAGAAAACAGTCAAGTTTGGTGGAGGAAAAATCATGGTTTGGGGTTACATCCAGTATGGGGGTGTGCGAGAGATCTGCAGAGTGGATGGCAACATCAACAGCCTGAAGTATCAAGAGGTTCTTGCTGCCCATAATATTCCAAACCACAAGAGAGGGCAAATTCTTCAGCAGGATGGTGCTCCTTCTCATACTTCAGCCTCCACATCAAAGTTCCTCAAACACAATATTAATTATTTTTCCCAAGGCACCATGACTTTATGTTCTGATGTTATTGGAGCATGTTTGTGTATTCAACATAAAGTATCATTTCTACAGTACATTATTTTTGTATGCGACAAGACTTTTGTCCCAGCAAGATCTGACCTTTCTGTCCTAATTAAATTAGGACAGAAAGGTCAGATCTTTCTGTCCTAATTAAATTATAAAACTCAGTGAATGATACACAACTTTATTTTGGTATAATAAGCATAATCTAGAGGCCTGTGTCTTTCATATAAGCCATTTCTAAATCCAATAGATCAACTACAAGTCAAGTTATTATTTGTTGTTTCTACAACTTGGATAAGCGACAAGACTTTTGTCAGGGACTGTACTCAGAGTTTTCACTGAACCCACTTTCTGGAATACCCCCCAGGTCATGTCTGTCCATTTACACTTAAATCTGGACTTATGACGTAGTTTAGCTCTAAGATTTCCATAGTGCATGCAGATAAAACAATAAAGGGAAACTGTTGTTTTTTTAATGCATTCACTTTGGTGTTTCCATCTGAGAAATGAGAAAGGCTGCATTGACCCAGTGAATGCCTTAAAGGGACACAAAACCCACTGATTTATTTTTTTAACTTTTTCTGTAATTTAGGAAAAATAAGTATTTTGTGCTCGAAAGGGGAGCTATAAGAACTAATAGCTGCCCAGATATTGACACATTTAGCTGCAGGCAACATGATTTCTGTTGGAGAAAAATAGTTTACACAACGACGAAGATAATTCAAAGTGTCAAAGTGATAAATGCTTTCATGTCAAAAGCACACATCAAAATCTTGCTTTGACGAATGGACTTATGTGTGACTCCTGTGGATAGATAGTCAATCAAGTGATTCTGACTGGTTTAAGAGGGTTGGTGGTGACTGCTCATCACATGAGGTCTGACAGCTCATGAAGTCATATGATAAACCCTGCATCCTCCAAAAGAAGTTTTCTCCTGAAGACTTGGTGAAGCTTCAGTTGGCTCCCATTTCCTGAGGTTCATTTCTTGAATGTAGGATGTAGCCATGGTAGCAGTGTGGCTCTGTGGATAACAGTATTGGTTTGTTGATGGTTCCACAACTCTCAGACTGAAATATCTTAACGATCAGATGGATTGGCACTTAATTTTTTCAAAAGATGTTCATGGTCCCCTGTGGATTATGAATAATGATTTTAATTATAGCTGCTGCGCAGCAATGGGTCAGGTCCGGGCATTTTTAGGCAATTCTGAGCAACAAGCAGAATAATTGGAAGACATTTAGGAATTTAGCAACACAATCCGCCTTTTGCATCAGCTGAGGCTTGAACTCACAACCAGACGTGCAGGTTTAGCAGACGTCCATGCATGGAAAAGCAGATTTCAAACCACTGTAAAAAATTCAGTTATCAAAACAAAAATATGAAAATACACATATTGCATCTAGACAGCATGGAGATTTTGGTAATTTATTTTAACAATGATTGATTTGCTTTATAAGTGAAAAACTGATGTTTAAAATTGCCATTTTTACATTGACTCCAATTGCTCACATTAGAGCAGAATTCAAAATGCTGTAAAAAAAATCAGTTTTTGAGATAAAATTCTGATATTTTCCAAACATCATCTACCATGACTGTAGAATTTTGTCATTTTTTTCATGAACATTGAAGATTTATTTCGCAAGAATTTGCATGTATGTGTTTACAATACCGTTTACAGTCAAACATTTTGATGCACTGTAGGCTCAATTTTTGATAAATCAAAAATCTGTGTGGATCGTTTGTGTAGGACAGTCTGAAGATGCTCTGTAGCAAGTTTGGTGCCAATTGAGCAAAAATTGTGGGAGGAGATAGGTTTAAGAAGTTTTACAGTTTTTGAAAAAAAAAAAAAACAATGATGAACTTCATAATTTTTAATAGATTTAAAAAAGTTACTAGGATTACAATAGTGTCCTGGCAGCTTGGCTGCCCGGACCCTAATGATCCGCAGACTTTTCTCTAGCGCCACCATGAGGTTGACGTTTGTAGTTTTGAGTGAAATAGCACAATTATTGGATGAACTGCCATGAAATGCGTTACTTTGTAAATACCTTTCTGACTTTTCAGATAGCACTGTTGTCACATCAAAATTTTATTTGTTCAGCACTCTGATTTATAACCAAACACCTGCAGAACTAATGATGCTCCCATCAGACTCAGCTTTGTGTTTCAGCCAGTGGTGAATGAAGTACCTGATAACCATATTTGAGTAAAAGTACTGTTATGTCCCCGGTCAAGGGCGACCTAGACATAACATGATGCAGCTCCACCACTCTTTCCACTCCCAAGAAAGGCCAGTTACACAGTATTTTTAAACAACAAAGAAAGCAGTTTATTTTGTCTAAACTTAACTAGCAATTACAAAAAAAAAAAAAGTAAAACAAAAGACAATTTTCCAACCTAAGTTCCTACCGTCCAAAACAAGAATGCAAGAGTGACAAAGGGGGGAAGAGCTTCTGTCAGCTGGTGGTTTAAAAATCCCCTGTCTTGCAGTGGGCCAATCCAGTGACAACAATCTTCTTTGGACAGCCCAATCAGCACTCACCACTTGCCTTGCAACAACCGATCACACTTCAACACATGCACCTTTTTGTGATTATTTGATCTAATTTGCAAGCTAGAACAACTGATTCACAAAACCTTCCCATTTTATTTTGTAGTATCTAACGAAAATGCTGAGGACATAGAAATACACTGCTCAAAAAAATCAAGGGAACACTTACATCACACATCAGATCTTGATGAAGGAATTATTCAAGTTAAAAATCTTTACTGATGTACACCGTGTAATTTGTTGAGAATAAAATGACGTAACAACAGTCAGTGGAAACCAAAATCATCAACCCATTGAGGGCTGGATTTAAAATCACACCAAAAATCAAAGTAAAAAATTGAAGTCACAGGCTGATCTTGCGTGAATTTTATCACAGCAACTCATAATGTGACTCAGTAGTGTGTATGGCTGATATAGATACATACTATATATATATACACACACACATATATATAGATATATATACTGTATATATATGGAGAGAGATATATATAGATAGATAGATAGATAGATAGATAGATAGATAGATAGAACATATGAACTCATTGAACTTATCATGATATTCTAAATTATGGCATGTTGTACACTAGATTTTTCTTGAGGTGGGTATTCGATATATAATGCACTGGGCAATAAGAGCATCCCTCTGTCTTTCTGAACACTATTCAGTGGCTTGAAGCCTTAAACCACATCAAATAATGTTGTTACATTATGCAGCGCTTTATTCACTTATTTGATGAGCACATGACCTCACGTGTCATTGACTATTTATTTGTTGTTGTTGTTGTTGTTGCATTACTCTTTGCTAGCCTAGAATCTGATAATTATCACATGCAAAAAAAGACAATTCAGAAAGTGACAGAAGAGGGAAAGAAAGATGTCAAAAAGAGAACATTTTCTCCAGAATACATTAGATTCATTTGTTAAAAAAAACCTAAGCCTAACCTAGCCTGGTTAAAGGGGTCTCTTTACCTCTCACCTCAATATGTCTCAGTGAAAATGAGTGTCTAGAGTCCTTACAATAGAAAATCTCTCTCCCTCCTCTCTCTCTCAAAAGACTATCATTGTTGTACTAAACCTACTAGTACAAAGTAGGATTATGTGCAGCCTACTATAAGTAGCTGCTAGCTAGAGTGGTCCAAACTGATGTTAAAATGCATATATTTTTTCTGTCAAATAATGTGAACATTTTTTGCTGCTGGGCCAAATCCCCCCTCTTTCCAGATTTATTCAGACAGTATTACAGTAACAAGGAGCAGCTTGAATGGCAACTGTAAAATATGTAAATCTAAATTTGGACAATCAACTCTTTCCATAAAGGGCTGTCAGCTCTCAAACACATTACCAAGTGAATTCAAACTGATTACAGATTTAAAATCCTTTACAACAAAGGTCAAATGCTGGATAAAAGCAAACCAGAGCTGTGGCCACTCTTAGCTGAATATGCTCAAACCTTAAAGGGGTATTAGTGTAAGTGTTTTGGTATATTGTGGTATCTGTACATGTGGTATGTGTACAGTATAGGTACTATGGTATGTGTATAGCGGTATGTCTATTGTAGCATATGTATTATGGGATATGTTGTGATGTTTGTATTTGGTATAGGTACTGTGGTATGTGTATTGTAGTGTTTGGATTGTGGTCTATGTATTTTATTGTACCTGCCTTCCATGTTTATAGTGTATTGAAGTTTTATGATGTTTTAAACTGTATATTTTTAACAACAGTTTAGGTCTACATGTAAAAGCCCAACTGGGGACAAGAGTTGAAAATTAGCAATAGCTATAAACTCTCTGTACAACACATCAGTCCCATACTCATGTTTTCTATGTTAAATTGCATCGCCCCTATCAAATGAAATGAAATCAAATGCCTCCCTAGACCATCACTGACCTACCACCAAACGGTCATGCTGGATGATGTTACAGGAAGCATAACATGCACTACGGTGTCTCCACACTCTTTCATGCCTGTCACATGTGCTCAGTATGAACCTGCTCTCATCTGTGAAGAGAATGGGGCACCAGTGGCTGACCTGCCAATTCTGGTGTTCTCTAGCAAATGCCAATTGAGCTGCACGGTACTGGGCTGTGAGCACAGGTCCCACTAGGGGACATCAGGCCCTCATGCCACCCTCAAGGAGTCTGTTTCTGGCCGTTTTTTTTTTAAGCGGAGGTCTGTGTTTTCGGGAGGCACAGCAGGCTCTTCATCATGTAACTGTTGTCTTTTTTAGATTTTGGTTTTAAAAAAAAGTGGCCAGATGTTTTCAGGGATTATCACTGGAGGCTGCCTCTTGTACTGGGTTTTTCTCTGTCATCATCTCATCATAGTCAAAAGTAAGGTGGTGTTTAATTTTCTTCCATGCAGCTGGCAAGTGTGCATCTGCAGTAGAGGTGCTCCTCACACATTCTCCCCCCTCCACACTCAATCCTCACATTTAGGACAGACTAGTTGTAAGGAAGGTATAAATGGCAATGTAGCAAAAATAGAAAGTAGATAACTGGCCCCAACATATATTAAAGAGTAGTAGTAGCAGTAGTAGTAGTAGTAGTTTAAAAAGTACTTGTTTCATGATAAAAAGTACTTTTTGACTCATTACTGTTTTTCAGTTGGTGGCAGTGCTGTTTGGGCTGAGAAAGCCATGTGTAAGTAAGGTTAAGGAGGTTAGTGTGGAGAGCAGTGAGACCTGGCATTAGGGGAGTGTCTCTGGGACGCCAGAGACCACTGTCTAGCCTCCTGGAGGTGTCGTGGGACCAACTAGACGAAACACTGGTGAAAGGAGGTTCCCACCTGATAACCCCAAAGACGTGTTAGTTATCACTGCTCATTGGTCTGTATAGTTAAGCCTTGCCATAATAGCTTATCGTAGGGCTGAGGAGAGTATTCACTGAGTGTTGATCCTTTTCTAGAGCACAAACTTCTTGTGTTTATTTGAATTCAGAGTCTTGCTTTCTACAGTACTTGCCATGGCAATTACATAATGAATAAGGCTAGACAAAACTGTGTTTATGGCAAATAAACTATGGTTAAGGAATGATTAGGCAACTAAAATGCTTAGTTAACATGAGGAAAAGATTGTGCTTACAGCTAATAAAGAAGCAAACATTCTATGCAGGTCTATGAAATGTGAACGTCCATCTTCTGTATGAGAGTCTGCACACCCATTCACAGTGCTGACCTTCACATTCTTAAAGGACTAGTATGCAGGATTTAGGGGATATATTGGCAGAAATAGAGTATAAAATGATAAGCATGTTTTCTTCAGTGTATAATCGCCTGAAAATAAGAATTTTTGTGTTTTTGTTACCTTAGAATGAAGCGTTTATATCTACATAGGGAGCAGTTCCTCATCTATGGAGATAACCATGTTACACGCCATGTTTCTACAGTAGTCCAGAATGGACAAACCAAACACTGGTTTAGATAGGGGCCATTTATATTTTTGCGTCAGCCATCATATTTAGCAGCCCCTCTGCAATGAGAATGTCATTTTTTTTATGTGAAATTGCTTTATTCATTGATTTTATCAGTTTAAATCACCTGGGATCTCATTTATAAACCTTGCATGCACACAAAAGGAGGCCTGAAAGAGGCATATGCGACTTCATGTGCAAAAGTTGTGATCTATAAAAACAAACTTGATGGGAGAATGTGCGCACAGGTAAGAAAACTGACTCCTGTGTACAAGCATTTTGGAGACCTAGGAAATTGGCGAAGTAGATGGTGAGGTGGTGAATTGAAGCCAGATTGCAGAAGAGGAATTATTATACCTATAATGATATCTCTTATACATTAAATTTTGCTTCATATTACAATGTTAAATACACTTTATCATTAACATTCCAGCTGTTTTATTTGTGCTTGTGAGCCATAGCTTTTCCAACAGCACCTTTTAGTTGAATAAATGATAAGCCAACACAAATCTCATATCGAATTCCACTCATTATTTCATCAGTGCTGCCTCACAATCACATCCCCAACCACCGCAGCGCAGAGAAGAAGGCTGGATTGTGCACTGCTGACAATCGTAGTCAGCTGTGGAGCGCACTGCAGCTGTTGAATTGTACACATCAAAACATTCAATAATTGCAAAAAATGTTCAGTAACATCTTCTAATACTGTAAATAGGATATATATATATATATGTGTATATATATATACACATATATATATATATATATATATATCACCAAGTGCAACATTTGTTTTCAAAATGTTTTTTTTTTGTGTAAGATCACCGCAGTGAACACGACTGTGCATGCACAGAGCACACTGGAGACATCGCTGTGACTACACACACTCTGCCTCCTCCAGTCACCTTATGTACATCTTCACCACCTGCAGATATGTTCTGTGTGAATTAGCAAAGTCTGGAATTCAAGCCATTTCCTGGTCATACTGCAGGCCAAGATTGCCATAACAAAACTGAAATAAACTATGTCCAGCCTTCCATCTTCAAATGACTACCCACGGTGGGGGACACCATTGATTATCGCGATCACTTTAGCACAGTTTAAAGCAATCAGTCTGAGTGCTGTTAGCATATAAATACTCTGGCGACACTCGGCTGTTGCCGTGATTCACCATAAAGACCCAGTCATCAGCAGGATCATGGCTATGCATTGACATTCATGAGGTACTTTGCATTGACCATTTATGGTTGAATGCCATGTCTCCCTATTGTGTGTGAGATTGTGTGTGTATGTGTGTGTGTGTGTGTGTGTGTGTGTGTGTGTGTGTGTGTGTGTCTAGTATGGAGGGTGGGAGGGAGGGGCTTTCTTTGTAACTGTTTTTCTTTCTTGTGTTAATTGTTTTTAATTCTGCAAAGCACTTTGTGTTGCATGTCCATGCAGGAAAAGCGCTCTACAAATAAAGTTGATTGATTGATTGATTGAATGTGGGCGGGTAGAGTGGAGGATGTGAGGCTGATCCACCTGCAGGTTGATTTAGGATTTATAAAAGGAAATTGGGCATACACATGTTTTTATAAATCCGAATATTTTTTGCCGCACAACATTTTTTGCTTTTGTTCACACATACACTTTTAGTAGAGATCCTATGCACTTTTTTATAAATGAGACTCCAGGTCCATTTATTTTGGAGAGGAAGAGACCTCTGTGGATAATTTGGCTCACAGTAAAAACCTCCTGAATAGTGAACACGATCTGCAGTCCTCACCAATAGATGTCACTATATCACCCTAAATCTTACACGCTGGACCTTCCATTTCTGCCTCTACATATAGGACACGCTACTTCCTGCTCAAGTGAACATTAGCACTGGATATAAAGTACGAGGTGTAGTATCACTGAAATGGTTGTAACCCTAATCCACATTCAAACAGTGATTATACATGACTTTTTTTTTAATCAATGAAATCTTGGCTTTACACTTGCAAAATAACAACTATAAATTATAAACTGGACATAATGCTGTTTGGTTTTGCCTATACAGCCTGACGTTTTAATGGTAACTTTTCTGACACCTCCTGCTTAAAACCCAAAAAGTCAGAAGGATCGTGAGGCCCCGCTTTCACGGTCTGTATTCATACTTTACAGCAAAACAAGTGTTGGAAAATGTGACACACACATTTTACATAGGTAAAGTGAAAAGATATAAGATAATAAAACTTCTCTCTTCTCATTACATAACTGAAACCCTTCAGGACCATCTTTTCCCACCAAACCTCCCTGTCCCCTGACTGGGGCACCAGCTGCTTGTGTTGTCTGATAGAAGTAGCTGGAGGCAGCACATGTCTATGTATGTAGGCCTGTAGCTGTGACAAGTAACATGATGTGGTAGAATTATGATTTTATTACTGTGTCGATTTCAAACAATTGGAAACTAGAATTACCACCCCGTGGTTGTATGCTTCTGCACAGCGGTCAAGTTTCTTTTACAGTTTACATCCATATTTTTAAAAACATGGATGCTTCACACACAGAAGATCTTTACAATCAGCTCAGTTTCATGGTGGGCTGGATTAGTGTCACCAGTTCAGTATCTGACCAAATGTCTCCCCCTCTGTTCCTGAGATATTACATTTAATAATGGCCAGAAAAGTGTTTTATGCAGAATATTATGATGTCACAGTGAAGTTGACCTTTGACCTTTTGGATATAAAATGTCATCACTCATTATTTTATCCTGTTAGACATTTGTGTGAATTTTTGTCTGAGTTATCGCCAGAAACATATTTTGTGAGGTCACAAGTAGGCTTGTCACGATACCAGAATTTCAGTAGTGGATACCAGTACCAGTGAATTTCCACGATTCTCGATACTCATTCGATAGCATGATAAAAATCAAAAAACAGAACTCATGTATTTCTAAATTCACTACTTTATTAAAACTGTATATGTGTAAGTATTTAAGCTCACTGCGCTTCAACAATTTTTTTCAAATTTCACAGAATTTAAATTGCAGTACCAGCTGCCAAGATATAATGTGAAAAGAAAGGCTAAAAAAAAAAAAAAGGGCAAACAACTGTTATACATTACAAAAAACAACAACCGCAGTGGCATGTAGCCTTCCAGTATAAAGCAAACAATACTGTGCTTATGAGGGCATTTTACCAAAAAACACTGTGGCTCTACTTTGCACATAATCTTACATAACTAAAACCTCTAATAGTTTTTAAGTGGATACAGTCAATCTTATATGATGACACAGCATTTCAACTGCAGTATCCACGAGGGATATGAACATTTATGAATAACAATATAAAGAATAGTAATAAGAATAAAAGTGCATTGTTATTATGCGCAGACACCTTGTGGAGATGCCATGTTCCAACACAGACATACTTTTTATGGTTTCTTGAACTTCTTCAATTTGTCAAAGTTTTTTTAAAGGAACACCAACATATCAATGTTCTCTTGGGTCAGTTTTGACCGTCTTGGACTGACAATTAATCCTAAAGCACTGAAAACTCTCTCAGAAGCACAGCTTAATGCAGCAATGCACAGATACTTCCTGGCAAATTCAGAGAGCTGAGGTAGATTGTTTTCATTTGTTTTCCGCCAGGAAAGTGGATCTTCCTCAACACTGATTTCTGGCATTCTGTCAAATAACTGACACTCATCTTTCAGCTTATCACTTGGGGAGAGAAGGACTCCAGGAGCTGAGGTGGCATCACTGCCTTTTTTTTCTCCTTGAATACTTGAAAGCAGTAGTCTCAAGTCACCCTTTGGCTTTTTTGATGGCCTGTCTAGGCTTGAGGCCTCTGCCTGTCCTGGGTCTGGCACATGGCTTTGACGTCTGTCATGGGCAGCATGTCCTACTTGGTCCAGAAGACATTGTTTGACTTCATCCTTAAGTGAAACAAACATATCTTTATATAAACATGTGTTTATTGATAGATTGTTTTTAACAAATCACATTACAGTACATTTCAACAAAGCATAAAATAGTCAACTTAAGGCAAAGGAAACCCCCCCACCCCAAAAACAAAACACAAACAGGGTAACGACATTACATAAATGGATATCAAAATAGCTTAGCATCATATAGTTAACATAAAAGTTACATCTGCATTCTTTATGAATAGATTACCTTCAAATTTCCAGAGTTTCCCCCAGTTCACAGTTATCCAAGAATGAAAGGCCCTTCTTCTAGCCCTTTTCTATATAAGTGAGCTACGAGAGTGGTCTGATAGTAATATACTGTTAGAGTTACAATCCACCACAGAGAGGAACATGGAACTGGAAATAAGAAAATAATCTATACGTGAGTACAATTTAAAACGGGGAGAGTAACAGGAAAATTCTAATTTATCAGGGGTCACACAAGTTCAGATCATTTATGTACTCTAACAGTTTCTTCCTACTCTGCACATGAGAAGAGTCCAGCCCAGGTGAATGGTCTAATTTAGGATCTAAAGTGCAGTTGAGGTCACCTGCTATAAGAGCTTTCCCTGGGAGAGAAGCTATTAATAAAAATAGATTTGGGGCATATACATTAATCAAGTTAATCTTTTCGTTTATTAATGTGACAATCAGGTATCTACCCCCTATATCACGGATTATGTTGTCCACCTCAAAGGGTACAGATCTATGAATCAGGATCATCACACCTCGGGTGTGTGATAGGTAAGAAGCTAAGATTACCTGGCCATCTCCTCTTTATCATTATCACTTCATCTGACAATAGATGGGTTTCTTGCTGATTTAAGTTGTTTGAGCCTATTAATCACTTGCTTTGTTTTAGCCAACTTAACCAAGCCTCTAACGTTCCAGGGCGCGAACGTTAAATTAGCAGTAGAAATCATACAATACAAAATCAAATATAAGAAATAAAAGCCATGCCATCGATGTAATGAAAATTTAGCACAGATGTATCTGTAAACTGTAATTTTGCTCTTAAAGTAAGTAGATCGTATGTCGTTATCCCACTCTTCAAAATAAAATGTACATTTATAACCGCTAAATTAATCCCTTCACTATCTCCCTTAACGAGACAGCATACCTTCCCTGGTAACATTAAGAGCAAACTAGGTGCTCAACCGATCCACTAATAATGAGGAGCAGATAAGAAATGGAGAGTCACAAAGTGAACAAACAAGCCCTCCGCTTACAATCGGCTTAATGCAATAAGCAAACAAATTAAATGCATGTGTGTATCTGTATCAGTACTATAAAGTACGATTTCACCAAAAAGAGTTGGGGCATAACCCATCATTACAAATTAAACACCAGTAGCTGTGAAAAAAGCATCAATACAACTTGTATGAAACAGACAGTACCTTTCCTCAATAGGTGAAAAGCAGTGTTCCAAGTTGAATGCTCACATCGTCAGCTGTCGCTGAAAAGTTCAGTCACTGACAGTGGTCATCCTGGTGTAATCTCTCACGTCGGGGCCAGCCAGCTAGGTTTTCAGTTCATTAATGAAAGCTTCCACACCCTCAGGGTCAGCGAACACGTGAGGTTTCCCTTTGTGAAGCAGCCTGAGTTTAGCAGGGAGCATGAAGCTATAGTCAATCTTCAGGTCTCGTAGACGTTGTTTAACATCATTAAAACGCTTCCTTTTCTTGTGAAGTTCGGTGGAGATGTCATGGAAAAACATGACTTGGTGGCCTTCAGACATAATCTTGCCTTTCTTTCTGGCTGCCTGCATGACTCGGATCTTGTCTTGAAAGTTTAAGAACTGCAAAATCATGACTTGCAGTGTTGTGGATTGTGGTGCCCCTGGCAGCCTGTGAGCTCTTTCGATGATCAGTGGTGTAGGGAAGGTCTCGGGTCCCAGGATGACAGGTAACCACTTTTCCAGAAAAGCAGTTGTATTGCCTTTTTCAACTTTCTCCAGGAGATTTACCAGTCTAAGATTGGAACAGCGGTTCCTGTTTTCCAGATCATCTATTTTGGCGGTGACCTCACACACCTGTTTCTCCAGTGCCGCGACCCAGTCTACCTGAAAAGTCTTTGACGTCCGACTTAATCCCATTTATTGCTGTTAGAACTCCGTCAAATTTGGAGCCGAAGTCGTTTTTCAGAGCGGCAATTGCTTCCAAAATTGCTCCCGGAGCTTGCACGTCAGTAGATAGCATGCTGACATCTTCCCCTGTTTCCTCAAGTTGGTCTGTCTTGTTCTGAACCTTTTTCTGATTGCCCGAGGCAGTTTTGGAGGGTCTGGACAACATTTCTTGGTCACGCGGATACACTTAACTTTAGTTTGGAAAAAGTATGTGTTCGCTTTTAACACAGGATCATTTCAATTTAGCCGATAATGATGGAGAGAGTAAAGTTGCGATCAGTGTCCTTGGGCATCAGATGCCACTTCTTCCGGTCCTCTGCCAGCACCACACACAGCTTGTTTGCTGCTCCAGAAACCTCTCTACCATGTCATATGATGAATTCCAACGAGTACATCATGTAAGAGTTTATGTTCTTGGAGTGAGAGGTCTCTCTGATTTTTGGTGAGTTGACATGAAAGTTTTGGTGATCTGGTGAAGGCTCATATTGTTTTAAGAAGCTTTTACAATGCTGCAGATACACTGTTAATGTCGATGGCTTTGTTGACTGGAGGTGTAGAGTATGACCAAAACAAGGGATCCACGTGTAGTCATCTTTAAAGGCCTTCTTGTTGTTTGAGGCAATATCTGTTTTTATGCCTGCCATTCTTGACATGTCAGACTTCCATTCCTCATTTTTTTCTTCAAAGGCTTCTTTCAGATTCTCCCCTGATATTGATAAAAAATAATAATTAGTTTATTCCATACAAAGCATGTTCTATTTTAAAATGCTTAATAAAGCTGAATAAGTACTTGAATTACATACCTGTGTGTTCTGTGTTGAGGCCGCTACAGCCTTAACATCATGAGTGCATCTCCCAGGACTTGGTTATGTACTGTATAGTGACAGACAAGAAGGTGTGTGCAGCTCTGCTTGTCCACAGGTCAGTTGTGCAGGCATAATATTGCTCCTCTCTGAGATGCTGGATGATGAGCTCTCTAGTTTCAGTGTAGATTTTGGGGATCTCTGTGTACATGAAATAATTTCTGCTTGGTAGCTGATATTTGGTGTTGAATTGCTCAAGCATTTGATGGAATCCAAACTTTTCAACTGTGTAGATGGGAACTTGATCCATGCACAGGAGCTCAGCATCTGCCCTATCCAGCTTCCTCGCTTCATATGAATTTGAGTCATATTTTCTGTCCTTTCAAAAACTTTGGTGATGTTTAGCTGTGTCGTTGTCTGACACTCCTGCCTCTCCTGGTCAACATCATCCCCAGACTGATACTGTGAAAGAAAAATAAAGTTTCAGTTCAAATAACATAAGCTCAGAGACTGTAAGAAAGCAGCTCATAACGTTATGCATGTGAATCTACAGAGTAATTTGAATTTACGGATATGGTGACAGACAGTTAGTCTGATAATAATTGCTTGAAACGCAACGTTAAGTAACGTCAAAGATGGTGTCGTTAACATCACATAACGTTAGCCATCTGTTACAGGGTAAGATACAATGTAAGGTAGCGAGTATTAGTAACCTCCCCTATAAACGCCTAGTAAGCTGGCTCTCAAACCCAAATAATGAAATGTTTATTTCAAGATACGTATAAACATAATACAAGTGATGGTAAATTGAAACTCACTCACCTTGAATTCTTTAAACAAGTCAGGGTGTCTGTCTTTTAAAGCTATAGTTGGTAATGTTGGAGAGCTAGCAAGATTTGAAAGCGGCACCTCCTCTCAGTGCTCCATCCAAAGCCACAGCTTCACAAACTTGAACGTGCGTCCTGCACTGCAGTAGAAGTAAGAAGGGCAGAGGAGAGCTGAGTGAAATAACAAATCCCCCGAAGCAAACAAATAATTACCTGTCCAACAGAAAGACAGCAACCTCTGCATCACTTTTCAGGCCCTTCAGCTCCCTCAGTTGTCTCCACCATTCAAAAGCTGCGCCGATGTTGACGTTTGGTTTGTCCTCTCGCTATATCCAAAGCCTTTTTCGTCGCAGCTTTTTCTGCCTCTGACTTTCTTTTCTCAGCCTGTTTGGCGGGGCGACACTGGAAGTGGTACTTTTGGCTGCATTTTCTCTGCCATTGTTCAGCAAACTCCTGCTAACTCGATATTTCTGCTGAGGAGTGTGCTGAATATTTCTGGCAACAGTGACACGTGATGAGTGCACGCAAGGAGGAGGGAGGGACAGAGGGGGGCTTGGGCAGGATGAGACCTGAAGGCATCTGATTGGTTCTTTCCATTCGCACCGAATGGCAGGGATTGGTCAGAGTTTTTACAGGCCTGCAGCTGCCACAGAGGTCTGATTTTTTTTCATTCCTTTTTCTGAACACATTATGTATTGACTACTCTCAGGATGGATAGACCACTTCACCCAGTAGTGTTTCAAGTGTTTCCTCCTTTGGTCCGGAAACTTCTAGGGCTGTACCCAAATATTCGGATATTCGAATAATTGTTTCTATGGGTAGGTATTTGTTATGAAAATTTGGTATTCGATATTTGTTTTTTATTTACTTTTTTAAAAATTATTATTATTATTAATTTTATTTACATATTTTTTTGGTGCTAAATGTAGTCTTTTTGTTGTTGGTAAATGTAGGTTATCAATAAAAATCTAAACTTTTTCAATGCCAAGTTTTACCACTTTATCACTATTCCCTCTAACCTGTAGCTGTTTTTTCGTTATCTTTTGAATTTAATATGAATTATGGAACCGTTTTTGTCAACGTTTGTTTCCCCCGTTTTGTACATTAAGTTATTGTTTAAAGTGTCAACAAGTTTCTTTTGGAGTGCGTGACACAAGTGTGTTTTGAAAACGACTGCGGACTGTCACCTGCTCAATGCATCAGTACCTTCGGATGCCATGACAGTAATAGACAATTGATTAGCCTAATAGATTATAATAATAATGTCAGAATATCATTTACAGACCGATTTAACAGACAATCACTGCTGCCCGACCCGCAGGTCCATTTGCACAATGTTTTTTGCGAGTTTATAATTCCTCTGCTTTCATCTGCCTCAAACGCAAAATATCTCCACACAAAACTCCTACAACCTGACTTTTCAACAAGCCGAGGTGTTGTGGCTCCAATGGCACTTTTAGAAGCCATTGATTCCAGCAAAGACAGGTGTTCTTCGGCTCTCGTCCTCGACACAGGCTGACGGGCGTATCCTGCCCCCGTCAGTTACGACAGGAATTGACACGGCCCGCTGAGGGCAAAGTTGCATCTGGTACGTACGGTATCGAAAATAAAACAGGTACCGATGTATTTTTTGCATGTTGGCATCTACTTGGTACCGAAGTATCGGTTCTCATGACAACCCTAATCACAAGTACCTTGACCTTTGACCTTCCACCACAAAATTCTAATCAGTGTATTCTTGAGTACAGGTGAATGTTTGTGCCAAATTTGAAGAAATTCCCTCCAGGTGTTTTTGAGATATCACATTCCCAAGATTGAGACAAGCAAGGTCACAGTGAACTTGATCACCAACCTTTAACCACCAAAATCAGTTCATCACTGAGTCCACATGGACATTTGTGCCAAATTTGAAAAAAATCCCTCAAGGTATTCTCGAGATATGATGTTCATGAGAATGAGACAGACAAGGTCACAGACCTTGACCTTTAACCTATGACCACCAAAAACTAATCACTTCATGGCTTAGGTCCAAATAAACATTTGTGCCAAATTTGAAGAAATTATCTTGAGGTGTTCTTGAGATATCTCATTCACAAGCACGCAATAGATGGGCGAACAAACCGAAAAAATAATGCATCCAGGCATGAAAAAAATACAGATTATTTGTAGAGTGTGAACAGGATCATTAAGATGTCAGTTCACACAGCCAAGTGTGATTTTGAAACATCGTTATAGTCCATTAAACAGCTAAAACAGGCTCATATTAGTACAGATGAGAGTTTGCATACATTTATATTCTCCACTCATAAAGACAATTTCAATGATTATTGTGCACAAGCCAGGATGTCTCTTTCCCCTGCTAGGTCATTCCCAAAATAAAAATGAAGTGCACTGACATACCTTTTAATGTACTTCATATACACTGTAAGCAGTTATCTCTAATTTTCAGGTAGACCATGTGAAACATTTTGTAATGAGCTAATGTTTTTGTGTGACAGTCAATTTGTTAAATATTTTTTATCAAGCTCCTAAGAATTTGACAGCTCATCCCTGCTTCCTCCCAGGGTTTTAGCAGATGAATAGGGTATATAAACAACTGCTGTATTTGCTGTGTTTAAGTGGTTTACTCATATGACCTGTGGTTAGAAAGCAACGCTTGGATCAATATTATGCTAACGAATCTGCTGCTCATACAACCCTTACACATGCCCAAAGGTCCACATGATTTAAATCCACCCAAATATTTAGTCTAAACCAATTATTGCATACACAGATATCCACAAACTACTGTAGCTACTGTTAGGAAATTTCAAATGTTCATATTTCTCCTCTTACTTTATGCATAACTCCTGTTTGCATGTATGTTTGCTGAATCCTCGCCATCAAAATGGTGGCTGAACTCTGACCTTTTGATTGACACTTCACTTGAGCCAATAGAAGCTTCCATGCCTGCCCCATAGCCTGTAATAGCTAAGGAGAGCCTGTGTTGAGAGGAAGAGGAAAAAAAGTCTGCTAGAAGCTAGGCTAATTTATGCAACGTAAACATGCTTAAGCTGATAATGTGTGACTAGCAAAAACAGATGTTTTGTCTTTAAACCTTGACACTTAGTACTGAGCTGAATTTGATACTTTAGTTGAATGATCTTATTGTATTATGGCTGTTTGGAGAAGTTTGCCTTCAGAGCTTCAGACCAAATAGTCCTTAAATTTTAGGAAAAAGATGATGTTTGCATTATAATGAAAATATTTTTTTCAGAAAGGTCTCTGACAGAAAGCTTTTAAGATTAACTTATGCCATGTGCTGTTGTATGTGTGTTCAATCAATCAATCAATTTTATTTATAAAGCCCAATATCACAAATACAATTTGCCTCACAGGGCTTTACAGCATACGACATCCCTCTGTCCTTTGGACCCTCACAGCGGATAAGGAAAAACTCCCCCAAAAAAACCCCTTTACCGGGGGAAAAAAAATGGTAGAAACCTCAGGAAGAGCAACTGAGGAGGGATCCCTCTTCCAGGACGGACAGACGTGCAATAGATGTCGTACAGAACAGATCAACATAATAAATTAAGTAATCTGTATGACACAATGAGAGAGACAGAGAGAGCGAGAGAGAGAGAGACAGAGAGAGCGAGAGAGAGAGAGACAGAGAGAGAGAGATGCAGGACATCCTCGGTAATGACAGTAGCTTACAACAACATTCATGAAAGTAATAATATTGTTGTTATAGTTCTGGCTACTGTGGTACAATATGTTGACAGTATATATTAGTATCTGGCAGTATACATGTATGGTAATAGTCATATGTGTATAATAACAGTAGAAGTATGACTAATGACTAATGATGGCAGCAGCAGCAGCAGCAGCAGCAGGAGGCATCTGGCAGGACCACGACAGCAGCACAACCACACACGTCACTCTATCCAGGCACCGCTGCAATATGAGTTAGCCTGAGAGACAGTGGAGCACAAAGGCTAGGCTAGACTAGGACTAAGTCAGCCTAACTAGGGGCTGGTACAAGGCAAGCCTGAGCCAGCCCTAACTATAAACTTTATCAAAGAGGAAAGTCTTAAGTCTAGTCTTAAATGTGGTGACGGTGTCTGCTTCCCGGACCGTAACAGGAAGATGATTCCACAGGAGAAGAGCCTGTGTAAAGTAAACTTCACTGCACTTATTATTTATGTGTTGTTTTTACCTTTTGTGGCCAAAAGCAAAAAAGAAAGGGATGGCAGCTTCACTGTAACCAATTGTTTTAAATGGGCAAACAATATTGTCTCCTATTGATCGCAGGCTCCTGAATCACATTGAATTGAAATTGTATCATGGCAGACTTTGTTATATAGGCAAATATCGTATCTTTGTCCAAAGAATTGATACAATGTCGTATGTGATGAAACTGGGGATTTACACCCTTTATGATTTATGGGTTTTGTTACAGCTGCGGCCGTATATTGTTGCATATCTGTTGTTTTTTTTTGTTTTATGTGAGAGTAAGACCTCTTCTTTTTCTGAGGATCTGTGCCAGGTGCTGCTCTCGTCTCCTTCCCTGAGTGGTGGGTTCTGGTTGGTCGTGGCTGCTGCCGATTGGATTTCGCAAGGGCTTGGCTCTCGTCGTGGCTGCTGCTGATTGGCTGTCGTGGGGGCTTGGCCTTTTTAAACCCCGGCCATCTGTCAAACTCGAGGGTCGTTTTGACAGCAGCGTTGCTCCGACACCAAACCTGCCTCTGCCTTGATAAACTATTGTGTGTGTTTTTTTGACTGGAGAGCGGTGAGCCTTATTTCAGTTGTGAGTTTTTTTGTTTGTGTCCTGCCGCTACAAGCGGGGAACAGTTTGTCTGCTGCCGACCCAGTGCAGCCTAAGTAGCAGTTTTATTTTTCACCTGCACGTCACCTGTAAATATTTGCACATAGCACTAAGCAGTAGGGGTGAGCTGCCATTTATGTTGACCTGTTTTCTCCTGTTTTTGTTTAGTTTAGGGAGTTAGGTTTAGTGACTGTATTTTTGTTTCTTTTCTTTCCCATAGGGTTTAGTTAGCACATTGGGAAAGGTAGTTTGTTTTGTTTATTGTTTTGGCCTGGGCTCACCCTGAAGACAAGCTTCTTTATTTATAAAAGTTATTTCTATTTGTGTGCCGGTGAATAAACTCACCCTTTGACGTGCATTATCGTGTGTCGGCTCATTTTATGTTACACTCCCCGACCCCTAGACGGGTGTGTAACAGTTTTGTATTCAGTGACACTCCTCACCTCCAGAGGAGTTTTTAGCTCTTTGTTGGCATTACAGACTGTTATAAATGTACATTAATGATAAACAGGTGGCTCTGTCGTCTTAAGGGAAACAAAAACAGTTTTTCAATTTAGGTTTTCCAGAAGTGTTTTTATATACAGTAAGCTCTTAAATGCCTGTGTTGATTGTTTTTCACTCATAGTCACACATTCAGTACATTGTTTTAACCACTTTATCTAAAAACCACAAGGAACAAACCTTAGAAAAACATGC
The DNA here is from genome assembly GCA_035609425.1 of Epinephelus awoara. Lineage (NCBI taxonomy): Eukaryota > Metazoa > Chordata > Actinopteri > Perciformes > Serranidae > Epinephelus > Epinephelus awoara. The sequence goes on from CM069297.1 coordinate 4,443,421, forward strand.
GTAAAACGTTTATTTTCTATGATAATATCTACTTCGAATTTAGACTTCAAAGTGAATTTTATGATATGATCCCATTGTGTTTTCCAGCTAATATCTATATAGAAAATATTCAGGCAAATATGAAAAAAAGAACAACTTTTGTGTCAGTGTGTTGAAACTTGTACAACTCGGTAACAGAAGTCCTTACAGTAATTGTGACTGCTGGGGGAAAATTTAAGTGTTATCACTCAAATGAGACCATGTATGTAGATGTACTAAAGATGGAACAATAGCAGCTTTGAGTTTACTTTCGGTATGCCTTGGGTAGGCACTTTAGGTGAATTTTACAAGGAATGCACAAGTAAATAATAGATCTAAAATCATGTATACATAAGATATATCACATAATGACTGAAGGACACCCTGAGAACCAAAAAAATCTTTAAAAATGTCTTTAACTGGGACAAGTGACCTTGAGTCTTTAAGTTTTTCAGTTCCATCCTAAAGCCTGAAGACTGTGTGTCACCTACAAACTCTCAGAACTGTTGGGAGGCCATGCCATGCCATGCCATGCAATGCCAAACATCTGCTCTGTGTGTGTGTGTGGGGGGGGGGGGTCTGTTATAGACTTTCATGAAGTGCTCAAAGTGTCCTTGACACAGGACAGCAGAGTGAGTCCTGAGATGTAATCTCTCTTTGCTGATCAATACTCAATCTAATATTTTGATATGTGTGCAGAATGTGCTCTGCATTTTGTCTTTCATTCACCCTCTGACTTCAGAGAGCAGACAAAGTCATTCATGTTTCATTGGTTGCAGTATATGCAACCTTTTTTCACTCTAATTGCATCACAAACTATAAACCTATTAAGAAAGGTATTTCCAATAGGCATGTGCAGTATATTTATTTGTCAGACTGGCACCTCATTAAGACATTATGTAAGGGATAATGTACAGTGAGCAGGTCATTACTGTGGAATGAACCCTGACAGGCTAATGCAGGATCTTGCTGCAAATTAGGGGTCTTCTACAAAAAATTGTCATGCTAGAGTATCTTAACATTTCCTTCATTAATATGTTTGGTTTTACTTGGTATAGAGATGTTAGACATTATTTGTGCATACATCTTAAGAAGACCTCAATGATGGTCTCTAACTGCGATTGCCTGGACAGCTGTGTCACAGTTGTAGTGTCCCTATATGAATTTGTTTTCTGAATCCTTCCATCAGTGTCAAACACATGTAGTGTTTAAGAGGTCCATCAATCGGTTCAATAACTTAGGTGGACACCTAACGATAGAACACGCATCACAAGCATGACACATGTAGACAGACAATCATTCATATTATTACTAAATATGCAGGAAATTTCCACTGAAGCTATCCTGCATGTGTTCCCACTGTGGGAGTAAACCAGAGCACCCAAAGGAGACTTACACATGAATGGGAATGCAGACCAGGAGGTCCTGGTCACAAGTTCAGTTTGTCATGTCTTTTGTCAACTGCTTAGATTTTCTTAATTTTGTGCTGCAATTGGAGCTGAATTCAGTTGTCTTTACTGAGCTAATTCATTTCTGTTTGTAGCATCTGTGATGTCACCCATAAAAATATAGAAGGACATTTTAGTGTTGGGAATCAACATATATTTACCTCACACAATGGCACCAAATATGTTTGGGTCAACACACTAGGCTTCACATGGAGGTACCAAATATGTTGGGGTTTAATTGGCTATCGGAAATAATTAATAATTATTATTAATAATTAATAATTATGTTAAATAATGTGACTTAATTAACATTAAATCACCTCGTGGGGCACCATTCCTGTAAAGGGAAAAATGATAGCCAGTTAAAGATATCAGTCTCATAATGTAGGCTAAACTATTATTATTATAATATTATTATTATTATTATTATTAATGACAACAACCAAAATTAACAGTAACGCCTGATGGGTTTCGGAGTTCTTGACGCAGCAGAGGTTGACTATTCATTCACTTTTGTGCAACATTAAACAGACAGCAGGTAGGATTCCAAAGAATTATATTTATTCACAAATTAGCAAAGCAAACCAAAACACACAAATTCTAACTAACTATATACAAGCTTGGTGTGTATATATGTGTGTGTGTGTGTGTGTGTGTGTGTGTGTGTGAGTGAGAGAGAGAGAGAGAGAGAGAGAGAGAGAGCGAGAGAGTGAGAAAGACAAAGGCGGGTGTGGTGATCAAGTAGCCGCTTGGCCTACGAAACAAAATGGCTGTGTGCAAGAAATCTGTTTGTGAACAGTATTAGCAAACTAAACACTTAGCTTTGGCGAAGCCAACTAATCAATGACCTGACTGCAATCTATCACAACAATAACTCAGTAAACAGCATTAAATCACATACAAGTTAAACAGTCTTGCTTAGCCTGTAAAGCTGTGATAAGCTATGCCCAGTTGTTACATTACCGATCCTTGAATGAATGGAAGAAAGAGTCACTTGGTAGTGCTGCTTTGTTAGCCGGCAGAAGAAGGCTGGGAAGATGGTTTCAGCTGCAGTCTTTGTGGTGTCCTTTGTTCCAAAGGTTCTGATCCGAGGAAGCTGGTCGCTCGGGCCCTTAAAGAGTCAGACGCTGGGTGCTAACTCACTTAGTTCCTTGTTGCTGGAAAGCTGGTTGCAAACCTTGTGTTTGCAAAAGAGTCTGTGGTCAGTTGCCCTCCCTTTAGTGGTTTGGGCTATGGAGCCAGGGTCAAGAGAGTGAGTTCTGTGGAAGGGAGCAGGTTTTGTACAACCTGTGACATCACAGAGTCACATGTCAATGTAAAAGGTCTTGTCCAATCAAGTTTTGGGACTTGAGTCTCACTGAGGTGTGAGGTGAGACCTCCTGTGGAGATGGGTGCCACTTAGCTCTCTTTGTTTGAAGACAAAGAGCATGCAGAGGAAAAAGCCTTTAAATTGTCCAGTGAGGATTTTACCAAATGATAAATCATCTGTGGTCCTGTGAATCCCAACATTAGTCACCTGGATTTGGGAGAACTTGCTGCTATCTTGAAAATCCAAATTTTGTCAGGTGGGAAGACATCTGGGTAGGCTCGCAGTGATACCAGGAATTTAGTAGTCAATACAAATACTAATGAAATGTCTTGATTCTCTATACCCAGTTCAATACCACAATGAAAAACAAACTCTATCGTGTAAATTAAATAAAATTTAAATTTTGTTAGGAAATATACTTCAGCATATAGCCTACAGTATAATAACATATTTCTTCTCCATTTTTGTTGTTCAGCACTTGTACATGTTAAGATGTGACAGTTGGTCATTGGGGTAGGCTATTTGTCCTGCCCCTCCTCCACTGTAATTAGCCACTGTGATGTCTTCCATTGCTTTGTGAACTGCCATTGTGAAGCCTTAAATTTGGTAGGGCTGCAGCTAACAATTATTTTCATTGTCGACTAATCTGTCCATTATTTCTTGGATTAGTCGACTAATCATTTTATCGAAAAATGTGTTAAAATGTTGAAAAATGTTGGTCTGTCTCTACCAAACCCCAAAATGATCCAATTCAATCCACCTTTATTTATATAGCACATTTTAAAAACATAGGGTTACCAAAGTGCTGCACAACGAATTTAAAAAACAAAAAAAACACAGTAAATAAATAAAACACGTATCTAAAACACTAAAAATACCTAAAAACAGAAAAATAACCAACAAGTGATTCCATTGCAGTACAAAACAGAGAGAAACAAAAACAAAACAGAGGCCAAGACAAAACAGAGCGCACATAAACTCTCAAGATGGATTAAAAGCCAGGGAATACAGATACGTTTTTAAGCGGGACTTAAACGTTTCCAGGGTAGGGGCTATTTTGACATGGTAAGGTAGCTCATTCCATAATTTTGGAGCTACCACAGAAAAAGTACGATGTCATCTAATGTCTTGTTTCGTACTCACGCCAAAGGGTTTTAGTTCACCGTCATAGGACAGTGTGTGAAGTTGAATATTTGAACATAAGAAGCTGCAGTATAGGAGTATTTTAGGGTACTTTTATAGTACTTTTCTATGAAAAATGACTCAAACCGATCAGTCGACTACTAAAATAGTCACCGATTATTTTGATAGTCAGTTAGTCATTGATTAGTCGACTAATTGTGGCAGCCCTAAAATTTGGCAGTTTGGCCTTCACCATCTTGTTTTTTTGGAGCCAGAAATTACCATTTTTGGACAAGAGGGTGGAGCTGTGGAGAAGCGAGGCATCGATCTAACTCCACCAGGACTGAGACTGAACTTCAGTGTTGGTCTCTTTTTCTGACTCGGAGGTTACCAATTGTGCTCCCATTGCAAAGAATTAAAAAACAGGAAAAATCAGGAAAAATGCTTTTCTTCTGAGGGACCAAGCTGAACTGTCCTTGCAGCTGCACATGCTAACATCTTCCATGTATTGTTGTTTTTCTGTGCTAGTAAATATAAACAATTCATGTGTATTTGCGGAAGGCATTGGCTAAAATGCAATTTTGGAAACCTTTTACCATCATCTGATTACAATTTAGATTTTTATTTCCTCTCTTTTTAACAAAAAAAGTGCATTCATAAGAGATGAGCAGCGATAAGCAGTGCATGGAAGAGGAAGTCTGGGCCTGGATATCCACTTTCTACACCAGAACCCCCATAATAATGGCTTTGGTGTACAGATTGATAACCGAAGGGTTACAAAAATTGGTACAATGCTGTAAGGAATTGACATAAGCTGTTGGGGATTGGGATATGGAAGTGGAAGGGGGTTTATATGTTGCTGATAATCCCCATATGACACTAAAACAAGAATGGCACACCACCAGTACGCCAGTGGACAGTAAAATTAGAGTGATAAGCCTTTTGCAAGTTGATCACAGCATCAGCACATCATAATAATCAGCAGCATATGTGAGTAAGAATTCACAAATGCTGATTAGAATAGGTATATGAGAATGAAACATGATTGACCAACCTGGTCTCACTCCTAAGTCATCAAATACTGACACTTGGACAGTCACTTCTGGCGTCAGACACCTACGAAAAAAGCTGTCCTGTCATGTTTGAATGATATGCCGCCAGTCGCCTCTTATTGTGGCAAACGCTGCGGGACAATAACATAAGTTAACCCAACCGTGTGCTTTTATTGCCTAACCACATCGGTATGTTGGCTAAGTGTAACCATATGCATTTCCACAAACAAACACGGATATGTAGCGAGGTCAGAGTGAGAATGTGTTGTAGTGACATATCATTTAGAAGTGCCACAAGCCGGTAAAACGGCTGCAACATAAAAAACCAACAGAGACATTCCACTCACAATTAATACCAAAAGCAGCATCAGCCACTTTTCCATTTCAGCCTCAGTCCTGCTGGACATGTAAATAACCTGTTTGCTAACATTTACAGCAGATAACCTGCAGCTTTAAGGCAGTTCATTAACTTCAACTTGCTTCAAACATGGTTGGTATTATTTATCACAAATTAATTCATTTAGTGGGCTACACGGTGGTGTGGTGGTTAGCACTGTCGCCCCACAGCAAGAGGGTTGCCGGCTCAATCCCGGGTGTGGGAGCCCCCCTGTGCGGAGTCTGCATGTTCTCCCCATGTCAGCGTGGGCTCTCTCCGGGTACTCCGGCTTCCTCCCACAGTCCAAAGACATGCAGTTTGGGGACTAGGTTAATTGATAACTCTAAATTGTCCGTAGGTGTGAATGGTTGTCTGTCTCTATGTGTCAGCCCTGCAATAGACTGGTGACCTGTCCAGGGTGTACCCTGCCCCTTGCCTGATGTCAGCTGGATAGGCTCCAGCCCCCCCGCGACCCTCAAGAGGATGAAGCGGTTAGAAGATGAATGAATGAATGAATGAATGAATAATTCATTTAGTATAACATTAACATTACACCACATTTACACTGGGCTGCTTTTCAAGCATTTTACTACACCATCTGGTAATTAGCATAGCTGCAGCAGTAGGTGGCATTGTACACAGTGGCCTATATAGTAAGGTGATAGAAATGCATGCACACATTTCACAAATAACAAGGGGAAAAAACTCCATCAGAAATCAGTTCATCTGAATGCACTGGCATCTGGTTATTGACTTTAAATGGACATTAAATTTTTCCTTCATACACACTTCTAGATACTTGGAATTAATTAAGCATCCATTGTCAGGTGATAGTAGATGAATTCTCCTCTGTAACATTTCATATTTGGGAAATGTGTAGGGGTCAGTCTCATGCAGTTTTCTCTTCACGGGTCGAATACGTTTTGCTCTTCATCTGCGGCTCCCTGCCTGCAGTGTAGTCCCACTGACAAGCAAAAGCCAGCAGGAGGCAACCAGAGGTGAGGTCAGATCATCTGTGGAGCTGGTAAGTGATAGTGAATTCTCCCTCACTGTGGCTCTTCTATAGGGAAACATCCCCAAACAGCAGGCAGGTGGCTGCTCAGCTTCACCTCTCATACAGCATCAGCTCAGTGGCTCAGGATGTCAGAAGATGCTGTGCTGCCTCAGCACTTCCAGGATGGGGAAATGGCAATTTCAGGCAATTCTCTCGGGTGTTAATACCTTATATTTCACTTCTGTCTGGAATGAAATGAAAAAATCTCCCCTCCCTTAAACAGCCGCAGCCTTTCTCTGTTTGAATTAGTTTAAAAATGAAACATAAATTATTCCAATCCATCGTCCTTCTCTTCTTCCTCCTGGCCTGTTTTTCTAGAAATCCCTCTTCGACTGGTGAAATATTGCAGATTACTGTCTGCAACCTTTGTACCTTCTTAATCAAAACTACTTGAGGCCATTCAGTATTCATGAGCTGAATGATGGAAATTGGCCTTTCAGCCTCTATAGCACATCTCTGCTGGCAAGGAGGGAGAGGTGAGGAAAGACAGACTGAGATGATGGAAGGAGGGAGCAATGGTGGAGAGGCGAGCATACGTATTCCCCAGAGAGAGATAGTGACAAGAAAATGCTGTAAAAACATGCAATGCCTTCAGTGTTTTCTCCTGGCTGCCTTGCAACCTAGCTCATTACCCTTCCAAATGTGGCTGCTGTTTCCCTCTTTCCCCTCGGGCTTCTTGGCTGACAGTCCATCTTGATTTTTGGCTGACTCTCTGACCTTGTGTCAAGCAAACGTCTGACAGCCCTTTTGAACTGTCATCTGCTTCGGAGGGCGAGCTGCTCGATAGTGGTTCTTTTTCACCACGAGGTAAGAGACCATGGGAAAACAGCCCGACCTGCAGGCCTGAGGTCACTGCCTGTAGCAGGGCTGCATTTCGAAGGGGAACCCTGAATGATGCACTGAGCCCAGAGCTGTTTTCAATGGGCCTGAAAACATCTAGTGGTGCTCAGGCTTCCCACCAGGCTGGTTTCAAGTTCAAAAACAGACTGCTTTCTCCTTCCTGCCACTGTCTAATTTGGTTTTATACCTATAAACAAGACAAGGGCCAGAGTTCTGTGAAGTGGTTTGATTGGTGGAAGTAAATCTCACATGAGCAAGTCATAAACAGGTCTCAAGTCTTAACCTTCAAGTCTAAAGTTACTGTGGTAGGAATCAAGCAAACAGCAGACCCCCAAATTCTCCCCAAAACACTAAAAGTAGGTGATAAAAACATGTCTTGGTAATTTGTGTGAACTAACCCTTTAAGAATCAAAATGACTGACCAGCCAACACATTCTCACTCCAACCTCGTCACTTATCAACGCTTGGTCATGGACTTTCCACATTGACATATGACATGCAAGGTACCCTGGGTGCGTTGTGTTCTGGGATGCTGTGTCAACTTCAGTCTGTTACATGCATTGTCTGTTTTCAAAATACACGTCTGTTTTTTACAGGAAATATACAGTACAACACCGTAGATTGACGTTCCTTAAACAACAAATACGGAGGGAGGGAGGGATACACCGGTGAGCAACAGCTGCAGCTGGCTCTGGGACAGGTACGTTAGGTCACTCAAATGGCAAACAAAGAGACGACACGGACAATATTACTCACCCGACTGAAAGCTGTCCATCAGCTCCTGCAGGCCTGGAGCGTTTTTTCCAGTTCATCTTAGGAACATGAAAAAAAGTTTCAATCACGCCAGGATTAGTGATTGCTGCAAAGTTTTCATTCCTTGTGATGCACTCTCTGCTGCGGTTTTCCTCCTGATGATATATCTCCCCAACGATGGTAGCACCGAATCCCACTATGTGCAGGAAAATAGTAGCGGAGGATTCAGCCTCTCACCTCTCCTGCTCAGCATTCAGCACATGAAATTCCTCATCTGTATGCTCCGGCTCAAACAGGTATGGCTCTGGATCTGTGTCCACTACAAGAAACTCTTCAAAATCGTGTTCAAAGTCGTCCATTGCAGCTACTAAAATCCGGAGATATCGCTAGGCTAAATAAACAGCTGAGTTTTGTTTACAAGCTACGTCTGTGCCTGCTCACCGGTGTATCCCTCCGCGGAGCACAGCGCAGGACAGTTTAGATTCTCGTACCCGGGCCAACATTTCACACCAATATCCACGGGCCGGGCCGGGCTGGGTCGAAAAGCCCTACTACATAGGCGTTGTCATTAATGTTGCTTTGTTCTTGTTTGTGTTGTTTTTGTGATCTTTTCTGAATAAACGAACACGCCAGATGGCAGGTTCATGCCTCGTACTTGTTCTATTATTTATTAACTCTAAACATGGGCAATTCCTGTGTGTTGTTCAATAGTTAGAGTACACTGACGACAGCATAGAGGTTGCTGCAGAGATGGGGGAGAGTCAGGACCCTGAACAGCTCCGCCACTGAATTTAAACAGCCCACCGCGGCACGGATTTAAAAAAAAAAAAAGTCGGGTGTTAATAGGGCTCGGGCTCATAATTACAGTTAATATGTCGGGCAGGGCCGGGCTCGGACACGACGTGCATGGGCTCAGTGTAGCGTCGGGCCGGATTTTTTAGGCCCGATCTAAGCTCTAGTACTGACCCCTTATCAGCGCAATGCTAACCACTGAGACCCAGCCACTGGACGTACAGACACAAAAAGATATCGATCATGTTGTCTCAATATGAAAATGAAAGAGAAAGGGCATAACTCCCAATCGTCTGAGTATTCTTTTATGTGAAGATACACAGTGAAGACATAACATAATCCTAACACAGCAAAGCTGTTACCTGCAGCCTTCGCTTGCAAAGCTAACGCTACTAACGTTAGGTCAGTCCAAGTAATTGGTGGAAACATGCTAACATGCTGACGTTACACACAAGTTAGTAGTAAAGTAAGACCTGTTCATAAATGTTCTGGTGTAGCTCTGCATTTCTTATAAACTGAGGACAACTGCCTGCTGTATATTTGTGTTCATGGTCACAGTCACAGATAATTTTAGATGATGCTCCTTCGTTATCCACCGTGACATCAAAAGTACAACCAAGTCCTCACAGATACATCTCTGGTAAAACTGTTAGGTGTTCAGCAATGCCCGTTGCTACTGCTTACTTGAAGAACACTGTAAACACGGCTCCTTCTTCTTCTGTGGTTTAATTGCTGCGGGCTGCTGAGGGCGAGCAGAATCACTTCCGCCTCGGGTGCCGTATTCTGGTTTTCTGACTTCCGCTGTGTGTCCGACCCGAGCTAGGCTACGCTAAATAGCCATATAGAGAAAGGCTTTTTTGTCCCTGTTGGGTTCAAATAAATGTGGATCTTCAAGGGGGGGTGATACGAACTAGGGACAGTTTTGTGAATGGTAAAAAGCTCCGCACAACTGCTTTAAAGACAAATTACACATAAATATCAAATCAATTAATATTCTCTGGTCTCTTTTAGCCATGCTTGTGGGATGGCTCCAGCAGCATTAATGTTGGTTTGTCAGTCCATCAATTTGGTCCTCAGTATCATCAGTATTGAAAAGGACCTGTGGAAAGCTGACTCCAGCCAGACTCCCAGCCTGCTTCATCCAGGACTTTCTTCTCGCCCGGTGTAGGGCAGCAGTGTTTTGATGGGACAAATGTTGGCACAGGATTTCTTTACTGATTTTGATGCTGTGTTGCAAACAGATGGCCATAATGTCATGTTATCAGTATGTTTTGCTTGATTAGGTTCATGCTGATTATGAATTCCTCCTGCATGTCAATGGAGAAAGCAAACTCAGTGTACTCTACTTTCAATTTTCATACTAATTGCAGTTATTTCATCTATTTGCCATCCTGTGAGTCTTTCCAGTAGACAAGATGTCTTACTTACTTTCAAGTATTTATCAACGTCGACCTGTGACCTGTGTGTGACCTGTGATCTGTGGGCTGTTGCTGCCTCTAGGGCACAGCTGGAGGTCTGCTGTACAGAGGTCCAGGTCAGCTGACACTCAGTAACAGTAGCATGCATACAGAGTCCTGCAGTGCATGGTGTTGATAAGGAGGACAGGTGAATGCTGAGCCTGGAGGGCTGGTGAAGGCTGACCTCATGTCAAGGCTCATCTCTGGGGTTGTGTAGGAGTGTTTGGAAAAGGCCCCTAAGCTACAGCTCTGCCCTCAGAAGGTCACCAGCAGCTCTTCACGTCACACTGCAAAGTTATTCACACATCTAACCATTCAAGGGCGTGCATATTTACAGCTCTGCCCATACATTGTGCTTTGGAGCATTTTAACAGGACATATAATACAGTACATGGCCTTTCCTCATATTAAAGATACTCTACTGAAAAAAAAAAGGATTAAAATAGTCCTAGGTTAATGCTTCCTAATACTACCTTTAGCTGAAGTTCAAATTGTGCCTGGAATTGTGCTAGAAATCACAGTAATAGTATTGTAGACAGTTTGCAGGATATGATATATTGGTATAAGCTTTTCTTTTTTTTCCCTTATTTTGCTCATGTAGCAACAGTATGATAATAAACTGGGGATGTTGTCAAGGGTCAGTTAACACTACATGATAGCGAAGTTTGCGATCAATTAGGCAAAGAGGGCCACAATCCCCAAATGCATGTCAGCTGATTTTTTAACAGAAATTATTGGGTTCTGCATTGTTACTTAAAGAATAGGTCTTGTCTCCTTTCCATTGCCAATGTATTTCAAAACCCAAACCAACAATGTGTTAGGCCCAAATCATACAGAAAGCATTTTGCAGGTTGCAAAACATGAGGCGCACCGCACTGCCTTTTTTTAATTTAATTTAATTTTTTTATTTTTTTTTCTTGAATGCCACTTTAAATAAGGTGATTGGCGATTGGTTGGTTGCCAGGCAAAGATGGAGGTACCAGAAGAAAAAAAAAAAATCAAAAGTGGGCCATCTGAGTTTAAATCAAACATCTAGACTTAAATGGGATTTTTTAACACAGAAGGAAAGGAGAACTTGGATATGACACTTTGCAATTTGCAAGCAGTGTCATATAAGAATACTCCGGGAATACTACGAACATGCTCTCCATTCATGGATGGCATTAGCCACTGATGGCCAAGCTAACGCTAAAGCCGCTTTGCCGAAAAATCAACCAACACTGGACACACTTAGCTTGTCAAAACTACCATCCAACTCTGAGAGATCTAAGAAAATAACACAGTCCATCACCCACTTCATGTAGCAATCTGCGTCCATACAGCATTTTTGAAAATGGACGCTTTTGTTACATGCTGAAAACACTAGAACCCAGTTATATGACTCTGTTCCGACGTTTTTTTTGTTTGTTTTGTTTTGTTCTTACCGACACAGTCGTACCCAAGGTTAATGTGAGTCAGATGAACAGACTGAAAACTTTATGAGGTAAAAACTGATGTTGACAAAGTTTTCCTTTGGGGAAATAATTTGCAATTGGAAAAAAAGGTAATAAATCACAACATATATTATTGCAATAGTCAGCATATCACAATAATATTGTATCATGACATAAGTATTGTGATAATATCATATCGTGGGTCATCTAATGATTCCAACCTCTATTGTATAGTATGCAAATGGTAAATGGTCCTAAAATGGCTAAAAAAAACTTAACTAAACTAAAACTAAACTAACCTTCTAAGGGAAACTAAAAACATCCTAGAAGAGAGTAAAGAAAACTAAAACACATTTTGCCACACAAATTTATGTTATTTATTTTATTTTAATTTTCTGTAACCTTTGTTTTTTTCCTCCTGTGGAAAATATTTGTCTCTTTAGCTGCTAAATGCTCCATTATGTTCACCACTTAGCGTCTGCTCTGTGGTGCTGAGCGGTAGTATACAGTAAGTTTATCACTGCAAACAGCTGCGTAGAACTATTTTCCTTCTACCTACCGACACCTGCTGACCATATCAATGCCCAGAAACAAGCTTGCACCTACTCATGGACCAGATACTTATGCTTGTGATGTGAGATGTAAACATTAATAGCGTCCTCCTCAGATGATCTATAATGTTAGCTAGCGGAGTGGTGCTAAGTGAACTAGCAGCAGTAGATGCTTCCTTCTGCACAGTGATACAGCTGGAGGGTGTAGTGCTGTAGAAAGAAAATAGTTCCTACATGAAACTGCTCACAGCTTGGTCTGTGGATTATCATAAGTAACTGGGTCATGGTTTCTGGACAGAAACTTTGCTGAGTTTTTCAAATGTGTTTTTGGCACTTTGAGCACCATAAGCTGAGTGCCAAAAGTAAAAAAAAAAAATTCTGTGCCCATGGTTTGTCCTGTTTAGGTTCATGAATGCTAACAAAGAACATTAATCCATAAACTAAAGGGCCTTATAACCACCTGCTGTATTTAGTGAAAGGACATGACTGGATTCTACCTTTAGGTAGGACTATTCCTTCCCCTGACATTACTATACCTTCTAAATTCAGGTGTCACTAAGGGAGTCTTTGGTCTTTAGTGAAAGAAATGACCTGACTGTTGTTGTTTATGTCAGTATGGTTTAGTAAAATCAGACAATGTAGCCTAGTTTATTCTTTCACCGTCACTAGAGGTGATTGCTGCTACTGCTCACGTTTGCAGCTGCTGGTATTTGTCGAAAAGGTTAATACAGAAGAGTGATGTTTCTCAGACAGGTGCCATGCTGATGCACAGTTCATGGCCTTTCACAGCAAGCACGGGTCCTCAGACATTCCTGTTGTACTTATCTAACCTCACCAGGTACATCCTTTACATAGCATAACATAGTTGAGACCTCGGGTACTTTTCAGCTCAGTAACTCAGAGTGCATCTATGTTGTCCCGTAAAACGGAATGTATTTTTTAAAGGCCCATATGGGGATCGAAGTTCATACAACAGTTTGTATGATATCCTAAAAATTAGCATCCCATGAATGATATTACGTCCTTAACACAGAGTTGCATATTAACATAAAGTTGGGGAGGTTAGGTTTAGGTAAGTAAAGTTAATGTGGTTAGGTTAAAGCCTTTGGAAACACAGCCTGAAATAGTAAAAATGCATATATTATATCAAAGTCGAGTGTCTCATTAATCATCCACAAAAGTTTGAGTGAAAATAACCATTCATAACTATTAGAAAATCTGGTTTAAAAACAGCTCATTTTGCTGTTTAGACCACTTGCCAGGACAGAGTGGGCGTGGCAGATAACGCTCTGACTGACAGCTCCCTCGTTTTGATTGACATCTCCCTGGCTCAGCAATGGCTGCCACAAATTTAATCCAGCCATATATGTTTGAGCCCTCTGATGATTCAGAGGACGAAGCAGAAGCTGAAAATGACTCCTTTCAGGTGGTCACTGAATAATAAGTTTCAAAATGTTTTGTGATTCATATTAATGTTACTTCGTAGAATAGTTAGCATTACTTTTACATGCAGTGTTAGCTGAGATGAATGACAGCGGGAGGCTGGCGCTTTGCCTTTCTTCACTGAGATACGTTTTCATTGAAAACATAAATCTGCTCGATTTTTTTTCTGATAATAGCCTTTTTCATTCAAACACATCCAGTCTTAATAGATTAAATATGTCTTTACTCTGACACACACACCGACCCTCAAAGCGGTCTCTCTGGCGTTGTGTAGAAGTACTTGTCCGCCTCAAATAATGTTGCCCTCCGGCTAAAATTGTGTTGTTTCCCGCAGCATCACCTCCGCGATTGGGGATATGTTTACGCGTAGCAAAGCTAACTGCTTGAGGTTGGGGTTAGGGGTGAGGAAGGGTGCACATTACGTCCCCTCCCCGCGAGCCGACACCGGCACCGGGCCCGGGGGGCAAGCCCGGCCGCTCACAAGCCGATCAATAGATAGATCGATGGATAGATAGATAGATAGATGGAAAGATAGATAACGTTAGCTAGCTAGATCGCTAACGACAGCTAGCTAGATAGCTAACGTTAGCTAGCTATCTAACGTTAGCTAACGTTAGCTATCTAAATCGCTAACGATAGCTAGCTAGATAGCTAGCTAACGTTAGACAGACAGATATATAGGCTATATAAAATTAGTTGGGTGGCTAATCGCAAATGGCTATGTAGAGACGAGTTGGCTCAGACTCAAAGAGGCAGATTTAGCTGGAGCAGAAAGGTTTTGTTGCGCTGCCACTGGGGGGCGGGATGACACAACTGACAGATGATTTATGATTGGTTTCGAATTTATTGCGTAATAAATATGAGAGATAACCACGGCCCAATCAAACCCAATTTCAAGAATGTACAAAAACTTAAAAGACAGATATTTCGAATTTGGATGAAAACTGATTTCTAATTGTTTTACATGTTTAATATTATGTACATAAGACCCTAAATTACATAGTTTGAAGGCTATTGTGGATTTGAGTTTCCAGAGGCTTTAAGGAAAATAAACATGGTGAAGACGTACCTTAAAATAACTCAGAGTTCACACAGTTTCAAACACCCATCTCCTGAGGAAAGTCTCTGGAGAAGGTCCTGTGTTTTGTGACCCATCCAGCACCCCAACCTTCTTGCTTACCACTCAGAACCATTTCCTTCTTAAGTCCCATCAGCGCATTGGCCACGTTATTGCAGCCTTCCAAAAAACATGAGTCATGCATGAATTACTGGCTCGTCATAAAGTAGGATATGTACAAATTTTGGTAAATTACTTCAATAAGAAAACATATGAACAGTGCATAAGAAGAGCCTGGAATCATGAATGTTGAAACCTAGCTTAGCTAAAGGTGCTGTGGTTGTGTGTCAGTGCTCCATGTTATGTTGTTATGTTATTGTCACTATAAGAAATAATTAACAAACTAAAACCACATGGCTAAAAAAGTAGAGGGTGACCATATTTTGATTTCCAAAAAAGAGGACACTTGGCCCGGCCACGACATAGGCTATTTAAATGATACTCGCAGTTTACTCAGAGATGCCTTATCATTTTAATATATTTAAAATGTATAGCCTATGTATGGATAGAAAATTCAGTTATATTACAAAATAATATCTCTCAAAGACAGAAATTCAGATAGGCCCCAATAGGGACTCATACACACACTAGAGTGTGACGATCCGAGCCCGACGGTACCCGACGGGTCGGGCCAATTTGGTCAAAAATGTAGCTATAAATTGTATTCGGGCTGGGGTCGGATTCGGTCAGCTTTCAGTGAAAATGTAGTGTAAAAATAAATAAAATCCTATTGTCTGTCCTGTTTATTGCTTGGGCACTGTTATTTACGTGACAACACCTGAACATAACACACACAGACACACACTGGCTGTTTGTTTCTACCTCTCCCCTCGCTGGAAGCCTCGGACCTTCCACCACCCGCCTCTGCCTTGATTAAACGCTGAAAATAAAATAAAAGAGGGAGACAGGTTTTTCCTATTTTATCTTATTCTGTTTTATGTCTCCCTCTCCTCTCGCTCGAAGCGTCGGACCTCCTGCCTCCCGCTCCCGTCCACGGCGTATGCCCGTCCTGTTAAATAGGCCTAACCTGTAACCGTAACAACTGTGTGACACAAACTCAGTGCTTTGGTCATTAAATAATGTCGGGCTCGGTTCGGGTTCGGACAGAAATATGCGGCCCGTGCCACACTCTCTCTCTTTCTCTCTCTCTCTCTCTCTCTCTCTCTTTCTCTCTCACACACACACACACACACGGAAAACCGGACATTATCATCAGTTTATAAAAAACCCCGGACGCCCCAGACGCCCCGGATGGGACGTGAAAAGTGGACATGTCTGGGCAAAAGAGGACGTTTGGTCAGCCTACCTTTAAGGTACACTCATGATGGTCTGCAGGAAGTAAATGATGGAAGACGAGGAAGATATAGACATTTGTAGGCTAAATGTAGGATATTTTACTATTCAGTACAGTAATT
The DNA here is from genome assembly GCA_035609425.1 of Epinephelus awoara. Lineage (NCBI taxonomy): Eukaryota > Metazoa > Chordata > Actinopteri > Perciformes > Serranidae > Epinephelus > Epinephelus awoara. The sequence goes on from CM069297.1 coordinate 4,459,601, forward strand.
TTTGGGCTACACTGGGTAACAGACTAACTTGGCCACTTTTCTCACGCAAAGCGTGAAGCATGAGGAGTTGAGGGGGGGTGCACTTGGCAACTGTAGCCGCCAGGTGGCAGCAGAGAGCTTGAATACTGCTAAAAGGGTTTAGAGACAATTCCAACTTCGACCACAATGTCAGTTGCACTGAAGAGTGGCGCTGTCCATGAATCTGACAGTTTTCAGCAGTCTTCAAAGCAGAATATACAGGAAGTCGCAGAAATGTTTACATCCTGTTAGAGAATACATTAAATATATCAGTCTACTCAAACTTGTCGCCAGTGCTCGAGTAGGGGGGGGGGGCATCCTAATAAAAATTGTCCCCCTTCCCATCGCTTGTGTCATTTTGTCAGTGAATGTGGTGCCTCAGTCACCAGAGTCATCACTAATTATAAACATACACAAATATTAAAGTGCAGTTCACATGTAGGCTACTGCAGCGAATGCTTCTGTAGGATACTGTAAGTCACATAACCAGCCACATAAAGAAAGAAAATGAAGAAAATGTAACATTAACAATTCCGCGTAGGACTGGACTCGATTTCAATTTCGATTTTAATAAGAAGACTTTGTTTTCAAGCGCCATATGCCAAGATCTAATTCTAAGCCGTCTGTTGTTGACTTGTCTGTTTAAATTTAACACTGGATCACAGTTTAAAATGTAGTTTATATTCATAAATGAACTCTGCCATGGCCTGTTTTAACGATGGACCGCTAATATCACAAAAAATGTTGAAAATTGCAATAGCCTAAATCAAAATTTTAAACAATAGTATACTGTAAATCAGAATCGCTGTAGGAGGTGGCTGCTCTGAAATGCCTGCTCAGCAGGGCGGGGGTGCTGGGTGCTCACTGACTCATGACTGCCTTGTGTAATTTTATTCAGGGAAAGATAAAAGTGGCCTAAACTTCATTTTGTGGCTATATTGTCGGGGTAATTATTTAATTTAAATAACACTTGTGTGGGGTGGATTTGGTTTGTCTGTTTGATCACAGAAACATGAAAGTGTATGCACAGAGATGGAAAAATGTTTATTTATTCGTTTTGAAGGTATAAGTTGAGGATGAATCTTTCAAAGCCTTTGTTTCAATAGCTTGACTTACAATGTGTGAGATGAGGACAGAGTAGCCTACTACAAAATAAAACATGTCAGTTATTTTACAGCACTTCGCTGCAGTGCTTTACGCCTTTTAAGCCTCTCCCTGTCTACACACCTTTCCTCTTCAGCTGCGACTGTCGCTCCATATTTCAGTCATGTAAGTTACTACAGGTGAGGGAGGAGGGAGGAGGGGCGCACGCAACGCGTGTGTCTCACACGCATTCATTCATTTTCTCAGCCCTCCTATCAGCTGATCTGGGGTGTGCCCCGCCTCTAACCACGGACATGTTAATTCATCTAATTACAACGTCAAAACGGAGGCGCAGCACGGGTCCGCCGCGCCCTGCAAGCGACACCAATTGTGAAATTGAAAAAATAGTGTGGTTCTTACAGTAGTTTTTAACTTTCATTTATTCTTCTGCAGCATCGGGTAGTGTTAAAGCAGATAAAAAGAGATCCACACACACACACACACACACACAAATCTCATTCATTCGATGGCTGCGGGTGAATGGGGTGGGGGAGGGTTGCGACAAAGCTGAAATGGCCGCGTTTCCCAATAAAGATCGTTCTTAGGATCTTAGCCATGATACTGTTAATTCATGTTCTGTGTTCATCTCATTCATTAAAAAAATACCAAAATAATAGGCTACTTAACACCAGCACTGTATTTGATTAGGTTATTTAGGCTATTCATCTGTTTAACGATTTTGAATATAATCGCTAATATAAAGAAAACCGGTCAGCAGCGGTGAGAGAGCCGGATGGGTTGCCTCAGCTCCTTCTGGCACATCACCACCACCACCCGCCCGAAAAAGATTAAAAAAAAAAAAAAAAAAAAAAAGTTTGATAAAACTGTTTGGATTGTCTGTTTCGTGTATTGAAAAGCCTGTATCCGAACATGCATACTTACATTTTACAAGCGCTAAATGAGGTCCAGTCTCCTTCATATTGTACAGTAGGGGAGAATGTGTGTCCTCATGCGCACGCAGTTCATTGAATATTTTTTTTTTTTTATCTCCAGACACACCGATCGTCCAGGTTCATACAGTGAAATTGTTCGGAATGAAGCCGCATCATCCTGATAAACACTGACTCACTGAACTATTTATATTTATGATTTTATCAATAGTTTTAACTTATTTTTACACACATGTACTTTATCTTTGCTGTGGTCATTTACTTGTGTTGTTGTTAGTTTTTGATGGAATCATCTTGTTGCAGCTAATGTGCATTATTGTTGTCTGTTTGTCATAGTTTTTTTTTTTTAGCGCTGATTGCCAAGTCAAATTCCTGTGTATCTGTCTGATGCATTTGGCAAATAAAGTGATTATGAGACGATTGTACAGTAATGTAATATATATCTAAATGTCTAGCCTATTTTACATTTTAAATGAGTAATCGAACTATTTCCCACTGTAAATCTGGTATCTCAGAGCAGCGACAGCGATTCTGATTTACAGTATACTATTGTTTAAAATTTTGATTTAGGCTATTGCAATTTTCAACATTTTTTATGACGGATATTAGCGGTCCATCGTTAAAACAGGCCATTGCAGAGTTCATTTATGAATATAAACTACATTTTAAACTGTGATCCAGTGTTAAATTTAAACAGACAAAGACAGTTTTAGAAGGGGGATGATATTATCTGCTCACATGTGCCACCTGGTGGTTGTTTGCGCACACTGCAGCTACTCCTGGATATAGTAATTAACCCCCCTTTCCCCCTCAACTGCTGGTCTCAGTTTCTCACGTGTGATTCACGCGGGGATGCGGCCAAATTAGACTTGTACCCACTGTAAATTGGGTTTGATGAAAGTGTTCTGTATGTCCTATATTGAGTTTGCATACAGTCTCTTTCAAAATAAACGCACTACATCAGTACAACACAGGAATTGATGTTTTTTCCTTCAACAACAAACGCACATAGTTACGTTTGGCCAACTGCATGCACATCGTTAGGTTTAAGCAACAAAAGGCATGGTTGGGTTTAGAAAAAAAGAACAGGGTTTGGCTTAACAGTCATATGGGAAGAGAACACAGGCAAATTTGTAATTGTTGGATCCACCCACCATCTCTCTTGCTCTCCCTACTCAGACTTTTGCTCCTTAAACTGACGTTATGGTCTCGTGGCATTTCCCCCTGATGCTGCTGTCACAATAATGGCAACCAGCCACATGTCATGCCAACGTGATAGGACAGCTTTTTGTTTCTGTGTCTGATGCTGGAAGTCACTGCCCAAGCACAAGTATTCGATGTGAATGGCCTTATCTAGAACGAGTGTTTGATTTGACTGTTCTGGGGTACTGTAGAAACAGCATGGGCAACTCTGTGGAAGAGGACCTGCTCCCTATAGAACGACTTTGAAGTTAGAGAAAACACAATTCTTAGTTTCAGGTGTTTTTAAAATGAATGAAAACATAGTGAATATTATCAGCTCCTTGGTACTGAAGAGACGGAAGGTGACTGACTGGTTCCACTTCTAGCTCGGAGGAAACCGAATCCCATCAGTCACTGAGAAACGTGTGAAGAGCTTTGGAAAACATTCAACTCCATGCTAAAAGCTTCCACTGGGACAACAAACAACAAACAATCCCATTGTCCTCTGTGAAGGTTGTTAGGGTTGCCCAGGAGCTTGAGCAGCATCGCCCTGTATGGCAACATAAACAAGCTAAAACCATCAACAGCGATAGTGAGGAGGTCATAGTGACACGTGTGAGGGAGGTTCTTCAATGCAGGGAGTCAAGTGACCCAAAAGTCTTCCAGGCTTGAACCGAGGTGCGGACTAGAAGAAGGTAGAGGGCCCAGGAAGCAGTAGACTAAGCGGAATCACAACTGTGACACAGAGTGTTGGTCAGACCAGGGGAGGATGATTTGGATTAGGCAGCACTCCAGTAGCTGACCACAGCAAGGCCAAGGGCAAAGAGAGGTGGGACCTGTTCCAAAGGGAAGTAAGAGCTGCAGCTGAGGGGTTGTGTGCAAGCCAAACAATGGGGTTGCTGCAACATGGTGCTTGGACCAGATGGGAACAAGCAGTGGACAGGAAGATCTCATGGTTGTGAAAGGCTGAACCCCTCTGCATTTAATTTCTCATCCAGTCTGTGTACGATGTTCTTTCTAGCCCATTCAACCTCCTCTGTTGGCGCAAGCTTCAATTTCCATCATGCCCCTTGTCCCAAGGAAATGAAACCCTCATCAGCTGCCCTAAAGTACTTAAGGAGGGTTGCTATTGTTTGCATCACGACCAAGTGCTAAAGGTAGTTGCTGAGTCCATCTGTAGCACCTTCAACCAGCCTCCAACCACCATGGTTCAGAATCTCTTTTGTGAGAGCAGGAAAACATCGTAAACCGCACCTGAAAGCTCAGGGAGGTCTCCTTGGAACAGCATATGAGTGGCAAATGAGGGTGGACCTGGGAAAGCAGCTCATATTCCCAGAAAGAGACTACTGTCAGACCAGACATTGTGCTGCTATCTGAAACATCTAAACAGGCTGTTTGTATGTATTTTTACATCTCCACTGACTAGTGGATACTTGGTCAAGACCCCTGGGGATCATTTTCCGTTATGACAGACGTCATAGCATCAGAAGTGCTAGGCTTACTGATGAATGGACAAGTTAGACTAATTTTAGTTGGCCCAAGGTCAAGTTCAATGTGTCAATGCACAATTTTAGGTAATAGTATACATGCCACCATCCTATATAAGCTGTGTCTCTCTTTGTTGACAATCATCACATAGCTTCTGCATGTAGCCATGTTAATCCAAGCTCATAATTAAATGTGCATTAAGAAAGAACTCCATGATTGGCCTCATCCTTGAATTCTCCAGATCACCACAGAAACACCTACTCTCACAGGCGGTTTATGCTGGAGCTTACAGTGCCCTGAGAGGAGCGGATGGAGGAGGCCAGTGAAAGGAAGAAGGCGAAATATGCTGAACTAGTGGAAAAATGTGACAGACGGAGGGGACATGCACAGTGCATCCCCACTGAAGTAGGAGGGAGGGGTTTTGCAGGAAAATCACTATGCAAAGCCTACAGTCTCCTGGGGCACGCAAGAGAAAAAACCATCAGCAGAGTTTCAGAGGCTGCAGAAAAGTCTTTAAGATGGCTGTAGATCATGAGGTACAGGTCCGTTGTCAAATGCTTTTTGGACACAGATGGGGAAGTGAACACTCCCGGTCAGGTTACCTGGGTGAGGGGGTCTGAATTTCGAAGACCTGAAACTCCCAATGACCTCAGGTACTGCCACTAATGATGTGTCCATCACTAGGTATATGTAAATACCTTTTAATCCTTTTTTGCCAATATATCCCCCCAAGTTCTGCACACTGGACCATTTTAGAGACACCTTTTTGTTGAATCAGTGGACCCTGTGTTAGTTTGCTTTTCCTCAGTCCTACATACTCTGAAAACTGAATGAAAACCAAAGGACCACCATATATATTAGATTAGATATTATGAATTTGAACTGAGTTTCAAACAACATTATCTATGAATCTAAATATGGAAAACAAAATCAATTCATTTTTAAATTAAGCTTCAAAAAGTGATGCACTTTAAATTTGGAATTGCAAATTAATATTTTGACAAAGATAAATAAAAAAAAACAATAACAACTGTCCAAATATATGCCAGCAGTCATAGTTAGATGGCAAACATTTGAGAGAGAGAGAGAGATGGGGAGAGAAGAGAGAGTGTTCAATGTAAACCCAAGGACACATTTTCAGTTTAATAATAATGAAAGGTTACTTTAGAGCAGAATGAAACATATTAAAATTATTTAAAAAAAAAAATCTGGAAGCAGACATCTTCACTGTCATGCTGCTATTTAAACAGTTCTTCACATAGCTCTGCTACTGCATATAAAAAATACAGCAGTGTAATAGTAATATCCTATCAGTATCACAACATGAAAGTATAGTCAACAGTATTGAACCTCTATTAAAGAGTAACTAAACCCTAAAACCATTTTTTTTTTCAGCTGATAATCATTGTTTCTGGTTGTATAGTGGTTTTACTGACTGATTCAATCAATCAATCAATCAATCAATCAATCAATCAATCAATCAATCAATCAATCAATTTTATTTATAAAGCTCAATATCACAAATCACAATTTGCCTCACAGGGCCTCACAGCATACGACATCCCTCTGTCCTTTGGACCCTCACAGTGGATAAGGAAAAACTCCCCAAAAACCCTTTAACGGGGAAAAAAACCGGTAGAAACCTCAGGAAGAGCAACTGAGTGCTCTTCCAGGACGGACAGACGTGCAATAGATGTCGTACAGAACAGCTCAACATAATAAATTAACAATGAGACAGAAAGAGAGAGAGAGACAGAGAGAGATGCAGGACAGACGGTAATGACAGTAGCTTACAACAACATTAATGAAAGTAGTAATATTATAATTAATAATAATACATTAATATCTGATAGTATACATGTGTGACACTAATCATATGTGTAATAATAAAAGTAGAAGTATGACTGATGATAAAAGCAGCAGCAGGAGGCATCTGGCAGGACCATGGCAGCAGCACAACTACACACGTCACACTATCCAGGCACCGCTGCAATACGAGTTAACCTGAGAGACAGTGGAGCACAAAGGCTCCGGAGAAGAAGACAAGTTAGTGACATCCAGAATGGCCGAGTTAGCAAGATGCAGTAATAGGATACGAGAGAGAGCGAGAGAGAGAGAGAGAGAGAGAGAAGGTGCCCGGTGTATTATAGGGGGTCCTCCGGCAGACTAGGCCTAAGTCAGCCTAACTAGGGGCTGGTACAGGGCAAGCCTGAGCCAGCCCTAACTATAAACTTTATCAAAGAGGAATGTCTTAAGTCTAGTCTTAAATGTGGAGAAGGTGTCTGCCTCCCAGACCGCAACAGGAAGATGATTCCACAGGAGAGGAGCCTGATAGCTGAAGGCTCTGGCTCCTGATCTACTTGTGGAGACTAGGGCTGAAAGATATGGACAAAATTTCATATCTCGATATTTATGCCAGATATCTCGATACGATATGACTATGGGTTCAGTGAAAACTAAGCATTCTTTATTAAAAAAAAAAAAAAAAGTCCGAACCATTTTCTGGAAGCCCTTTTTCTTCATGTGTAGCAATATGGTATGTTATAGGGTTTGTAATCTCTATGTGCCTGCTGGACGTCGATTGGTATGGCATTATGCTGCTAAATGCATCGGCAATCCGACCTTGCTTGGGCTTGACACAGGAGGCCCCAGATGTCCCCGCCATGTTTTTTATTGCAAGGCACTGTTCATACAGTACTCGGTAGTGTTGTCACGGTACCAAAATTGGGACCCACAGTACAATACCAGTGAAAGTATCACGGTTCTGAGCAGTATCACAATACCACAGCAAAAATGAGGCAGATGTGCCTTTTGTCATTTATAAAAAGATAAATCGTCGTCGTCGTCCTCCGCTTATCCGGGTCCGGGTCGCGGAGACAGCAGCCTCAGCAAAGAAGCCCAGACAGTCCTCTCCCCAGCCACTTCCATCAGCTCTTCCGCAGGAACCCCGAGGCGATCCCAGGCCAGCCAGGCGATGTAGTCCCTCCAGCGTGTCCTGGGGCGGCCCCGAGGTCTCCTCCCGGTTGGACACGCCCGAAACACCTCCCAAGGGAGGCGTCCGGGTGGCATCCTTACTAGATGCCCGAACCACCTCAACTGGCTCCTCTCGATGTGGAGAAGCAGCGGCTCTATTCCGAGTCCCTCCCGGATGTCCGAGCTCCTCACCCTATCTCTAAGGCTGAGCCCAGCCACCCTGTGGAGGAAACTCATTTCGGCCGCTTGCACTCGCGATCTCATTCTTTTGGTCACTACCCAGAGCTCGTGACCATAGGTGAGGATTGGAACGAAGATAGATCAGTAAATCGAGAGCTTCGCTTTTTGGCTAAGCTCCCTCTTCACCACAACGGACCGGTTCAGTGCCCGCATCACTGCTGACGCCGCCCCAATCCGCCTGTCCATCTCTCGCTCCATCCTACCCTCACTCATGAACAAGACCCCGAGATACTTAAACTCCTCCACCTGAGGAAGGACCTCCCCCCCGACCCGGAGAGGGCAATCCACCCTTTTCCGGCTGAGGACCATGGCCTCAGACTTGGAGGTGCTGATTCTCATCCCAGCCGCTTCACACGGCTGCGAACCGTCCCAGCAAGAGCTGGAGGTCACTGTTCGATGGAGCTAGGAGGACCACGTCATCCGCAAAAAGCAGGGACGAGATCCTCCCGCTACCGAACCTGACACCCTGACACCACTCGGCTGCGCCTAGAAATTCTGTCCATAAAAGTTATGAACAGAACCGGTGACAAAGGGCAGCCCTGGCGGAGTCCAACCCTCACCGGGAACAGGTCCGACTTATTGCCGGCCACGCGAACCAGACTCGTGCTCCTTCGGTACAGGGACTGGATGGCCCCTAGCAGGGGGCCACCAACCCCATACTCCCGGAGCACCCCCCACAGGATGCCCCTGGGGAGACGGTCGTAAGCCTTCTCCAAATCCACAAAACACATGTGGACCGGTTGGGCAAACTCCCATGCCCCCTCGAGCACCCTGGCGAGGGTAAAGAGCTGGTCCACGGTTCCGCGGACGAAAACCACATTGCTCCTCCTCAATCTGAGGTTCAACTATCGACCGGACCCTCTTCTCCAGCACCCTGGAGTAGACCTTACCAGGTAGGCTGAGGAGTGTGATCCCCCTGTAGTTGGAACACACCCTCTGGTCCCCCTTCTTGAAAATGGGGACCACCACCCCGGTCTGCCACTCCAGAGGCACTGCCCCCGATGTCCACGCAATGTTGCATAGCCGTGTCAACCAAGACAGCCCTACAACATCCAGAGCCTTGAGATATCCAGGACGAATCTCATCCACCCCCGGGGCTCCGCTGCCTCGGAGTTGTAAAAACACCCTTCATGATGGACAACAGAAAGAACCTGTGTACCCGGCCCAGAGGGTTACCGCCCTGGAGCCAGGCCTGGGGTTGGGGCCCGTGGGCGAGTGCCTGGTGGCCGGGCTTTTGCCCATGGGGCCCGGCCGGGCCCAGCCCGAACCGGCTACATGGGCTCGTCCCCCTGCAGGCCCACCAGCCGCGGAGGGATCCAGAAGGGTTCGGTGCAATGTGGATTGGGCAGCAGACCAAGGCGGGGGCCTTGGTGGTCCGATCCTCGGCTACAGAAGTTGTCTCTTGGGACATGGAATGTCACCTCTTTGGCAGGGAAGGAGCTGGAGCTGGTGGAAGAGGTTGAGCGCTACCGGCTAGATATAGTCGGCCTCACCTCGACACATAGTTCCTGCTCTGGAACCCAAGTCCTTGAGGGGGGGTGGACCTTGTTCTTTGCTGGAGTTGCTCCGGGTGAGAGGCGGAGGGCCTGGGTGGGCTTTCTGATAGCCCCCAGACTCTCTGCCTGTACGTTGGGGTTTACCCCGGTAGACGAAAGGGTTGCTTCCCTGCGCCTTTGGGTCGGGGAACGGGTCCTGACTGTTGTCTGCGCTTATGCGCCAAACAGCAGTTCAGAGTACCCGCCCTTTTTGGAGTCCCTGGGACGGGTGCTGGACAGTGCCCCAACCGGGGACTCCATTGTTCTGCTGGGGGACTTCAACGCTCACGTGGGCAATGACAGCGAGACCTGGAGGGGCGTGATTGGGAGGAACGGCCTGCCCGATCTGAACCCGAGTGGTGTTCAGTTATTGGACTTCTGTGCGGGTCGCAGTTTGGCCATAACTAACACCATGTTCAAACATAAGGATGTCCATCGGTGCACGTGGCACCAGGACAGCCTAGGTCGCAGGTCAATGATTGACTTTGTAGTCGTATCATTTGACCTGCGACCATATGTTCTGGACACTCGGGTGAGGAGAGGAGCAGAGCTGTCAACTGATCACCACCTGGTGGTGAGTTGGATCAGATGGTGGGGGAAGATGCCGCGCAGACCTGGCAGGCCCAAGCGAACAGTGAGGGTCTGCTGGGAACGCCTGGCGGAAGAACCTGTCCAGATGATCTTCAATTCCCACCTCCGGGAGAGCTTCAACCGTGTCCCGAGGGCAGAAGGGGACATTGAGTCCGAATAGGCCTTGTTCCGCTCTGCCATTGTCGAGGCAGCGGCTGCAAGCTGTGGCCGCAAGGCAGCTGGTGCCAGTCGTGGCGGTAATCCCCGAACCCACTGGTGGACACCAGAGGTGAGGGGAGCCGTCAGGCTGAAGAAGGAGGCTTACAGGGCATGGTTGGCCTGTGGGTCTCCGGAAGCAGCTAGCGGGTACCGGCGGGCCAAGCGGAGTGCAGCGGCGGTGGTCGCGGAGGCAAAAACTCGGGCATGGGAGGAGTTCGGTGAGGCCATGGAGGAAGACTATCGACCGGCTCCAAAAAGGTTCTGGCAAACCGTCCGGCGCCTCAGGGGGGGAAGGCGGCAACTAGCTCACACTGTTTACAGTGGGGGCGGGGAGCTGCTGACGTCAACTGGGGACACTGTCGGGCGGTGGAAGGAATACTTTGAGGAGCTCCTCAATCCCACCAGCACGTATTCCAGTGAGGAAACAGAGACGGGGGTATCGGCGGCGGGTCGTCCAATTTCTGGGGCAGAAGTTGCCGAGGTAGTGAAAAAGATAAATCACTTTTCTATAATACATCAATGATATTTCAATGGAATAAATTACTTACTGACTTATTCATACTTCAAAAACAGCATCAATAAGTGATTAACATAGGGGGGATTGAAATAAAATAAATAAATGAAATAAAAATCAACCAGCCACCCTCCTCCCCTGACAAGTAAAGAACAGTCCCTTCATAAGTAAAGAACAGTCCCTAAAGTGCGGTGAGGTTTGTGGAAATGTGAATGGCTCGTTTCTCCTCTGACACTTCACATACTTGTGTGCCGCCACGGCTCGGCTGTTCAGGTACTACTGGACAGCCATGACACCAACTTATTCACCTGGAGCCAGACTTCTCGGTCGCTGGTAGCCTCGCGTCACCAGGCTCTTCACGTACGGTGAAATGCTGTTAAACCAAGTTATCTTGCGGTGGCCATAGCGCTACGCCGTATTCCCATCTGTGACCCTCGTTCAAAACACAACCAGTAAGATTTGCCTTTCGTTTCTGCTGCTGGTTGAAATTTGTACTCACACAGCGTGCTGAATGATTTATTTTGCTCGAACAAAACTATTTTAGTCGCAAATGTGTTGTGTGTACTAGCAAGTTGCTAGCAGCAGCAGCACGTCTCCCTCGCTCAAGGGGATGTTTGTGATTGGCTGGTTTTGCTGTCAATCCAAGGCATGCAGGAAATGAGGTTTGGATTTTAAATTCAATTCTGGATTTTACAGGGAGCCAGTGCAGAGAAGCTAAAACAGGAGAAATATGATCTTGTTTCTTAGTTCCTGTTAGTACATGTGCTGCTGCATTCTGAATTAGCTGGAGCGTTTTTAAGGACTTACTAGAGCTAACTGATAATAGAGAGTTACAGTAATCTAGCCTTGAGGGAGGTAACAAAAGCGTGGACCAATTTTTCTGCATCTTTTCAGGTCAGGATAGGCCTGATTTTCGCAATATTACGCAGATGAAAAAATGCAGTCCGTGAGGTTTGTTTTAAATGAGAATTGAAAGACAGATCTTGATCAAATGTTACTCTGAGGTTTCTTACGGTAGTGCTGGAGGCCAGAGCAATGCCATCGAGAGAAACTATGCCATCAGATAAAGAGTCTCTGAGTTGTTTGGGGCCAAGAATAATAACTTCAGTTTTGTCTGAATTTAACATCAGGAAGTTGGTGCTCATCCAGGTTTTTATGTCTTTAAGGCAATTATGAAGTTTAGTTAATTGATTACTTTTTCTGGCTTCATAGATAAATACAACTGTGTATCATCTGCATAACAATGGAAATTTACAGAGTGATTTCTAATGATGTTACCTAAAGGAAGCATATATAGAGTGAATAGGATTGGTCCGAGCACAGAACCTTGCGGAACTCCAAAACAAACTTTAGTACGTAAGGATGATTCATTATGAACGTGAACAAACTGAAAACGATCAGATAAATAAGATTTAAACCAGCTTAGTGCAGAACCTTTTAGGCCAATTAAGTGTTCCAGTCTCTGTAGCAGAATTTGATGGTCAATTGTGTTAAACGCCGCACTAAGATCTAATAAAACAAGTACAGAGACGAGTCCTTTTTCTGAAGCAATCAGAATATCATTTGTAATTTAACTAGTGCTGTCTCAGTGCTATGATGCACTCTAAATCCTGACTGAAATTCCTCAAATAAATTACTATCATGGAGAAAATCACACAGCTGGTCTGCGACTACTTTCTCAAGGATCTTTGAAAGAAAGGAAAGATTAGATATTGGTCTATAGTTGGCTAACACCTCTGGATCCAGGGTGGGCTTTTTTATGAGAGGTTTAATTACAGCTACCTTAAAATACTGTGGTACATAGCCTGTTAATAAGGATATATTGATCATGTCTAATAAATGAGTGTTAACCAAAGGTAAGTCCTCCTTGAGTAGCCTAGTTGGGATGGGGTCTAAGAGACACATGCAGTGTCTCTTAGATGACTTGCATAGTTTGCTTGCAGTACTTTAAAAGTAGCTCCTGCCATCTGGCACTTATCATGTTACTACAATAACATTTCAGCTGGGACATGAACAGCTATAGTGATTGGAATAATAGTAACATTGAAAATTGGACAAAAACAACCCAACGACATCACACGTCATGAAAAAAAGACCAGGAATGATTGGTTGTGGACCAACACACGGCAAAATTTGCCTAATCTGACACAGAGACTGATGGTACAGACACAGTGTCATGTAGTCTGAACCAGGTATAAGTAGTCAAGTTGTTCTCATTACAACTCTTTAAATATTGCCACTTTGTCGACTTCTGGTTGACAGCAAGATGGAGTAGTCGCATTTTTCCATGCTCCCGTCCTACTAACATCTTAACACTGTTAATAGCCCTGCCACAGCAACACAACCAGCCGTAAACTCTCAGATATCATCTAAAACGCACTCTGGCATCAAAAATATGTCTAACAGACCAAGGAGAGATGAGCAAAAGAAGGAAGTATTGGCGACTGATAGCCAGTGTTGTTATTAGTAACGTGTTACAGTAACGCCGTTAGTTTTGGCAGTAACCAATACTCTAATGCAGAGGGGGAGCGACCGCAGGGGCAGAGTAGGCGGTTGCCCCAGGGCCCACGCTCAGTAGGGGCCCCCTACAGAGCTACTTTTTAATTAAAGTGAAATTTACGTGTGTCCTTGAATGCATCATGTTGTTTTCGGAGCTGTGAGCCAATGCTGGCTTTGTCAGACCAGCCAGTCAGCATAGGTCATAAAGCACATGCTGATAGTGTTTTTGTATTTACTCTCACTGCCTGAAGGGGGGGACAACATTTTCACAGCGCAAGTTTTGCAAGGTGAAAATAGAGGGAAAATGGAGAAAAAATACAAATCGGGCGCATTAAAATTCAAGCAGCGAGAGAGTAAGAGAATTTTACAAATCGTATCTACAAATTATTTCTTATCTTGCTCATTGTTTCAAGACAGCTGTATCTACAATGATGACGGTACCAGCACGGATAATCACGCTAACATTACCGCTAGCACAACTAGCCTGACAGTGACTATGAACGAAGCTAGCACCGATCATAGCATGAAAAGCACACCAGAGGAGGAGGACTACCACCAGCAACTGGGAAGTACGTGCATGCATGGACCATGGAACGCAATGCAGCCCTCTGTCAGAGTACAAAAGTTACCCGGGCCATGGCCCCCCGCCCCCCCCGGTTCTGCGGTCTATGCGTGCATGAGAAGAAGTGATGAGGTGGAGGACAGTACGGGACCTGGCTGCCAATCCACTAACATTTTACCCCAAGAAGGAGTACCCAACTGACCCATACCTGTTTCAGAACCGGCCTCTGACCACCAAAGTGATCTGAGCTGTGATCGCGCATGGCCTGTGTCAGCCTGGTTTGAAGGATAACTAGAAAAGCAGTGCAGACCTTCGCCAATATATTGATGATATTTCCTCCCCCTCTGCATCAGCTTTTGCAGCCTGCATCACAATTAGGTTATTTGCATCACTATCATTATTAGGTTATATATGCCTTCACCATGGAGACACTGTGGTGTATTTATTTCGTTTTTATTTTGTGCCAACACAGAATATAATCTGGTTTTTTGTATTTTTCACTTTATTTTTTTCCAAAACAGACTATTAATTTCAACTTTAGAATTACAACAATATTTAGCAAGTAGAAGTAGACGGTGCTATGGTACTGTATAAGCGTCAATTGGGAAGCTCAGGCACAGTGGAGCAACAGTGGTTAGTTCATTCACCTAAAGCAAACCGACTGTTTTGCTTCTGTTGCTGGCTTTTGGCGAAATATCCAACGAAACTGCTGGGAAATGCTGGGCTGATCCATACATGGGCTTCTCTACATATAAGAAAGGGATAGAGCAGATTGAGATGCATGAAAAGTCCAGTGCTCACCGCGAGGCAGAGAAGTCATATTTAATGACAAAATTTTGTATTAGTCAGGACAGCACTGTGGTCGCAGAGTTGTTAGCTGAGAGAGAGCAGGTGGAAAGGAGCAGGAGGATCCTTCACAGGTTGGTAGATACCACTCTTTTTTTTAGCTCGTCAGGGCCTGGCCTTCCATGACCACAGGGAATATGCTGGGCTGGGTGCCCCTGATTCAAATGAAGGGAACTTCCTGGAGCTTCTGAAATTACTGGCACACTATGACTTAATCCTTGAGCAGCACCTGACAAACCCGGTAAGCCGTGTGACATACCTTAGCCACCAGTTACAAAATGAGCTTATTGAAGCTCTTGCCATTGAGACATTGAGAACTATAATAGATTAAGTCAAGGCAGCTAAGTTTTTCTCTGTTATTGTAGACTCAACCATCGACATAATGCGAATAAATCAGTTTTCTCTCTCACTGAGATATGTCACAAAAACAGGCAATAGCATCGAACGCTTTGTGAAATTGGAGGAATTGCCTGACAGCGGTGCTGAGTCGTTTTATGAACTTCTGATAAACGCACTCACAAAAGACCTTGGTCTCAATGTAAATCACTTGAGGGGGCAAGCATATGATGGGGCAAGGGCGATGTCTGGACAGTTAACGGGGCTACAAACCAGAGTGAAGCAAAACTGTTCCTACAAGGCATTTTATGTCCACTAATGCGTGCACAATCTTAATCTCATTCTTATGGATGCTGCATGTTGTTTGTGTAGTGCTAAAGTTTTTTTTTTGGTACACTTGAAACCTTGTACTGAAGAACAGGATAACATGTGAAAATGATGGCCAAAGAAAGCAATGCAACCACTGAGTTTCCAGAGAAGAGAGTCTGCAAGAGGAAGAAGCATTCTGATGAGGACACAGAGGATGATCTAGTCCAGGACAGTAGAAGTCACTTTAAAACTGAGGTTTATTTTTACATCCTCGATATTTTTGTGGAGCAGTTTGAGAATTGTTTTACTGACTTCAAAGACATGGCCAAAATTGTTCACTGTACTCAGTCCAAAGCGCTTTCAGCGTCCTGATGCTGAAGAAAAAATGCTGCGGCTTGCACATTTCTACTCAGAAGACATCTCCAAGCCAGAAGAAGTTGTGGATGAGTTCAGCTCTTTTCATACATTGTATTCTGAATTAGCAATGGATCTTAACACTGATGCAGTCCTACCATTCCTCATTGCCAGCGATATGGATCGAGCATACCCACATCTGACCATTCTCCATAGAATTTACAAAACCATTCCCATCAGCAGTGTCAGTGCCGAACGAAGTTTCAGCCACCTGAGGCTCATTAAGAGCTATTTGCGTTCCTGCATGGATGAGGCCATACTACCTAACCTCACGTTGCTGTGTGTGGACATAAACATTGATAAAGAAAGAGTGGTTGGCAGGTTTGCCACCATGAAGGAGAGGAAGATGAAGTTTTAGAAAGGACCATCACGATATGTCCAAAGTTCATCAACCTGTTCGTGTTCAGATTATTTTGTTCTATGGAGGATGTTACACAAATGGATTACACTGAACCACAGCAGGCTGAGCATGGACAACAATTGGGGAATGATATATCCAGAATTAGTCTATTAACTTACATTTTGGTTATGAAGAAATCAGCCAGAATGTTAGATTGATCTGTTGTTTAACTCCATGCTGACCACATCTAGGCACCTGTCTGTATCACTGCCTGTGGTGTTACTGTCTATTTCATATTTGAACATGCCTTATAGTGTTATAGACCAACATGCATTAGTGCTACAGACAGCTGTGTCTATTTCATATTTAAACACGCCTTATAGTATTATAGACCGCTGTGTCTATTACTGTGTAAGACAGACAGAGACAGTGTACCTGGCCTGTTGGCGTTCAGCAACACCTGTGTGTGCTGTCACTGTGGTGCTGAACAGGGTGCTGTCCTTGGTGCTAAATCATTTAAGAGCGATTTGACAACCTGTTTTCTGTTTTTGTTCTTCAGAACAAGCGCTTGTTCTGAAGAACAAAAACAGAAAACAGGTTGTCAATTCTGGTCTGTTATGAGTGACATGGTTTATTGTCTGTCTTAATGTCATTGTATTTTTCACCTTTTATTGCTATTGTATCTCTGTTTTATTGACAGTATATTAACATCAACCTGCCCAGGGACAAAGGATAGAAATTAGCCAATGGCTACAATCCTGCATATTTACATGCAAGTGTCTATTAATATGTACTGTCCCTGTTATTTAAAAAAAAAAAAAAAAAGATGCAGTAGGTATTCTCTTACATCTGTTTTTGACATTCTGGGACTGTGTCTTTTCAAAATACACTTTAGTTTAAACAGGAAATGTACAGTTTCTGCTCATTAGGTGCATAGTCTTTTTCAAAATAAACTTACAACTTTGGTAAAACACTTTGTTATTATTTTCATTTCCTTGTGTAACAAAAACACGTTGTTAGGTTTAGAAAAAGAAAGGCTCAGCATTCAAATGGGAAGCAAACAACAGGATTTTGGGTGAAAGTCTGGGTTTTTTTGGACCCATGTGCCTCACCTCCCAGCTGCCCAAACGGGTCCTTCTATTACATTGTTACCGGCAGCATTACAAATGCCAGGCAGTGCGTTTCAAAACACCGCTAACAGTGCCTTTGTGTGTTAGTATCTCACGCGGACATCCACTGAATTAGCACTGGTATTTAATGACTTTGGTTAGTGGCTACTGTGTCAACAGCTGATACTGCCAGTTGCATATATACCTAGCCTGGAAATCCAGACTCAAATCTAGAGAGATTTTGAGTGTGGCCCTCACCGACACACCCTTCCTTCCCAAGGGGCGGCACTAACTGAGGCATATTACATGCTGCCGCACACAACTGGATAGCACGATAGCCAATCAGAGCAAAATACAAGGTGACCTATTCACTGCAGTAAGCCCCATTGGTTTACCGACCAGTGGGGCTAACTGATATACTATGCTTTTGCAGTATCCTGTCGGTAAAATGGCAAAAATGTTCTTCCTGGAAGTGAAGGCTTCCAGGGCAGTCTTCTGTTCCTCTCTCAAGGAACAAGATAAGTGTAGTAGGCTTGGCATTTCTTCCAAAGCTAAATTGAATGGATGCAGTTCTTCGGCAGCTGCCATCGTAGCTGTTTACTTTTTGACTCCTACGGTGCAGCGCTGTCCTCAGCATGTTACGCCTGCCCAGAGCCCGCCTCTGTCACATAGACTGATCTGATTGGTCAGATGCCGATTCACTGGGCTCTGCTAGGGGCGGGGCATCTGGATTTCCAGGTTAATATATACCCCTATTAAAGGTGCCTTTGGTATCTAATGCCCAGATCACTCACAAAGCAGCAGCATTTGACGAATTTGGAATGAGAACAGGCTGAAATTGTGGCCACTCTTATCTTCCACCCACTCTCTAATAGCACACAGATCTGAAAGTCGGTCACCATTTGTGACCACCTTCCATAGCTTGACAAGCTATTGTACAGTGTGGCATACAGACATATGTCATCATTGTTTACAAACTGTTAAAGGGTCTACATAGTGGTGGTCTGGGTATTTTCCAACACGTGGGTCCCGCATTTATGAAATAATTTGACCTGCCCCACCCCGCCCCTGCCGCTATTAATGTACCCGTCTTGTGGCTCTCATGCTTGTATAGCTTATCACAAGAATTGCACTTCACGTAGCCAATGCTGCTGTTGTCTGCTGCACTGACTACCTCACAGAAATTGTCCCAAACATGACATTTAGCAGCTTAGGCTTCTTTTCTTTTAACTCTGTACTCTCCCAACCGTAATCTTTCCCTCACTTCTTCTTCCATCTTCACTGCTTCATTGATTCTGGTTTGTTGTGGCCGCTGCTTGGCGCTTTTGTGACATCAGGTCACAGGTTACATTACGTAACATGCATTTACCTAACCTACAACAGTGTTGTTAACAAGTAGGCTATATCCGACATATTTAATCTTTAATGATCCGCCCCACCCGCCCTGCCAATAAAGTGAACATTTCTTGACCCAACCCAACCCGGACCGCGGGTAACCCGCGAGACCCGCGGGTTATGGGTCGGCCCACGCATCACTACTACATAGTTCGCATTAGTAGACAGTCTAGTGACCTCATGCAATTCCAGCATAGCTCCGCCCCCCCAGGAGTAAAGGGCCTTTAAAAGTATTGATTTTATTGTTCTTTACTGTTTTTATGGTAAATAAAGATATGTAGGAGCCCATTATGGTACCACTTTAATCCAAATGAAAAAAAATCCCCTAAATGACAACTTCTGTCTGAATTGAATTTATCTGAAATCTAATCTCCCCAAAAAGTTTAGGATTTAATTTTTGGATGGTGTTCTTGTCCCTTTTTGTTTGTGTTTTTGTCCTTTCCCATTAACCTTCATGTTTCATGCCTTCAATCAATCAATCAATCAATTTTATTTATAAAGCCCAATATCACAAATCACAATTTGCCTCACAGGGCTTTACAGCATACAACATCCCTCTGTCCTTAGGACCCTCACAGCGGATAAGGAAAAACTCCCCAAAAAAACCCTTTAATGGGGGAAAAAACGGTAGAAATCTCAGGAAGAGCAACTGAGGAGGGATCCCTCTTCCAGGACGGACAGACGTGCAATAGATGTCGTACAGAACAGATCAACATAATAAATTAACAGTAATCCATATGAGACAGAAAGAGAGAGAGATGCAGGACAGACGGTAATGACAGTAGCTTACAACAACATTAATGAAGGTAATAATATTATAATTATAGTTCTGGCTACTGTGGTACAATATGTTGAAAGTATATATTAAGATATGATAGTATACATATGTGACAATAATCATATGTGTAATAATAATAGTAGGAGTATGACTAATGATAACAGCAGCAGCAGGAGGCATCTGGCAGGACCACGGCAGCAGCACAACCACACACGTCACACTATCCAGGCACCGCTGCAATACGAGTTAACCTGAGAGACAGTGGAGCACAAAGGCTCAGGAGAAGAAGCCGAGTTAGTGACATCCAGAATGGCTGAGTTAGCAAGATGCAGTAATAGGATACGAGAGAGAGAGAGAGAGAGAGAGAGAGAGAGAGAGAGAGAGAGAGAGAGAGAGAAGGTGGATTTAAATACCAAATTGAACTTTTCAGACAAACTAAACATGTCCTCCATGAGCGAACACATTACAGAGCACTTCAGGGAACTGAGTTAACTATTGTGCAATGCATCAAGGTACATATCCAGTATTTATTCATGCATTTAGCAGTGCACTCTCAATGACCGGTGGCAGCTGTCCAGTTCCAACCTGTTCCACTGTGGGCCTCTCCAAGCTGTCTTGTCTAAGTCCTCTGGGTTCTGTGCCTCGCTCCAGAGATGCCTTCAGGTTACCCCTGCCCCTGTAAATATTCATCACTGCATCAACTCTTTTTGCATTCTGGGAAAATGTCACTTATGATCTCAAGCTTGTGTTTGCCTGAAACCTCCATGACAGCAGTGGCAGATTCCCTGCACAACACTGAGAGAGAGAACAGTCACATTGACAATGCGCTGTAAGCTTGGCCAAGTGGAAAATTCTTCTGCTGTCATTCTCCGTCTCACTTTTTTTTTCCTCCCATCATTCCAATGTCACAGCAGTGATGTGAGAGCTGGTTCTAACTGTTGGCTTCACCCCCTCTGGGACAATTTCAGCTAACCACTGGCCCCCTTTATTCTGCAATGATATCACAGGATTTTTTAGAGGAAAGGTTTGTGTAGACAGCTGCAGCACCTTGTCTCTACCACATGTGGGTTTCAGTGATTCTTATAAATCCTGAAATACAGCAGTGGCTGTCAAACATTCTTTCATGTTACTCTGGAGACTAATGCCTCCATCTGCCTGTAAAACATACGTTTATTTACATGTACTACTTAGTGTGTATGACTTGTCTACACATGGTTCTCAACATGGAGGGAGGTGGCTGAGCTGGTGGCTAGCACCTAACAAAATTAACAGTGCCCGTTAAATGTTTTTTGGGGGGAGTTTTTCCTTATCTGCTGTGAGAGTCCAAAGGACAGAGGGATGTCATATGCTTTAAAGCCCTCTGAGGCAAATTTGTGATATTGGGCTTTATAAATAAAATTGAAAATTTAATTGAATTAAACAACAGCACTGAACAGTGCTGACAAAGCTAATGGTAACTGGGAGGAACTGGAGGATGGGCAATAAGCTGTTAGTTCTGCTGCATTCATATTTGCATAGCAATTCATGTAATGAAATAAGTTTTTTAACCATATTTTGTATGGTTAATAACTACAAAAACTACAAACAATTGTGGGTCATAACAGTAAAGAAGCTGTTGAAAAGAAGCTGTTGCATGCTATTTTAGAAGCAGCATGACTAACTGAGTAATCCTGTTTGGTACAATCCCCCAACCTGGTCTCAGCTTTCTGAAGGCCAGGTCAGGTTTAATTTATTACCTGCAAACAAGTGGGCACTTTTTTTACAATTAAGTCAATGCACTTTTTTGCTGGCATGTTACAGTCTGGTTTTTTTAGGGTTTTTTTTACAAAAACTATGACAAAAGTTTTTCATCAACAACCTTTATTTCATGACAAAAATGAGACGAGAGAGAAAGAGAGAGAAAGAGAGAGACCAAAGGTGCGTGTGTGAAACGAAGGCTGTCTGGCCTACAGACAAAATTTGTAAAAATAAAATGTGTAATCTGCGAGGAAAAGAAGACGCAGCTTCACTCCTTGTGATGCACTCTCTGTGGCGCTTTTCCTCCTGATGATACATCTCCCCAACGATGGTAGCACTGAATCCCATTCTGTGCAGCAAAATGGGACTGGAGGATTCAACCTCTCTCCTCGCCCGCTCAGCATCCAAGTTCCTCATCTGTGTACTCCGGCTCAAACAGGTATGGCTCTGGGTCTGTGTCGGCTACAAGAAACTCTTCAAAATCGTGTTCAAAGTCGTCCATTGCAGCTACTATAGTCCAGAGATATTGCTAGGCTAAATAAACAGCTGAGCTCTGTTTACAGGCTACGCTGTCAGTCAGCGTGCGGGCTGGAGATTGGTGGAGCAGAGAGGGGAGGGGGTCCCCGCTTGGTGAGTCTGTGTGTGTGAACTGTGTGTGTAACGCTAGAAGAGTCAGAGTTTGGGACGGAGTCTTTTACCCCCTGGAGTGTTACCGGAGTTTTTGGAGTGCTCAAATAAATGGGCCTTTTTCCCGCACGCTTTCTGGTCTCCTGCTCGTGAGGGATTCATTACAATATCGTAACATGGTTTAGATTTCTAAATAAACATACAACTCGTGGCTAGATAGACCTACTCCTGAAAAACTCTGCGCAAAGACTTTTTGTCCCTACGAGGCCACCGTCATTTACCCGACGGGAGGGGTGAGCGAGTGAGCCCTGCAATCTTGAATTTGACCACTGATGTTACTGTTTTCAACCCATTTTACACACTGGCCCTTTAAGAAAAGCAGAAGTAGTCGTTGGCCATGAAGGTTGCTGTTCAGCATTAGATACATAGTCTGTCAATAAACTTTGACCAAAGTTTTAAGTCACAAAAGCTCTTGCTCTTCTGACACTGAAAGTGAATGCTTTGGCTTTTTTTCTTGACCTCAGTTTTGATATGCACTTGCTTAATGTGAAGCCTCTGTTTTTTTGGCCTTATCAAAGATATGCATATCTAATACTTAAAGTTGAATTATTTAGTTATTGATTGATTTTGACACCTTCAGGCAATGAAACAAGCACAGTAAACAGAGTAAGTAAGCACACTATCAGCGTGTCATCACCTTACAAAAATATGCATGTTTGCAAAACACTGCCTAGTTTTATATTCAGCAGACACGAAGCAATACGATCATTCATCAGGAGTCCTGTTTGTGCATCTGATGGATGCAGCGTTGGGCAAGTTACTCTCAAAATGTTACTGTCTATGTAGAGTAATACATTACTTATTTTGCATTACTTATATCAAAGCACAGAAGCTCCAGTTTATTATATATGTATATATATATATATATATATCTATATATATATATGACTCAATTGCATGTCATTCCATTTGTTGTGCTAACCTCAACATTTGTTTATTGTATATACATATATACATACAGTCAAGTCCATAAATATTTGGACATTGAAGCTCTGTACAACACCACAATGGATTTGAAATGAAACAATCAGGGTGTGCTTTAAGTGCAGACTCTGAGCTTTAATTTGCATCCAAATCAGGTGAACGGTGTAGGAATTACAACACATTTGATATGTGCCTTCCACCTTTTTAAGGGACCAAAAGTAATTGGACAAACTAACATAATCATAAATCAAATTGTCACTTTTTAATACTTTGTTGCAAATCCTTTGCAGTCAATGACAGCCTGAAGTCTCGAACCCATGGACATCACCAGACGCTGGGTTTCGTCTCTGGTGATGCTCTGCCAGGCCTCTGCTGCAGCTGTCTTCAGTTCCTGCTTGTTCTTTGGGCATTTTCCTTTCAGTTTTGTCTTCAGCAAGTGAAATGCATGTTCAATCGGATTCAGGTCAGGTGATTGACTTGGCCATTGCAGAACATTCCACTTCTTTGCCTTTAAAAACTCTTTGGTTGCTTTCACAGTATGCTTCGGGTCATTGTCCATCTGCATTGTGAAGCGCCGTCCAATGAGTTTTGAAGCATTTGGCTGAATATGAGCAGATAATATTGCCCCAAACACTTCAGAATTCACATCATCAATAAATATAAGAGATCCAGTTCCACTGGCAGCCATACATGCCCACGCCATTACACTACCACCACCATGTTTCACTGATGAGGTGGTATGCTTTAGATCTTGAGCAGTTCCTTCCCTTCTCCATACTTTTCTCTTTCCATCATTCTGGTACAAGTTGCTCTTTGTCTCATCTGTCCATAAGATGTTGTTCCAGAACTGTACAGTCTCTTTTAGATGTTTCCTGGCAAACTCTAATCTGGCCTTCCTGTTTTTGAGGCTCACCAATGGTTTACACCTTTACACCTAATACACCAGAGCTGGAAGACCCACCTGTCAGTTCCCGGTGTGTTGGTCAGCTACAACAGCACCAGGGAGAGAGTTATGCATAAGAACGAGTAAAAAACAAACCGGGGGCCAGCTCCTTATCCCCACTACTTTCAGGCAGCCTTAGGATGCAAAAGCAGAACAGCAAGCGGTGTAAACGTTGTAGTTACATTAATGGAAACACACTGAAAATGATAACGCACAGTACGGCATGACCCAGATGTGCTTATCACCGGCATGACAAGACACAATAACCTTTGGATAATATTTTTCTGGTGGCACACTGGTGGAAATGGAGCGGTGTGGATCAGTGTGGATGAATGAAAATGAAAACAATAAACAGTTTATTTCGGATGTTGACACCTTATGTGACATTGTAAATGTAATTATATTACCTGAAATCCTGTTAGTAATGGGTAATATAAAAACATAATATATTACTGTAACGTGTGACTTTTCTAATGTGTTACCACAAACACTGGATTAATGTTAGTTCAATTTTCACTCTCTTTTAGCTCTGGTTAGGTCGCCACCACCTCCTGAGAAAAAATCTGTGTCTTTAGCTGCTAAATTCTCCACTGCGTTCAGCAGCTAGTCTCTAACTATGTCTGTCTACTGTTTGCTGCTGAGCAGGTAGTTTACAATGGCTTTATCAGAGCTTTGTCACTGAAAACAATGCTGCTGCTGGAAACCAGGATGATGAGCTCAGTGTGCACAGTGGGAAAACCAAGACAATGAGCTCAAGGATGCTAAAATGTTCAGTAGAGCTGCAGGAAAGGGTTGGTTATAATGCTCTGTGGGCACATCACTGCAAGCAAGCCCTTTCACATTGCACGTTGGTCCTTTCACATCGTACATGTTAACAACTGATATGATCAATTGTTCACATAAAAGTCTTGATTAATGCAGCTTTAATGAGTTATTCTTCTGTCTGAATAATTCTAGATAAAACTGTGCTCTGAGAGCACTGAGCATCCATTTACTTGAGATCTGTTCCATGTTTCTCTCCACTTTGCATTGCCTCTGCTAGCTACTGATGTACAGCATGAACTCTGCTACAGTAACACAATAAGCAGACTGGATGCCATTACCTTAGAGAATCATGTGCAGAAAAAAGTTGGCTTTTTCAAGGCTTTGTGGGATTTTACAAGCTAGACAATGTTCCAGATAGGTGTTTCAGTTGGCCCTGCTTGATGATTATTGGTGGTTGAATATTTGCATTTGCATGTTTAATGTACTTCTAATTCTTTCAATTTGCATAATGGCCCTTTTGCTATCCATCTGAAGTCACTTAGAGGCAAGGGAGCAAATGGCTCGCTGATCTCTGCCGTTTCACTGCATAATTTTCCCATTCCCGCTGATGGCCGTGGTTGGCATCCATTGTAATAGGCCGTCTGATTAGTGATTAAAATGTTTACCGGTACATGGGGAAATAGATCCAGGCAATAGGCCACCTCTGGAGCCTAAGCACACAGCTGGCTTCACATAGACAAATGGCTTGGTGGCTGATGTCTTTTTAACCATGTACTTAGTTGGCAAAATGGTGAATGCTGGGAAAACAGCAAGAGGGAAGTTTACTGATGCATTAAATCATACACGCCAATAAGATTATAGCTTTTTTAACTTTAACATTTTTCACAGACTGGTGGATTTACAATTGCACAATGATGTTAGACTAGTTGATGTTGATTCTCTGGTCAAAATCAAGGCAGTATTAGTTTATTCTGAGTTCATTACATATGGTTCTTGTTGCTTTGGAGAACAACAAACCTTCCTATTCTACAGGCTGTTTCCTCTTTTATTCCTTCAAATGCAAATCTGTATAATATGGGTTGGATGTCAAATCACACTGCAGAGTAAACACACCATGGTGAGCTGTACATGTTTAATGTCAAGAGCAGGTTGTTCACCAATCAGAAGATCAGCAGCTTGATCCCAGCTTTTCCATTCTGCATAACAGTGTCCTTGAGCAAGATACTGAACCCAGTGGCTGCTGCGTCGGTGTGCAAGTGTGCTAAAAACTGAGCAGCAGGTGACACCCGGCATGGTAGCCTCGGCCTCCAGCGCATGACTGTGTGTGTGAATGGGTGAATGTGACTCATAGTGTAAAAAGCACCTTGAGTGGTCACATGCATAGAAAGGCAATACACAAATGCAGGTCCATTTACCATTTAAGATACTTTAGAATCAGAATCAGTTTCAGTTTTAGCCACACTTCAAATATACTTATTTTGAATAAAAGTTTTTATTGCTAAATTATATATTTATATATTTTTTCCTTTCATCCTTCTGCAATTATAGTGATTCTTTGTCTGAAGTCTTTGTCATACACATGCATACATGTTAAAGTTAAGTTATAAACCTGGTTACATGTACAGTAGGCTATATATAGCCAAGAAATCAGCTCTCTCCAGGAGAACTAGCTGTGGAATCAGGTTTCTCTAATGCCTGCTACATGAATTACTGAAACCAGGTCTCTCCTGTACATGGTGATTCTCTTCAGCACATGTAAAACCACAACATGCCATTCTTTAATTTTTTATTTCTGGTAGTTGATTAATTAAATAAACATGATGAGTTACAGTAATTAGCTAAATGTAAAAATTTTGGTAGAGCAGATTTTCTAAAAACTTGGATAAAGCCAAGCTAGCTGTTTCCCTGTGTTCCCAGTGTTTTTGCTGAGCTAAGATTAATTGCCTTCTGTCTGTCTTCATATTTAGCATACAGCCCAGAGTGGGTTCAATCTTCTCATCTCACTCCTGACAAGACAACAAATGAATTTGAAATTTTCAGATTACTGCAGAGGTCCAATTGTTACCTGGTTATTCAAGATCATATAAGTACACAGGGCCCTATTTAAATGATAATATAGCACATGGTCTAAAGTGCATAATGCAAGTGAATTTAGGGCGTGTCCATCTCCACTTTTACTTGATAAACAGCACATAATCTGGGCGCACAGTAAAGCACAGGGTACAAAGGGGTTGTATTTAGTTCCCTATCTAATCATTGGTGTGTTTTGGGTATAACATCAGAGTGTCATCTCCCATTCCCTTTAAATGCCAGTTGTGCCTGCACTGCTGTTTGTTTACATGGTGGATTCGGCACATTCGAACGGTGAGTGGTTTTCTGCTGAGAGTGATGCAATAAGAGCAGTGATGTCACTGCTGCAAATATCATGGTCCTTTTAAGCAGCAAAACTAAAAACTGTAGTTAGAAACTTGACAGAGAAAACAGAACTACACTTTAATCTTCTGAAAAAATCACAGTTTACACTGCTCCTCATGTTTAAATGCAACAGGAAGTTGGACAGCAGCTCTGCTCTGATCTCTGCTACATTCACATTTTAGAGAATGTCATTAATATTTTCCTCATTAAAGATGAATTATTTCACCCACCTGTAACCCATCTGCGCATCCCTGTGTGCGTAACAAGCAGAGTGTTCGCCTGTTGTAAACCTGCCTATGTAGGCACATCTTACAATGTGAATAATGACCCCTTTATACAGCAGGAAACTACTGCACCATTCCAACTTTAGAACCGTTTTTTGTTGGTCAATGGCGCAGTCGCTTTCTGCTGTCTCAAAGCAGCAATACGCTAACAGTGCCCCAGACTACACTTCATTTTAACGCTGGAATTCCACTGGATGCGTGTCTGTTGCGGAACGGCTGCACTGGTTATCCGCTGCCTGCTCCGCCGTCCGTCAATCCCCACCGGCTGCGTTTGCTGTGCGAAGCAGTGCAGCTCCGCTGGACAGCGGGAGTCACGTAAACCCACGACCCAATTCACACATAATTGCGCGATATAACAAGATGTAGTTTCTATAAACAGAACTACAAAACCAGAGGAGTAGCAGGAAGACATCTCGGTGCGCCTCCATAATTAACATCTCCTCATCCATGGTGTCAACTAGGCTTGTGCCGATTTCTGGTTTAACCGGTTCGGTTTGGTTTTCACATCAGCGGCGTGTCAAGGGACTATATTCAACTTATCTTGCATTGTAACATGCATTATGACAACTTAATAAGGTTTATGTATGTTTTTAAATGAAGTGGAGGAGCCTACAAGTGTTTTGTTTAGTTTATCTCAGAGGATCCATGGACTGCGGACTCCGCGGCTCCGCCCAGCTGTCTGCTGCCAGAAAAGTATCCTTCTACTTCTTCTTCGGATTGGAAGCGTATTACACATATAATGGGCTTTTGTTGGGAAAAATAGCTCAAATGCGACCCACAGTGGTAAAATTAGGTATATATTTCGATATATCGGTTCAGTAATATATTTGGCTTTAAATCAAACCGGTTGGAAAATTTTCAAACTGGCACAAGCCTAGTGTCAACGGGGTGAAATGACATCTGAAAACCTCTGACCTGTTGACTTCAGGCCTGCCTCCGCCCATTATGATTTTTTTCAAGGTGTAGTGCAGGGAAATATAATCCGCCGTGAACACTGTGTATTTTATTTTCTGTGCACAACTTCCTGCCCCGCACAATCTGCTCCGTGCTGATTTGCTGCGTTGTGCTCTGTTGTCTGGTAAAAATAGAAGTCCTATGTATCTGTTGCGGAGGGCTCCGGAGCGCCACAGCTGTGATGGAGCTGGAACTCAGCACAACGGCAGCAGGTGAAAGCACACACATTGACTAGAATTGAAACGTATCGGTGCAGACGCAACCAACACGCATCTGGTGGAATTTGGGGGTGAGACCTACACGCCCATGGACGCACAGATGGGCACAAGTACATTTGCTACTGACAACATGTGGACATTGGCTATGAAAGTGACAACTGTGTTGGCCTAAAACTAGTAATGACAGTTACGCTGCCATCTGCACCACTTTGCACCGGGTGAGACAGGGCCCAAACACTGTCATGACGCCTGAGTGCTTTCATGCCTGATCACATCATGTGGAGATGGAAACACATACTGACCACATCAAATAAACCGGCAGGCAAAGCATACATCATTTGTGATTGTGGGGCTGAATTACAATGGCAAGTGAAAATCACACTACATTTATAATAAGATTGATAAGACTTGGTGATGCAATGTTGATGCTCTGAGTATCCAGTCTCAGTTCTATAATGCTGATTTTGTCATTGCCTGGAAGCGCCTGATTCGGAAAGGTGAAAGGTCATAGGAGGGCACTTCTCCCAGGGTGAGTTCACACAGGAGCTTGCCAATAATTGGTCCAAACTTGAAGCCGTGACCTGGAGAAGAGAAGTCATTACAGTGAGCAAAGTACGTACACAGATCATTAAACCATGTCAGATGAATCAACATCCTAATTTGAGCAAATCTCTGTCGTGCACCTTGTAGTTAGCCTATAAATAGCCTGCATCTCTGGGCCTTTGTCTAAGTCAGGCAGTGGGTTCAAGCCCCACATGAGTGAATGCATAAAAGAAGAGTAAACCTGTTGCAATGCCTGTCACTGAGCATCTAGTCACTTTAGTGAACTGGGACCAAATGCTAAATTAAGGGGGATTTGTCCTTTCTCTGTGTAATGGCTTCATGTGCTCAAGCCCAGGAGTGAGATGAGAGAGTGCTATTTTCAAAATGCAGCAGTCTGATTGTCCTTGTTGCTAAGGTCTGAGAGGCAAATTGTGAATGTCAACAGGGTTTGAGGAATGCAGCACATCACCATCTGACAAAGGTCTCGGAGCTCCTGTGGATTCTGCCTGGCTTTGAAGTCATAAAAGCTTGGCTCTGACAGTTTGGCCACGTGAATTTTCATCTCGCCAGAGAAGGAGAATGGAAAACCTCAATAGATGGCCAAGCCCACAGGGTGACTTTGTAGCCATGGCAACCCCCCAGTACTTGCTTTAAAGCACTTGTGTCGGGCTTTGATGACAAATGCATGTAGTGAAGGAGGGGGAGGAAGGCAACATATTTTTTCTTCTGTATTAGGCAGAAGCCCTGCGAACTTCTCCAATATGACTTTGAGCATCTTTACTGCTGCTGGGGAATGAGCACAAAGAGTACAGGTAATAATTAATACAGACTAATAAAAAGAATAAGCACTGCTGCTCTCTGAAGACAATGGGCCTCATTCACAAACAGTGTGTACACATAAATCTGTGCTTAAACTGTGTGTACAAGGGTTTCATGTACAAATACAGGATTCATCAATATTTTCTTACCTGAAATTTTCATACTCTGCCAACAGATTGAAAACTGCCTCAGACCATGTGTTCACACAAATGATAAAGGCCCGGCTGTCTTAGAAAATGTAGATACATACCTTTGGACTAAATACATTCATAGCATATTAATACTGCATTTATGAAAAAGGGCTTTAATAAACAACAATATTAAAAAACCATTAATTTACACATGCATCAGACAAATGTTTTAATTAAAAATAATGCCCTTTCATTCCCATCAGCAATGGTCATAATTAGAATATTTAATTTAATGGTGTCCCAGTTCTTCATTACGATGGAGTACATGCCATATTTAAATTGACCAGTTTTGGTGTGTACTGTTTTTTGACTTGGCCATAATGATCGGTCATTCCCACAAATTTCTGTGCCATTGCTCTATGCAGAAAGACTCAGATCCACTAACACAGGCACAGAAAATTAGCCAATGTGCTTGTGCTATTAATCCAATGGTAATTTTGTATTTGTAGTTCTTTTGTACACAAAGAAACAACATTTCTACACACAGCTTAGTGAATGAGGCCCAATATGATTTGATTAATGCACCAATGAAGTTACGGTAATTAGCAATTTCCAACTATGGGGTTCAGAAAACTTAAGCTTTATGATATGAAAGTACCTTTAAAAGACTAGAATTACTGCCTTGCGGTTGTATGGCTCCACAAATGTGTCAAGTTGCAGTTACAGTTTACATGGATGCTTCACACACATCTTCCCCCCAACAGCACAGAAGATCTATACAATCAGCAGGTAAATAAAGGTGGACACCGAAGTCACCAGTTCAGTATCTGACCAGATGTCTCTCCTTCTGTTCTTGAGATATGACGTTGATAGTGGCCAGAAAAGTGTATATGTGGATTATTATGATATCAACGTGACAACATGTTTTGTGAGGTCACAATGACCTTCACCTTTGACCATCAAATTCTAATCAATTCATTCTTGAATCCAACTGGATGTTTGCACTAAATACGAGGAAACTCAAGACCTTCATCACACCTTCTTGAGATATCACCTTGATGAAATGCAAGGTCACAGTGACCTTTAACCACCAAATTCTAATCAGTTCATCCTTGAGTCCAAGAAGATGCCAAATGTGAAGAAATTCCCTCAAGGTGTTCTTTGGATACCACTTTCATGAGGATGTGACTTAGGAGTTCACAGTGACCTTGACCTTTGACCACCAAATTCCAATCAGTCCATCCTTATCTCAAAGTGGATGTTTGTGCTAAATTTGGAG
The DNA here is from genome assembly GCA_035609425.1 of Epinephelus awoara. Lineage (NCBI taxonomy): Eukaryota > Metazoa > Chordata > Actinopteri > Perciformes > Serranidae > Epinephelus > Epinephelus awoara. Next base: position 4,490,660 of record CM069297.1, read on the forward strand.
AGAAGACATTTTAGAGACTGGATGTAGGGATGAAGAAACTGATGGATGGATGGCCAGTTACAAAAGCTAACAAACATGAATGCCTTACCCAGTGGGTGATAGTAACAAATTACATTTACTCCAGTTACTGTAACAACATTTCTTGTAGTTGAGTATCTTTAAAAATCAGTAGCTTTACCTTTACTGAATTATCTTTCATCTAAAGTATTGCACTTAGCTATTCCTCAAGTCACATCCATCACAGAGTAAAAACAAAAGATGAAAAGGCCTGATAAACTGTCAGAATGGAGCAGAAAAGGGCACAAATCAGTGGCTGCAGCAAAGCAGATGTGGCTGGTGTGTCTGCAGCTCTGGGAGGGCAGAGCTCCTGATAGGTCAATGTGCATGTGTCAGGGTTTTGAGGAGTGTTTTCACATCCGGGCCAGACCAAGCAGTTTATTAACAGTACATGAGTGCAATATTACAAAGGATTACATCATAATGGGGAATGATTCTGGCTAGGAGAGACTGAGTGCTCTGGTTACATTTTGCTTTGAGAATGAACCAGCTGAAAAGACGAACCTAGAACAGACTGAAGAGGACTTTGCGGCCCACAAGACTGTACAGAAAGACAACAACAACCATCCCACATGATGTGAACATGGCATAAAGGCATACCACAGCAGCATCATCTCAAAAATAATACTACAGTTTTATGAAATTAACATTCATGGAGAAATAGCACTTATACTATGTAATATATTACTGACTACTAGGGGTGGGGAAAAAATCTATACAGCACAGTATCGCGATATTTTGCGTAGTGACATTTTAATACAACCTTTGGTACTAGAATAATAAAAATCAATTGCTTTTTCTGTCCACTAGATGGTGCTGATGTTTTTTTCCTGATGAGGGCAGCAGAGGTCTTAGTCAGTGGCATTTCGCAGAAAGTTAATCAAAACAAAGATGGAGGCACCGAAAAAAAAAAATCATGAAATGTGCCGTCAGCATTTAAATCAAATGTCTGGACTTATTTTGGATTTTTTGACACAGAAGGAAAGGAGGACTTGGCTATGACACACGCCAGTTGCAAGCAGTGTCATTTGAGAACAAAGTCTCTGGGAATACGATGAACATGAGGGCTCACCTATCACACCACCAACTGGAGATAGCATTAGCCACTTAAGGGGCCAAGCTAACACTAAACCCGCTCTGCTTAAAAATCAACCAACGCTGGACATACTTTGCTTGACAAGACTACCATCCATCTCTGAGAGAGCTAAGAAAATAACACAGTCCATCACCTATTTTATGTGCAAAGATCTCTGTCCATAAAGCATCGTTGAAAACAAAAGCTTTTGTTAAATGCTAAAACAATATAGCCGTACCCAAGCTCTACAAAGAAGTGAAGCATTAAGTTGAGGAATCTTTGAGTACAGCAGAGGGGTTGGCATTAACTTCTGATGCTTGGACTTCAAGGTCAGTGGATTCATATGTGACTACAACAGCACATTATCTCACAGAGAACTGGCCACTGCTGTCTTACGTTCTCCAAACTAGAGCAGTACACCAAAGTGCAAGAATGGGGGACTGCCAACTAAATCCTTGTTGAGACAGACAATGCTTATAACATGGGTGTTGTTCAGTTAGCAGGATACCTACATGTGAAGTGTTTCAATCACGCACTTAATCTGGCCTCACAGAGGGCGTTACATCCGCCAACAGTTCAGTTTGTCAAGTGTATGCAGCATATCCGACAGGTTTTGACAGTGTTGGTCACTCTTACGGCTTTGCATCACATTTTGCTGCAATGAATATGATTAAAGTAAGATGTACACTGAAAACTTCATTTTATAATGTGAAACTGATGTTGACAAAGTTTTTCTTTGTAGAAATAATTTGCAGTTGGATAAATGGCAATATATTTCATCGCAATACTCATATTGCATATTACAGTATTGCAGTAATATTGTATCATGACCAAAGTATCATGATAATTTTGTATTGTGGTTCCTCTTGTGATTCTGAGAAATAATTTCAAGGGGGAGACCAGACAAGACTCACTGGGATTATATGGCTTTTTAGAGCAAGATCTTGAAAACATCTGGTCAAATTGCCATAAAATTCACAGGGCACGATCACTTAAAATATCAGTAATCCCCTGGCATGTTCTCTTGTTGCCTTAACATTTTTTGAGCATGATCATGCACCCTATCCCCCTTTTCAAAGTGGAAAAGGTTTTCGTTCTTTTCACCCATCTTTCATACCAAATACACAAGTGGGGTAGAGCATAGCCCAACAGGAAAATAACCTTGCAGAAACAGCAGAGGCTACATACAGAGCTGTTGCATCCCCCACTGAACACAATGGACTTACTTTGCTCAATGCTGCACTTGTGCATTTGGTTTGATAGCTTCAAGAAAAGCAAAGTCATTAGTATGTTATTCATTTGACCAACATTTTTGTACTGTGGGTCTTTACACTTTTCGTCCCTTTATCCCAGCAGGCTCCTCTGAAAGCAGAGGATTGTGAGCAGGATATTAATTACAGATATAATTAGGTAAAGGACAGGACTGCATGAAGAGATGGAAAAGTGCCAGGAGACAATGGAAGAACTGTAGGAGAGAAGAGGTGGAGCCGAGTCGGCCTTCTGGGTGCCTCTGCCATGTTAATTAGAGAAGAACATGAGTGTAGACCCGAAGCACAGGCACTTTCACCTTTCACAATGGACAAGAACATCTCATTAAAAGTTAAGGATCTCTGTCCCTAGAATACTTAGAAGGTTTGGTGTGTCCAGCTAGACTTTGTGGATATTCTGCAGCCCTGAACACTGTGAACACATGAGGATATCTTCTTACACACTGTAAAAATTCAGCTTTAAATCGGTTCTCACATCCAGTTCATGCAGTGACTTGCATTTGTGGTCATGATATGACTTACATCAACACTGAAAGCTTGATGGGGGAGGATATTTGAAAAATAGAGAAAGGGAGAAAATTCAAACATTTTCTAAAACAGAAATTAGCCCTAAAAAGCACTGGACACCACAGCTATTTCTCTTATTGAATAAGGCACGGGTGGTTACTATTTATTATGTGAACTAGGTGGCTGCTTAGTGCCCATAGGCCAGCAGGGGCATCCCAAACATGCAAATTTCAAAGGAGAAATCCCCATTTTTGGTGGCACTGTAAAGGAAACGGTTTGGTGTACTGTAAACAAATACTGTCAAAGGAACAGCTGCCCATTGCCATCTTACCCAAAGTTTGATGAGAGGATAATATTAGTTTCATATTTGTGCAGTTGGTACAGAGTTCAGGGCTTTTTTTGGTCTAAATCAGTAAAAACACAAGGAGCAAAAATAATGCTAGCCTAGCTCTGCAAAAAGTGAAAATGTGTTTCTGTGAGTTCACAGCTTTTTAATTTGACGTGTTTATTAGTTTATGAGTCAGCAGGGTTCAGATCCAGTTCAGACAATCCTCCAGCAGTTGTTGGTCAACACATAGCTTGATTGATAGTAATTGCTTCTAAAACCTCAATGCCTGGATTTTTCATTTCTTTTTTAAGACATTTTGAATTAAAAAAAGGACGCAAAGTGTAAATGGGAAAGTTTTGGAGTTGCTGGATGGCTCATTTTGCAGTTTCCTGGTGTTTGTGCAAAGCTAAGCTACTCATGTCATGGGGTGAACACATAATGAAACTGATATCTCATTTTACATGGATTTGGCCGCTCACTTGCACGATCACTGATTAACACTAGGACCGCCAGGATTACAGCGCCCCTCAATGCGCTGCAACGGTCTGCCAGTCCGTCATATGTAACTTCATTGTTTATGCTGCCCGTGTGCTCAGAAGCACACAAAAAATGCATTTTTGAGTAATTTCCGAAAAGTAATGATAAAATAAAAAAAATATTACAGACTGTAGAGTAAGACTGACAACCCCTCCAATGTCTCATGTCAATTAATTAACACTATTTGTCGGCTTTTTATAATGCCTTTTTTTTTTTCTTTGCTGCAGCGCTGCTACTGCATTGTGTCTCCAGTTGAAAGTGGTGATTTGCTAAATACATTCTACAATAATAAATTAGATTAACTTTTGGTCTATAATACTGTTGGCTGTATTACGCATTTTAATAAAAAAAACTTAAGAATAAAATAAATAAACACCAAAATAATTAGCGGAATTTTTTTTTTTATTGATACTCCTCCTCTCCAACAAACTAACACACACACACACACACACACACACACACACACACACACACACACACACACACACACACACACACATTGAACACGCGATTGAATGAATGAATGAAAATTGGAAGAGGTTCAGCCGCACTCCCGCCGGCTGGCGCGGTCACTGTTGAGATTACATTCGTTTTTTATTATTAACAAAATGTTTTTTTATTGACCGTATGAATGGATTTGTTTTCAAATAAACATTTGGAAACGAAAATGTATGCTTTGGTGTACTTTTACAGAGTTTTGCAATATGTATAGCCCAGTGCTTAATTTGTAAAATTAGAAGTAGGGGAACACTTTGGGCCTCTGAGAGAGCAGTGTTCCCCCCACTCCCAAAAGTGGGGGAACATTTTTTAAGTGGCACCCGAACCGCCTCACTGCACAACTCCAAATGGAACGTACCAAAATTGGGAACCACGGTACGATACCAGTTAAAGTATCACGGTTCTGAGTAGTATCACGATAACACAGCAAAAATGAGGCAGATGTGCCTTTTGTCATTTATAAAAAGATAAATCACTTTTCTATAATACATCAATGATATTTTCAATGGAATAAATTACTTATTGACTTATTCATACTTCAAAAACAGCATCAATAAGTGATTAACACAGGGGGGATTGAAATAAAATAAATAAATAAAATAAAAATCAACCAGCCACCTTCCTCCCCTGACAAGTAAAGAACAGTCCCTTAAGTGTGGTGAGGTTTGTGGGCCGTTACCTGCCACAATGACAGAAATGTGAACGGCTCTTTTCTCCTCTGACTACCACATACCTGTGCCGCCACGGCTCGGTTGTCCAGGTCCTACTGGGTAGTCATGACGCCAACGAAAGAGGAAATTATGCAACTGGACCTGGAGTTGGACTTCCCTGTCGCCAGTAAGCCATTATCTTGCGCAGCGGAGCCACCGTAGCCTATTTGACCACCATATTCCTGTCTGTGACCCCCGTTCAACCCACAACCGGCAGGATTCGCCTTTCATTTCTGCTGCTGGTTGAAATCTGTACTCGCACAGCGTGCTGAATGATTTATTTTGCTCGCACAGAACTATTTTTAGTTGCAAATTCAAGTAAAATGCTCGCACGTAGAGCTCTGTGGAAAACAAATCACTGCCGACAAGTAAAAATAAATAAATAATAACTTTCACTGCTCAAAGATACTCACGTCTGGAAAACAAACCACTGCAGCAACATATTGAGTGCCAGGTGGCCAGCCTGCGCGCCGGTTTTGACCAACGCATACCGTTATTGTACGGCGCATGGACACTCACCATCTTGCGACTGGACTTTGAACTTATCCCACAGTAGTGGTACGTGAGGCACCGTAGTACTACGGTACTCCACACTGCAACACTAGTGACATCAGCCAATACTGTGTGTAGTTTTTAGATGTGAAAAGTTCTAGACCCATGCAAATTAGTTCTGGAACGCACCAGGGCCTTTTCTGAAAAGATCCTGGTATCCAGTACGTTCCGGCTCAAATTGAGCACTGGTATAGCCTACCTGTATGTATCAAAATGTATAATTTTCAGCAGCGGCCTGTGTGACCGCTGCCGCGGTCAGAGGTATAAATGCTCAGAAGTCTAGTGTGTTTCATTTTTGTAACTTATAGGCTTCAGAAAAAATATAAAGACACATTTTTGGGAAAAGTCATAGGAAGAGAAGCTTGTAGGTTTTATCTAAACAGAGCTATTTGCATTATAAAAACCCAAATGGTCTGTCTGTGGCGGTTCTAATGTTAAAACAACAGTGGCTTTGACACATGGAGGTTTACTTTTAAAAACATTAAGTGCCATATTTTTTTAAAGATATTTTTTGGGGCATTTCTGCCTTAATTGATAGGACAACTAAGTGTGAAGGGGGGAGAGAGAGAGAGAGGCATGCAGCAAGGTGCCACAGGCTGGAGTCGAACCCAGGTCGCTGCGGCAACGGCCTTGTACATGGGGCGCCTGCTCTGTCCACTAAGCCACCGGCACCCCGATTGCCATATTTATTTGTCAAAAACTGGACTCCTTCTCTGAGGCATAACTCTGTCAAACTGGAACGCAAAGTCATATGTGAATCATGCTTATTGCAATTTAGTGTGAATTGCACAGAATCTGAAAATTTCTGAGAATATCGTTACCCTCTAACCAATCCATTGCAAATGCATGTCCATAAATATGCCCAGAAACAATAGAAAAAGGTTCTTATAACTACAGCACTTGCCTGAGAAGTTTGTTCAGTATGAAAGTAATCAAGTGGCAGTCAGTACATTAATGGGTACACTGCAAACAGGAGCCACTAATAGCCAAGTCAGCCTTTTTTAATGATACATGTAAATATAGGAAAAAAAACTCACTGGATCCACTGAAACATCCCTAAAATCATGCAAACTGTTGTTCCAAGACTTGATTATACCCCAGATAGAAGTAAGACATAGAATGATAATAAAAAAGACAAAATCCATCAAACTTTTTTTTTTCAAGTTGCACTATCAATATCCATCCATCCGTCCATTTTCATCTGCTTATTCGGTGCCGGGTCGCAGGGACAGCAGGCCGAGCAAAGCACCCCAGACATCCCTCTTCCCAGCAACGCTTTCCAGCTCCTCCTGGGGGACCCCAAAGCATTCCCAGGCCAGACGAGATATGTAATCCCTCCAGCGTGTTCTGGGTCTACCCCAGGGCCTCCTACCGGTGGGATGTGCCCGGGACATCTTCAGTGGGAGGCCCTCAGGAGGCATCCTGATCAGATGCCCGAACCACCTCAACTGACCCCTTTCGGCGTGAAGGAGCAGTGTCTCTACTCTGACCTCCCTCCGGATGTCCGAGCTTCTCACCCTATCTGTAAGGCTGAGCCCAGCCACCCCACGGAAGAAACTCATTTTCACCGCTGGTATCTGCAATCTCATTCTTTCGGTCACTACCCCAGAGCTCATGACCATAGGTGAGGGTCGGGACTTAGATGGACCAGTAAATCAAAGCTTTGCCTTCCGGCTCAGCTCCCTCTTCACCAATCCATCTCACGCTCCATTCTACCCTCACTTGTGAACAAGGCCCTGAGATACTTGAACCCCCTCGCTTGAGGGAGTAACTCTCCCCCAACCTGGAGAGGGCAATCCACCGGTAGAGAACTATGGCCTCAGACTTAGAGGTGCTGACTCTCATCCCAACTGCTTCACACTTGGCTCTGGCTCCTTCCCCACCAGAGAGGTGACATTCCAAGTTCCCAAAGCCAGTCCGCGATGCCAGGGATCAGCACGCCAGGGGCCCACCCCTACCTGCCACCCGGCATACAATGCACCTGACCCCGATTTCTGTCGCTGCGGGTGGTGGGCCCACAGGGCACCAACTCCGTGTTATCAGTTCAGGCTGAGCCTGACTGGGCCCCATGGCCTAAGGCCCAGGCACCAGATGGTCGCTGGCAAGCTCTCTCCCCTGGTCTGGCTCCAGAAGGGTGCCCCACTTATCCCCATACTGGGCAAGGTGCTCATCTCCTGAAAAGTCTGTGTCATCGAGGTATATATTTTTTAATATTACAATGGCTCAGAATTTCCTATCAATATGGCCCTGGAACACTGACACTCTCCTCTTACAATCCATACAGATATTTACTGTGTTGAAAACCTATAGACAAAAACAAAGCTGCAACCTCCTAGGCTGAAAAATTAAGCCACTAGAAGTGTCAAAAACGACAATTCTTTGAATGTCCACTTGAGTCTGGCTCCAGAAGCCAGTCAATCCCCAAACACCCACACGTTTAAATGTCCAACAGCAGAAATAAACATGTTTAACAGCCTGGTACAAAACACAGTTTTGGTGTCTATAGCTAATTTCAATATTCATGACAACTGTACAGAGTCAGGGGGTGAATTTTATATGACTGGCCGCAGGGAGTGTTGATATTTTTAAAAGCAAGCTCAAGACCCACCTTTTAGCCTGGCTTTTAATTGAGCTGCTTTTTTATTTTATTTTATCTTATTTTATTATTATTTTTTCATTTTACGTTATTTTTTAAATTTTGTATTTATGATTATTGTGTATTTATTTATTTAATTTTATTTATCTGTACCTCTGGTGTTACTCCACTTATGAGCATTTCCTCAGTTACCATTTTTATGAGTGCTGTGAAATAGTCTGTTATTGTTTAGTCCTTACCATTACAGTCTCTGAATTTATGCAAGTGTCTGTGTGCGAGCATGTGTGTATGTGTGTGTGTGTGTGTGTGTGTGTGTAGTGGGGGGTTTATTGTTTTTATTGTGTAAAGCACTTTGTGTTGCATTCTGTTTGTATGAAAAGTTCTATATAAATAAAGTTTGATTGATTGATTGATTGATTGATGACTCATCGGTTTACAATTTATTAAAACTGTTAAGGCCGTGTAGCTCTGAGTGACAGGCTGTCTGCTGATAGTGTCTTTAGCTTCTTGCTCAGATCTATCCCTCGCTCCTCCACAGTGTTATGACAGCTTTATTGGTATTGTAATTAATGTCTTGTCAGTGTGGTAAAGGTAGGTAGTAGGAGGCAGGGTCAACACTGACATCACACTTGGGGGTTGGTGGTAATGACTCATTAGGCAAAATAAGCCGCACCTGCAGGGAGAGCTGGAGAGGCCATTGAGCTGAACGGGCACACCATGAGGGAGATGCCAGAGGCAAGACATTCTCAAAGACAAAAGAGACTGAGAAAGCATTTGACACCACAAATTATCCATGTGAATACACATTTACTCTGAACAACCACAAAGAAGATCAAGCTGGAATCCTCCGGTCCAAGCGAGTTGGTCACGAGGAGCAAGAGTGGTGGCCTGGAGGTGAATCAACCACACACACCCCCGAGATAGGGAAGGTCGCACTCACCCAGGGAAGTCCAGGCACATGTCTCACGTCTAATGCAACACGTCCTGAGAGGAAGTAAATTACAGGCTTGCTAGCCTTGGTTGATGACGTTTTACAAGCTAGGTTTAGCATTGCACCATAACAACAGCGCCAGCTGTTACTGGCTCCAAAAAACCAAGATGGCAATGGCCGAAATGCCGAACTCCAGGCTTCAAAACATGAGTCAACAAACCATTGGGTAAAATAATGGTAACTATGTCCATTATTTTTACAGTCTTTGCCCGTGACTCTGTTGTTGTACTCCAACACTCTCAGCCTGAAGAGGAACTGCAGTTCTTGGGACTTATTGTTGCCCAATTTTTCAGCCGTGAAGGTAGCCGTTTGGTCATGGGTAATGTATATAGCATATTCTGCATGGATATTGTATTAGGCCTTTTTCTGACTGAAGCATTTTCCAATTAAGATGTGGGATATGCTGGAATTATTCAGGCTTTGGGAGCATACCTTGTATGCAGTGCATTTAAAATATGCTTCTCAATATGGATTTTAACCACAGTTTGAGACACATGTTTATGGTCAGCTCTGTGTGTTGTCATGGTTACGTTGTACACAAACCAGCAAACATGGGGGACTCAAGTCAAATGACTTGACCAAAGTCCCACTTGAGATGGAAATTTGAGGACTTCAGACTTGCTTGACTAACACTGATAAAAGACTTAACTTGACTTTGACTTGGTATTTATGATTTGAGACTGGACATAGACTAGACAGATGACTTGATAAGACATGGCATTGTTCAGTTAAATATTTGCATTTTCTAGATACTGAAAAGTTAAGTTTTGTTTTTGAAATATGGTTGGGTGGTTTCCAGTGCAATGTACTTGAGCCTGGCAACCTATTAGGATATGGCAGCTATCATGTAGTAATAACAATACTCAAATAACAATACTCAATAAGTGTATAGGACCTCAGGACACTAATTGTTAAAGTTTTGAGAGTGAAATTCTTTCCCATATTTGCCTGATATACGACTACAGTTGCTTAACAGTCCGTGGTCTCCATTACTACATTTGGTGCAGTATAATATGCAACATGTTCAACGGGAGACAAGTCTGGACTGCGGGCAGGCCAGTGCCTGAACTCTTTTTCTTTGAAGCCACACTGCTGAAATGTGCAGAATGTGTCACATTGTCTTCCTAGAATAAGCAGGGATGTCCCTGAAAAAGATGTTGTCTGGATGTTGCTCCAAAATTTGTATGTACCTTTCAGCATTCATAGTGCCTTCACAGATGTGAAGTTACCCATGATGCCATGGGCACAAACACACCCTCATACCATCACAGATGCTGGCTTTTGAACTTTGAGCTGGTAACTGTCTGTATGGTCCTGGATGATCCTCTTGTGTCACAACGTCATGAACGTCCATGATTTCCAAAAACAATTTGAAATATGGACTCATCAGACCGCAGCACACTTTTCCTCTTTGTGTCGGTCCTTCTCAGATGAGCTCAGTCCCAAAGAAGTCTGCAACGCTTCTGGATGTTGTTGATATATGGATTTGACTTTGCATAGTCTCAACTTGCATTGGTATATGAAGCAACAAACTGTGTTCACTGACAATGGTTTTCCAAAGTGTTCCTGAGTCCATGTCGTACTATCCTTTATACAATCAAGTCAGTTTTTAATACACTGCACTGTGAGGGGTCAAAGGTCACAGCCATTCAGTGTTGGTTTTCAGTCTTGTCCCTTAAATGCAGAGAATTCTCCGGATTCTCTGAATCAGTTGATGATGTTATTGATTGTTGATGGTGAAATCCCTAAATTCTTTGCAAATGTGCGTTGAGAATAGTTGTTCTCAAACTGTTGGACTGTTTGCCCACACAGTTTTTTAAAACGTGACCATCCTTGCTTGTGAACACCTGAGCCTTTTTAAGATGCCCCTTTCATACCTATTAATGACACTGTCATTTGTTACCAGTTAACCTGTTTACCTGTGGAATGTTCCAACAGGGTTTTTTTAAGCATCCAACAACTTCCCCAGTCTTTTGTTGCTACTGTCCCAACTTTTTTGTAACACGTTGCAGGCATTAAATTCTGAGTAAGTACAAAAAACAATTAAGTTTAGTAGTTTGAACATCAAATATCTTGTCTTTGGATTGTACTCATTTGAATATAAGTCAAAAAGGATGTACAAATCATTGCAACTGTCACCTTATCGTGGTGGAGGAGTTTGAGTGTCCTAATGACCCTAGGAGCTATGCTGTCAGGGGCATTTTGCCCCTGTTAGGGTTTCCCATGGCAGATTGGTTCTAGGCGAAGGGTCAGACGAAGAACGGTTCAAAAGACCCTTCATGATGGACAAAAGCAAGGACACATGCTTCCAGGGTTGCTTCCCTGCGCCTGCAGCACTTATGTGCCAAACAACAGTTCAGAGGACCCACCCTTTTTGGAGTCCCTGGGATGGGTGCTGGACAGTGCCCCGACCGGGGACTCCATTCTTCTGCTGGGGGACTTTAACACTCACGTGGGCAATGACAGCAGGACCTGGAGGGGCGTGATTGGGAGGAATGGCCTGCCCGATCTGAACCCGAGTGGTGTTCAGTTATTGGACTTCTGTTCGGGTCGCAGTTTGGCCATAACTAACACCATGTTCAAACATAAGGATGTCCATCGGTGCACGTGGCACCAGGACAGCCTAGGTCGCAGGTCAATGATTGACTTTGTAGTCGTATCATTTGACCTGCGGCCATATGTTCTGGACACTCGGGTGAAGAGAGGAGCAGAGCTGTCACCTGATCACCACCTGGTGGTGAGTTGGGTAAGATGGCGGGGGAAGACGCCGTGAGACCTGGCAGGCCCAAACAAACAGTGAGGGTCTGCTGGGAACGCCTGGCGGAAGAACCTGTCCAGATGTTCTTCAACTCCCACTGCCAGGAGAGCTTTGACTGCGTCCCGAGGGCAGAGGGGGACATTGAGTCCAAATGGGCCTTGTTCCGCACTGCCACTGTCGAGGCGGCGGTTGTGAGCTGTGGCCGCAAGGCAAAAACTTGGGCGTGGGAGGAGTTCGGTGACTATTGATCGGCTCCAAAGACGTTCTGGCAAACCGTCCGGTGCCTTAGGGGGGGAAGGCGGCAACTTGCTCACACTGTTTACAGTGGGGGTGGGGAGCTGCTGACGTCATCTGGGGACATTGTCGGGCGGTGGAAGGAATACTTTGAGGAGCTCCTCAATCCCACCAACACGTATTCTAGTGAGGAAACAGAGCCAGGGGTCTCTGGGGCGGGTCATCAATTTCTGGGGCAGAAGTTGCTGAGGTAGTGAAGCAACTCCGAGGTGGTGGAGCCCCGGGGGTGGATGAGATTCGCCCTGGATATGTCAAGGCTCTGGATGTTGTAGCGCTGTCCTGGCTGACACACCTCTGCAACATTGCGTGGACATCGGGGGCAGTGCCTCTGGAGTGGCAGACCGGGGTGGTGGTCTCCATTCTCATGAAAGGGGACCAGAGGGTGTGTTCCAATTACAGGGGGATCACACTCCTCAGCCTACCCGTTAAGGTCTACTCCAGGGTGCTGGAGAAGAGGGTCTGGTCGATAGTTGAACCTCAGATTGAGGAGGAGCAATGTGGTTTTCGTCCTGGACGCAGAACTGTGGACCAGCTCTTTACCCTCGTCAGGGTGCTGGAGGGGGCATGGGAGTTTGCCCAACCAGTCCACATGTGTTTTGTGGATTTGGAGAAGGCTTATGACCGTCTCCCCAGGGGCATCCTGGGGGGGGTGCTCTGGGAGTATGGGGTTGGTGGCCACTTGCTAAGGGCCATCCAGTCACTGTACCGAAGGAGCGTGAGTCTGGTTTGTGTGGCTGGCTGTAAGTTGGACCTGTTCCCAGTGAGGGTTGGATTCCGCCAGGGCTGCCCTTTGTCACCGGTTCTGTTCATAACTTTTATGGACGGAATTTCTAGGCGCAGCCGAGTGGTGGAGGGTGTCAGGTTCGGTGACAGGAGGATCTCGTACCTGCTTTATGTGGATGACGTGGTCCTTCTAGCTCCATCGAACAGTGACCTCCAGCTCTTGCTGGGACGGTTCGCAGCTGAGTGTTAAGCGGCTGGGATGAGAATCAACACCTCCAAGTCTGAGGCCATGGTCCTCAGCCGGAAAAGGGTGGATTGCCCACTCCAGGTCAGGGGGGAGATCCTGCCTCAGGTGGAGGAGTTTAAGTATCTTGGGATCTTGTTCACGAGTGAGGGTAGGATGGAGCGGGAGATTGACAGGCGGATTGGGGCGGCGTCTGCAGTGATGTAGGCGCTTAACCGGTCCGTTGTGGTGAAAAGGGAGCTTAACCAAAAAGTAAAGCTCTCAATTTACCGGTCAATCTACGTTCCAACCTCTCACCTATGGTCACGAGCTCTGGGTAGTGACCGAAAGAACGAGATTGCAAGTACAAGTGGCCAAAATGAGTTTTAGGGTGAGGAGCTAGGACATCCGGGAGAGACTCGTAGTAGAGCCGCTGCTCTTCCACATCGAGAGGACGCAGTTGAGGTGGTTCAGGCATCTGGTAAGGATGCCTTCCGGACGCCTCCCTTGGGAGGTGTTTCGGGCATGTCCAACTGGGAGGAGACTTTGGGGCCACCCCAGGACACGCTGGAGGGATTACATCACCTGGCTGGCCTGGGAACGCCTCGGGGTTCCCGTGGAAGAGCTGACGGAAGTGGCTGGGGAGAGGACTGTCTGGACTTCTTTGCTGAGGCTGCTACCCCCGCGACCCGGACCCAGATAAGCTGAGGACGACGAGTACGAGTGCATTCTGTTTTTATTTACATTTTACACAATGTCCCAACTTTTTGGGGGGTTGTATTATGTTGTCAATGACAGTATTAAGTAGTGTTGGACAGTCTGGCCCCGTATGCATTTCTCCAATTTTGATAATGACATTTCAGCCCCTGGGCCCTCCTCAAGATCAGCAAGATTGAGTGTGTGACACTTGTTTTCTTTAATCAGGTCTGCTGCCAGTGTGTTACTTTTATATTTAGTAGTAGTTATTAGTAGAAATTCACTAGTAAGAAGAGAACAGCGGTATGCAATGTCTACATCTCAAAAATAACTGGCATGACCACCATAACATGCAATGTTACTCATTCCATGCCAAGAGCCCTGGGCTGAACCTGCTTCTCAGAAGGCTCCAAACCCAAACACTAACTCTCCCAGTTGTTTAATCAGTTTGCTCACTTTGTATTTATTGAAGCGGTGCATTCAAGTCTATTATAAACTGTCCTGCCAGTCATCGATGCTGCTCTTGGGTCCTTGACTCACCTGTTACACTTTTCTGGTCTTCCCAACCACTTAAACAGCTTTACACTTCAGACAACCCTCTCCATCAGCCACCTACTCATCAGATAAACATTCACATGCACTCACAGCCATTTGGGGTTCAGTATCATGCCAAAGCATACTTCAAACTGAAGACTGCAGGGGCCAGGATTCGAACCACCAACCCTCAAATTCAAATACTTAATGAGCCACAACCTCCCCCAGTTGGTCTCTCTTTGATTCAAGCCTGGTTCAAACAAAGGTTTAGTTCTCTCTCAAACATTTTCCTGTCCAATAAATCCTTCTTGGAGTGTGACCTTGTTCTCTGACCACAGTGGTCATGAACATGTACCTCTGGAGCCTTATATGACTGGGCTCCACACACACACACACACACACACACACACACACACACACACACACACACACACACACACACACACACACACACACACACACACACACACACACACACACACAGCTCATCACACACTTTTCTGTGTGCTGCTCACTGAGCACTGGGCCACTTGGCTCTGTGCTCCTCTTGGGTGAGGAGGGAACAAGTGATGCTGATTCATTTGGCTGCTGCTGCTGCTGTTTTTGTGCTGGCACTCATCAGCACACATCTGGTGTACAAGGTGCCAGATACACTACTTTCTGCTCTTTGACTTGTTGAGCTGTTGACATTTTCATTTCGACACCGATTATTTCTAGTTGACTCCACTGGCTTGAAAACACAGATGCTGTTTTTGTTGTTGTTTCTTTGACGACGTGGCATTTTGCTTTTTTTACATGATTGTAAAGATAGGTTGGATATACAGTACATGTGTCAATAGTCCATGAGCAGATCTGAACACAGAAATCGTTGTGTTTCTCTCATTTATATGATGCTTAGATGAGCCTACCACTTTGTATGAGACTGAAATATCTCTACAGCTATTAGATGGATTGCTATAAAAACATTCATGGTACCTAGAGGATGAACGGCAGTGACAGATGTTCAAGATGACAGGTGATCAAAAAGACCAACAAACACTCCTTAAGTTATTTGAACTATGTACATAATTCAGTTGCTGAGATATGCTCATTTTTATGAACAGAGTGCACAGGTGTTTTGACAGATTCATTATTCATTCCTCTGGTGCCACAGTACAATTTTGGGCGGTTTGCGCCACACATAACACAGACCTGCCAACCTTGAAGAAAGGTTATGAGTTATGTGTCGGGTCGGATAACAAATCAAAATTTTCGCTTGGGTTTGGCCCATTTGACATGCTGCTGTGTTGTGCTATGGCCTATTCAAGTGCTGGAATATGTTATTTACGTGACAATGCCTGAACGCAACACAGGCTCTGCTCCATTAGTGCCATGCTGCTGGTTTGGGCCGGGCTCGGTTATAACTGTCTCAGACTTGGATCGGGTTCGGTCAAGAAAATACGGCCTGAGCCGCGCTCTAATGTGCTCACCTGTGTGTGTGCGCGCGCATGTGTGTCTGTGTGTACGTGCACGCATCAGGGCGAAACTCTTTTGTAAACACACGACCATGTAGAGACAGAAGAAGATAAATAACACAAGGCTATTTAGTTTGTTTAATGAAAGAACAAGGTATAGACCTGTTCTATAGGCCTGGATATGAAGTGTCCGTAGTGCCAAATAATATAACAGTAGTTTCTAATGACCCAAGATGAAAAAAAAAAAAAAAAAATCAGCAGCGGCGGTCATATTCCAGCAAGTTGCATATAGGAGAAACACTGACTTCAAACAGCCAACGCTTTTATTGTCAGAACACTTAGACAACAGTGTTGCAGTGGGGTTTTTTTTTGAGAGTTTTTCCTTATCCACTGTGAGGGTCTAAAGGACAGAGGGATGTCGTATGCTGTAAAGCCCTGTGAGGCAAATTGTATTTGTGATATTGGGCTTTATAAATAAAATTGATTGATTGATTGATTGATTGATTGATTGATTTAGAATCACCTCATTTCACCCATGGCTTCACTCTGTGTGTTAATGGAGAGGCGCCAGCTATCAGCCTGATACCGTTTACCAGACTGAAAACACGGTAACTCTGATGTGAGCTGACGGTGAGGAGCTAATAGGAGCTGACTGCTAACAGACAGAAGCTAACTGCTAAGAGACTGTAGCTAATGGTTTACAGACAGAAGCTATCTGCTAAGAGATAGAAGTTAACTCTATTATGCAGCGCTCTGATTGGTCGAAATCTTTTCATTCAGCCTACGTGCCTATGCTCACCGGGCATCACTAGAGAGTGACAACATAGACTAATAGACTGAAACTGTCGAAATGCGAGATCGAGCGATATGCGTACTTCTACAACATGCGCTTCAACTGTAGCAGCAAAGTCTGGTAGCTCTAGATAAAGTTATTCTTATTCTTATTCTTCAGAGCATCAAATCGTACTAGCGTACTTTGATGTCAAAATGCGTGCCTGGTACGCAAAATGCATACAGGTTGGCATGTCATTATGAGTGTACAACATGTTGACACAGAAGACAGAAGCTTTAGCTTTCTGTTGCAAACACAATGAATTCTCTTGCTATTGTGGTTTTTATTTAGATATATGTGCACGAATATGGAAACAATGATTGCCTGCAGCTATTGCGTGGAAATTCCTGGGGGAAATTCTGGGGAAATACCGCTTGCATGGCACATAAGGTAATATAATGTAATGTAAGGTCATGATTTGATGATGAGGAAGACAGAAACCCTCTGCTGCAAAAGAAGAAATGCTCTGGCTATTGTGGTTCTTGTTTTAGACCGGTTTTAACGGATTCATGCAAACAATAATTTCCCCCAGTCATACACAGAATGTCTGTTTTTAAAGGGCTAAACTATATAGGTGAGCATGGTAAACATAACCTCAGTATGTTAACATGGCATAGTCAGCATGTTAGCATCAAGCACAAAGCAACACTATGCCTGAGTACAGGCTCACAGAGCTTTTAGCACGGCAGGAGACTCTTAGTCTGGCTTATATAACTGTACAGCTCTGATGCAGCGTCTTCATAATTGTTCTAAATAAATTCTCACAGCTGGAAGGCTGCTGGGTTCAGCTGTTACTAGGCTACAGCTTCTACTAATAGGAACCTTAAATTGAGTGCTGACAAAGATAAGTTTGACATGTCTACCTCCTCAGAATGTGTATAAACAGCAGTAATGTGTTGTGAAAAGTGGTATAACCAACCCTAACACTCACATGGCTTGTCATAGATTATCCTTTCCATAAATATTCTATCATTTGGTTTGAGATGATTTGTGTTGTATTTTGACGTACCTGAGAATCCTGCTCCAAACACAATGTTGCTGTAGGTGGGGTGGCAGTCCAGCACAAAATGACGGTCAGGCGTTAGCTGTAAACAAAACAGAACACAAAAAGCAAGCAAAGTTCCACATAAAACTGAAAGGGTCCAGATTATAACAAACTTGATGCTTCTCAAAGTCAAAGAAGGATCCTTAAACGGCTTAATTTCAAGGGAGCTACGTCATCGAATCCTGCCAAAGGCCTGTTCCACTGTCAAGGATCCTTCAAATTCTACCGAGGACTGAATCCTACCTTGAGAAAATTTCCAAGGATGAATGTGTGTATCCTCAGCGGGCATTAAGTACCCACAATTTTTCATGTATGATTTGCTGAAATAAAAGGCAGGACCTGTTCAATGACGCACACCTGGGCACTCGCCAGCCTTTGTCAATGTGTGTTCACTGAATGCTAGGAAGGAGTCTTGCCTAGCCTCTGCAGGGTCCAACATGTGAAGATCTGTCCTACCAAGGAAGCATCCTTTACTATTTGATTCACTCTGATCAGGCTGTTCTCACAAACTGCTCATATATTTTCCTATGAAAAGTAATGCATCCAAATTCATACATAAGCCATGATTTTTGAAAGGCTGTGATCATGTGACCAATGAATTGACAGGAGTGAACAAGGAAGCAGTCCTGATCAGTCTTTTAAAAAGGCAGGCTGGGCTTGAGGATAGGTCACTTTTTACCCCATGTGTTTGACCTATGTGAATTTTTAGTTATTTTAAGGTTCATCCCCACCATGTTTCTTTTCCTTAACCTAACCTCAGTAACTTAACGGTAATTGTGTAACTGTACATTACGGACATAACATAACTTGTGGGGTTGTAATTCATAGGATATCATACGCACTATTGTGCATGCGTTTTTTTACAGGGTATCATATGAATCGTTCTATGAAAATATGCTGCTCTGATCAAGCTGTCCGTTTTTAAACCATAGTTGCAAACCTGTTGGTTTGAAAAGTATGAACCGCTGAGGTCTGGAACCACAGAGCTGAGTTGGGATCTCACAGATTCTAGTTGTTGTCAGATGAAAGTGAAGTGCTTTGTGCACATTCAGTCAAGAGTGCTGCAGCCTTCTTTCTCCTGCCTCCTCATTCCACAATATGGTGACATGAATGTTGAACAGAGCCATTGCAGATTATCCGGAGAACCATTTGACAAGGACAAACATACTCCATCTCCATTCCTATTTAAGTCTTTGTGGAAAATGTGTTTAACTGGATGAAAGGGTCCATCGTAGAATACATAATGACATCTGACATAAGTCAACATTCTACCACTGCTGCAGAGACACATGTAATTTAACTCTCTGTCCTCCTTTAAGAATCACTGGTAATAGAACAAAACACTGGCTGTTAAGTGAGAAACGAGCGTGACTGTCAGGATTTTTAGGGGCATTGGACAAGGTCATAGAAATTATGTTTTCCTACAGCTTCACTATGTGATCGTGGTACAAGCAGCTTGCTGTGTTGCTGGAGGGCAGAGCAGCTGCACAACCCCCCACCCCTGCAACACACACACACACACACACACACACACACACACACACACACACACACACACACACACACACACACACACACACACAGAATCTAACACCTAAGAATGACACTGGAGAGTGCCATTCAGCAGTAAATTAAATACAGGCAGCATTACACACAGTATATTAACAGTTTAACTGCCCAATAATAAACTGAACACATTATTGACTCTGCAATTCATGATACAGACCTGTTATTGGCTGCTTTAAGAACAAGACATACAGTGTATAGAAAACAGGATTAAAGGTCTAAATGGCTCCATGAGGCTGCAATGTACATTGCAGTAAGGCCATATTAAGGGGGGGGGGCACCCTATCTGCTGTAAATACGCAGCAATATTGTATGATGTGAAGGCCTCTGAGGAAAACTGTGATTTGTGATACTGGGCTTAAAACTGAATTGTAAGATGTCATCTGTCTTTACTACTTTATGTTAAATTGACGTTGGCATTAGACATTGTCCTGACATTGAATATTGGTCACCTGGCGTCACAACCTAAATTCGATCAGATATCAACGTCGAAAGATGTTGGTGGCCAGCTGAAATAATGGCAATCTGCCCACTACATGTGGAACTTTTCAGGCTGTTCTCACAGATTTTTCATATGCTGTCCTGTGGAAAGCAATGCATCCAAATTTGTAAATCCCATGTATTTTGAAAGGACGATGGCAGTTGCCAGGAAGCAGTCCCGTGTGCTTGTAAGGAGACAGGTTGGGGTGGTGGATGGGTCACCAAAAAACTGACTTTTGCCAAGGACTTTGCCCTGGAGTTGCTTGTGTGGAACCGTGTACATGGTACATCCTCACCATGTTTCTTTTCCTAAACCTAACCTCTGCAACTTTACGTTTATCACGGTACTGTACATTGGGGATGTAACGTCATTAGTGGGGTGCAAATTCATGGGATATCTCACGAGCTGTTGTGCATGCATTTTTCGTAGGATATCATACAAACTGTTCTATGAGAATACGTTGAAATTTGCAAAACAAAATAAGGCACAAGAGAGAAACAGACTTGCATGTAAACTTTTCAGCATGTACAAATATTACAGGGCCATAGTATAAATTTGTATATATTGTTATTGGACAGCGCATGGACACTCACCCTCCTGTGATTGGACTTTGAACTTATCCCACAGTAGTGGTACCGTGAGGTACCGTGATACTACAGTAGTCTGTTTTAGTACCGCGGTCTACCGTTGGTACCAGTAGACCATGCAACACTACAAGATAAGGTAAGATCTGTCCCTTTATTCCGGGATCGTACCCTTTATACAGAACAGCGAGGCAGCATAACGGTGCAATATTCCTGCCCTGAACAGGCAGTGTAAAAGGGGCTTTTGTCATTGGAAAGCGGAGGGGATGGTGGATGGTGTGACACTTGGGTGAGACGCCTGTCAAGTTACAGACCACTGTTTAAGACCAATAAACAACAAAATCAGGTGTTTTTGAAAGAGGCATCATAGCATTTCCAGCAGCTTTTTAGCCACAAAAACTGGCAATTTTAAGCTCTTTTGTCTGTTTCTGTGCCTAAATATAACCACAGCATTGTTGTAATGAATTCAGTGTATCTGCTACCTATTCCGCTATCTGCAGAAACACAAAATGCCCAAAAAAAATTCTGCAGATCAGGTTGCAAGAGAGCAGCCACTGAAATTAAAAGGCTCCCTGGAGGTTTGGAAAAAACATCAGAGTTTTGGTGGTTCTTTTTACAGTAGTGTACCAAAAACTGTTATCCACTGATATCATTCTTATCAGTCACCAACAGCCAGAAGCTTATTTTGTGTTTCATAGTGTTCTTCATACTTACATACTTAAGCTGTTTAAAATAGTTAGTTAATGTTACTGAAATTAAAGATGTATTACTATAAAACATATCATGATTAATATTTTTAACAATATAAAGAGCAACTTGAAACCAGTCTGAAATTTAAAAAACAAGATAGAATATTCCATTCTAATTCCGAAGTCCTCAGATACCGCCATTTTGTCAGTGATTTTAGTCAGGTACCAACGCAGATGCAGGATATTCAGCTCATAATATGTAGACGTGAGAGTACACTGACAAAGCAGCAATATATACCGACTTTGGTTGAGAACGTGTTGGATAGAAGCATTTGAAACTTCATCATTAGCTCATGCCATAACCAAATATATTATTAAATAAATGTTGGTAGTTTGTTGATTTTTTTGCTATATTTCCTGATGAGCCACATATGTAATCACAATCCTCTACCTTTAAGAACTTTGACGGGAGGATGACATTTATGAGCACTGTGATTTATAAGTGTTAGTACTGACCGTATACAAGCAGCTCTCAACCACAGCAGGTTCAGGGACCAGGCCAGGTAAACAGCGGGCAATGTAGCGCTGCAGGATGTCAATATCAGACCTGTCAGTTTGCTTGTCTCTCTGGTCTGGGTCGGTCTCACTGCCCATATGGTAGCATATCTGTACACAGAATGACATCATCAATATTATTTCGGTCTTGTACACTATGGGCTTGGAAGCCCTGCAAACTTCAAATAAAAAGCAGCAGCAGTAGTTTGTTCATAGTATATTATACGATCCAACTCAGAAGTACTGGTATTTGATTTTCTATAATTTCATGTTTTTGCATGCTTATATTTACTTCTAGCAAAATTTCATAACTCATTTTTTGTCTTTGTGTCATTTCTGCCTTAATGTACTGCCACCACCATCATCATTTGCATGACAATAACTCCCAACAGACACGGACTGGAACTCCTTAAGCACATGTCCACTGCAAACCCACTCCTGTAGGAGCAGGTGCACCATGAGCTCTTTACTCTGTTTACCATTCAGCAGCTCCCATGCAGGATTATCATGTTATGTTGCAGGGAAACAAAGCAAGAGATTCTTCAACAGCTGTAAGTAATTCCATGAATCCATAACCTTTCTTGTACTGACAATTTTAGAGCTGATGTGCAATGAGTCACACTCTCAGTAAGAACAACATTAACGTTAATGTTAATGTTACACACACACACACACACACACACACACACACACACACACACACACACACACACACACACACACACACACACATATATATATATATATGTATACAATAAGATAAAAAGTAAAATACAAGAGTACAGTTTGGCCAGAGTCCCACAGCTCTGTTTGTGCAGTGCTGAATGAGGCTATTTCAGGGAGTCATTAGTTGTTTCATGTACAGCTATGTAATAAGGCAGGAAATGATTTGTTTTACACATCTATGTTACTTATTTAGGCCCCTATTGCTAGCTTCAAAGGTAAATGACAAAAGGGGAAGAGGAGTAACTGTCATACACACACTCCACACTTCCAAAGCTGCTTTTGTGTGCTGCTCCTGTCAGCCAGGTCTGACACATACAGTGTCACCAGAGACTAGAGGCACAGTGAGGAGGCTGAGGATTTAAAAGAGCTGCAGTTTTTTATTTTTATCTACAGGATTTTCTGATTTAGAAAACTTTCAGTCAGGTCCATGCAGTAAAAATAACAACAAAAGCAAACTCCTCTCTGCTTCATTCGGGGTTTTATTTCAAACTATGTTAATGGTCATACAGTAGCTCTGGTGACTGTGTCTCAGAGTGAATAATGTGACGTGGCATCACCATCTGTCCACCTCTCTCTTCCATGCATGTGTTCTGCTATTAGGCTGTGAGCTCCCGCTGGCCCGCCATAATGCCCAAAATAGAGATGTGCCATCAGATGACATCAAACCCAGCACAACTCCCACAACTAATCTAATGTTGAGGGAGGACAAATCATATTTTACAGTTAATTTTGCAGGATTGTTTTTATTTTAAAGTTGACTGAAATTGTACCACCATGGTTATATGGTTCTCAAAAGTAACATTCCGAGCAGAATGATGTGATCACAAATTTGAGTTTCAGCAATTTACTTTTTGGATTTTGGAGATAGCTGTTCATGTTTATTCAAATTTTTGGACTTTTATAGACCATAGGAACAACATGTATTAATTTTGAAAATTGGTATAGTTTCCCTTTAATTCTAAAATAAGCACAAAATAATTTCAAACATAACATACAAATCACTGCATCAGGCTTTCCAATCCTGGAGAAAAAACTTATGCAGTTTGCAAAAACATGCTACTTGAAAAAGATTTATTTTCCAACTCCACAACCACTGGGGCCAATCATCAGGAAACTTGTTGCATATGTCCACATAAGTCACTTACAATATACCCTGGAAATTTCATTCAAATTGACCAATCAAATTGTCTTGTTGTTGAATAATAACACTGAATACTGTGTAAAAGTATTTTGAAATCGCTGAATAGTTCCAAATTATTGCATTGGCCTTTCACAAAAGTTTGGCCATAAGTCAATGGCAGTTTGTACAAACAGCACCAAACTTTTATTTACTTATATATTTAACTAAGCTATTGAAGCCTGTGCTCAAAAGCTTTCTGCAGTTGACCAATAGGAAGTATCAGTGTTGCCAGCACAGATTTGGATGTAAATGAATAAGCATCTATCCGATCATCAAAAAAACCTATCGGTTATTTTTAATGCAGGTGTTGTAAACTGGCAAAACTGTCAATGCTGGCCTAAAATCTGAAATTGGACCTTGCGGCTATATTAAATTTGTTTCTTTTTGTATTGTTTTTCAGTCAAAAGCTAAATAGGGTCATTTTGATAAATCATACAAAAAGTATTTCTGCATTTGAAATATGTTACGGTTTGCTGGTTAGAAAAGCACTTTTATGGTTAGAAGACACCACATGCTATGGTAATCTTTCAGAAGTTAGTGCTTCAGTGTATGCATATATCTTAATTTGATAAAAAGTCTTGCTTTAGTGCACACACAGAACTTGTTTAGATGCTAATAATGAATAATGAAGTCAAATGTTCAACTAGAAAAGCTAATAGTTGGAATTGCATCATAAAATAAATGATCATTAATAAAGTCTACTTTATGTTATTACCATGAATATTTGAGGGGTCTGTAGTAGTGTAGAGTTTCTCCTCTGTATAGTTACACTTCAGGGTTCAGTATTGTGACATACCTTCATCAGGCCTGGGTACTCGTTGGATGGAAGGCCATAGATGTGCTCTTTGGCTTCCTTGCCCTCAGTCATCAAGAAGCAAGGAAAGCGTTGCTTCACGTTGTATGATCCGGGAACCTTCTCTTTCCAGTAGCACACGTTAATCTTCACCACCTGTAGTATCAATCAATTCAATTCAATCAATTTTATTTATAAAGCCCAATATCACAAATCACAATTTGCCTCACAGGACTTTACAGCATACGACATCCCTCTGTCCTTTGGACCCTCACAGTGGATAAAGAAAAACTCCTCCCAAAAAAAACAGGTAAAAAAACGGTAGAAACCTCAGGAAGAGCAACTGAGGAGGGATCCCTCTTCCAGGACGGACAGACGTGCAAAAGATGTCGTACAGAACAGATCAACATAATAAATCAACAGTAATCCGTATGACACAATGAGACAGAAAGAGAGACAGAGACAGAGAGATGCAGGACAGACGGTAACGAAACCAGGTAGAGAAACCAGGAAAACTATTAGTACCAGCCAAAGTCCAAGACATCTGACTGTCACTGAAGACCAAGTAATTGACCACAGTGTATACTTTGCATGAGTTTTGATGCGCAAAACATCCTTGATTGAAATTCAGAGGGTTTCTTAAGCACTTGCTGCTGTGTAAACAACAAAATAGCTAAATATGTTGTTTGCCAGTGCCTACTAAAACTGTTAACATATGACCATGAGAAAAATGATTGCAATTTTTCTGGTCATGAATACATAATAAATATTGAAAGTTTAGAGTCTATAGGGGCTTAGAACATTATAATGGAAGACAATATGATGGAAAAAGCTTGATTATGCTTCCTTGGTTGTTGCAGCAATTTGTGGGTTGATACAATTTATTACCCAGATCTGGTGCTAAATTTAAGCATTTTTGACCACTGGAGAATTGATAAAAATGCTTAAAATCCCTCCAAAATGCCACATTGAGATAACCAAAACCTTGAGGAATAACGAAGAAAAATCCATTATTATGCTCTTGGTATCAAAAACTTTTGATGTTTGGAGATCTCTGTGAGAACTGCATTTTTACTGGATGGCGAGCACCTCTGTTCTGGAAAACTGCTGAGAAACAACCTTATTGTCAATATTCTGATGAAAGCCATCCATCCTCTGAATGAATCCTCTGAGGTCTCTAGTTTGTGGTTGTAAAGTTTTATGAGGCTGGTATTATCCCAGAGGTCACAACAGGTCATTTTATACAGTGATGTCAAGTTTAAAAAAGTAGTCTCACAACAATGAAATGGATACTAGGAGGACTAACACATGAATACAGTAGAGATCATTGAATCCACAAGAGTCTCAGCTTTTTCAGCTATACCCAACTGCAGCAAGACTGTTTAGGGAAGCCAGTATGCAGAAATATTCAAATACAACAGGCAAAAATAACAGCTTTCCACTGCATAACAAAAACTACATGCTTTTTGCCAAAAACTGCCTGGTACTAGCAGAAAGTGGGCATGTCTGTAAAGGGTAGTCTCATGGGTATCCATAGAACCCATTTTCATTCAGCTATCTTGAGGTTCATCTTAAGTTGAAGGGCCCCTTTAGAAATCTTGGTGAACTGAAGTCGTACATAATCTTCCACTAGTCGTGGGGAAAAAATACCTGCACATTATTTTTACTTCTGCAGTGGTGTGTCTGTGTCACTCTGCAGTTACACCTCCAAACGCTGGTCAGCAGTGGAGGACTGTGTTAAGTGCTGTGAAATTTAGTTGATTCAAAACACATTAAATATGGCTTAATAGAGACAATTTCAAACACAAATTGGCTTCACTATAAATCGCAGAACTGACAGACAAACACTTGTCTTAATCTGGACACATTTCCCCCCACCAATACAACATGCTAACATTATTAGCACAAGCCTATGGCATTTTACATTGTATAAATTATAATCTTTCGCACTTCTCACATAAAACCAGGGACAATAACGACATCTAACAAAGGTAACGGTACATAATTTGGCTCCATTACAACTCACGAAGGTTCACCGACAAAACAAATGTCTTATACTAGACATATTTTCCAAGCAAGTACAACATACTAACAGCCAATGGGATTTTACATTGTATAAATTAGCCTAGCGATGAGTGGAGATTTCCTCTGCTCATATGAAGCCAGGAAAAATCCCGAAGTAAATAATCCCTGAAGGATAAATCACACACAAGGCTTAAAATGCTATTTTAGTGGAGGCTTTACTGTCTTCACAATTTATTGTTTCTTATCTGTGAATCAAAAGTAAATACAAGCTTTGTTTCCACTGAGGGACATAGTTTCAGTATACAGAAACAGACAGGAGGTCTGTGTTACCGCGTGCCCACCCTAACACTCAGTGGGCGTTGTGTGAACAGCGGAGGGTGTTTTGAAATTTTCACAGATAACTTAGCCTGTCCCTCCTGCCACAGGAAATAATGGATTAATCCTGGAAAGCTATTGATGTAGCACTTTTCTCCTTATGAAAGTAACACAGCGATTATTTGACCAATGAGAATTTGGTCAGACGCAGAGCATATCATAGTTTAAAATTTTGCAGAAATTTGCAGCATTATTTAACCCCCTATCCACTGACAAACTAGCATGACAATGAATAACCGGGGATTCTTCAGGTCTTCTAGTTTCATATGATACCAGTATCTTCATTCTAGCTTTAGAACTCACTCAGCCTCTGACAGACAGGACAGTCGGCTGAGGACACCTTTGTCCTTGGGGAGTGGAAGAGCCCAAAGGACAGTCTGACAACACCTTACAGCAACAGTCAGATTTAATATTTGCTGTAATAATTTCTCTTGTTCACACTGGCAATTCAAAGATCCCTTCCTAAAGGATAAACTTTGGCATATTTTTTTTCCCAGAATGATGACTGTAGATTGAGCTCAGTGGCCAGAAGAAAATGTTTGCATTGCGCATTTTTGCAAATACCTTACATTTGCACATTTCATACATATCAGATCAACGTATCGTAAGTGACATGGTATATAAGCTGACTTTGTCAACGGGAGGTAGAGAGGATCGATGGTGTGTCACCTATGCGAGACACCTGCCAAGCTGCAGACAACTGCAGACCATTTTTCAAGACCAACAAACAACAAAAGAGGTGGTGACTTAGTGAGTAGTTTCTGTGTTTCCAGCAGCTTTTTAGGCATGTAAAGCATTTTTTACCAAGACATTGCTGCTCCTCCAGCTGGAATTGGGGGCCCCCCAAACCAGGTATTTGAATTCAGAACATGACCTCCTAGCCGTAAACCAAGTGGTTTTTGTGCCTAAACCTAACCACATGGTAACCACAGCACTGATGAAACATAAAGTTTTAATGTATTTACTACATACTGTAATAAATAAATGTATTGTATCCGTGGTTCGCAAAAACACAAAATGCCTTTTTTTTTCTTCAGGCACCCCCCATTCCTTCCAGTGTAACTGTGACTGCAGGGAATATCAAAGGTTTTAAAAAGACTTGGAAAAAAGATGAACGCACCCTTTTGTTTAGACTTGGGCACATTACATTAACTATAGTTAGGGAAAGATTGTTGTCATATTTGTTGTTGTCGTGGTTAGAATAAACTACACTGACTGTTGTTAGGAAACAGAATTTATACCATGGTCTGGGTGAATACTCAATTCTGATTGGCTGCAGGGTGTCCGTTAAAGGGTATTATAGGACAATTAAAAAAAGGTTATGGACAAATTGCCTGATGACAGGTTCTAAATTGTTGCTCTGGCTCAACTGCTAGTTTGTAACCATAGTAACGGAGACTCAGCGCAGAGGCAACCGTTTTCATTTAATTTATTTCGTGAATTTGATAATTTTGATGACAGCCTCTGGAGCACAGCTGTAGGTCGGCTCTGACGCCGGCCTGGAAACTCGTCAGATCATGACCGTAACGGGACATCGGTGTGAGAGCAGCCGGCAGGCTTATTGGGCTCCGCCAGCGTCAGATTTCTCAAGGCACTTTGGCAGCACGCCCTGGAGGACAGACATGTGACAACACACGACAGTAACACCGACTTCAAAAGAGGTTAGTCCAAATTTCAGTTCCGTTACAGTTCCGTTAGCTGGTTTGGAGACTTGAGGAGTCCAGCCAGAGAAAAAGTTGCAACACATGTCTGTGTGCCTTGCGAAATCGCTTAGTTTACTGTTTCCTCGTACCTTGGATACTTTTCGTGCCTATGAGAACATATGTTAAGATGTGGACATTCACTTTAGGTGTCAATCTTAAATTCGGCGATGTGCTTTCCATTAATATAAATCTGATGGCACGCACTTATCACACTGTTGGATTGACTTTGTTTACTTCTGCTGGTGGTAAAGACGATCAAAACAGACTAGCTGACAGCATGCCATGAACATGAGATGAGGTTTCACGGCCAAATCAAATAACCAATCGGAGGAGAGCCCTTCTAGCCAATCAGAGGCGGAAAAGGCGGTACCTTCCCCTACCATCCTACGAAAAAAAATATCGCACCCCGGAGATCTTGCCTCCGGAAGAAGAGCGGAAGAGCCCTGGTTTCCAGTTGTAGGCTGTTTGTAGTCTGCGTAATGTTGACCAATCACGTTTGAGCCGGCTGCAGTTGTTGCCAGGTTAAATGGTCCGTGCGGTGAACTAACGAGGCGGAACATAATTGGCGTCACTGCAAACTCTGAATCCATCGCAATGGTTCAGCATATTTACTTATATATAAACGGAAGTCGGAAACGGAAATTCGCCTCCTCCGCCCAAGTCAAACCGGAATGCCAAAAAATCAGGGGTCTGCCCCCAGAGGCTGTATCGCTGTCTGCCGGAAGTCAGACGCCAAATACAGCCAATGGGTTCCGAGAATGGATCACGAGTAATCCTTTAACTTTTCCCATCGAAAAACAGCATGACATGACTTATCACCACTCATCGCGATTTTGGACTTTGTGTGTTTAGGCTGCTCTTGTGCGAAATATAGAATAAATAACAGAAAAACTATGCTATTTTTGAAAAGTCGAGAGCTTCCTGAATCCGGCAATACCAAATATCACATGGTTTGATGACGTAGTGCGTCTAGGAAATACCATTTAACAGAGGAGGAGGGGAGCGAGGACGTCGGCATCCTGGCAGAGTTAGAGAGGTTAAAAACATGATCCACTCCATTCACAGACGAACTCCCTTACTTTAGAGTATGACATGTTAAATGATTGACCTTAGCCTGGATTAATAGAAGCGTATTATATAAATGCAATGGTGTCATGGTGAGTCAACCTAATTCTTTCCAAATAGAGCTATTCAAGTCATCTGGTGAAAATTCTTGTATTTTTTAATATCGCAATATATATTGCAAAAAAAAAAAAGTCGCAATGTCAGTTTCTTTCTCACATCTGAGGTTTGACTAGCTTTGCTAAAAACACAGAGTTTTACTCTCTTACTGACAAAATTTTAGTTTAACACACACTGAGAAAAAATATTTTTATGGATGTGATCAAATTATAGTTATGATAAATTTGATTTCAAGAAAAACAAAAACGGGTAAATTATCACTTAATTACTGAACATGTTATGATCATTTGAAATGTTTAACCATACCTATTTGGGGCTGCTCTCCATATACCATACAGTGCTGTACACACAGATTATTGAATTTTTTCTTTTTCAATTTTTCTGACTGAGGCTAGGCTGTCTCTTTGCATACATTTGAGATTTTACAAAATACTGCAGAGGTTGAATAGGAGCCATAGTGTTGACATGAAGTGTCATGCAAAGACAAACAAGAATTACAGCTTGCCATTTGAATGCCTCCACAAACCCATCAAGTTTCTCCCACACTACATCCATGTCTGTGAAAACATGGATGCTTCACACGCATCTTCTCTACAGAACACAGAGTTTGGCTTCACCTGGTAAAGTGTCAAAGTGGATACCAAGATTAGTGTCATCATTTCAGGTCTGACCAAATGTCTCCCCTTCTGTTCTTTAGATATGACATTGAATAATGGCCAGAAATATGTTTTGAAGAACATTATGATGTTACTGTGAGGGTGACCTTTGACCTTTTGGATATAAAAATGTCATCACTTTGATACTGATATTCTATTAGACAGATGTCAAATTTGATCATAACTTGAGTATACGTTCTTGAGTTAGAGCCAAAAACATCTTTTGTGAGAACACAGTGACTTGACCTTCAACATTCCACCACCAAATTCTAATCTGTTCATTGTTCAGTCCAAGTGGACGTTTGTGCCAAATTTGAGGAAACACCCTCAAGGCCTACTTGAGATATCGCATTAACAAGAATGAGACAGATGCAAGGTCACAATGACCTTGACCTTTGACCACCATCAGTTCATTCTTGAGTTCAAGTGGACATTTGTGCCAAATTTGGAAGAAATTCCCTCAAGGCATTCATGAGATATCGCCTTCACAAAAATGGGATAGACAGACAGACAGACAGACAGATGGACGGGCAAGCAGAAAATGTAATGCCTGTGGCCATGGCTATCGCCAGCGCAAATGGATAAATATTTCAAAATGTATGCAAAAGTTCAACTAACGTGCAAAATTGAATTGCAAGCCAAACCACACCATTTGTGCATCAAAACTTGATCTCCTGCTTGAAAACTGTTGATGTGTTCGATTAGATATGGTCTCCAGACATGCTTGACAATTTAGCCTGATTGTAGTACAAGAGAAAGGCTCCGGAGGGTGTCCAAAATACAAAGAGTTCATCCTCTGAGCAGTATCAATGTGCTGTGCTCAGTAAATTTCATACCAGTCTGCTTATTCCTTTTTCAGAATTGTGTGTTGAAACAGATGGTGCAAGAGGAAAGGTCACAAGGACACCAAAAACCATTAGGGACCATAAATATCCACATCTAATTTGATGGAAATGTGATCACTAATTCCCAGATGTTGGCAGGAGCGTTGTTCAAATGGGATTTTGGGCCTGATGGCGGCGCTAGGGGAGAGATCCGAGGGTCATTACAGCCCCTAGGAATTGACCTCTGAGGTATTAAAATCTTTAAACAAAATGTCATGGCAAACTTGGTAGCTGTAGATATGATCAGATATGATGGATATATATTCAGTAATTATATATTTTCTATACAACTGATTAATACTACACTCACTCTCTGCAAGAAACCCAACACCTAAATGAATACATACTTGCACAGAATTAGCAGCAAAAAAAGCTCCATGCTGATTAAACCTAAAATACAAACCTCCATAACACCTACTCCATCCTCCTCATCACCTTTTTTTCTGTCTAATAGAAGTGCAATTACAAAAGTAGCTCTGCTGTGGTGAAATGAGAATTGGGATTTAATGAAATGTACACATGGTTGTACAAATGACGTCCATCTGAGTGTGGCAATAATAAGGACACATTGTTCAGGAGCTTTCAATGTAATGAACTAACCGGCCGTGCACTCATTCCCAGGGACCATAAAAATTCAGACAGAAGTGCTCCAGCGAGCCAACAAGCTCAGAGCCTGTGCTTTTCTACCAGCTCACTCAGGCATGGCATTCCCCAGGCCCCCCAGCCTGCTGCTAGCCTGAATAATGCAATTCCAATATCAACTCCAATTCTCCACTCTAACAGCTGTCTGCTTGTTTTCCCATCACCTTCTCTTTTCAGGCTGTGTGGCATATTGCAAGATGGAAAATACTGTTGCTGACTAAGGCCTCTGAGCTGTTTAAATATGGAGGAGAATTGCTTTTGTTTCTGTGGCATCTTCAGGTGGTCATTTAAAGGGGAGGCAGGGCAAGATTCCAGTGGTGAAAGACAGTGAAACTGGTTAGAGAAGGACAAGTTAAAGTTGCAAGACAGTGTCTAACAACATACAGAGTCTAATGGGAAACATGATGTATGAATCCTATACACAAAAAAAGATGCATTTACTATTTCCTGCACAGAAATTAGTGCATAATGTATATATAATGATTGTGCCTCAGATTGTATTGATTTGTATGTGTTTTTTTGGGTTGCCTCACCTGAGCTGCATCCCTGGCTTGATTGGGGGGTGGGACCAATTACTTATATGAGCAAGGTGCCTCTTTTCTCCTTGATCCTGACGAAGATCTATGTGATCGAAACGCTGATCTTATACAATAAACATTTGAGGAGCTACAACAGTGTGCGGACTTCACCCCTTTTTTTTAAAAAGTCTGTTTGCTTGTTAGTCCTGCACCTGTAATACCTTGGATGTGCGTGCTCTACCCTACTTTGTATTTCCTTACCATCAATGTTCCCTTCAAATTAGTATGTTTTCTTTACGGTATAATCACCTGAAAATAAGAATTCTGTTTTTGTTACCTTAGAAGAGGCCATTTATATCTACAGAGGGAGCGGGTCCTCATCCACGGACATCGCCATGTTTCACCGCCATGTTTCTACAGTAGCCCAGAACGGACAAACCAAACGCTGGCTCTAGATAGGGACATTCATGCTTTTGTGTTAGCCACCATGGTTTGCAGCCCCTCTGTGACAAGCAGGGTCAGAAATACTATGTAACATGAAACTGCTTTATCTAGTGTTTTTACTGGTTTAAATCACCGGGTCCATTTGTTTTGTAGAGGAAGTGGCCTCTAAGGGTAATTCAGCTCCAGTTAAAAACCTCTTGAACATCTGGATCTTATTTTATCAGATAAAACAGGAGAGCACAGATAAGCAGGTCCTGGGCTAGTGGCCTGCCTCTGACATGCCAAATAGCGTCAGGTACCACTGATTTGTAACATGAAACTGCTTTACACTGTGTCCTAATTGGATGCAACGTGAGTGAGTGTCAGCGACTAAATCAGTTTGATTGCGCTGTTTTCTATTGGACTGACTTAACTGCCCACAAGCATTGCGGCGACTTGTTTTGACTTTTAAAGTTGGTTTTGGTAGCTTTTGTCAGACACCCTGTTTCTACTTTCATTCTGTTGCTTGTGTTGGAAGTGCCACAGTGGTCGAGGAATGGCTGATTCACAAAGTTTAAATGAGGAATGACCTACAAGATGCCTCTTTTCAACTTCTCTATATATCAGCAGCATAACTGAATTTCTAAAATTCCATTATGGCTTTTGGTTTTGATGTACCACCCAAGATATTCAGTATCCCCATGTGGCCACTCCTGTGAAGAATATCTGGGGTCAACTCTGGTGCTCACAAATGCAATCTGTTCACACAGCACATAGATCTATAACCTTTTGTATCTCACAGTTTTGACATGCAGTTAAATATAAGTGTTGACAATGAAACTTAGCTTTTTGTATCATTTACATGTATGTTAACCTCTTGAATT
This sequence comes from Epinephelus awoara, assembly GCA_035609425.1. Taxonomy (NCBI): domain Eukaryota; kingdom Metazoa; phylum Chordata; class Actinopteri; order Perciformes; family Serranidae; genus Epinephelus; species Epinephelus awoara. The sequence goes on from CM069297.1 coordinate 4,524,204, forward strand.
CTAATATTTGACTGAGTACAATACTGATACATAGGCAGCTGTATGAACATTACTGTGGGACACTAACAGTTTAAATACCTCTAGTGGCAACTGTAAGCCAGTGTGGGCCAGCAGTTGATTAGCCCAGGGTCCAGCGGTGATCACCACACGCTTGGCTCGATAAACACCATTGGAGGTTGACACTGTCACAACAGGGCCAGGCTTGATGTCCATTACCTTCTCTTTGTCTCTTATGACCCCACCCAACTTCTGAAACTGCCCCTGGGAAAGGAAAAAGACGAATAAGAAAAAGAAGACTTTATTAATCCCGAAGAGGAAATCCAGTTTTTCACTCTGTTGTCATGTATACACAGGCCTGGAATACACACACATGCACACAGGAGCTATACATGCAGTGAATGGAGAGATGTCAGAGTGAGAAGGCTTGGACAGGCACCCAGAGCAATTGGGAATTCAATGCCTTATTCAAGGGCACCATGGCAGTGCTCAGGAGGTGAAGGTGAACTAGCACCTGTACAGCTAGCAGTCCACATTCCATACTTGGTCTGCATTGGGACTTGAATCAGCGGCCCTCTGGTTCCCAAGCCACACTTTTTCCATTTTTTAAAGCTGGAAATAAGATTCTCGATTTTTGTTTTTTTTCCAGTAAAATTGAGTAGTTCATGCGATGAGTGTTGTGAACCACTTGTTGGTGGGGGTGGAGGGTAGGATAAAAAAAAAAAATCTGAGGGTGAGCGATTCATCCACTTAGTGTGAGTAGAACGTTGGTTCAGCGTTTGAAGTTGTCTTCTATTTTTTTTTAGCAGAGCTGTAATTGAGGTTGAAGAGTTCTCACACCCTTGGTAAAATATCAATACCTAAATATTTTATACTGTAGAATCCCAAGCATCTTCAGACAATGGTAGTGTAGCTGTAGGTTGTTCCACTTTATTATGTAGCTGGAGATTGTGGACAAATTGTTAATAATATTTCTATTATATTATTATATTTATCTGTAAATATAATAATTAATCATCTGCATCAAAGCTGATTTTATGTTGTGAATTGGCATCCTGGATTCTTTCAATTGAATTGTTTGGCTGTATTCCTACTACAAGTGGTATATTACTGTGGCTCTAGGTGAGGTGTACACTGTTCTTTTGCAATGGACGAATGACTCTCCAAAATCAAATTTGTGCAGAGTGCTAAAAAAAAAAAAAAGTCCAGTTTACTTTACTGAATGCTTTTTCGGCATCTAATTCAATTCAAATAAACACAAGAAGTTTGTGCTCTAGAAAAGGATCAACACTCAGTGAATACTCTCCTAAGCCCTATGATAAGCTATTATGGCAAGGCTTAACTATACAGACCAATGAGCAGTGATAACTAACATGTCTTTGGGGTCATCAGGTGGGAACCTCCTTTCACCCGTGTTTCGTCTAGTTGGTCCCACGACACCTCCAGGAGGCTAGACAGTGATCTCTAGCGTCCCAGAGACACTCCCCTAATGCCAGGTCTCACTGCTCTCCACACCAACACAACAACCTCCTTAACCTTACTTACACATGGCTTTCACAGCCCAAACAGCACTGCCACCTTCAACCAAACCCAGGCTCCGTACAAGCGAGCTCCAGGCAGAGGCTGTGCTGGTACTACCTTTCCTAGCACATTCACCATACTCTAATTCACACACTACATAACATAACTACAGTGTAAGCTAAAGTTAAAGGAGATAAATGAACTCACAGGATCAGCAAACACACTCGCCCTGCTGCATGGCCTCAAAATGGCCACCAAATGGATTCAACTAGGCCACACCCACACTTAAATAACCTTCTGCTTCCTCCTTACTAACACATGGCTTTCACAGCCCTAATTCACACTCTAATTCACACACTACATAACATAAGCTAAAGTTAGAGGAGATAAATAAACTCACAGGATCAGCAAACACACTCACCTTGCAGCATGGCCTCAAACAAAATGGATTCAACTAGGCCGCTCCCACATTTAAATAACCTTCCTCTTCCTCCTTACTTACACATGGCTTTCACAGCCCTAATTCACACTCTAATTCACACACTATATAACATAACTACAATATAAACTACAGCTAAAGGAGATAAATGAACTCACAGGATCAGCAAACACACTCACCTTGCAGCATGGTCTCAAGCAAAAGGGATTCAAATAGGCCACTCCCACACTTAAATACCCTTCCTCTTCCTGGATTTCCTCCTAAGAGGAAGTGGATCTCTCCACCAGATCTCAAGGAGTTATGTGCCCTGCTTAGTAGTTCCCCCTGCTGGCCCCCAACTAACATTATTTCTTCTATAGTAAATGAACTTGCTGGTTCTCATGGCTTCATCTGACATTTCCTTCACTGTCTTCTTCAAACTCTGTCCCCGCACTCCGAGTTCCCCCAGGAGTGAGACAGCTGATCTTGCTATAAATCCTCTACACCCCACTTCCACTGGGCAAATCCTAGTCTTCCATCCTCGCTGCTCAGCTTCTGCTCCTAAATCTGCATATCTAAGCTTTTTTCTTTCGTAGGCTTCTTCCACTGAGTCTTCGAAAGGAACTGTCAGTTCAATGAAATAAACTATCCGTTGACTCAATGACCACAACACTATGTCAGGCCTCTGCTTGGTACAAACTATTTCCTGGGGAACAACAAGCTTTCCCCCGAAATCTACCTGCATTTCCCAATCACAAGCACCTACTAGGCGGCCACACCCCTGCCTCCTTACTAACTTATCCCTTCTGTATTTCTCTCCCTCACGGACAAACTCAATTGCTAAATTCCTATCTTTATAACCTTCTGAATTGACCTCTCTTCGTTTCCCTTCGATTCCTGCAGCTAAACATTTCAACACCTGGTTATGTCGCCATGTATATGTATGTATACACGGAGACCCGACGTACGTGCTGACGTGCTGATGTATTGCGGTAAGCAAGTTGTGTCATTTCCGGTGTTTCTGTGGCAGCGTCTCTGTACTCTCTGTGCTCTGGTGAATCCTACTACCCTGCTTTCTGCTTTCTCACTTCAGTTGCTTAAACATCTACTCCAAGTCTTAACCCACACTAGTTCTGTTGAAGCACTCATAGCTCTCCTCCTTTCTACGACTTTCTCGCTAATCTCTTAGCTGTTGTTTGCACGTTACTAGCCTTGGTAGCTACATTAGCTTTACTGCTAGCGATGGCTTCTCCCTCTGCTCTCTCTTGCCCGGTGTGCCACATGTTCAGTTATGCCTCTGCCTCCTTTAGTGACAGTGGTAATTGTAACAAGTGTAGCTTATTTGCTGCGTTGGAGGTGAGGCTTAGTGAATTAGAAGCGCGGCTCCGCACCATGGAAAACCACTCTGCAGCTGCGGTAGTTAGCCAGTCCCCTGTAGCCGGTGCGGAGCCACATAGCATAGCCTTAGCTCCTGCTAGCGGTCCTCCGGTAACTCCCGTTCAGCCGGGACGTTGGATAAGTGTGCGCCAGAAGCGTAGCTCCAAGCCGAAGCCCACGGCTCACCACCAGCCTGTTCACGTCTCCAACCGCTTTTCCCCACTCAGCGACACACCCGCTGACGATAAAACTCTGGTTATTGGCAGCTCTATTTTGCGGAACGTGAAGTTAGCAACACCAGCGGCCATAGTCAAATGTATCCCTGGGGCCAGAGCGGGCGACATCGAATCAAATTTGAAACTGCTGGCTAAAGATAAACGTAGATTCAGTAAGATTGTTATTCACGTCGGCGGCAATGACACCCGGTTACGCCAATCGGAGGTCACTAAAATTAATGTTGCCTCGGTGTGTGAATATGCAAAAACGATGTCGGACTCCGTAGTTTTCTCTGGACCCCTCCCTAATCTGACCTCTGATGACATGTTTAGCCGCATGTCATCATTTAATCGCTGGCTGTCCAGGTGGTGTCCAGCAAACGATGTGGGTTTCGTTAATAATTGGCAAACTTTCTGGGGGAAACCTGGTCTCATTAGGAGAGACGGCATTCATCCCACTTTGGATGGAGCTGCTCTCATTTCTAGGAACCTGGAAAATTTTATTAGCAGATTAAATCCCTGACAACCCAGAGTTGAGACCAGGACAGAGAGCTGCAGTCCTATACGCCTCTCTGAGCTTCTAGTTCACTTACCCAGCCATAGCTTTCATAGTTTTATACCAACTGTGTCTGTCCCTCGACCACCTAAATTATTTAAATCTAAAATTAAACAAAGAGGAGTTGTGCAAAACAACCTCATAGAAATTAAAACCTCTTCTGTGACAGAAAGACAAAACAGGAGAATTAAATGCGGACTGTTAAATATCAGGTCTCTTTCATCTAAAGCAGTGTTAGTAAACGAATTAATATCAGATAATCATATTGATTTACTCAGTCTCACTGAAACCCTGGCTGTGTCCTGATGAATATGTCAGTCTAAATGAATCCACTCCTCCCAGTCATAATAATACCCACATTCCTCGAGGCAGCGACAGAGGAGGGGGAGTTGCAGCCATTTTTAACTCTAGTCTGTTAATCAGCGCCAAACCTAAACTAGATTATAATTCTTTTGAAAGCCTTGTTCTTAGTCTTTTACATCCGACCTGGAAAACCTCGCAGCCACTTTTATTTATTATTGTGTACCGTGCTCCTGGCCCGTATTCTGAATTTATATCTGAATTCTCAGAGTTTTTATCCAGTTTAGTTCTAAAATCAGATAAAGTTATTATTGTAGGCGACTTTAACATTCATGTCGACGTTGATAATGACTCCCTGGCTACCGCGTTTATCTCATTATTAGACTCCATTGGCTTCAGTCAGAGTGTACGTGAACCCACTCACTGTTTTAACCATACCCTCGATCTAGTTCTGACATATGGAATTGAAATTGATAACCTAACAGTCTTTCCACAGAATCCCTCGCTATCGGATCATTATTTGATTACTTTTGATTTCTTTTTACTCGACTACACGCCACTTAGCAACAGTTACTATACCAGATGTGTATCAGATAGTGCTGTCGCAAAATTTAAGAAAATGATTACTCCGTCGTTAAATTCAATCCCAAGTCCTTTAGTAACAGAGGTTTCCCGTACCGATTTTAACCTCTCCCGAATTGATCAATTTGTTGATAGCGCCGTAAGCTCGCTGCGAACAACACTTGACTCTGTAGCTCCTCTTAAAAAGAAGTTAACAAAACAAAGAAAGTTCGCTCCTTGGTATAATTCTGAAACCCGTAAATTAAAGCAAATATCGCGAAAGTTTGAAAGGAATTGGCGATTAACCAAACTGGAAGAATCTCGTGTAATCTGGGCAGACAGTCTCAAAACTTATAAGAGGGGCCTCCGCAATGCCAGAGCAAACTATTACTCAGCTTTAATAGAAGAAAACAGAAATAACCCCAGGTTTCTTTTCAGCACTGTAGCCAGGCTGACTGAGAGTCAAAGCTCTATTGAGCCTTGTATTCCTTTAACCCTTAGCAGTAATGATTTTATGAGCTTCTTTAATGACAAAATTCTAGCTATTAGAGGCAAAATTCATGACGACCTGTCCTCAGATAGTACCTATCTAACCTCAAACACAGCTGTAACACCTAATATTTATTTAGATTCCTTCTCCCCAATTTCTCTTCAAGAATTGACCGCAGTGATTTCATCATCTAAATCATCAACGTGTCTCTTAGACCCCATCCCAACTAGGCTACTCAAGGAGGTCTTACCTTTAGTTAACACCCATATATTAGACATGATCAATATATCCTTATTAACAGGCTATGTACCACAGTCTTTTAAGGTAGCTGTAATTAAACCTCTACTAAAAAAGCCCACCCTGGATCCAGAGGTGTTAGCCAACTATAGACCAATATCTAATCTTACCTTTATGTCAAAGATCCTTGAGAAAGTAGTCGCAGACCAGCTGTGTGATTTTCTCCAGGATAATAATTTATTTGAGGAATTACAGTCAGGATTTAGAGCGCATCATAGCACTGAGACAGCTCTAGTGAAAATTACAAATGACCTTCTGATTGCTTCAGACAAAGGACTCGTCTCTGTACTTGTTTTATTAGATCTTAGTGCAGCGTTTGACACTGTTGACCATGAAATTCTGTTACAGAGACTGGAACACCTAATTGGCCTAAAAGGTTCTGCACTAAGCTGGTTTAAATCTTATTTATCTGATCGTTTTCAATTTGTTGACGTTCATAATGAATCATCCGTACGTACTAAAGTTTGTTTTGGAGTTCCGCAAGGTTCTGTGCTTGGACCAATCCTATTTATTCTATATATGCTTCCTTTAGGTAACATCATTAGAAATCACTCTATAAATTTCCATTGTTATGCGGATGATACACATTTGTATTTATCGATGAAGCCAGAAGAAAGGGATCAATTAACTAAACTTCATAATTATCTTAAAGACATAAAAACCTGGATGAGCACCAATTTCCTGATGTTAAATTCAAACAAAACTGAAGTTATTGTTCTTGGCCCCAAACAACTCAGAGACTCTTTATCTGATGACATAGTTTCTCTCGATGGCATTGCTCTGGCCTCTACCACTACCGTAAGAAACCTCGGAGTAACATTTGATCAAGATCTGTCTTTCAATTCTCATTTAAAACAAACCTCACGGACTGCATTTTTTCATCTGCGTAATATTGCAAAAATTAGGCCTATCTTGACCCAAAAAGATGCAGAAAAATTGGTCCACGCTTTTGTTACCTCGAGGCTGGATTACTGTAACTCTTTACTATCAGGTAGCTCTAGTAAATCATTAAAAACTCTTCAGCTAATTCAGAATGCAGCAGCACGTGTACTAACAGGAACTAAGAAACGAGATCATATTTCTCCTGTTTTAGCTTCTCTGCACTGGCTCCCTGTAAAATCCAGAATTGAATTTAAAATCCTACTGTTAACTTATAAAGCTCTAAATGGTCAAGCTCCATCATATCTTAGAGAGCTCATAGTGCCTTATTATCCCACCAGAACTCTGCGCTCTGAGAACGCAGGGTTACTCGTGGTCCCTAAAGTCTCCAAAAGTAGATCAGGAGCCAGAGCCTTCAGCTATCAGGCTCCTCTCCTGTGGAATCATCTTCCTGTTACGGTCCGGGAGGCAGACACCGTCTCCACATTTAAGGCTAGACTTAAGACTTTCCTCTTTGATAAAGCTTATAGTTAGGGCTGGCTCGGGCTTGCCTTGTACCAGCCCCTAGTTAGGCTGACTTAGGCCTAGTCAACCGGAGGACCACCTTTAATGCACCGGGCACCTTCTCTCTCTCTCTCTCTCGCTCTCGCTCTCGCTCTCTCTCTCTCCCTCTCTCTCTCGTATCCTATTACTGTATCTGTTTTACTCGGCCATTCTGGATGTCACTAACTCGGTTTCTTCTCCGGAGCCTTTGTGCTCCACTGTCTCTCAGGTTAACTCGTATTGCAGCGGTGCCTGGATAGTGTGACGTGTGTGGTTGTGCTGCTGCCGTGGTCCTGCCAGATGCCTCCTGCTGCTGCTGCTGCCATCATTAATCATTAGTCATACTTCTACTGCTATTATAGACATATGATATTATCATACATGTAGACTGCCTGATACTAATATATACTTTCAACATATTGTACCACAGTAGCCAGAACTATAACGACAGTATTATTACTTTCATGAATGTTGTTGTAAGCTACTGTCATTACCGAGGATGTCATACAGATTACTGTATTGTGTCATACAGATCACTGTTAATTTGTTATGCTGATCTGTTCTGTACGACATCTACTGCACGTCTGTCAGTCCTGGAAGAGGGATCCCTCCTCAGTTGCTCTTCCTGAGGTTTCTACCATTTTTTTCACCCGGTAAAGGGTTTTTTTTGAGAGTTTTTCCTTATCCGCTGTGAGGGTCTAAAGGACAGAGGGATGTCGTATGCTGTAAAGCCCTGTGAGGCAAATTGTATTTGTGATATTGGGCTTTATAAATAAAATTGATTGAATTGATTGATTGATGTATATCAGCCCTGTGACAAACTAACCTTACAGCCTGACAAAATATGCTTTAAGGTTGCCGTACCTGAACACAATGGGCATGATTTAGGTTTTAGGTTCTGGGGAGCTGGTAACACATCGTATGTAGCCCCTACCAGGAATCTAATACTATTCTCCTCCATAGTCCACAGGTCCCTCCAACTAAGCTTCCTCTTCTCTATACTTTCCCAATTCAACCACTGTCCCTGTTTAGCCTGGGCCACTACCTTTGCACCCCTTACTATCTCCTCCTGTCTACGTATCTGTTCCACAACCAGCTTTCGTTTATCTCTGAGACCTGCTGTATTCCAAACCGGTTTGCCTGAGCCAAGCCCCAGGCCTCCCCGGCCAAACTGAACATTACCTACAATCTCTGCATGCCTTAGAGCTGCCTCTGCCTCCTGAACTGCCGTTCTTGGGTTCCACTTCCTCCCCTTGGTTGGATTTGGAACCACACTCCTAACTACCACGTCCTTACTCCCAGATAACAAGAGCTCTGTCCTGACCTTGGTACATTTAAATTCCTCTGTTAAACTAGATACTGGCAGCTGAAGTATCCCTTTTCCATACAATGCAGCACTACATAGGCACCTAGGAACGCCCAACCACTTCCTAATATAGGAGCTAACCGACCTTTCAATTCTCTCCACAACAGATATTGGGATTTCATAAACTGATAATGGCCACATTAACCTAGGATATAGTCCAAATTGTAAACACCACAACTTCAATTTTCCTGGAAGCTCTGATTTATCTATTCTATCCAATCCTTCAACCACATCTTTTCTAAATTTCACCACCTGTTCCTTATCATTCAACTCTACATTGTACCACCTACCTAAGCTTTTACTGACTTTTCCCTAATTGTTGGGATGTCCTCATCATCTATGACAAACTTCCTATCACTTACCTTCCCTCTACATATCGAGATGCTTCTAGATTTACTAGGCTTGATCTTCATGCTGGCCCACTTCAGGTTCTTATTTACCTTCTCTAGTAGCCTCTTTGTACATGGCATTGTTGTGGTCACCAGTGTCATATCATCCATGTAAGCCCTAACTGGTGGAAGATGCAACCCGTTCTGCCGTCTCTCTCCACCTACCACCCACTTAGAAGCCCTGATGATTACTTCCATTGCCATAGTAAATGCTAATGGAGAAATTGTACACCCTGCCATGATGCCTATTTCTAGCCTCTGCCAACCTGTTGTGAAATCTGCCGTACTTAGACACAACCTAATATCCTGAAAGTATGCTTTCACTCAGTTTACAACTACCTGTGGCACTCTGAAGTAATCAAACGCACTCCAAATTAGGCTGTGGGGTACTGAACCAAACGCATTTGCCAGATCTAAGAATACTACATGTAGGTCCCTTTTGTTAATCTTCGCTGCCTGAATCTGGTGCCAGATCATGCTAGTATGCTCTAAACACCCTGAAAAACCTGGTATTCCTGCCTTCTGCACCATGGTATCAATTAATCTATTCCTTTCTAAGTAGCTAGCTAATCTCTGCGCAACTACACTGAAGAAAATCTTCCCCTCCACATTCAAGAGGGAAATCATCCAGAACTGGCTAATGTCCACAGACTCCTTCTCCTTAGGAATAAGGACACCTCCTGCCCTACGCCATGCTCTTGGTATTACTACTATTCTTAGCTGTTTCCACAAAAATTTAAGCGTATCAGGCGCACTTTTGTAAACCCGGTAGGGGACTCCATTAGGCCCTGGGGCCGAGGAAGCCTTTGCACGCCTGACCACCTCCTGAACTTCCTTCCACCTAGGTGGCCTAACGTCCATCTCATGCTCTATTGCTCCTAATGGAGGGATATCGGGTGGGAAACCGACTATCCTGTTCTTCTCTAAATCTGAATATGTGTTTCTCAAATATTCTTCAACCTCTAACCTTTCTGCTTTAAGCTGCCCTCCCTTTTCCTGGCTGAACAATCCTTTAACAAACTTAAAAGAGTCCTTGAAAAAACCTGTCCTAGCATATTCCTTCTTCCTCCTCTTTTTCCTGAGATGCTCTGCCCTTCTAAGAACCACTTGCCTGCTTCTCAGCTCCTCTTGCAACACCTTTATTCCCTCCCTTTCTTCTTCTGTAGCCTTTTTCCACTGCCTTCTTAACTGTCTCCTTTCCTTGACTAACCTCTCTATTTCTCTTTGCCGTCTAGACTTACCTGCCTGTACCCTCCCATTCCTCTTTCTCTCATGCACCCCAAACCTCTCTACACCATACGAATACATTGTATCTCCCATCTTTTCTAACCTTTCTATTGCATTTCCTCTAAGCCTACTCAAGATTACTGATAAATCTCTATTAACTGTCTCCCATTCTTTCCTATCATTTACTCTAGGCCATCTAACTCTAACCTTTTGCTCCATGGTTCTCTCTCTGACTGGCATACTGGCCTCAGTGTCACCTGCATCCTCTCTTACTACCCCCTCCTCCTCCTCCTCCTTCTCAGTGACATCGTTACTGATATCCTGCGAACTGTGGTTTTCTACCTGCCGCTGGACTTCATCCGACTGACTCGACTGACTTCTTAGGAAGTACTGATCAATGCGGCTACTCTGCCCCTTCTTTGCCACACACTTCTTTCCCTGATGAGTTCTGAGGCCTTTCACTGATGTTACTTTCTGCCAGCCACAAGGACAAACCTGTATCTAATAATACTACTATGATTTACTTTTGATTTTGCTGTGATATACTCATTAAGCTGAAAAACCTGCGGATGTTATCTGAAGCATATGCACAAATAAACTTAAGCGCTCTGTTAAAATGTTGTCAAATTATTTGAATTTTTCAGGTTATAAAAACTTTGGAGTATTATATATGATTATCCAGAATCACTAGAATTAAGTTCTCATTTTTTTTTATTATCAGATATATCAATAGCATTGCCTAATTATATGAATAAAATAATAAGTATAATGTAATCTGTGTGTAAGCGAGCAAATTTCCAAATGAATGCTGTACTGGGCAGTTTTACTGGTTGACAGCTACAAACAGAAACAAAAAGTTCAATATACTGTAAGATAATACCAGTAAATTACATAGTAAAGGACAAAGGGTTCCAATTTTTAGGCTCCAAGGGTGTAGAGGAGCAAGAAAGATGCTTATAATACAAATTTTTAATATCATTATCGCACTAAATCAAATGAGCTTCTATAAATAGTGATGCTAAACAACAGGTGCTCCAATTACCTTCCTTTTCTGCGACTTTTCAGTATGCTTCAGTGCTATTTTTCACCCAAGTCTAAGCCTAAACTGCTGTCCATATTCTGATCAAGCCCTCTGATCAGCTATGCATTTTCATAAGAAGAAATCAGGTTTCCAAAAGAGAAATGTGAGAAAAGGGCAACTGAAGAAAGAAGATGAGGAGGGAGCAGCTGTTTGATTTAGCTGGAACAGACAGCAACGTCAGCAAGCTTTTTCCCAGTTGACAGTTATTCACGTCTGAGGAAATATTAGCTAAAAAAAAAAAGGAAGCACACAAGCAAAGGGAAATATTTGATTATTAACGTGTTTGATAGATGAGTGGTTGGCACATATCAACACTGGTAAATCAGCTAAAAGAACAAAATTATGAACCTAAATTTCAGGGTCTTCTGGCAGTACTGGGCATGGATGCATAAAACTTTCATGACTAAAATGACAGAAATATGCATAAATGCATTATTTTCATCAGATTTAAAAAGCTGCACACACACATGGTACTGATGTGTACATGCACAGGGCTCATTTCCACTCCCATAGTGAGCCATAAATGGATGTAGAAACAACTTTAAACACTGTTTGCATATCGATCAAGGACAATCAATGATTCATTCGTAGTGCTCCTGTTGAAACAGACTTCTGGAGCAAATTATCAACCATTAACAGGGAGATAACGGATCAAATGTAAATAAAAAGAATTATAAAATACATTACTCAAAATAATTTAAAATAAGGCTGAAAAATGTGCCTTGGATTGACATTTTACTGAACACTGTGTAGACTGCAAAAAATAACAATCAGTGAAATTGCCTAAAAACAAGGTTACAGATCCCTTAAATTGTATTAACTCTCCTCCTTGTTATCACTTGCAGCTTTCTCGGCTTATCTTAAAGGTTGTTAAGGCTGATGCTCTGGTTGAACATCTGATTAGTGCTAGGTAAATACAAAGCCCAGGGTCTTGGTCATGAGTGAGGCTAGAATGGAGCTGGAAATGAATCGGCAGTTTGGCACGGTGTCTGCAGTTATGCAGGCGGTGTTCCGAACTGTCATGGTGAGGCAAGAGCTAAGCCAGAAGGGAAAGCTTTCAATTGGGACCGCAAGAATGAGGTTGAGGATACAAGTGAACAAAATACGTTTTTTTTTCTCTAAGGGGTGGCTGGGCTCAGCCTTAGAGATAGGGTGAGGAGTGCGGACATCTGGAGGGAGCTCAGAGTAGAGCCGCTGCTCCTTTGCGCTGAAAGGGGTCAGCTGATGTGGCTTGGGGCATCTGATCAGAAGCCTCCCGGGCACCTACCTTACGAGGTGTTGTGGACACGTCCAACTAGTGGGAGGCCCAAGGGCAGAGCCATAACATGCTAGAGGGATTATATATCTCATCTGCCCTGGAACACTTTTCTCAGCCTACGCCCCCCACCCAGAATGCAGACATATGAAAACTGTATCATATCACTTACCAATAAGCCACCCATATCCAGCAGCTCCTTGATCCAACAACTTAACTTAACTGTTGTCAAGTATGAGAGAGTCATGTGCTCCTGGTGTGCTCAGGCGGACAGGTGTGTGTGTGTGTGTGTGTGTGTGTGGGCATTTTGATCTAACTTCTTTGTCATTTAGGGTGGACTTAATCATATTTAATAGGTGAACATTTAAAATGATTAAACAAATAAATACATTTAGAACATTTTTATCTCCTGTTTTCATCATCATTCTTTATATTTCACAGCACAAAACCCAAGTTGGCTGTTGTGTGTGCTGTGGTACATGTGGTCTTGTGCAGTGGTTCTCAACTGGTCCAGCCACAGGGCCCAGATTTCTCCTTAGACATTAGTTCAAGGTCCCACAGTTTAATACATTCAGCGTCATACTTGAATTTGGCCATGTCGATGAGCTAGTTTGCCATTTCTGTCAAGTAGCTGTTGGTTAGTCACTCATTCTACAGGAGAACATAGCAATTCAAAATAAAAGCTCTGTGCTGGAAATTTACTGCACAAAATGTTGTTGTTGTTTTTTTACAAACTTGACATGTTTGCAAGTAATTTTTGGTTCATTCAGAATGGCCCCTGTAGTGTAAGATTTTATGGCTGATCAGGTAAAGGTCTTTTCTTTACATAGATTGATTAAGTTTAAAATAAAATCATGCAATGATCAGATAAATACTTTAGGCAAGTTGATTATGTCTAATGATTAAATTGTGTGATATCTCTATCTTCTCGACAGAGTCTCCACCGGCATAAAAGAAAGTGTTCTGTAGAGAATTGTCAGTCTTGCTCCGGGGCCTGACGCAATGAGTTGTATGTGTTTTTGCTTGTAAGCACATTAAACTCAGTTGCACCTGATTCTTCGTGTCTCCAGTGTGTTCTTGAATTCCAGCCTGCTGAACCTAAGATATTACAGTCTATCCAGAGAGCGAGTTGAAGTGAGGCAAGAGAAGAAGAAGTTGGGAGCCGTCTGGCCCTTCAAGGCCCGCACCTTTTTACACCTCACCCCGCAACCCACCGATTGTGAACCACTGGTCTAGGATACTTTATGAACAAGTGGGACGTATGCCAGTGTTGCTGAATGCCACAAAAGTTTAAAAACTGTCTGCAGCATAATTCATGCATGATTATGCTACAGAACCTTATATTGTCCTTAATTTAAAGAGAAGGCAGAGGTCCCTCTGTGCTCAATTGAGAACTGGTACCTTACCTCTGGCAGTAGAAGTGGGAAGATTTAAAGGCATACAAGAAGATTTACATTTGTGTGAATTTTGTGATCTCCAGATTGTGGAAGATGAATTTCATTTTGTTTTTCCTTTGTCCTTTATATGGTGATTTAAGGAATTCTCTTTTTGAATCAATTCACTTAAAAAATCCTGATTTATTTTGGAAATATGAAGGTGAGATTCTGTGTTGGTTATTTGAAAATAATGTTTTTGCTTTGGCAAAATTTATAGAAAAGGCATGTTATTTGCAGCTAAGTATTTTTTACCCTGTATAACAAACTATATATATATTTTTTTAAATTGTATGTGTTCCTATTCTCAGAGGTTTTGTTATGTTATGTATTATGTCATGTGGTTATCATGGATGTAATCGTGGAATTATTTGATGTATATTTATTGCTGTGTGTACTGTCTAATAAGCCCATGAGGGCTGGGCACCAATTATGGTGTTTGACACTTAAATAAACAGATCAATCAATCAATCAATCAATCAATCAATCAATCAATCAATCAATCAATCAATCAATCATCCATGCATGTGGTCCAATGGTTCCAAAGTAAGGCCACTGTAGGGCAGGATTCTGACTATCTACATGTTGCATATATTCGGACATGTAACACATTGTTTAGGTTTATTGCTTATGGTGCTTTAAGGTAATTTTTGCATGTTTTTAATTTAATTTTGTTTGTTTGTGTTGTAGTTTTCTTTGCACATGTTCGAAATTAAAAAAAAAATCATTCATTCATTCATTCATTCATATTCATGTGAATTTTACAGAAGCCAGGTTACTACAGTGCATGAACACACTATCTGATTACCTTCTTAACCTGATTTATCCATTTTCCTGATGAAGTTTACCCATAGGTGAACTGGGCTTTTGTGTCACAACAAAATGTACAGTTCAGCCTGCCTTTGTCACTGCAGTCACTTGATCAAGATTGTTGGGGTGTGGTCATAAAACTGTTTAGAGCCCCAAACAGACCTTAGCTTCCTCTGCACTAATGAGGGAAATTAGAAGAGTTTGTTTTGGAAGAGAGAAAAAAAGAAAATATAATGAACTGTGCCACTCTGAGATATGAAGTTAGCCACATCCACTGCGACAAACATGGCTCAAAAAAAAAAAAAAATAAGGGAGCACTTGATTGTCACAGTATAACACAAAGTCAGTTAAACCTCAGTTATATCAATCTGTCCATTTGGGCAGCACAAGTGATGGTGAACCAGTTTCACCTGCTTTAGTGCAAATGAAAGTAAATACAGGTGCAATGGAGAGGCAAAAGCAGGACAATTCCCTAAAAGGGAATGTCTTACATGTGGTGGCCACAGACAGTTCCTCTCTCCTTATCCTTCCTGACTGATTCTTCACTAGTTTTGTGTTCTGCTAGTGTCCTTGTCACTACTGGTAGCATGAGGCAGTCCAGCTCCTCCAGGATGGTACATCCATACATGTGGTCACAAGAACATTTGCTGTCTCCCAGCACAGTCTTAAGAGAAAGGAGAAGACACCAGGAGACTGGCGGTGAGGAGAGCTGAACAGGACCGTAGAAGGGCATCAGCCCAGCAGCAGTACCAGTATCTGCTCCTTAATGTGAGGAGGAACAGGAGGAGCACTGCCAGAGCCATACAAAATGACCTCCAGCAGGCTACTGGTGTGCACGTTTCTGACCAAACTGTCAGAAACAGACTCCATGAGGGTGGCATGAGGGCCCAAGGTCCTCTATTGTGACCTGTGCTCACAGGCCAGTACCAGCAGCTCGATTGGCATTCACCAGAAAACACTAGAATTGGCAGGTCCAACCCTGGCGCCCTGTTTTCTCCACAGATTAGCGCAGGTTCACACTGAGCACATGTGACAGGCGTGAAAGAGTCTGAAGATGCCGTGATGAAGGTTATACTGCCTGTAACATCATCCAGTATGACTAGTTTGGCGGTGGGTCAGTGATGGTCTGGGAGGCATATCCTTGTAGGGTTGCACAGACCTCCTTCATTGTCAGCGGTACCCTGGCTGTTAGGAGTGATTGTCAGACCTTAAGTTGGTGCAGTGGGCCCTGGGTTCCTCCTGGTGCAGGACAATGCCCGACCTCATGAGGCCAGAGTGTGTAGGCAGTTCCTGGATGATGAAGGCATTGATGCCATTGACTGGCCTTCTCATTCCCCTGACCTTAATTCATTTGAGCACCTATGGGACATTATGCAACGGTGCATGCGCAAGTACCACCACAAATACCCTGATCCAGGTCTGGGAGGAGATCCCCCAGGACACCATCCGCCGACTCCTCAAGAGCATGCCCAGACCTTGTTGCATTCAGGCACGACGGGGCCATAGACACTAACATGTCACATTATAGGTTACTGTGATACAATTCAAGCAAGTTGGATTAGCCTGTGATTTCAATTTTTACTTTGACTTTCAGTGTGATCTTGAATCCAGCCCTCCGTGGGTTGATGATTTTGGTTTCCACTGACCGTCATTTTGTTCTCAACAAGTTATACAATGTACATCAGTAAATATTTTCCACTTGAATAATTTGTTCAGCAAGATCTAATAAAATAGTCATGGCATAGAAATGTCTATCTATCTGTTACACACCTGTCACTACAAGCTTTAATGTATACGTGATTGCTGCTTCACAAAAAAGCAGCAGAACAATCTGTCCAGTCAATTGAAAATGGCACCTCACTCAAATAACAAAGCAGTGTTCTGTGCTTGACCTGGCAGCCATGGATACATCTGTTCTCCTCCACTGGCTTTTCTCAGTGCACACAGAGTCCAGTAATGTGAATTTATAACTGAAAGACATTAACAGTGTGAGCTATTATTAGATTAAAACAATGGGCATGAAATATGTTCATTTATCCACATCTTGGTATTTTTCAGTCCAATTCTCTTACTTGTTCTTTTGTAAATTTTGTATGGTACAGATTTCTTAAAACAAGACACGACTTTCTACCTGGAACAGACATGAAGGTCACTTTATGTTTTATTGAAATATCTATTTGAATAGCAGACTGGCTAATTTGCACTGATGCATTAAATAATGCTGGCAATTTCCCACAAAATGTATCTGAAAGGGCCATGCCTTTCAGCACATGAAGGACGTAGACACTGTGTGCACTCTTTTATATAACAAGGTGAGACAGACCTTAAAAGTCTTTGGAAAATATTAAGATATGGGTTGTGTGAGGTGAATAAACTCTATAGATCTCCATGATTAGTCTTTGTTAAACTTCACAGTCATGCGTGAAGTCATGAAGGTAATTCAAAGGCAAACCAAGCTTTGCATCAGCTTTATCAACAACTGCAACATTACTAAAAAAAAAAAAAGAAAGGATCTATAAACAGAAATGTGCAAACTGCCAAAATTTTCAAAAGTTAAAACCTCATGAGGACGAGCTTTTGTCTTAAATTGCATCATACTGGGTAGTCCACCTCATGTCCTGAGTCGCCTACATGATTGGCCTTGGCTCATGACATCAGTATCTGTGTTGTACCTGTACAGCCTTGAGTGCACGGTCAGCATACAGTACTCCAGCAGTTATGTCGACCACTGCTTCATCTCCCTCAGCCAGGATGACATGGGGGATGTGCTGACTGAAGTTGTCGCTGCTCAGGATCATAATAGGAACCTTGTTCCTCTGCAGGGTGTTCTTAACCATCTGGTAACTCTGACTTGTCTCCGGTCCCATTACCAGGAGTCCTGTTTGCCTGAGAGGGGAGATCAATGGAGATAAAGATGGCATCTTGATAAGAAATGGTCAAGACACATGGAAGCCTTTACAAATCACCAACTGTGTAACACTGGCAGTACTAATGTTAAAGGAAAATTTAAGTCTAGAGGACAGACTAGCATTATTACAACATTCAAACAAGGTAAAGACTGCAAGAAATCAACCTCACACTGGTTGGATACAAAGGTGTAAGCACAGCCCAAAGGACAGAGGGATGTCGTATGCTGTAAAGCCCTGTGAGGCAAATTGTATTTGTGATATTGGGCTTTATAAATAAAATTGATTGATTGATTGATTGACAGCCATAATGTTGGCAAAAATCCTTATTGCTTACAAAATTAGAATTAAATGTCTCCTCCCTTGTGTTCCTGAGATATGACATTAAGTAATGACCATAAAAGTGTTTTTGCAGAACATTACGATGTCACAGTGAAGCTGCCCTTTGACCTTTTTGGATATAAAATGTCATCAACTCATCATTTTATCCTGTTAAACATTTGTGTGAAATTTTGTCATAATACTGTAAGTGTACTAAATCTTAAGTTATGGGCAAAAACTGTGAAGTCACAATGACCTTGACCACTGACCACCAAAAATCAGTTTATTGTTGAGTCCAAGTGCATGTTTGTACCAAATCTGGAAAAACTTCAAGCAGCAATGTATTGCCTTCGTGCAGCTGAGTGAAGTTAGCTCAGTGTCATGAACTGACATTCATGGTTCCCAAATGTTGAATCCTAATGACATTAGAAATCTTCTGACTTTTCCTTGAGCACCACCAGCAGGTTGGCAGTTATGGAATGGATACAGCATTGTATTTTGATATTTTTGTGTGGAAATATTGTATTGTCACAGAATGCCAAATATTGATTTTTTAATTATATAAATTACGAATGTGCAAAGTAAACTTTAGGTAGCCTTCTTGAATAATATAATCAGTTGCTTTGTCAGTCCACTACATACATTTTGCAAAAAATTAAGTGAGATGAACACACAGAAAACTTAATCTTGTTAGATAATACAGATGTTGACAAAGTTTTCCTTTGGGGACATTATTTGAAGTTCATAAACCAGTTATACAGGTCATAAACCACAATATATTGCAGTATATTTTATTACAATACTCAGCATATCACAACACATTTTAAAACCTAGTAATACTGTATCGTGACTAAAGTATTGTCGTAATATCGGGTCACGGAGCCTCTGGTGATTCCCACCCCAAGTGGCGGACCTGACCTGTTGATATCAGGTCAATGCTTCCCTTAATATCAATGGGTCCTCAGTGGAGAGGGTGGATAGTTTCAAGTACCTTGGTGTCCACATCCCCACTCAGTGGTGAGAAAGGCAAGGCAGAGACTGTTCTACCTCAGATGCCTGAGGAAATTGCGGGTATCCCCTCCAATACTGAGGAATCTTCTGCACCATTGAGGGTGTCCTGGCAGGGAACATCACTGCCTGGTATGGAAACATTACTATACTGGGCCCTGTTACCCAGAGCCTTTGTAGCGCCACGTGCATCGTAAGTTGTATCTTAAGGTCTCCCTTAACCTTACGGGCTGTTTCCCAGAGTTTCCTTAGTAAAGATATATCTTCTGAAAGGTATGTCTGAAAGGTGTCTTAAGACACATCTTAAGACATCTTGAGACACGTTGATGGCTGGGTATGTATATCTTAAGAAGGGCAGTCTGAAGCACTCATAAGCTGTCCCTTAGTGATACGCTCCGTTCATCCTGTCATAGTTTTAGCTTTATTAGGCCAAAATTATGCTTTTTAAACAGACAGTTGCAGTATGATTCACATCTAGACTCCTTACGCAAATGACAACATTAGTTTAAAATTAACTTCATGAAAAATAATAATGAATATTGAATACTATGACTATATAGGTTTATTTATTTATTTATTTATTATTCATTTATTCATTCATTCATTTATTTTATGGAGCTAAATAACTGAGGATATGTTTTTTTCTGATGAGGCTACAGGCTGTACCCTAGCACTATATACTGAATATCTGACAGATACTTGACAAATTGATCAAACTGAAGTCTAATGAGGCCGGCTGGAAACTAATCAAGTAGGTGGCACCATATAGGCAATCACCGCATCATCTCTGCTTGCTGGGTGCAGGTGCCTACTGTGTGACAACAACAGATCTGCAGTCTGTACATTGACAGAACTGATGTGGGAAAACTTATATGTAAGACACAAACTGCCATTGAACTGCAATGATGGAGAAAGAGAGACAAACACGTATGCTGCAATACATGTTTCAATGACAAATGCATTATTGGTGAGCAGCAATCACTTTTCTCTGCTTCATCATTGGTCTCCTTGTTTATAACGGGGGCATGTAAGTCATGTTTTAATGTGATATGCTTCAGGGGATTTGTCCTGAAACAGTGCCAAAATGTTCATCTGGAAGGAAATTTATTTTTAAAGCGTTGCTTTTAAAAATACCCATGTATGTGTGGACTAGGCTTCAAATAGATGAGCAGATGTTCTGTAAAAGGCAAAGCCTCATTTATGATATAATATTTGATGGAAGTAAAATTATTATGGCAAAAATTTTTATATTAAAATGTCATTTATTTACCTTTATATGCGATCAATCGATGCGTGCAGCAGATGTACCTTAGCAGCTCTCCTTACGAGCAGCAGCTAAAGGACAGTTTGGGAAGCACTCGTAGGAAAAGAAGTCCCTTAGTTAAGGTGTATTGAGACCTTCGTAGACCGCTAAGGTGCAAAGAGTGGTTTGTTCAGCTGAATGTGCTATAGGCGCTGATATACCCTGCCTAAGAGATCTTTACACCAGGTGCTGCAAGAATGAGGCCAGGAGAATCATTTAAGATCCTAGCCACCCAGATAACTGCCTTTTCTTCCTGCTGAGGTCAGGAGGAAGGTATTGGTTACACCAGGCAGCACTGAGAGGCTCAGGCAGAACTTCTATACTTCATACATATATATTAATTAATTATATAATTATTATATATACAGTTCATAATATGGAGAAACTTGCAAATTTTTGTGACTTGAATGGTATTTACACTATACAAGGTGGTCAAGAAAAAAGGAAAGCGTACATGAAGGGTCGCATATTGACCTGCAATGTCATGCATATTTCAGAGATAAGAGCATATCTGTTCTGAAAGACAATGAGAGACATGACTTCCAACTCTTTGGAAGATGTTATTGCAGTGGATTGGCCATAACCTCCTGTACATTTGTGTCTGACACACACAAAACACTGCGAGTGAAATTGTTCAGACATTACTATTTCATTTAGATTTCCAAAACAAGTCCTGTTTTGTCACAAGATGGTCTGTTATTGGCTACTCCCATCCCTTTGTAAAGTCTAAACTCCAGAGTCTTAATCATCACATATCATCTGTTAATCTGTAATCTGCTGTGCTGGATAAGTTACTTGGAAAATGTACTGAGCTAAGATACCAGTTGCTCTACAAAATAAAGTTTCACAACATGGAGGCTATCTCAGACAAATTCAGACAAAACTGAAGTTATTGTTCTTGGCCCCAAACAACTCAGAGACTCTTTATCTGATGACATAGTTTCTCTCGATGGCATTGCTTTGGCCTCTACCACTACAGTAAGAAACCTCGGAGTAACATTTGATCAAGATTTGTCTTTTAATTCTCATTTAAAACAAACCTCATGGACTGCATTTTTTCATCTGCGTAATATTGCAAAAATTAGGCCTATCATATCCTGACCCAAAAAGATGCAGAAAAATTGGTCCACGCTTTTGTTACTTCAAGGCTGGATTACTGTAACTCTCTATTATCAGGTAGCTCTAGTAAATCATTAAAAACTCTTCAACTAATTCAGAATGCAGCAGCACGTGTACTAACAGGAACCAAGAAACGAGATCATATTTCTCCTGTTTTAGCTTCTCTGCACTGGCTCCCTGTAAAATCCAGAATTGAATTCAAAATCCTACTGTTAACTTATAAAGCTCTAAATGGTCAAGCTCCGTCATATCTTAGAGAGCTCATAGTGCCTTATTATCCCACCAGAACACTGCGCTCTGAGAACGCAGGGTTACTCGTGGTCCCTAAAGTCTCCAAAAGTAGATCAGGAGCCAGAGCCTTCAGCTATCAGGCTCCTCTCCTGTGGAATCATCTTCCTGTTACGGTCCGGGAGGCAGACACCTTCTCCACATTTAAGACTAGACTTAAGACTTTCCTCTTTGATAAAGCTTATAGTTAGGGCTGACTCAGGCTTGCCTTGTACCAGCCCCTAGTTAGGCTGACTTAGGCCTAGTCTGCCGGAGGACCACCTATAATACACCAGGCACCTTCTCTCTCTCTCTCTCTCTCTCTCTCTCTCTCGTATCCTATTACTGCATCTTGCTAACTCAGCCATTCTGGATGTCACTAACTCGGCTTCTTCTCCGGAGCCTTTGTGCTCCACTGTCTCTCAAGTTAACTCATATTGCAGCGGTGCCTGGATAGCGTGACGTGTGTGGTTGTGCTGCTGCTGTGGTCCTGCCAAATGCCTCCTGCTGCTGCTGCTGCTGCCATCATTAGTCATTAGTCATTCTTCTACTGTTATTATACACATATGACTATTATCATACATGTATACTGCCAGATACTAATATATACTTTCAACGTCCTGCATCTCTCTCTCTCTCTCTCTCTCTCTCTCTCTCATTGTGTCATACAGATTACTGTTAATTTATTATGTTGATCTGTTCTGTACGACATCTATTGCACGTCTGTCCGTCCTGGAAGAGGGATCCCTCCTCAGTTGCTCTTCCTGAGGTTTCTACCATTTATTTCCCCCCGGTAAAGGGGTTTTTTGGGGAGTTTTTCCTTATCCGCTGTGAGGGTCTAAAGGACAGAGGGATGTCGTATGCTGTAAAGTCCTGTGAGGCAAATTGTATTTGTGATATTGGGCTTTATAAATAAAATTGATTGATTGATTGATCTCCAGAAAAAAGTAGCAAGCTAAACCACGAGAAAAGGCAAAGTAGCTTGCTAATAAAAAAGCTACTTTAAAAACTGTCAGCTAAACAAATAGGTGGCAAATGATCACTTGAACGGTTTGTTATAAAGTAACAGACTAAAATGTAAACTTTCTTTTTTTTTTCTTTTTTTTTGAAGACTTTTGACATTATATGTGATGTCATATGGAAGTGCTTCCCTCATCTACATGCCTCGGTCTGGTACTGGCATCAGTCATATTACTTATCCTCAGTTTTATTATTCTTACTTCTATCCAGACCTCAGCAGATAACAGTCTGCTGTACTTCAGAGCTTTTCCTGGGAAAAAGAGCTTGTAACTTTTGTGGACGTTACCGTGCTACTCGATCTATTAACTATTACTATTAACTTCACCATTGAAAATCTATTTAACTCAGAAAGTAGTGACGTTACTACCACGCTTCTGAGAAATGTAGTAAAGTTGGTAACTTGTAGTGGCTACTTGTAGTGATGCTACTGCCCAATACTGGTAATCTGTTATAAACAATTACTTACTTACTTTATTTACCCATCTCTCCTGTCTGTATATCATAAGAAATACTGTTTTACATTTGTCTTTACAAGAAAACTTATTTGAAATTATTTACAGAGCCCAGTGAAGAAGGAAGCATTTGCTGTGAAGGGACACAAAGGTAACATATTAGCATGTAGCAGTAATGTAATGTAAATGTAATATTAACCTTGTAAGGCCCACTGTTACAACATCGGGTCCATGTCATGGGTCCGACAGCCCATTAGTTCGACATCCTGTTAGTCCGACTGTCCACGGTGCTGAACGACTCGCGGCAGGCGTATAGTGTGCCGCGACCGGCTCTGGGTCAGCTGGGAAAGGCTTGAGGCTCACGGCTTATGTGTTTGCCACTTTCTTTTTCATTTTCACACCATGATCTTTTCCTGACCCTAACCAAGTGGTTTTTGTGCCTAAACCTAACCAGACCTTAACCACAGGCCATCATGATGATTTCGGAACGGACTTCGGAACAATGGGTTTAATATGGTCGGAACAATGGGATGTCGGACCAATGGGTAGTTCCCACAACATCACTTTTAGCTGTCCCAAAAACAAACCTGCAAATGTTTTTCTTTTAAAAAGACCATATTTACATAGTCATTAGGTCCTAATGTTTAGCCTTGCAATGTCATTGGAAGGTTAATTGGAAGCAAATAGGTCTGGCCATCACGTCATGAACTCATACAACTTGCGAATTTTCCTGGATGCACATCTAACTGTTTTACTGAACAGTCAGGCATGACCCACTGGTAGGAGGCCCCAGGGCAGACCAAGAACATGCTGGAGGGATTACATATCTCGTCTGGCCTGGGAACGCCTTGGGGTCCCCCAAGAGGAGCTGGAAAGTGTTGCTGGGGAGAGGGATGTCTGGGGTGCTTTGCTTGGCCTGCTGCCCCCGCGACCCAACCCCAGATAAGCTGGATGGATGGATGGATGGATGGATGGATGGATGGATGTTTAGACCAGATCTGAGTAATTCTGCATGAGTAAATGATTTCTTGTTGTGGTATTTCAAGCCCTTTCAGTAGCAGTATTTGAAACCGTGGCTGTATTTTATCAGTAAAAATACATATACAACTGTTTTTCTGAGCGTTGTTTGTTTGCTCAAGTATCTAAAGCCAGACACTGGTTGTGTAGGATGGTTACTGTATGGGTGTGGAGACAAGTGTGAATGTTCTGGACTGTGGGGGTGTAAGTGGTCTGGGGGTTCCTTTTAGTATGTTAACTAGAGAGTACATTAGGCTAGCCAGACAGTATTGTGTGACTTCAGTGGAATACATCACATAATTAGGATTCATTTGCACCAAATCCTACACAGAAGTTGAGAGGCCTTAAATTGTGGGTACCTACAATAAATACATGAGTGATGTGGATTTGTTGGACTCATTTGCTGCAAAATACAAGTTCCCGATGAACGCGCACCACTCGTACATTTACATCTTCTGGCACACCATCATCCTCACCGTCATCAACGCCTGGCTCATCTACAAGCGGGACAGCAAAGCTTGCTGTATTCCCAAGAAAGAGATGCTGAACATGAGAGGGTTTCAGATGCAACTAGCATCTTCTCTCATCCTGTAAGAATCCATTTCTGTTGTTTACCTTATTTGATATTTCACTGATTATACCGTTTTTAATGTATGTTTGACATTGTCATTAAACTTTCTCATCTCATTCAGACAAAATCAAGTGTCAACACACCAAGGACACGGCGACCATCTTTAGGCAGTGGGAGCCTTGTATCACCACTGGCATCACGGAACCCTTTGATATCCATGACAGTAACACCACAGAGACCAGCGACTGCTCTGAAGAGGCCATGTGTACCACCAGTGGATGTGCGCAAGGACATGATTGCACATTTCCCAGTAAAGACAAAAAGAGGACGCTGCAGACACTGCAATAAAGGCTACTCTAATATGCTCTGCAGGAAGTGCAGTGCCCGTCTCTGCTTTTCAGAGGAAAGGAACTGCTTTTTGGAGTACCACTGTACATGAACACTGGGCATTGGTTTTTGAACAAAGTTGTCATTGCTGTCAATCCTGGTTCTGCTAGCATGTCCTGGGTCTGCCCCAAAGATTTCATTCTGTTTTTTTTTTTTAGCTCAATAAATTATGGTTCATAAAACTGTTGTGTGATTATTATTTATGATATATACTGTGATAGAGCGTTTTAAGCAATCCATGCTGAAAATGAACCCTTAGTTGTTCAGTATATTTGTTCTGACAGTGTGAGTGCAAATACACAAATTCTGCTACCATGCAGACCCAATGTTGCAATACAACAACATTTCTGTAAAAATTTACTACAACGTAAAAAATGAAATAACCCTTCAATTTCTGCATCAGAGGCCTCCTTAAACAACATCTGAGAGGTGCTCTTTTTTCTATATTTGGGTTTTACAGGGTTAACAATTGAAAAAAAAAAGCTCAGTATGTGGTAGTGGTGAGTACAATATGAAACAACAGAACATGTGAAACAGTAGTCAGGTAATTATTTCTGGTAAAAGACACAACATTCTAAAGTAATAGTATAGTGAATACTGTAGCAGTCGTCCTGACTACCCATCTGTTACGTCAGACCAGTTACACTTCCCACAGTGTGTTAGTAACTTGTTGGAATAGACTTTATCCTGTACCATGTCAAGATAACTAAAGGAGGCATTGCTGATCTTATATAAAAACTGCTCAGTAACAAAAATATCCGCAGTTACTGTGAGGACTATACTGCGTCCAACTAGTTTGACTGTGAAACAGAGAAATGTCTTGTGTTGCTTACAGTCACTATTTACTGGCTATAGTTGAAGATTTCATTGTCATACTCAGGATATTGAATGGACCAGAGTTTTTTACTCTTCTATATGTATGAAACCAAGTAAGTTTTCACAACAACGTAATTACATAAAGTCCTTGTGAAATAATATAGTGGACTTAGAAGGTATTCAGACCCCTTCACTTTTCTTTCACATTCTCTTAAGGTGCAGCCTTATTCCATAATCATTAAATTTTATTTTCCCACCTCAACAATCTACATTTTTTTATCTACCAGCCCCCTTGGCCCGTGAGTCAAAAAATACATTTCAGACACCGCCAATAACTCTGTTTGTTTGTGTCCGACAAGGACAACTGTGTGCTCTGTCCTTTCTCTCACTGTCTCTCTCTCTCTTCTTTCTTTCTCCCTTCCTCTGTCCCTCTCCCTCTCTCGTAGGGATCTCTAAAAGAGGGACTTAGTTGCTCTTTGTGTGATTTCTCTCATTTATTCACCATAAAACATTTCTTTGGGAGAGTTTTTCCTTATCCGAAGTTAGGGTCTATGGACAGAGGGTGTCATATGCTTAACAGATTGTAAAGCCCCTTGCGGCAAATTTGTGATATTTGGCTATATAGAAATAAAATTGTCAAAAGTACAGAGATCTGGTAACATAGTGACATTGCTACAACAATAGCCAATGGGGCAAGAAACACAAGCAGTCAGACGATCAGACAGGAAACAAACCAACAAATTATCCGGATGATCTAAACCCACTTTTTTGGAGATTCTGAAAAGGTGCTAAATGCACCTGAAATGTCTGCAATAATCCTTCATTGCACAGGTATGTCTGTGTGGCCAAAACTACACAATACAGGAGTTCAATGTTTGAGGCAGGACGTCAGTCTGTAAACTTTGATAGATCAAACATTATAAGGGTAATAATTTTGCTGTTAGACTCAGTTTTCTCTTTTAAACTACTCTGGCCAACCTGGTTGTTAGCAGGCATTCAAGCCAAAAACAGCACTATGTTGAAAAAAAGAAAGAAAGCAAGAAGCTGTGTGGTTGCAAATATGCCATCTTGTACTCCACCCCCATTTTGTAGCAAAAACACCTAAAATGACATACTCAAATTAAAATGATTGTAGCTTCTGAACTGAAGACTCTCCAAAGTTTCTTGTGATACAGAGACAGAGTAATGGGCCTTTGAATTCAGTAAAAAAATGAGGATTTTGCCTAAAATAAAATAAAAAATGTTTTTCAGGATGAATAACTATCTGTGGCTTCATCTGTGCAGGTAAATGACAGTATGGGGCTGTAGGTACAGTATCAATGAACATTCAAATTTGAAGAAGAAAGTACAAAGTATGACCATTCTACAGTGTTTTTTCCATGAAAAGATCCAGGCGGAGCTCCAAAAGACAAGTCGGTCACTCGGCTTCAAAACAGTACTGTCAGTGATCAAACAACACTCAGACAGCTTCTAACATTGTAATGATTGAAATCAGGCTTGCTTTTGATAGCTGATGTTTTGGTCATAGAAACACCATAAAATATCACCAAATAAAGCCATATGAAACGTGGAAGTTATGATCCCACTTTCTAGATGGTGTATCTCAGCCAAAAATAGTGGTAGGAGTGGGACTCTTACCTTTTATAAAACAGCTTAGTCCCCGCTAACAGCGGCTCATAAGATTGCGAGTAATCCTTTAACTTTTCCCATTGAAAAACAGCATGACATGACTTGTCAACACTCATCACGATTTTGGACTATGTGTGTTTAGGCTGCTCTGGTGCGAAATACATAAGAAATAAAAGAAAAACTATGTTATTTTTGAAAAGTCGAGAGCTTCCTGAATCCGGCAATACCAAATATCACATGGTTTGATGACGTAGTTCACCTGGGAGATACCATTTAACAGAGGAGGAGGGGAACGAGGACGTCGGCGTCCTTTCGGAGTTAGAGAGATTAAAGTTAAAGTCCCACTGATTGTCACACACCTGTGTGTGTGATCTGTTCTCCCCATTTGACCCATCCCCTGAGGGTGTTTTCGTGTGTTTTCCTATGAAAAGGAAGGCACCAAAATGTGGACATATCCCACATATTTTGAAAGCCTGTGATGACGTAACCACTGTGCTGACAGCACAGTGGTTAGCAGTCCTGAGTGCTTGTAAAGAGGCAGGTCGGAGTGGTAGATGGGTCACAAAGAAACTGATTTTCGCCTGTGACTTTCCCCTGGAGTCACCTGCTCGGATCCCTGTGAACTTTGAGTGAACTTTGAGTCATACGTCCCTACTATGTTTCTTTTCCTAAATCCTAACCTATGTAGCTTTACTTGCCTAAACCTAAAGACACCTAACTAATTTTATTACGTTAATTACGTAGCTGTATGTTAAGGATGAAATGTCATTCCTGGGGACACATTTGTAGAAAATCATACGAACCGTTCTATGAGAATATGTTGTATGAGGATATGAAACACAATCAAGGAAGTGCAGTTCGATTAAAAACCCCGGTTGTAATAAACTAATGAACCTTTAGAAGGATAGAAGGATCTAAATATTGACATTTGACTGGACATCATATGACCAGTGGACAGTAATACAGCAGATCACAGCAGCTCCAGTGTGAAGTTACTGCGTCTCAGAGTGAGAGGTTGTGAAACACAGGGTCTAATTCAGTAATCTGCCTGATAGATGGCTGACTCGCCCTTTGCCAGCAGTGTTTTCTAAAGGCTGCTCCGACATCTGTCAGCAGCCATAAGGCACAGACAACCCAAGCTAAAGGCTTCAGCCATTCGTCAGAAAATTTTATGACTATGTCTCCCCGTGTGCTTGTGTGTTTACGAGTGTGTGACGGAGGAAGGGAAAGCCATGCAAGTGTAGGATCGTAAATATGATACCTCATCTAGTCCAACCTGTCAAACTTAGTGATTGGTGGCACTAGTTCAGCTGCTGGTTGTGCACACGTGTTGCCATGTATGGGGAGAAAATAAAACAGTTTTAGCTTCACTCTGGCCCTTTTGCGATGGCTCCATCTGTCCAAGAGGCAGGAGCAGAGGTGGGAGGCATTGCTCACACCAGCCGGGCCTGGACATTTCTCATTGTGATGCAGACACTTTTTGCCAGCCCAAGGGCACAGGTGGCCTTCAGATGTGGACCCATCAGTCATGAGCTGTGGAGGGGTGCACAGGGGACAGGGAGTCACACTGTGTTTCCTGGGAACATAATGTGGGCGTGGCTTGGTACCATGAACTATTACCCTGAGACATGAATAATGAATTCATGTGTTATTCAGCTCTCTGATACTGAGAACAAACAGGGCTGCTTGGAGGTATTATGACCAGGAAACTTAAAGTGCTGCAGGAGGGTTGCTCACAGTTTGATGCGACTGTCATATTTATAAACACACAAATTCCTCCCCGGTCTGCGTATGAAAATCAGAGGTTTAGCGAGATGAAAAAAGCCCCTGTTCCTCATTCAAAGGCATGGAAGCTGTCAAGGGGTGATTCAGTGATGCCGGAGGTAATGAGAAAGTCATGCATTTATGGCTCCCGTAGATTGAGTTGCTGCTCTTGTGCGTACATAGCACCTTGAATGTGACAAATCCCCGTGTTCTGGCAAAGCTTTTGTTATGTTCCATTTAATGGGTTTTCTCTCTCTGTGTTTCTGCTGACTGCTTACCTGTACAGTTTGACACCGGCCTCCCTCTCTAGCTGGGTCCACAGCTCATAGCACTCCTCCATCATGTGGGTGTAGAAGTCCTGCTCATAGGCCTTGCGGATGATGCGGGTCTGGCCATGGGAGCTCCCTCGGGTGTGGGGCAGGACGAACTGGAAAAGTTACACATAATATAATTTGGTTCAAATTAAATAACTTTGATTTGGGAATAACAGAAACCAAAAGTAAAAGTCTGTAAACATCCAGATATTTTAACTATATGTGATTGCTGAACATGTGATTCCAAGACCATGGGTTCTAATTTCCTACTGGAACAGCCTCTACTCGTCTGGGACGGTATTACCCTGATGGCCAATGAATGCAACTGCATTGCAATACAGTCGGGCTATGGTTTTGTTATATTTAAATCGCATTTCCAATTGGCATTGACAGGGTTCCAGATAAAGAGCATCTATAGGCAGCGTCTGATATATATATTTTTTTTTTATGTTTTTAACAGCAACATGTTTAATATTCAGACTGAATACAAGTTTACAGTTTATTGGTATGACATATTTATTAACAGATACTCTGTGACCGTACTTTATTCATTTTAATGGCTGTACAACAGCATGTCATCTGATTACAAGCCGCAACAACGTCAAGACGGCTGGTATTTTAATACAAAGGTCATGCTACAGGGTGGCTATGAAGTATCGTCTTTATGCTGCGTTTGCATATTTTTCACAGAACTAAACAATCAAGCATCATGCTGCTCCAGTGTGTGATTTTAGAAAGTATGCTGGAATCGCGGGAACAAAAGAGGCAATGGGCATGACACGTGTCGGCAGCACTTTATAAACACTAACAATGGCATTAACATGGCAATAACAATCATTTACCGTCCCTGTTATACAATAACTCATCTCGTCCTCTGCTTGGAGGATCAGGGGCTGGCTGCACAAAACACCTTAAGTTCCATGTTCCAAGTCCATGTTAAGGCTTTCTTAAGATAAAATCAATTGCACAAAACACGTCTCTTCCTCCAGGTTTTCTTAAATAATCACTTAAGTTTTAAAGGTTTTCTCCTCATCTTGGTCTTAAACTTAAGTAATACCTTAAAGTTAGTTAAACCATTGCACAAAAGACAGGTATCACAAGCCTGAGGACAAGCAAACAAATGGTTATCATGGAAACTGTAGTAGTTTGCCACTGCAGAATCTCTTCCAATGCAGTAAATACCTTAAAATTTTTACTTAACTAAGGAAATCTTCTAAGTCCCTCAGCTTAAGTATCATAGTGTTCAACGTCATACTTGAGGAGAAAACTTGAGGTGTTTTGTGCAGCTGGCTCCATTAGCTCCTGGACCTCACTGTTTTCACAATTTGCGGGCATTTTTGGTTGCTGTTCTTCTTCTTTGAGTTAGCTGCTAACAGCTGTGTGCTGCTTTTTAAATCTCCTAAGGTCAGGTCGAAGACATAACACGTTTAACATGATTCAGCACTGTTACTATCTCCATTAAAGGTGAGACAATTCTGTCCCCCCATTCAGGGGCGGATCTAGAAAAATATTTATGGGGTGGCAAGAGAGGGGCAGGAATTTTTGAAGGGTGGCAACATATGGCAGACGTATTTAATCATAGTTATCACAGTTTGATGAGAAATAGTATGTTCACACTACATAAGGGCACCGGCTGCCATTTACAAACTCATACAGACAAACTTAATCGCATGCAATCAATGTCTTGCATTTGAGGTTTCATGTGAAACAGTTCATATTAGGATTAACCCTGAACTCTGAGTTGATTTACCCTGAGATGGGAAACTCTGAGTTAGCGGTTACAGAACAGCTGATTTGAGTTAGTTCAGTCAACTCTGAGTATGTTCACTCACAAATAAAAGACAGCGCCTCCATCCAGTGGATGTAGAGATATTAATGCATGTGTAGCAGACGGTGCACGTTTATCTTTAAAAGAAGAGCCTGAGTCAGAGCGAGGAAAGTGTAAATAAGTTAACCATAAAGCTAATAAAAAAGTTTTATTCAGTGTTGTCCGTTTATTCATCATTTATCAGACTTACATTTCCTTAATGAAGATAAAGTGATGGAATCTGACTGTGTATCAGGCTGTAGATACATTACATTATATTAATAATAATATATTTGTTCAGATTTAATCTGATGGGGAAAAACACAGGAGGCAGCAACTGAAAAATAGGAAGATTTAAAACATATAGGCTAGGCTATAGATCAAAGACATAAAGACATGACTGTAAACTCAGTCTGACCCAGTAATAATATGTTTGGTGATTTGCACTTGAAAAGACGTTGAGGTTAAAATACAGTAAATTTTAAAACGTTGGACATCTATTTGTATCTTGACTCACCAGCATTCAGTGACTTCATTTCAGCTACAAATGTAGTAAATTTAAAGACACTGAAATGCTGCACCATTGCTCACTCAGAAATATGAACATATAATCCCCAATATTAGGCTATAGGAATTATGTTCCATCAGTGCGACCAATGACATCAGTGATGGAGATCATTAGTCATTGATACTACGTGTCTAAAGCTTCATACCGATTTTTAAAATGTAAATAATTAGACCTACACATTATGTGCAATTTAGACTGTGACAGACGGTAAATCTCCGCTAATGAATGCGCTTCGATACAAGAAATGAAACAGCGTGTAAGAGGAAGGAGACAGAGAAAAACCTAACCTGTTCACAGACTCAGCTGCCATGGTGATTGACTCAGAGTTTGATTTACCTCTCTTTCTGGAACTGCAAACCCAGAGTTTCCCTCATTTCAGGGTTAACTTACTCAGAGGTCTTTCTGGAATAGGCTGCCCCTCTGGCTCCACTCAGTTTTCCAAACAAAGCAGTCTCTTGCCGCTCTGGCGTTATCTCGTGCTGCATTCACTGCAGTCGGACATTGGAGATTTGCGCTCGTAAAAAGGCAAATTGGCCATAACTTTTCTTTGAATTCATTGCTGCCAACTGGGGTGGCAGCAGGGGTGGCAGGGCTTTCTTTTAGGGTGGCAGTTGCCACCCTATGCCACCCCGGTAGATCCGCCCATGCCCCCATTCCTCCATCGTACCTTTTACACAGAACAGCGAGGTGCAATAACAGCGCAATATTCCTGCTTTACAAAGGCAGTGTAAAAGGGGCTTATGTGTGTTTGAGTGTCAGAGCAAAATATTGTCCTAAAGAGACCTGTTGTAGCAAGAATTATCACAGAAGCATTTTTTAGTACTTTGCCAGATGTCGGTGAAGATTCTCAGTCATCCAGTCTGGGGAGGGATCCCAAGACTGCATTGTAGGTGAGTGATAAGTGGTGTTGTCAGCCACCTCCTCTGTTTAACAATGGTCGTTCCAGCTTGATGTAGATGGCTTCTTTTACTCCTCTTTCAAACCATGTTTCTTCCTTGGCCAAGCTGTGCACACTGTTATCCTCGAAAGAGTGTCCCTTCTCCTGTAGATGTAAGTGGACAGCTCAGTCTTGACCCAAGGAGCTGGCTATCCTGTGCTGTGCCATGCGCTTGTGGAGTGGTTGTTTTGTCTCCCCAATGTATAAATCTGTGCATTC
The DNA here is from genome assembly GCA_035609425.1 of Epinephelus awoara. NCBI lineage: Eukaryota > Metazoa > Chordata > Actinopteri > Perciformes > Serranidae > Epinephelus > Epinephelus awoara. The sequence goes on from CM069297.1 coordinate 4,557,344, forward strand.
CTGGCTGGCTCCTGCAGTTTCTGTCTCAGTGTGTTGCTGGGTTTAAAGTGCACAGGGATGTGGTGTTTTTTTTTTGTTTTTTTAAAGATATTTTTTGGGCATTTTTTTTTGCCTTTAATGGACAGGACAGGTTTCTCAGATACACCTGCAACATAAGGAATGACAGTGTTGTTTTGTTTTTGTGTCTCTTCCTCTCTGTCTGCTCTGAGTCTTTTTGAGGTTTTTGCAAAGGCCCAACTGGGATAGCCACAGGTTTGAAGTGCTTCCCTGATGTGTTTCTGTTCCTTCACCTTCCCCTCTGTTCTAGTGGGCACGTTTTCAGCCCGACGATTCAGTGTCCTGATAACTCCCAGCTTGTGCTCCAGTGGGTGGTGAGAGTCAAACAGCAGGTATTGGTGCGTGTGTGCAGGTTTTCTGTACACCTCTATGTTTAGGTTCCTGTCCTCTTCAATGTGTACTGCACAGTCTATGAGGAGTCTATGTTTGTCCTTCTGTGGACAGACTTTGTCACCATGATAGTGTCACAGCCATGCAAGATGCAGTCACAAAACTTTGCAGGGTTGTGGTTGAGATCACAGTGAAAGCTGAGTTTGAAGATAGGTGTGGTCCAAGCAAGGTCGGACAGGAAGTAGTGAAGCAGACATTGCCCTCTCCAAGTTATACCCCTAGCTAGTGTTGTTTAAAGTTGTATGTATTTCTTAAATGGTGTATATTAGCAGAAAGAAAACCACAGCATTCTTTCCTCTACCACACAGACTACTCTGTAGTGACAGAAACAAATAAGAAAAGCTTGTTTGCTACGTGCATAAAGGCAAAGTCAATAACATAACTGCAATAACATTATCAAAAGGTTTCAGTCAGGTTTGCAGGAACAACACTGCTTCCCGATCACCTGCGTTTGAGTCTCTGGTACAATTCTTAAATGGCGTAACTCCAATATCACTGATAGGGCCTTCTCTGTCATTGTTAGCACTTTTACTCCCTTTACTGTCCTTACATATCTCTCATGTGGAATCCCTCATGGCTCAGTCCTTGGCATGCTCCTATTTTCCATCCTTATGCGTCCATGAGACAAAATTATTTAGAACCACGATATTTCATCATCTGTTGGCATCTGCCAGGGTTGTCCCTTGTCACCAATTTTGTTTTTGATATTCATGGAGAGGATCTCTAGGTGCAGCTGGGGGGAGAAAGAGTTCTGGTTTGGTGTAGGGGCGGGGCAATATGTCTGAAAAGTATATCACGATATATCTGGTTCATATTGATCCTTAACGATAATTATATATAATATATCGTTATGGATCAATATGAACCAGATATATCACGATATATCTGGTTCATATTGATCCATAACGATAATTATATATAATATATTATATATTATATTGTATTATTATATACATATATGGTATGCTGAACAAGATCTGAATGACGAGTACATATTTCACACAGAATCTGAATCTGCACACTCCCTTGAATCGTCCCCCTCTTCGAATCTTTTAATCCTCTCTCTTTCTACAGGTCTTTATTGCATTCTTTCCATATGTCGCCCACTTGTTAGTGAAGTTAAAGAACCTCCATTAATCGCGCAATTTAAATGTGAAAAGCTTCATCACAGCGTGACCTCCAGCATGCACTGGGGTGGTTTACAGCCGAGTGTGAAGTGGTCGGGATGAGAGTCACTGTGACAAGTGATATGGCAGACATGACTAGTCGCTCATTTGGGCATTATTCATTTATATTGATCCATGCCTCATAATTGTTTGTTGTATTTAGTTTTAGTTTCATGTTTGATTGTGAATGTGTTAATATTGATTACTAATAATATTGTGTTCCAAAGAGGAGTACAGACAGGTGATGTAGAGCCACGTCTGTGTGGGTTAATTGTTCGCTGCTCTGTTAGTAATGTCTCGGGGATCCAGTAGGGGGAGCGCACAGCTCTTCCTCACTCATTACAGACGAGTGAAGGCGAGAGCTGCATGTGTGTCACATTCATTCTTTTCCCGTCACTATTCCCCTTGTTTAACGTAAATATCGTACACAAAGCACTGTAAACTTGTTAATGTGTCGATAAGAGTTTCCTCTGTGTGACTGTGGTTTCATATGCAAGTAGAAACAGTTTAGAATAGTGTTTTAGAAGTTGTTGTGTATGGCTAATGCAAACGATGTTTAAGCTAAGTGGCTAGGTACCTCGTGGCTACGTCAGAAAGTTAGACTGTTTATAATTTCATTAATTCATATTTGTACTGTGTAGGTTATGTGCTTACTCTTTCACTTGTCCAAGTTAGATTTATGTTAGCAGCAAAATAAGTTAAGAGGTTAAAAACATGTATCATAATCTCATGGCCATGTAATAGTTTGTGTTAAAAAGATAATAAAGAATATGATAAAAATGTAGACTAGACATGGTCACTGTGGTCCTGAAGCTGGGTGTGATTATGCCTAATATGTGTACATTGTATTTGCCATGTTAAAATTTAAAACTCATTACAGACGAGTGAAGGTGAGAGCTGCATGTGTGTCACATTCAATCTTTTCCCGTCACTATTCCCCTTGTTTAAGGGCACAACATCACCACCTCCAAGTCTGAGGCCATGGTTCTCTGCTGGATAATTGTGGATTGGCCCCTTCGAGTCGGGAAAGGAGTTACTGCCCCAAGTGAAGGAGCTCAATTATCTCTCGCAGCGTCTCCTGTGATGCAGGCCCCGTGCTGGACTGTTGTGGCACAGAGAGAGCTGAGCCAGAAGGCAAAGCTTTCGATGAACTGGTCCATCTACATCGCAACCCTCACCTACGGTCATGAGCTTTGGGTAATGACAGAAAGAATGAGATCACGGATACAAGTAGCCAAAATTAGTTTCCTCTGAAGGTTGGCTGGGCTCAACCTTAGAGATAGGGTGAGGAGCTCGGTCATCTGGAAAGAGCTCAGAATAGAGCCGCTGCTCCTTCACGTCAAAAGGGGCCAGTTGAGGTGGTTTGGGAATCTGATCAGGATCCTCCTGGGTGCCTCCTGTTAGAGGTGTTCAGGAAACATCCAACTGTCCAACATCCAACATCTCATTTAACTGCTACATGAATGACACGCAGTTGTACCTTACCATCCAACAAAATGACAAGACTGCACCCACTGACCTCACTAAATGTCTGGATGATTACAGGATGACAAAAGACACCAAAACAAAGATTCTGTTGTTCTAACTCCCAAACTCCTCCAGCATGACTGCCCAGTTTCTCAACCAGTAATCCAATCACACCAGACCCTATGCAAAAACCTTGGAAAAATATTTGGCAACATTCTGAAATTTTATAGAAGGTTAATGCAGTTGTCAAATCTAGTTCCTTGTTCAACTCATAATTATCTGCAAGATTAGGACATTCTTGTGGCCTCAAAATTTAGAAAAAGTCATCCATGTTGTAATTTCCTCAACACTAAGTTATTGCAACTCCCTGTATTTTGGTAACAACCAGGACTCTATTCACTACTTATTACTGCCACAGAGTGCTGTGGCCAGAGTCCTTTGCAATTGTAACAATAAGAGACATATTACACCTCTACTCACATTTCTGCATTGGAACCCCATTCGGTTTTGCATTCGGATTTGTTGTGAAAAATTTGGACATTTTTTTTTTTGGCCATATCGCCCAGCCCTAGCTGCCAGTCATTTTGCAATGTATTTTATATTTGGAAAATACAAAAATAAGTATTTTATTTTGATACATTTTGTGGCTGTGTATTTTGTAGCTTATTTTGATACAATTATAAGTTGGGTATTTGGTATTTTATTTGGAAATACATTTTGATGTATTTTTGCGCATCCCTGCCATTGATATCAACAACACACGCACCAACATAGTTGTGCTAAACACAAACCACACCAACATGCAGTTTTAGGTTATAGTTAACGTGTGACTTGGACAGCAGAACTAAATAAAATGTCACTCTATTGTTTTAAGTGTGGAAATTAGACCAGCATTAGCAGACCAGCATTTAAGTGAGGTCACATTAAAGACACACATACTACAGTATATACAACACACACAACAAGGTCAAGAAAGTAAGTGGGGGAGCTGCTGATTGGTTCTTGCTGCCATTGTTTTGCATTAACCCAGTTCCACACTTCATACAAAAACAGTACCTATAAAAAAGCTAGTAAAATGTTTTACCAACACTGCATATTTGTTGGCTGAGCTGTTGCCAGGCCTGTCTTGTCACACTCCACATGTTCTTGAATTGTGTGTAAAACTGGTATATCTACAAAAAAAAAGAACCTTATTTGTGCAAAATCAGTGTCAGTGTAGTTAGACAGATGTGACAGTTGGTTTGTGGTAATTTAATTTTTACAAATTTGCTTGTTAATTCTAAGAACACTGTGACCTAAAATGACGTTGGCCTTATAACAGTACCTTCTTGTACTGGGATCCTGAGTTACCATAATGTCAGTTACAATTATTCTGGTTTAAATTGTGCTTACATTGTTTATTTTGCTAAATTAAACTGAAATTAATTAACTAACCATGAACTTATTAATGATTAATAACTAGTACATATGCAATGCGCAGAGTGTGGGAGAAACAAGGGAGTCAATAGGGCCTGACTAACTGGTTAACCTGGCAGTCCACATACTTGAGAAGTCAATACTTATGAAAAACACGGTTGCGTATTTTGTGGTGTATACTAATACTCACTTTAATATTATGCATTATAAATTAGGGATGTAAAATAATATTGGCACCATCAGTATCGGCTGGTATCAGCTTTAAAATAGTAAAGTAGTAAAAAGTGCATTTTTCTTATTTTGCACAATGAATGAATATTACATACATTAAAAAGCATTCTATTTCATGTCTCCATCTGCTGGTGGACCATCATGATAAGAGTATGCATGCAGATGATGTTAATTCCACTACAGAAGAGACTTGATGATCACTAAAATTAGGTGGTGAAAAAATGGATATATCGGTATCAAGTATCAGCCAAATTAGATGTTATGTATCAGCATATTGGCAAAACATCCAATATTGTGCATCCCTATTGTAAATTGATGTTTATTCTTTTTTTTTTAAAGATTATTTTTATTGGCTTTTTGCCTTTATTGACAGGACAGAGGGTAAAATGGGGGGACAGGGAGAGAGTGGGGACTGACATGCAGCAAAGGGCCGCAAGCCGGATTTGAACCCGCAGCCGCTGCAGCGAGGCAATGCCTCTGTACATGGGGCGCCAGCACTATCCACTACTTATCAACGCCCCAAATTGATGTTTATTCTAGTTTCTTTAACTCCAGTGATGGTTTCCATACACCTTTAAATTTAATTAAAAATAATAAAAAAAATGTGCTTGTTAGGAGGAGAGGTAGATAGCTGCCAGGCAACATATAAATGCCAAATGACAGCTGCTGCCTGCAGCTCAGTGAAGAGCAGCAGCCTCATATGACTTTCACAGGTCATAAATGATACAAGTCACACGTGTGTAACCACCAGGCCACGTTGGATTTTAGTAGAGCAAAAGCACCTGTGAGTAGGAAATTGGGTCTTCAACCCCTGAAACAGATAATGATTATTTATAGGTCATGCATTCTTCATGGGAAATCAATCTAATGCCATACCCACTATGTCTGAAATCTTCACTCTCTCCTTAAGTCTCTAAGCAGTGATTGTAATCACAAATCTTGTGCAGCAAACTTCAGTGTGTGACACACCTGCTCCAGCAGAAGAGTCCTCTGGTTCTTTTTTGCCAGCTGATAAGCCGTGAAAGAGCCCTGAACTCCGGCCCCGATCACGATGCAGTCATACTCCCCTTTAGTCGACATTCTGCCTGAAGTTACGACTAAGGAATGGCATGCACACGAACTTGTTTTCAGTATGATGGAAAAAGAAACGCCCACTTAAAGTGAAGGAGGGACATGGATTGAGTCTTTTTTGCCCCGAGTAACACCTGCCAGGGGCTCAGGATGTGTTCCATGCAGAACAAGCTTCATTGATTGAAGGCCTTTGTTTAAAGTCAGATTATACATAGTTATGGTGGGTATCAGGGACACTGTTGGGGGCTGGGATTAGTGACAGTCTGACAGGAAATTGGATTTGTAAGGAGGAGATTGACAGGACAGTTGTGCCTGACAGTCCTGTCAGAGGGTAAAGAGCTCCATTCATAGATACATATATTTATATATATGTGTATATATATATATATATATATATATTTATATATTTATACAACAGTATAAGTTCCGGACTGCGGCGTCGTGCCTATGACCAAATCACAGCTGTGACGATATATGAGTATAACATCACTCCCTCTTGTGTATGTATATACATATAACCATTAGCCATTTTATCATGGTATAGAAATATAACCTTATAAACGGAATTTATGGATATGGAATTTATGTTCCTGTGTTTTTACCGGAATTTCAGTATATTGTTTATTTCCTTTCTGATATGGAAATTGACACTATTATTAATAATATTCCAAAAGAAAATACAATTTAAGTTTAAAGAGCATAAAATGACAAAAATAGAATAAACCACAAGACTAAAACGTCAAAATAAGTTAATATTTATTGGATGGTCGTTTTCACAATGTTTTTATAATTTAGTGCTACACAGCACAGAACCATTACATTCTACTCAATACTAAAGCATAGTAGCTACAGTGGCCCATTTGGTGTGGAGGGAATGCTAAAGAATGGAAGAGAGAAAAAAGTTGTTGTTATATAAGCTGTTAAACTAGTGGTTATAAACTATGGGTTATATTTATGTGTCCAAACCTGGAAAACAGGAACAAAATAAGACAAGATTTCAGGAAAATCAGCTTTATTAATTAATTTGCACTGTAAAGACAGCCAGTAGGTCCAGTTGTATATGAAATGCAAGACCTTTTTAGGACACAAAACAGATATATAAATGGCTCTTAAAAGTTGCAAATAAACTTTTTTTTTTTTTTTCACAACGTGATCCTTGCTGTGTCATTGTGGTATCACAGTGGTAGTGTTCCTCCAGTTATATCTGACCTGTTCCAGCACTGTAATTCTGCTTTCTAAACGGATCAAAGTGCACCTGTTACACTTATATAACCATGAATAGTTTGCTCAGCCCAGAGGTCATTTGTCTGCAGCCTCAGAAACAGACTTGCACAGGAAGATTATGTTTTCATAATCTAATATTTTGGCATGGTTAAAAAGTATATTCAAACTTTACACAGTGTTCCCTGCCAGCTGGAAGTTTGGTAAGCGTTACTCTGACAGTTAGTATGCACCTGAAATTACAACAACAGTATACAAGTGATATGTCATATTCTCTGTCACCCTCACTCACATCCTGTTTTTACGTAGGACTGAAAGTGACATTTACAGCATTATGTTTTTTCATAACATAATCTGATGAGTTCACTGACTGCAGCAAAGATCTCAGCAAAAACTGATGTTTTGTTATTTGCTAGTTCGCACTGAGTTTGGTTTTCACTAGGAAGGCTGTCCAGGTGCATTGTAGGAAGTCTAGGATCCAGTTTTTGGAGCTTGTCATACTAAAGACTGCAAAAGGACTAAGACTTATATCTCTGTCACTGCTGCTCATATTGTGACATTTTAATGTTTTATTTATTTTTGTTTTTATTTTTGTTTATCTATTTTAAATCTTACAAACCACAAGCCTTTAACCTGAGAATCCTCTCTGACCTCATTCTCATATCCACATCTGCTCACTGAAACCAAGTACTTTACAGAGGCACATAAACTTTGTTATACATTTTATTAGGCCACATACAAAACCAAGCTGAATATACCCTGTTGATTGTAAGGGCAGCTTTGTTCTTATTAAGCTAAATTGCACATAACTGCACATAAGGGGCAAAGCTGACCTTTGACCCCTGAGATGGCACTGCATTAAAAACCAACATGATTATATAATGGATATTACTATACAGGCTCAGGAATATTTTGGAAACCATTGTCAGTAAACACAGTTAATTGGTGCATCTACAAATGCAAGACTCTACCATGCAAAGTGAAAGCCATACATCAACAACATCCACGAACACCTCAGACTTCTTTGGGCCAGATCTCATCTGAGATGGACTCACACAAAGTGGAAAAGTGTGCTGTGGTTGTTTTTGGAAATGATGAACATTGTGTCCTCTGGGCTGAAGAGGAAAATGACCATCCAGATTTTCCAGCTCAAAGTTCAAAGCCAGCATCTGTGATGGTATGGAGGTGTGTTGGTGCCCATGGCATCATGGATAACTCTCACATCTGTGAAGGCACCATGTGTGCTGAGAGGTACATACCAGTTTTGGAGCAACATATGCTGCCATCTAAACTAAGTCTTTTTCAGGGACATCCATGCTCATTCCAGCAAGACAATGCGACACATTCTGCACTTCACTAGCAAGGATCACGCCACAACAATATGAAGTTAAACATTTTAATGAATGTTCTGAGGTATGAGGTGATGTTGATGGTGAGTGGATGTAGAGGGGAGGGGCAAAGATGGATGGAGGATGTCATCAGCTAAGCTGGTCCGGAGGGTACGCTGGGCAGAAGGAGATTCAGTGTGGGGGTTCCGTCTTGGCTTTTCCTGCCCGAGCTGGTTATAAATCCCCCAACCGTACATAGAATGAGACATGGGAGAGATATGCACTAGATGGAATTGGAAGGGATGAGAGGAGTAGTGGAGATGATGGAGAGAAGGGGAAAGGGTGGGCGGGATGAAAGATCTGAGACAAACAGGACTGGATGGGTTGGCCTGGTATAAATAGGCTTGTCAGGTGATTAGAGGTGTGGTTGAGGCGTGACCCTGCTCCCGAACCTAAGTTAACTAGTTAACTTCATTTCACTAGCAAGGATCACGCCACAACAATATGAAGTTAAACATTTTAATGAATGTTCTGAGGTATGAGGTGATGTTGATGGTGAGTGGATGTAGAGGGGAGGGGCAAAGATGGATGGAGGATGTCGTCAGCTAGGCTGGTCCGGAGGGTACGCTGGATGCTGGGCAGAAGGAGACTCAGTGTGGGGGTTCCGTCTCGGCTTTTCCTGCCCGAGCTGGTTATGGACCCCCAAAAGAGTTGGATTTTTATAAGCTCAATTGGATGTGAGCTTGACGTAGATCGTTGAGGTTGTTATGTATGTATGGGCGGTATGCCTGAGAGGACCAGCGACCTAGGACCTGGATGGTTTGATCGGAGATGCCCATTCTGGCTGCGGTGGAGGCTGTGCCGATGCGGAAGGAATGGCTTGAGTAATGTTCGGAAGAAATGCCTGAAATGCGGAGGACTCTGTGTAGATGTCTCTGGAACCAGAACCGGGTGGCCATTTTTCCTGTGTCTGTGAGAAATAGTGGGTGTTGAGGTAATGCGTTGGAAGCAAACCTGGAGTGGATGTATTTTGCCAGTGGCTCATATGGGCTGAGATATGAGTTAAGGCGGAAGAGGTAGATGGGGAAGGAAATGCCCAGTTGATCGGTTTTGCTCCTTCGGAGTGTGAATATGAGAGAGTCAGAGGTATGGAAGGTTATGTCGGACATACTGGGATGATGAGAAGGGTTGTAAGCGGAAGAAGTTGGGGCGAATTCGGAGCATCTCAGGAACCCGAAGAAGGCCAGCAGGAACATGGATTCGAGGGTTAAGTCGACCATCGGGGACGAGTAGCCTGAACGTAGGGTGTGGATGCAGAGGCTGAGAAGGTCGGAGGTCAGTGGTAGGCGTCTAGTCGGAGGCGCGGGTTCCTGTTTACGCAAGCCTTTGACTAGCATTGTAATGAGAGATAGCTGGACAAGGGGAGCCAGTGACGAGTTTATAGAAACAGTTGATCCCTGCTAGGTAGGTCTGGATGGTGGATGCTCGGATGTTTAAGATGGAATGAGCATGGGTGATGAAGTTGCAGATGGATGTGATGTCGAGAGAGGGAATTGACATCTGGTAGGTGACGTGATATGCTTTGAAAGAGTTCCAGCCGGTTAGATAGGCAGAGAGAGTGTTGGGAGCGAGGCTGTTCAGTATGGCCTCTTGTGAGGCCCTTGTGAGATTTCTTAGCTGTGGAGCTAATTGAATATTGTGGCTGAAAACGGTGGGACTGATGTGGGATGAAGATCTGAGTTTGGAGCCAAGTGTCTGAATTTCTGGAATGAAAAGCGAGACAATGAGTCAGCAATGCTGTTGTGATAACCGGGAATGTGAGCTGCCTGGAGAATAAACTGTTGTTGAGCTGAGATTAGTGTGAGTCTGCGCATGAACTGCATGATGATGGGAGAGTAAGATCGCCCTTTGTTGATTATCTCTACGGCTGCTGCGTTGTCGGAGTGGATGAGTATGGATTTTTTTGACCATTCGTGTCCCCAAAGAATGGCAGCTATGATAACGGGATATAGCTCGTGGAGTGCAGATGAAGGAGAGCGGGACTCTGAATCGAGAGAGCTAAACTCTGGGGGCCAAGCTGAAGCGAACCACCTCGCTCCGTAGTAGCCGCCGAAACCTTTGGAGGGAGCTGCGTCCGTGTAAAGTTGGATGTCCTCGGGCTGTGTGAGGAAGTCTTCGTAAAAGAACGAAATGCCGTTCCAGGAGGACAGGAAATGCTGCCACATGCGCATTTCCATTTTGCAGGCGTCGTCTAGGGTGACTCTGTCGTGGAGTGAGGGGACGGTTGCTGCCTTAGTCAGGAGGTTGGAGAGGAAAGATTTTGCCTGAGGAATTATGCGGATGGCATAATTGAGGTGGCCAAGGAGGGCTAGCAGCTGGCGTTTGGTGCATCTGTATGCTAGGAGATAGTTGGACAGGAGCAGGAGGTGATGCGTTGTATTTTCTCGGCTGGAAGAGAAGCTTGGAATGAGACTGAATCGAGAGTGATGCCCAAGAACTCAATGGATGTGTTGGGCCCTGAGGTTTTCTCTTCGGAAAGAGGAACGCTGAGTTCCGAAAAGGCTTTGATGAGGGTAGTGAGCTCGTGGCGAGGGGTTGAGGATGGTGGAGTGATGATGAGAAAATCGTCAAGGAGGTGTAATACGTGAGGGAGTTTGTAGTTGTTGATCAAGATCCAGCAAAGGGCTTCTGAGAGTGAGTCAAAGATCTTAGGACTGCATCTGCATCCAAAGGTGAGGCGTACTGAGAAGTAAAAACTTCCTTTCCAGCAAATGCCGAAAAAACACCAGTAGTCTGGGTGAAGGGGCAGAACTTTAAATGCGCTGGTGATGTCGGCTTTGGAAAGCCAGGCCCCGCGTCCTGCTAGACGGATGAGGGTGATGGCATGGTCAATGTTTGTGTATTGCATGGAGAAATCTGGGCATGGTATGACGCTGTTGATGCTCGGGATGTGTGAGCCGTGTGGTGAGGATAGATCAATGATTAGCCTCTTTTTGCCTGAATATTTCCGAGTTGCGATGGGACTGATGCGGAATATAGGAAATGGGGGACTGTCGAATGGCCCTATCATGAAACCCTCTTTGACTTCCTTGGCCAGCAGGGTGTCGACAGTGTGAGGTTCTGTGAGAGCGGACTGGAGGTTATGACATATATGTGAAGTGTCGGGAAGTATTTCCATACCGGGATGGAAACCGTGTGTGAAGCCATTGATGAGAAAATCAACAAACATTCTATCAGGATGATGTTGTAGAGCAGTGGCGAGGATGTTTACCTTAACAGGTGTGGCTAGGTGCCGTGCTAGTCATGCTGCATGTGTGGTGGGGTTGTGAGGGCAGGTGGTCCTGGCGTGCGCACCTCCGCAGAAGGAACAGACGTGCAGGAGGCGGCAGGTGGAGAGGGAGCAGTCCAGGTGGTTGAAATTATTGCAGACCATCCTTCCTGCCTGGTAGAGGATTGGACGCCCCCGTTTGTCCACCCCTTTAGGCACTGGGACATTGGCTGAGGGCTTAGGGATGATTGAAGGTGGGGGTGCAGCTACTGATAAATGGTTGAAAACTGATGTGTCATGTGAAGAAGAAGGACGTGATCGAGGCGGTGGGGCGCTGACTGTGCATGTGGTGGCAGGGTGGGAGGGGGCTCCGCACAAGTCGCAGGAGAGGGATGTGCGGGCGGCGAAGATGCGGCGGTATAACTCGGAATCGAGAGTGCCCCAGTATGATGCTTGGTTGAATTGTTGTATGCGGCCGGCTGCTTGATTGGCGAAATGGACGTGGTAAGAGTAAAACCCTGTCCCTCCGAATCGTAGTGCCATGTCGAGCACTATTGACAGGTAGTCGTCTAGCTCAGGTCTCCAAGCGGGGAAGGCTGAGCAGATGACATCTCTGTAGAAGGAAAAGGCCAGAGCAAATTCAGTGGGGGTCAGGTCTTTGGACCGAGATGGTAAAGGGTGGCGGAGCTGCGTGTAACCGGAGTGAGTGTGAATTTCTCTGGGTTGACTGGTGTCTATAATGGATGGCTGTAGGAGTTGGGCTAGATCGACGTAATTACCAGTTAGAATTTGGTGGCTTAAGGTGGGAGAGACGGGAGAAGGGCGATAGAGGGCTGAAGCTGGTTGGCTGGGTGGTGCTGCTATGGCGAGAGTGTGGTTAGTTGCACAATTGGAAAAAACAATTGGGTGTTGGGGAAGGGAGGGGGTAGGGAGGGGAAGGGGAGGAGGGGGAAAGGATAGACAAGTCGGAAAGAGGGAAGCAGGCTGTGCAGCTTGTGGTGGAGCCCCCTGCATTGTTGCATTGGGTTCTTGACCTGCTGTGCTGCTGGTGAGAGAAGATGGGGGAGCAGAAGCCATATTGTTTTGGATGACTGAAGGAAGGGTAGAGGAAGGGATGACAGGATGAAAGGATGCATGTGCACGGGGATTTTGTGAAGCCTGCGAAGACAGGGATGAAAAGAAAGCTGAGATTAGCTGAGAGTAGTCAGCGATAGAGGGAGCAGGCACAGGGGGACATACAACCTCCCCCCCGCTAGGGGGGGCTGGTGCTGCAGGTTGTGGTCGTGGCGGGGTGACCTGAGTGACGTCACGGCTTGTGACGCCGGCGTTGGTTGGCCCGGACGTCGAAGCCGGAAGCACGGGAAGCGTGGTCGAAGCAGCGGCGATGGAGGCTTAATACAGTTGAAACAATTTGGATTTGTTGTCGGTACGGTGGAAGTAGATGCCTTTCTCCTTCAGGAACCTTTGGAGACGGGCGACGGTCCAGTTGCTGATGTCAGGCGGTGATTGTGGACGTGGAGACTGCTGGGTCGGAGGTGGAGGCGGAGAGCAAGGGTGCCGTGGTTGTGGGCTGGAGGCTCTTCGCTGATGTGAAGGAGGCTGCCGATGGGTAGGTGGTGCGGAGGGGTGAAACCGGCCTCCGCGATCCCTCCTGCGGCGGCCGGTGTGGTGGATCCTCACAGAAGGTGGATGTGATGCCCGGGTTCTGCTGGGCGTAGGAGAGATCTCGTTAGTGGAGCTTGAGCGGCGAGATTGTGGTACGTTGACCACCGAACGCAGCCAGCTCCTGCGGGTCGCTTGGCTGCGGTCCGGTTGCTGCTCCGGAGGAGGATAACCGGTCTCGTACAGGTCGTCGTAGAGATCGCTGTCGGAATCAGGTGGACCGATGTGCAATTCGGCGTCCATGGTGGGTGAGTATCTAATTGCAGAATTGACTTTATTCAGAGATGCTGTTAAGCTGTGCGTGGAGCACTGTCTGTCTTAGGATCTGATGAGAGATCTGAGACAAACAGGACTGGATGGGTTGGCCTGGTATAAATAGGCTTGTCAGGTGATTAGAGGTGTGGTTGAGGCGTGACCCTGCTCCCGAACCTAAGTTAACTAGTTAACTTCATGTGTTTTAACAGTGTGGCTTCGTAGTAAAAAAAAAAAAAAAGTGCAGGTACTAGACTGACCTGCCTGCAGTCCATACCTGTTTCCACCTGAAAATGTGTGGTGTATTGAAAGCACAAAATGGAGACCTCAGATTGTTGAGCAGCTAAAGTCGTACATCGAGTAAGAATGGAAAGAATTTCCCTTTAAAAAATCAACAGTTAGTGTCCTCAGTTCCCAAACACTTAGTGTTGTTAACAGAAAAGGTGATGTAACACAGTGGTAGACATGCCCCCTGTGCTAAACTTTTGAACATGTTGCAGACATTAGATTTAGAATAAGTGTATATTTACAAAAAAACAACAACAATAAAGTTTATCAATGTGAACATTAAATATCTTGCATTCCGTTTTTATTCACATTTCATATGATGATACATATATATATATATATGATATATGAAATATATATATATATATATATATGTCACCAATATTTGCCGCAGAGTTTGTTTAGCAGTCTTTAGGTTTGTCCAGTAAGGGCGGTGCAAGTTTAGCTCCACAGGAACATACTTTGAGGTCAGTTACATATGGACATATAATGGTAAGCTCACAGATTTGGCTCTGATGTTACTAGCTTTCTGAATACAGTAAAACAACTTTTTCTCTTTTTTTTACATTTTTTACCAAAAGTGATTTGTCCCAGGCACAGCAGCGTTCACTGATGGCGGTTCAGAAATTCAAGCATTCATTCATTGATTTTTTTTTTCTCCTTTATTGTGTGGACAGCTGGAGCCTCAGTCTGAACAGTTCTCATTTGCAATCGATCAGTGCTGAGATAGCTCATCCCCATCGACCTCTGCAACACAAGAATACAGAGGTAAGGCAGAGAAAAAATCACAACTTGACCTAAGCTGTAAGTCATATACTGTACAGTTGCTTTGCACTTTGGACTGAGAGGAAACATTTTTTTCCATTTGTAAATTAGAATAAAAACCATCACATTAATCATTCAGTTATTTTAATGTGAGTTTTTTTTTGTATGAATGAACATGAACATTTCATGAATAGATCCTATTAAGTAAATATGAATGAATGCTGATTTGAGGAGCATATTTATGATGATAATGATTTATGATGGTCTCCTCGGTGATTGTCTGTTATTTGTTAACTTATCCACCATCCTGACCTCCTCCCTACACACATTTTCTCAGTCTTTATACTACATATGGGTTGTAACATCAACCACTGGCCACTGTGTGACATCATTGAACCTAGGAATTTGCATGTCCACTGCGACAAAGGATTGACTTTTCATTGGTTTCGTTTCTGTGGTGCTGTCACGTTATTTTAACATGCTACATGACAACAAAACATAAGGCATTGTTAAAGGTAAATTGAAAGAGTCACCTTGCTGGGACAGGCTGTAACCTCAAATGATGCCAACAAAATAGGCAATTTGGGAGTTGAAATTTTAAAGTATTTCATATGTAAGTAACATTGGTCATCAAAATCTTCAGCCAGAGGCTGGAATGTTGATTACTTCCCAAAAGTATACACACAAGGTAGTAAATCAAAGTTGAATCATCATTGGCGGTCACCAGAATATCAACCTTGATAAGTTCCAAATTCTACAATGTAAACATGCCTAAACATTGCAGCACTTAAGACAGTTACTTCATTAGCACCTCTTTAAAGGCACTGTATGTAAGAATGTGGCCAAAACAGTTACTGCACTCAAATTCAAAATACTGCCGCGAGTTGTGTCCGCCCCCCCTCCCCTACAGATTCGAGGTTGCTGGACAGCGGCACGCTTGAGACAGATTGGTTTGCCCACAGGCGGCTGCCGTGGCAGGGCCGCGTCACCGCATCCTAGATCTTTGGTTTTCCAGCAGACCGTTCGAGCAAGTCCGGCTTCTCTGCTGCTAACGCTGCTGCCGGGATACAGCTGAGGAGGAGCCGGCTGCTAATGCTATGTACCGGGACACTGCTAACGCTGCTTGCCGTGCTGCTGTAGCTCAGTCGTAACTGTAACTGATGCTGAGACTCTACTGACTGTGTGACTGGTAGACGGCAAAACACATATTCAAAACATAAACATGATTTGCAGACTGCAAAAATAAAATTTTAGTGAAATTTTTTAGTTTTTTTCTGTGACATATTAGGATGATTTTACGACTATTTGCTTTAGATTTCTTACATATAGCTCCCTCCTCCGAGAACCGTCACCTTGCCGTGGTGGAGGAGTTTGAGTACCCTAATGACCCTAGGAGCTGTGCTGTCGGGAGCATTTTGCCCCTGGTAGGGTTTCCCATGGCAGATTGGTTCTGGGTGAATGGTCAGACGAAGAACGGTTCAAAAGACCCTTCATGATGGAAATCAACGAGAGTGTGTGTACCCGGCCCGGAGGGTTACGGGGGCCCCGCACTGGAGCCAGGCCTGGGGTTGGGGCCCGTGGGCGAGCACCTGGTGGCCAGGCCTTCGCCCATGGTGTCCGGCCGGGCCCAGCCCGAACCGGCTACATGGGCTTGTCCTTCTGCAGGCCCACCACCCGCAGAGGGATCCAGAAGGGTTCGGTGCAATGTGGATCGGGCAGCAGACCAAGGTGGGGGCCTTAGCGGTCCGATCCTCGGCTACAGAAGTTGGGTCTTGGGACATGGAATGTCACCTCTCTGGCGGGGAAGGAGCTGGAGCTTGTGGAAGAGGTTGAGCGATACCGGCTGGATATAGTCGGCTTCACCTCGACACATAGTTCCGGCTCTGGAACCCAAGTCCTTGAGAGAGGTTGGACTGGGGAGTTTTTCCTTATCCGCTGTGAGGGTCTAAAGGACAGAGGGATGTCGTATGCTGTAAAGCCCTGTGAGGCAAATTGTATTTGTGATATTGGGCTTTATAAATAAAATTGATTGATTGATTGATTGACTCTGTCCTTTGCCGGAGTTGCTCCAGGTGAGAGGCGGAGGGCCGGGGTGGGCTTTCTGATAGCCCCCAGACTCTCTGCCTGTATGTTGGGGTTCACCCCAGTAGACGAATGGGTTGCTTCCCTGCGCCTTCGGGTCGGGGAACGGGTTCTGACTGTTGCCGCGCTTATGCGCCAAACAGCAGTGCAGAGGACTCGTCCTTTTTGGAGTCCCTTGGACAGTGGCCCGACTGGGGACTCCATTGTTCTGCTGGGGGACTTCAACGCTCACGTGGGCAATGACAGCAGGACCTGGAGGGGCGTGACTGGGAGGAACGGCCTGCCCGATCTGAACCCGAGTGGTGTTTAGTTATTGGACTTCTGTGCGGGTCGCAGTTTGGCCATAACTAACACCATGTTCGAGCATAAGGCAAGGCAAGGCAAGGCAAGGCAAGGCAATTTTATTTATATAGCACCATTCATACACAAAGCAATTCAATGTGCTTTACAAGAGAAAACATTAAAGGAACAATAGATCATTAAAAACAGAAGCTAAAAAGCAAGACAATAAATAGTTAAAAACAGTGCAGAAAATGCATTTAAAAAGCAAACATAAAGCAAAAGCAACAGCAGACAAATATAAAAACAATAGCTACAGATTATCCTAACAATAAGTTACATATCTGGTTCACTGGTAAGCTGCAGTAAATAGTAATGTTTTAAGCCCTGATTTAAATGAGCTGACAGTTTCAGCTGACCTCAGATATTCTGGAAGTTTGTTCCACAGGCGGGGAGCATAGAAACTGAAGGCTGCTTCACCGTGTTTGGTTTTGATCCTGGGAACACTGAGTAAACCTGTTCCAGATGATCTGAGGGGTCTGGATGCTTCATAACGTACAAGTAAATCAGATGTGTATTTAGGCCCGAGACCATTTAGTGCTTTATAGACAAGTAACAAGATTTTAAAGTCTATCCTTTGACACACAGGAAGCCAGTGCAGTGACTTAAGCACTGGTGTAATGTGCTCCACTCTCTTGGTGTTGGTGAGGACTCTGGCAGCAGCGTTCTGGACGAGCTGCAGTTGTCTGATTGATTTTTTACTCAGGCCTGTGAAGACACCGTTACAATAGTCCAGCCTGCTGAAAATGAAAGCATGAACAAGTTTTTCTGTATCTGGTTTAGACAGAAATTCTTTTACTCTTGCTATGTTTTTAAGGTGGTAGTAGGCTGATTTAGTAATTATCTTAATGTGACTATTGAAATTTAGGTCTGAGTCCAGAACTACACCAAGATTTCTGGCTTGATTTGTTGGGTGAATTAAGGTTTAGTGTCATGGCGTCAAGGTGAGCGTCAAGGTGAGCACTGACTATTGATCTTTGTTCTTTGGGGCCAAAAACAACTATCTCAGTTTTGTCTGTGTTTAGTTGTAGAAAATTCTGGCACATCCACGTATTGATTTCGTCAATGCACTTATTTAGCAGATGTAGGGGACTGTAGTCATCTGGTGACACTGTTATGTAAAGTTGTGTGTCATCTGCATAAGTATGGTAGGAGATGTTATGATATTCCATAATCTGAGCAAGAGGGAGCATATAGATGTTGAACAGAAGAGGCCCAGGAATGGACCCTTGAGGAACTCCACATGTAATTTTTGTTCGCACAGATTCATAATTGCTAAGTGACACAAAGAAATCCCTGTCTTGTAAATAAGATTTAAACCAATTTAGCACAGTCCCAGAAAGTCCCACAAACTTTTCTAGTCTGTCGAGCAGTATCTTATGGTCAACTGTGTCGAATGCAGCACTGAGGTCCAGTAATACCAGAACCGAAATCTTTGATCAATCAATCAATTCAATCAATTTTATTTATAAAGCCCAATATCACAAATACAATTTGCCTCACAGGGCTTTACAGCATACGACATCCCTCTGTCCTTTAGACCCTCACAGCGGCTAAGGAAAAACTCCCCAAAAAAAACCCTTTACCGGGGGAAAAAAATGGTAGAAACCTCAGGAAGAGCAACTGAGGAGGGATCCCTCTTCCAGGACGGACAGACGTGCAGTAGATGTCGTGCAGAACAGATCAGCATAACAAATTAACAGTAATCTGTATGACACAATACAGTAATCGGTATGACATCCTCGGTAATGACAGTAGCTTACAACAACATTCATGAAAGTAATAATACTGTCGTTATAGTTCTGGCTACTGTGGTACAATATGTTGAAAGTATATATTAGTATCAGGCAGTATACATGTATGATAATATCATATGTCTATAATAGCAGTAGAAGTATGACTAATGATTAATGATGACAGCAGCAGCAGCAGCAGGAGGCATCTGGCAGGACCACGGCAGCAGCACAACCACACACGTCACACTATCCAGGCACCGCTGCAATACGAGTTAACCTGAGAGACAGTGGAGCACAAAGGCTCCGGAGAAGAAACTGAGTTAGTGACATCCAGAATGGCCGAGTAAAATAGATACAGTAATAGGATACGAGAGAGAGAGGGAGAGAGAGAGAGCGAGAGAGAGAGAGAGAGAGAGAGAAGGTGCCCGGTGTATTATAGGTGGTCCTCCGGCAGACTAGGCCTAAGTCAGCCTAACTAGGGGCTGGTACAAAGCAAGCCTGAGCCAGCCCTAACTATAAGCTTTATCAAAGAGGAAAGTCTTAAGTCTAGCCTTAAATGTGGAGACGGTGTCTGCCTCCCGGACCGTAACAGGAAGATGATTCCACAGGAGAGGAGCCTGATAGCTGAAGGCTCTGGCTCCTGATCTACTTTTGGAGACTTTAGGGACCACGAGTAACCCTGCGTTCTCAGAGCGCAGAGTTCTGGTGGGATAATAAGGCACTATGAGCTCTCTAAGATATGATGGAGCTTGACCATTTAGAGCTTTATAAGTTAACAGTAGGATTTTAAATTCAATTCTGGATTTTACAGGGAGCCAGTGCAGAGAAGCTAAAACAGGAGAAATATGATCTCGTTTCTTAGTTCCTGTTAGTACACGTGCTGCTGCATTCTGAATTAGCTGAAGAGTTTTTAATGATTTACTAGAGCTACCTGATAGTAGAGAGTTACAGTAATCCAGCCTCGAGGTAACAAAAGCGTGGACCAATTTTTCTGCATCTTTTTGGGTCAAGATAGGCCTAATTTTTGCAATATTACGCAGATGAAAAAATGCAGTCCGTGAGGTTTGTTTTAAATGAGAATTGAAAGACAGATCTTGATCAAATGTTACTCCGAGGTTTCTTACGGTAGTGGTAGAGGCCAGAGCAATGCCATCGAGAGAAACTATGTCATCAGATAAAGAGTCTCTGAGTTGTTTGGGGCCAAGAACAATAACTTCAGTTTTGTTTGAATTTAACATCAGGAAATTGGTGCTCATCCAGGTTTTTATGTCTTTAAGACAATTATGAAGTTTAGTTAATTGATCCCTTTCTTCTGGCTTCATCGATAAATACAACTGTGTATCATCCGCATAACAATGGAAATTTATAGAGTGATTTCTAATGATGTTACCTAAAGGAAGCATATATAGAATAAATAGGATTGGTCCAAGCACAGAACCTTGCGGAACTCCAAAACAAACTTTAGTACGTACGGATGATTCATTATGAACGTCAACAAATTGAAAACGATCAGATAAATAAGATTTAAACCAGCTTAGTGCAGAACCTTTTAGGCCAATTAGGTGTTCCAGTCTCTGTAACAGAATTTCATGGTCAACAGTGTCAAACGCTGCACTAAGATCTAATAGAACAAGTACAGAGACGAGTCCTTTGTCTGAAGCAATCAGAAGGTCATTTGTAATTTTCACTAGAGCTGTCTCAGTGCTATGATGCGCTCTAAATCCTGACTGTAATTCCTCAAATAAATTATTATCCTGGAGAAAATCACACAGCTGGTCTGCGACTACTTTCTCAAGGATCTTTGACATAAAGGTAAGATTAGATATTGGTCTATAGTTGGCTAACACCTCTGGATCCAGGGTGGGCTTTTTTAGTAGAGGTTTAATTACAGCTACCTTAAAAGACTGTGGTACATAGCCTGTTAATAAGGATATATTGATCATGTCTAATATATGGGTGTTAACTAAAGGTAAGACCTCCTTGAGTAGCCTAGTTGGGATGGGGTCTAAGAGACACGTTGATGATTTAGAGAGACATGTGATGATTTAGAATACCAGAACCAAAATCTTTGATGCATCACTGCTCAGATGAATGTCATTTAAAACTTTTACAAGTGCAGTCTCAGTGCTGTGATGTGCTCGAAATCCAGACTGAAAGGTATCAACAAAGGAATTGTTTTGCTCCAAGAAGGTGTTAAGTTGCTGAAAAACAACCTTTTCAATGATCTTTCCTAAAAATGTTAGGTTTGATATGGGCCTGTAGTTATTTATTACTGAGGCATCCAGATTAGGCTTTGTTAAGAGAGGTTTAATGACTGCAGTCTTCAGGGCCGTTGGGAAAAGGCCTGACTGAAGAGAACAGTTGACTATCTGTAGTATATCTGATGCTATGCAGTTAAAAACATCTTTAAAAAAGCTTGTAGGCAGACTGTCAAGGCAGCAGGTAGTGGACCTAAGGTTTCTAACTATGTCTGTCAAAGTAGCATGATTTGATGGGTGAAAAAGTGCCAAATTACCTGGAGTAGCCTTATGTGGCACAGGTGAAATAGCCACTGTGTTGGAGTTACAGACTGTCTGTCTTATCTTTAAAACCCTGTCTGTGAAAAAAGAAGCAGTCATTGCATGCCTTGGTGGATGGCGGTTCAGGAGGGACTGACGCTGATGGGTTTGTCAGTTAGTCAACAACAGTAAATAAAGTCTGTGCATTGTTGTTATTTTTGTTGATAATCTCAGAGAAAAAGGACTGCCACGCCCTTTTTAGCTCCAAGTTATAGATGTGCAGACTTTCTTTATAGATGTCATAATAAACCTGGAGTTTGGTTTTTTCGCCACCTGCGTTCTGCTTTTTCCTAAGTTCTCTAACTGAGCTGATAAAATGGAAGTTTGGCGGGGCTGATTCAATAAGTACTGCTGCACTGTTGTTTTCATTTAACCAAGTTTCAGTTAAAAACATAAAATCAAGGTTTCTCTTGATAATAAAGTCATTAATTAATAGTGACTTGCCAGCCAGTGATCTGATATTTAATAAAGCTAAGTTTAGTGTACTAACATTGTCTGACACAATCTGTGGCTGACACATAACTGGAGTCAGATTAGATAGAATAGCTGTGCGCTTTGAGTACACATTGTTTTTCCTGATGCTAGTCAAAACAGGAATGACAGACCTTGGAGATGACACTGGCTGCTACTTTTCAATTTCAAGATGTGTTTGACCATGCCACCGGCTATTTAAGATCGCCGGTATGTTTAAGGAAGCGGCATGGAGTCTGTCTCATCTCTAGGTGGGGGTCGACGTTGGCTCCTTGGTGGTTGTGCACTGATGGACATAAGGATGTCCATCGGTGCACATGGTACCAGGACAACCGAGGTCACAGCCAATGATTGACTTTGTAGTTGTATCATTTGACCTGCGGCCATATGTTCTGGACACTCCGGTGAAGAGAGGAGCAGAGCTGTCAACTGATCACCATCGGGTGGTGAGTTGGATCAGGTGGCAGGGGAGGACGCCGCGCAGACCCGACAGGCCCAAACGAGCAGTAAGGGTCTGCTGGGAGAGCCTGGCGGAAGAACCTGTCAAGATCTTCAACTCCCACCTCCGGGAGAGCGTCGACCGCATCCCAAGGGCAGAGGGGGACATTGAGTCCGAATGGGCCTTGTTCCGCTCTGCCATTGTCGAGGCGGCTGTTGTGAGCTGTGGCCGCAAGGCCGCTGGGGCCAGTCGTGGCGGTAATCCCCAAACCCGCTGGTGGACACCAGAGGTGAGGGGAGCCGTCAGGCTGAAGAAGGAGGCCTACAGGGCATGGTTGGTCTGTGGGTCTCCGGAGGCAGCTGACGGTTACTGGTGGGCCAAGCGGAGCACAGCAGCGGCAGTAGCGGAGGCAAAAACTCGGGCGTGGGAGGAGTTCAGTGAGGCCATGGAGAAAGACTATCCATTGGCTCCAAAGAGGTTCTGGCAAATATCTGGATATCTCAAGGCTCTGGATGTTGTAGGGCTGTCCTGGCTGACACGCCTCTGCAACATTGCGTATACATCGGGGGCAGTGCCTCTGGAGTGGCAGACCGGGATGGTGGTCCCCATCTTCAAGAAGGGGGACCAGAGGGTGTGTTCCAACTCCAGGGGGATCACACTCCTCAGCCTACCCGGTAAGGTCTACTCCAAGGTGCTGGAGAAGAGGGTCTGGTCGATAGTTGAACCTCAGATTGAGGAGGAGCAATGTGGTTTTTGTCCCAGACGTGGAACCGTGGACCAGCTCTTTACCCTCACCAGGGTGCTGGAGGGGGCATGGGAGTTCACCCAACCAGTCCACATGTGTTTTGTGGATTTGGAGAAGGCTTAAGACCGTGTCCCCAGGGGCATCCTGTGGGGGGGTGCTCCGGGAGTATGGGGTTGGTGGCCCCCTGCTAGGGGCCATCCAGTCCCTGTACCGAAGGAGCACGAGTCTGGTTTGCGTGGCCGGCAGTAAGTCGGACCTGTTCCCAGTGAGGGCTGGACTCCGCCAGGGCTGCCCTTTGTCACCGGTTCTGTTCATAACTTTTATGGACAGAATTTCTAGGCGCGGCCGAGTGGTGGAGGGTGTCAGGTTTGGCGACGGGAGGATCTCGTACCTGCTTTATGCGGATGACGTGGTCCTCCTAGCTTCATCGAACAGTAACCTCCAGCTCTTGCTGGGACGGTTCGCGGTCGAGTGTGAAGCGGCTGGGATGAGAATCAGCACCTCCAAGTCTGAGGCCATGGTCCTCAGCCGGAAAAGGGTGGATTGCCCACTCCAGGTCGGGGGGGAGGTCCTTCCTCAGGTGGAGGAGTTTAAGTATCTCAGGATCTTGTTCACGAGTGAGGGTAGGATGAAGCGGGAGATTGACAGGCGGACTGGGGCGGCGTCAGCAGTGATGCAGGCGCTTAGCCGGTCCGTTGTGGTGAAAAGGGAGCTTAGCCAGAAAGTGAAGCTCTCGATTTACCGGTCAATCTACGTTCCAACCCTCACCTATGGGCACGAGCTCTGGGTAGTGACTGAAAGAACGAGATCATGAGTACAAGAGTTTCCTCTGCAGGGTGGCTGGGCTCAGCCTTAGAGATAGGGTGAGGAGCTTGGACATCCGGGAGGAACTCAGAGTAGAGCCGCTGCTCCTCCGCATCGAGAGGAGCCAGTTGAGGTGGTTCGGGCATCTAGTAAGGATGCCTCCTGGACGCCTCCCTTGGGAGGTGTTTTGGGCATGTCCAACCGGGAGGAGACCTCGGGGCCGCCCCAGGACACGCTGGAGGGATTACATCGCCCGGCTGGCCTGGGAACGCCTCGGGGTTCCCTCGGAAGAGCTGACAAAAGTGGCTGGGGAGAGGACCGTCTGGGCTTCTTTGCTATTTTTAGGGTCCGGGCAGCTAAGCTGCCAGGACACTATTGTATTCCTAGGGATTCTTTCTTTCTTTCTTCCAAGGAAGTCATACTTCCCAAGGGCGAAAACTCACCAAACTTTACAGAAATGTCCGGTTCCATGCCAGATTTACTTAATTCCAAGGACATGTCAATATTCCTCCTGGGGAGGCACAATAAGCGTAAATTTAAAAATCTTTAAAAATACCTACAAAATCAACAGTACATGCTACAGTTTTGAAACTTTCACCAAACTGTAGCCCCAATACTGCTGAAACTTTAGTCCACTTAAACTCATTACAAATTATGAAGTCCATCACTCAGTTTTTTTCAAAAACTGTAAAACTTATAAAACTCAAACGATCCACACAGATTTTTGATTTATCAAAAATTAAGCCTACAGTGCATCAAAATGTTTGACTGTAAACAGTACTGTAAACATATACTATCAAATTCTTGCTAAATACATTTTCAATCTTCCTGAAAAAAAATGAATGAAATGAAATGAAAAAAAAAAAGTATTTTGGAGTCATGGTTGATGAAGTTTGGCAAATATCAGAATTTTATCTCAAAAACTGAATGTAAGTCAATGTAAGAGTGGCATTTTTAAACATCAGATTTTCTCTTATGAAGCAAAACACTTAGAGTTAAAAACAAATCACCAACATTTCCATGCTTTCAAGATGCAATTTATGTATTAGCAGATTTTTGTTCAGGTAACAGAATATCTGACATTTTGACCATCTTTGAAATCTCCTGTGACAACAGCTGCCCAGACAGTGACTCCCTGAGTCGACAAATGAAGCTACACAGCAGGTCTCAATTCCAGGCAATTAGCTCAGTGAGTTAGGAGCTGGTTCTTGATGCCAGGGGTTGTGTGTTTGAGACCCAGCAAGGGTGATGATGATGATGATGATGATGATGATGACAGATCAAAATGTCAGATGTCCTCAACATGAAACATGTTGATGCTGTGGTGGCATCACAGCAAGCCTATAAGTGAAAGCAAACCAAACTTTGCACAAAGGTCCAGTCTCATGCCAGATTACCTCAGCTGTAAATCCAAGCCAATAGTCCCGATGGTGGCGCTACAGCAAGCATCTAAAGTTCAAAACATTGAAAATTCATAACAAATCAACCTGCTAGAACATCAAACTGTAGCCCCAATACTAACATTTTGTACATTTAAACCTATTAAAAATTATGAAGTCCATCACTCTGTTTTTTTAAACTGTTAAACTTATAAAAACCTATCTCCTCCCACAATTTTTGCCTACAGTGCATGAAAATGTTTGACTGTGAACACTACTGTAAACATATACCTGCAAATTGATAAATAAATCTTCAATGTTCATGAAAAAATTGAACATTTTTTAGAGTCATGGTAGATGATGTTTGACAAATATCAGAATTTTACCTAAAAAACTGAATTTTTGAGAACATTTTGAATTCTGCTCTCGTGAATAATTGCAGTCAATGCAAGAAGCATTTTTAAACATCAGTTATTCACTTATGGAACAAATCAATCATTTAAAAAAAAAAAAATTACCAACATCTTCATGCTGTCCAGATGCAATATGTGTATTTTCAGATTTTTGTCTTGATAACTGAATTTTTTTTACAGTGGTTTCAAATCTGCCTGCACAACAATGAATGGCTTACTCAATTTGTGAAGCCACTGTTGTATTGCCACTTGTCAATTAGCTCAGAGCGATAGATGACAGTCTTTGGTTCCAGAAATTGTGGGTTCAAGCTTTAAGTGGTCCAAAATGAACATTGTTGTCAACTGTCTTGTCTTCCTATTCTCCTGTTTGTTGCTCAGAATTGCCTAAATTTGCCAAAAAATAGCCCGGACCCGACCCATTGCTGCGCAGCAGCTATAATTAAAGACTATTTTTTCTTAAAGCAAACTGAAGAAATCGTGGATAATATGTTGAGAAATATGCACCTTTGAAATGATACAATGGCAGTTTGTGGCTATCTATGATTGTAATAATGTTTTTAGAACCTGCGGTTGTATCATCAGGTGGTCCACATCTATTGAATTGCGTAGCTTTCAGACACTGCAAATACAGCAGCTGTTTATATATCATAATCATCAAATAAAACCTTAAGCGGCCCATGGATAGGTCATCGGATTCCTATTAATACTGATATCACAGCAGAAAAAAAGGTAGTGGTAATAGACATTATATAAACATGGGTCATGGTGAACCAACGAGAGTTCAACTTTCCCCCATTTTCCCCCATTTTTGGTGGACTGTTGACCTTTCTAATTACTGTCCCCAACATTGATGAGCTTCATTGTATCTTGCACATGCCTAGCTTTCATTTCTGAAGTGCACATCCAATACTTCAAAAACAAATAAACAAACAGATTATTTTGCACACTGTTTTCTCAAGTATCCTGTGTTGTTTTTGTGACAATCAAGGGGCTCTGTGCTGTGTGCGGTGCTTTCAGAACAGGCTAAGCCTATACCACCACACCAACAGATACACAATGTTGTGCTAGTTACTGAAAAATAGTAACTAGTTACCATTACTAGTTACTTCATTAAAAAGTAACTCAATTAGTAACTCAGTTACTTAAACCAAAAAGTAATGCGTTACTGAGAAAAGTAACTTTTTAGTTACTTACCCCTCCCAAAAAAACTTGACTTAGGACTCTCATCTTGGCTCGCCATCACACCATGACCTTGACACACGCGCACTAGTGTCATCTATACTCTGAGTACGTCCTGGCTGTAGATGACTGAGTGGGGACACTAGAGGGCGTTAGGAGCTTTTCTTTTTTGCAGTGTAGTTTTTCTAAGCCACAAAGTAGGCAACATTGCTAAGAAGGATCATGTTTTGGGAAACTCAGCCCTGCAGCCCAAAAAATTTCCTAACTGTATTGGCTCGTAGCTACATCGCCTAAGCGACAGCGGATGGAGTTTAACCAAGGGACTGTTAGACTACAACTTGACAAAAGAATTGAACGGTATAGAAAACATGCAACCGTCTTCTACAGTGGAGTCACTCGCTGTCAGGCAGCTTAACGTTTTACAACTACGGTACTTGGATACAAATATGGAAAACGAGCTAAAGAGAACATTTGAAGAGCTACATGATGATGCTGTTTTAACACCTGGCCAAAAATAACAGAGTAGCACACCATTTGGTAACGGTAACTGAGTTACAGAATTTAAAAGCTAACGCATTAGAGTATTAGTTACTGCCAAAACTAATGGCGTTTATGTAATGCGTTACTGCCCAACACGGCAGATACATAACATCACAGAGTTTCCCACAGAATTAGAATGTACTGTATATGTGGTGCTAGCTGACATTTTCTTTTTTTTTCCTTTTCTTGCCTATGTGTCCCTGACGATCTGTCTGTGTCTGTGTCCCCTCTCTAAATTCTGAGGTTTTTACAGGTCCATAAATGCAGCGCAGACGAAAATCTTCTTTTTTGACTCAGCAGCAGTTTGTGGAGTTTTGTGGATGATTGATGATTGATTGATGATTGAACAGATGATCTGATCAGAGCTGATCAGGTCAGACTGATGAATTAGAGGAGCAGCTGTTTGTGAGTGAAAGCAAATGATAGACCCAGCACAATGAATGGTTAAGTTTCACTTTCACCTTGATGTTCTGCTGCTCTGTCTGTGCCCACTGCATTGCGAGACTGTGGCGCAATAAATAACTGAACGGTAAATATATTCCAACAGCTCTTCTACTACTTCTGCTCTCCAAAAAAGGAAAATCACATCAGGGCGGCAGATGTTTTAATCATGGCAGGCCGCCACAAATAAATGACTATGTCGGAAACCCTGCATCACATATTTCGATATCCTATTTTGAAAGAAAGAAATGCTGTAAGTGATAAGAATGGCAAAAAGTGACACCATGAAAGCTGTTAGAGTGAATCCAACAGTTAAGTTGCGGCTGGACAGATGAACAATGAGCTGAAACTCACTATAGCTCTGTAAGGATTCAGCTGATCATTCTCATCACTAGAGACCCTTTTACCTTGTTTTCTTGTTATCATTTGCTACGTGGTTATTATAGAATACAATAACTGCTTTAATATTGCTTTTAAGTACTGTGAAATATATGATTATAACATATTTTCCATGATTTTGAGATCCCACTAAAGTTACAGTAGATTTTGAGGGTTTCTTAAAGGTATCAAGTAAGGGTCTGAGACCTCTGAAATCCACTGTATTGTGCACTAAAAACCATTATGCATGCTTAAATGTGTAGCCAATCAAGGTATACAAGAACCCCTAATGCCCTTAATGGGGCCAAATGTCAAAGATAAATACAATACACTAACAAAATGTACAGCATAGTGTAATTGAACTGCCTGACTGCACATTATTACTGCCTTTAATGAAACAGGCTGTAGTCACACCTGGAGCAGGTTATGTTAGATGAATTGTGGATAAACAGTGGGCTTAGTGGGAGACGGCCTTTGTTCCTTTCACAGGGGTCTAAGGACAGCAGGCTGAGCAGATGGATGGTGAGGCAGGACAGACCTGCAGAGGGTCAGCTGGTCAAACACCCCGCTGTTCCACCGTGTCGCACACACATGAAGTGTGAACCTCCCCACAGCCTCCACCCTACTACATCACGCCACAGAACATTAACCTCACACACCATATTCATCCCCTCTGAGTACAGCTCTACCTTAAAGGAGCATAGCAGTAATGTTTCATGTTTCAGCACATTTAGTTCAAATGTCGTACTGTATGCTCCTCTACTGTTCAGTAACTACAAAGGATGCAGTAGTGGTTTAGATTTTTTGTGTTGTTTTAATACCTTTCAGACAGCCGTTGGTGTCCATTTATTTAATCGAAGTGTGAAACTCAAGATGTATTAATTTGGCAAAAAAATAAAACAATGACCCATCTGCAGGCCCCAGTAAGGTTTTATTTGAAGATTTATGATATGTAAAAAACAACTGTAATTGCTTTGTTTAAGTGGTTTACTCATACGACCTAGATTTCTTCCATTTGCATGTAAATATGCCGACTACTCTGTGTATAAAAAGGTAGCTGAACTCTGACCTTTTGATTGACACCTCACTTGAGCCAACAGGAGCCTCCATGGCTCCCCCATAGCCTGTAATAGCCAGCAAGGGCCTATGTTTGCTTTTAGGTTCTGCGCCACTTCTCAGGTAATTTAGCCAATCAGTAGCCAGTAGGAGTTTTTAACCCCTTATTGGGGAGTATGACATGTAAAAATGTATGTAAAATGTAAAATGTTTCTTTTCTTTGATATTGTTATCTACTGTGAATTTGGACTATATGAGGCTTCATGATATGAAGGTATGCCTTGGATAGGCATTATGGGAGAATTTAGGTGAATTTTACAGGATACACTGGTTCATTAATTTTGATGGTCTTCAGTTATCCAGTAAGTTTCTAGTCAGTGCTTGCCGATTAAGTGTTAAGCCCAGTTCAGACCAAAGATTCACAACAAGACCAGTTGAAGCAGGCAACTACATGCAATATATGGCTCTATAATGTTCTAAAAACCTGCTGGTTCATACCAATGCAACTTTATGAGGCAGTGTTTCATCTCCATTCTGATTTCTGAATATGTTTTGTAGCTTCTTAAAATGTGTGGATGTGAGGACGGAAATAGAAGGCTCTGTGGGGACAGAGCACCTGCCGCAGCAAGCCAACATGATGTCATTGATCATTTTGACTTGACCAGCAGACTTCACTACAAGCCGATAGGCTGTAGAAACAGGTGATGTGCTTTATGCTCTATAATCAGCTGACCAGCTGAGTTGCAGGTGACTCCATCATCCTTGAATTGAGCTCAGACCAGCCAATTCACACTGTTGCAACTTTTCTCTGCAACTCTCTAGAATGGTTTTGTCTCATTGCAAATCATTGGTGTGAACTGGGCTTTAAATATATAGTTTATGTGTGTAAAGAATCTTTTTGGTTCAGGATTATTTAGCTCTGTAAAAAAAGGAGTTCAGGACAGGAAGAGCTTTAAATAAAAGACGTGCAGCATGTGTAGCATCACATTGCAGTGAAATATTGAAAGAAAAAAAGCTATGAACCTAAACTAACTTTACCATGTGGTTAAGGTAACACTTAAGAAAAGTCTGTTGAAATCTGTTGTTTTGTTGACCCATCCATTGCCACTGACCCCCTCCCCATGTGGACTTTGTAGCTCTATAACAACGTCACCAGACTTTTTCCCTTGCTTCCATCATGATTACTACAGTACAGCTGCTAGAGGACTGTTTCACCAGAAAGTAAAAATTAATGTTCTGAGGGGGACATGACTCCCTGTCCCCTGCGGCTATTGTGTGCATGATTTTAATGGGTTTAATAGGTCTGTATATATGTTCAGCTCTGTGTGATAAAAATATTTGTGCATGAAGCCATATATGATGTATGTGTCAGCAGTATTTTGCATTGTCTGTACTGTAGAGTGTCAGGATTTAACTTGCTGCAGTCAAACAGTGATTGCTCCTGTCTGTTTCCATCAAATCAAACCACTAATAAAAACAGGATGCAGACAGCTCCATTCAAATTAGCCTCTTGTTTGTGAGGAGGGCACTGTACCTTTGATCTGTCTGCCCTGAGATATCTGAAAGGCTCATTACTGTACATCTAGAACGCAATATGGGCACATTTTTATTGCAGATGTACCATGGTAAGTGTGACGAATGCTGTGTACCCTTCTCAGGATTACCCCTGTGCATATTACTCACCATGATTCCTCAACACATGCATTCATTAGAAACCAACAGATCAAGGCAACATTAATGAAAAACCAAAATGCTTGCATGTACTTTTGTCTAATATATCAACAATTCCTGTCAGTTACAGTGCAATATGATTTTCATAATTCTGGTTTGTAGAAATGAGACAAGCCTTTTCACTGACTCGCAAAAGCTCCATAGAGAGATAAAATGAGACATCAGTGTGCTGTTTATGATGTGTGAGTCTTACTGGGGCACTAAAATCACCATCTGCTGGTGGTGAAAGTTTATTCCCCTGGTGCACATGGCAGAGGCTTGCCGCTGAGGCCCCAGCAGTCCACGTCCCTCAGCTGTGTGTAATATGATGAACGGTGTGCCTCCTTGCTTTCTAAAACAACCCTCTACTCTGCAGTGGGGGAGAAAATGCAACGTCAGGGCATTTCCACTAAGCACTGCCACAGTCCCTGACATCAGGGATCCAGGAAGCAGTCAGGAAAAATTATGTTTCTCCACCTGAAAATGCTCTCATCACTCCATGTAAGATTGACTTTGACAAAAATGAGGGCACTTGATTATGTTTCAGTCTGATTCTTATGGTTTTAGGAATATTTTGTAAAGTTTTTTTTTAGCATTATTCTTAATCCTAATCAGATATTATAATGAAAAATCAGAGAGTTTTCACGCAGTGTAATTTAGTTTTCAATTCAGTATAGTTATGCCTCACCTCCATGAGAGCATTAAGCAGCTTTCAATTTCAGTGTATAAGTAGGTATATGGTGTATACCCACCTCTTTGGCTGGCTTTTTACAACAGACTCACCTATCAGCTGAAAAGCTGTTGGAATATATACTGTAGGAGAGTATTCCTACGTCCTCCTCTGTAACCTACCCATCTACCTTGTAGTCCACCCACCTCATTAACTACCACAACACATTCTCAATCCGATGTTGTCACATATCAACGTTTGTTCATGGACTTTATATGTTGAGATATGACGCGCAAGGTACCCGAGGTACGTTGATTCTTGACATTCTGAGACACCATAGGCCCGTTTCCACTGAAGAAGTTCCTGGTATTTGGGGGGCAGGAACTACTACAGGAAAGTCCTCTCGCTCGGCCCTCTCAACTGCCGTGTCTCCACTGAGAGAGCAGAGTAGGAGGAAGATTCCTGTAAAGTCACCGGGCTCTGTATGTGACGAAATCATTGCACGACCATTTTGACCAGGGCGACGTACGGGTGTAGGGAAACCGTTAGTTGTTGTGTCTGTAATAACTCCCGTCATGTTCCATGAAAAAAATATTTATTCCAGTGGATGTCTTAGTTACAACATGATTGAGCTAACTGGAGTAGTTTCATGTTGTACAGATGACGTCCTGATGTTAGCTTTGCTGCTGCTGTTAGCTGTCCCTGTCAGCTGCAGCCACTGATGCTTTCTAGACATTGTGATTTCCCAAAACTGAATAAATACCACGCATAGCAACATAAAACTGCTTTGCTAGCTCAATCATGTAACTAAGATATCCACTGGAATTTTTTTTTTTGCTTGTGTATCATGTTTTTTTTTGTCTGTGTGTGGGAGTCACCAGCCAAACACTGGTTTTCGACGACTTCGGAGTGAGACCAGGTTGACTACTACTGCACCACTGGTTATACTTACTATACTGGTTATACTTACTACTACTACTGATTGTCATCTCCTATGGAGAAACTGTTTTGAGAAGTGTTGATTCAACTGTATGAACATTGTGAAGGTTGTAGTTTGTGGTGCTGTTGAACTGCTTTGTAATTATATGGAGATATGTTTCTGCTATTTAGCCTACCCTCATTAATATAAATGGGGAGGACAAAATACATTTATAGAAACAGCTGTCAGTGTGACGCAACTGAATGGCATTGCAAACTGTAGCCTTCATAATGTTCATGTAGTAAAATCAACATCTCTCTGAAACAGCACAGACTCAATGTTAGAACATCCATGAAAGAAGATTTGTTGCAGCACTGTTGTTTTACACTGCACTGGTTTTAGCTCGGTGGATCTAATAAACTGGAAACTATTTGTCTGTTTTTGGCTCAGTCTTTGCTGTGTCCTTTGGTGCCTTCTGGCCTGGGTGTCTTTATTAGAGACAAGTCTTCTCAGTATTACAAGTAATTCCAAAAACGTTGGGATGCTTTATGTTAATAAAAACCAACTGCAATGACTTGCAAAACCATCTTGAGCTATATTCAATTAGATACTGTCCAAAGACAAGATATTTAATGTTCAAACTGATGAACTTTATTCCATCCATCCATTTCCTGAGGTGTTTCTGGATGCTGTAGATGTATGGCTTTCATTTTGCATTGTAGAGTCTCGACTTGCATTTGTAGCTGCAGCAATGAACTGTGTTTACTAGAGTGTAATATCCCTTATATAATCATGTTGATTTTTAATGCAGTGCAGACTGAGGGGTCAAAGGTCACGGACATACAATGTTGGTTTTCAGCCTCATCCTCACTTGCAGAGATTTCTCCAGATTCATTTAATCTTTTAATGATATTACAGATTGTAGATGGTGAAATCCTTGCAACTGTGTATTGTGAAATGTTGTTCTCAAGCTATTGGACTGTTTGCCCTCACAGTGTTTCACAGAAAGGTGAACCTCACGGCATCCTTGCTTTTGTATAACTGAGGATGCCCCTTTCATACCCAAACATGATACTACTTAACCTGTTTTTCTGTAGAATGTTCCAGTTGTTGTTTGAACAATCCACAGCTTTCCCAGTCTTTAATTGCCCTGTCACAACTTTCTGGAACGTGTTGCAGGCATCAAATTCAGAATGAGGGGAGCCTATATTCACATAAACCAATAGCTAAGTTTATTAATTTGAACGCTGAATATCTTGTCTTTCTACTGTATTCAATTAAATATAGGATTTGCAAGTAATTTCATTTTGTTTTTATCTATATTATACACAGTGTCCTAACTTTTTGGGTATCTGGGCTGTATTTGTGCTTCACTGCTGCATATGCAAACTAATTTCTTGGAAATATAAAATTCCTTCCAGCACATGTTTTTGTCTTAGTAACACTTCTTGTAGCATAGCATGCCCTACACCAGGTGCTTTAGGAGCTCATAGGTTGAATACCATTTTTGATTATTTAGTGAAACCAACAAAATACATTGACTGATATGGAAATATTTGGGATTATACTTAAATACTAGCATGGATTTAGAGTTTTGAGATGTTTGACATATGTTAATGACACACCCACTGAAAGCCAGCTTCCTCTGCCATTTGGCTGCCTGAATAGATTATTTGGCAGAAAATCCAACCCAGTGACATAAGCTTCATTTGAGAAAAGGTCACGCAAAAAAGACAGTACTCCCTGACACTCAGGTACTACTCCACTGCTATTTACCTGGCATTTACTGCTGGCAATGTATTCTGAGTCATGTTTAAATATCAAGCACCTCTTGTAAATATTCATGACGATTGCCCATACCAACAGGACAAGAGTATGCTCAGGAACATCTAATGAATAACTGAAGCCTCATGAATAATGAACAGCTCTTCCCCCACTGATTCAGTTTCAGGTAGAAACTCTGCAGACAGCAGGAAGTGTCGTCCTCTTTGTTGTCGTGATAATGCATAGTTCCAGTGGCCACGGCAGAGAGACGCCTCTGACCTGAAGAATAGTCTCTCCACTTTGCCTCTGCTGTGTTAATGACTCTGTTTGACCGCTCTCTCCTGTACATGAATTGCTGGAGGATTAGCTGCCTCATTCTCCCTCTGTGGCCCCTATTGCTGCCAACTTTAATGGCTGCTCTTTGCTCGTCAGATAGATGTGGGCTCACTGAGGGGGAACAGGATTACCTTTGCTTCAGAAGGGTGTTTATGGATAAAAGCTCAGACTGCTCACTTCACTCCCTTTATCTGTGTGTACAATAGATGCCAGAATCAAGATACATTTCTCTGGCCTTAAAGTCATAACTACCTGGTTATTCTTTTATATGGATGATGTGTGGACATGTTGAACTTGCTGAATACATTTGGTGTTTTAAAAAAAAAAAATCTGAATAGACAGACATTCTACATGATTCTATTGGGTTTTCTAGAATAAAACAATTGTCAGAAAAATCTCACC
This sequence comes from Epinephelus awoara, assembly GCA_035609425.1. Taxonomy (NCBI): domain Eukaryota; kingdom Metazoa; phylum Chordata; class Actinopteri; order Perciformes; family Serranidae; genus Epinephelus; species Epinephelus awoara. Next base: position 4,592,287 of record CM069297.1, read on the forward strand.
CAGCCATTCTCATTGGATTCTGTAGCATATTTTAGACTATAGTCTCTGTTGGGGGATGGTAAGACAGCTGTCGATACTCCTCCCTCTGGAGCTGGCAGACAGGCAAAGTGTCTCTGCTGAAAAAGACATGGCTGGTATCCCATCAGCCTGCAAATGGCTATGTTCAAACCCAGACGGTCATATGAACAGCATCGCTCCAAAGTTTTCAAAATCTGAACTAAATTATAACTCACTGTATTTACTTCATGCACATATATATATGAATTCATATTCATAAATACCTTAAACAATTTATCTTAACTGATTTATTTATTAATGGTTTAAGCACTATGTAGAAAGATTGTATATGTGTGTTTGTGTATTTCTGCCCTTTACTCCAGACCGAAATATCTAAACATCTACAGGATGGATCATGATGAGATTTACACAGACATCTGTACAGATAATCATGGTCTCCAGAAGATTAATCCTACTGCTTTTAAGATACCTTGACTTTTCCCGAGCCCCACCAGCAGGTTTAAGTCTTCACAAGTCTTATGAAATATCTCAATATGCAGAAGATGGAATGACACAGAATGTGGTACAAATGTTGAACAGGGACAATACACAAAGACCATTAACCTTACATAAAACAAGGAGATATGCACTGTACAAGGTTTATGAAAATTTTTCGCCTGTAGTCCCAGGGAAGGTTTGTTGTAGTGTTGTGTCATTCGAAAACATTTCATTCAAAAACAAATGAATAATTCCAGGGTATGAAGTGAACTGAATCACTTCCTGAAACAAGCTGTTCATTTTTCAGTTTAGTTGAGCTTTTAGTCAGCTTTAAGCAAATGTGCAGGGATTCAGTGACTCACTCCTTTCACTGTGAGGGAATGGTGCATGTTCAGTGATTAGTGCACTGAAAACACTACACACTAAACGTGAGACCTGACTAAGAGACAGTTGTTGAGTCACTCCAGCTCACCGCTCTCCCTCTCCCTCTCCCTCCTTAAAGCATCAAAGTAAGAAGTAGTGTCAAATATTTTAATTAATAATCTGATGTCACTAAACTACAGTTGTGCCATGCTGTACAATGGTATCGGTTTAGTAGGCGGGACTACACACAGTCAGAGCCCCGGTTGAGCCCTGAATGACTCTTTTGAACAAATCTTTAAACAGATTCTAATGATTTAGTACATAGGAAAGAGCTACTTTTCACATCACTGGTAGGTAGAATATTTAAATGGAAAGGGAAATTAGACCTTAAAAGAGGATTAGACATTAAAAGAGTTAAGGTAATAAAAGTATACAAACACATTCAGCCCCACAACCCCAAGCCTGAAATCAAAGTGGCTATGGATACTGGTTCTGAAGTGGAGCAACCATCAGTCACCTCCTCTACAAGGGTGACATCAAGCTGTATGCCAGGAGTGAGCGAGACATTGACTCACTGATCCACCTCACCTGGATCTACAGCAATGACATCGGAATGTCATTTGGACTAGATAAGCATGGTCGTATGGTGTACAAGGGAGGGAAGACGATCCGAATCAAGGGGGTAAACTACCAGAGGACAGCGTTGCAAATGTTCAGGACAGCTACAAATACCTTTGGGTCCCACAGGCAAAGGGGAACCATGAGGAGGTCGCAAGAAAGTCAGCCACAGCCAGATACCTACACAGAGTGAGGTAGGTCTTGAAAAGTCAGCTGAATGGAAAGAACAAGGTCCGAGCCTTCAAGATGTACACCCTGCCAGTCATCAGATACACTGCTGGTATAACATGGTGGCTGACATCAAGAAATCCTACCAGTGGCAAGACAGCACAGAAGCACTAATCATGGCAGCACAGGAACAGGCAGCCTCACAGGGCTTTACAGCATACGACATCCCTCTGTCCTTTAGACCCTCACAGCGGATAAGGAAAAACTCCCCAAAAAAACCCTTTAACGGGGAAAGAAAATGGTAGAAACCTCAGGAAGAGCAACTGAGGAGGGATCCCTCTTCCAGGACGGACAGACGTGCAATAGATGTCGTACAGAACAGATCAGCATAACAAATTAACAGTAATCTGTATGACACAATACAGTAATCTGTAAGTGTCTACCCCACAAGACAGAACCCAAGGTGCAGGGTGTGCAAAGATGCTCCTGAGACAGTACAGCACATAATATTATAATTTAATTAATTATAATTATAATATAATTGCTCCTTTAATGATTTGAAGAGCAAAAGTTGCTTCAGAATTACCAAATTGCATTGACGTTTTTTTTTAATCATAGGTTTGATCAGTATTCTCTCCTGATTTAGTTACCACTAAGTCAAGGCTAGCTCTGTGTAGTATTGGGCTTTTGGGCCATTCTTTTGGTATGCTTCAATAAAATCTGTTAAGAAACTGTATTTAAATCATCATACGCCTGCTCACGGGGTTTATCTGCAACAGTGTCATTCATTTAGTTTTATTTTGTTCTCAGTGAGCTCTAGATCTTTTTTTGGAATAAAAGAGATATTGGGACTCTTTTTCATTTTTTGATTCTGGTGTTGTATCATTGTCAGCTTTCTAACAGCTGATGTAAGATTATTATCTGAGGGACCACTGATTAAGTTGTATGTTTTCGTTATACAGCTTGTAGGTCACGCCCCTTCCGGTAGACCCTCATCCATCGGCGGCGCCAGACAGATTTTACTTATTGATCTGCAGTGCCCCAGTAAACATTTCACCAGTAAAAAATTCACTTCAGAGTTTTAACTCCACATAGCATACACAGTGCGGACATGGCTAGTTATTATGGTAATTCATTCATGTGCTACTCCATTCACTCCTCGTACACAGTGCGCACATGGCTACGGGCCCGTACCACGCATAGTGCTTCCAAATTCACAACCGTTCTTCTCTATGGATTTTCTCCGCAATCGTGCCTGATAGCTAGAAGCCACGCATATCACATGAAACAGCAGAATTGCAGCTTTCCGACAAGACCAAGCATTTGTCAGTAGTCCAGTGTTTTTACAGCCAAACAAAAAAAAAGATAAATTTACACTAAAATGATGTATAACAGAGCTTTCATACAGCTCTGCACACACTTTACTCTTGGATGCATTACTCGTGACACATCATTGTGCTGTCATCCCATCGCACTATAAATCCACATTAATTGTCTACAAAATAAAAGCCTGACGAATTTCTCTATAATCCATTATCAGTCACTTCATATAGTGAGGAATATCGTATCTTACCACGTCTTAGGCTTGCCTGTGTTTCTCCCTGTCTATCCACATTTGTAGTCCAGCTTTCAAGATGCAAACATCTCCATTTTGTCCAGTTGACACAAACTTTGTATGACAAGACCAGCCACTTCACCTTTGCGCACCCAGACAACTGAGGCCTAATTATGCATGCTGACAGGGCCGTAGTCACCATATACATTGAGGGGGACATGTCCCCCTCTGCCCAAAATGTCCCCCCAAAATATAACTGAAACTAAAAAATAACAACAAACTTTGTTTACTGCAAACCAAGTGGCACTTGGTTGACTGTTCTTCTATTATTCATTCATTCATCTTCTAACCGCTTCATCCTCTTGAGGGTCGTGGGGGGCTGGAGCCTATCCCAGCTGACATTGCGCAAGAGGCAGGGTACACCCTGGACAGGTCGCCAGACTATCGCAGGGCTGACACATAGAGACAGACAACCATTCCACCTATTCATCTTCAATTCATCTAGTCCCCAGCTTGCATGTCTTTGGACTGTGGGAGGAAGCCGGAGTGCCCAGAGAGAACCCATGCTGACACGGGGAGAACATGCAAACTCCGCACAGAAAGGCTCCCACACCCGGGATCGAACTGGCAACCCTCTTGCTGTGAGGCGACAGTGCTAACCACCACACCGCCCTGTTCTTCGATTATCTTAGATGTAACTATTGCATGTTTCTTTCAGATAAAACACATTTTTGACTTGTGAATGAGTCAATGGAATTTCTTGAAAAAATACTGGCAATCATGTCTGCCTGGCACAAACCACATGTTTTGGACAGTTATGAAGTGACAGAATGTCCCACCATCACGGTTCTTATATTGTTTTGTCACCAGAAAAATGGCCAAAAGGCCAAATGCATCAGTTCATTCAGGTGGTTAATCAAAGATCCAGTCAACAACATAATCTGATCTGACTGTATAGTTTAAAGCACTATTTAAGCTTTTTTATTATAAATAAGTGCTAAATTTTTTTTTGCTCACATGCTTCGCCCACTCGCATGCATCCTCTGTGCCCCAGCTGTGCCCCAGTACAGTCTTAAGTCTAGTGACACCCCTGCCCTCATCGGACCTCTAGGCTCAGAAAATATGAATGGGAGTCAATGGAGAGAAAATTATCATTTTCTGGTCCCAGTCATTAAATGCCTTGGATTACACAAATGTTTTGTGTTTGTCTAAATAATATTTTTTCATGTTAAAAGTTTGACAGTTTATTGTATGATTCGTCAGTTAAAGGCTGCGGAAACAACGTAATGAGAAACGTCATCACACTTTCCCTCAACTTCGCAACTCACAGTGCTGCTGCTGCGTCTTCTGCCACTATCTACGGAGCCATCAGATCAAGATGCCGGTGTGTTTCGTACCCGAATGTCACCATTCCAACAAGAACGGCTGTTCTTTCTTTCGATTTTCTTTCGAGGCAAAGTGTACCAAAAGCGCTCTCACACAAAACCTAACAGTACCAGACTTCTTCCCGCTAAATTGTAGCCTTCTTTGCACGAAAAAATATATTAAAAATTCACAAACAACATATGTGAAATTCATGGCACAATTCAAACGGGGCTAGAAAATAATTTTCATCTAGCCATTGAAATAAATTATGAGAAATCAATTTTTAAGGTCCCATGTACCGGAAACGAAAACACCAATTTATGAGCTCTATTGTGTCTGCTTTATTTGTAAAATCAGATCCAGTAGTGTTTGGAGAGATTTTTTATTTTTTTTTGGTATTGCAGATTCATATGTCAATCCAGACTAGGCAGTGTGAATTGTGGCTCCACCCTGCCTCTGCACAAGTATGTTTGTGAATGTTCATCATGAACATACAGCGATGAGAGGAGAAAGAAGAGACAAAGGAGAAACATGAAAAAAAGTTTCTGGTGGGTTCTGACTTCAGTCAGACTGAGGTGCCACATGCACGCATGCACGCACAGGCCCACAAACACATGGCCTGTTTCCTGCTAGCTTACAACTAACTTATGGACAATTGGTCCATTGGCTGTGTAGGGGTGAATAAAAACAGACTTTCTGTTTGAGGACACCCTTAGTTTTATTATACGACGAAGCGTGTGTTATATCTTACTTCACAAACATCAGATCTGCATTACATAAGGGAAAAACAACAGCGACACAGGGACATTTTTCGCTGCAGTGTGAACACGACGGTAGAAAGCTCCAGCATGCAGGTCACACCTGGTCATGGTGTAGAGACATAGGAAAATAAGCTGACCTCACCTCACTGGGCAGTAGCATGGCTGGACAGTTCAGCAGGAAGCACGCAGAGCCCATTTGTTAAAATAACTTATTGCACCTTCTTTGGAACAATGTTGAAATCATCAGTTACTCAGACTTCTTGTTCAGTGTTGTTAGACATTTTGATGTTATGTTAGCTAATGAATAAATGAGCCACACAGGAAAGAAAGTTGTTTGATGTGAAGTATTAATATATTTACATGTGATAACCATAAATTTACATTCACTGTCTGTTGTCACATACATGCCTTGTGTTATATAACAAGACAACCATGCCTACTGAGGCAGAACAAGAATAAACTATGAATAAGCAATGTGCCTACTATTTATACCCAGAGCATATAGTGAAAAATAAAACCTTGATTAGATGTTTTTCCCTAATTCCCCTGTCCTGGCAGACAGCTCTGCACTGCCAGAATAAGTTCAGGAGGAGCCACTTGGGCAATCTATCCTTGGTTCTGAAAGGAAATGCATTCAGCCTGACCGCATGTCTAATAGAGGCAGCCGCGACACTATTGCTTATTAAGACAAATAAGCCCCAGTGCCAGAGCAAAGGTGCAAAGGGGCCTTAATATGATGCTGTTATTAGGAGGCAACAGAACTGAGCCACTTGCCTTACTTCAGAACGCATCCAATAAAGTTGCTCTACTCTGATCTGAAGGGAATGGAAATATCTGTCACTATGCTGTGTACTGCTTGTTCTAAATCCTGCTAATTACTGTCTCGCACACTTCTGGCTGCCTAAAAAAGGAAGTGAACAAAGAGAGGAATACACCAATTTTTGTGAAGCAGGTCTATTGTCAGTCTGATGCCCTGCTAATGTCCTCAGGAGGTTGAAGCATTTAGTACACTCCGTAATACAGAAGGGTTGGACTGAACAAACAACATCTTGGTCCAGTTATACCACCATTTAAAACAATGCCATTTTGAAACCAGTCCTGGCATATAGTAGAATGCCCTATTGCCCCACAAATGCTTCCTTGGCCCATATTATTTGACGACGGACAGATGAATGTTGCAATGTGACTGTCTGGCATGTCCATGGCTTTACCTGTTGTGCTACGTAAAATGTAGAGGAAAGTCCCTATGGTCATTTTGCATTTAAAAAAAAAAAAGTTTATCCTCTTGGGACCAAGTGTGAGTAGATATTTAGTCTGACTTTTATTATATGCAGCTCGATTTTGCAAAAAAATCATTAAAGAAGTTATTTAAATTAACAAATGCATTTTGTGGGAAAAGTGTTGCCAACTTAACTTTAACAAAATACGTAAATATTTCTATTGAATATTTGTATAAGCACAAGCAGAGCTCTATACTGGACTCTATGAACACTACTGTCTTCCCATCACAAGCACACATTCACTCACTGTAGAAGGAGGGTTATAATATTAAAATCTCACACAGGCCCTGCCCTCAACTGGACTCTATGGATATATTGAATGGAACCTGATAAATGTACTCCCTGTAGTGATATAACATATAGCTACCACAGGAGCCTTAAAGGGATAGTGCACCCAAAAATGAAAATTCAGCCATTATCTACTCACCCATATGCCGATGGAGGCCCTGGTGAAGTTTTAGAGTCCTCACATCCCTTGTGGAGATCGGCGAGGGGAGCGGCTAGCACACCTAATGGCAGACGGCGCCCCAGACTAACGTCCAAGAACACAAAATTGAATCCACAAAGTATCTCCATGCTGCTCATCCATAGTGATCCAAGTGTGCTGCAGCCCCGACATAAAAAGTTGTTTCGAAAAACGTCATATGAACTCTGTTTTTAGCCTCACTGTAGCCTGTAGCTCTGACTGCCTCTTTGTGCTCCACATTCATGTACGCGCACCTGCGTGAGACCAGCAAAAGCATGAGCTTTGCTCACCCGTGTTTACATCACGTGACACGTGCACCGCAGGGGGAGACAAAGGTAACCACAGAGCTAAAAGATAATTTGCACTACGGTCTTTTAGCAAAGGACAGCCCAACATATCTGAAGACTTTGAAACTGAGGAGGAACAGCATTTCTTTGTTGAGTCGGTTTTGTTTGGACGAAGCAGCCACCGCAGCTCATGAGCCTAACCCTCAGCCAGCCGCAGAATACCGGAGTCGAGCACTGGAAACCCAGTGGTGTAGTTGTTTCAAATGCAAAGCAATGCCAACGGATGAGGAAAGTCTTTGCTGCTCAGACTGGGAATTGGCAATGCCTGCACTTGAGAATCTGGACATCAGTACTGACGAGACTGCTGCTCTTCAGAGACTGTACATCACCAATCACGCTGAGCGCGCACACGTGAGCGCAGAGCACAGAGAAGCAGTCAGAGCCACAGGCTACAGTGAGGCTAAAAACAGAGTTCAAATGACGCTTTTCGAAACAACTGTCAGACAACTTCAGACAAATGTTGGGCTGCAGCACACTTGGATCACTACGGATGAGCATGTTGGAGATACTTTGTGGATTCAATTTTGTGTTCTTGGACGTTAGTCTGGGGTGCCGTCAGCCATTAGGTGTGCTAGCCGCTCCCCCCACCGATCTCCGCAAGGGATGTGAGGACTCTAAAACTTCACCAGGGCCTCCGTCGGCATACGGGTGAGTAGATAATGGCTGAATTTTCAATTTTGACGATTCGATACGATTCTATGGTTAACATTTGTTGATGTAGACATTAATCATACATTATAAAATAAAGAATTCTATAAAAGTGACATTCTTACAGTATTTTCAAATTTGTAAAAGACCACATCCCCAAGCATTGTTGCTGTATGGCACTGACAAAAATAAAATAAAAAGACAAACAACAACAAAATCACATGTCAAATGTATTTATTTTTAAATATGGACCAAAAAATGACTTGCTGAATGAACATCATTTTGTTGGATGGGATAAATATAAAAATGAGAAGAAATTTTAAACTTTAAGTGAAGTGAACTTGAAGTAAAATTGTCTTGTATTGTCTGTGTTTTTGTATGTATCTTATATATATATATGTATCTTATATGGACTTGAATCAGGATTAAAGTTTATCATAACACTGTACAGTATAAACATAAAGCAGAATAAAATAATAACATGCAATGTAGGTGCAGAATCTGACATCTCCTGTTATTAGTTGATATCATGGACTGTGATGACTAGCAGCTTATCACTGACAGCATGTCAGACTATTTCTCTGTGTTTGCTACACTCTGTGTTTGTCATTTATAAAAAGATAAATCACTTTTCTATAATACATCAATGATATTTCAATGGAATAAAGTACTTATTGACTTCAAAAACAGCATCAATAAGTGATTAACATGGAGGGATCAAATAAATAAAATAAAATAAAAATCAACCAGCCACCCTCCTCCCCTAACAAGTAAAGAACAGTCCCAAAGTGCGGTGAGGTTTGTGGAAATGTGAATGGCTTGTTTCTCCTCTGACACGTCACATACCTGTGTGCTGCCACGGCTCGGCTGTTCAGGTATTTCTGGGCAGTCATGACACTGACAAAGACTTCTTGGACCTGCTGCCGGGCTTCTCGGTCGGCGGTAAGCCGTTATTTTGTGCCACCGAGCACTATGGCCGCCTATTTGACAGGATATATATTTCTGTCTGTTACTGTGACCCTGTTCAACCCACAACTGGCAGGATTCGCCTTTAGTTTCTGCTGCGGCTTGGCTGCTCTCTGGTTTATCCAACCAGCATTAGCTTCTGTTCCTCATCTCCACCGGTCAAACTGGCGCTGATGTTTACATCCATTATCGTTGTCAATAATGCCTACTACGGACATGCCGCCGGGTCTCACGTTGTTTTAGAGATGCAAACTGTTAAAGCCAGTCAACCGATTGCTAGTCTCGCGATACCCGATCCATGACTCTACAATCAATTCATCTAAGGATTCATGGCTGATTCGTATCGGTTGAGGAGGCTGCTACCGACGCAGCTGTATCTCTCACTTGTCAAACCGGATATCCAGTTGTATCGGTTAATCATTCCCAACCCTGATCACAAATCACAATTTGCCTCATAAGGCTTTACAGCATAGGGTATCCCCTCCGTCCTTGAAAATCTCACCCCCACCTATCTCACACACCTGTTGTGTGTACAGAACAGAATTGAGACAGAGACAGGGAGAGAAGCAGCGCAAGCAGTAGCAATATTACAAAGATGAAAGAATGTTTGTTTTAAAAGGGAGTTAAAAGACAAATCTTGATCAAATATTACTCTGAGCATTCTTATGGTTGTGCTAGAGGTGAGAGAAATGCCATCCAGAGAAAATATCTATCTTCAGATAGAGAGTTTCTGAGGTGTTTAGGGCCAAGAACAATAACTTCAGTTTTGTATGAATTTAACATAAGGAAATTGGAGCTCATCCAGGTTTTTATGTCTTTAAGGCATGTTTGAAGTTTAGTTAAATGATCCGTTTCTTCTGGCTTTATCGATAAATACAACTGCGTATATTCTGCATAAAAATGGAAGTTTACAGAGTGATTTCTAATGATGTTACCTAAGGAAAGCATATATAAAGTGAACAGAATTGGTCCAAGCACAAAACCTTGTGGAACTCCAAAACAAACTGTATTGTGCAAAGATGATTCATCATGAACATGAACTTACTGGTCTCAACCAGATAAATGGGATTTAAACCAGCTTAGTGCAGAACCTTTGAGGGCAATTTCATGTTCCAGTCTCTGTAGCAGAATTTGATGGTCAATTGAGTCAAATGTGGCACTTAGATCTAATAAAACAAGTACAGAGACAAGTCCTTTGTCTGAAACAATCAGAAGGTCATTTGTAATTTTTACTAGTGCTGTCTCTGTGCTATGACGCACTCTAGATATGGTTCTTTAGTTTTGCTAACATCTCTGGATCCATGGTGGGCTTTTTAGAAGTCCTTTGAGGACTGTGGTACATAGCCTGTTAATAAAGACATATTGATCATAGCTAATATAGAGGTGTTAACTAAAGGTAAGACTTCTCTAAGTAGCCTAGTTGGGATGGGGTTGAAGAGACATGTTGATTTAGATGAAGAAATCATTAACGGTCAGTTGTTGAAGGTTAATTGGAGAGAAGCAATTCAAATATATATCAGGTCTTACAGCTGTGTTTACGGTCCCTGTGTTTGAAGGCAGATTGGTACTGTCTGAGGACAGGAGGTCATGAATTCTGCCTCTAATAGCTAGAATTTTGTCATTAAAAAAGCTCATAAAGTCATTACTGCTGAGGACTAAAGGAATACAAGGCTCAATCGAGCTATGCCTCTCAGTCAGCCTAGCTACAGTGCTGAAAAGAAACCTGGGGTTGTCCTTATTTTCTTCTATTAATGCTGAGTAATTTTGCTCTACCTTTTAAGACTATCTTCCCAGACTAAACGAGATTCTTCCAGCTTGGTTAAATGCCAATCCATTCAAATATTTGCAACATTTCTTTTAATTTTCATGTTTGGGAGTTGTACCACAGAGCTAACTTTCTTTGTTCCATTAACCTTTTTTTAAGAGGTGCTACAGAATCGAGTGAGCCTGCAGCACTGTCAACAAAATAATCAATTTGGGAGAGTTTAAAGTCAGTATAGGAAACCTTTGTTACAGTGGGACATGGTATTAAATCTAATGTCAATGGAATCATTTCCTAAAATTCTGCGACAGCACTATGGGATAAACATCTAGTACAGTAGGTTTTGTCGCGTGGCGTGTAATCGAGTAATAAGAAATCAGAAGTTATGAAATAATGGTCTGATGAAGAAGGATTATGTGGAAAGACTATTAAGTTTTCAATTTTGGAGCGTCTGTGGCTTAGTGGATAGAGCAGGTGCCCCATGTACAAGGCTGTCGCTGCAGGGGCCTGGGTTCAACTCCAGCCTGTGGCCATTTCCTGCATGTCACTCCCCCTCTCTCTTCCCCTTTCACACTTGTCTGTCCTGTCGACTAAAGGCTAAAATGCCCAAAAAATTATCTTTAAAAAAGTTTTCAATTTCAATTCCATATCAACCCAAGTTATTTTCAGCAGCAGAGCTGGAATATGAGAAAGCAAATTCTTGATATCAGAAACAGTTGTTTGACCAAAAACGGAAAAAAACAACAAAGAAAAACATGCTAGCTGCTCTGTGAGGCTGAAATGCTCACTATAAAGACACCCAATGTTACATATGTTAAACAAAATATGGAACAAACTAAAATTTTGACCTGATTGTGGTGCTAGATGAACCCACAAACTGTAATGCTGGAACATTTGATCTTAATGTTGTACTAGAGCTTGTATTCTAGAAGTCACCAAAAACATGGGGAATATATCCTCTCGAAATTATAAATATGCACTGTCTATTTGCCCTATCGCATTCTCATTAGTTGAGATATCTTACATTTCTCCCTCTTTCACACGTGCTGATCTGAGTTCTAGATGTCCTCTCACTCATCACATATCAAGAGGACTGCATTTTAATTTCAGTGTCCTCTTAACTCAGTTTTTCTTTTGCTTTCTTTGAGACCCACCTGTGTGTGCTTTTGTTTCAAGAAGCTTTAATAGAAATGCCATTATATTTGTATGTCATGTTATTCCAAAATGATTTGTTCAAATGTGGTAAAAAGTAACATGCTCCTAAATATTGGTATATGAAGGGAAAAAAAAACTCCATGTGTCTCTAAATTTCCTGTTTCTTTCTTTCTTTCTTTCTTTCTTTCTTTCTTTCTTTCTTTCTGGTGGAAGCTATGTAGCAGTAGGAAATTAGGCACTTATTTGACTGGGCCATTTGAAAAGCTCAGACAGCAACTGACTCTTTGATTGGCAGACTCCACAGTGGGGAGGAAATTAAGCTGTGAGTAGCATAGGTGGGTTTAAACTGACAGAATGACACAGAGAGTCTTTGAAGATGTGAAACCCAAAGCCCAAGTTACTATTGCACTGACCCAAATGCTACCAGAGAGAAACTGATGGTCCCAGATTTTTTAGCATAGTAAGTGAGATGGGCCAGTAAATATGGAACCATGTGCACGACTTAAGAGAATTTAGTGGCATCTAGTAGTGAGGGTTGCAGATTGCAACCAGTTGGAACTTTTCCAGAGTGGAATTCCATTAGTGTTCATTGTTTGGGTGTCAGACACTGATGTAAAAAGCCATCCTTTCACTTCGGCATGATAAAAAACTGGTTGCCATTACAGTTGAACCAACAACCACTGATCTTCACCCGGGAGGCTTCTTTTTCCCTTAACCCAAGCAAATACTGTCTGTTAATGAAGATTATGTGGCCTGCAATAGATATGGGCAGAATTAACCAGCTTGTCGGGTCCTTTTTGGTCCACTTAAGGAAATGTTTTAAATACTGTTTAGACAAAGAAGTTGCATGTAATTTGTAACACAAGGGGTGTAAAAGCACTTTGAATGGGAACTGGGTAAAACTATCATCTATTGCCATCTGGTTAACAGGAAAGAGCAAACCTTTAGGTTCAATTTATTACCTGAACATTTGCCAAAACTACATGCCAAAATATTGTGCCTAGTTATCCCTTTCATCTCCTTGTCCAATCTCAAAGCAATGGCAAGGGGTTTGATAGCTAGATCAAAGAGCAGGGAGCTGAGTGGGAAGACCTGTCTGGTTCCTGTGTACAGTGGAAAGTATTCAGATACAATACTGTTTGTTAGTGTAAACTGATGCCAGAGGTGAAGAGTATAAAGTCCTGATCCAGAAAATAAAATGTAGGCCAAAAAACTGTAACGAAAATGAAAAATGAATATTCTCATTCAGTTCTGCCAAAAGCCTTCTTGGTGTTAAGAGAAATACTGTTTCGTAAATGTGCTGTCTTGTTCTAAGCACAAGTTTCTCAGTGTCTTTTATAGAGAGAGTTTTGAGTTGTAATTGATGCACCAGTTCCTGTTTAAAGAAATCAACACAGGGTGTGCAGTATCTGCATATTGAGATTCAAGATTTGAAATAAGCCAAGTCCATTCTACCAGTCTCTAAGTATGACATTTTGATCTGGTATGCCTTACATGAAATTTGACCTAGCAGGAACGCCTTAAAGGATTCCCAGACTGTACACTGTAAAAAAGTTTTTTTATTTTTTGTCAGCAATACATAATATGTTAAGTTGTGTCAACAAAAAAATAAAATATATTAATGGGACTTGAAATACTATGTTGTTCTGACTATTGTAATGGCTAGTTGCCAGAACTTGATCTTCAACAAATATTTTCAAGTTTTGAATACTTCTGTCAAGTTCTGACAGGTCACGTGGTATGAAAATGATTGACAGCCCCTGCAGGTTGAACCTGTATGTGCAGCCCCTTGCATAACGGCAGATATACGTTCGGTCCGGGAGGGGGGAGCACACAGACACTGACGGAGATAAAGACGCAAGAATATATGGATTTACAAACACAAACACGGTGAGTAAATTATTTGAGAATAATTTAATAGTTTATTGGTGTGTGTATTGTGATTTTATCTGCCAGCAATAGAGTCTAGATTTACTTTCTTTATTGTGTGCTTCAGGTTCATTGTCAGGAGTCTTGTTAACTTCATATCAAGCTAACTTTAGTTTCAATTACAACTTTTGATCCGTAAGTCAGGGGTAATCATCGTCAGCTTGCTCATAGTGAGTGGCAGCTGACACATATATGATTTAACAATATAGTGTAAAGTTTGTCCAGTTAGCAATGCTGTGGCTTCGATGTAGTTTTGTGCTAACGTGAGCGGCTAAGCTAATGTTACTGTGAGCGATGCTGACTCAGCACGCGCTTTCTGCGGACATTTGAGGTTTCACTGCGGTCACGTCAGACGTCTCTCGTTTTCGCGTGGTAAAGCCAGCCACTCCAACATTTTAGAAGTGAATGCTCAGCGTCCTGTTGCCTGTTACAGAAACGGCTAAGCTAACGTTAGCACTGGATTTAGTTTAGCTCACAGACCGTGATGCACAAATGACAAATCCCATAGCCCAGTCTGAAGGTTGACGTTTCGCCATGCATTGTGTGGACTCGTCAGATCGTGGTGTGTCTTTAATGGACTGTTAGAGTTATGAATAGACTCGCGACATCGTTCACAAGTCTGGGGTTACCTTTAAGACTCGATCACCAGTCTCTCCCTCCTCCGTTTGTCTCGCAGGGTGTCCGCGGGGTCTTAAAAAGTATTAAAAGTCGATAAGTCAGTTGTGGTCAGTCTCAAAGTGAACGTACTGAACCGAATCACATCCTCAAGTGATTCGTTCAGTTCAGTTGAGCTGTCAGCTGCGCAGCTGCCGCAGCATCGCCGGGCGGGAAGCCGTCGAGCCGATGCCTTAATCACTCGGTGAACGAATCACTAGGTGAACTACACTCTCCTGAATCATTTTCCTCTGAGGGATAAACTTTCATGGCGACCGTTGTTCCCCATTGTTTTAACAGATTTAGTTTCCAGATAAACAAACTTATAACGTTAGGCTGGCAGTAATAAGAAGAGAGCGAGACTCACCAGCTGTAGCAGTAGGCAGGAGATGGAGGGAGATAGGGATGTGTTGTGCTCAAGTGTACCTTGGAGAAAACTAACTTTTTTTTTTTTTTTAACTCAGCCACAACTTGCCACAGCAACAACTCGCGTACAGTGGGACACAGCATGTAACAAGTAGTCAGGGGTGTAAGTAATTAATTACAAATACTCAAGTTACTATAATTAAGCAGTTTTTTGGGGTACTTGTACTTTATGAGTCAGTTTTCAAGTTTGTACTTTTACTTAAGTACCCATTAATCAATGTAATCTACTTAGTTACTTTTAAAATCATGATTGAGTACTGAGTACAATTTTAATTAATATCCAAACCTTTTATCTGAATTTTTGTAGCCAATAAGGTGATCTGATCACAAACTGACCAATGAAAACCAGGAAATATGGACAAAAAACTAAACAAAACAAAAGGATGTCAATGATTGATCTTCAGTTGATTTTGCATTAAGAATTTAACCAGTTAAAATGTACTTATGGATATTAAGTAAACTATATATTAAGTATATAATATAATCAATAATTGTGGCAGCAACTGCACCTCATCTAACTGGATTTTGTCTGGCAGAGACATTTATTGAATAAGGAAATAAAAACTTAAAATCAGAAGAAAAATGAACAATCAAAATGAGGGAAAAAACACTTGTTTGGTAGATGATTAATTGATTGTCAGCGTTTTAACTATTGGTAAAGTAAAATCACAAAGTTTGTAACTCTAGTCTGGAGAGGTCATGGAGACATTATTGGTTAAAAGTAACTAATACTCTGAGTACTTTTGATGAATACTTTTTACTTAAGTATTTTTCTGACACCAGTACTTTCACTTGTAATTGAGTAATATTTTAGCAATGTAACAGTACTTGTACTTGAGTAGAGATTTTCAGTACTCTTTCCACCACTGTAAGTAGTGTATAAAACCCGCAGTTTGAGAAAATGCGTGACTGTCTGATCCTCTCATTGCGACCATTTGCGAGGGAACGGTGCATGTTCAGTTTGAATCCTTCATTGAATGTACTGTGGGGTTTATGTTCAGTGAACGGATCACACACTGAGCCCACTTTGCCGAGTTGTTGCTGTTACTTGTTGTGACCTGAGGCGAATGTCAATAGACCTGCCTTTAGTTTAATTTATTCTTTCGAGCTTTATTCCTTCTCAGTGTACCTCATTTCTGTTAAATTGCAAACTACAACTGTTAGATGTGTTGCTAACAACAGCCTAAAGTGGCGATGAGGTCTTAAAATCTTTTTGAAAGGGTTTTTAAAAAGTCTTAAAAAGGTATTGAAATTAACCTCAGGATTCCTGCATATACCCTGTCTCGTTTCATTTCCATTCATGAATAAAAATAACAGTGAATTGCAGTGATGTGTCTTAATGATGAAAGTGGGATAGGGGGAGGTGCAATTTAAAATACTGTGATGCATTTAGCCTTTTAAAATAGATAATGAATACATTTTGTGGATTTATATGCTTTTTTTAATTTGTGTGCACAAATTTTAAGAACCAAACTGTGAAAACTCATGTGGCCTTCACATAAAAAAAACACAAGAACAACATTTTCTGCTGTGGTGGTCACGTGTTTACTGTCAACTGTGGAGGTTGGAGGTCTGCAGCCAGGTACTCTATAAACTTGTGTTTATTTTTTTAAATCCGTGTGCTAATTTTTTAATGTGCCATTTTTAACAATAAAATCGTGATTACGCAGAATGCAGCCTTCACATGGAAAAAACAAAAAATATTCAAAGTTAAAATTAAGTAAAAAAAATAATGCTCGTATGTACAGTATAAAATACATTAAACAATCATTAAGAGATATTAAGTATGTACAAATGCAATAAAAAGGAGGCGTGTGTCATAGGGCAAGCTTAGATCTACTGTCCTACACTGATTTTGCATCAAAAGGTCACATGACCTGGGAGTTATTGAGCTATAATGCTCATATTTATAATATAAAATACATAACAAAATTCATAAAAATTATGAATTGTGTTCAAATTCAATATAAAGAGGTGTGTGTCATAGAGCAAGCTTAGCTCTACTATTCTACTCTGATTTTGGGCCAGAAGGTCACATGACCTGGGAGTTATCAAGAACCCCCAGGTCATGTGACCTTCTGGCTCAAAATCTACACAGGATGGTAGAGCTAAGCTTGTTCAATGGCACACACCTCTTTTTATTGCATTTGAACACAAGTAATATTTTTTATGTATTTTATACTGTAAATATGAGCATTAGAGCTCAATAACTGCCTGGTCATGTGACCTTTTGATGTATAATCAGTGTAGGACAGTAGATCTAAGCTTGCTCTATGACACACACCTCCTTTTTATTGCATTTGGACACATTTAGTAGTTATGAATTTATGTATTGTATACTGTAAATATGGCCATTATAGCTTAATAACTCACAGGTCATGTGACCTATTGGCTCAGAATCAGTGTAGGACAGTAGATCTACGTGTGTGTGTGTGTGTGTGTGTGTGTGTGTACCTGCGGTGCCTCCGCATGAAAGAGAGACATCAGGTGGAGTGGCTGACTGACAGAGATGAGAGACGGTATTTTTCATTAGCAATGGCTGAAAAACAGCCCAAGAGAAAACGCTTGGAGGAGCAGAAAGTGAAAAAGAAGGGCTACGACCATGAAAGGGCGAAGACTCGGGTCAACATCGGCTAACTTACCCTCGAGCATTAGCTGGTCCGGCCTCCGCCATGTTGGTCTGCTACGCAATTTCTACGGCCGTTTCCATTACAATGCGTGACCGTGAACTTCGGGGGTGGAGCCCGGGGTGGAGTATGAAGGGAGAGGCGGGTCTGAATTTAAAATATCAACAACGTCTCGACTCGTTTTCTCCCACATCGCTGAGTATGCCTTTAATTAATGGTAAACACTGGTAATGGTCAACTGTTTTCAAATTTTGTGATTATACCAAGTGAAAAGTGAAATTAATTTGTGTGTCTTCTCTCATAGGTAGGGGGAAAAAAAGATCTGACAAGACCATTTTCTCGACATCCTGGTCAATTTCTTTATGCAGTGGAAATGTAAGTACTGCATATATAATACAAGTTGTCAGAGAAGCATTTTAAAACATTATAAGGTCAAACATGGACATTATGGACGCAGCTGCCCCATCACATGCATTTACCAGGATTGTGCATGCACATTTCGAACTCAGACAACCCTCAGAGTTCATCTAACGAACGTTCACAGAAGAGAAACAGCGGGATCGTCAACAGCTAATATCAGTTGTGAGCTTTGCAACTTTTCTGAAGCTTGCAATATCAAGGATTTTTTTTCTCATTTATGTCTTCATTTGAGAAACTATGAAACTGTAAAATGTCCTTTTCAAGACTGTTCTTTTAAGTCAAATGTTTTATCTACTTTTAAGGCACACAGGAGCAGAGTTCACCGGTTATGTAGTGTTGACCGCTTAAGAGGAGTGTTAACCACAAGGGTCAGTCTGTCACCTGTAGGTCAACCTGAAATTGAAGAGAGAACTGAACCTTGTTCAAATGATCTTAGTGTGTCATATGGTAGTGATGTTGACGAAGAAATAGATGAGTCTTTTGAACGCAGATTTGGATCACTATTTCTTCGTATGCAAACAATTTTACATGTGTCTAAATCAGCTGTGCAGGACATTGTAGAAGAACTGGGCCAGATTGGTACAGAATCCAAAGAGGCTTTTCAAAACGCTATTGAGGACATACTAAGAAATCACAATTGCAGCACAGACTGCAGTATTGTCACTGCAATAACTGACGTTTACCAAAAGTTAAATCCCTTCCATTTGCTTACAGCGGATGGCTATCTCAGTACTACTTATAAAAGAAATAAGTATTTCAAAACACATTATTCTGTTGTAGAACCTGTTGAATACTTACTCAATCCTGCACTTAAAAGAAACTTCATTTATGTTCCTGTCCTAAAAGTCTTAAAAGAGCTTCTTGGTCGCAGTGACATCCTAGACAAAGTCCTGCATGCTGAACCAGAATCACAGTTGGGATATTACAAATCATATAAAGACTGTCTTTACTTCAAAGAAAACCCACTGCTTAACACAGAAGAGCAGCATTTAGCACTTAGCTTGTATATAGATGAATTCGAAATTTGCAACCCATTAGGGACCTCTCGCAAGAAACATAAAGTTTGTGCTGTTTACTGGGTTATCGCAAATCTTCCAACCAAATTTCGTGCAACACTTTCTTCCATTTATCTTGCAGTCTTATGTAACAGTGGTGATCTGCGCACACACGGCTATGAGCCTATTCTAGATCCATTAATAAGAGATCTACAGGTTCTTGAGAAGCAGGGATTATATATAGAGAAGTTGGGCAACAGCATTAAAGGGACTGTACTTTATGTGTCTGCTGACAATTTAGGTGCCCACTCTATAGCTGGTTTCCAAGAGAGTTTTATTGTTGATAAACCCTGTCGATTTTGCCACGCAAGCCGCAAGGACATACAAACCTTTGAGGTGAGACAAGGGGTTTTCCCCCTTAGAACAGTACAGGAGCACAATAGAACTGTTCAACAGGTTAAAAGAACAGAACCACTGCAGGCCATAGATGGTGTAAAAGGTGAATGTGTTCTTAATAGACTAGAATATTTTGAGACAATCAAAGGTTTTCCTCCTGACCTCCTTCATGATTTGTTTGAAGGGATCATACCAGTAGAACTTAGTTTGTGTTTTAGGTCATTCATTTATAAGAAATACATTAATTTGGATGAACTTAATTTTGCAATTAAGTCCTTTCCATACAAATTTGGTGACAAAACAAATAAACCACAACAGACTATACAGTCCTCACATTTGAAGGGGTCACTTGGGGGCAATGGCCATGAAAACTGGACTTTGTTGCGACTTTTGCCCTTGATGATTGGTGACAAGATTCCAGAGAATGACAGGACCTGGGAGATCCTTATGCTTTTGAAAGACATTGTTGACATCCTCGCATCTTCATGTTTTACTGAAGAGACTCTGTGCTACCTGGACTCAAAGATATCCGATCACAGGAACCTGCTCAAAGAGGAATTCCCTGACGTGAGACTCCGTCCCAAACATCATTATATCGAACACTATCCCCACCTTATCCGCTCTTTTGGACCACTGATTGATTTCTGGACAATTCGTTTCGAGGCTAAACATAGCTTTTTTAAGAAGACTGTACGAGATGCACACAATTGTAAGAACATTCTGTTGACTTTGGCCAACCACCATCAGTTAACTCTAGCATACCTTCTTGACATGCCATCAGTATTCAAGCCAACTCTTGAGGTTGGACATTTAGCTGTATTCCCCATTGAGAGTCTTGATCAGCGTTTGAAAGTGGCAATTCAGGCCAAATACCTCAGGCTTGATAGTGTATCTGTTGCAACGAAAGTATTCATTGATGGCACGGAGTTTAAAGAAGGGATGTTTATTTCCAAGGGACACACAGGTTGTTTGCCTGACTTTAGCCAAATTGTAAAAATAGCACTCATCTCCAATAAGGCAGTGTTTATTGTTCAGCCTTACTCTGCATGGTTCTTGGAACATATGAGGTGCTATGAACTTGTCAGAAACCCAGCATCAGCACTTCAGCTGGTCGAGACTCAAGAAATGAATGGACATCTTCCCCTCTCTGGGTACACTGTTGGTGGACGTCTCTGTGTTGTACCGAGGACTTTATTGCTACAGCAAAGGTACTGCTACTAATTACTACATCAGGGCTCCAGACTACCATTTTTACTAGGTGCACAGTGGCCCCAAAATCAAAATTTTCCTTTTGATTCATGATTTCATGCCTGTCAGCTGTAATGACAGATTACAGATTCCATGAGTTGACTCTTCTATATTTCACTAATGTCAAAACAAAACAAACAAAAAAACATGCGCAAGTAGATGCAAAATTTATTTGCATTGTCTCAAATTTCTGGGGTAGTCTGGAGCCCTGTACGTGGGGTTTATGGACATTTAAATATTTCAGTCATATTTGTCATAGCTGCACAATCAGTGAGTCCAGGATTTGGTCTTTTTTTTCTGCAGGTTCTGGGCGACATTTGCAAAATAACTAACCTACTCTTAATTGCAGATCCTGATAATTATCTCAAATCATCACAACAGTCTAATTTTATACAGGACATATCCAGCCATCTGTCATTCTAGGGCTGGAAGATTAATCAAATTTTTATTGCGATTTCAATTCTGGCTTTTGAAAATTATAAAAACGGGATAATCGGAGTGAGATGATTAATGTGCTGCACGCCTCGGTGTGCCTGTGCAATAAATGCAACGCCCCGTCTTCACTAGTGAGTTCTATGCCCCGCCCCTTCTGTTAAAGACGTTGAAGGAGCAGTGTGTGTGTGTAAGCTTGAAGTGAGCCAGTGCTCGTCGGGATTCCGTTCCCCCGACGTTTACTGTGAAATGAGAGAGAATGGTAGCTCCTGAGGGATGGTGATATTGGTAATTGTTTCTTTCTCTCGGTCTGCCACGCCACAGGCTGCAGGTTTTTTCTGCCTTGTGCTGCTGTTTTCCTGATGCAGACACAGGCAGTGGCAGCGAGCTACTCGGTGACAGCCTATTAATATCGTCACATGACTCACCTGTAACGTAACGTTAATATTGTTGCTTTGTAACTTTTGTAGCAATTTTGTTTGCAGGTGCAACTTGTTTTTACATGTTGCTTTTATTATGTTTATATTTTTTATTGATTTTAATTTATTTCTGATTAGTCTGTTCAATTATCTTTAAAGCTGAGTTCTGTTTGTTTCATAAATGCTTTTTCAAAACTATTAATAATCATGATTTCAATATCAATCAAAAATAATCGTGATTAGCATTTTTGCCATAATCGTCCAGCCCTATGTCATTTAGTGTCATTGTCTGATGGATTCTGTTTTTCACATGCATATGTTTCTATGGATGTCTCGACTTTGTGTCCCTTGTGTCCTTGTTAAACATGTTCTTTTCTTGTTCTTTTCCCAGCTGCTGTTCACAGTGAAGATGTTGTTGCGCATCATAGTCGCTGCAGATGATATCAGACGTCTTGACCTCATGAATGTTCCTGCAACTGTTGATGAACTACAAAATGTGCTAGCAAGAGAGCTTGGAATCCAAGGAGCCTTCATCATTCAATATCAAGATCCAGAGTTTGGATTTGAACTTTGTAACCTGACCAACATTAGTCTTCTTCCCCCAGAGAAAGCCACACTACAGCTTATTTTCAGAAATGCTTCCATTCCAGCTGAGGATCTTTCAGATAATCCTGCTAATGCCCCTGCTGGTGATTCTGCATCATCTGTGTCAAGCAGATCTGGATCCTGGCCAGCAGAATTTATTACACCTACGTTCAGACATGACATTGCCCTCAAACTTGAAGCTGCAGACAGGAAGTTTGAAGAAGATGGTTCCCTGATGGTTGTGACCAAGGACATCAAGGCTGATGTCTTGGAAAAACTTGCTTCTAAGATCTACAGCTACTCTGCATATCCCACTTGCTCTCAATTGAAAGCAGTTGGACAGGCATTAGTGGAAAGGCACCCCTGCCTGAAGGAGCCAGGGTCAGCTCATGGCTACTATGGATGGACTATAAGCCTGAAGTTTAAGATGGGGAACTTCAGACAGAGACTTCGCATTGCAGGGTGTCCGGAGCTTTCTGTGAACAGTGATAAAAGTACACAAGATATGGGAGGAAAGAAGCGTAAACTGAAAAAACCAAGGCGATCTGAAACCAACTTTCTTCCGGTGCCACCGACGGGAATGACAGCATCAAGTCAAGAAAAGGAGAGGGACTTCATACAGAGTGAGGTCAAGAAGAGACATCCGGATTGGGCATTGATTAACAACGCCATGACAGCCACATTTTCCCTGAGGAGGAAAGAAATAGTGGAGGAAGAGCCACAGGTATCGCATATCAAAACAAGATGGCCAGCACTCTTCACAGAGACACAGGTATGTATATTGTGTCCTCCTTTTGACATTTATCCCAGTTGTATGGTGGCGCAAATGCATTCATTAAATTGTATTAGTGATTAAACTCTGTTATAGTGATTAAAGTGTTGCTTCTACCTGTTTATTTTTGTCTTTGAGATTGCACTTGAGTTTACCAGACTGGTCTCCATTGACCTCAAGAGGGCTTTCTTTGATGGCCTAGACCGGCACATGACCCGCCTCCTTGAACTTTATGCCGATCGGAAGGCTGAGGCTGACCGGAAGCTTCGGCAGTTGATGCAGAGTCTGTTGAGGAATGTAAGTGTAGCAGCTTGTAATTGGACTACTTACACTTGGTCCACACATCTTGCTTCTACCTCAGCCTTTGCTTTTGCCAACCCTTTTTCTACAGTTTTTCCTTGAGAATGCCCATTAATAGTATATTACATAGAGAGACAGCTTGAGCAGAAGGGTGGAGTGAGAGGGAGAGAAAGGGGGAGACAGGCAGAGAGAAGGGGGGGGGGGTGATGTGCACTGGACTGCATTATTATTATTATTATATTATGTTATTTCGTTGTTAGGAGTCAAACCAGTGCAGGAGGGAGGCAGCCTTGCAGGGGCTGCCATACTTCCTGAGAGAGGACCCAGGAGATTTTTTGAAGATATGTGAGGTACGTGCTCTGTCCTGTGCTAGAGGTTGTACCACACAGACTCGTACACAAACAGACTCACACAGACTCAAATACTCGCACAAAGACTCTCTCAGACACACACAGACTCACACAGGCTCTCTCAGACACACACAGGCTCTCTCAGACTCACACAGACTCTCTCAGACACACACAGACTCTCTCAGACACACACAGACTCACACAGACTCTCTCAGACACTCACAGACTCACACAGGCTCTCTCAGACTCACACAGACTCTCTCAGACACACACAGACTCACACAGACTCTCTCAGACACACACAGACTCACACAGGCTCTCTCAGACACACACAGGCTCTCTCAGACTCACACAGACTCACACAGACTCTCTCAGACTCACACAGGCTCTCTCAGACTCACACAGACTCACACAGGCTCTCTCAGACACACACAGGCTCTCTCAGACTCACACAGACTCACACAGACTCTCTCAGACACACACAGGCTCTCTCAGACTCACACAGGCTCTCTCAGACTCACACAGACTCACACAGGCTCTCTCAGACACACACAGGCTCTCTCAGACACACACAGGCTCTCTCAGACTCACACAGACTCACACAGGCTCTCTCAGACACACACAGGCTCTCTCAGACTCACACAGACTCTCTCAGACACACACAGGCTCTCTCAGACTCACACAGACTCACACAGGCTCTCTCAGACTCACACAGACTCTCTCAGACACACACAGACTCACACAGACTCTCTCAGACACACACAGACTCACACAGGCTCTCTCAGACACAGACAGGCTCTCTCAGACTCACACAGGCTCTCTCAGACACACACAGGCTCTCTCAGACACACAGGCTCTCTCAGACACACAGACTCTCACAGACACACAGACTCTCACAGACACACACAGGCTCTCTCAGACACACAGACTCTCACAGACTCACACAGACTCTCTCAGACACACACAGACTCTCTCAGACACAGACAGACTCTCACAGACACACACAGACTCACACAGACTCTCAGACACAGACAGACTCTCTCAGACACACACAGACTCACAGGCTCTCTCAGACACACACAGACTCTCTCAGACACACACAGACTCACACAGGCTCTCTCAGACACAGACAGGCTCTCTCAGACTCACACAGGCTCTCTCAGACACACACAGGCTCTCTCAGACACACAAAGGCTCTCTCAGACTCACACAGGCTCTCTCAGACACACACAGACTCTCTCAGACACACACAGACTCACACAGGCTCTCTCAGACACACACATGCTCTCTCAGACTCACACAGGCTCTCTCAGACTCACACAGACTCTCTCAGACACACACAGACTCACACAGACTCTCTCAGACACACACAGACTCACACAGGCTCTCTCAGACACACACAGGCTCTCTCAGACTCACACAGGCTCTCTCAGACTCACACAGACTCTCTCAGACACACACAGACTCACACAGACTCTCTCAGACACACACAGACTCACACAGGCTCTCTCAGACACAGACAGGCTCTCTCAGACTCACACAGGCTCTCTCAGACACACACAGGCTCTCTCAGACACACACAGGCTCTCTCAGACACACAGACTCTCACAGACACACAGACTCTCACAGACACACACAGGCTCTCTCAGACACACAGACTCTCACAGACTCACACAGACTCTCTCAGACTCACACAGGCTCTCTCAGACTCACACAGGCTCTCTCAGACACAGACAGGCTCTCTCAGACTCACACAGGCTCTCTCAGACTCACACAGGCTCTCTCAGACACACACAGGCTCTCTCAGACACAGACAGACTCTCTCAGACACACACAGACTCACACAGACTCTCTCAGACACACACAGACTCACACAGACTCTCTCAGACACACACAGACTCACACAGGCTCACACAGACTCTCTCAGACACACACAGACTCACACAGGCTCTCTCAGACACACACAGGCTCTCTCAGACACACACAGGCTCTCTCAGACTCACACAGGCTCTCTCAGACTCACACAGACTCTCTCAGACACACACAGACTCACACAGACTCTCTCAGACACACACAGACTCACACAGGCTCTCTCAGACACAGACAGGCTCTCTCAGACTCACACAGGCTCTCTCAGACACACACAGGCTCTCTCAGACACACACAGGCTCTCTCAGACACACAGACTCTCACAGTCACACAGGCTTTCTCAGACACACACAGGCTCTCTCAGACACACACAGACTCACACAGGCTCTCTCAGACACACACAGGCTCTCTCAGACACACACAGACTCACACAGGCTCTCTCAGACACACAGACTCTCACAGACACACAGACTCTCACAGACACACACAGACTCTCTCAGACACACACAGACTCTCTCAGACTCACACAGGCTCTCTCAGACACACACAGGCTCTCTCAGACACACAGGCTCTCTCAGACACACAGACTCTCACAGACTCACACAGACTCTCTCAGACACAGACAGGCTCTCTCAGACACACACAGACTCACACAGGCTCTCTCAGACACACACAGGCTCTCTCAGACTCACACAGGCTCTCTCAGACTCACACAGACTCTCTCAGACACACACAGACTCACAAAGACTCTCTCAGACACACACAGGCTCTCTCAGACACAGACAGGCTCTCTCAGACTCACACAGGCTCTCTCAGACTCACACAGGCTCTCTCAGACACACAGACTCTCACAGACACACAGACTCTCACAGACACACACAGGCTCTCTCAGACACACAGACTCTCACAGACTCACACAGACTCTCTCAGACACAGACAGGCTCTCTCAGACACACAGACTCTCACAGACACACACAGGCTCTCTCAGACACAGACAGATTCTCTCAGACACACACAGACTCACACAGACTCTCTCAGACACACACAGACTCACACAGACTCTCTCAGACACAGACAGACTCTCACAGACACACACAGACTCACACAGACTCTCAGACACAGACAGACTCTCTCAGACACACACAGACTCACACAGGCTCTCTCAGACACACACAGGCTCTCTCAGACACACACAGGCTCTCTCAGACTCACACAGGCTCTCTCAGACTCACACAGACTCTCTCAGACACACACAGACTCACACAGACTCTCTCAGACACACACAGACTCACACAGGCTCTCTCAGACACAGACAGGCTCTCTCAGACTCACACAGGCTCTCTCAGACACAGACAGACTCTCTCAGACACACACAGACTCACACAGGCTCTCTCAGACACACACAGACTCACACAGGCTCTCTCAGACACAGACAGGCTCTCTCAGACTCACACAGGCTCTCTCAGACACAGACAGGCTCTCTCAGACTCACACAGACTCTCTCAGACACACACAGACTCACACAGGCTCTCTCAGACACACACAGACTCACACAGGCTCTCTCAGACACAGACAGGCTCTCTCAGACTCACACAGGCTCTCTCAGACACAGACAGGCTCTCTCAGACTCACACAGGCTCTCTCAGACTCACACAGGCTCTCTCAGACACACACAGGCTCTCTCAGACACAGACAGACTCTCTCAGACACACACAGACTCACACAGACTCTCTCAGACACACACAGACTCACACAGACTCTCTCAGACACACACAGACTCACACAGGCTCTCTCAGACACAGACAGGCTCTCAGACTCACACAGGCTCTCTCAGACACACACAGGCTCTCTCAGACACACAGACTCTCACAGACACACACACAGACTCTCTCAGTCACTCACACACAGACACACACACAAACACAGACTGAAATACTCGCACACAGATTCTCATAGACTCGCACACACTCTCTCACAGACACACAAAGACTCACACAGACTCTCACAGACACGCAGACTCAAATACTTGCACACAGACTCTCAGAGTGTTTTATAAATCAATATTGTGTCCTTAATATGATTTTCAATCTCTAAGCCAACAGTTCCTGAGGATGAGTTGACGAGAGGCATTACGGTGGGAATCGTTGTCGTGACTGAGAAAGTGGAAGAAGTCTTCCTGCAACCCGAGGATGTTATTGATGTGGCTGTGATTCTTGAGGAAGACATTGTTCTCCAAGGACTCCATGATATTCCAAATGCTGTGGCAACAGTGATGGGGTTGTTGTATGTCCTTAACATCGACTACCCAAAAGCCATGAAATACACGTTTGAAATGATTCAGCGTGTTTTCATGGGGATAGGCTCGGAGGCTTGCAGTGCCAAGGTGCATGGCTTGAAGAATAAATTGCTCCAGTAGGACGGATGTTCTCACAGGCTCACATGTACACAGTTTCATTCACAGACTCATTCACCTTCTCACTCACAGACAGACTGTATTTGTTGTGTGTTCTGAAATCCACATGCTGGATCCATAGTGTGTGTGTTATGTTCTCACAGGCTCACATGTACACAGTTTCATTCACAGACTCATTCACCCTCTCACTCACAGACAGACTATTTGTTGTGTGTTCTGAAATCCACATGCTGGATCCAGTGGAATGTTTTAACTTGTCATTTGTTTAAATGCTGTTGAGTATACAGAATAAAATGATGGAACTTGAAATTTGAAATTCTCATCATTTACATCTTTTGCTTGGAAAACTTTTGATTAAACTTGAAAATATTTGTTGGGAAAACTTAACATTAGTTGTTTAAAACTTGATAATATTTGTTGTGGAAACTTAACATTAGTTGTTAAAACTTGATAATATTTGTTGGGAAAATTTAACATTAGTTGTTAAAACTTGATAATATTTGTTGTGGAAACTTAACATTAGTTGTTAAAACTTGATAATATTTGTTGTGGAAACTTAACATTAGTTGTTAAAACTTGATAATATTTGTTGGGAAAACTTAACATTAGTTGTTAAAACTTGATAATATTTGTTGTGGAAACTTAACATTAGTTGTTAAAACTTGATAATATTTGTTGGGAAAACATAGTATTACATGTTAGGAAAACTTCTTAATAATTGAAGGGACAAATATGCATTAGTACACTGAACTGATTTTTTTATGCTGACACCACTAATGGGAAAAGTAGGTAAAACTCAAAATAATTAATGCAACTAGTTCACTCATATTTTTAAGTTGAGGCAACTAAACATTTTTTACGGTGTATATTCAGCAATGTCAAGTATATCCTTAAATTCCAAGGGGAAAAACCCTATTTGTCTTGTAGGATAAACAATGAAGTCCTCATCTGACAGCATTCAAAGGTCCAATCTCCATGTTTGTTGAAAAAGATGGCTGTTTGGGAGGCCCCGAGGCATTCCCAGGCCAGCTGGGCGATGTAATACCTCCAGCGTGTCCTGGGGCTGCCCCGAGGTCTCCTCCTGGTTGGACATGCCCGAAACACCTCCCAAGGGAGGTGCGCAGGAGGCATCCTTACCAGATGCCCGAACCACCTCAACTGGCACCTCTTGATGCGGAGGAGCAGTGGCTCTACTCCGAGTCCCTCCCGGATGTCCGAGCTCCTCACCCTATCTCTAAGGCTGAGCCCAGCCACCCTGCGGAGGAAACTCATTTCAGCCGCTTGTACTCATGACCTCGTTCTTTCGGTCACTACCCAGAGCTTGTAACCATATACTCTTAGAAATAAGGGTTCCAAAAGGGTTCTTCTTGAAGGGCCGAGGTTCTATCCAGAACCATTTGCTTCTGAAGAACCCTTTTTTGAAGAAAGGGTTTTTCAAGGGGTTTTTTGTAACACTAAGGGTTCCAGTAAAAACCTTTTTGAAGAGTTCTTCAAGGATTGTTGAAAGCATTGGTATTAGATCCTCACCCTCAAATATTCAAATTACCCAGGTTTATCCATTATCAAGTATGTAGATGTTTGTAATCCCCTTAATCAATTCATTTTACTTGTGTTCTGCCAAGGTATTTTCCATCATTTCATGCCATACAATAGTTAATTGTGTACTGTTATTGAACAAACACTATTGTAGTGTATTGGGGTAGGTGGGTGGAGTTTTCCCAGCATGCTTTGAGACCATGTGTTATAGACATAAGTTCAAGTAAATTGTTCTAAATCAACATAAATATTATCTGTTACACACAGTTATTAGTGTTACTGTTCTTCACACTAACTACGATGTTCTAGTAGCTTACAGCCATTGTTACAGAAATAGGCACTTTCACACCATGAGTGTAAGTTACATGCACAGTTAGTAACCTCCATTCAGTCTGTACCTTAAAGATGATGCGCTCTGTTGCTGATAAACTGCAACATTGTATGCCTTTATTGCACAGGGACAGTGGAGAGAGGTGGGAAATGTAGGGAAGAGAGTGTAGGGGAATGACATGCAGCAAATAGTCCAGCTGGCCAGCCGGGAGTTGAACCGGGGACTCAGTGCTCAGAACACTTGTGTCTATGTGGTTTGCAACCTAACCACTCGACTACCGGGTCACCCTGATTTAACCATTGTAACTTCAACCTCTGGAGGGAGGAGCTCATGAGCCCAAAAAATGCCCTAAATATATTTTATTTTTGGAGAGTGGGCAGTTGACCCTCCTTATCAACTATTCCTTTATTATGGATGGTGGGAGGGCTGGGTGAATAGAAGGCTACAGTGTGGAGGGGTGCTGATGCCAGGAACTGAACCCTGGAAAGGCTGGGATTTGGTGTGTGGTGCCTGGGAGCTGGCTGCCCTGCTGGGTTAGTATGTGGGAGCTGAGAGCTGGTGTCCCTACAGATTACACCACATGATCTGCCCCTCCCTAAAAACCAGGTGTGACATATCAATAGTGATTGCTGTTCACACATTGTGTGCAACCAGAAGGTGGATGTGTCAGAAGAATAGCAATTTCACAGAATCAAGGTAAGCTGAATCTAATATCTTATTTCAACATATTGACTGTAGCTAAAGACTTTTATGGTAAAAGATGGACTATTTAAATGTAATAATTTTTTTCTTGTTTTTTTTTTTTTTTTTGTCTTGTAGAAATGACTCATACAGCTTGGACAAAAAATCAAGTTTGTCACTGGCTTGAAAAAGAGGGTTTTGCCGATTATTCAGGTTCCTATTTAAATAAATGAATGCATGTTAAAACTTTGTGGGGTTCCCTCATGAGCCACTGGTGGCTCTTAGTATTGGAGTTGGAGGACAGGCTTATTCAATCTGTTCCACTGTTATCATTATGTGTCCATACACTGATTGCTCTCATTGGACCATGCATTACTTTGTTGTTTGTAGATGGCTTACTGCTTCATCAGCTGTGGTAAGTGTACCTTTTATTGATGGTACTAACTGCCTTTTTTTCCTCTTCCCCCTCTACCATGTCACCATGAATTCTCCTGCTGAGGACGGCCTGATGTGCCTGGACTGTGTATCTGTCATGTTGCTGATCCCCCACCCTCCCCCCCGCCCCGAAACCTATGCTGCCTCTCCTGTTCTGTTGGCTTATCCTCAGAGAGTCTCCCCTCCTTTTCCATCATTGTTCCAAGATTTTTAAATAAAATTTCTCATTAAAAATTGTTCGAATGTTTTTTCAATGTCAACATTATTAAGATGGATTGTTACAATATATGGGATTCAATGATGGTTTGCCTAAGGGTTCTGGGTGGAACCCCCTGTGTGGGTTCTAACTGAAACCCTTGAAATATAAAAGGTTTCTGGGTGGAACCCCCTGGGTGGGTTCTAGATGAAACCCTTCACATATCAAGAGGTTCTCCTTGGAACCCCCTGGGTGGGTTCTTTGTGGAACCTCTCATGGGGGGTTCTGGGTGGAACCTTTCACAGATGGTTCTAGGTATAACCCTTTATGTTGGGTTCTAGATGGAACCCTCCTAAAGGGTTCCAGGTGGAACCTTCACAAAAAGTTCTACCTAGCACCAAAAAAGGGTTCTTCTATGAGGACAAGCCGAAGAACCTTATATGGTTCTACTTAGCACTTCTACTTCTAAGAGTGTAGGTGAGGGTTAAAATGTAGATTGACCGGTAAATCAAGAGCTTTCTCGCTAAGCTCCCTTTTCACCCCAGCAGACCGGTTAAGCGTCTGCATAACTGCCGATGCTGCCCTAATCCGCCTGTCAATCTCCCGCTCCATCCTACCCTCACTCCTGAACAAGATCCAGAGATACTTTAACTCCTCCACCTGAGGCAAGACTTCCCTTCCAACCTCGAATGGGCAATTCACCCTTTTCAGGTGCTGATTCTCATTCCAGCCGCTTCACACTCGGCTGCAAACTGTCCCAGCAAGAGCTGAAGGTCACTGTTCGATGGAGCTAGAAGGACCACGTCATCTGCAAAAAGCAGGGACGAGATCCTCCCATCAGTCCCGTCCCGTCCAGAATCGTGCTCCTTCGGTACAGGGACTGGATGGCCCTTAGCAAAAGGCCACCAACCCCATACTCCCGCAGCACCCCTAACAGGATGCCCCTGGGGACACGGTCATAAGCCTTCTCCAAATCCACAAAACACATGTGGACTGGTTGGGCGAACTCCTATGCCCCCTCCAGTACCCGGCGAGGGTACTGGCGAGGGTCCCTCATTTCCACAATCTTGTGGACTGAGCACACGTTTGCTAAAATGGAGGTAAATCTCTCGGCATCCATTTTCAAGCTCGGACGAGAAAAGGGGGAGGGCGTGTCCTTTTAAAAAATGCAAGAGGCGCTGCTTTGTTGCCGGCCGTTTTCTCCGGTGTGTAAGGACACTTTAGAAAGGAGTGTCCGCAGACTATCAGAAGGCGGAGATCTCTGATCATCTGATGGCAAGACTAAGAAAACATTGCTGAGGAGAGAGATTTCTTCCTTGCTTAGCCTGCTGCCACTGCTGCCCCCTTGGAGGATATTAAAGAAGAACTATGCCCATTTTCAAAATTCATACATATTATTCCTATGGTCAAAGACAGTCCAAAAATATCATTAACACCAACGTCTCCCTCCTTAATCCAAAAACTATCCGTCACTGTGAACTTTGACCCACTAACTTGCAGTCTTCACTCCAGTCAGCTAGCCTCTTGTAAAATCCTGACCCTGAAGACCTTGAGCAGCCCCCTTTCCTGGGGACTCACCTGGCCATCTCCATAAGGTATCTGGGGCCTTAGCACATAAAAGGAGACAAAGGCCTCAAAGATGCCAACACCCTAAGCTGCCCTGTGCCACAGAGACTCAGTCCTGTCTTTTCTTTTGTCCGGGGTCCCAGCTGACACCAAGTCTGTTCTTTCGTCAGGGATCTGGACAAAATCCTGTCTGTTTGTCCTGTTTGTGCTTTTGCTTGGGGCCCCGGATGATGCCAAGAATGTTCCTGCTTCAAGGGTCCCAGATGATGCCAAGATGTTGGGCACTCCCACTGATGTTGAGAATGTTCTTGAGTCAGGGGTCCCGTGAAATACAAATTGGAACTTGGGAAGTTCTGTCTTTTAATTAAGTTGACGCGGCCTGGGACCCAGGGGAATGGTCTGAGTTTATGGGTACATTTCCTGTTTCAGAGCTGAGAGCACTACATTAGAATAAACCTCATTTGGGTATAAAAAAAGAAACAAACACTGTGGATCTACAAAATCAGTCTCCCGTTCATTGTCTGTGGAACAGCTTCAGACTTTATGCCCTACGACATCACACATTTAAGACTTACTTCTCTGGTGTCTGGTTTTGACAGAGAGTAGCTCATGTTCACAAATATTGATTGAACTTTCCTAGGCCATGGAAATAACAAATTGGAAATTAAATTATATATTTGTTGGTAAACCATATGACATAGGTGAGTTACTGTGTACGTGGATGGAAGTGGTCAAAAAGATTGCCTACTGAGCCTTTAATGTGATGAGTATTGCCTGTGCATAACTTGCCTTTTACATACAGAGTGTTGAACCTATGAATAGCTTATGTGCTGTGAGGCAAAGGTGCATGAATCAAAGCAAATGTGTTGAGGAGATTCAGCACTGTTTCTGTGTTGGAGACTTTCTCCCGCATTGACGTAGTGAGTCATCTCTCAGCGAGGTGAGCAGCAGCTGCAAGGCTGGACACAGGCTGGAAGGATGTGGAGTACCTTGGCTGCGAAAGCTTCAGAACTCAGAGCTGAGATCAGCCACCCAAAGGTCTTCATTGCATTTTTAAGTAGCCAGAGGTGCAGTAGTAAGATGACTCAAACACCAACAGATGTGAAAGACTGTGCTGATCGAGGCTGGCTGATGCAACACTGTCAGATCAAACCCATGCTCGGTGAGTCAAAGCAGGGAGAGACACATCAGTGGCAGGAAATATGTAGATTTCCAAGCACAAGATCACATATGAGATGCAAACACACATATCGTCATTCAGTAGAAAACATTTTTGACACAGTAAAGCAATACATTCAACAATCATACCAATCCCCAAAAGGTCACTGTCTATACTCTTGTATGCTTCATAGCTAAGTGTTTCTTAGCTTTCATGCAGATTTAGCCATTTCATGTTGATGTGTGGGTCATTGTATGGCTAATCTCTGTAAAGGACTGACAGCTCTTCATTTACATTGAGCTACAGTCTATTATGTTTTCCTTTGGTAGGAATTCAAGCCAACACATAATAATGTAAAATACAGTGTGTCGCATACTGACCTCTTAATGATGGCCATCCTTATAGAGTGTTTATAGTCAGTTTGTACATTTTTAATCATGAGATTACTCATTGCTCATCACATTTAGTTCACATGAAGGACTTGACACATCACATGCAGGAATAATTTCTAATTGATTAAAGCCAGCATAGCATAGAACAGGCTTTCCCCAGGAGCTTTGGTTTCCTCTTACATTCCAAACAAATCTAGTTTAGGTTAATTGGTGATTCTAAATTGCCTGCATGCTTATCATTTGTATTTTCAAACAGTATGTTTCACTTTTCATGTCAAAAATGGAAACGCTATAGGACTAACTAATCAATGTGTTTGGCAAATGTAATGCTATCTTGGGTACACTTTCTGTGACCCAACCCTCAACATGGGACCATTTTAGTACGAAGGAGGATGAGGGCCACATAGAATAAAGTCACAAATTTACAAGAATAAAGTCAAAATATCAAACTTGTCATTTTTGGTAAAAAAAAAAACCCAAACAAACCCAAAAAAACAAAAAACAAAAAAAAAAACAGACTACTTTTTATGGTACTTTTAGGTTACTTTCACCAAAATAACCTCAGAAGTATGATTCTGCATTACAAATGAATTAGACTGATGTTTTGTGCAGGTCTGACCCATCCATGCATTCACATAGTGGTTACCACTTTGTATTAGAACCCCCTGCATATATTAATAGTAGCATGGTGATATAGAATAATTTAATAGATTAGAAATGAATTGCCTTGGACACAGGGAGGGTCAGGGAGAGGATCAAACTCTGATCAATTATGAAATAGGATCTATATTTTTGCCTACCTTATTATATGAGACACAATAGACAAATGTTGAGGTTAGCACAACAAACAGAATGGCTTGTGGGTCAGGCACTGTGAGGAGCACAAATTACACTGAAGCTGAAAGACCCAGTTAACAAATCAAGTTTAGAATCCAGTTGCCACTTTTAAGTTTTGTAAGGTATTTGAATTTTGTAAAAGTCCACAAAGTTAAAGGGCAGTTCTGAGGATTAAGTAATGGGGGATTTGTGAAAGCCAGATTTAAAAAAGAAAAAAAAAAAAGGAAGCTGAGATATCCTGAATTCCTGTTGAAGTTAAGCTTCAGAAATGTTAGCGCCTGCAGTTCCCATAATGCAGCTCAGAGATGTCGTTGGGTTGATCCTTGATCACTGGTTAACACCCATTTCTTTAAAACTGTGGACCCCCAGTCTCAAATTGAGGTTGAGATAACCCTGATGACACCACTGTGACATCATCAGGGTTATATTCTATATTACATAGGCTGAGAAGTTCTCACCATGTTGTCTGATCTTCATGTGTGATCTCAGCAGAGTGTCCCTGGTATGGCATCAGTGCTATAAATGTGTATATTCTAAGTATTAAATGTTTGACCTACATTTCAGGCAGCTGTTTGTTTCCCGATAGTTTACAAAAATATTAACATCATAACATCATAATGCAGTACAGTTCAACACCACCGCAAAATGCATATGTAAGTTTGAAGTAGGCCTATATCCTCTTCTTCTTCTTCTTTTTCTAAACTGCAGCCAAAATCAGAGCGTTGAATCAACACCTCTCTTAAACCATTTCAGCACTAACTGAACATTATGTACATTACATTAACATGATATGTATTGTGTTTTAACATTATATATGAGGGTAGGATTTATTGCAGAACTGTTGTATTAGACGGCAGGGTTTTAGGTTGACCCAACAGATTGGCAACTTAGTGTATTTAGTCATCTCCCATTCTCCCAGAATTGGGACAAATTGTGTATAATCATATTTGTTTTATTAAGATAAATTTTGCTGTGTGAAAATGTTAGCCCTTTAAAAATGTTGCCAAGACTTTTGTCAAATACGTCAGATTTCTACAAAAACATAATTCAATCAGGCATAAAGGAGTTAGCTATATCACAACAACTCCTGTGTCACTTTCTGGTTTCTAATGCTGCTGTAGTACTGGTAAGCTTGTCATTTTTTTATTTATATTTTTATTATAGATTCATTAAATAATATTGCTATCAGGTTCGTCTCAACCATAACAGGTCAATTCTGTAGCATAAACAAGAATTATGGTTAAAAAAAAATAATAGTATTTTGGTAAGCATCAAGAGAATTCTTGACAACTTTGAAAAATAAAATAGCTACTCATTATGACTGCTATGAAATTGATAAATATATAACTTTTAGTCAACTCCATCAGATCTTACCTTTGTAATCCGCTATGTATGCTATTTAAGAGAAATTTCAATTAGTAGGAGGCTGGCCCATTACTAGGTCAAGACTGATTTTCTGAAATATTTTTCCAGCATAATTGAAGATTAAAACTGGTTTTACCAGGGGCGTTGTAGTGGGGAGGACTGATTACCCAGGGCCCCAACGTACACTGTCATTTCTTTCCACCAGAAAAGGGTTCCAAAAAAAGAAAAGAAAGGAAAGGGAAAGAAAGCAAACTGACTTTGTAATATTAATGATAATAATAATAACAACAATAATAAAATCCAAAAGGTGAATGAAAGAGACATGAATTAAGAAAGGGTCAGCGGGGGCCCACAGAAACTGCTTTTGCATAGCGCCCAGAAATTGGTGCTGCACCCTGGGTTTTACTACTTTTACCTGAGCATCACAATACTACCTCAAATGAACGGCATTCAAAGGTAGAAGTAAATACCGAGAAGGAAAAAACACGCGCAAAGAATGTGTGCTTTCAGGAAAATATTCAGTGAATCAATGTTACGTTATGTCACGTTTAGTACCTAAAATAGACCAATAATTACGTGTGAGCTTCCAACTTTGAGCTTCATTTGCTTTTAGTGTGTTCCATTGGCCAACGCTAGGAGCTGTTTGTGGTGCTGAATGCACGGCGGCGGCGGCGGCGGCGCTGCCCTGAAGAGGAGGCTCCCAGCACAAAGCTCAGAGCGGGGCAGCGGCAGCGGCGGCGGCAGCAGCTCTACAGTCCACAGGCTTCACTCACTGGAGTCAGTGCACTCAGTATCTGTGGCCGTGGCGGCGGACAAAAACTCAAAGCCCATCGTCTTTGTCAATGAGTAAATTCAGACAGCAAAGCCGGGCTGAAGTCACCGAGAGGAGCGCTTCGTGTGTGTAGTCGGTGTTCGGCGGAGCTCTCAGTGTTTCAGTCCGCCACAGGAAAAGTGTTGATCCCAAGGACGTTCACTACTAAAAGCTTGAGAAGCGCAAAACGGAGGAAAAACGTGATGAACGCGATCAGAGATTATTATCCTCTCCTGCTTGTTTTTGTGGCGGCGGTGACGGACGTGGACGTAAAAGGTAAGAATTCTGAGAAAATATTAATTCAGTGGTTTTTAATTCTGGAGTGCTCAGAAGAGCTTTTCAGTCCTCGACCTCGTTACTACTGAATGAGATGTTTTTCATGTGGATTTTTTTTTGTCTTTACGCCCGGGAAGCTTTCCGTTTTCACCGTTTCCTTTTGTCAGTCTGTCCTCCATGTGCTCACACAGCTCACTGATCTTCCTCACAAAACACACTCCTTAATGTGACCAACACATCAACACTAATAGAGATGTGCTATTTTGTTATAATTCAGTCAGATAGTATATGCAGAGCATACATATGGTACCTATCCTCAAAGCCTATTAAAGTTCAGTCAGAACACATTTCACATAATAAAACCTACTGTCTAATAACAGTTACAACTTCTTATATGGTTACTATATGGTTTCCTTATCAGTTTTCAATTTTCAAGGGAAGACAACTCAAGTAGGCTAGGCAAAGAGGCTGATAAAAATGTCATTTTCCAGCCTTGGAAAAAACTAGAAGTGCTCCAAATGAATGCAGCCTATCTCCTAGTGCTCTTGTCACAATAGTGGAATGGCTGATAGTGTTTTTTGCAGCTTCCCTGCATTATTCATATCCCCTGACAAAACAGAGAAGGCTACAAAACATGGGTGATGTTAGAAAGTCGTCTCCCTGATAGTTGCAGCAATTTGAACAATCACTCAATATTTTTTCCTTCCCTGCACTACAAATTATGTCCCAGAGATTGTTATTAAATTAGTTCTCACACTGCATAGTCTGTGCATCAGAAATGATTATCCAAAATTTCATACAAACTCCTCTTTGTGTTGGATAGATGACAAGAAATAAAGTTGCGAAGAGAAGAAGTTGTCTGAAGACAAACTCCTGCTCTGTCAGGCATCTTTTAATTGGATGTGTTTGTGTAGACACAGCTGACACCAGCTGACTCCACAACCTTGTAATTCAGGTTGTGATGGATGCTTACGCCTGTGTTTGTGTTTGCATAATCACATGGAATTGTGTTGACTGGTTTTGTACATTAAGGTCTGTAGTCTGACTGCTGACATGCTAGTGAGTGTGTACACAAAGCAGGTGATTCATTGTGACAGATGGATTTAGCTGCTTACTGTATTCAGTCTATATTCAAATACTTAGAGGCTTGATGATTTTGATGTTAGGAGGCGAGTTTCATATACAGAATCAACCATTAGAATTGTAATGAGAAGTTGAACAAGTCCTTTTTTACTAACTGCAAAACACAACACTACAATAATTAGTACTGTATGTTCTATTGTATACAATAAGTATATAGGGTTGCAGGCTGATGTGTGGGAACTCACAGGATCTTTGAATAACTAAATGGAAATCTGCGTTCTTCAGTTAAACAAGAAGATGGTAAAAACTCTGGCAGAGTTTTAAATTGTCATATTTAATTTGGTTATTTTTTCAACCACTTCTTTGTACACTTAAATTAGTAAAATTTCACAGAAAGTACAAGATGTAATTTCTAACAAAATACGGACACATGTTACATGATCCAAAGCATCTGGGTGGAGAAAAATCTGTGACACTTTCTCATCAGACACCCATTGCGAAGGATTTATAAGCTGTAACTAATGATGCTTTAGGAGTGTTGTGATAAAACAGGTGGCGTATTGACAATAGCCCTGGTATTTAAAAATGAAATATGGGTACCGTGTTAATAATACACATATATTAATACGTTGTAAAAAATCCAGCACCTCTTAAATCATTTCCGTTTTTTTCCCTTCTCACTTTGTTTCCCTCCCCCCAATACCATCTGGTCGCCTTCTCACTATCCATTACGTGTAACTGCTCTTTTTGTACGATTTTGTACAGTTATGGTTACAGACTGTCTCTCCACCAGAGGTGGTTCTAAAATTTGAGGACCTTGAGGACTTAGCCCCGTCCTCTGTGGGGGGTCTGGGTGGATCCTCCCTCAGGAATATTTTGATGAACAAGCTCTATTGTGAGGATTTTTTAAATGCACTCTGGCATCTTATTTTATATCTTAAATTTAATATTTACTATTGAGTAGAAACAGAATACTTTGCAACTGCTGTCATTGAAAATAAGAGAATTTAAGGTACTTGTAATTGAGTATTTCTATTCAATGCTGTTATACTTCTACTCCTCTACATCTCAGAGGGAAATATTGCATATTCTTTTTACTACATTACATTTATTTGTCTGCTTAAGGTACTTTAAAAACTCAATAGAAATACAAAATATGATCAACTAATAAAATATGATGCATCATTATAGATTAAAATACTCACCAGAATATATAAAGTCTTTAATATTAAAGTGATTAGTGATGCACTTTCTCTCTCTCTCATGCATGTGTTCACACAAAATGTGCTGCTTTGATGAAACAGAGGACTCCAAACTTGCGTTTTTGATTAACGCTGTTATATTATTATTGAGGGCTTTAATGCACGGACAAAAGACAAATAGATCAGATCTTTTTTTATTATTCGACCCATTTTTATCTTTGGAATATACATAAAGCCTATATATTTAGATCTGCAGCTTTTAATAAAACAATTGGGGCTGGAGCCTCAGACGCCCAGGCCTTACAATGCCACTGCTCTCCACCTACCCACACTGTATTTTGAGTGTAATTCATTTGCTATAAAAAAAGAGACAAAATGCACAACAAACAAAGTTAAAGATGAATTGACTGATAGCATTATTATAATTATTTCCATTACGAATTGTTTTATAGATATCATTATACTATTGTTATCATGGCCACGATAATTGTGTAGTGAAAATCTGATATCATACCAGCTTTAATATCATTATAGTTTATCTTTTGGGTTGGCTTCATCTGTGTGTGCCATGTTACCAAGTCATTAATAAATGGTTATAATAATGGATCCGTTCTCCAATGAATGTTTGGTTGTTAATTCATTTTGGTCCAGATGATGCCTATCTGAAGCCCTTCTGCGGAAGATCAGAGGTCAGACTGTTTACTGGAAGAGTCACCTAAGTCTCTCCCTGGAAACACAGAAGTGGGTCCAGAAAATGTGCAATTTCTCAAAACTAAATGACAAATATAAATGATCCAGCAGCTCTACATCACTCATTTACAGGAGCAGTAACACTGGTGCTATAAATAAAAAATAACATAGTTTTACACAATGTGTGACACTCTCACATTGTTCCAATTCTTTATTGAAGACATATAATTTGTGTACTGAGTGTAATATTCAAAACCCAGATTTGGCCATGTTTTTACAGCTTCACTGGTACACCCAGCTGAAACATTAAAAAATGAATTACGGGGTCAGCGGATAACCCTAAAAATCACGTTTTTCAGCATAAAGAAATAACGTTTGTTTCATTAAAGTGTTTGGCAGTTGACAAACATTTTAAGAAGTCTGTCATGATCAAAAACATGATTTTTTGATATTTTTGAATAGGATGGAATTACTAAGTAAAATTATCTTAACTAAAATAATTTGACCATTAAATATCATTGCAATATTTGCATTAATATTAAGTTGGTTCAACTTATTAAAGCTTTCAGAGGTCAAAGCAAAATAATCATGCTGGTAGTATTAAACTAATAGAGTTTGTCAGATTATAAAAGACTCAAAGGATTGACTCCATAATACCCGAGTTGGAACTACTTAAAAAAGATGCAAGCAAACTGTTACCTTCCTTTTTTAAAATTATTATTATAATTTTTTAGTTGAACCAGTGGAATTCTTTTTTAGAGTGTTCTCTCTGCTTTGTGGATCATTTTAGACACATTTCCATATAACTTATCCTGACATGTTGGTATCACTGGAAACACTGGGATCCTATGGCGAATGTTAAACCACATGTTGTGGATCTGAACAATGCTTGGCTGCTCAACTTGTAAGACTCTACCTACTAGTGGGTGTGACACAGTGGCGGCTGCTGGTCTTTTAAGGAGGGGAAGCTAATTTTCGGCCTACATCATAAAATGTGTCCGTTTCTTTATACGTAAATTCTACCCTCTGGGGCTGCTGCACGAGGCTAGTGTGACGGCCTGTGAGTGCTTTGGGACGGTGGAGGGGCTCACAGCAGCACCCACTGCTCGTTGGGGACAGTAACTGCAGAGCGACAGAAGTCAGAGTCTCCAAACACAAGTACAGTCTCCAATAACATCAGAAAAAGATGCTAGATTTGTCGCTAGTCGTTTTTAACTAAGAAAAAGTCACTAAGAGGATTGGAAAAGTCTCCACACCAACTCGGAACAACGGAATGAAACTTGAAAAATGCTCTGGTGGTGGTTTATATTTCAAGATCGCTGATTCGCTCATTTCGCTGTCAATCAAAAAGGGATTCAGCCTCAGACAGATCATCCAATCATCATGCAGAAGCCCAGCGTCCAGGCTGGCCGAG
This sequence comes from Epinephelus awoara, assembly GCA_035609425.1. Lineage (NCBI taxonomy): Eukaryota > Metazoa > Chordata > Actinopteri > Perciformes > Serranidae > Epinephelus > Epinephelus awoara. The sequence continues at coordinate 4,634,045 of CM069297.1, forward strand.
GCCAGCCCACTGCCCCATAGACCCCCAGAGACACTGAGCGTCTGATGGGCGGGACAAAGCCGAGCATTTATCCAATGACTGTCTAGTTTCGCTGCAGTGGAACAACCCACTCTATGCTTCCCCATTGAAGTCTTTGGACGCTGAGCTTCTACACTGTTTAATGCACTGTGACGCTACGGGAATGAATGAGAAGAAAGTCGCGTCAGTGACCTGTGATAAGTAGCTGATTCTGAACAAAAGTTGAAGGTGTTCTAGCGCATATTTAGTCAATGAAATGTAAACACAACAGTACATATTTGACCACTTATTTTTTGACATTTTAGGGGAAGCTGAGCTTCCCTTGCAGTCTTAGAGCAATTGCCACTGTGACATGATTTGAATGGTTTAGGCCTCTGTTTGTGTGCCCCAGGTTTCACATTTTTTAACATTAGAACCCTCTGTTATAGTAATATGCACACAGTATATACCAAAGCATCCACTCTATCGCCTTTTTAGGTTTTGGTCATGTACATTAAGCCTTCTCACTCGTCAGTGTTCATCCATCATCAGCACTGTTTAGGTTAATCAGCTTTATGAGATGCTATTCTTGCTCTAATAGACAAGCATCACCCAAGGCAAGTGATACTTCACATTAACAATGGCCATCCTTCACCCTGCCCCCTGATTAGCCTGTAATCAGCAGTGCCAGGACCCTGCAGCCTCTTCATCTGGCTTCTGTGTCTTGCTATGATACTGATTCAAAGCTCTTCACTGTCACTGATGCACAAAACAGCTCGCTCTTTCAGAGCTTCACTTTTAAAAAAAAATACCTTGCCTGAAACAAATATAGTGTTTTTGGGGAAGCAGAATGACAGAGGCTAGAGACACTGTCATTTTCTGGATCATGGCTGACTGCAGGGGTGATGATCTGGAGCTGACCTTGACCTCTGACCTCTCTAGAAGGTGGACAGTCTCCCAGCAAGAGTCTTTAACATTATGTTCTCCTTTACAAAACATACAATTTACAAGAGGAATCTGATGATGCATGTTTTATCCCATTTATTACAGATCACAAATACTGTACATATGACCATCCTCCAAAGCATTTCACACTGTTTCCTGTTTTGAATGTCTTTGTTTTTCTGCTCTCCAGGCAGCCAATTGTTTCCATTCATGGCTGCATGGTATGAAAATCAATTTGCACAGGCTAGAACCCTCACACTGATCTTTATGTCTGCTCTGTTAATACAGCACAAGCCTTTCAAATGAAGCTGCATTTACAGCTACACAGCAGTAAGTCAACAGAAGCAGACGTGACATTCACTGTGATGGATACTACAGCTCCAAATTTATGTATATTTTCTGTATGTTTAATTTTATATTTTAAAAATTATTCAGTGAAATAAATGGCAAAAAATAGATAAGTAGAAAGTAGGAATACGTATTTTGGAAAATGTTCAGCAGTTATGTAAAGTTAACATGATTTGTGGGCGGATCATAGCCACAGTAAGACAATTTGTGGAAAAAATAGGTGTCTTATTGACCCCAATACTTTCAAATACACCTGTGCACAGCACATTACACATGGCAACAAAATTGTATTTTGCCTAAAGACAAACATTTTGCTTAAAAAATGCACATTTTGTTTTTTTCAGATAATAACAATAATCATCATCATCAGGGGTGACGTAGTGGGGGAAAAGTGGTGCTGATTACCAAGGGCCCCAGTGTGAGGGGGGGCCCTGGGTACAACAGCAAGCTTACACTGGTTATCGTCGAGCTGTCCCCGGAACCTGAGGCAGGTGGTGACACCACTCATGGTGGTGGAGACCAACTGGTTGAGGTCACCTTATGCGGGGGTTGTGAGTTTGAGGGCGCGGAAACAGAAATTGTACAGGGCCTTGTTGTTGATGTAGTAGGTCTCATCTGTGTTTTCTACAAGCTGGTGGACTGATATGTGCTCTTTTTATTTTTATTTCTAAATATTTAGTGCCATAACTAAATTACGCACAAAGACTATGTCATGCACAGGTCCCAGAAATTCAGCCCTGCTTACCATGCTTAGATATTTTCTTCAGTTTTCAGTCATCCAGTGTTACAGTGCAAACAGACAGGGTAAAGTTAAAATATTTCTATGGTGAAGTTTCACCTAAATTTAAACTTTAACAGCTGTTTACTATGTGATGAAAACCTGTGGATGTGAAATTTCACATTTCAACAGCTTTTTCTTAACTTCTCCTTTTTAGTGAAATTGTCATGTATTTATGTATGTATGTATGTATGGATGGATGGATGTATTACACTCATTGTAGCCTGAATTATTCTGTATGTGATAATATATGGCATTGAGCTTGAAGGTTCTTTATTGGCTTTTTAAACAAGAAATATTGTGGCGTGTTGGGCCTAGTGGGTGGAGTTTCCAGCATGCTGTGAGACAATGTGTTTAAGGCCATAAGCAAATGGAAACTGTGTTTAAATGTATTCTAAATCACGTTACCTATTCTGCAGTGACAAATGTTTATGTATTTCACAATGGTTGTAATGGGTTGCAGTGTTGTGGTAAAAGACGCATTGCACTGTGAGTTAAGTTGTTCACATGGTTAGTGACCTTCCATCTGTGTAGGTTTTATAATACAATCAGTAGTTGTACTCATTTAAAGAGCACCTCCGAGTCCATCTTACTTCTGCATTCCTGTTTGCAAGAAATCCCAGCTCATTTTGTTCCAGTTGTTATTATGTGACCTAAGTGTGGAATTTTGCTCAATAATAGTAGTAATTAACCTTGTGCTAAGGCATTCACGTCAAAAAGATACAGCATGCCTAGATAAGACATGTAGTGACTCAGTCAAAAGTAAAAATGGATTAAAACAGCCTAGAGTTTCAAAGTGCACAATATCAACTAGACTAGTGACTATTAATTCTTTAATGCTAAAATTCAGAAAGACCTCCTCAGTAATGATACAGGACTTCATCAAGGCCCTAAATATTTCAGTTACGTGTTTTAGTAGTGCATGTTCCAAAATTTGGAAAACAAATTTGCATTTAATTAATGTATCCCAAACCACAGATCAATTAATACACAGTCATATGTAGTCCTTTGGGATCTGGAACCCTGGAACGGTTGCTAATTTTGCCTAGTTGGTAATCCAGCCTCATGGCTAAAACATATAAATAATTGGTTTGGAATTTAATTCACAATGTCAATTTGTGGTTAACATATATTGATATTATTAAAGAATTGCACTAGTACTTAACATATTTACAAGAAAAACTATTACACCTGTCAGCATTGCAAATACACAAGCTAACAGTAAAGAAGTCTCCCCAGTCTGCAGTAGATCACTGTGTCAGTAGTGAGGCAACAATGTTGCCATTTCAGCTTTGGGTCAGTTTCAGCTCAGAGCTCAGATCCAAAAGTGATCAGTCTTGCTTCTACCTAACGCTTTACCCTCACTACTACACTCACTGCTGATTGCTGCTCTGTTATTCATCAGTTGGTCTCTCTCTGTCTACTGTCTGACAGCAGGCATGGAGCGACACTGCGAGTTATGGTAGACCTGAAATAGGAGCTGTTTTGATGATGTCCCTGAGGTTTTAGGGTCGGGCATTCTGTCCTTTTTCTTTCAGATTACTGCCCAGATAAATACGTCGGCCCTGGCTGACCCGGAGCAAGCGATGCCTCTGGAGTCCCACCCCCGGGGCCTGCTTGCATTGCTACTGCCTGTCATCATTGTCAGCGCTCTGCTGGTAGAGCTGCCTGAAACTAATGGCTTCTGCAAGGCTGACTGGGCTAAAGGGGCTTTATTTTAGGCCAACAACAGCAACAACTCAGTACACCAAACACACACACACACACACACACACACACACACACACACACACACACACACACACACACACACACACACACACACACACACACACACACACACACACACACACACACATTACAGCCTCCAGATTCTAAAGGAAGGGGCTGTTTGTAAGTAAGGAATGTAATCTCAAACAACCCAAACACACACACTGTTTTGTGTTAAAAAAGTGTTTCTCTTGTTACATTAGTCAAAACCACCAAAGCCTTCCAAACTCTCAGTTATTAAGTGATCATGTTTCTCTGAGAGGAGGCAGTATGTTCTTGAGTTTCACATATGGCTTTATAAAGTGTGGAAGATATCACTAAAGGTGCAAGGTTTTTAGCAAGACTGAACACTAACTCCAGTCTTAGATTCACTGAAGCAATTCAACATCAAATAAGTAAATGGGACAGTTTTGGAGTCATCGAAAGCAGAGCCGGATTTTTAAACAGAGTGGGTTTTTTAGGCCACAGATCCATTGGCATTGGAGCAGAGCTGTGTACATGGCTCTGCAGCAGACAAGTATGCCTTTCTGTGTGTGTGTTGGTTTTTTTGGTGTGTCATGTTCAACAGGCCAGAAAACATCAGCACACCTAAAATTTGAGAGATTTTTTTTTTAACTGTATGCCCCTTTTTAACAAGCTAGAAAAGTGTCAAAACCATACAGTACTAGGTTACAACGTAATATTTTAACAACAAAAATACAGCACCCCCCTCAGCCTCAAAAATGGTTTGATCCACCCCATCCCTCCCACCTTTCCCGGACTAGGGCTCTGAGTGCTCTGTCTGCACAGAGCAATGCGCTGCCTTCCAGAGTGGGTGATATGCAGTAGTGGTGTAAGAACCTGTCTGAAACCAGGATATGTGGCACATTTCCTAACTTCTACCACTCAATACCAACACATTATTATCATTACCAGTCCTCATTTTTGCTGCATTTAATCATAGGTCACTGTTTATGTTGTTAGGTAGGAGTTAGCTAACGTTTTTTCTAGCTAGGAAATGTTACAGATGGTCAGTAACACTGTCCTCTGTTTGAACTGAAATGAGAGAAGCTAGCTGTTGTGTCATGACCATGTGTTTATATTAAAGCCAAGGTGCTACTGACTAGCTAACTGACTGGATGCCCATTAATATACACACTCCTATTGTGTGTATTTATTATTATTATTTTGTAGATTTCAAGCACTTTTTGAAGTGTATTTTTATTTATGTATTTGTATTATATAATACAGACAAGAAGGAAAAAGGCAGAGACAAACATTGAAAAAGTCAATTACTGTTAATGTGTTAATATTACATGTTGTGCATTGCATTTCAAATAAAAGTCCAAAAAGTAAGTCCAAGGTCCATTTTTGTTATTTTTGGTGCTCACTATAGGGGGCTGGTTTACTCCAGAAACATACATACTGTTTATGTGTATGTTGAGGAGCTGCTGTATCAAAATGAGTTATCCTCCCCCTGAAATTAGGGTTACAATATGTTTCTTTTATGATTCCAATCCATTCCTCTTTTGCTGTAGCTCAGCATAACCTTTATCAGATTTGTTGTTTTAGTCACAGACTTTCCCACAAAGTGTTTTTCTTTCACAAATGTGGGAATGAAATTGAGTTAAAATGTACAAAACAGTGAAATTTATCTAGCACCCCTAAACCTCTGATCCTAGAATTGCCCCTGCTGCAAACTAATAACTTAGTAGTTAAACTGGAGCCTTAGAGGCCTTTCTTTACTTTTGTAGTAGTCAGGCTGCTCACAGTCTTTGTGCCAACCTAGGCTAAACACATCCTTGATTGTTTAAAACCAGTTAACTGACTCATTTTGCTAAATTGTGTTTTGTCATGGTGATTATTTTGGAAAGTTGATGTTACCCAGCATTCCCTGTGCAACACACGTCTTGCAACAATTTTTGACTAGCCACCAGAAGGGATAGTAAAATCATCAAATTATTTATTTATCCATTTAATGGTTAAATTAGATTTTGTACATTTTATCTCTACATGCAAAGCTGAACTAGGCAAAATGGGAAATAGCCCAGGGGCCTTGCCTTTTAAGGGCCCCGAAGGCCCTAGATTAAATGTGCCAGTAGGCTACTTTGGTGTAATTCTATAAGGTTTAGAATTTGTTTGGTAAGATGCACCAAAGCGCAATATAAACTTAAATTATGAGGGCATTTATCATTTTGACCTATTCTTGAAGCACTAAAAAGCTCTCAAAAATCTAGGTTCAGCATCTTAAGTATTTTGTTGGTATCATGCTTACCTAGTGCATATTCTTTAATATTTTTGTTTTTAATAAATTATCAGCAAACTAACAAACAACAAACTAGTAATATGTTATCAAGAAACTGTGAAATGTAAAGATGGTGACTCTAAGTATACCAAGGCGCTTTTAAAAAAAAAACACTAAGTAACTGTGTTGTTGAATGTAAACTTGCAGGTATTTTCACACATCATTTTAATCATTATTACCAGCACAGATACAGTATTTGGAATTGCGATATTAGTTTTTCCCCCTCAGAATGTAAAATAAACATATGACATAATAACCTTGCTTTCAAACAAAAATAATCGAAGCGAGAACCAAACCTATTTTCTATCACAATTATATGGTGACAGGCTGATTTCAGATACGGAGGTAAGGGACAGTTTTGCACATCAATATAGCAGTGGAAGCCTGCATGTGCTCGTTAAAATGATGGGCAGAGTGAGAGGTAGCCCTCTGCATTTTGAATTTGTCAGTCACTCTGTGCTGGTATTGATCAGGCATGGAATCTGAACGGACTTCATCAATTAGATGCTCCTCTTGGGGCCTGTCAGGGAGACCAATACAGTCATTATTTCCCCTGGCTTTGTCAGATTTAATTCAGTCCAGGTGTCCAAAATAGCCACCAAAACAGGACACTATTTGATGAAGCTTCTGTACTGTATGTACAGTATCACATCTAGGCCTGTGTTTGTAGCCATGACTTTTCATAAAGTGCTATTATTTGGTCAAAATTTGATTTTGTCCAAGACAAACAGCATTCCCTCAGTCTCAGCTGGACATGTATTTAGTTATAAGTAGCAAATTTTAGCATGCTAACATGCTAAGGAAATGAGGGGATTGCGTGTGTGTGTGTGTAGGTGTGTGTGTGTGTGTGTGTGTGTGTGAACTAACTACTTGTCCCATCAGCCTAATAGTTTGTGTGCACATTTATGACTGTATCCTGAAGAATCACAAGAACATCTTGTGGTTGCAGTGTTTCAAAATTGTTGACAAACTTGTTTTATAGATTGTTTTACACTGTCATTGGCTGCTGACTCCTCATTTCCCCCAGCCAGCCAGCAGGGGCCATAAGAATTTCGGAAATAGTCATGGCTAAAAACAACAAGCTTTACTGTCTGTTTAAAGCTCACATTTTTGCCCCTTGTTGTGGCTCAAAAACTGATATCCATGGAAAAGTTTGGTCTCATTTTCAACCAGAGCATCCCCAGACTGATTCCATACCCAATATGTTATGATAAACCATTTTTTTTTGTTATTTTTGCCTCCATTTTGACTGTAAGGGAGCTGCGAGGGACACTTCCACTGTCCATAGCTCTCTGCTTAAACCAGGTTTTCTTCTGTCCACTGCATGGCTTCATATCACACTCATTTAGAAGCAATGCATTTTGCCTGCATGAATTTGTTGATTTGCTCCGTTTTTTATATTTGTGCTCATAAGTAAGTAAGCAGGCTATGAAGTCTTTTTTGATCTCTTTCAATGTGTTTATTATTGTCATTTCCTTCTTTGCTGCACTGTAGCCAACAGACAAAGACAGTAGGCCTACTGTTGAAAGTCCAGTTATGAACAATATGAACAACACAAATCAAAGACTTGTGGCTGTGTTTTATTAATAAAAATATATTTATCCTCGTATATTGTATCTTTATTTCATATACAGTGCCTGTTAGCAGGAGAACTCAATCTGCTCAGTTCAATGTACTGCAACTCTGTAAAAAACAGACAAGGCACGTATTTTTATTAGCTTCTGGGATGCTTCTGAAACATGCTGAACCGTGTCTGCTAAAATTAAAAGGACGGTCTAAAGTGGTTGTGATCAGCTGGAGGGGGCAAGTTGCTGCCTGGTGGAAATCTGCACTCTACTGTGTGCACTTTTCTAGTTTTATTTTTGTTACCTTTTCTCCTCATAATGTGGAAAACCTAATTGTGTGCAACACTGATGCAGAAACACTCCCCCTAAGATCTTTGTAAATGACCCACATACCAGCTCTTTATAAAGCCTGTGCTGATCAATCAACTAGTGGCCCTGATGTTTCCTTAAGATGGCTGGACTACTATTTGTAGACTTTTTATGGATTAATTTTCATGGTCTTTCTCTATTCTCTCTCCAGAACAACTTGTTGCAAGATCTCTCCATGAGCACTCTTAGATTTACCTATAAATGCTCAATAAAATATATAATAACTGTAAAAAAAAAAAAAAAGGTTTAATTACATCCAAAGACTTGTTTATGGATGTATTTTATCACACTCCATTAGTGAGGAAACGAGCTACAATGGCTCATTCACAGAAACTATTCCAGGGAACAGCTTAACTATTATAGAACATATATGATCATTTCACAACATCTGTTTTGTAAACTAGGGTTGAACAAGTGTAAAATAATTCACACCAGTTTGATATTAAACCAAACACAGCACAGGACCAGTATACCAAATTTTACCAGATGTCGCGCTTGACTCAGCATCTGCTCCTGCATGAAACATAATGACACCATATGCAGACAGAAAACTAGCACTAGACTACTGTGTAGCATGACGTTACAATGCAGATCTCTTCAACTTCAACTTATTAAAATCCCAGAGGTCAAATGGTCTCTCCAGGCCAAAGACAACAACTTAAACAACGCAAAGGACAGTACATAAAATAATATCTGACGGTACATCAAACACAAGACTAAAAATATTAAGACTAAGATTTTGAGACATACAGACATTACATCGAGTTAAAAAAGTATAATTGCATTGAAGTGGAAAGTGCATTGTGTCTATATTGGTTAAGTAAAGAGCAGCTTATTTAGGAGATTAATTGCAACTGGCACGAGCACTGTCCAGCACTCTGTCAACAATTGCATGAACTGAAAAACATTGGACTACAGATGTAACAAAATACTGTCACAAATACAGGTGATCCACTCCCTATTAAATTCATTGTATGTAGTGCACAACATGCGCACCCCAGGCACGATGTTATGCATGTACCCAGTTTAAGACAGGCCCACCCTAAACTTTTCTTCAAAAAAATAAAAACTTTGTAAAATATTTTAATTTTGTTATGAAGGATTCAAAATCCACTAATGAACACATAATTTGTGCTAAAATAGTCTAAAAGTTTGGTTTTAAAAATGATTTTAAAAAGCTGGTTATGTCTATTTGATGCTTCTGTGCAAGTTCAGGAGACACGTGAGGTTCGGGATCGGATGTAGCTTACCAGTAGGCTAGGCTAGCTCCAAGTGATCTGGAAGTGTGTCTCAACTGCTACATGTTTATATTCATTTCTAGTAGAAGGCTATGTTGCAACAGTCTTTGTTTAGGTAACTTAAACGTGCACGAACGGTCTCGGAGTCATCACTGCAACCAGGAGATGAACGAGAGCTGGTATCCTCAACTCCAAGTCCTTAACAGACAGCCGGAAGCAGTTTCAGGACCAAGGACAGTGTCCACTGTCCTTGCTGGCAAAGGCATTGATGATTTTATCTGCGTCCAGATCTTTGGTCCTCCTGGTGTTTAGGGTCAAGAATGCCAGGTTACTGTTGTGCATATCGCCACTGCTGTTCTTCAGGTATGTCTTCAAATGCTTCAAATGAGGGACCTACTATAAATAATATATTATCGGGCACCCGATAATACATTATATATGGTACGTTCGCTAATTAATGCATTGGCCTATTCATAGAAAGCCTATTAATAATATGACCACCAGATAATGTCACACAATTGAACAAAAACAATTTTATTCAGTGACAGTGAAAAAATGAAATTTTGTTTGACCATTTCTTGGGGGTGCTAGAAGCTCCAGTGCTGCCTAGCGCTCTTCTTTGATCAGAACCAAGGAGATCGATCGTGGGTAGGTCCATCCTATGCACTGAAACATTATAAAGTGCAATCAAATATTAAAGGAGCATCAAGCAATTAAAATCTGTGTAAAACAAGCACAGGTAATATAGCAGTATATCAGTCAGTCATTATTATTAAGTTAAACAGTGATCTACTAATGTTTGTAATTTAAGGCCCACCCACAATTGGGCTGGCCCATCCAAAACTGAAATCTTGGCTCCGTGCCTGGTGCACCCAGAGGTCAGTCTCCACTGATGGAACAGGCAGTGAAGCTTAAAGACACTGTGACACTGAGTGTTGGAGGAATAATGCCTGGACCACACTGGCTGCGTGAGCAGCACGTGTGTCACGTAACCTCGTTTTTTCCTGGTGCCCATCTGGCACACAGTACTGCAAACAGCCGACCAGCAACGACAGAGAGAAACCATGGGCAAAAACAAGATGTTTTAGACATCTAACTCAGTGAATAAAGGGTTATTTTGAGAGTTTTTGAGTGTTGAAACAGTGGACTAACTAACCGGATGAGTAACAGGAGTACCATGACAGTTTGAGTGACTTATATTTTGTTTCTGTTTGAGTTTAAATGGACAGTGAGTTAACCAGACAGTCAAGCCAGTCTCAATTCAGTGACTGAGAGAAAAAAAGAATTCAATAGTTGAACAGTTAGTTGAATAAGGAAAATAGATGTGAGAATATTACTTTCCCTAACATTATGTAAGTTTCTATAATGTTTTTTAATTTGAAAAAGCTTAAAGAGCTTGTGCAAAGTAGTGGACTCGCCAGTTGGGGTGGGGTGGGTGGGGCTTAGCACTGCACAGTCATACCGTCATTTACTATATACCCTGGTAATATTTCAGAAAGGTATGAAGGTATGAAATTAGTCTACTTGCTGTCTTTCTACATTTGTAACATCACTTTTTCAAACAACACATGTTTTAAATTGTGATATTTATTGGAAATGACATACAATAAAGCCAACAGCAAGTAGCCCAACTTGTTATTAGAGAGGGTCATTTAGCCCACCAGCAACTCTCAGCTCCCTTGCAATCTCCCTACAGCCAGCCTCCACCTTATTTAGATTTTTGTTATGAAATACAAAGGTATGGGATAGATAATTCCTCATTTTAACTCAATGAATCAGCTGTTCCTTGTTTATTGAAGCAAGTGACAGATAGAAACATGCCATCTGACAAAAGTTCAGCTCACAACGGCAGCGCCATGTTGCTCGCAGTTATTAAGGACACCTCTGTCATCTGCTTCAAATCCAAAATATTGCAATATTGGTGCAGTTTTTTTTCTCTCACCCAAAAAATACATGAACTTTGTTGTAAACAAATACCGTGTGCCACTCTGCCTCTCCCATCCCCTGAAATGTGATCGCCTTCATGTTGCCGATCTCGGCTCACGGCCTGTCAGACACTAGTGGCTCAATGTAGTCTCTTAATAAACATAATATTATGTTGATCACATTGTCATATTGCTTGTTACTAATGCAATATGTTGGATTTAGTGCTGTGATGTCATCAGCACAGGTTGCTGGTTTAATTTGCCAGAATGTGTCAAGTGACAAATGCCAGTTCAGCCAGTTTGCATAAAATCAAACTGGTTTAAGCTCATACACCAGACCGGAAATCTATTAAACCAAAGTACTGAAATTGTTTTACAAAGTCACTCTTTTAATGTAAGAAATATTAAAAAATTCCAATCTTAGAATCACTTTGACGAAGACTTTTGTCAACATGTCACTTTGTGCACTTAAAATATCATACCTGGGTGTGAACTGTAGGCCTGTGAAGCCTGTTTAAAAGATTCATTCTATTTAGATTAGACTGGAAACTTTAAATCCTCTTTTCCACGGCCTGAGAAGATGATTTTTGCACACTAAGTTTTGCATCATCTTCAGATTACAGTCATCATTGTGCCTCTCCTGTGATAAGCAACACTCTCCCTATCACCCCCCCCCCCCCCCCCCCCCCCCCCACCTCTCACACACACACACACACACACACACACACACACACACACACAGCCTGTTCCCACCCCCTTCATCATCCCTGCAACGGCAGAAAAGCAATTTGTTCTCGGTGTCACTGATCTGATGCAATCAGCGCTGCTTCACGCTTTTGAATAAGGAAAAGACAGCGGGAAAGGACACTGTGTTTAATTAAAAGACGCACTTTTGTGAATGTGACGATCATATAATTTGGGGTGGAGGATTGTAAGGTTGCGTGTTCAACACCTGCTTTCCGATTACGGCTGATTAACCTATCCAAACTCGCCCGTTGCTCTCATCAAGGGCTATTCAGGGTGCTGAGGCTACGCTCTCATTCTAATTGTCTCCAAGCCTTTTCCTCTTTGAAGCGCTCAATTGGAAATGAGTGTTATCAAAATTCAGCGCTACTCCCTCTCACAGGAAATGGGGGCGCTGGGTTCTTTACACACAGCTCCTGACACCTCCTGAGAGGAGCTGAGGGGGCGGAGGGGTGGAGCACTCTCATTTTCCCTTTTCTCCGTCTATCCCCCTCTTTGCATAACAGTCCCTCTGAAGCGAGCGGCGCGCTTGTGAAGTGTTTACCCTTGTCTCTGTCAATCAAAACTGGTTTCCTGAAGGCTGCATTCATCTGCTTTACAATATCTCTGTCCCCTCCCCTGTTTGAGATTTCTCATGACACAGCCTCTCTGAGTTAAATTAGAGAGGATGCAAATGGGATATGATGTGCTTTGAGCTGCACCTGCTTTATGTGTCACCATCACATCCCACACCCTGTCATCTTTGAACATCGCTTCAGCTCTCTGGTGTATTGGTCTTTGAATAACACACCGTGACGTGAATAGTTGCAGAATGAGCTGAATGTCTCTCATTTTGCTCTAAATCTGACAATAGAACATTCTCTAAATCCAATTCTGCTCACAGATACACTTAATTCTACCTTAACTCTCAGAGTAATTCTCGGCTTCCCAGCTGCTGCATTAATACTTAGCACAGTTTAATTGATAGCTGTCATGTTCCAGCTGTCACTCAACATCACCTGGGGCACCTGGGGATATTTCTTATAAATCAATGACCGAGTTATGTTAGGCTTGATGCCTAGTCTCAGCCTAAACAGAGCTCTGCTCGCTTTCCTGCTGCCTGCTTCCGTATACTATAATGAATCATTTAGCTCATAAAGCCTGTGAACTGCCATTGATTGACACAGGCCAGTTAGGATTTGATGGGCGGTGGTCAGCAGGAGGTGACAAACAAAATATTCAATATATATCAAATCATACACCTAATTTAATAACATGTCACTTAAAAGATTTATAAAGGCAGTCAGATAATCAGTTACTATGGCAGCTGACAGAGCTGGGTTATCAACTGAACAAAACCGGGGAATTTCTTTGTGATAATTTGATTATTTACAGATTTGTTTAGTAGTATGCACGACTAAAGCACAGTGAATAACACTGAAGGTCTTCAGCCAAGCTAGCATCTCTTGTGCTTAGGTTCAGTTCACCCTGAGCACCAAATGTCATGGAAAATCCATCCAAAAGGTGGAATAAGTGACATTTCAGTCTAAACCAAACCATTTCAACCTGCTGTTGGTGCTAGAGGGAAAGACAAAAAATCACCAAAGTCAGAAGGATTCGTTGTCTGGGATTATGAGGACCATGAATTTCTGTAGAACATTGTAAGTGTATTTGTAATAAAGATTGTAATTACATTCTTCTGTTAATTGTATTATCTGGGAGCTATCAGTACAGTGAGCTGATCGGTTGCCTGTCTTGCAGAGGGCTTTAATATTTCTGTGTGTGCACATACACGTCCTTAAACAAATCCATCTTTAACCCTCTGAACTCTGGAAAAGAAATGGTCCGCCAGTGCCTGCATTGGTATTTTTGCTTATTGTGATATCATTTCATGGAGTATCTATATATATATATACCCCATATCCCCAAAATCTGTATAACCTAAAGGTGTGTTCACACAGGACTTTTTATTTTTTTCGCTGTTGCTCGGTTCGCCCCTTTGATATTGCTTCATTGGTCAATTGCAATCGCTCATGTATTGTCTCTGTGTGTTTTTACATCTATTGTTGCTTTAAATGTGCAGCTATACTTTTAATGAAGCTGACATGTCATGACAGTCAAGCACCCCCCGGGATTCCAGGATTATGGCAGCCAATCAGCGTTGAGCTGCAAGCGACAGGACCCAGCGAAATACCGCTCCAGATGAGATTTCTCATCTCAAGCGACGAGCGAAAAACCGCTCTGTTGCTCGGAGCCCGAGCAATTTTTCTCCCGAGCGAATATATGCTCAATCGCCCATTTGCATTGACTTTGTATGTAAACTCGTCGCTAGCGAAAAAAACCCCAGGTCTGGTGTGAACACACCTTTACACAAAAGGTTTTCAGTCAACCATAATAATTGATAAAAGTATTGTTTTAAATACAAAACAAACAAAAACAACTTTTTTTTTTAAATCAGGTTTTACAAAAGAAAAACACAAAACATGGATCCAAAATATTTTAAATGTAAAAAGATAAAAAACATATTTCTTGACATTCCTTAACTTATTTGAACTATATATATTATTAAATTGTGATATGCTCATTTTTATGAAGACAGAGTCATCATTCATTCCTTTGGTGCCACCACACGTTTTTGTGTGGTTTGCACCACATTAGTGAGAATTTTTCCACAGCAGACAAATGAGCTGAACACCCAATTAACAATTTGTTTCTTGACTTTACATAAGAAGTCATTTTAAAACAAGACGTGTTCCCTCCAGTGCTGTTTGTTTTGTGTTTGGATGCATGTGTAGGTGCGGCAGACAGACAGATACACAGACAGACAGACACACAGACAGACAGAACATGTCACTTAGCTCTGTTCCTGCTTGTTTGAAAACACAAGATGTTCTAGTGTTTCAAATACAAGGACCAGATGTGGCCATTAAATAGGCTGGGGGGATCTGACACAGTGAAGCTCCTAGAGCAATTCCTCTTTTTGCATTCTTGATATGGGATGGAAAAAAGTAACTTTGGGTCAGCATGTCGATCAAAGGTCCATAGGTGTAAAGCAGAAAGCCCTCCACAATAAAGATAAGTCTCCTCCTCCTTATGTATCCAGTATCCATATCCAGGGTGTCACAGCTATGCATAGGTCATACTCATAATGTCTTCAATGTCTAGAGCAGTGATGACATTGTACTGCTCAAAGCCATCTGCATCAACCTCAGTCTGATCTTGGGGCTTGATGAAGTCATCCTAATGTACCACACAACAGTTGGGCTGGTTCTTGATCAGTCGGTTGGTGAGAGTGGTTTTCACTTCATGATTTTGGATGGTTAAAGCTCCTAGAAAAAAGTCGCTGGTAAGTCAAAACATCAATTAACTGGTTTAGGATCAAAGTGTTTGATGATGTAGTTTGCTGTGGTATTCTGTAGTTCTATTATATTTAAGGGTGCTTGGCTGAAACACATCAACATCTTTTACAAAATGAACATATATCATCAGGTCTGTTGTATTAAGCTGCACAACCCTATGGAGGTTTAAAGGTTATGAATATATTTTGGTGGTAGGATAACCAACATGCCGAATGATACTGGAACTGAAATGAGAAAGATCTGTCACACAGAAGCTGTCTCAGCTCTCCTCATGGCTCTATATTTACATACTGTTTTAGTGATGGGACAGACTGTCATCTGATCAAATATTCACTGTCAAAATGTTACTTAGTAAGCAACAAATAAGCACACTGGCTTTGACAAGTTGGGTTTGTAATCTGCATCAACCGCTCCTCATTTCCCCGACGATCTCTCATTTCCTCCTCTGTCAACATCTCATCTGTCCTCCTCACACTTATTTCCAGTCACTGCTGCTGCCTGCTGCACAGCCTCCAAGTCCAGCCCTCAGAGCCGCATTGATCCAGCAGCGATGGCGCAGAACCAGTGTTTGTCCAGAGAATAGGGCCTGTCCGCTCTCCTCTCATGTACTGGCAGACTGTATACACCTGTGTAATTGGGGCTGGCGTCTGCTGTGCATACAGAGCCAAGGGCCTCTCCACAACGATTAGGACTCTGACAGGCTTGGCTCTCTTTTAGACTGCCGCTTGACATTCGCAGAGCTGTTTGTGTGAGGGAGGGAAAGGAGGGTCATAGTTTGATGCTCAGTGGCAGCAGCAAAAGAAGTTGCTCATTTTGTGTGTGTCTGTATATACTGTATAAGTCCAAGACTGTGTGTGTGTGGAAGACAAAGAAAGAAACAACACTTGTTTGAAAAGGCTGTGATTTTAATCCTTGTTTCTTGTCTGCTTCCTTGGATCTATATTCCAAAGATAAGTGGAGTTGCCCAGGCGAGCTGATCAAGCTCAGCTAAAATCTTGCCAGGGAAACTAGAGTCTTGGTTAGGGAGGATGATGAGAAGAAATAAGAGAAGAAAAGGTGAACAAATGAGACCACCACACTAGGTGTAGTGGGCCGGACATCACTTTATCAGTATCAGATGATCTAGCTGTTGTAATTGCAGGTATTTTTGTTATAATACCTAAAACCCCTTGGTTTTGGTAATAGATAAAAGGTACATGTGTGAAGACAAGTCACTTTGGTTGATTATCTGAAATCCTTCATACATCAAAAGAATGTAAATTGTAATATATATGTAAAGAATGGGAGGAATCTTAGCAATGTTCTGTAAGTGGAAATATGCAGTATTTTGTCTGATGCTGAAATGTTCTTCAAAGGAAAGATTAGGAATACATAGAACACAGAGATTTTTAATACAAGAGCTTTTTAAAATTGTGGAACCAGCCATGTTCAGAGTGAGATCACAGAACATTTTTGTAATTTGCTTTGGACCCAGAATAAGCTTTTCAGTTTTCTCAGCATTTAAAATAGGGAAATTAGATGCAATCCATCATGTGATTTCTAATATACATTCTTCCAGTTCCACTAGGTGATGATAGGCATCAGACTAAATGATGATGTAAAGTTGAGTGTCATCTGTATAGAAATGAAAAACTCATGTAATTAATGTACCAAGGGGAAGTATGTAAATATAAAAAAAGAATGGGGCCAAGTATGGATCCCTGCTGCACACCATAACCGACCTTGTGATCTGACAGTTTAACAGCAGTCATATCAAGAAAAAACACTGTATCAAATGGGAGGGTGCTGATATCTCAGCACACAAGTTAATTAATCTTTCATCTTAGAGGGCTCACTGAGCAGTTGCTTAAGGGCTAGGGCAATGGCAGATAAACTGTTCCAGTTAGAAGACCATTAATGCTGTTGTTCTCAACAAACCTATATTTCTCAGGGAGAGGAATGGGGGTAAGAAGCAAAAGGGTTAATGGGAAATGTTGTCTTAAATTGAGGGACTCAATTACCAACAACAGAGTTTGCATTAATTTAGGTGTTCAGAGTTTTGAAATCTGAGTCTTGTAATTTTCTGCATCGACAATGTTAGGTGACAGACAACTGGAGCACCTCAGCTCCTATTTACATGAAATCTTTCTTGATGAAACATCAGTATCAGATGAGTATCAGCTCTAGAAAATGTATGGGTCTTTGACAGTACGTATAACCCAAGTCTGAAGTTCTGCTAAGTGTATTGCTAACAACGAGATGAAGCTTAAGGTGATACTTCTAAAACTGTGATAAAACATTCATTTGTCTAAACTGGTTCATGTCACTGAATTTGCTACAGATTTGTTTCCATAACAAGGAACACTGAGGCTCATTGGTACCATAGTATGTACAGAAATGAGGCATACCATACCATATTGGCAGAAAGGATTTCTCAGAAACATAATTTAAATTATTTAAAAAGTTACCAAAATAAACAGGGCAGAAAGACAAAATGAAGCAAAATAAAACAAACAAACAAACTACAAAAACAACAAACAAACAAACAAACAAAGTTCATCCTCAGTATCCTCTTATCTCATCAATTTGTATGAAATATGTTGAATATAAATAAACACATTCATCATATATACAGTAACTCTTTTTTTTTAAGATTATCTTTTGTGGGCTTTTGCCTTCAATGGATAGGACAGTGTGTGAAATGGAGAGACAGAGAGAGAGAGAGAAAGAGAGAGAGAGGACTGACACGCAACGAAGGGTCACAGGCCGGACTCGAACCCACGACCGCTGCAGCAAGGCAGTGCCTCTGTAAATAGGGTGCCGGCACTATCCACTACTCTACTGACGCCCCATATATACAGTAACTCTTTGAATATCGTTCATCTCTGTCGAGATCCTTCACTAACTGAAACTTGAACTTGGACCCTTAGATTCTTACCACTTGCACTACCTGTCCTAAACACAAGACAAAGAATAGAAAGCAAACAAAAACCAAATGGATATAAACATATTGTCCCTATCTGTTTTGTTTCTATGTTGCAGAAGTGAACTGTGAATTACAGCAAGTACAAATTCTTGTGTAACTTTATAACTAAGTTGTCACCGTCACCTGGTCTCATTTGTGGTTGATAACTAATATATCCCCAGATCTCACAATGACTTTATCCATGACATATCATTGACTTAGACTGCTACATGTCACACCTTTAAAGAAATCCTTCACCCCCAAAGCATTATTTGTATGTCAATTACTCACCGACGTGTTACATTGAATCTGGGAAGAAAATCATGCTTTTTCTCTCTTCACATTTAATGAAGAATCCAAAAAAGGCTAAATTTCTTGATTAATTACAGTAACAGGTAATCTTGTTTAACAACAGCAAAACTCTGACAAAACATCAGTTTACAAACTCCCTGGTCCAATGCCAAAAAGCTCTATGGTTGACATTAAAATTAGATCAAGTACATCAATTTACTTACTAAATTATATCACTGATTATACAAGTTATATGTATTTACATGATAAATAAATGTATTTTTTTTTATCATTACAGTATCATTACAGTAGTCTGCAACTGTAACACACTCAGCGCACTATGTTGGCAACTTGTCTATGTTGATGTTGACTGTATGTATGTATGTGAATATTGCAGCTGTTGGCACTATACCGCCCAAGACGAATTTATCGAGTTTATCTTATCTTATTAAAACACATAACATGATACAACATGATGATAACAACATGCCTGGTGGGAGTATTGGATGGCATGTTGTTATCATTAAAACACATAACAACATGCCATCCGATACTCCCACCAGGGCTGAAGGAGCATTGCCTTTTTTCAAAATTATTTCTCCATACTAAGGTCCCTCAGTAGTTGTGCAATACATAAATTGGGTATGACTGTAAAACAGTTGACAGAGTTGACAGCCATATACCTACCAGTGTTTCCCCTACCATTATTTGCTGGGCCATTTTGCCAGAGAGTTTGTTAATTTGTCAGATGTAGACTTGCTTATTTTGACTCTGAACCCCGTCATCTGGTCTATTGTTGGCTGGCTACACCGTTTGCCTTTACCAGGACTGTCATAGCTAACGTTAGCTATGGTGTCCATGCTTGCAGCAACATGTTTTGCATTGAGGTGTGTGTGTGTGTGTGTGTGTGTGTGTAATGCATGTGGAAATATAATAAATTGGATTATAATTGCAGGAAGTATAAAATTTTGCATAGTGATATGTGTTTATGCAGAGGGTGCATTGGTGCATAATTGTAGGTTTATATGAACCCATACAGGCATTAGATTAACTGTTAGATAAAAATGATCTATACCAGATATTGACAAAGGGCTACTCTATAAGGTAGGGCTTTAAAACTTGATAAAAATGCAGGAGCCACCTTAAATAATGTCAGTTTTTAATTGTGCTTTAATGTTGCATATCACCAAATAAATGATAATTTAGATCAAATGACAAAGAGAAAAAAGATTTACGGCATGTTCAACCTGGGGCCTTATATGCTAGGAAATTTCATAAAATGCGTATGTTATCAAATAAATAGCTTTTATTATAGCATAGATCTGTTTGGGAAGCTTAGATCTCTGGAGGTTACACATCCCATAGGTTTGATTAATACGATGGAAAACAGATAGTATATCTATTTAAAAGAGTGAGGTGAGTAAGCAGCACTGTACTGTTGATTACAGCAGAGTACATGTAGAATGGTGACATCTGTGAGGCCCAGGGGCTTGCTTCTTCCCTGTAATGGTCTCATTAGTACAGTATGCACTGCAGATGATCACAGCCACGCTGTTGCTTGTTAACACTAAGCCAAGCCATTTGCTTTAAACTGAGGATGATATGAAAGCTGAGACTCTCACAAGCTGCTGTTACAAAACAATGCCATATGAGTGGAGGGGAAAAAAGGGAAATGAATCTACACTGACTTGCAACATGGTTTTATGCTTCCATTTTGCCACTTCAGCAACTTTTTTCTCTTCACAGATATTAGGATGATTATTCATTGAGCAACTGAATGTGTGTCGGAGCAGACAGAGGAGCTAGATGTGTTCATGCTGTTGGGGAAAGGGGGAGAGGGATGTTATAAATTACATTGTGAACATTAATTCAGGGCCTTAGTGACATTACTGAAGTATTAGATGTTTTTATAATGGTGGGTTTTTCATTTAAAGTATAGCTCTTCATAAATTCAATGAAATAGGCTATTGCATTGCGAAAGAGAGTTTCAGGAGAAATGTGCATTAATCACTTTCATGGAAATGAAGGGCGGAGGAGGACTTTAGAGATGGGCACTATGCATGTAATGAACTGACCAAGTGGAATACCCCTGACACTACACCCCGGGCTCTCATTCTTGCAGTAATAAACATAAAACATGCAAATGCAGAGCAGAGACACAGACTCCTGTCAGAAGAAATCAGCTGCATCATTATTTACCTTAAGAGTTGTCAGGTGAGCTGCAGAGCAGCGCCTGGAGCTAAACAAATGGCAAAAGCTCAGAATTGCAAATCTAAAAAAGTAAGACAAATGCCTAAGTATGAGAGGAGTGCAGACTTCTGCTTAGCATTTCCTTAATAAAAGTAATACTAAGAACCTTTGTCTGTCTTTTTCAACACATGCCTTTTAAATTCATCTTCTAATGTAGGAAAGTATACTGATGACAAAAGACCTGAGCAAAACAAAACAAATTGAAATGCTACTCAGCCTGCAAGTCAACCTTTGAAAGCACACAGATGGGTTTGTAAGGGCAGAATTAGATTTGTGTGTGAGGGAGGACAGAATCATGAGCACAACAATTGATTCGAGCATGTACGAGGAATTTTGTAACTACATTTGAGCCAGCAATATGGTTTTTCGTAATGATCAAAGCGGCTTGCACTCACTTTTTTGGCAGTCTGAATTCCCAAACAAATTAGCACCCCACAAATGACATTACTTAATTAACGCACAGTTATTTAGTTAATGTAGTTACAGAGGTTAGGTTTAGGAAGAGAAACATTGAGAACATACCTTAAAATTACTGAGAGTACTCGCACTCAAAGTTCACATAGTTCCGAACATGTGACTCCAGGAGATAATCCTGGGGTAAAGTCTGGGTTTTTAATGACCCATCCACCACCCCAACCTGCCTCCTTACAAGACTGCTCAGGACTGCTTCCTTGTTTACTGCTGTCAGTACACTGGTTGGGTCATCATAATCTGTGAGATATGTACGAATATCGGTGCATTACTTTTTGTAGAAAAAAAAATTACAAACAGTGGTGAGAACAGCCTGGAGATCTAACAGGTGAAGATTCTTAAGAGCAGAATCAAGTTTGAGTGTGCAATCAAACTCATGTTGTTTCTAAGTCTGCTGCAGGGGAGTAAATATAGACAGTCCAGGCAGTGCAGTTGTACTGGGGCCCATGGGATTGAGGGGTCTGATTGCCCCCTTAAAATATGCCCTTGTTCAAAGAGGAACCCACATTAAACCAAAAATGGTGCAATTTTCTATATATGCCCCTAAAAAGGCAAATCCATCTCCATCATGGTTTTCTGTTCTTGTAAAATAGTCAAGCTGTAACAAAATTATAGACCTATTCTACATAAATAATAAAAAATATAATTTAACTCTAAAAACTTTGTAGTTAATACGATCATTTTCTATTTTCTTTTGTAGTTTTTTCATATACAGATATGTAATGATGATTTCTGGGTAATGTGTGTTGATGTTGTCCAATATCAAGTCTCTGTTTAATCATGTAATGAGACGATAAGATTTACAGTAGCTAGTTTCGGTGCAAAATCTCTCAAGACTGACAAGCTGGGCATATCTGCAAGGGGACTAATTATTATAGTCCCCATCATTATAGTGTGTGTGCGTATCGTAACTACCTTATGCCACTGGTCTGCTGTCTCACTTTTCTTCAGATGTATTGGCTTCTGAGCATTTGAGGTCACGAGAGGTCACTTCCCAACCACTTGTAACAAGCAAGCTGCAACAGGACACATATGGACATCAGGGGCATATCTATCCATCCATCCATCCATCCATCTTCTAACCGCTTCATCCTCTTGAGGGTCGCGGGGGGGGCTGGAGCCTATCCCAGCTGACATCGGGCGAGAGGCGGGGTACACCCTGGACAGGTCACCAGACTATCGCAGGGCTGATACATAGAGACAAACAACCATTCACACTCACATTCACACCTACGGACAATTTAGAGTTATCAATTAATCTAGTCCCCAGACTGCATGTCTTTGGACTGTGGGAGGAAGCCGGAGTACCTGGAGAGAACCCATGCTGACGGGGAGAAGGGGCATATCTATATCAAAGTTAAAGTCTGCACAGGAAAGAGTCTTGAATACAGGAGCAATTAATGACAGTATTAGAACAACATGTGATTTACATATTTTATGCCTTACAGTTTTAACAATCAAAAATTATAATTACAATCAATTCTTGCAGGCATGTAGATCTGCATTGTCAATTGAGGCTCAGCCAAGTTCTGGCAATCCGACCAATCCCCTTACCTTATTCTACTTTAGTCATACCGTTATGTCTGATTTGCATCACGCCTTCAGAAAATGCTGTTTTTCTGAAAGGAGCCAGCCCATAATCATTTTGTTCTTATTATTATTTGCTTGAACATTCTTTTTTTGAATCCCATTTAGAATAAGATCAGATCACAGTAAGCCAAACCCATCAGACTCATTGGGCTCTAGTTTCGCAGACCGGGCGCGGCGGAGGCGCAGCGCACCTGCGCTTCGCCAACTGGGTGTGGCCAGGCGGACTTTGCAAGTTTGGCACACCGTGCGCGCTGGCACAGTTACTCCTCTATCCCACCTCCGTCGGAAAGAGGGAGGAGAGAAGGCGTGGAGTGGGTTTTACACACATCACACCAATCAAATGAGCCCCTCTCCTCGCCCTTAAATGCGCCGCGCGAATGAGAGTTTATGAGAGTAATGAGAGTTTACTCAATTCGCCATGGCAGAAGAGAGCAGCAGCATCAGACGGCCAAACTTCTCCCAGGAAACTGATGTTTTCGTCCGGGAGGTCCAAGCTCGCAGTGTCCGAATGTACAGAACTGCGAGCAGACCTCCATGATGATGCAAAGGTAGCCTGGGAGGAGGTCACCACAATTGTAAATCAATGTTGCGTTTCTCTCGTGTGTGCGTGCGCTCTCTCTCTTTCTCTCTCGCAGTCTCACTCTGTTTCTTTTCTTTTGACTTTTCTAAGATGACAGGTGCTGAATATATACTCCCTATCTGATGCTGTGGCTGTTTGTGGCTGGCTGAGAGGGATGTGAACTCATTAGTTTGCAGATGTGTTAATCAAATCAGGTTGGGTTTCCATTACGCGTGCCAAACGTGCCCAACGGTGCCAATCCCCTTTGATCTGACATCAGATGTGACGTGACAGTCGATAGAGATACATTTATGTGCTGATTGCAGATAGTTGCATTGAATAGTGGTGTTTGTGGGTATTTATTGCATCGTTAATGTGCCTGATATTCTGGAAACCTGCCTGTGAGGCTTTGGTGACGTGTGCGCACTGTCCGCCGGTCAGCCAAACTTCGGCTTACACCGGCTGCGCTCCACCTGCGCTGACAGTAGACCTGGTTTCAGCTGGCGAGCTTTTAGCGCACCTTCGGCAAAGCCTTTTGGCACGAAACTGTCACTGCGCCAAGCTGGATCTGTCGACATCTCCCCCTGCTGCGCCGCCACACCCATCTCAGCGCACCTTGGTCTGCCAAACTACCAAACTGAGCGCGCCTCGGGTTGTGCTGCTCGAAACTAACTCTGCGCGGCGTTCACCACCCTGCGCCACGCCGGGAAACTAGAGCCCATTATGTTTCTGAGTGCAGTAACAATGAGATTCATTCATGTTTTTCTCATAAATGTTCTAATAACGTTCTGTAAAATAATTTATGAAAATGCATAAAGACAAAAGAAATTTAAAAAAAAGAAACCTGACATCTGATTAGAAAATCACACTAGAAATAGAAGTTAACACAAAGCTAAGCTAGTAACTATTTTTGAATTAGTTAAAATAATCTCAAAATGGCTCAAAAACTACATCATTTGCCAACAAACTCAATGTGATTTCAATCCTTTAGTGTAAAGACATTTCCATTTTAAGACCATACAGACACTAAAACTGTTGTTTTTCTCAATCTGCCAATCAAAGACTGCCACTGGAAGTGGGAGTAATTTGTAGAATATCATATGAACCGTCCTGAGAATATGATGGTGCTCTCATCTGTTGACTTGCTGACTGAGTAGTGTTGATCTTTCAAATCTTTTGTTATCAGCATACCTCCATATTACTGTCAGCTTGCAGTGTAGTGTTGCAGTGCAATGAGACATTTTTGAACAGCCCAATGCAAAAAATGGCAGTATTAATCATGCCGTAGTTTTGAATAAGGCTTAATTACGTACCAAGGAAATGGTGGAGGCTGCAGGAGGTGCTGTGTGCTCTGAATGGCTGGCAGAAGTGGGGAGTTGCTCTGCTCCCCTACAGTAACTGACACCTGCTTCCATAAAGGATGCTATTCAAAACTCCCACATTGCAAATAACAGGCTGGCACATTCCTCCCTGTGAGAAATGGGAAGGAGGACAAAACATGAAAGCACAAAACAGCTATACTCTGACAAAATGTGTGTCACAGAGACATATCCTTATTTATCGTCTTGTTAATGTGCACATGCACATGCACATTAACAAGACGATAAATATTCTGACTTTACGGATAATTATTGGTGATCAGAAATTGCTATACTAAGGTACTTCACCCCTGTCCTTAGCTTTATATGGTCACACATTGGACACAGTCATGCATGGAAGAATGGAACAACAAAAATGGAATAATTAGGCCACACAATTATTGCCACACAATGTTTGTGTTAAATATATTTTTAGGGGCTGTTAAACAAATATTTTTGTAGTGGTAATTAATTGCCAAATTTCAGTAGTTAATTGTGATAATCACATTTTGATTGCATGTTTAAAATTCCATTATATTGCATTTTAAAACAGATTTGAATACCATATTAACAAGGTGAAGAAGCAGTCCTTTCCAGAGTGCCTTGATTGGGAATCAAATGAATGCAAAGAAATTGCAGTTGCCATCTGACATCTTTCTGATTAGCTGCACTTGTGTGTTCAGCTCATAGGTGGTAGCTCAAACTCAGAATACTTAAGTGATATTTTGATTCTGTTTGACAATGTGGACATCACTTTTGAGTTGTCAACTGAGCCATCTAAGTTTTCTTAGTGAAAAGAGACATTCAAAAATGCAGTGATGTCTTGTTTTCCATCACTGCAACAGCAGGAAGCAGCTGCGGTGGCTTGACAAGTAAGGGTGCATAAAAGCAGGCTGTTCTCATAAACTGTTTGTATGTTTTCCTATTAAATGTAATCCAGCCAAATTCGTACATATCCCATGTACTTTAAAAGTTGCGATCACATGTCCAGTGCGCTGATGGGAGTTAACTAGGAGGCAGTCCTGAGTGGTTTTGTAAGAAGGCAGGTTGGACGCGTCTGTGTTTGGAATCATGTAAACTTTGAGTGAATGTCTTCACTATCTTTCTTTTCCTAAACCTAATTCTGTAACTTTATGTTAATTACATAACTGTACTGTAACATCATTTGTAGGGTGCTAATTTGGAGGATATCATCCAAATTGGTGTGTGTGCATTTTTGTAGAATATCATATGAACTGAGGATACGTTGGTCAAAGACCAAAAAGCAGCAACCGATTTATGCAATTAAAAAAAAAAATGTTATGTTTGGACTTTAATCACACGTTAACACTGACAGCATTAATATGATTATAACTGAAAGGGTTATTACAGATATGGTGCCCTAATATTACAAAATAAACCAGAAATATGAACTAAGAGGTATTTAATGTGACAATTTTAACTATGAAATTTGTAACAATCTACATTGATATCACTGAAAGAAAGAAAAGAAATCATCTACACAGAACAAAAAATATGAATAACACTTCCTGCATATACTGTACAGACTCCTTCAGCACATATAAAGCCCCAGTTGTTCAGAACCCTGAGAAACAGCAGTGTTAAACTCTCCATGACATGAATACATTTTGATTTGTTTCATTTGCAGTCATCAAGGACAGGACTGAATTAACTGGCTGAGCTGTGGGCCCCTATTAAGCCACCACCACACAAATCCATCATGGTCAAGATCACATCGGCTTTTACTGTTACTTCATCATTTGTGAAAAATACACTGCAGTGAATCACTTGTCTTGCAATTTGTATGTCTTTCAACTTGAATTTAATGGGAAATCATGGAATTGCTGCCTAGAATCACACAAAACAATAATGTTAATAATAATAGTAGATCTACGCTTCATACTCTTTGGTTTTGTTCAGAAATTTAAAGTGGGCAGTAGGCTCAGTCACCATTGCGTAAGCTCATTTAGTTTTTGATAGCGACTTTTGAAACAATTATTTAAATGAAAATCTTTGAGATTTTTACTTAACGTATATGTGATAAATAGCAAATAGATACTGTAAGTGATGTGTAAAATCCCAGATATGGTCCCTTTATGTAATAATTAAACATTTTGCTTTGTTTGGATACAAACATGTCTTATGTTATTTATTTATTTATTTTGTTATACAATATGATTGTGATTATGGACCTTGGAATTTGAGGGATTAATATTTTAAGCAGACACAAACCAAGAAAATAACACTGTTGTTTGTCACATGAAAATAACCCAATCCAGCAATACAGTCCAGTCACGCTAACTTCTCTCAGGAGTGTCATCCTTGTAAATATGCCTGACAGCAGCCAAGAAAACCATCATTACCACAAACAATGCAGCGAGGCTGATGGCACGGATAAAAACGAGACAATTCCTTCTAGACAGTTGCATTGCTTTTGAACACCTACTCACTCGACTGCTGCCGCTGCCCCCGTTATGAGTTATTCTGTCTCATTCTTTCCACAGAGATACTAGCTTTTCATACATTGATTGAAAGCCTCATTCTCAAAGGAGCTGATGCTGAACGGCTGACAACACTATAGCCAGTAATGGCTTCTGCTCCATAGTGCAGACGAAAGGTGCTTTCAGTGTCATTCTTCTCCACCCTTGCATTTGTAGACCCCCACAAATTAGAATAAGGATCAGCGCCACTGTGTGCTATTCATTCCCACATCTACGAGGTCAACCGCTGAGGTATTTTTCCGTGGGCTTCTTTTCAACCGATCCACTATTGAAGTCTTCAATCTTGAACAAGTACAAGGCCAATCATCACTTCATTTCTGCAGATTCAATGAAAAGATGAATACGAGTCACTTGCCAACAGAGTGATGCTTTCAAAATTCCTTGTTGCATTTTGTGACATGTTTACGTTTTATTCATTGATTCAGTGTACTGTATGCACAGTGTAGAGGGGTAAACACACTCCCACAGCCTCAACAAAATTCAAATGCATGTCAGCCAGGTGTCTCATTGCACTGGCTCCTTTTTCTTTAGTTCAGTTACATGGAAAGGTACAATGAAATATTTAACACCATAGACCTGATTCTGTTAGTTTCAAAGTGAATGCAGAGAGCACTGGAGGGAGAACTGTGCACGTCCACAGAGGCAACATACACTGTGCAAGGTTAAACTCAGCTCTGCCTGATTTTTAATAGAGATTTGTATGGTTTCGTACAACTTATGCACACTAGGCTATCAGTAGCAGCCTAGTAGCTAGCAGTAATCATCTGTACATTGTTAAAGTCATTAAATAGGTGATGTCTTGTTAGAGGGGGCATTTGAGGAGATGTCAGCAGCTAACATTTAGGAGTAAGCTACCTTCCTGTACTGTATGTAGCATTTTATATGTAAATTATAGTCCATCAACCTTTTTTAGACTGAGGTTAAGAGGACTGTATGATGTCACTGGAGCTAATTTCAGTTGAGGCTGATGACTACAAGTTTGAAAATGAAAAAAATAAATAAATCTGATTTTACCTGACTTCTGTAGTCCTCTGCTAATCTCTGCTGCAGGCTAGAGGATCCAGGCTACATTAGACCCCACATGTGTTAGCACACCAAAATCTCTGACGAAACAGTCCTTGGTTTAGTGGAGTTAGGGCACCAGGTTTTGACAAGGAAGAATAAAAAAGACACAGGGGGCCCTATTTATACGGTCTAGCCCAAATTAAGCCACAAGAGGTTGTATTTAGTCCCTTAATTAAGTGTGTATGGGGCATAACATGAATTCAGTCAATCAGAGTGGCATCCTCCATTCCATTTAAAAGCCAGGTGTGCCTGCAACTTAGCACTTCAGCTTAAAACACCACGGGACAACAGTGTAACTTAAGGAGCCGGGAAGTCCCTGTAGGCCAGGTGGAAGGGGTGGTGGATGGGTCCACTAAATATTGGACTTTTTCCCAGGAGGCTTCTGTTTTCTTCTCGTATAAATGCAAAGCCAAACCATGATGGGTTTTTTTTCTAAACCTAAATGTGTTTTTGGTGTGAATGGTCCTTGTTTTCTTTGGTCTCACTGTCAGACATCAGTGCTTTCCTTGCCACCATGACACCGTCATCTAGCCCTCTGGATATACTCCCAACATCACTGTTTCTTAAAACTCTTGGCCCTTGTATTGTAGAGATTATAAATCAGTCTTTCCAAACCGGTGTTGTCCCAGCTTTCTTTAAACAGGCAGTAGTGGAACCTAAATTAAAGAAACCAAACTTGGATCTTGTTGATTTGAAAAATTATAGGCCAATTTCAAAGCTCCCTTTTCTGGCTAAAATTCTGGAAAGGTAGTAGCTGAACAACTAACTGCCTTTATTGATGCAAATTCGATCTTTGACACCTTCCAATCAGGTTTCCGGAAAATACACTCCACTGAGATTGCCTTAATTAGAGTTTCAAGTGATGTCCTGATGGCAGCAGACTCTGGTCAATACACAGTCCTGGTACTGTTAGATCTCACCGCAGCATTCGACATGGTGGACCATAAAGTCTTACTAAATAGACTCAGAGACACTTTTGGGATTTCCGGTACTGTGTTGAATTGGTTCAGGTCCTAT
This sequence comes from Epinephelus awoara, assembly GCA_035609425.1. Lineage (NCBI taxonomy): Eukaryota > Metazoa > Chordata > Actinopteri > Perciformes > Serranidae > Epinephelus > Epinephelus awoara. Next base: position 4,663,392 of record CM069297.1, read on the forward strand.
CTGACTGACAGGAGTTTTTTGGTCCATGTCAATCAGTTTTTATCAGACGTCGTGTCTAGCAGGGCTAGCCTTCAGAGTTCCACAAGGATCAGTCTTTGGCCCTATTTTCTTTTTGCTGTACATGACCCCTCTTGGCCAGATTATCAGAGAGTTCAGCAATGTCTCGTATCATCTATATGCTGATGATGTTCAGCTCTACTGCTCTTTCAAGCAAACTGAGCTGCACAAATTGGATAATTTAACTGCCTGCTTGACTGCCATCAAAAAATGGCTAAATAACATTCATTCTTCAAATGAACTCTGCCAAGACTGAAACACTGATTATTGCCCCAGACAGTGCCATTCCCCTCATAAAGCAGCATTTAGGTCTGTTAGGCCTCTCTGTCCAACCTAGCTTACGTAATCTAGCAGTTGTGTTTGATAAGGACATGTCCTTGGACCACCACTGTAAACAGTTGGTGAAGAACTGCTTTTATCACCTGTGGAATATGGCAAAACTGAGGTCCATGATTTCAAGAACTGAAATGGAGATGATTATTCATGCCTTTGTTTCATCTCGCATTGATTATTGTAATGCACTTTTTATGTGTTTTAACAAAAAGGCTGTAAATCACCTTCAGACTGTACAAAATGCAGCAGCAAGGCTTTTAACTGGGTCTAAGAAAAGGGATCACATCACCCTGATTCTATATTCCCTACATTGGCTACCAGCTAATGTTAGGATTCATTTTAAGATCTTGGTACTTACTTTTAGAGCCCACCATGATCAAGCCTCCTCGTACATCACTGAGCTACTGAGACCCTATTCTCTCTCATGTTCACTAAGGTCATCCAATCAGAATCTCCTGATGGTCCCCCGCACATTTCAAAGCACGAGGGCATTGTTCTTTCCAGGCCAGTACTCCACGCCTTTGGAATGCACTACCTCTGACTCTGCGTAGCATGGAGTCCACTGAGTCCACTTCTCTACAAGAGAGAACTAAAAACGTATCTTTTTAGACAGGCTTTTTACTGAAGTTGGTGTTTTTGGGCCTCTGTGACTTTATCTGTTTTCTGTGCCGTTATGTTTTTTCTGTGTTGTCTCCGTCTGTATTTTATTGCTTTTTATTCTTGCTGTAAAGCACTTTGTGATTTTATCTGTGAAAAGTGCTATAGAAATAAAATTTACTTACTTTACTTACTTACAAGGAAATAACATAAAAACAAAGTGTTGTACCTATTTATAAAATTTATTTTGACAAAGACTGTATGCATGCAACAAGCAGAGAATTTACATTTCCTGTGAAAATGGAAATATGTTTTGAAAACACAATGCATGGAACAGGTGTAAACTGACACGGTGTTCCAGAACATAACTAAAATATGCGATGAGTTGGGAATGAGAATATGTTGATTTAACAGAGAAAACAGAATTTCACTTTTAGCTTCTGAAATAACAAGTGAAGTTATGCGGCTCCTCTTGCCTAAATGTGCTCAGTTTCTGTCTTGTTGGGGAGTTGGACAACAGCTTTGCAGGTCTGCTCTGATCTCTGCTACGTTCCCATTTTACAGAATATCATTGTATTCCTCATTAGTGATGCATTATTTTACACACCCCAAACCCATTAACATGTCCCTGTGTATGACAAACAGAATTTGCGAACCTGCCCTTATACACACATCTTACTATCTGAATAATGAACCCTTTAAAAAGCAGGAAAATCCTGTGCCATTCTGACTTCAGACCAGTTTTTTGATGGTCAATGGTTTAATCGCTTTCTGCTGTCTCATGATAGCAATTTGTCAACAATGCCCCTGACAACACCTCATATTAAGACCTACACACCCATGGACACGCAGATGGGCACAGGTACATTTGCTACTTGCACAGCATGGGCACTGGCCATGAAAATGTAAACAGCGTTGGTCTGAAACTAGCAATGACAGTTGTGCTGCACTGTTCACTACTTTTTTACTGGGTGTAAGGTAGGGCCCACAATGCACAGTTCAGTGTTTTTAAACCATATTTTCTTTTTAAACTGTCCATCGATGGTCTGACTGTTACTCAAGGGCATTGCTGAATCTGTGAAGTACTACCTCAATACCTGACTTAATCAACATTTAACGGAAACTATACTATCTTCCCTTACTGTATCCGAAGTGCTTTTGTTGCCTAAACCTACTAACACAACTCAGGACATGAAACCTGGTCTCTGATATCAAAGGCCCATGGTCTGTATGCTCACCACAACCACCTCCATATGAATTCTCGGCACTACAAAATGCATCACTTCCAGATGCAGACTTCCAGAACAGACAAACAATTAATACATTTGGTCAGTTACTAGTCTAAGCACACTGTAAATGTTTCACCTAAGACTAATAAAATAGGCAAAACCTCCAAAATTGTGTTCATATTTCTTCCAATTTTACGGGAAACAGGCAAATATAACATGTCCTTCATAATTTTCATAAAATATCTTGTGAATTACACAGTGAAGCATCTGGGCATCCTTGACCTTACATTTTAAACTATCAAAAACTATACAGAGGGGTGACTTTCAAACTAGAATATGGTTTGAACTTCGGGTTCTTTCTTCCAAGAACATTTCTAATATTTGGTGTCAAACTAGGTAATTACAGTCTTTGTGATTAATGTATTAATCACATTCCTATAGCTGTAAGCAGGACAAGAATTTCACAAGGGCCACGTGCCCTCCTAATTTGGCCCCGTGCCCTTGAAAAAAATATCTGCCCTAAGGCCACAGTGGCCTTGATGCCCCGCCCACACTGCCCCAGGTGATTTTGCGGTTTTCTCCTCTGCCTCTTTCCTGTCAACACGGCTTTGACACCTGCGTCTATTGAGAAAAAAAATGGGATGACATTCTGGATTCTTATCGGGCAACATCAAATGAGACGATGCGCACATCATCAGTGGGGGGTTTGATTCGAGCTTGGCATGAAGCGCTCGGACGGGCTATAATGACAGTTTGACACCAATCTATCAGCGGCCAACCAGGAGACTTCATCAAATGCCCGGACAGGGATCGGTACCGAGACCTGGTATTAAACAACCCAAGGCAAGTTAATCAACACCGTAATAACAGTAAGCGGCGTTACTTTTTAAAGTTTCGGTTTCATGTATCATCATTCTGCAGCGTCTCTCCTGCTCTCTGCATGTTTAAGTTTTTTTACTTTATTAATCCCCCTGAGGGGAAATTCAATGTTTTCACTCTTGCTTGTCAATTACACGCAGGTCCGAAAGACACACACACATGCACAAACAGGACCTGTACATGCACAAAGTGGAGAGATGTCAGAGTGAGGGGGCTGCCCTTGGTCAGGCGCCCCGAGCGGTTGGGGGGTTCAGTGCTTTGCTCAAGGGCACCTCGGCAGTGCCCAGGAGGTGAACTGGCACCTCTCCAGCCACCAGTCCACGCTCCATATTTGGTCCGAACGGGGACTCGAACAGGTGACCCTCCGGTTCCCAACCCAAGTCCCTATGGACTGAGCTACTGCCGCCCCCCAATGTATATGCTGACCCCCCATCCTCACAACACACACACACACACACACACACACACACACACACACACACACACACACACACACACACACACACACACACACACACACACACACACACACACACACTGACACTGACTCTAGTTGAGACAACTACACTTGTTACTGTGAGTAAGTGCGATAAAACCTCTGCCAGCCAAGCCAATACTTTATCAATATGTGATCAGCATGTAGAAAGCCATATTTCAATCGGCTCAGTCTGCAGTCTCTCATTCACCACTATTATGACTTACGATCACAGTCGACACAAGCACATGCATTCTATGCATTGATGAGTATACATATATATATACACACACACACACACACACACACACACATATATATATATATATATATATATATATATATATATATATATATATATATATTTATACACATATACATATATATATATATATATATATATATATATATATATATATAAGCATGATTGCCGAGTGTGTATTCAAATCCGTGCTCTTTTGTTTTTAGCAGAGAAAGTCCGTCAGTATAGTAGTAGTAGTACAGTACAGTACAGTATAGTACAGTAGCCCATTTTGTTGTCTTTTTTGTATTTATCTCATCTTTCTCCTCCTCTATCACTTGAAGCTCTTCAGGTGTCAGTTCCTTTTGCCGTTTTTCGCTTGATTTTCTAATATTTTTGCTTATAAATACATAAACCTGGTTGTTCTATATCAAAAATGCATTGGGTCTCATTCATGAAAAGTGAGTAAATCTGTGTGTAGATTTGCACATAAAAGCCTACTCTACTAAAAACCTACTCCGGATTCAGGAACGCCGCGGGAAACTCAGATTTGATCGTAAACACGTGTGTATGATCATGAATGCCAATCCATCGTAAAGTGACAGCAAGAGCGCACAGCAGAATGGCGCGTGAGAGGGCACATGTCGCGGCGTCTGTGCGCCGCCAGCCTGTGCTCGAATTGAACATTTTTTAATTTCACCGGCAACATGCTGTGACGACACCTCGGCGCGTCCAATAGCAGAGAAGAGCCTGAAGTACACCTGGAAGTGGTCACCATGGAGCTGTAGCTCTGGCTGTAGCTCCTGAACAAGCCTGTACTCCCCCAAATCCTGTCTTGTGTGCCTTGCACTCTGCTTGCTCTGCGCCCTACCCCGCGGTGGGCGCCACGAAAATCGCGCTCTGTGTGAAAGAGGCTTAAAGCTCTGTTTTATACAACGTAAATTAAACATTTTCAAATCAGATTTATTCATTCAAATGATCAAAAAGCCACAAAAAACAAAACAAAAAAACCCACGTGTTGTCTCAAATAATTCTTTCAGCTGCTCCTGCTGCCCCTGCTGCCCCTGCTGAACCCAGGCACCGAGGCCGAAGAAGCTGTGATCCGGCTGTCCTTATGGATATTTTTTATTATCATCATTCTACATGTAGACAGAACGTGTAATCTATTGAGTGGATTTACATAGATAATTCACAATAATGAACCTAGTCTGGATCTTAAACCTGCTAACTGCCAACTAATTTAACTAAATGTGTTATATTTTTAATATTTTGTCATGTTTAGATTACGTGTTTCAAAGGCATCTGTGTATTGTGTACATAACAGAGCGCAATACGAATTAAAATTGTAATTTCCAATAGTGACAAGCAATATTTATATACTTATCTAAATTTACACAAGCACTACGAGTGGTCAGGAGCAGGAATAGATTTTGTTAGTAGCTACAAAAAGATCGGAGCTACTAAAATATTGATGAATGCGGACATGCACGTAAATTTCCGCCTGCAAACAGTTTACACACAAATTCCTTCTGCTCATGTTTCATGAATGAGACCCATTGGGTTTATTAGTACTATTAAATAAATCAAATTATTACTTATTATACTCATTATTGCTACTTGAGCTTGTTTTATTTATTCATTTCACAGATAGTTATACATCCTTAGTCCTTAAATTAAATTCATTATGGACGTGGACATAAAATCATTGTTTTATTTTATGGCCTTGCTGCCCTGGCTTTTGACAAAAGGGCAAGTGGCCTTTGACCTAAAATGACATATTCCAGGCCTGGCTGTAAGTAATGAAGGGACTCCAGTAGGCCTTTGAACAATGTCAGAGTAAAAAGTAAAGAGTTTATTACTCTGTTAGAGTGAGGTTATAAAGATTTTAAAGTCAAGACACCTCAAGATCAAATCAACACACCTTATGATACTGTAATTTGCAATCAGCGAGTACTTATTGTACAACAGTGGTGGAATGCAAACACAATTATGACTACTACAATTACAATTCCTTAAGGTAATAGTATGATTATATGATGATGTAATTATAAGTTATGATAAATTGTACTCACCAAAGTAAAGGCCTGGCTATTGGTGCCTACTTACCTTTCTCGCTCTCTTGTTCCCCAGAGAATCAGAAACAAACAGCCAAAGAAAATCCCAGCAGATAATAGTGCAGCCTGCAGAATACAGTCCATTGTCACAAGGGTTGTAAGTGGGATGACAGTCAGCAGAGTGGACATGTTAACTGGCCTTGCATGTGCTTCTTTGAGACTCCCATCCACTTCCCTCACCCTATTCCTCACAGCATGACCTTCGCACCTTTCTCAGGTGTCTCGATGGGGGCAAATCTCCGAGGAAAGGCAATTTAGAACAGCATTAACCGCAGCCTGGCCTCTGACCCCTCCCCACTTCAGCTTTACGCTTCTGACAGAACAGCCACGCTAACTACTGTTGGTTGGCTGGAGTAAAGAAAAGCATGTTGAAACACCTGCAAACACACACACACACACACACCACCCTGGGGACTCCTTCACCTGCTGACCTCTTACAGAAAAGGGGATTATCACAGGCTGTGCTGTGAATGCTGGAATTTAGTGTTGACCTTGCAGCAAAACTGAATTGTGCTTGAGATACATTGATATTGACCAATGACTGTACTGCTGCTGGTACCAGTTAGACATTAAAGGTTCCATTTTAATTTTTCAATCAATCAATTTTATTTATAAAGCCCAATATCACAATAACAGTTTGCCTCAGAGGGCTTTACAGCATACAACATCACTTTGTCCTTTGGACCCTCACAGTGGATAAAGAAAAACTCTTGAAACTTTTGTCTTCTTAAATGTATATATAACATGAATGTGAGCGTAATGTTTTGGAAATACGGTGTGGTCTGAATGAGTTCCAGTTTTGATGCTCTTACTGGGGTCTGGCTGGAAAGAATCAATGTATCTTTGAAAACGCAACGCCTTTGAATTTAAAGAGCAATTTTAAAATGGCCATACTCACCAGGTGTACTCGTGGTGCACTTGGATACAGAGTGGGATTGCATGTTTGAGGCTGTTACAGTCATGGCCAGACATATTTGCTAATCTGTCCCCTTTAAAGAGTAGCAAATAGTTTAGAGTTTCACCTAAGAACGTATTGTTCATTGTGCAAACCTAGAAAATGAATATACAGTTTAGGGCAGCTCCAATATGTATTTATTTATTTTCAGGTTTTTATTAGGGATACATGATATTTTTGCCAATATCCGATATGAAACAACTCATTTGACCAATAACCGATACATATATCAATATATCCACTTTTGTCCCCACCTAATTTTAGTCATCATCAAGCCTCTCCTGTAGTGGAACTAACATCATATTATATGTGCATACTCTTATCATGATGGCCCACTAGCAGATGGAGACATGAAATACAGTACTTTTAAATTTATATAATATTGTGCAAGTTAAGTAAATTAGTTTAATTTAGTGTCCAAATGGATGCAATCCAAATGCTATTTTCCCAAGCCCTTTTTTCCCCCACATGACCTGAGGAAGGTTTCTGCATGATGTTGTTGCTACATATAAACCCAGCTAGTGCTGTGGATGCCACGTTAGTTTGGTTCAGGAAGTCCAACATATTCTCACTCCTAACTTGTCATATATCACCACTTGTTCAGTCCACCTCCTTAAATTATGTTTTTTTAGGCTGCATTTCAAACTGACACTGTCCAGCGGCATTACACACTGACATTGCCAGGTGGCATACCATACCATCACAAAAGGATGGCTTTTCTCGTTGGTGTCTGACGTGAAAATAACTGACCAAGCAATGGTATTTGATGACTTCGGAATGAGAACGGGTTTGAAAGTCACTCAATAACAAATGATCGTGGCAGCAGTAGACCAGCAACTTTTGCGTGCTGTATAAAATGATTATTTCTGTCAGTGGAGTCTGGTGGCTTTTAAGAGAGCGTAGGTAACAGCTTCAGTTCCACGTAGGAAAGGTCTGATGGCAAGGAAAAGACATAGGTTAATCTTATAATATAGTTTACCCTTCAAATGATATGGATTTTTAGGTGCTCCTTTATTAAGAAGCTAAAACATGTTTTGCTGCTGCTCCTATCCACAGCCACCAGAATCCTGTAAAAGAAACATAAATTTTACTTTGCAGAGCGCAATGAGTTAGTGGTCTACTGCTGCCTCTGATCTGTTGGTTAGTTTGTGTTATTGTGTGACTTTAGGAACCAAACTAACATGGCATCCACAGCTGTAGGCTACATTGTTTAGCTTCTGTGCTGTGTTGCTCCTGTCAGCTTCTCCACACTGGAAGCATGGGGACCGCAACCTTACTGAAGGTAATACATTTAAAAATGCACTCATAAATGCATTATCATATTATATTAAATCTCAGTGTGTCTTCACCTGGTTAAATAAATGTTTAATTATTGTAAAATAGTACTAATGTCCCCCTCTAAGCTCAAATCTTCCAAGCTAACACTTTCCTCACTCTCCATGCTTACACTGCCAGCAAACAGCTTGTGTGGGAGGTGAGGGAATAGAAGGGAGGCAATCAGTGCTGTAACCTACGTCACAGTGTACCCTTACAGGCTGAGTAGGAGTTTCCCTTTGAAAAAGCCAGAAAAGGATGTAGCTTGACCGGCCCTTTAAATACTCTCCAAGTTAATAATGTTAATAAGGGCATTGCTCAAACCTCCAACCTTTTTTTGAGTTTCAGCCTTTATGGATTGTAAAAAATATGTGAAATCATGTCATTCACTTTATCATCATCGTAATTTCAATTAAACTTGAAGGATAAATTCAGTTCTTTAAAACCTTATTTACTATTAACTATCATTAACCTATTAACAATATAGAGAAGATAAAGAACTTTTTCATAAATGTGTATATCATAGAGAGAATTTCAATTACCATATAATCTGGCCTTGTTAAGGCAGGAAACCTGCCAGGATGAAAAGAATGGAATAGAATGGTTTGAGAATTGCCTTGCCTTCCAAAACCAGTAAAAACAATGTTTGTATTTGGGTATCGTTGTATTACATGGAGTAAACTTTAATCTTCACATCAGCGAGCACAACCTGATACAAACAAGCATAAAACCTCAACCCATCACAAAACACCTCCCAGAGAGGGTCGAGCCAAACAATAACTGTTTTTATACACAGCCTTTATGAAGCAGCAATTAGCCTGTTTCTCATGCCTCATTGACCTCACACTGAACCCACTGAAGTCTGTCTGCAGAAACCCCCATTAGTTTCCCATTAAAATGTCATTAGAGCCAAGCCACTGATCTGTCTCACCTGGGTCACTATCGCTTATCATTTGCAGTAGGAAGAATGTGGAAAGCACTAGAATACTGTGGTAATGTTGATGTCATTGTAGAGGGTTTTTTTTGTACCACCTGTTAAAATAGGACCATACTTCATGAGCTGTATTTGAAGAGAACTTCACAAGACAGGATTCAAAGGTGTCTCAAAGGACAACACAGGAAAGCAAGACAACCAAACCATCACCAGTGTAAAAATGTGATATCAATAGTGTCATTAATATCCATATATAAATTACCCAGAGCAGTTAAGTAATGAGTAGAAATATCGCCTTTGCTGTTGAATGCTTCTGCGTATCAGTCAAGTTGAAGTTACAGTTTACATTCATGTTTGTGAAAACATGGATGCTTCACAAACTGACCAAATGTCTCCTTCTGTTCCTGAGATATATGAGATATGACATTGACTGATGGCCAGAAAAATGTTTTGACAGATTGTTATGAGTCACAGTGAAGTTGACCTTTGACCTTTTGGATACAGAATGCCAACACTTTATCATTTATCCTGTTAGGCATTTCTGTCAAATGTTGTCATACTTGTATGAATTCTTGAGTTTAGCCAAAAACATGTTTGTGGGGTCATAGTGACCTTGACCTTTGACCACTGATCACGATATTCTAATCAGTTCATTGTTGAGTCTAAGTGGATGTTTATGCTGAATTTGGAAAAATTCCCTCCAGGCAGACTTGAGGTATTGTGTTTGTAACCGATATGTAAATAAGATTGTTTATATTTCACCAAAAGTTCGTTTTTATTTCAATTCACATGTTGCTGGTAGTTTTCATGTAAAATTGCCTGTTTCTGCATTTTTCTTGGGGAGCTTTTATTTTGTAAATTTCACTTTCTTATTGCGTGACCTTTGACATTACGGCGAAGTCACTTCCTGTTGTTTAGCGGTAATTCTCCTCACTCGGCTCTAGCCTTGGAGATGAGAGGTAAGATGCTACTAGCGCTTCTGTAAATAGTGTGGTAAAGTGTGGTAAAAACGTCAAACATACTTGCAACTTGTACTTTGTATGGGTCATACATGTTGTATTTTATTAGCGTACCGCTCTCTCTAGTGTGTACGTTGTTTCTTTACCGTGTATAGCATTGTTATGTTGCTGGTTAGGTCGCCGTTTTTAAGCTAGGCTATCACAGCGTGGAGACCATTTTTAATGCAGTTTGTTGTGATGTACCTTTCTTTTAAAGGTGTGCATTGTGGAGACTGGTCGTGAGAAAGCACTGTATTGAATTTATTGTGTTTCACACAGGTATGTAAGCTCCCTGTTTTTGTTTTTTTTTGTCATATGATATGTTGTTAATTCATGAAATACTGAAAACTGCTGCTAATGGATGGAAAATACTTCTGTGATTATACAGTTGATTTAATTTAATGTAGAATTGAACATGATAAATGCTATGTCTCACTCGGCAGATGAGAGGTGTGCATTGTGGAGATTGGTCGTGAGAAAGCGCTGTATTGAATTTATTGTGTTTCACACAGCCTTGGAGATGAGAGCCTTGGAGATGAGAGAATAAATCCGCCCAGCCAAGCAGACCAGCTGTTGTCCATGCCTCGTTCTTCATCGTACCTAACACAACACAACGCAGAGATTGTAGCAGACCGCAGTGTCAAGTTAGACCGGCTACACGTTCATGAGAAGGAGACAGAAGCATTGTCACAGTGGCCATGACATTTGACCATCAAATTCTAATAAGTTCCTCCCTGAGTCCAAGTGATGTTTGTTTCAACTGTGAAGAAGTTCCCTCACAGTGTTCTTGAGATAACGTCTTCATGAAAATAAGACGGATAATGTTACAGTGACTTTGAGCTTTGACCTACGACCTCCAAATTCTAACCAGTGCATCCCTGAGTCCAAGAAGACAGTTGTTTCAAATATGAAAAATAAAATCTGGTACACACATATGTACATAGGATCTGAAAACATAATGCCTCCAGCCAGGCATGAGGAGGAGGTATGGTAAATGGACCTGCATCTGTATAGCACCTTTGTAGTCATCTGACCACTCAAAGCACTTTACACTACGAGTCACATTCACCCATTCACACACACATTCATACACTGGTGGCCGAGGCTACCATACAAGGTGCCACCTGCTACTCAGTTTTTAACACACTCACACGCCGATGGAACAGCCATCGGGAGCAATTTGGGGTTCAGTATCTTGCTCAAGGATACTTTGACATGCAGAGTGGAGGAGCCCGTGATCGAACCGCCGATCTTTAAATTGAAGGATGACCTGCTGTACCTCTGAGCCACAGCTGGGATAGAAAAAAGATAAAAGTTTAGGAACTTGAGAGTCTCATCTCCTCATTAAACTTGTTCCGTAATAGTGATTTCCTTATGGATAAAAACTGATCATCTGTAGTATTCAGTCTGGACAAATTCTTTAAAATCAATTCAGTTTAATCATAAGAAATATATTTTATATTTTACATTTAAAGCGACACTTACCTTTCTGGAAATTTTACACTTTTCTTTGTTCAGGTTAAAATGCTATTAGTAAGCTGACGGCACACTAAAATGTAAGTGAATTCCACCAGAAATAAAAACTCATCATTATACCATTCTCATGTGGTTCTAAGGAAACTCAGATCAATCACTGCATTCGGACTGAGGCCTCCAACTGACGTAACTGCTCGTGTAACCCCCCCCACCCCAGCCCCCAACCAGGAAGAGTGAGTCTGTGAGAGAACAAATAGGCTAGTAACAGGGATGGTTGTGGATATAAACCTTCCGTAATTATGGCAGAAAAAAGCAGACCACTGCTTCCACCTCCAGCCGCTCCAACAGGGAAATCAGTTGGTTAAAGAAAGCATATAGCAGAAAAAGCTAACACTAAGAGAGAACTCGATGCTGCAAGAGCCAAAACTCGGGTCAACATCGGTTCTGCTTTCAAGCAATGGCGAAGACAGATGCAGCTTCAACCTGAGCTAAAAAGGGACGAGATGGTCGCAGAGTTTCTGCTGAACAGGTATTTTTAGTTTGCCTCTCATGTAACATAGCCTATAAAGTTTTATATGACAACACAGCATCCAGTTGCTAACGGTTAGCCTACTGTAGCCTGAGCCTCTGTGTTATCTTCCTTGTTTGTTGCGAGTCACAAGTGCTATCTAACGTTAACGTTTACGTTATATTATAAAACTCATCAGTCGTCACTGACCCCGGATAAGTTTCAAAACTCCGGGGTTGCGTTTGACTGTGCAGGACAGATAGCATTATGTTTAGTTTGCTTCTAATATAACATATAACGTTATATGACAACACAGCATCCAGTTGCTAATGGCTAACGTTAGCCCACTGTAGCTTAGCCTCTGAAACATTAACATTATCTTCCTTGTACGTTTCCACTTACTAGTAACTTTAACACTACTATCTAACATCAGCACTGTAACCTTATTCTAAAGCTCATCAGTCATCACTGACTCCAGTTGAGTTTAGAGGTTGTGTTTGACTGCAATCAGCAGTGTGTTATACCCCTCTTCTCTTCTACTCTTCTCTTAGCTTGCTACACTCGCTCTCCTCTTCCATGTCTATAACGTTACCTTCCAATGCCTACGTCTATCATAGATGTAATGAGGATGTAATGGACGATAAAAGGACCTATAGCATCGAACCTTGGGGAACACCAGGCATATGTAAGCAAGTACAGCCTTAATGCTTGTCTCCTCTTGATATCTCTGGCATATATTTTTTGAATACATTTTTTTGGCATCCCATGTTAAGCTGCTGTGGACAACCAAGACTGTAAGAATCGCCCACATCAACTTATAGTTCAATGCAGACTGACAACTTGTTTGGCACTGCTTCATTTGAAGTACACTCCCAGTTGTTTGTAACATTGACACTTCATGAAATTATTAGACAGACTGCCCTATCTTCTAGGGAAAAACGACAGAGAAACACATGCATTTGATGTAATGTCAGGTGTAACTATGCAAATAGTAATTGCTACTTCATCAGCTCTGCCTTTCTGACTTCCTTTTTTCCACTTTTCATGTACAGGTTTTGGCAACTTTGTGTGTCTCCCCTGTGAAGGAATTCAGTATTGTGAATTATTCATAAAATGTGTAGCATTAATTAACAATGCATAGTTTGTTTGTTAGCAATATATCAAAATAGGTATTACAAATGTGTTGTATTAGGCTAAGTATGTCAGCGCTTTTAGCAGCACTCTTCTACGTCAAGAAGCAGCATGTGCAGAAAGCAGTGCCTCTTTAAACACAGATCATTCTAATGCTCATATGGGATTCTCAACATGTTTGAACAATATCTCTCAGACTGACGTGCTGAGCTATGAGCCTGATACCAGGGTTGACAGTGTGTGACTGCTGTATGTACTGTATTTTAAGAATTGTTTGCAGTGCTAATGCTGGGAAACAGTGAAGTAAAACAGACTGGAGTACAGAGTTTTCTCTATTTCGAAGTCAAACTCTTCAAGAATGACAATATGATGCATTAAAAATATATACACAAATTCATTTTTGAATAAGGTTTTATCTTTGGCTTTTGGTTTTGCTAGTAGCACCTGCTTTCTGATACAGGTTATGTTTAGTTGACTTGAAATAGAGGACAGAGCCAGTGAGATCAGAGGTCATTCGTATTACATGGTGAACAGTCAAGTCAGATTGAGCTTGTTTGTTTCCATCTTTTTTTTTGTGTGTGTCATCTTAGCCTCTCAAAGGCTACAGTATGTGTTTTTGTATCATTTTTCAGGTCAGCTCATCTATTTTACATGAACTAAAGCAAGAGTAAAATGATTTCAGACGATTGAAGAATCAAAAAGGTCAAAAGAGTAAAACAAGAACACGATTTGGGTTAAAATATACAATAGATCTGCTCATTTAGCACTCTGAAAATGTCATGGAGTTCAGCAGCTGAATCAATCCTAGTGAGTATAATTGTTATTTAATGCAGAGTCCTTTCTGTCGTTAGCCAACACCAGGGTTTGTTTATGCAGGAGCGCGGCATGTTAATCAGCACCGTCTTGATTATGATTGGTGGGGCTGCGGGTAATGCCGCCACAATCACCATTAGCCATTTGCTTTATCATTACCGAGAGACTTCAAATAGCTTTACTGCACTATGTTTTGGGAAAACATCATCAGCCCTGATGGAGGACTAGATTTACCTAGCCCCAAAGCAAAAAGCTGCGTCGAGATCTACAACATTATAGCTGCAAAAACAGTAATTCTATTGACATCTTGAATATATTTTACAGTCAGCACCATTCAGACTTTTACTTCCCTCTAGATTTGAGATGGAGTCCATAATGGCTGGAAGCAAAAGATAAATTAAACAGACTCTTCCTAGAGATGTCTGCTTTGCTCATATTAAAAGCGGGGAGACCTCTCTTTGCTCCAGGCAGTTATACTCTTGTCTGCTTTGCATTCATTTAAGAGCTTCTTTTCTTAGCTCACATACTGTATGGCTCTATTGATTGGGTGAGTCAAACATATTAGCGCTGATGGATTGCTGTCTCAGTGCTCTACCTGTCACTGAAAAAAGAGCCAGGTGTCAGAGAGGAGAGGCAGCAGTATCAGCTACTTGTGCTACTTACGACACATCCAGAGTCAACCTCTGGTTGGGTGACCTTGACTTTGAGGACATTTGAGTTTAGAGAAAGGAAACACACTGAAATTTCTGCATCGAGTTCACTGAATTAATGGGAAGGTTATTAAAACAGGAATAGTGTTGAGGTGGATATTGCCCTTCAGAGATGTTAATTAACTGTATGTGTTTTAAAAGCACAAAGCTGGTACTTCTCAATATTTTACAGATCTTTTGACATGAGATGCAGTTGCTATAGGTTTGAATGTGTGGACAATTTTTACTGACTGCGTTAATCAACATTGTTGTACAAGAATGAAATGCAAAGAAGAACCAGTACTTGAACTAGCACCCCCCTTAATCTCCTAAGACCTGTCTGCCAATAGACATAATTAAGAACAAAATACTAAAATATTGTTGTTTCACAGTATCACGGTATTACCCATAGCCTACTGGTCGCCCTAACAATCACTAAAAGACAAATTTACTGGATTGGAAAGACAGAAACAATCTCTCAGCATCCCAGTGGCATCATGCACTTTCTGAGTACATTTCAGTAGAAAGACAAATAGTTTTAAAAAAACAACAACAACCAAATTGATACATTTCACAGTTGTTGTTCCATTCATTAACACCACACAGGTAACATATACAGACACATACATACTGTCACCATTGTAACTACCTCCCTTTACTGCTTGTAACACCAATGCCCCCACATACACACACCTACACATACCTCAACTATAGAGTTGTTGCTGGCTATAGTAGCCAGCCCTCAGAATCTTGTAGACTGCCAGCCCCCAAGCCTGATAGTACAAGAGCTGAATATTTATTTATTTATTCTTATTCGGATTCATTTTTTTCATTACTCCCTTATCATCACATATTCATTAATTATTTGTCATTAATTATTCTCCCATTTTTTCCCTATGATTTATTTTTCCATATTTCACATCCAACAGATTTCCAATACACAAATCAGTAATTATGTTACTTAAAGTGTAAGTAAGTGCAAAATGTTATCATTAGAATTATCCTTATTTGCTGCAGCGGCCCAGGTTCGAATCCAGCCTGTGGCACTTTGCTGCATGTCATCCCCTCTCCACTTCACGCTAACCTGTCCTGTCCATTAAAGGCAAAATGGCCCAAAAAATATCTCTAAAAAAGAATTATCCTTATTTGCTATGTCTTTTAATGTATGTCACCGTATTTTCTTTTTCTGTCCTTGAATTTGTGTATATATATATTTTTTGTATAAGTCACCACTGCTTTAATTTGCACCAATCAAAAAAAAAAGTTGTAATCTACACCAATCAGACATTGGCCATGGTATGAGATTTTCACAGTATGATAATCGTCTCAGAAAGTATTGTGGTTTCACGGTATCATGGTTTTAAACAATTATATTATTATTAGTCAGAATGACCCTTAAAGGAGTGGCCTGAAGGGTTATTTTTGTATGGGGCCATTATGGTAGCAAAATAGCTGCAAATGCATATCTCGATCTGTGTGTACATAATCAGATTCTTACATGTGTAAAATAATTTGTAAAAGCGTAATAAAGTTTGTGAATGCGTATGAAAATCTGCAAATGTGTATTTAGAATCTGTGTGTGCGTCAGATATGTAAATGTGTAAAAAAAAATCTACAAATCTGTATTCTTATTTGCAAGTGTATTGCGATCTGTAAATGTGTATAACAATCTGTAAATGTGTATAACAATCTGTAAATCTGTACACAGATCTGTGAATACGTACAGAGATCTGTAAATCTGTACAACAATCTGTAAATCTGTACAGCAATCTGTAAATGTGTACACAGATCTGAAACTGTGTACAGAGATCCGTAAATATGTAGACAGATTTGTAAATACCTATGTCTTCAGCTTTAACTCAGTCGGGGCTCTCAATTGGCTCTCTTTGTACACGTGATTTTTGCTACTGTTCTGCCGTGTGAGATCCGCAAATGTGTGAGAAGATTTGTGTCTGTAACTCAAGGTGTGCGTCACCCTGAGCACAGGCTCACAGGCTCAAGCTGCCACGACCTTTAGATTGTTTTGCCCTGAGCATTTACGGATCTCTGTACGCAATTGCAGATCTGTGTACACATTTACAAATTGTTGTACACATTTACAGATTGTTGTACACATTTACAGATTGTTGTACACATTTACAGATCTCAATACACTTGCAAATCTGAATACAGATTTGTAGATTTTTTTTACAGATGTACAAATCTGATTATGCACACACAGACTGAGATGAGCTTTTTTGCTACCATAATGGCCCCATATTTTTGGATTAAAAACAACAAATTTATAACTATAATTGAAACCATTTTAATGGAAGTATGAGTAAAATGTAAAAGTTAAATTCTCCATCCAACGGCTTTTTTCCCCCCAATATCATTGATAAGCAAATGTACACGATATAATAACAGTCAACTTTCATGTCATGGTATACCTTAAAACCGGTATACTGCTGCAATCCTAGATGTGCCCATATCCTAGAAATCTTGTTTCCATTCCTCAACAGGTCAAAGTCAAGTCTGATCTATGATGGGCTTCCTTTGGTGTCTTGAGGTGTCTGGCACCAGGGTGTTGGCAGTGGATCCTTTGAGTCCTGTAGGTTGCGAGGTGGGGCCTTCATTGGTTGCTCAATCGGATTGGGATCTGGAGAATTTGGAGGCCAGAGTGATGCCTTGAGCTCTTTGTCGCATTCCTCTGGGCCACTCCTGAGCAGTTTTTGCACTGTGGCATGGTGCATTGTCCTGCTGTGGGAATGATGCCATTGATGGGGGGTACTTGGTCTGCGATGGTGTTTTGGTGGGCAGTAAGGTCAACTGCCATCCACATGAATGCCAGGACCCAAGGTTTCCCAGCAGAACATTGCAATGTAACAAGACGATCAATGTTATTCCCTTCATCTGTTAGTAGTTTTAACGTTTTGTGTTTTGCCTGTATTGAATATTCATTAAGAAGTCAAAAAACAAAAGTGAACTGCTAATTTAATCGTGGGATTCAAAATCGATATTCAAGACAGTGGTGACTCAGAGTGTATTTGTTGGAAGCACTGACTCTTGTAAACAATGTGACCTTGATGCCACATGTATAAGATCATTGTCCTCCAAGCTGGGATTCTCCTGATCATGTGTTTAGTCCACGTTGTGTGATCTAGATTTTTGACAAAAACTGAGAGTAAGTGTGATGACTTTAGAGCAAACAGTGTGTGAAATTTGTTTTGCAACACATTTTTTTATATTGTGAAATGATTTAAAAACTGCTCTTGTGTCTTTCCGGCATTATGTGTGTGCATGTCTGTGTGTGGCTGCTCACATTTTATCTGCTTACGGGTGTACACTGGAGGAGAGGCTATCAGCCTCATTCCTAATGTCTTAGTGTTTTATTAATCCAAATAGGTGGCACTTTACGCCGAGCCATCACTCAGCCAGCTCTCGAGAAGCTTTCCATTAGGAAGGTGAAATCCCTGCTTGGCCTTCAGCTGACATATTAGTTCAATCTACCCTCTCAAGGTCACACCATTTCAATTGGCCTCCAGAGAGACAGTGTGACAGCTGCAGTCTCTCTGGAGACCACACAGACTGACTGAGTGACGCTCTGGCTGGGATGAAGGAGACAGCAATATCTGGTGTTTATCCATCACCCCAGGGTTGATGAGTTGTTTGCTGACGAAACCTCCCATTTTTGTCTTTGCCTCTGCCTGTGTAGCCTCCTGTTCTGTCTCGCAGACTCAACAAGTGGTGACAGCAGGGCCACAGTGGTGTAGATAACTTTTAACATGCCTCAGACAGGACTAGTGTCAGATGAACAGATGTTTCCTGAGATGACATTCAAAGGTTTTTGCCATGTCACTGCCAGAAGAGGGGAGCCCTTATGAGCCAAACTTGACACAATAAAAATTTCTGCTACATTTAAAATGATATTGTTATACTTTATATCATTATACTGCATCAGAATTAAACTGATTAAACTCTGAGTGCGGGGACAGAGTTTGAGGAAGACAGTGAAGGAAATGCCAGATGAAGCAGCTAGATCTAGTCAGTGGATCTGGATGAGGAGGAATAATGTCAGTTGGGGGCCAGCAGGGGGACCTTCTCGGCAGGGCACATAACTCATTGAGATCAGGTGGGGAGATCCACCAATCAGTCCTCTCAGGAGAAAATCCAGGAAGAGGAAGGTTATTTAAGTGTGGGAGTGGCCTATTTGAGTCCCTTTTGTTTGAGACCATGCTGCAAGGTGACTGTGTTTGCTGATTCTGTGAGTTAATCTTCTCCATCTCCTTTAACTTTAGCTTATATTGGAGTTATGATATGTAGCGTGTGAAATAGGGTATGGTGAATGTGCTAGGAAAGGTAGTATCGGCACGGTCGCTACCTGGAGCTCACATAAACGGAGCCTGACTTTGTTGAAAGTGGCAGTGCTGTTTGGGCTGAGAAAGCCATGTGTCAGTAAGGTAAAGGAGGTTATTGGATTGGTACGGAGAGCAGTGAGACCTGGCATTAGAGGAGTGTCTGTGGGACGCCAGAGATCACTGTCTAGCCTCCTGGAGGTGTCGTGGGACCAACTCGACGAAACACTGATGAAAGGAGGTTCCCACCCGATGACCCCAAAGACATGTTAGTTATCACTGCTCATTGGTCTGTATAGTTAAGCCTTGCCATATTAGCTTATCGTAGGGCTTAGGAGGTTTTTCACTGAGTGCTGATCCTTTCTCTAGAGCACAAATTTCTTGTGTTTCTTTGAAGGTAAAGCTGGATTTATACTACTGTATCAAAACAACACTGTACCTACAGCATAGGCTCTGCATAGACGCATTACCTACACTGTAGTGTACACCATGGCCTGACGTACACCTCCCCAGGAACATGTTGCTGTGACACACAGACCTCCTTTTTATTTTTGTAAGCTGCAAACTATTTTCCTCAGTGGAAACAAAGCTTTAATTTCACAGATAAACAATAAATTGTGAAGACAGTAAAGCCTCACAAAATGGCATTTTAATCCCTGTGTGTAAAATTTATCCTGGCTTCACATGAGTAGGGAAAAACTCAGTTAGCCACCAGGCTGATTTATGTAATGTAAAATGTCATATGCTTATGCTAATAATGTTAGCATGTTTTATTTGTGGGGAAAGTATGTTTAATATAAGGTAGTTGTTTTGTCAGTGAACCCTGTGAGTTGTAATTCAGATATTCAGTAATTCAAATTTTGTAATGTTACCATTCTCAAATGTTGCTTTTGTTCCTGGCATTATAGAGGAAATCTACGCTAGCCAGTAGGCTAATTTATACAGTGTGAAATGCCATATGCTTGTGCTAATAATTTTGGCATGTTGTATTTGTGGGGAAAATGTGTCCAGCAAAATGAAAGTGTTTTGTATGTGAATGTTGCGAGTTATAATGAAGCCGATTTGTGTAGTTGTGTTAATTGTCTGGTGTGCTATTACAGTAAGCCATGTTTAATGTGTGTTTTACGGTAAGGTGTGTTTTGAATCAATCAAACTTGACAGCACCTCACAGAAACCCCACCACCGACTAGTGTCTTGGAGATGTAACTGCAGAGCCACACAGACACACCACTGCACAAGTATAAATGCTCACAACCGCATAGGCAACATGCGTTGGCTGCACCATAGGCTCTGAGTAGAGCCGACACACAAGTATAAAACTGCCTTAAGAAAAGCAATGCATGAAGTATCTTTTGATTAACATAAATAAGAAACTGTTTCCATTAACATAAATATGTAAATAGTAAACTGTGTAAACACAACTAACATTTACTGAAATATATACTCTAAATTGTTCACCTCTAAACTTCACCTCTGACTCTTACAATATCTTTATAAAACATACAGTATCAGTAATATAGAAACATGATTTCTACATGGAGGAGACAGGGCTGGATTGTGCAAACAATAACAGAAGTTAGTTCTAAGTGTGACTTCTGTGTAGGCTAGCAGCCACAAATCCTCTTGGTGGATGGTTGGGTGGACAAAGAGTCCGACTGGCAACGTAGTCCACATATTGAATCCTAGCAATAGTTAGTGTTGGTTTTGTTTAACCCTGATCAAGGTCTTTCTTTAACCATAACCAATTACAGTTTTAATGTTGAATTTTATTTCACACTAAGTTAATATAAACTATAGTAAACCATCTCTGTGACGACTGAGCAAGTAATTGGGTTGTTTGTCAAATTTAACCAAGTACAGTCATTAAGCCAAACCTTGCCCACAGAAATGGGAGATTAACCCTAAAACTAACATACTGTATTAAAGTAATGGATATACCCACTATGACATCACCCATTGGTTTGTGGACTCCCGTTTTGTAAACTTCGAGTTTGACATTTTTGCGGTGGCCATCGTGCTTTTTTCGAGACAGAAGTGACCATATATATAAAAGAGGGAGGAGCTTTGGAAGAGTGAGGGGTGTAGCTAACTCATAGACTGTAGTGATGCCTTGCAGACAGCCTGTCACTCAAAGCGGCCCGCCCTTAAATATGCATAACTTTAAACCTTAATATCAGTCTAGCAGGTGAGTTATATGACAAAAAATCATCCTACATATGTTGTCATTAATGCTGAAATAAGGACCAAAACCGTTTTTGAACTAGGCTTTTAACATGTTTATTTCTGCTGTAAAGTTGGACATTTTAACATTGGGTTCCTTGGGGATTGATTCACTTTGAGCTGGCCATTCGAGAAACTGCAGTTTCTGGCACTTCCACGTTGGACTCATTTCTCAGCCCTGGAAGTTGCTGTTTGAGATTAAATTTATGTATTTGTTGTTTTGGTATGAAGACTGTATTTAATAACCCATAAAGAAAAGGAAACACAGCATATAAAACTGCATTATGACACTTTTTTCCACAAGCTCCTTTTCCATTTACACTCCTTACACATTATTTAATAAGTTAATTAAGTTAGTGTCATATTTTCAAAAGTTTTGGTCTATGTAATTTCAGTCTAGATTTGATTACATTGAAAGCCTATAGTCTGCTACTGCATTCTCCACTGGTATTGTAGCAGTTAGGCATATTGTTGCTGTTTGGAGTATGAGTAAATTGTTAGAAGAAGTAGAAGTGTAGAATGGGCATTTATTTTAGATTTATGTTAAATATATATTTTCAATTCCAAACATGAAGTAAAAGAGAACAAGATATAATTCTAAAGATCAGCCTGATGCGACTCACATTAGGTAGAAGATATGCACACTAAGTTATGGGTCGATGCTTTTCCCTTTTTTTTCTTTTGCAAGCATTGTGTTTCTGTTGACCAACGTGTTTAAACATTTACAAATCACTTAATATATTTCACTGGATTCTATTTTCTAAGTCACATGAGTATTTTTATAAATTTATTATGGTGTTTTATTTTTAGCTTAGACTCTGACCTGCTTTTTAATAGTACAGTATTCCCACATAACATAGAAACAATATCTTGATTTAGTTTTACTACACTCAATAAGAAAATAAGATGTTGTAAAATAAAAGATCCTAATAGCCTTTTGTGTGCCTGCTGAGCTGTCTCGTGTCCCACTAAAGGACACTGGACATACACTACACATCTGTAAAAGCTTCCTCCCTTCTGACAGGGTGTGTTGTCCTCTAGACTCCAACAGTGTATCGTTGTTGACCCTTAAGTTTGCTTTAGACAGCATGGCAGAAAGAGCATTCTGTGCTCTGTATTTTACTTTTGAAAGACTTGAGAGTGTAAATGTTTCAGCACCAGGGTGTCAGACATGTTTTATACTAGGTCAGATTTTGTTTGACACTTGAAACAAAACCTCCCAGATCAGGGCTGGTATAATCGTACCTCCTGGTATGACATAAAAGCAGCTAACTTAACCTCTGACCTCAGATGCAGGCAGCTGGTATCAGCACTGACAGCAGAGCAGATATATAGATCAGATAAATATAGCAAATGTAGCTACATATCTGTAGAGTTTCATTTACTGCTGTGTTGCTATACAGCAGGTGGATAGTGTGTATGTGAATTACTTAAATGGAAATCAGGTAGAATTCTGCTATTTTATCCCAGTAAAACAACAATGCATCAGAAACTCCAACATTATCTGTTGCATTAACTCCTCCCTACTGCCGGTAAATCCCCACCCATCTATGACCCAAAATTTTAACGTAAAGTCTACACAAATGACCCAGAGTGTCAAAATGACATAAAAACTTTGACTTGATTTGACTAAAATTTATGAAGCCAGTATAGCCTAAATTTAACAACTCAATAGGTTTGTGTTATGTATATTAGATATTCTCACTTAATATGACATAATTCTATGTTATTAAAAGACATTATTTCATCATTGTATTGAAAATATTGTATTAAACTGAGGGAAGTATGCAGACAGATGAGGGTCATGACTTTCATGTCACTGTATTGGAAAGTTTTGTGTGTAACCTGTTTCCAATAATGTTTCGGTAGAGTGAGAAAATTGGGATTTAGCTGAACAATGATTTTTTTTTTGTTAGTTTGACTTTAACAATATACCTTTCTGACCCTCTGACACATAGCCTACCATTAATAATTTTTCGATCAGCTCATACATTTATTTGTTAGATGGAGTGTGTCAAGGAAAAAAACGAGTTGTAATATTTCAGAAGACCAAAAAGTCATAGTATTTTGAGAATTTAGTAGTATTTTTATGAGATGTTTATTTAACTTTTTTCTTTATCTTTATCATTTTTATTACAGAAATATGTTCTTGTTTCCAGAGGTGAACTCTGTGTGGTCTTTTTCCCAGGCAAACTCACACCTCCTGAGGAAATGTTATTCTGGGTTAAGTGGTTAGTAATTTTGTCAATAGCTTGCAAACACACCATGAATATTCACAGGAAATGGAAAGGCTCTGGGTCAAAGGCTTCTCACTGGACAGTTTGGGTCATTCCTTCAGATAGAAAAAACTTTTTGGTTCAAAATGAACAAAAAATGAAAAAATAAAACAAAACTCAGCAATAGCAACAGATCCGGCCTCTGCCCTGGACAGACAAACTCACAATAGATGCCATGACATATGTGCAAAATAACCAACATATTCATTTTCTTACTATATATAGTGAGGACACTGTTACCGAGGGCAGTGGCAGAATGGAAAAACTGGATAAGTTAATTCAGAGTCTATTTGGATTAGAATCAGTCAACCTTTACTGAAGTGCATCACTGTATTAAAATCTTCAAATTTGCACAAATTACACTAAACCTATTGGCATAGATAAGATGTCCCGCGGTCAAACTACTCAACCCAATCTCACTCCCAACTTGTCAAATACTGACGCTTGGTCACACCCCTCGGTATCTGATGCAAACTTTAACATCTCTATACTCTAATGTAAACCCATTCACAGCAATGTTAGACCCTCAAAGCAACTGATGTAGTATAGTAGTACAGCAAGGCACTCCATGTAGGAAAGAGGTTGGGGCGGATGAATGGGTCAAACAACCACAGGCTGTTCTGTGTGAAACCAAAGGTCAACATCATTTTAACATACAAACTATGTAAGTAGTTGTGGTGGTGAAACCTAACAAAGCAACTTTGGTGTTGGAGCCTAGATTTCCTGTGAACAGTTTTGAAAAGACTATTTTACAACCGGAAATGATGGCAATGTCTATCTTACATATAGCTTGTGCTAAAGGGGTACCTAGAACATCATAGTTTGAAGCATAGGGCCACTACTAAGTGTGAGAATTTGATGAGTTGGGAGTGAGAATATGTTGAACTATTGTAATCTGGAACATTTTGTACTTAATCAAATTACCATAAGTGTATCGATAATGTATTGCAAGAGGTAGTAATACAATTAATTCCCATATTGTTATTTTGTCCTAACCCTAGTACTATATGGACTATAAACGATGTATATTCGTAAATAGTACTGTAGACTACATTAAAAATTATATTATTAATTTTATGTCTGGCACCTGCTTTAAAACATATAACCTGTATCACAGGTTTCCTTGGATGCTTTGTTTTTACAAAACCAGCCCCTTATAAAATATTAAATGTAGTATTGTATACAATACTTGAAATAAATAAATCTGTTTCTGGAATACCAGAGAAATGTACTTGTTTTGAAATTCTTAAATGTTTTAAAACTTACATTATAATTTGCGCTACCTTTTTGTACAAAACAGGAATGGTGGTCTGGCTGAAATGGGCATGGGAGGGAATAGTGTAACAGGGCTGTTCCATCCTGTGGGCTGCCTTGTTGAGTGCAGTGGAAAACATTATATCAAATGCAATTTAAATTGTATATGTTATTTTCTAAATGTAACTGGATAGTTCAACATATTGTGTTTGGTTTGTAATGCCTACTAAACCAAAAGCCTTGAACCGTGTGGTTCAGTACAAATATGTATATTGCTGCACCCCTACTTTGTGCTCATGGGCCTATAGTTATTCCATGGAGTTTATCCTTCAGAAACCAAATAAATATTATATATTTGTATATTGTGGAAAGATATATCTTGTCCTTAGCTTTGATTAGTTGTCATCATTCAGTCAGCCTAACAATTAAACTGTATTCAACTAAGGTGGTTCCAATTTGTATTAGATTTATCTTTTGCCCTGGAAGTTTCATTGTCTTCCTCAGTGTAAAGAGATGGGGGAAAAAAGCAAGTATCAGTATTAGTTATGGTAAGATTCATCTCAGTGAGTCATTCTCCATACTGATTAGTGCTCACTATTAAGTCTTCATCACTCTACTGTACCCTGAAAGGCTAGGGAGCACCTTGTGATTTAATGGAGCGAAAATTGGAGTCAAGAGGAGCTCAGCTCTCCCTGAAGATTTCAGGTTCAATATTGCTTTAGGGAATACTGGTCAGCCCAAATCCCTGCAGGTCCCTCGGGGCGCTCCCAGCGAATAGGTTGGGCTAGATTAATGAGCTTTAAAGCGGATCTTCGACTTGTGGCAGTGTTTGACTTTTTGAGCGGAGTGTGACCAGCTGACTCTCCCCTGAGACCTCCAGTCGGCTCAGTGCACTCTTTAATTAAAGGGAATCATTGCACAGTGGACGGATCCAGAGGGCTTTACTTAATACCTTAAACACAGCTCAATAACACTGGCTGGATTTCAAACAGAGCTCCTGATATGGCTCCATGGAAAGTCTCCAGGTGGGACAAACATGGATGGGGAAGGGGGTGGCTTTGATGCAAATTTTCTTCCCCAGATTTTAACAGGTAAAAAATGTAGTAAAATCATGGTGCGTCATTAACTGTCAGACCTGCACTATGTCCACCTCCAGTGGCATAAGGTAGTTATGACAGGCCCACGTGCACGCTATTGTGACAGGCTCTAGTGCATTCTAGATACTCTATATAAAGCACACACACATAAAAACACACCATTATGCATATACATATTTTATCAACACACTTTTTGCTTGAAAGGCATTAAAAGATGTGCTCAGCTTACCTAACACATGTATATAGTAGAAGTTCACCCATTTATTTAGGTTATTGTTGATGAATATTATATAGTTTGGCTTTTTGTGTTTGTGCTCAGTTTTTTGGCTCTAAGATGCTGTAATGCTAAAATTTCACTCTGGAATTAATAATGTACTTGATCAGTCTTCAAGCCTGTGGAATGTGAGCAGCCAGAAACCTCTGGGTTAGACTAACCTTTTGAAAGAGAAAAAGAAGAATACAATTATTACTCAACCTCTCACATGTAACCATCCATTACAGTTTACACTCTCTGGTTCAACACTACTTTAATGTATATGTTGTGGTAACATATATGTGACTGTTACAGAAATGCCTTTATGCAAACATTTTGTAATGCTCCAGTGGTTTGTTTGTGAAGGGACCAGGTCTCCTTTGAATAGAGGTGTCTCATCAGAGTGTTTACGTGGGTTGGACTTGAAGATTCATTCTTGATCTTTGTTAAGCTGATGTAGGCTGTTTTGGAGGACAGTGACTAAGGACCTATTTTACTCTTTGGGTTGGAGGACTTGTAGTTTTTTCTCTGCAATGGCTTTCAAAAACTCTTATTGGTCTGATTGTGCTCTAGTGTGTGAAGCAATTTTGTGTCTGAACGGCCTAACCTCTGCCACATTTCAATCAAGTCACACTATGATTGCTACTGCAAAAGCCATTAATTCATGTCCCCTGACATGTGCTGGAGCAGTTGACTCAAAGCTTTGGCCAATGGCTTGTGACAGGCTGAGGAAGGAGGGTGAGTCTGTTGAAATCTCAGCAGGGTTAAGTAGCTGCAGCAGGGTGAGAGTGCTATAACACAGCAGCCCCTCCAGAAGTAGCTAGCTCTGCTAATCCCAGTGCAACAAGGAAATGCCAGCATACATACAGAGCTTTGATCTCAGCAGCCGGCACCAAAGACATTCAAGATAAACTACTATTCTGACATTTTCCAAATCCCCGCAACATTACCTTTTAGCAAGCATAATCCTATATGAGCTCATGAACAGTCGGGTCCAATATGGCATCTGCAGAGATATCACACATCTGCTTCCATTCTGACTAAGATCTGGAGAGAATGCCTGCAAGGGTGCAGTGGCACCCTTAAGGGGGGGGGGGGGGGTACAATCACTGGCCCCCCTGTTGCACCCTGTTGTGAAAACAATTACTGTTGTTAAGAGGCTGTGGCACATCCATTTATTGAAATACATAGTGCTCCAATGTTAGGCCAAATTTTGGCTAAAAACGGGCATGGCCATATTCAAAGGCATCCATTGAACTCTCACCTCAAGCTATCCAAATAACAACAGGTCCTATGGGTACCCATGACTCTCACCTTTACATACGTACCCACTTTACATTAATCTCAGGCAGTTTTCAGCAAAAGCCGTGATTTTTTGCATGCAACATAAAAGTGTTATTTTCACCTATTCTATAAATGGTGTATTTGAATATTCCTGCACACTGGGTTCCCTAAATTGTCTTGGAAATGCATGAATTGGAGCTGAGACTCTTTGTGGATTCAGTGAGCCCAATAATAGTCATGCATGATGATGTTAGTTCTCATAGTATCCATTCATTGTAATGAGATAATTAAAAAAAGCAACCAAAAACATTTAACCTACTGTATATACATATGTAATATTGACATCACTGTATAAAATGACATTATGTAACCTCCAGTATAATCACAGCCTTATGAAACAACAACAATCACAAACTGGAGGCCCAGGACATTCTGATGATGTGTGGATTTTGAGGTATGTTAGCAATATACCTCATTTAGCAATAAGTGGGTTTCCAAGCAATTTCCAGAAGAGAAGTGCATGCAATTCAATCACCAAAAAATGTAACTCTTACAGAAAACTCCATATTACCAACATCATTAGGATTCATTTACTGGGCACCATGGATCTGTGTACAAAACTGAATTGCAATCTATCAAATAGCTGCTGAGATATTTACCTAAAAACCAAAATGTCAACCTGGTCTCCACTACAGCAGAATTCATACTCTGTGGACCATGAATGCTAAAAAGAGGCATGCCACCAGCATGGCTTAAAACTGAACTACTAAAAATCTTTGAGCTAGACCAAATGAAATGATTCAGGATAGATGTCTTCAGAAATTGTCACCAAAAGCTCAATTTTACCCAGCTAAGCTAAATACTGTTTCTTTCCTTGTTCAGTGGCTACAGAGGATTTGAACCTTGCATAGTGTCTGCAGCAAGGTATTTGGCTTTTGACCAAATCTGCAGCGAACGTCTTCAGCCTACCTAGTTTCATTAATATTCTCCACCTGTACATGGGGATGTGTGGGAGATTTGCAATATCTAGCCTTGGAGGATAATCGTGAAATCCCATTAAGCCTCTTGTGTTTACTGAGACAAAACAGCAGCCTTACTTAACGCCTCTCCTGTTTGGACTTCTGTGTTTCCTGTATAGCTGTGAAAAGATATGAAACTGTTGATTACCTGCTAGCTGCAAGGCCCTCTCTCTGCCATGATAAAGAAATCAAATACAATTCCAAATTTTCTCCTCTAATTAGCAAAATGAAATGGTATTTTTGGAAACCTCTTTCCATCATATGTATATTTCATCACATGGACATTAATAGGAAATGCCTCATGCCTGGTTGGTCAAGATATGATGCATCCGTCATGCTTCAACATACAGCATATCAGCACATTCATAAGCATGGTCATCAGACATTGTAACTGCCCTGTAAGTGGCAACATAATGCATTATAAATAAAGCAGTCATGAGGCTTGTCACCATATAGCCATCATACTTGGTAGATTCTTTTCCACACTGGAAGTGCCAGTGCTGCAGTATTGTGTTTGTTTCACCGTGCTCTTCCTGAATTTGTCTTAAAATGCTGTTCCATGCAGGAAAGGTGAGAGAAATGCAATTCCCTGGCAAGAAATCAGGTGGAGGAGATTATAATATAGGCACAGAAAACAGGAATGTGAGTGAGGGTGCTTGGAAGGGCAGATGCACTTATTTTCAGCTCCAGTGGGTCAAGGGTAAATTCTAAATTTGTGCAGGAACATGTTCTGCTGTAAGTGAATTTCTTATTTTTAGAGAGTTCTGCTTTTTTTTTACTCATTATGGAAAACATTAACCCTGATCTTGACCAAGTTTATGTAGCAACCTAAACAGAATACATGTCTTCTCTCTGCAAACAAAATTTAAGAACCATCATTACATCTCTGCAACATCAAAGTGTTGGACAAAACAAACATTGATGTTGTTTCCAAATGAAAGAATAGAGTCTATGGAAAGCATTAAGGCAAGTATTCATCTGCATCAACAAAAAATATTTAGTATTTATCCTCTTTGTAGCCAGTATGGACAGCAGGAACAATTACAGTGGTCAATAATGCTTTTAATGTGTACATGGGCATGTAAGTTTTGCTTTTAAACAGACTTGACATGATTCTGTCCTGTAATGGAAGAACAACTTTATTTCAATAATTTGTGTCCACAACATTTCAAGAA
The DNA here is from genome assembly GCA_035609425.1 of Epinephelus awoara. Taxonomy (NCBI): domain Eukaryota; kingdom Metazoa; phylum Chordata; class Actinopteri; order Perciformes; family Serranidae; genus Epinephelus; species Epinephelus awoara. Next base: position 4,693,047 of record CM069297.1, read on the forward strand.
ATTGTTAAGATGATATAACTTTGGACATGTATTGTGGTGGGCTGGTCTCTCTAGATATTTGTGTTTATTTTGAACAATTCTGCAGCACAATAATTATGCCCTTTTCTGTGTAAGGCACACAGATAGACACAGACGCGTATAATCTGTGTGCCAGTCAGAGGAAATGAGAGAGCCCTTTTTCTGTTTTGGGAGAAGTTGTTAACAGAACAAACTTTTGACCTGTCAAAAGTGCAACACAGCACTTTACCACCAAAGAGTCCCTGCCGGCTCACAGCTTCCATTCACACACCATCACTGGGGATATAGTTAGTTTATTAGTTTTTGCTTGCTAATGGTGTGACCTAAGAATCATGACATTAGTCATTCATTTGTCTAAAGTTTAATTTCAACAACTTTGCCAATGAAATTACACAGATTTGACACAGATATTCATGGTCCAGAGTGGATTATTTTTGTGAACTTTACACAAGCTTTCTAAATCTCTTACCTTTTCTTATTTTATTTCTTATTAGTACTTACACATGAGACCATAAACTTTACAATGTACCTGTACATACAGTTGTTTAAATTACTAATAATTTAATAATTTCATTATTTCATTGTGTTAATTTGAAGGTTTGGACCAAGCAGCAATCTCTGGGGCTAAAAATGAAGCCAACACAGAAGTGCAAAAAAGTGCTTGAGGCTGGCTCGAGAAGCCAGTCAATTGACCTATGGCCAAGCCACGCCCCCCTCCACTCACTGGGACAAACTATCAACATGCAGTGACCGGGCGCTATGGCAGGTGTCACAGTACGAGGCATTTCGTGGGAGGCAATTAATGTTTTTTGGGGACATAGGCAAGGCAAGGCAAGGCAAGTTTATTTGTAGAGCACAATTCGTACACAAAGTAATTCAAAGTGCTTTACAGAAGAAGAAAATGCATTAAAATCACAATACAAAATAAAAACATAAATAATCATTATAAAATGAACTTGAAAAGAGAAGAGTGCAGATAAGATCCTTTCAGTCATATACACAGTGAAATAGAGCTGTTTTGAGCCTAGATTTGAACATTGTCAGAGTAGAGGCCTGTCTCACATCTTCAGAAAGACTGTTCCAGATTTTAGCTGCATAAAACTGGAACCCAGATTCCCCATGTTTAGTCCTGACTCTGGGCACCAGCAGGAGGCCGGTCCCTGAGGTCCTCAGAGTCCGAGATGGTTCATATGGCACTAACATGTCAGAGATGTACTTTGGTGCTAGGCCGTGGAGAGACTTGTACACAAGCAGAGCTGCTTTAAAGTCTATTCTCTGAGCCACAGGAAGCCAGTGTAGAGACCTGAGCACAGGACTAATGTGCTCGTACTTCCTGGTTCTGGTCAGGACCCGAGCAGCAGCATTCTGGATGTACTGCAGCTGTCTTACGGCCCGTTTGGAGAGGCCAGTGAGCAGGGCGTTACAGTAGTCTAACCTACTAGAGACAAATGCATGGATAAGTCTCTCCAAGTCAGGTTTAGACACTATACCTTTGATTTTGGCAATGTTTTTTAGATGGTAAAAGGCTGCTGATGTTATTGATTTGATGTGGCTGTTAAAGTTCAAGTCTGAGTCCATTATTACCCCGAGACATAACGATCAGTTGTCATTGAGAAGTAACCAAAAGAGCCTAAACTATGCATTGGAGGGATATATTCATCATTTTATCGTTAAGAAGGTTGATGAAAGGCTTAAATTACAAGCCAAAATTTACAGGTCACAGTGTACGCTTGTGAAGCGCATCTTGTTGCCGTCGCCATCAAAGTGCCACTGAAGTTAAGGTTTTTGGCTCAGAATATGAGAAAAGGATAACGGCCTTTTTACCATCTTTACCAAGAGTGTCTCTCCGTTAGTTTGGTGCTACATTATTTACACTGAACCATTCAGCATAACGTTTGCCAACCTTTGTTATCTCTGCGATTACACATAAGTTAATGAAGCTAAGCTCCAGAAGTTAACTTTAGCTTAACTAGAGCCCTTTGGACAACAGCTAACAATGATGTACGAACACCAAAGTACAAAACTAGAACAAAATAGGCTAATGAACTCCCAGCAAACAAGGTGACATGATGAACAACGCAGCTATAAGCTAAAGTTAGGCTAACTTTAGCTAACATTAGCCAGAGATGTTAAAGATAACTTCATATTTCTTTCCAGCAAAGTGACAATATGTTGCCTCAAACACAATGTTGACTTACCTTAAAACAGATGTAGACATCGTTATCAATCTTATTCACGTTGAGTTGATGTTGTGGTCTAACGTTACCACAAAACTTTATCCAAAGGAGACACTTTTCTCAGTTGAGATGTGGTTTAAAGTGTAAAAAATACACCTCGTCGCCCAGCCTCTCAGGATACCTTGTGTCGGGGTTGCTTGTACCCCGTGCACACCGTTTGACCATTTTTAAACTTCAAATCTCCAAAAAAGCTCACAAAACTGGTTAAAACTGACTTTCTGTAATGCATTTCAATGGACGTCCAGGCAGAGAATGTCCGAGTGTATGGGAATGGCTATACGCACTGTGATTGGCTCATGGCGTTGAGGGCGGGGCTTAGCCATAGGTCAATTCCCATAGACCACTATGTTAAAATGCCCAACTTTACAACAGAAATAAACATGTTTACTGCCTGGTACGTAAAATGGTTTTGGTCTCTATAGCTAGTTTCAACTTTAATGACAACTGTATGGGGGTTGAATTTTTCTTATAAGTTACTCATTTACATTTCACAAAGACTTGAAGTTACACATAATTAAGGATGGGCTGCTCTGAGTGACATGCTGTCTGCCAACCGTGTCCTCAGCTTCTCAGTCAGATCCACCCCTCGATCCTCCACAGCACCAGCCTGCCCAGATATGGTCACTTCTGGCTCAAAAAATCCAAGATGGTTATGGGCGAAATATTGTATTCAACAACTGCAGCTGGAGCAACTATAAGACTCGCCCACCATAACCTACATGTCATTCCACAATCAGCTCCCTTCACTTCTTGGCCCGGACGTGGAAGTCCCGATAAAATTGCTGAGTTAGTGTTTAGCTACGCTTGAAGTATTTTTATAGTATTTTTATTATTAAAATCTATAAGTATTATCTTAAAAGAGAGGGTCCATGTCAGTGGTCTGACAGCCCATTGGTCCGACAGCCCATTAGTCCGACGTCCCGTTGTTCCGATATGTGATTATACTAGGCTATACTGTATTTGTGTACCTTAGAGGATCAGCAAACGCAACAAAAGTAGGCTACTGGTCGAGATACAAGTGTCATAGAGAGAGGAGAGAATGAAACGACATAACCTCCTGTTATTAACTGTGGGATCCAGGTTGTGTGGGGAGCTCTCCGCGGTGCTGAATGGCTCCTGGCGGGCGTATTTCTACCTTGATGGTGCGCCGTGACCGGCTCTGGGTCAGCTGGGAAAGGCTTGAGGCGGAGCAGGCTCAGGGCTTATGTGTTTGCCACTTTCTTTTTCATTTTAACCCACACCATGATCTTTTCCTGAACCTAACCAAGTGGTTTTTGTGCCTAAACCTAACCAGACCTTAACCACAGGCCATCATGATGATTTCGGAACAACAGGACTTCAGAACAATGGGTTTAATATGGTCACAACAATGGGATGTCGGACCAATGGGTTGTCGGAATAATGGGCAGACCCCAAAAGAGAGTCTGTTAAGGTTAGGGGGAGGATAATGGGAAGGCTGCATCTCGTTACTTGTAAAGTGAATCATGTCTTAATGTATTATGAATGAATAATAGATAACAGTGGATTATTGCTACATTTGGTCTCATATATATATATATACTACAGTGTAGCATTGTAACAGGGTTCAGATAACCTTGGCGTTTGTGGGTTTTTCTTGTACTAGAAGTGGCCATGGTTTGTAGTAGCGTGTCATGTACACTACAAACAGAATGTGTCTGCAGCTGTACATGCCTCAAAACAGGAGTCTACAAACCAATGGGTGATGTCACAGTAGCTACATCCATTTTTTTTTCAGTCTATGGTTTCCGACAGTCTGAAGTATGGTGAAGTTTAAGTTGTTTCTGTTGGCTGGAAGCCAAAGTTAGGTTTGGTTATTTCAGTGTTTTTAAAGCTATTTGGCTGATGTTACAAAAAAAGAAAGCCAGTAGTGTTTCATCGCTCACAGCAGAGCAAGAGCTATACTGATGTGGTCGGGTAGCTAGAAATGCATGCAGGCTTTCGATGAGCCAGCAGTGTGTGGTGCCTGCCCAACCAGAATACCAAGCCGCGGTAGGGATGTCTGAACCTGTCATTCAGGTGACTAATGAAGCTCCGAATACAGCTTATGGCACTGAGCCCGGCTGAAGGACTGAGATCATATTGTATTAGCACATCTTAGAAATAGATGGCTCAAAAATATGACAGAGCACAGAATGCATACACTACGCATCCAATTCTCCCAGCCATAGCTGTGGAATCCAAATACTTTACTGTGCAAGTATTTTCTGTTTTCTCTTCACTGTATGAGTACTGCTGACGTGTGGTGAGCAAATGGAGATGTCTTTGAGATGAGCAGGTGATGGAGTGGAGGAGCCCAGCGTGGCCCATCACTCACAGTAATGCCTCCATTACCTTGGTGTGAGTGCTGTGTGTGTGTATATGTGTGTTTAAAGCTCTAAGTGTGTCTTATTCTAAAATAGACATGCTCTGCAGAACCTTGGAGGCAGCACTACAGCCAGACATTTCGCCCTTCCCCCACTCTTAAATGTTACCTTTGTTGGCCTTTACCTTTTAAAATAGTGCACCTCTCCATCCATGGCTATCAGTTAAATGATGTGTAAATCAGTGGGGAATTAAATTTTCTAAAAACAGGTAAGAAGAAATTGTCCAGCATGTTTTATGTTAGGTTGTTAAGTATAAACAGTTAACTTCTATAGCCCTTCTTACACAGAGATTGCACTAAAGTGCCGCTACCAAGACCCCTAGTAATGCCTCATTTGCATTTTTATACAGAACCAAACAATGGCAAGATCACGTATCTCCAGAGTGTGATTTTAAATAGCATGCCAGTGGAATCAAAAACAGTAATGTGGGTGTGATGTTTACTGCAACAGCATTGGCCTCTAGTGTGATATATTTTTATATACGTTTATTAATCCCAGAGGGGAAATTCAGTTTGTTCACTCTGTTATTTGGTCACTCTCTGTCAATTATACACAGGTCCGAACACACACATGCACAAACAGGACCTGTACATACACTAAGTGGAGAGATTGGGGCTGCCCATGACAGGTGCTCCGAGCAGTTGGGGGGTTTGGTGCCTTGCTCAAGGGCACCTCGGCAGTGCCCAGGAAGTGAACTGGCACCTCTCCAGCTACCAGTCCACGCTCTATATTTTGGTCCAGATGGGGACTTGAACAGGCGACCCTCCAGTTACCAAACCCAAGTCCCTATGGACTGAGCTACTGCGTTGTTATTATGGGCACAATACAATGGACAGTTTTTGTCAAGGCATTTGACTCCCTCTGTGTTACAATCTGTCTGCAGTTTGCCCAAACTACGCTGACAGCAGATGTGACAGGAAGCTGCTCTTTCTTTTCTACTTGGACTTGCCATCATGTCCATCATAAGTGTTACTGCCCTTCAACTGCCAGTGCCAGTGAGGGATACATTTTCATAGAGGCTCTTTAGAGTGTATGAGTCATCTGGACACTGCTCTAAACATGGAAGTGGCTTAGCTGGCAGCTAGCAGCTAACAGTGCTCCATAAACAGTGCTAAACAATGGCAACAGTGCTAACAGAGCTTTGTGTTGTTAACTGGGGGGAACTGGAGGTGAATTTGTGTTTCCTGGGAGAGTGAAGGACAGCCCCTGAAAATCTTACTCTAAACCTACCTAAACCTACTCCTCGTGGATAAATCTAACCAATCCAGCCAACAAAGGTAACAAGTAAAAGTTTCTTACATTTTTACATACCATCATTGCACAGGCCACTGTAAGCTCTCTTCGTTGTCTCTATATGACTTTAACATGCTTACGTTTGCACAAAGGGCTGATGGCAGAACTATTCGAAGACCACAAAGCTGTACACAAATAGAGACTTGACATTGGAAAACATCTAGATATTTCCCAGCAATCATCATTACATATCTGACGAAAATATCCAAGAGGGTATGAAATGAATCTTTTAATTGCATATTTGTTTATAGTTTATTTATAGATTTTATGGCTTATGTAGTAAAAGCATATCATTTTGTTTTCAATAGCTACTGACTAAAAAAAATAAAATAAAAAAGTAAACCATAATGTAGATGGGTTTGCCTTTTTTGAGGACATATCAAATGGCACCATCTCTTAATTAGGAATATTGTTTTTTGGTCATTTCTCTTCGAAAACAGCTATATTGTTTAAAGTGGCAATCATAATCAATTGTGAGGGCCAGCTGTCTATACAGGCCCTTCCACCCCATGGGCCCTAGTGTAACCGCACTGCCTGCACTGTCTATATTTACACCCCTGAAGCCAACACAGTGAACATACTTATTGTTAACATTTACATTTACCTTTTTATCTATTTTCACTGTAAAATCATAATATACTCTGCTAATACTTCTACATGCATACAGTGCTCACTAGCTTACAGTTTTCTGTAATTCTTGCTGTTCTGTGAAGTGATCTTTTCTTTTCTTGTAGCTACTTTTATTCAAAGTATAACACATACACAGAGTAAAGCTGTATCTTAGATGTCAGGAAACAGCTAATAGAAGAACTTCCCTTCTTTTAATGGCACAAATCTGCTCACTGTGTAAATTCACTTTGCAAATCCATTCATAACAATATGTATTAATATGGAATGATTTTGCTCAGACATTTTGAATGCTGGTGTGACCAAACCTTCAAGTCAAAAGCTCACCTTTCAACACAAAATTGAATTTGTTTTTGATGTTCATGATCCAGAAGATTAAGTCTAGTACTGTTTTTGTGATTGTGATTGCAACACTCCAAGCCTAAAATTTCCACTTGCATGCAACAGATTACACTACAAATAGGCTGATTGTCGTACAATTTATTAAACATGTCTATGCTCCCCAGAAGAATAACTTGGTATGCCTTCACTTTGTTTGTGATGAACTTTAAATGTACTGTTAGCCAATTTTTATTGATGTTCTCGCTTAACAATGTGCAGTATAGAGAAAGAGATACAAGTGTTTAGCGTGACCAAGTAACCTTACAGTGAAATATAGCTGTCTTTTGTAATTAGAAGCTCCTTCGGAAATTCAATCATAGTGCTGGGGTTAAAGCTGTCTTTGTGTTGTGTCAAAAAACCCAAGAGGTTCTTCATATGGGCTTTTACATGCTTTAGGTCATCTCTCAGTCAAATTATCTCTCCAAATCAATCAGCTTATCATCTCACATGTCCCCTGTCTTTGTTTGATCTGGAGAGCTCTTCACTCCACAATAGATTTTGATGTACATCACACAGCAATGCAGAGAGGGACTGTCTTCCATTTTATTACAAAAAAAAAAAATGGTATTAAGTTTGCTGTTGCGCATGTGACCTCATTTTGACTTTGAGTATTAATATTTATTTTCCTTCTGTAGCTTTTCTTATTTTGACAGAGGAATCTAGAGTATAAAAATAAAATATTCAGCTACATGAACTAACTTTTCCCCATAAACAAAGGAGACAGAGCTGTTTTTCCTCGCAGGTGTCACCTTGTCTTCTGAGGCTTCATAAAAATCTGCTTTGCTGATGCCGCAATCTGAATTATTTATTCAGCCTGTAAGTAATCTACTCCTCTTCTCCGTTCACATTGGGATGTACCTCTGTGCTTCTCCTGTGACTTGTCATTGAAGAGGAGGACAGTTTGCTTTCATGGTTTTCATTTAATGTACTCAGAGGGCATCTGGGGACAAAAAAGCAGCAGTGTAGATATGATCAGCTTTAACTGTTACATTTAATACTTAAATCAATAAACTAGCAGTGTTTGACCTAATTTTATGCCATGGTGTTAGCTGATGATATTACAGTGTATGATTCATTGCTCGCTACAGTGACGTAGCTGAGGATGATTGTTTGGTTCACTGCTTGGTTTGTTGGGCAGCGTGCTGCCGGGTGTAGCACCATGCTAGTTGTCTTTTTGTTTGCTTGAATGGTTTTAGCTGCTGATGTTGGCAGGTGATGTTCAAGACACAAATATGTCTTACTTGAGAGGGCTGTTACATTGTGTGGGTGGCTGGACCACATAGTGTCATGGGCCTAACAAAACACGAGTTATTGATAGGATGTCCATTTTTCAGACCCCCAGACCAGAACCCTTAAGTGACCATATTTTGATTTCCAAAAAAGAGGACACCCGGCCCGGCCACGAGATAGCCTACTTAAATGATACTTGCAGTTTACTCAAAGATGCATTATAATTTCAATATATTTAAAGTTTATATGTATGGATAGAAAATTTAGTTATATTACAAAATAATATCTCTCAAAGACAGAAATTCAGATAGGTCCCTATAGATAGGGGACACGTACACACACTAGAGTGTAGCGATCCGAGCCTGATAAAAAATTGTATTCGGGCTCGGGTCGTATTCGGTCAGCTTTCAGCGAAAATGAAGTGTAAACCTAAATAAAATCCTATTGTCTGTCCTGTTTATTGCTTGGGCACTGTTATTTACGTGACAACACCTGAACAGAACACACACACACACACATTGGCTGTTTCTACCTCTCCCCTCGCTCGAAGTCTCGGACCTCCCGCCGCCAGCCTTTGCCTTGATTAACCGCTGAAAATTAAATAAAGAGGGAGACAGGTTTTTCCTGTTTGATCTTATTTTGTTATATTTCTCCATCTCCCCTCGCTGGAAGCCTCGGACCTCCCGCTGCCCGCTTCCGTCTCAAACACAGAGGTCTCCCTCTCCGCAGAGCACCCACGGCGCACGCCCGGCCTGTTAAATAGCTTGTAACCATAACAACTGTGTGACACAAACTCAGTGTTTTAGTAATTAAATTAAATAAATAATAACTGGGGCTCGGTTCGGTTTCAGACATAACAAAACATAATGACTGTCGGGTTCAGACGGGTTTGAACAGAAATATGTGGCCCGTGCCACACACACACACACACACACACACACACACACACACACACACACACACACACACACACACACACACACACACAAGGAAAACTGGACATTATCATCAATTTATAAACATCCCTCGGACACCCCGGACAGGACATCAAAAGTGGACATGTCCGGGCAAAAGAGGACGTTTGGTCAGCCTACCTTAAATGTACAGCATATTTATGCACACATGTATATGTTTCTTCATGCACTATAGGCAGGGATGGGCAGTATTTCTATTACTTGTATTTAAAAATACGTATTTCAATTACATTTGAGTATTTTGTAAGAAAATACTTGCTGCCATTTAGCTAGACCGTTGGTGGACAGTTCACAGCACAGCTAGACTAGACTTGCCAGGCATGCTGCACACGTGGATGGACCCACACTACCAGTAGACTACCTTGTTGCTCATGTCTTCCAAGTTCAACAGATTGTCTGTCAAGGTAAATATCTGAGTGTGACAGATGTCAACTGGCTTGATGTGTGATTTATGTCTGGGTCTGGCTACATAGCCTATTGTATAAATACATGGTGATGATAGTTATAATACCAAGGTAGCGATGCTTATGCTAACTGTCTAGGTTGGTGCATTACTCATGGTCTGTAGTTGCAGCATGCACAATTTGAGCTTTTTTGGTCAAGGACTTTTTGAGTTATTCACGAAAAGCTTCATGGACCGACCGACAGAGTGACCTATAGAGCTGCGGGTAGCTGCTAAAAAGAAAAAGAAAAAAGTATTTTCTGTATTTGAAAATACAAAATACATGTATTTTATTTTGATACATTTATTTGAGGGGTATTTTGTATGGCTATATATATATATATATACATATGTATGTATACAGAGACGGCTGGTATAAATGGGCTAGCAGGGCTAAGTCCTGCCTATCTTTTAAAATAAAGACGAGAAAATTATTAAATTATTATTATCATTATTATTATTATTAGAACTGACTGTTTTTGGTGGAACCTATAGAAGCAACAGCACTAAAACGCAGGATTTATCTAAATGGGCTGATTTTTTACAGCCCATCCTCCTAGAATCATCTTTCAATCATTGTTGTCACATTGTGAGTGACAGGTGTCGTGACAAGCCCCCTTGAGTTACTGCCCAGTTAGGCTAAGTTAATTCAGCCCAGGCCACTGACTTTTGGCCAATGAATACATGGCAGAGCAGAGGTACTGCAATACCTCTGCTCTGCCAGCAGATGGAGTGCCTATGAAAGCATCTGCTGGCTTGGCTGAGGTACTGCACCAAAATCTGAACGCACCTGTGACTATTGAAATTGTCCAAAAATGAAGCTGACCACTCTTTACCCACCAGCAACATGTCTGCAAGCTCTCTCATGCTTCTCAACATGCAAAAGGAGGCATAGGCGAGCCAGAGCTCGCAGACGCCTCCTTTTGCATATAATAATTAATTCACTGCTACAGGTAAGCAATGACATGACATGCCACACTCAAAAACTTAAACTTTGCACTTTGAAGATCCTTTATATTGTTTTTGAAATAATTCAACCTGTTATGGTGATGTCGACCATCATCACTTCTCATAAGCACAATGACATCCAATAAAACTGCTCTGCCATGATGTACTTTCATTATGCCAAACTTAATCATCATTTGTTTTAACAGTACTAGTATTTATTATTATCATTAGGCTACTTAATTTATTATTGTTGTTCGTTGTTGTCTTTCAAATGTCAAACGAATGTGAATGTCCAATATCAAACTTAATACCGATATAAAACTGACCGCTTTGTTCATAATCATATTTTGACCAATGAAATGCACATAATGAAGGAGGCGTACAGACCTGTGCAGCCACAACAATGCAACATTATACATGAATTGGTCAGATTATATATATATATATACAATGTTTATAAGTAATGTTACAAAGTGTGCGTGTAGTTACATTTGTATTGATGCGCTGCTTAAGCCGCCGTCTGCCGTTGCTCCGCCATAATGTTTTGAATCTTGCCGGGCAGCGACCACGTCTCATTTAAACAGGAGACTGGTGAGGGCGGTAACATGCCGTGCAATGTCTACAATGAAGAAGAAGACGAAGAAGAAGCCTGTGGTGCATTTTGGGTAAGTAGTAGCCCTGCAGTATGCTCTGCCACCATACTACAATGTAGGCGCCCCCCTGGTCGAATGCCGAATGCCGTTTTTTAGTTTTTGCAAATGAACACCCTCCGTCTGAGTAGTATCAGGATACCACAGTGAAAATGAGGCAGATGTGCCTTTTGTCATTTATAAAAAGATAAATCACTTTTCTATAATACATCAATGATATTTCAATGGAATAAATTACTTATTGACTTATTCATACTTCAAGAACAGCATCAATATGTGATTAACAATGGGGGGGGGATCAAAATAAAATAAAGAAATAAAATAAGAATCAACCAGCCACCCTCCTCCCCTGACAAGTCCCTTCATAAGTAAAGAACAGTCCCTAAAGTGCGGTGAGGTTTGTGGACCGTTACCTGCCACAGATAGAGAAATGTGAACAGCTCGTTTCGCCTCTGATACGCCACATACTGTGTGTCTGCTGTTCAGGTACTAGTGGGTACTTTTGGGCAGTCATGACAACAAGTTATTCACCTGGAGCCGGACTTCTCCCTCGCCGGTAAGCCGTTATCATGCGCCGCCGTATTTGGCAGGAATAGGCTACGTATTCCTGTCCGTGTCTGTGACCGCCATTTCTTTTCTGCTGTTGTTGAAATCTGTACTCACACAGCGTGCTGAATGATTTCTTTTGCCCACACAAAACTATTTTTAGTTATGACCACGCCGCTGTTATTCGGCCTTGCTTTTCACTTATGTGTGTGCGAATGTGTGTTTTTTTGCAATATTCGGCCGAATATAAAATACATGTTTTGAAGGAGCAGCAGCGGCGGCAATAATTCAGCAGCGGCGTGACGCCACTGCTGAATGAATGTAGCGGAAACACTGCATACTACATACTTATTTGGTCTACTACAATCCATACTACTTGGCCTTTCGGACGCAACCAGAGACCTCTGCTGACCTCACAAGGAAAAAACAAAACAAACATCAGCACCATCTACTGGGCCAAAAAAACTGTATTTGCAAAAAATAATAATGCATATAATAAAAGATTGATACTTGGCGTCTGTGTATAATACAATATCGCCATACAAAATATCACGATATGCTGTATCAATTTTTTCCCCTGCTCCTACAGTACAGTATATGTGCTTGATGTTCAGTCCAACGCTTTTTTATGGTGGGATGTAATGAAGGTGTACTAGTGAAACTTTAGATTTTTAGTTTGTTGGATTTGATCCCAGCATGTATTAACAATCTGTGGACACAGCTCCAGTCTCCACTCCACTACTGTTGGACGCAATCAGTAAACTGGGAAAGCTTAGTCTGAGCCCCACACAGTCTGAAGGCAAAAGTACCAGGAATCAAACCTGTAACCAGGCCCAGAGTGGCTAATCGGGAGGACCGGGACAATTCCTGGTGGGCCGGTCTAACGTTTGGGCCACGAGGGCCGGTGTTCAGTTACTTTTTTTCTTGGACCAGTGTTCAGTTATTTCTTTATTGGGCTGGTGTTCAGTCATGGCACTGGGTATCACGAATCCCTGGGCTGCCTTCACTGGCGCCCTCTGAGGTGGAGACACCGGCTCCACGCGGCTGTGTGAGCTGCACTCCAATTACGCGCGTATCTCCGGCGATGAATTTTGGAGTCGTTCACCGACACGCCTTTTCATTAACAAAGCCCACAGTCCACAGCCTCTGCAGCAGCTGAATTGGTGAGGTGGAGACACCTGCTCCGTGATGCTCTGGAGCGGCGGTCTGATTACGCGCACATCTCCAACGATTTGTGGAATCGACCACCAACACAACTCTTCATCAGAAGAGCCGACGGAGAACGCCGAAGTCACTACGGCACCCGAGGTCAAGACAATGGCTTCACGGAGCTCAGCAGTTGGTCTGACTAGCATACATCTCCAACCACCACCATTCAATTTAATTAATTATCAAGTCAATGAATTGTGTGGCGTTGTAACATATAACATAACATTATATAATTTAAATAATAGTATGATGCGATGCCACATAACTGGGAAACTTTGTCTTGTTGCCCTTCAGAAGCAAGATCCAGCACCAAGCACCAGCCATGAGCCCACAAGTCCAGAGTGGGCACTACTTATTTGAACAGAATATAGATTCTGATATTGTTGAAAAGGATGTTGTGTTGTTAAGAATAATGTTGGAGATGTGCACTCATGTTGAAATAAATCTACATTGTGAAGCAACCCTTACTTGAACTGAATTTGAAATATTTTAGAAAAATACACTGAATTACAAGGCTTTTGAGAGCAGTGCGTTATTGTACACTTAACATGTAAGGTCATATAATAGGTCGTGATCTAAAGTGGGCCAGTCTGAGACATGAAACTCCAGGGCTGAAAATGAGTCCCACTCCTGCCTGTGACCTTTAGGGTGGGTGATCAATGTGAGACTGTTCTCCTACTGATGATGGATTATGTTTGATAAGTCAGTGAGTTTGACACCCTTTGTTATATGGATATGGATAGTAAGCCAAGGCCAGACCGAACAGAAGAGGACAAGAATAACTTGGAGAAAATTTGGCTGGGATATTCCTCAAATATTCAGTTTTATTTATTTATTCCCGTTGGTAGAGGAGACTTGAAAAGCAGCTGCACAAATGTATTTAGCTTCATCCATTAAGCAGAATTCTGGAGTGGTTGAATCCTAAATTGAAGTTGATAACACAATTAAGCCACTGTAAAATATCAGTTTATAATCATCACTGTTGACAATGTGATCCCCCTACTCAAGACAGAAGGTGTGGAGTGTCTACAGATCCATGTTTATCCATATAAGGCACACATACAATTCAAGTATATCATTACATTAGATGTCTTTCTCAAGCAAGTATAAAATCTGTGCAAAATAATTTAATACAAAAGTGCAAAGAATGGTAAGAAATAGGTGTAGGTGACAGATGGAGCACTTAAAGGTTCAATTGGACATGAAACTCTCTTGGTTCAATCATCAGTAAAAAAGATGAAAAACTGTGTTCGGTTCTTCTTCGAATCACAGAGATTCAGATTCTGTTGCTACATTAAAGTTCAACTGCCCTGGTGCCCCCAGAGTTCTAGGTTTAGTGTGTATCAACTGGTTTATGTTAAAAAAAAAAGATCAACGAACATGACACACCTGGGGCCTGATAACATGGCGGCATAGAAAAACTGTACACATGGTCCAGAGAGTGGGAGTACATTAAGAGCCCAAATCATTTTTGCCCAAAGGCTCCCTAGCTGGTTAATCCAGCCATGGTGGAAGATAACATTAGACTTTGTAGAAAGTGTATGGCACTGATATACATGTATACAGTCAGCGGTGTAAATCATTGGATTGGATTCGGCTGTTATGGCGCTGTTTTGTTCTCAGCTACAACAACAAAGTGTTTGCTACAGCTCAGATTCCTGTCTCTTACTAGCCTTTTCACTGAGTGAGTTTCTCATGTCCATCCATCCATCCATCCATCCATCCATCCATCCATCCATCCATCTTCAGCCATTCATCCAAAGCTGGGTCGCAGGGGCAGCAGGCTGAGTAAAGTATCCCGGACACCCCGATCCCCAGCAACGCTTTACAGCTCCTCCTAGGGGATCCCGAGGCGTTCTCAGGCCAGCTTAAGCTTAAGCTTATTTCAGCTGCTTGTATCTGCAGTCTCATTCTTTCAGTCATTACCCACAGCTCATAACCATAGATGAAGTCTGGAACATAGACAGACTGGTAAATTGAAAGCTTTGCCTTCTGGCTCAGCTCTCTCTTCATCATGACAGTCAAGCAAAGCGTCAACATCACTGCAGATGTGGCATCAAACTGCTGATCCATCTCACGCTCGATTCTACCCACACTCCTAAGCAAGACCCCAAAATACTTGAAATCCTTCCCTCAAGTCAGTAACTCACTCCCAACCCAGAGGGGGCAATCCACCATTTTCCAGCAGAGAACCACGGCCTTAGACTTGGCGGTGCTGACTCTTATCCCTACTGCTCCACATTCAGCTGCAAACCGCCACAGTGCATGCTGGAGGTCACAGTGTGATCAAGCCAACAGAGCCACATCATCTGCAAAAAGCAGAGATGTAATTCTGAGGTCACCCCCTTACATTGTGCTGTGTTGATCAGAATGCTGTTTCAGAGGTTTTGCCAGTAAGGATGTCACATCTAATATTAAATAAAGGCCTGATTTATTGGGTATCATATGATATACAGATCAATACTGAATTTCATAAACCCCAGTTAGCTGAGGCCCGCTAGTGATGACTCTCTGTCTCCATATAACAGGCTCGTCTAAAGGACTTTCAGACAGCAGGGTGACACTGCTGCCCTGCAGGTCATGTGTCCCACTGGGAAAACTCCAGCTATTTCCGACTTCCTGTCCATCCCTGTGAGTTTATTTCACAGTCCTTCTTGTCAGTAAGATGGAAATGGAGGCTGAGGACCTGCACCTGCACAGCCTTCCAACCGCCAATCAGACGCCGGGAGCCTGCGCTGTGCACAAACAAGCTTATTGAATTAATGTTAAAAAGCAGAGCGGGCCCCGAGCTCTGTAATTATTAATCAAGAGTAATCAGCGGAACATAATTGATTTGGTAATTGTGTTTGCTTTCTTGAGCTAGACCCAAAACTTTGCTGGCTTGAATTGAGGACATTGTCATTGCAGTTGAGGCAATGCAGTGTTATGTTGTGTGAATGTAAAATGTCTGCTGCTAGTAAGTTTAAGCAGAGGGGGATACAGACTAGTTACAATAACACACAAAGGCTATTAAATGATAAAAGATAAAAAACATACTTCAGGAACTTCATTAAGATAAGATAAGATAAGATAAGATAAGATACACCTTTATTGATCCCACAATTGAGAAATTCCAGTGTTACAGCAGTCAAGGGGAAAGAGTCAGATTAATGATTTCAAAATTTAAAAACTTGAAAAACTAGGCATGCATAAAAAAGTACAAAAGATACAGAAACTGCAATAAATAATAACAATAATAATAATAATGATGAGCAGTGGATAAAAAAAGTGAGCAATGGATTAAAGTGAACATGTTTAGTGCAAGTGAATATTGAATGTGCAAATACAACATGGGGGACAGCAATGCTCATTATGGTGTCCATAAAGTGTCCATGGTGCAGTTTATTGTGAGCAGTGCTGGTTATGTAGCCTGACAGCAGCATTCAGGAAGGACCTGTGATAGCGTTCCTTCACACACTTTGACTATCAGTCTATCACTGAAGGAGCTCTCCAGAGCTTTTATCTCCTCCTGCAGAGGATGGGAGTCATTAGTCCTCAGAGATGACAGCTTGGCTGTCATCCTCCTTTCTCCCACCACCTGCACAGAGTCCAGAGAGCATCCCAGGACAGAGCTGGCCTTCTTGATCAGCTTGTCCAGTCTCTTCCTACCTGCAGCCGAAATGCTGCTGCCCCAGCAGACCACTTCATAGAAGATGGCCGATGCCACTACAGTGTCAGAGAAGGTCTTCAGGAGCGCCCCCTGCACTCCAAAAGACCTGAGCCGCCTCAGCAGGTAGAGTCTGCTTTGGCCTTTCTTGTATAGTGCTGTGATGTGATCAGCCTGGTCCAGTTTATTGTTAAGGTGAACACCCAGGTACTTTTAAGATATCACCATCTCAACATGATTCTCATAGTTTCTGGGCTTCTCCAGGTGAGAAAGAGCTCTATGCAGGAGGAAGATGACGGTGTCGTCCACCCCAATGCCAAGCTTTGAGTGTCTGTCAGTTAACTGATTTTAATGCTGAACTGGTACAATATTAATATATGCATAGTATAGAAGATGTATGTGCTCATCTTCTATCTTGCTGAAAACTGCTTAAAGTAAAGTGGATTTCTTGTTTATCTGGGCAGGAGACTAAGGGCTTTTTTATGCTCAACCTTAGAAACATAATGGAGAGAGACAGATGGAGCCCTTTGTTCATACTCTACGTTCATTTCGTCTGTATTTGTGCACGTTTTCTGAAAGCTTACATACACAGACAAAACAGAGCAGTGCCCCCAGAGATCATGGAGGCAGTGTAGCATAGTTCAAGCAAGATATAAGTGTAGGAGACAACAAAGAAAATTAAAGAATGGTGACATGGAACGATTTGGTAATGTGTAAATATATATAGTAATGTATAGTGAAAATCATGAAAATAATTCTCTGTCCACATGTCAAGATGTATATGATGGAATTTCCACAGAGAGGAAATTCAGCAGTCTCAGTATTGAACATTGAATTTGAACGTGACTACACCCCTTTGCTCAGTTGCTTTACTTAGGATGTATTTAGACTGATCGAGAGGGAGGTTTTGATACAGTGCAATTGCATATGAGGTCAAGTGCAAAGACTGGTCCATGCTTGAAATTGATTTTAGAGAGACATTTTCTACATATCTTATCTGGCTGTATAACTTCAATGCATGAACCACAGATAAACAAGGACATTGGGAAATACCTGGAGGAAAATTACAGACAGAACTGGGGTTCTTGGAGTTCTGGGATCAGTCAGAGGCTGAGTTATCACACACAGCCATATTAGCACCAAACATGTAGTATTTGGTGCTAATTTTGCTTGCTGGCCACAGCTATTGCCCTATTGTCCAGGTGTCAAATTTGCGAATCTTAAGACAGCAAAGTAATGACCTTACTCTGCCTTACTCTGCCTCTGACTGGCTTGCACTGATATTCTTACCCTTACCCTAACCAATCCCACTCCTCTTTCCTAAATCTAACCAATCAAACCAACAGAGGTCCGACACTGTCATTTACACGCATGCGTCCTCCATAATGTAGGCAGTGCAGGAGCTTCAGACTACATTTCAGTCATTACAAACCACTCTGCTGAGTTTAAAATTGATTTTAAATTCTCAGAAAACAAAGTTTATGGTTCTCTCAAAAGCTCACTCACGGCTGCTTGATGATTTTAGCACCTTCACTTCTGACAGTAAAGCCATTGAAAGAGTGTCCTCAGACAAGTACCTGGGTATATGGATAGATGACAAGCTTTCATTTAATAGGTACACATATTGCTACTCTTGCTAGGAAGCTTAAAGTGAAGATTGGCTTTTATTTTAGAAATAAGTCTTGTTTCACTTTTAGTGCAGAGAAAAAAAACTTGTGGAAGCTACTTTTCTGTCTGCGATTGATCACAGTGACATATTGTATATGCATGCAACACTTACATCCATCAGTGAATTGAAGGGCATCATAAAGAATGTGGTGACAGAGACATTTGCTTGTTTTTCTTGAGAGGCCACTTTGTTTGAATAGTTGTTGTTTTATTGCGGATTTTTGTATTACAAACTGTTGCATTTTTCAGATTTCTGATTTTCAGTCTCAATGGGACTTCCTGGTTAAATAAAAAATAAAAAGGCAACGAATACTAGCCAATCTTAGGGAGCAGAGCAAGTCATTCCTTTGCCATCCTAGGATTCAAAAACTTGTGTACAGGAGGTACATTTACTGTTTGGAGTAAAAGAATAGTGCACAAACAACAATAACATAGATTAAAGCAACTGTGGTTCTCAGATTTCTGAATCTGTATATGAGGAACTGTAGAGGACTGTTGATTACATCTCAATCTGAATCTAATTTTAAACATGTTGTGCAAACCGTATGAGAACTTAAAAGATATGTCTGGGGTCATTCTATGTTCTTTATACGTTACTGTCAATCCCATGTGCAGATCCATACCAAATATTAATGTATCTACCAAGAAGTACTGCGTTTGTATATCTGATATATCTTCTTCCTCTGTGCCATAGAGCTCCATTGTCATCCAAAAACTATTTAAAATACATTACTGAGTCACGCTGTTCCACTGGGTGAACTGTTTCTTCATTATCATGAACACACACTCTGTAGTTATTTTTACTTAATCCCATACACTGAAATACCAGATAGCACCAATCAACCAGGTGCTTCCCGTAAGATCATAAAGCCAAACCCTGTTCTATTTTCCTAAACCTATGCATTTGTTGTTGAAAGAAAAAAAAACACATAATCAGTTCACGGTGTTGTACCAATTTAGTGTGTTTATTTTGAAAGAGGCTGAAAGCAAACTGTACATTTCCTAAGAAAACGGAAGTGTATTTTGAACACAGACAATGCATGTAACAGGCAGAGGTTCACACGACGTCGCAGGACGTCAACAACCAACACACTTATGCCATATGTCAATGTGGAAAGTCCATGACCAAATGTCGATATTTGATAAGGTGGGAGTGTTTCTCAAAGTCAAGGATCCTTCCTTGGTACGACGGGTCCATCCAAGGAAGGATCGCTTCATCTCTGCTGTGACTGATTAATTTAAAAACCTTTATGTTTTATCCGAGTCACGTTGCTTTTAAAAACTCATTATTTGGCAGTGGACACATTACAAAGTGTAAATTATGAGGTTTCTGTCAATATTATTATCATCAGCTTGTATGTTACAAACCCCTGGAGATGTTAATCCAAACAAATTACATATTTATCTAAATCATGCTGAGCTCCGCTGGCACAGATTTCAGTGAAGAGGCCCCGCCTTCACTTCCAACTAATCATGCCCAAAGTATTGTGGGTAGTTTACACCCACTGAGGATACACACATGCATCATTGAAATTTCTCTGAAATCAGGACTCAGTCCTTGGTAGAATTTGAACAATCCTTGACATTGGAACAGTCCTTAGGCGGGATTTGATGGCGTAGCATCCTTGAAATTCAGCCATTTGAGGATCCTTCCTTGACTTTGAGAGACACCCACTGCTCATGTTTCGCAAGAGCAACCATGCGACTGTCTTCCTTAGGTCAAAGCTTGTAAACAAATTACAGTGACTTCCCAAAGTGACGCGAGAGATGAGGAAATGTTCAGGCCAGTGAGAGGCCAGCCTGCAGTCTGCACTGCATGAAGCCGTCTGGAGCATGTAACAGGACACTGAGTTTGAGTTTGAACATGCTGTGCTTTAGCCAATCACAATGGAGGGGGCATGACTGAGACGTGCAGGTGTCCCCAGGAAATGTGTACCTACAGAAACAGCAAGCTCCGCATCCATAGACTGCTCCACCCAAAACGCTGTCTCGTCAACGTAACAAATTTTTTTTTTCCAGCGGATGTCTGAGTTACAACAAGATTGAGCTAACTGGAGTAGTTTCATGTCGTATGCAACAATGCGAGGCTTTTAACAGATGACGTCCTGATGTTAGCTTTGCTGCTGCTGTTAGCTGTCCCTGTCAGCTGCAGCCACTGATGCTTTCTAGACATCGTGATTTCCCAAAACTGAATAAATACCACACATAGCAACACAAAACTGCTTTGCTAGCTCAATCATGTTGTAACTAGGATATCCGCTGGAAAAAATATTTTATTCACGGACCGTTTATTGAGTTATTACCTTATTTTTATACAGCCTATGGTTATTACAGACACCGCTAATGGCTAACGTTAACAGCTAACGGTTAGCCCAGCTAATCTACGAAAACCATGTTAATGACAAAACATGCACACAGAAATAGTAACGTTTGTTCAATCATTGTGTTTAGAGACTTAACAAACATCAGATTTGTCTACACGGTGATATAGTGACGTGAAAAATGTGATAAATAGCTAAACTCTGCTGGTTTTCTACCCAAAGTATTTGTAAACAACACGGCGATTCCCGGGTGGCACCGCCGGAAGTGAAGGGCGTGAGCGATCGCCGAGGCCCCTGCACTTCCCTTAGTCAAAAAACTCCGGGCTGTGCCTCCAGAGGTAAAGGAAGAAAAAAAAAGTTTTTCCAGATTGACTGTACCTAAACAGTTAAATCATTCCACAATCAGTCACCATGGAAGCAGAACCATCTGAGTCGCCATAACGAAACACACTGCATCATAATTTTTAGGGCTACAGTCTGGAAACAATTACTGGTAGGGCACTTGGAGAGGGCAGACCTCTGCAAAGGCCAAATGCGCCATCTCGCAATGTCAAAAGTGCAACAGACATTCAGAGCTTTAAAATAGCAGCACACAACTATTACTGTGTGAGTAATGTCATCCTGAGCAGAGAATGAAGTCACACTTCCTCTGTGTGTATTGTCAGCTAAACTTATCTGTTTTCTGATAATCACTTTAGTTGTTCTGTTATCTCAGACATGTATTAAGGTGTTGCATACCTGTTTTATCCTAGAAAAGGTATGCAACACCTTAATACATGTCTGAGATAAAAGAACAACTAAAGTGATTATCAGAAATTGAAGACATAATGAACACCATTGAACTATTATCAGTTTTCTTTTTTGTTGGGCTGACCACATGCACGTTAGTGTTTGTGAGCCCCACCCCCACAGTTCCAGGTTATGTAAATGTAACCTGCTAACAAAGTTCCACTAATTCAGTGATAAACACACAACACATTTAATTTCCTAAAGATTCTTCACAATAAAAGTCCCCCATTATTTTGCTGTGGAAACATTTTGAAGCTGCAAAATAAGGAAATATTGTGAGTTTTCAAGCAACAACTTGACACAATTTCTAAAACGGCTGATAGGGAACATGAAACAGTAAAATAACGCAGATATCTAAAGTAAAAACAGGACGCAGGAGAGAAACAAACAGAGATTCAGTCAAAAGCTACAAAACTGCTGACAGATGAACATGCAGAGAGAGAGAGAGTTAAAAAAAGCCTTTCTCTCTGGTATCCTGCAGACAGAGGTACAGTAAGTGGAGTCTCTTAAAGGATGTAAAAGGACGGCTTCAGTAAGAACCAATGTTTGGAGCTGAGAGACAGATATTGTACCCAAGTCAGAAAAAATAAAGAGATGGACCGACATTTTTTCTGTGGTTCTTTACATGTAGTAAAGTAGTCGGATCCCTTATTCAGCATTTTTCATATACTGTTAACTAATTTAGCCTCAAAATCTTATGTATGCTAATATATTCAGAATATCAAATACACACTAATTTTGCCCAGATCAATTTCAAAACTTCAAACAATTACAAATCAAAAATCAAACACCAACACCAGCTGCTCATAGAGAAGTTCTTCATCTCTGAAAACGTGCACAGACATTTCTAAGCATTTTGGAAAATTAACAAAGACCATACTGAGATGATACCCAGAAAGATGTTCACACTTTAATTTTGCAAAACAACACATGCAGGAGCTCCTCATTGCTACAGATGTTGTCTTGTCTTTTGACGCTAAATTTATACAAGTTGTCAGTGCTGGTGCAGCTGTCACACCAGCATCTATTCTCCATCTCTCTGTCCTCTTACAGCTTTTTGTTTCTGCTGTACTTCTTCACTGTCTGATTAAACCTGCATGCAACTGTTGAAAGAAATGTATCCACACAGACCGCAGCAGGGTTCCCCGACTCTGCTTTCCCTCTTGTTATCTCCACCTGGTGTGGCTGCCTGCCGCAGCGAGATGAGAGACTCGAGGGGGCAAGATTGCATGCCCATCTCCGATTGAATCAGCAGTTGTCTGCTGTCAGTTATCTCCCATGTGTTGGGGAAATCGTCAGGTAGTGCTGCTCAGACGACCCGATAAGACAGACAGGAAGTCGCACACTTGATCTGCCACTGACGGGTTCCTCTTAGACAAAAGGCAAATGAAGCCTCGCTCTTTCCCCTTTTCTGCTGCTGATAATTCAAAAGCAATTTCCACATGCCGCCCACTCTTTGCGCCTAATTCAAATATTTGAATTATTCTGGTCACTGCACTGATATGCAGATTGCTTAGTGGGGGAGTATTTTAATCAGGCCAGAGTGAGATACTTCCTCTATTCATTCCACTTCTAAACAAACTCCTCTAATTGCTTTACTGTTAGAGATGATAGTTAAATTTACCCCTAAACATACAACGGCTTGTTTGTTTGTTTTTCTCTCAGATTAATCCCTGTGGCTATCCCTCTCTCACACTTCAGTGATTAAAAATTGCACTTGGGAAATCAAGGATCGCCTTCATTCAGGCTGGTGAAACAAGACTGGAACCTTGTAAGACATCAGCGTATGGCTTATTTTCCCGCTGACTGCCCTTGTTGCCGCCAGTGTCCCTTTCTATCTCAAGTTCAAAGGTCTTTACAGCACCAGTGTTTCATCTGGGCTCCCTCCGCTCTCTGAGTCACTGGATGTTGACAGTCCTTTCCATTTCACTCCACTGGCTTCACTCAAATTTCACACTTGTCAGGCTGCCTGATTCCTCAAACAGCTACAAGCACATCTGAGTGTAATCCTCTCATCGCCCCATGCACATCCCCTCTATGTTCTGATGGCTTCAGGTTAAAGCTGAATAGGTCACAACTGGGCCCATTTCTGCTCATCTATTTTTTAATTATCATATTTAAAATTCATATTGCATGCAAGTATCTTAATTAATGATTGTTTCAGTATAAAGTGAGAGTGGAGAGCTTTGGAGTTTATTATGATTTGCAAATGACCCAATCCTTCTTCTTCTTGCCAAAGCCTGTACTGTACCTAAAGATGGACAACTGGACAGCTCCTTAAAAGTGAAGCC
The DNA here is from genome assembly GCA_035609425.1 of Epinephelus awoara. Lineage (NCBI taxonomy): Eukaryota > Metazoa > Chordata > Actinopteri > Perciformes > Serranidae > Epinephelus > Epinephelus awoara. The sequence goes on from CM069297.1 coordinate 4,716,701, forward strand.
AAAACATCTTGATCACCCCCTGGTGGCTGCAGTATAGGTCATAAACTCCACCCCCTCAATGTTTGCAGATGGGCCAAACTAAAAGATCAAAGTTCTCATCGAATAAATTTTTCCCAAAGAAAGTTTATGTTTTTTAGGTGTTTATATCACTATGAGGTTCAAGTGTTAATTTTTCTGATAAGTTGGGTTTTAATTGGTTGTTTGATACATGGCCGTAGCCAGCTATGAGGTCACTAAGGTCCGGACCTCGGTAAAAATTTCAAAAAGGAAAAAAAATAGAGAGAGCCCCAAACAGCATGGTACACACACTAAATTAACACACTGGACAGCTTTTATTTTGAAACGACACGCAGGAAGTTATCTGATGTATCGGCATTGACAGGAAGACGACGATACTGCTAGCTGACATACAAGGAAGTGAGTGAAGCAGCCCACTGTAAGTTTAAGTTTAAGAAAAAGTTAAGTTCTTGCTAAGTAACGTTAATGTTATAGAAGCTTTAGCTGTGGCACAATGAGTTGAAAGCTACTGGCTAATCATGCGTCATGTGAGCTCATTAAGTCAGTGCCATGCTCCCGAAGGTAACGTTATTTTAACATTACACACAACATGCAGGTGGCTGTTTCATGACCCAATAAAGTTACAAGAGGTTAGGTGGTGTATATATATATATATATATATATGTGTGTGTGTGTGTGTGTGTGTGTGTGTGTGTGTGTGACAAAAAATATTTAACTTATTATGATATTCTAAATTATGGCATGTTGTACACTAGATTTTTCTTGAGGTGGGTATTCGATATATAATGCACTGGGCAATAAGAGCATCCCTCTGTCTTTCTGAACACTATTCAGTGGTTTGAAGCCTTAAACCACATCAAATAATGTTGTTACATTACGCAGCGCTTTATTCACTTATTTGACGAGTACATGACCTCACGTGTTTGTGTCATTGACTATTTATTTGTTGTTGTTGTTGCATTACTCTTTGCTAGCCTAGAATTTGATAATTATCACATGCAATAATTCAAACCCTTCATTCCAAATTATCTTCAAGCATTATAATGCAATGTAATCAATAAGGTCTAATCAACCTCCTTGACCCCCCCTACAGAAAAGAACAAGTCAGAAAGTGACAGAAGAGGGAACGAAAGATGTCAAAAAGAGAACATTTTCTCCAGAATACATTAGATTAATTTGTTATAAAAAAAAAAAAACCCTAAGCCATGTGACAATGAGTATGTATGTTTTTATGTTTTTTTTAATTATAGATAATGACTTTGTGTGTAGTGTAAAGCTTAGGGAGTGTACTTGTGTTTGTAGGTGTCATTTTGGTATTGATTTTGTTGAAACTGGTTAAAGGGGTCTCTTTACCTCTCACCTCAATATGTCTCAGTGAAAATGGGTTTCTAGAGTCCTTACAGTAGAAAATCTCTCTCCCTCCTCTCTCTCTCAAAAGACCATTATTGTTGTACTAAACCTACTAGTACAAAGTAGCCTGCCATAGAAGAACTATCACCTCACTGTATAGGATTATGTAGCCTACAGCCTACTATAAAGTAGCTACTTGCTAGAGTGGTCCAAACTGAATGCATGCATGCATGCATATGCTGAAATGCATATATTTTTTTAGTCAAATAATGTGAACATTTTCTGCAGCTGGGCCAACACCCATGATCTGTCTGAGGCTGAATCCCTTTTTGATTGACAGTGAAATGAGCGAATCAGCGATCTTGTTTTTCCGAGTTGATCTGGAAACTTTTCTCAATCCTCTTAGTGACTTTTTCCTTTGTTAAAATGACTAGCGACAAATCTAGCATCTTTTTCTGGTATTATTGGAGACTGTACTCGTGTTTGGAGACTCTGACTTCTGTCGCTCTGCAGTTACTGCCCCCAACGAGCAGCGGGTGCTGCTGTGAGCCCTCCACCGTCCCAAAGCACTCACAGCGGCCACACTAGCCTCGCGCAGCAGCCCCAGAGGGTAGAATTTACGTATAGTAAATGGACACATGTTATGATGTAGGCCTAAAATGAGCTTCCCCTCCTTGAAAGACCAGCAGCCGCCACTGATTACTATTGGTCATTATTTTATTGACCAAATGCATTCCTAACAGCTGGGATACACATCGTGACAAAGCATTTAAACAATGCTACGAACAGACAGAAAGTGGCAGAATGAGTTTCAATGAAAAGTTGTTATGCAAGGAGGCACTAGTGTCAGATATCTGAAATGGGATTAAGCAGCACAACATGGGGAGTTGAATAAAGCTGACCTTCATGCAAATATCATACAGTGTATCACCTCAGACAAAACAGTGCTCACAAGAATGAAAAGTAAACAGATGTTGTCATTGTTCAAAATACTAAAGGCAAGTCAAAGCAAGTTTATTTATATTGTACATTTCATACACAGAGGTAATTCAAAGTGCTTTACATAATAATGATTAAAAGAACAAAGTATAGACCATAAAAAAGTAAAAAGTATGAAATGGATAAAACAAATAAGAACACTAAATTCTACAAACGGTCACAATACATTTAAGAGTCAAATGCAGTTATTGGCAGTGATTAAAAACTACAGTGAACATAAAAGTCTTTAGCCAGTTTTGAAAAGCAGCCACAGTTGGGGCATGTCTAAGATCTTCTGGAAGTTTATTCTAGCTTTGTGTAGCGTGATAAGTGAACATAGCTTCACCCTGTTTTGTTTTAATCCTAGGAAAACGTAGCACGCTGGTTCCTTCTGACCTGAGAGGTTTAGAGAGGTCATACTGCAAAAGCAAGTCAGAGATGTACTACACCCACTGGTGTAGTGGAGGGTATACGCAGGTATACAGGGTATACCGACCTCGTCTGTGGCTTTATACACACCTGTCAGTCAAAAAGTCATTGGAATGTATAGGAAAGTATACCCACTTCCTCCTTGGTAACTGCCTTGCAGTTCACCCACCTCATCAGCTACCACTACACCACTGACTACACCAATGAGTTAGTTACAGGTAAGTAACAATAGTTGGAAGTCATTTCTTTGAGAAAATGGTGGCCAGTGCAGACACCTGAAAACTGGTGTAATATGGTCATCTTTCTTGGTCTTTGTTAGAATTTCAGCTGCAGCATTCTGACTGAGCTGTAGCTGCTTAAGTACTTTTTGAGAAGGACTGAGAAAAGACTGTTACAGTAGTCTAGCACACTGGAAACAAAAACGTAAATTACTTTTTGTATCTTGTTGTGACATGTATCGTGTAATTATTGCTATATTTTTAAGATGAGAAGGGACTGATTTTGTATTTGTCTTGATGTGAGAGTTCAAATTTAAATTTGAATCAATCGCATCATCATGAATTTTGACTTGGTTTTTAGGCTTCAGTAAAAGGGAATTGGGATGTGTACCAACTATCGGCCTTCCTTCTGTAGCCCCAAAGAATCTTACTTTTTATCCTTGTTTAGTTTGAGAAATGTTTGGCACATCCACTTGTTAATTTGGCTGATACACAGAGGCAGTAAGTTATTAGGAGCATAGTCATTTGTTGACAGAGCTATGTATAATGGTGTCTTCTGCATAATGGCAGTAAGTAATATTGTTCTTTTGCATAATTTAGCCTTGTGGTAGTGCAGTGAGGTTGACTAGGAGAAGTCCCAGGTCCACATCATGCTAGCTTGCTCAGGTCAGTAGGTGCCAATGGAAACAAATAGTTCTTATTTTGCAGAAAATGAATACTAAAATAACCTTGACATTTATGTTTGATCTAAAAGAACTTCTACTGACCAATAAAATAATGGCTCTCTTCTGTTAGGAGTAAAGGCAGAAGTAGCATGGTGTTGCAAGGCTACAGCCACTGCACTGTATTTTTCATTTTTATTGTTACCTAACCTTAACCAATATGTATTTGCCATAAGGGTGGCAGATTACCAACTGTGTCTTTAAGCAGTGCATATACTACTTTAAACACATTTGTTCATTGAAATTTTCTTGAATGTTTGTTATTTTTTTTTTATTTATGTAGGCTATATTTTACATACCACTTAGTCTATGCTGTTTCCAACTCCTTTGTATATCTTGGTAATTATTGGTTAAAGTTAAAAAGTACCTCTGGATAAGGTGAGAAATTCAGACTGTGTACTATGTGTCATGTACATACTGCATCTTAATATTTTACTGTGTACTGATTTCAGTGGACAGTGTCAGCAGCTCAAACGTGGTTTCAGAGATACCATTCTGGTAAAGACAGTGAGTGCTTGGAGTTTTGTACTGCAAATAATCATCTTTAATCCATGTGAAACCCCAAGTCATGTTGCATGATTCAGAATGTGTGTTATGATGAGGACAGTCTGTAATAGTGGTGGTGTGTCGCAAAAACTGAATTGCAGCATTATATGGCAGATAATGTTGAGCTTACCCTACAGAGCTTGTTCATGATAACTATGTGTTGGTCAGAGGCACTCGCACCATGTTCAGCTTGTTCAAATGTTGCGAGTTGCTTTCTAAATCTCCCTATCTGTGCCGACCCTCTGCCTCTGTATCACCCCGGCCCCCCTCATCTCCTTCATCCAGCCTTCTGCCACTTTGAGATGGCTCTCCTCTCGACCTGTTGGAGTGGAGAGGCCCATCTGTGGGCTTATCTTGTTCCACCGGAGAGCAGTAAACACTCATTTTTGTGGCTGTCAGTTTGGTGAAGGCGGGCAGCCATGTGGAACACAGTGCAGCATCAGCAGCATTCCCAGCAGTGGAAATAGAGCTGGCTTCAAGGCAGTGAGGGCCACTCTTTTCCTCTTTTCTCTTCCCTATCAATGAACATTGGTATTGCTTCTAAACCTGTCACATACTGATTTAGAGGTTGTGTTTGGTGTGATTTGCTATTTATCCTTCCTTTTTGAGAGGACATGTCTATATGCAGTATTGTCTGCTAATGTGGAGCAACGTATTACTATATGCATACACTTTGTTTATGTATTGCTTTTGTTGTTAAAACTATACACTTGTTGAAAATAAAAAACACTGTAAGAACAGTACAACCTTCAAGGCATCACGACTGTAGCTATAGAACCAAAAATTTATTACATCTACAAAGAACAATTATTTTTTTCTACCTCAAAGAAATCAAAGTTTTCATAGGTATTTTTTTTAAATGCAGTAAACATGACATTCAGATGAAAAAAGCTGGGATGCACTGATTTTTAAAATCTGGGCTAATACCAATAATGATAGTTAAAATAACAATTTGGCTGATAGCTGATAGCCAGTTGAAGATAACCAATACCAATACCGATATGTTTATATTTTGTTTTTGTTGTTATTTATTCCACTTTTACACCAGAGAAACAAATAAATCAACACTATAAACAAAAAAAAAACTTTTAAAGGTTGTTTAATACATTTTGATCAAACTACGTTTGAAATAACCTTCTTTCACATGAACACTTTATAAAACTGCTTCAAAAGCCTTGTTAGCATAATATGTTATCTATATAGATATCTATATAGTATTTATCCTCTCTAATATCTATTTAATGTAAAAACATCAACAAATTGGGGGTTTCCTTTGAGGGGCCCATGTGGGTAGTAAATTGCGAAAAGACACAACAACAGGTGAATAAAGATTTTTTGAAAAGACAATATCCTAACAAAGTAGCCAAAAACAGAAAAGACATGTAAATAGGTTACATAAAGATTTTTCCGTGTTTTTCTGTGAGTATGTGTATTAACACCTTTTTGTAATGTTTTTCATTTTGTACGAAGGCAAAAATGCTGTTCTCACAAAGAGACACAGCTGAATAAAGCTGTATTGAAAATACTTGTAGGCTTCAGTGTCGTGTTTCTAAAATTTAAAGGCTCATTTCCATTCAGTTTTGTGTAGTCTAAAATGAATATTAAGTTGTAAAAAATGTTTTAGAGGAAAGGACGAATTTTTTCAAATTCAGTCACCGCTTTTGGTTTTGGTGTGCCACCCCAAAATTTTCAATGGCAATTATTAAAATTTTCAATTTTTCATGGCTTCCCATGAAAAATTTCTGGGGGTGCCACTGGCTCAATGGGCCCTATGGGATTGCACATGGGTTCTATATTGGCCCCATGCCAACTGCCAATTAGCATAACCCATGTGGGGCCCACTTTGGTACTGAAATCCCACCCATGTGGGCAATTAGCATGAAGCCAATATGGAACCTGTGGACAGTCCTATGGATGGTCTATTTTTCAGTCCATTTACTACCAGCATGTGCCTCACATACAAATGGTGGCTCAGAGGCGAGGTTGAATAAAAAGCAACAAGTATGTGTAATGATGTGTAAACACAGAAACAGTCCCCATAGGGTGGGCAGAAGGGATGGTGAATAGGTCAAACAAGCACATGACTTTCATCAAGGAGACCAGCGTTTGTGGCCTGAAGTAAATGTTGACTACTTTTTATAACAAAGTAGTGTACTATGTTAGTATTTCGAGAATACTCTGCTGGTGATGTATGTGACATAATGTATGTGATGTCTGTTATGTGACTTACATAACATTACGATAGTAACAGAAGTACTAAGCTAGAACATAATGGCTAAAGCTAGACCATTATGTTTTTTTCCAAACTTAACCACCTAGTTTGTAGCCAAAACCTAACCACAAAGTTTATTGTAGTGTAACAGCAACGGCTTTATCAACATGTAGGGCATGTTGTTTTGGAGAAGCTTATATACTGTATGCCAATTTGGAAGTAAGTGGAATATGACCTGTTGTTTAGGTATTAGAGAGTGTTGTTTATGTTGCTGAAGCATGCAATGGTCACCAAAGTTTTTGCTTGGTCTGCACCTCAGTTTTTGAGTCTGATACCTCATGAGACAACAATCTAGTGTTTTATACCAAGTGTACACAGTTTCCCAACTAAGACGGACAGAAGTGATTTCCCCTGTCTTTAATAAGCTGATGAACACGTGCTGTATGGCTAATTACACAAATGGATTCAACTTACTGACTTACAAAAATACAGGGAAAGAAAACCCTTTATCTTCCATGTCACTAGATAGTGAACATACCAGTCACATTCACTGGCTCAAAACCAGTTTGCAAATCTGTGTATTGAGTTACCACTCATGGTTTTCAGACAGATTAAGAGCAGAAAACTCTCATGCAGGTGAATCACTCAGTAACATATAGGCTTTGATGATTCCAAGCCCACAGGTCCTCTGAGGGACCCCATTTCAGCTCCTAATGGTACAGAGAAATGGGTTTCAGGCATAGTAGATAGTATCTTTGTGTTTTTGTCTGGGAGAGATGAAAGGAGGCCAGGCTCCATATATGTGGCTGTGAAGATTGTGACTCGCTGCCTTTCTCATCTTCACCCCATTCTACAGAATTAATGACAGCAGCTCTATCATGCTATGGACTGGAGGGTGCAGAGACAGTGGGGGTTGTGAATGAAGGAAGGGGGATTACTGTGTTGAATCCCCAAATGGAATTCTGTTATTTTCTCTTTGGAAAAACGTGGCAGGGTTTCTGTCACTGTACACGGCCATGTCCTTCACTTTCCTCTGTTTCCAAACTGTTATCTCCCATATCCTTTTATTTTTGTTTTAAAGATTTTTTTTTGCTTTCACATATTTGAAATTATTTACAATGGATACTGGAAAGTGTCAGGAAAGACAGGAGAAGGAAGAGGATAATTGCATTCACCTAAGTCTCTGTTCAGATTTAGATTGACATTCAAACAGGCCTGGAAGTTGTTGGTGTTCATATTGTTTTCTGTGTATACAGTATAATTAAGAAGTGCTCTGGATATAGAATGAACCTATGCTATCCTGACAATTAGTTTGAGTAGCAGACAGTTTGGATTGGCACTTTGCATCACCTTTTAATGCTGTATTTAAAACTTTCTGCAATTATTATTATTAACCAATATTATTGGTGTGGACATGGTTAGATTTCGTTCCTACGTTTAAAGGTATACTATGCAAGAAGAATGATTAGACATATACAGAAGTAATCCCTCTCAATCATCACTTATGACCCAGTAGAAGTTTGTGGCAGTGTTATCTTTTTCAGACACTCGGTCCTCTGCCTATATTTTCTTATACAGGAAACACCAAATGTGAGTGAATCTGGGGTTGGCGTTTCCTTTCACTTTCACTGGAAAGCACATTTAGGAACAGTAACAACAATCTTGCCTACATGTGTTATACCTTCAACAAGATATTTCTCAATTACATGTCTTTGTTATTTGATTATGGGTTTGACATAATTTAGCCCAAATGTCCTTGAATGATCTTGAGCAGGAAATGGAACACCTACAAACTCCAGCGATGCTTCTCTGTAGCTGACTTCAGCAACCAACATTGTTCAATCGAAAATTTGTATTTACTGCTGTTTAGGCGACTCAGGACTTAACACTTAGAATTTGATTTTTCACATTCTCCAGGAAGATTTCCCAGTGGCACCATTGACCACCACATCAATGTGAGCCTTTGGTGGGTTAGCTATCAGCAGCATATGTATAGCACATAGGCGTGGGCCTGAATTTGGAAGACTGCATGAGCCATATAAGGGATGTGTAGTATAAATAGCCATGGACTGAGAACTAAGAACATTGGGTCTCATTCATGAAATGTGAGCAGAAGGAATTTGTGTGTAAATCTGTTCGCAGACGGAAATTTACGTGCATGTCCGCATTCATCAATCAATTCATTTTGTTAGTAGCTCCGATCTTTTCGTAGCTACTAACAAAATCTACTCCTGCTCCTGACCACTCGTAGTGCTTGTGTTCATTTAGTAAAGCACATAAATATTGCTTGTCACTATTGGAAATTACAAATTTAACTCGTATTGCGCTCTGTTATGTACACAATACACAGATGCCTTTGAAACACGTAATCTAAACATGACAAAATATTAAAAATATAACACATTTAGTTAAATTAGTTGGCAGTTAGCAGGTTTAAGATCCAGATTAGGTTCATTATTGTGAATTATCTATGTAAATCGACTCAACAGATTACATGTTCTTTCTACATGTTGAATAATGATAATAAAAATACCCATAAGGACAGCCGGATCACAGCCTCTTCGGCCTCGGCACCTGGGTTCAGCAGGGGCAGCAGGAGCAGCAGGTGGTGGAGCCACGAAGGAGCACGCACCAGCTCAATGAATTATTTGAGACAACACGTTTTGGTTTTTTTTTTTTGTGGCTTTTTGATCATTTGAATGAATAAATCTGATTTGAAAAATGTTTACTTTACGTTGTATAAAACAGAGCTTTAGGCTATTAAGATTCAAATAATTTGAAGACGATGCATACAGACTGCTGTAGGCTATATGTTATATCCGTATCATTTGTTAAAATAAATGTTAAATAGCTCTACATTGTGACAGCCATCACTGATTTAGAGTTTATCCATTACGCACAAAACATCTCTGGTTTCCCGTTCCCACTTCATTCAAAACCCCACAAATGAATCTTCTCTTTGTTTGGTGACCGCTGTATTTTTTTGTGTGTGTGCTTATGCGTTTCTTTGCCTCCAGTTTCATATCAAACCATTTACGCTTCACCTCTGACATGGTTCTTTGTACTACGGAGACAACATTAACAGCATCTGTTACCTCCCTCCAGGCCTTCGCTTTGCCTGTCCCTGTCACACCACTACTAACTGAAGAAAATAAAAGTCCACTTCACCCAAAATTATTTCGATCTCCGCTTCGGAGAAATTCTTTTTTTTTTCTCTCTCTTTCTTTCTTTGCGCCATGACTGATAGGTTGACAGGATGCACTTACACCTCCTTATATGGTGGTCATTGGCTATTCATGGGCGGGGATTTATGCTAATTGCTGATTACCGGGAGCGCGCTGTCACTTTATGATGGATTGGCATTCATGATCATATACACGTGTTTACGATCAAATCTGAGTTTCCCGCGGCGTTCCTGAATCCGGAGTAGGTTTTTAGTAGCGTAGGCATTTATGTGCAAATCTACACACAGATTTACTCACTTTTCATGAATGAGACCCCTTATGTGGGACCCATATGGGTTCAAAGAAATGGATAGGCTACAATCTGTTAACACTGTCAGTGTTAGCATGCTGACGTTAGCAATTATCTGAAGCACTGCTTTAAGTAGAGCCTTGCAGAGTGTTTGTAGACTTTTAGTCTTGTTCACTGGCATTACCCTAAAATTAAAATCAAGTTTCAAGTTTAAGTAAAGTAAAAACAAGTGACAACTGACTGGCATTATAGCTTACTATAAAGGTATTCAGGCTGTTGTCATGCACTCTTTATGTATACCTGCGAAAAGTAAAGCACCAGAATTCACATAACCCATGTAATCATGAGCCAATAATTAGTATATTATCCACATAATCTGAAAGGCTTTGATCACATGACCAATACACTGACTGGAGTAAAGAAGAGAGTAAAATAACGAGTTAAAGTCCATGCAACAGGGCAGGTTAGGGTGGTGGATCAGTAAAACAAACAGACTTTCCCCCTGTAGACCAGTGTTCGTGTCCTATGTGAAAGGTGTATCGTCACCATGTTACTTTTCCAAACCCTAACCTATGTAACTTTATTTCATGTATGTAACATGACGACTCCCAACCATCTTTCTTTTCCTAAACCTTACTATGTAACTTTACTTGCATAAACCTAACCTACGCAACTTAACGTTAACTACATACCTTTATGTTAAGTACGAAACGTAATGATGCTATTTGTAGGGTGCTTATTTGTAAGATATATGAACCAAACCAATCTTACTCCGAAGTTGTATAAAACCAGCACTTGTCCTTGTACTTGGTTGCGGGCTAAAGCACAGCATTAGGTGTCTATAATCACTGTACCGTCATTTTGTCCTGTTTTGAATAAATCTCCATCCAATCACTGAAGATGATGGCTGCCACAGTGATGTTACGCCAGTATTCATGATTACAATAATAAAAATGTGTCTTGTATAGTCTGTGATGAGTTTAATGTGTGTTTGTGTGTCGACAGTATGTGTATGTCAGGTGATCCATCACATTTGCCAGCAGTAAGCAGCTAAGGTGGTGAAGTGCTTGATCTTCCCCAAAGCTGCAAGCCACTGATAGGTCCCACATCTCAGCACACCACCCCTCATATTTCTTCATCTAATTGGATTGCAGCTTGTCAGCATCTCATTTGTATACGACCACCACCTCCTCCACATTTATGGCATTCTGCCGCTGATTGCTTAGCTTGGGGCTTCCCGACACAGCCTAAGTAATGACTTTGCTTCATAATTTTTACCATCCATTCATATTTGTCTCTTTCATGTCTTGTCCTCCATCTCACTCTCTCACTCTATCTATCTACACTTTCTCTTTCTATGCTTGTTTTCTTTTGCAGCCCTTCTCTTTCCCTTGCTCTCTCCATCCCCTCCAGCCCCTGATGAAGTCAAATAGTCTCTGTCCATCCTCTGGTGAGGCTGCACACTGTTATTCGTAGCAATCTGTCACCAGGGAACATCTTGTTCAGTTATGCTGCTGGATCTCAGGACTGATGGAGACAGTAGGTGGACAGATCCAAGGTGACAGATGGACTGTAGCTGCTGGACACTGGCAGTACAGTGGGTAGAGCTGACAGACTGGCAGCAGACACTGTGCAGCTCACCAGACAGTCTGAGTGAGGCTGAGTTTATACCAAAACTCTAGATCCGAACAGACTGTAGTTTGACTGCGGGCCATTAAATTACAGTCAGGAATTTTTTTTTACCATTTTTCACACTGTAAACCTATTTTTTTTTAACATATCAATTCATTTGTCACATGAAAGGATACAAGATACATTTTGATTTCACATGATGAATAAATTGATTTATTTGGGTAGCACCAATAAAATGATCTTCACTTTACCTGTGTTGGTCCTAAAGGGGTGCCTCATAATTTAGAGGTTAGAAAAGTAACATCCTGCATAACATTAGCTTTCAACCCATTGTGCCACAGCTAAAGTGTCTAATATTAACATTACTTAGCAAGAGAACTTAAACTTACAGTGGACTGCTTGGTTGTCGCTAAAATAATAATAACAAAACTGTCATTCACTCACCTCTTCAGCATGCTAGCAGTATCATCTTCCTGTCATCTGAATTCAAGTTTTCGTTGTTCCACCAGTACATCAGATAACTTCCTGTGTGTCGTTTCAAAATAAAAGCTGTCCGGTGTGTTTATATGTTTACCATGCTGTTTGAGGCTTCTTCTATTTTTTTCTCTTTGAAATTTTTACCTTATAGCTAGCTATGGCCATGGTAGTGAGCACATTCATAGAAAGCTGAACTCACAATCAATAGTTAAACCTTCAGATTTCTGAGCAATGAAAGCCTTAAATCTTTAAAGTGGTCTTTCACTTCCATTTGAGGCTGCCAAAGTGCCCATTTAGCCTCAGTGAGACTGCATGGACCAACCTGATAACAACTGTTGAGGCTTTTAGGGGGCTTTCACACCTGTAAATTCGGTCCGGATCAAATGGAAAAGTCCTAAAGTCCGGACCAAATGAGGTAGGTGTGAAAGCACCCTTAGAATTATAACACTGGATTCTTTTGTAATTTTGTACTACCTTGGCCAGGTCTCCCTTGGAGAAACAGCTTTTCAGTCACACAGGAGAGCTATTCCTTGTAACATTTCTCTTGACATCCAACTGCAACAAAAATACCATGAAAGTCTGAGATTGCACAGATGGCCCAGACCAAAAGTGAGAGCAGTGCAGGCCTGGGTAATCCAAAAATCATCATATTAATCTTGATATTTTCTGATATTGACAAAGAAAATCACACAATTACAGATAACGCATTGAAATGGAAGGTCAGAACAATGATTACTGCTCCATTGTTTTGTAAGACCAAATTTTCATTTATTCATCCATCCATCCATCCATCCATCCATCCATCCATTTTCATCCACTTATCTGGGGCCAGGTTGTGGGGACAGCAGGCTGAACAAAGTACTCTAAGGGCCCTATTTAGATGGTCTAAAATGCAAAGCGCCAGGCGCACAGCGCATGGGCGTGTCCCAGTCACTTGCTAGTTAGACAGCACGTTTTCAGACTGTGCGCCATGGCGGAGAGTCTGAAAGGGTTGGACTTACTCTGTGAATTAGTCATGGGTGTGTTTTGGGCATATCATTCAATAAGCCAATCAGAGTGTCACCTCTCATTCCCTTTAAATGAGGCGCGACTGGAGCACACGGCGGAGAGCTAGTTAGATGGCGGACCTACCAACTGGAAACAGTGAGCGTTTTACACCTGAGGAGACGATAAATGTATCTCTATATCCACTGTCCCGTCACATCTGATGTCAGATCAAAGGGGATTGGCACTGTTTGGCACTTTGGCACGCGTAATGGAAACCCAACCTGATTGATTAACACAGCTGCAAACTAATAAGTTCACATCCCTCTCAGTCAGCCACAAACAGCCACAGCATCATATAGGGAGTATATATTCTGCCGTCATCTGGCAGATGGCATCTGCCATCTTAGAAAGTCAGAAAGAAGTCAAAAGAAAAGAAACAGAGTGAGACTGCGAGAGAGAAAGAGAGAGCGTGCACGCACGAGAGAAACGCTGTCAACAAATTGTAGATTATTCAGTTTATTTTATTTTAACCCGGGAGGTTAGAGAGCCCAGCTCCCTCTCCAGCATCTTTCACATATACATTTGTACTTGTAGGGCTATAAGTTTACATTTTTAGTTCACAGAAGCTGGTTATTGTTGTGTTTATGTCAAAATAAAGTTCATCAGATGTTTTCACATCTTTGATTTTGTGATTTACATCCCAAAATGATCACAATTCAATTGGGAAAGACAAGTTCATTTAACAGGCTATGCATCATCAGCCCGTGGAGGTCTGCTCGCAGTTCCGTATATTCGGACACTGCGAGCAGACCTCCTGGATTATGATGATCATTATTAGTGCAATTAGATCATTCTGATTAATGACTGACCGTGAAGACGTGTTTCTGATAAATATTTTAATGTGCACAATAATAACCTTTCACATTGTAATGATATTTTTATTTGTTATCTTTTGCATATGTGTGGCTGCTCCGTGTGTGTCTGAGCAGAGTGCACGCGCGTTGTGCACCCACCTAGAGACGCATATAACTAACTTGTTTAACAGCGAAATACTGCGCCGTTGACTTTAGACCAGGTTTTTGTTGGTCACTGGCGCATTTGCTTTTTACGTCATCTAACTAGCAACGCGCCATGACTGCGCCTGACCACTCCTTATTTTTAGACCAACACACCCAGAGGAGTGCAAGTTCATTTGCTAGTTAGACGACGAGGGCACAGGGCGTGAAAATGACAACTGCGTCTGCATCTAAATAGCAATGACACTTGCGACATGGACTATGCGCCCTCCGCCGTCAGCTTTAGACCATCTAAATAGGGCCCTAAATGTTTCAGCTCCTCCTTCTAAGGTGTTACCAGGCTAGAGGAGATATATAATCCCTCCAGCATATTCTGGGTCTGCTCCAGGGCCTCCTACCAGTTGGATGTGCTCAGGAAACTCATTTCGGCCACTCGTATCCGTGATCTCATTCTTTCAGTCACTATCCCTTTAAGGGGTTTTCTGGGGGAGTTTTTCCTTATTCGCTGTGAGGGTGCAAAGGACAGAGGGATGTCATATGCTGTAAAGCCCCTAAAGCTGCCTCTTCACCAGGATACTCCGGTGTAGTGCAAACATCACTGCTGATGTCACGCCAAACCGCAGATCCATATCATGCTTCATTTTACCCTTACTTGTGATCAAGAACCCGAGAAACCTGAACCCTTTCGCTTGAGGCAGTAACTCTCTCCCAACACAGAGGGGGCAATCCACCATTTTCTGGCAGACAACGATGGCCTCAGATTTAGAGGTACTGGGGTGGTACTAAACCACCCCAGTGCATGCCAGGGGTCACAGTGTGATGAAGTCAACACAACCACATCACCTGCAAAAAGCAGAGATGCGATACATTAGTACATACTAATATCCCAAACGGGACCCCTTCCTCCCCAGGCTATGCCTTGAGATTCTGTCCATGAATATCACAAACAGAATCAGTGACAGGGACAACCCTGGTGGAGGCTAACAACCATTGAGAATGTGTTTGACTTTACGGCAAATATGCAGACACAGCTCTCAGTTTGGTTATACAGGGATCGGATGATTTGTATCAACGAATTCCAGGGATAAAGGACTTCTTGAGGGATGCAGTTGTAAGCTTTCTCCAAGACCGCAACACATGTAGACTGGATGGGCAAACTCCCACGACCCCTCCAGCAGCCCTGCTTTACTTATGTTAAAAAAAAAAAGAAAAGATTCATAATATTTTATCATCAAAATATTATTTTTGTCACATTTTATAAACAATAACCCTTTTAGAAAAAGCATATTCTAACCGCACTCCTATTATGTTATATCTTAAACTTAACCCTACAGAGAGGACACAAAGGGTCTCTTACATAGTATATTTGTGCTTTTTATACATGCATTTCATACTTTAAAGCAACATGGACTCTACATGTAATGCCAATGGTTTCAATATGTAAACATGAGTTACTTGTCTTTAATTGAGGTTCAAAATGCATTGTTTGCAGAGGTTAGCAAACCTGAAGCTTGTGTTTAGTGCTTTGAAAATTACTTCAACAGATTTGCTGAAGACCATATGTATAGAATTCTTCCGTGCTTGTTATCTGTGCAGACATACACTGGCAATGGCCACTTCTATTTTACTTCACTGTTAACAGCATACACCCATGTGCTCACCACAGCACCCACTTATCAATCTGTTCCCAGTTAGCATTCAATCATTCCCACAGGTCTGAATGGATTCATGCTAGGTCAGACATATCCAGCAAAGAGAACATTGCTTTGTGTTGTCTCAAAGTACTTTCCCTCTAAATCACAATTCCTGGCATTGCTAAGGCACTAGGCTGCCAAACAATTTCAGTTTGCCGTTGTTTGATAGGTGGATCCAGGCTTCTCTCTAGGGCTGTTTTGTTTTTTTACATTAATTTGTTTGCCATCCATGGCTGGGGAAGTGACAGCCGCCAGAACCTGAGCGGAGTCTGAATCCTCACTGATTATTGCTACACTTAGAGCAAGAGCAGGGTCCCTGTCTCTCAGCGTTTTTGGCACAAGCAGCGAGCAAAATCAAATGCAATAAAAGCATGTCTGGATTAGAGCTTGTTAAGCGAGAGAAGAGCCTTTAATTGCTAAGGCTTTGTACAGCTTCACAAAGAGCCAGCATTGCTAATCTGTAGCTCAAGGGTGAATGTTTGTGACGAAACAAGCAAAGATGTAAAGAGAGGTGGAGTAGAAAGAAAGACATTTCAGGAAGAAGGATTCAAACAGAGTTGGTGACAAAGACACACAGTTTCAATTAGCTACTGGCAGATTGTTTCTTTTTTTTTTCCAACATGACATGCGTCTGTGAGTTTGAGCCGAAATGCCTAGATTACACATCAGTGAGGACTTTGCTTTCTGTGGTTTGTGTGGAAACAGAGTAAGGCGCTTGAAAGGTTTTAATTCAATTTGGGAGCTATTTTCATAGTTTTGGCTGTCATACCAATCACTTATAATAACATTGCACTCACCAAAGTAATGGCTGAGATCTGAAAGCATGGTGACATCACTACAACAAAGTCAAAAAACACAAGTCCCCATGACTGAGAAAACAAAGTCCAAGGCTATAATTATGACCCACACTGTCCACTGATTTTACTTTTAAATAGTGTTTGAGATTATTACAATTATATACATGTTTTTATGTGGAAATGATTGGTGGTTAAGATGCAACAACTAAACAACAAAGCCCTGTATGTGACACCACTCATTATACGCATAATAATAACAATAAAATAAAAAACATGAGCAAAAGGAATTTGTGTGTAAATTGTGTACAGAGGGAAATTTACTTGTATGTCGGCATTTATCAATATGGTAGTAGCACTGATGTTTTCATAGGTACTAACAAAATCTACACCTGCTTCTGACTGTTCATAGTGCTTGTGTAAATGAGAAATACGCATAAAAATTGCTCGTCATTATTAGAAATTACAGTTGTAATTCGTATTGTGCTCTGGTATGTTCACAATACGCAGATGACTTTGAAACACATAAGGTAAGGTGTGACAAAAGATTAGAAACATAACATGTTAAGCTAAATTAGTTGGCAGTTAGGAGATTTAAGCTTCAGATTTGGATTCTTAAAACTGTGGATGGGTTATTTAAATTGACTCAATACACCCTGCTCCCACTTGAATCAATCAGGAGAGAACTTCACCAACGTATCTTCTGTTTGAGTGGTGAGACTATGAGACCCACACTACTGACCAAACACTAAGCTATCAGTGATTGCTGTCAGAATGGACAGTGAACAGTGTAACACTTTATATAACACGTACATCACCTTACCGTCTGAGTTTTCCATTGACTGCTCCATTGGAGGCATGTCACTGTCTCTCAGATGATGCAAGCAATGTGCTCATCTGCAGCTGTGACTCGGAAGAGCCTTCTCCTGTAGCTGTTGTGTTTTTTGCAACAAGTTCAAATGGACAGGATGCACCTATCCGTAATAATTATCAACTCCCTTTAAGGTTGTCACTGGCTATTCAGTGGTGGGGATGTATGCAATTTGCTGACTAGCAGGAGCGCGCTGTCAATTTAATCTCAAGGCTTGACTACTGCAACTCACTATACCTGGGTTTTGGCCAGACATCTTTGTCTCGCCTGCAGCTGATGCAACATGCTGCAGCAAGACTCCTCACTAGTGCCAGAAAAAGAGACAGCGTTACACCAGTGCTAGCATCTCTGCACTGGCTACCTATCAAATACAAGATTGATTTTAAGATTCTGTTATTTGTTTTTAAAAGCCATGCTTGGGCTGGCACCCCAGTATATTGATGAACTTTTCAGCCACTCCTCCAACTCCCGACCTCTTGGATCCTCCGAACATTGTCTGTTAACTGTCACAGGATCAAGGCTGGTGGGTAAGGGAGATTGTGCCTTTGCAGTAGCTGCTCCAAAGTTTTGGAATAGCCTTGTGTACATTTTATATTGCTATATATTTGTGTGCCATTCTATTTTTATTGTGTACAGCACTTAGGTCAATTATGGTTGTTTTTAATGTACCCTATAAATACACTTGATTTGATTGGATTGGCATTCATGAACGTACACATGTGCCTATGATCAAATCCAATCAAGTTTTTGCAGTGTTCCTGAAACCGGAGTAGGTTTTTAGTACCAAGGTTTTTCCATGTGCAGATCTACTCACAGATTTACTAACATTTCATGATTGAGACCAAATATTCCTACTTAACTGTTTACATATCTAATGGAAATAAATAGTCCACTTATATAACTCTTTACATGAAGCCATGCATGCTCTGAGTGTGCCAGTCCTATCAAAATAGGATTTTTTTTTTTTTTTTTTTTAATTTTTTTTAAAGGTTCCTACCAGTGGCCGACTAGTTGGTTTGTGTGATCATTGTTACAAATTCATGCCTTCATCCAACTTCTTGAAAAGCTCAGTGTTATGATATTTGGGCATTGTCAAAATCCTGATGATATCTATGTTTTTCATGTTTCTTCCAACTAGAAATGTAGGATTTTCCTATGGGCATGTATCTTTACTCACTATCTCATCTTTACTACAAACTGTTGGCGAGTTGGTTTGTTTAGCTACAATATATCCATGACAACACAGAGCCATCCATAAACAGACAAGAGGCTGTTTATCGCAAACTACGGTCAAAAGCCTAGCTGGACCCATATTTCATGGGCTGTATATGTGTCCAAAGAATCCCCCTATAATCTGACTAATACTGGCACTCCCAGATGTCCTAATCAGAAAATGCTAAGTTCATTAAAAAAAAGCCAAATTCAGAAAATTCAAATGGAATATGTTGTATATGTATGTATATGGATGAATATGCTATAAAAAAAACTACATACCTTGCCTCGTCAGTAGTAGATGCAAACCTTAAAATATGATGCACTTGGTACCCTTCTATACTCGTTACAGGCAGTCTTTTTAAAATATATGTTAATTTTTACAGGGAATGTACTGTTTCTGCTCATTACATGCATACAGTCTTTACAAAATAAACTTGTGGTAATGGTAAAACACCCTGTTTATATGTTTATTTGCGACATACGTAACTACCATACCATGCTACACATCCTAGCACACTACTTTGTTAATAAAATAACTCCACTGACTTTTGGTTTCACACAAGAAATGAACAGCGGGATCCCGCGTAACAGTCCAGTGTTTGTTTGACCCATCCACCACTGCTCCCACACATCTTTGAGGGACTTCCTTGCTCTTTATACTACCTAGTTGCCAGTACCTTTCATAATGCCACAAAAGATGCCTTTGTGTGTTGGATTCTCACTTGGACATTCACTGTCAAATTGGTTGTATTTGATGATTTGGTTGTTGACCGCTACATCAACAACTGCAGTCACCTGGTACCTTTCATACCATAGCAAAAGGTGCCTCTGTGCATCAGTGTTTGATGCCAAGATCAGTGACAAAGTAAAGTGGTATTTGACGAGGTGGAAATGAGAATGGACTGACGTATTAGGAAGTTTTTCCATGAAAAACATCCCTTAAGGCCCTAAAATGGCCTAAATTTAACTCTACACATTTGCCTCATTTAGTATGCATTGACTATGAATATGCAAATTAATCCTGCCCCTCTGCCAATCACCTGCAGCTCTAGCGTACCTGTTCACCTTCGCCTCTGCTCATCAAACACACAAACCTCTGCTTGTAAACAGTAACAGATAACATAAGCCTTTAGCTTGTTATAAAACATTTAATAATGTGTTGTTAATGTTAGATAAACCTTGTTCTTGATCCCCAGCTCTGACAGACTGAAGTGAAAGTGAAACTTGGAGAAATACAATCTGTAGCTATACCTGGCTTCTCCAGTTCTTCCATAGTGTGATGAAAAGCCCCACCCTGCAAGTAGACAGGATTTGTACCTTAGGTTTGTTATGTAACAAACCCTGGCTGTCTGAATCTGTGTTCTTAAGACTGTCATTGTCACTGTCAAGGCGAAAATGCTCAGTCATTGCGCTGACTTACTATTACCCATTAACCATTTGGTATTCTCATAAACTGGGTCGGTCTTTTTTCCATTCTGTGATGGCAAAGGCAAGGCAAGAGGTGCAAACAAGCCCAATAAGCTAGTTAGAAAGGTAACTAGCTTGAAAGTTGAGTTCGTTTTTCTGAAGGTGGTGATGGACCGGAGGATGCTGTTCAAGTTGGCGAGTACAAAAGTGTTCCATCCAGTGCACAGGAGATCATTCCTGACAACGGCCATCAAAGAATTTAACTCATGCCTGCTCGGTTGCAGTGTGGACATCAGTGGACTGGGAGGCTGATATGGTCTTACTTGACTTACTAACAGGACTAACAATTATATTTTCTCTAAATTTTGGCACAGTCCAATATATTTTTTTATGCCTCAGTGCTAGTAGCGATAGCTATGATCGGAGGCATTGCATTTTCTGGTTGTCAAATGTCCACTTTGACCCAAGGATACATTGATTAGGTTTTGGTGGTCAAAGGACAAGGCCACTGTAACCTTGAGTCCATCTCATTCTCGTGAATGCGATATCCCAAGAACACCTGGAGGAATTCCCTCAAATTTGGCACAAATGTCCAATTGGAACTAACAATGAACTGATTGATTAGAATTTGGTGGTCAGAGGTCAAGGTTACTGTGACTTTCCACGACATGTTTTTGGCCAAAACTCAAGAATTTATACACTAATATTAATAAAAATGGTCAACTTCACTGTGACATCATAATGATCTGCAAAAACACTTTTCTGGTCATTATTCAATGTCATATCTCAGGAGCAGAAGGGGAGACATTTGGTCAGATACTGAATTGGTGACACTAATCATGGGTGTCCACCATGAAACTGTGCTGATTGTGTAGATCTTCTGTGCTGCCAGGGGCAAGATGTGTGTGAAGCTTCCATGTTTTCACAGACATGGATGTAAACTGTAACTGCAGCTTGACTGATGCATGCAGGCATACAACTGCAAGGTGGTCATTCTAGTTAACATATAATTCAATTCATCGTGTCAGATAAAGACAGGTCCAATTATAGCAGGGCCCTAAAGAGAGTACTCTAGTATTTATGCTTTAATAGTAATATCTATATCTATATCTATCTATCTATCTATCTATCTATCTATCTATCTATATATATATATATATATATATATATATATATATATATATATATATATATATATTATCTTTTATTATGTGTTAGAAGAGAAATGAAGAATACTGTAAAGCAACAGTTCAAAGTGAATTCAGTTAAGTGTTCTTCCTGGACCCAGGGATACAAAAATACTTGTATTGGAAAACCCTGATCGATCAAACTTAACATGTGAGAATCACTGCAAGATACTGTAACTCCCACGATGCCTTCTAGCACAGTCATCTGCACACATATAGAATCTCCATATAGGCTTTACAGTAGTGAGGGAGTGGGTCTACAATGCAGATATTCACATGTGCCACTGTCCCTCTCATCTGCTGCTAGAAAAACAGGCCAGTCACTATCTTGGCACAGAGCATTGCTCATCTTCTCTCTAAGCAGCAGATCAATGCATCCACACTGATATGAGCTGGAGCTGCCTATTGATCCACTCAGCGTTGTCTTTGTCCTCGGTCATTATGGAGATGAGAGAGTGACCTTTTCCAGAGGTGTCAGGAGTGGAAAGGAGACTGTTTAACAGCTTTCAGGAGAATGAGGCCCATGGGCACTGAGACTCTGCCTTGCAGCACTGGTCAGAATGAGTTCTATAAGCCAAGACTGACCACTGACCACACACTGTGGTAGCATTACTGTACTGTATGTCACCACACTGACATATCCAGCACATGTAAAACCCCAATTCCAGCAATGCCTCCAAGCCCTGGACAAATATAGGGTAAATACCATCAACATAATGTCTCATCCTCACCCTGGGCCGCCTTCACTGGCAGCTCTTTTCTTTTTTTTCAGGCGCACCCTGACGTGTGTGCATGGGGGGCATTCAGATGGAGCATCTTTTGCGCACACAAACCCATTCAATGTAGACGCACGTCATGCGCGCTCACAACCCAAAGCGACGCCGTAGCGGCGTGCGTTCGATGCAAGGCGCTTGTTTTTTCGTCCGGCGCACAGCTCCACGGACCTGCTTCTTCCTTCAGTGTTGTGTCAGATCCCGGTTCCCCCTCTGGCTGTGTCTCTCCTACTGTTTCCCACGGAGTTCTGAAAGGCAAAGGAAGCCCATATGTGGAAAGATGTCGCCGCTGAGATGTAGAATGTGTATTAAATCATCAGAACAGACATGTCCTGTGATTTTCAGCCTCCTTTCATATTTAATAGAGGGGGGACAATACCTGACAGTAATATTCTCAGCTGTCAAGATGTCCCCCCTGCCACAGGCCTTTGCCGCCTTGTTCTTGAAAAAAAAAACAGGGAAAACCCTGAGAGATAGTGTTATTAGGGAGTGCAATCCTTTTTATTTTATTTTTTCAAATTTAATATTTTTATTTGTTCTCTTATTTCATTGGATATCCGTGAACACTTATTTGAACAGAATACAGATTCTGATATTGGTGAAAAGTATGTTGTGTTGTCTAGAATAATGTTGGAGATGTGCACTCATGTTGAAATAAATCTATGTTGTGAAGTAACCCTTACTTGAACTGAATTGGAAATATTTTAGAAAAATATACTGAATTACAAGGCTTTAGAGAACAGTGCACTATTGTAGACTTAACATGTAAGGTTACAATAGGTCGTGATCTAAAGTGGGCCAGTCTGAGACATGAAACTCCAGGGCTGAAAATGAGTCCCACTCCGGCCCTGATGCAAAATGTACATTTCCTGTGAAAACTTAAGTGTATTTTGAAATCAGACAATCAATTTAACAGGCAGAAGTTGATATGGTGTCCCAGAGTGTCAACAATCAACGCGCCCAGGGTACCTTGCATGTCATTTATTGGTTTGAAAAGTCCATGACGAAATGTTAGGGATGCACCGAAATGAAAATTTGGGGCCGAAGCCGAAGCCAAATAATATTAAACGCTTGGCCGAATACCGAGTACCGAATACCGAATATCGTTGTTTAGTTTTTCATTAGTTTTTGCAGATGAACCCCCTCCAGATTAGTGTTGTCATGGTACCAAAATTGGGACCCACTGTGCGATACACATGAAAATATCTCGGTTCTGAGTAGTATCAGGATACCACAGCAAAAATGAGGCAGATGTGCCTTTTGTCATTTATAAAAAGATAAATCACTTTTCTATAACACATCAATGATATTTCAATGGAATAAAATTACTTATTGACTTATTCATACTTCAAAAACAGCATCAATAAGTGATTAACATAGGGGGGATCAAAATAAAATAAAGAAATAAAATAAGAATCAACCAGCCACCCTCCTCCCCTGACAAGTAAAGAACAGTCCCTAAAGTGCGGTGAGGTTTGTGGGCAGTTACCTGCCACAGAGAGAGAAATGTGAATGGCTCGTTTCTCCTCTGACACGTCACATACCTGTGTTCGGCTGGCTCGGCTGTTCAGGTACTACTGGGCAGTCATGACGCCAAGAAGAGGATATTATTGGAGCCAACTTCTCGTTGCCGGTAAGCCAATGGCCGCGGTATTTGACAGGAATACATTACTGTCTGTGTCTGTGACCCCCGTTCAACCGGTGGGATTTTCCTATCGTTTCTGCTGGTGGTTGAAATCTGTACTCACACAGCGTGCTGAATGATTTAAGCCTATTTTGCTCGCTCAAAACTATTTTTAGTCGCAAATGTGAGTGTGGTGACGGACGGATCGCCACACTGCCGACATTTTACTCCACCGTCACGGCACGCTGTTTGATTGCAATATCAAACACACTGCTATTATTCGGCCTTGCTTTTAACTTATTCCACCGAATAGCGAATGTGTGTTTTTTTTTCAATATCTTCGGTTACTGAATATTCGGTACATCCCTACCAAATGGCAATATGTGACGAGGTTAGAGTGAGAATATGTTGATGTGTAATGACATTTTTGGGCAGTTGGGAGTGTTAACAGGAGTATTGTTGCTTTATAGTAGCTATTATGAATGCAGTAGAAGTACAGTTGGAGTAGGTGCAGTAGGAGGGGTAATAGTAGTTGTAGTCATACTGCCTATAGTAGCAATAGCAGTCATAATAATGGTGAGGACCACTTTTGTCAACCTGGTTGAAGAAGGGGTTGTAAAAGTACTAGTGGTAAGGGTTGTAGGGGTAAGGGTAGTAGTTACAGTAATAGGAGAAGAAGCAGTGAATTAGGTAGTTTTAGTACAAATAGGAATACTACAATGAGCTGTTAACAATCTCAACAGAGTTTGTGACAGAATTTTATTCATCCCAAACATAAGTTTGTGCCAAAATAACTAAAATGAAAACAGTATAATGGATAAAAGAAAAGAAATGAAAGATATGCGTATCTTCTGTATACAAGACGTGCAGGTTACAAATAACTGTGAAACATTGGATACTTTAATCTATAACAATGCATCATAAATGGTGGATTTTATAAATTGTTCGTGTTTTTGAATGTAAAATTTTAATGCGCAAATAACGATTTATCAGATAAATGGGTTATGATTTATTTTATGGGACCGCTTTTCAAATGAATTATTTTATGATTAAATTTCCTGGGAAAAGTACATAAATTGGAAATAAAGGCTCAGTTTAAATTCAAGTTAATATTAACTTATCATTTAGCTATTATTGGAAATGTTATTATTCTTTGTAATAATTTCTGTAGACTTTTTATGGAAGTGTACCAGTTGCATACTTGTTCTTTTCTCCCACTATATTTAGTACCAAATTATCTAGTTCTGTCCAGGGGTTTAAAATAACACAGCTGTAAAACAAATTGTTATTATTATTATTATTATTAAATGAAATATTAACATGAAATGGATATACCTGAGTAAAGTGCAAGTACTTCAAAATTGTTCTTGAGTACTTAAGTCAATTTACTTACATCACTGGCAATATTACTTAGTAGTAGTAGCTGTTAATAGCATTTAACCTCTTGCACTCCACCCTCATTTTGTAGCGAAAACGCCTAAAATGACATACCGAAATTAAAATGACTGTAGCCACTGAACTGCTCTGACTACACGCATGCATAAGGTCTTGACAGAAAACAAACTCTCTGAAGTTTCTTGTGAAACACTCTAGGTGATACAGAGGCAGAGTAATGGGCCTCTGAAGTCAGTAAAAAGTTGAAGATTTTACCTAAAATAAAATAAAAAATGATTTTCAGGATGAATAACTGTCTGTGGCTTGATCTGAGCAGGTAAATAACACAAAATTTGAAGAAGATTGCTCAAGGTATGACCATTCTACAGTGTTTTTTCCATGAAAAGATCCAGACGGAGCTCCAAATGACGGAGCTCTCACTCACACTTCAAAACAGTACTATCAGTGATCAAACACCACTCAGACAGCTTCAAACATTGTACCTTATTGAAATCAGATGTGATTATGATAGCTGATGTTGTTTATGACAGAAACACTATAAAATATCACCAGATAAAGCCATATGAAATATGAAAGTTGTGATCCCACTTTCTAGGCGGTATATCTCAGCCAAAATCCTTTAACTTTTCCCCTGGAAAAACGGCATGACGTGGCTTGTCACCACTCATCGCGATTTTGGACTTCGTGTATTTAGGCTGCTCTGGTGCGAAAACCATAAGGAATAAAATAAAAACGACGGTGGATTCGGGAAGCCGAGAGCTTTCTGAATCCGGTGATACCAAGCGTCACATGGTTTGATGATGTAGTGCACCTGTGAAATCCCATTTAACAGAGGGGGGTGGGGGGGGGGTTAAGCAGCAGTAGCAGAGGTAGTAGTGAGTGATAGGACTATATATCTCAGTTAAAATAGCAGCTGTTTTGTATTCCAAATCATGCAAAAGCACATATTCCAAAACAGCATCGAGTCTAATGTGATATTTTGTTGGGCTTGTACTTTTTAAACAACGACATATAACATGCTGGAAAATTAAATGAGTACATTTACTTTTTTTAAATATATATTTTTTTTTCTGCAGATGTTTTTAGATAAAAGCTGGAAAAGATTCAGCTGTTTGTAACAGAGCAAAATTTGTCACTGCTAGTTTGGACTCCTGAAATGGTTCTGCTGTTCGGTTTTTCATGAGCCACAGGGAGGCTGAGAGCGTTTGGATATGGTGGTGGTTGCCTACACCTGCTATTATTAAGACTGCATGAATGAGCGTCCCTGGCTGCGAGTGTTAGGAGCAGGATCAATACGATGAGGGCAATTTTATAGTGGGTAACATTTTGCCACAGGCAACACTGGATTAAGAGTCAGGTTTGTATGTCTTGCAAATCAATTCTTCCTCATATAAAAATATTTTAAAAAACATGCTGCACATATGCTGTTTTTATTCATGGACTGGGCAATGAAATGATCCTTATGTTCTTGCTCTATTTATTTCTGTCTTGTTTGCTTCAACTGCAGAAAGAACCAGAGGCCTCATGTACAAAGACTTGCGTGGATTTCCTACTGAAACATAGCATACGCTTAAATCCAGAATACGTCATATGCACAAAAACAACCAGATGTATGACTCTGTGGGTATGCATGAATCCAAGCACATTTCCATGTACACCCCAATCAACATGATGATTGATGTGCACATCACTCTGAGGACTAATTTTTTTCACATTTATTTATAATAACAGTTTCCCAGCATCACCTCTAAGTGTCGCCAAAGGATCAACAGCTGTAGAAACGTGCGTACGCCAGCCATGAAGTTGGCTTGAGGCACCCCACATTAGCAAGGTCATTTCATCCTTGATACATCTGAACTTTGCCGTGGAAAAGGACGTACACCACATTTTTGTCTGTACGCACCCTTTGTACATGAGGCCTCAGGTGTTCAGTTGATTTATATTATAAGCAGGCCTGTATGCATAACTTTCCCTGTTTTTGTAAATACATTTTATTAAGCATTAAGATTTATTAATGTCCTTGGAGACAGTAGTTTGACTCAATATCTCATCTCAAGATCCAGCTCTTTGTCATAGTGTTCAAAGATACCATCCACTGATGAAAACTGTGAGAGGTGGTGGAAATCTCTTGGAAAAACCTTGTTGAGCTCAGCTTAATTGATTCCATATGTTTAATGATATTTTAATTAGAAGCTCTCCTGCTTTCTGATCTTCTCCCATTGCTGCTCAGTGTTGGGAGGGTTACTTTTAAAATGTAAAAGGTTACAGATTCCTCATTACCCTGTTAAAAATGTAACTAATGCAACTATTTCAATTCCTTCATCGAAGTTATGTAATTATATTTGGTTAAGTTCCAATTACTTTTCTAATAAATGAACTGGGCAATAAAGCTGAATCCTATGCCGAAAGAAGACATTCCTGCATGATGAAAAGATACAAAGCAATTAAATGAATGTTTTATTCTACAATAAACAACTTTTTTTTTTTTTTTTTTTTACCAAAAATTATATATCTGTATGTAACCCCTTTGTAACCCCCACCATTTTGATAAGTAAGTGTAATTTTATTATATATGTACATGTTACATACTTTTTCTCACTGTTACTGATTTCAATTATATTTATTTTGTAATGTAATTACATGTAATGTAATTAAAATACAAAATAAATGGAGTTATAATATGTTACAGTGAGAAAAAAATACACATAACACATAATAAGTGTTGGGATTCACAGGACCACAGATGATTTGTCATTTGTTAAAATCTAAACTGGACAGGCTTTTCTTCTCTGCATGCTCTTTGTTCTTCAAACAAAGACAGCTATTTGACACTCTACAGGAGGTCATCTCACACCTCAGTGAGACACAAGTCTCAGAACATGATTGGACAGGACTTTTACAGTGACATGTGACTCTGTGATGTCACAGGCATCTGTAGAAGGTCTGCTCCCTTCAGACAAATCTCCCTCTTCTGGAGCTGCGAGCAGGCCACACCTCTCTTTGCGGCTGGGCCTGGACCAGCCCAGATGCCCAGACCCTTAATCCATTGCCCCAAACCACTAAAGGGAGGGCTCTCTAAACCTGAACCAGAGAAGTTTTTGCAAACACAAGGTTTGCAACTAACTTTCTAGCAACAAGAAGAGCCAAGTGAGTTGGCACCCAGCGTCTAACTATGCTAAACCCTGAGCAACCAGCTTCGTCAGAGTTTCACCTTTGGAACAAAGGACACACCAAAGACTGCTTCTGGAACAGCTCACAGCTCTTTCCAGACTTCCTCTGCCAACTATAAAAAGCAGCCCACCACCAAGTGACTCTTTCTTTCAGCCATTCAAGCAACGGTAACATAACAACTGGGCATAGGTTTATTACAGCTTTACAGCCTAAGCAAGACTGTTTAACTTATTGTATGTGATTTAATGCTGTTTCTTGAGTAATTGTGATTGTTTGCAGTTAGGTCATTGATTAGTTGGCTTCGCCAAAGCTAAGTGTTTAGTTTGCTAATAATGTTGACAACAGATTCTTGCACACAACTAAACAATCTCTGCACCAGAGTTGAGTATAACGCGTTACAAAGTAATGTGTTAGAGTACCTTGATTACTTTTTGCAGTAACGAGTAACCTAATGCGATAGTTTGCTGTTTGAGTAATCAAATACTTGAGTACATTTTCAAACAAGACATAAGTTACTTTCGTTGCTGTTAGAACGCTGGTCCTTCAGCTCTGAAACAGCAACGGCTGTCTTTTGGTTCTAATAACGGAGATAACGTTAAACCTATCAGTCCGAAAGGAGCCATCAAACTTGTGGCTCCCTACGGTGGAGTCTAAAAAAAGGTAAAGGAGGACTCGCTGACAGACAGGTCAGACTCAGGACTTGCATTATGCCTGGTACTGTTGTTGTAGTCACCTAAAAGCGTCAGTAGATGTCAGGAGCTACATTTAAAGTACTGTACGCAAACATTCAAGCTACTGTATCCTCCACAACAAGTTCCTACAAAAGTTTCACAATAAAAGCCTATTTAGAAAATGGAGGGATTCTCTCAGCCGAGGTTATAAGGGGCTTTTAATTTGAAAGAAATTCAGGAAATGTTGAGTTTGAAATGACGGCGCGATGTGTTAACTTTATAAAGGCAACAGGAGCAGATAAAAAGTAAAAATATAAAGATACAGAGGGATTAATAAATAATGGACCATCTATAATGTAGTTTGTTTCAAATGAAGCTGGGATCCTCTGCAGTTGTGGTGAGTAAAAGCCCCACCGCTATTTATTAATGTTATTACTTTATGTCCCTCTTCATTATGAGGATGTAGCATTGTTTGCTAGCTTGATGCTAATGACAGTAACGTTAACTCAGCGGGTTGACAAAGTGCCTCTGCTGTTTCACACCATCATTTCCCCCTTTTACTCTGTGTGCTAACATCCCTAGAGGAAATATTAAAAATGCTGGGGTGTTGTCGTCATACAGTTGTCTACAGCAGCAGATCGTTGTGTGTTTCTACTGGTCAAAGTGACGGCTGTGATGGGAGAACTGGATCTCAGTGAAGGGCAAGTGGTCCATAACTTTAATTTTGGAGACAAAAAATGTAGGCTTAGCGCCCTGTGGTCCATTGCCCAATAGGAAATGTAGAATACTCAAAAGTACGTTAAAAGTACTTGAGTTACTTTACTCAGGGAGTACCGCAGCAAAGTAACTGGTTACTTTCAAAAAAAGTAATGCAGTAACGTACTTTGATTACTTTTAAAGTAACCCTTACCCAACTCTGCTCTGCACTAAACCAGACTGTTTGCAACACATATCACATTCACATAGACTCATCAACAAATAGGCTTTCAACAGAGCTACACCCAAAGAGGCATCTCAAAGTTCTTGCTTCTTGTCCTTTGATTCACACACACACACACACACACACACACACACACACACACACACACACACACACACACACACACACCAAGCTTGTATATAGTTAGTTAGAATTAGTGAGTTTGTTTTGCTTTGCTTACTTTGTGAATAAATACAATTCTTTGGATCATACTTGCTGTCTGTTTAATGTTGCACAAAAGTGAATGAATAGTCAACCTCTGCTGCGTCAAGAACTCCAAAATCCTTCAGGCTTTACTGTTAATTTTGTTTGTTGTCATTAATTTAATTATTAATCAAAACTCCAAATTAATAGTTTAGCGTATTTTATGAGACTGATATCTTTAACTGGCTATCATTTTCCCTTTACGGGAATGGTGCCCCACGAGGTGATTTAATGTTAATTAAGTCACATTATTCAACATAATTATTCATTATTATTATTATTATTCATAATAATTATTAATTATTTCCGATAGCCAGTTTACAACTTTAATGGTGTCCCCTTGGTGAGGCCTTTTCTGGGGGGCTTTTCATGTAACACGTGCAGGAAGTGTTGGGTTTCATTGATAATTGAAACAATGGCAAAGTAGACACAATTAGAATAATTACTAAATGGAAATGGTACTTTATCAGAAAGGTAGAACTTAAGCCCTTTTCCCACTCTACAAAAAAACAACAAAAACAAAAAACAGAAACACGTGTGAACACCGGGCTTTTTTAATTTAAAGGGAAAGGTTACAGTCAGCATCCACTCAAATGACTCTGCAGTAGTCACGTTTATTGGCTCCAGCTTCAGTGGCTTCCATCAGTAATGATGGAAATGCAACACCTAATTTTAACCCCTTTGACAGGATGATGCAATGACTGGCCACCACAATTCTGTGTAGAAGCCACCGAGTTTAAAAGAGAGTCCAAACAAGTAACAGATATGTATATAAAAAAAAGAAGTATCCACCATAACATTTTCACTGACCTCCAAGCTGCTTTCTCATGTGTATTAACCTGTTTTCCGGCCTGTCTGTCATGTTGAATGTGACACACCAGTCCAAAACAAAAAAAAGAAGAAAAAAGCAAACAAAAAAACAAACACACAAAGACGCACACACAAAAGGCATAGTCTTCTGCTGCAGAGCCGTGTACACAGCTCTGGTCTATTGACAATGGGGAAGCAGTCTGTTGCCTGTTTTTGTGGGTTTTCCTGTGTTTAAAAAACCTGAGTTCACGCATTAATTTTGTGGAAACAAAGTAGAGAAAGAGAGTGGTGAGTAGGACATGACTTTGTTGTTGTACTGATGGAATTAGTGCTGTGGAAATGTATATCACATTGTATTGTCCACTCTATTCAGCTGCTTTTATCAGGACAAACTGTAAAAATCTAGTCATTATTAGTGCATGTTATCCTTCAAAGCACAAAACTACACACACATACACACACGCACACACACACACACACACACACACACACATTCACTCTTGACCCTTTCACCACGGTAGTTCCAGTGTGTCAGAGGCATGTGGCCATGGCCTGCTGTTATCCTTTCAGTTCTTTCATGTCTTCTCATGTGCTGTTTATCAATCAATCATTAAGTGGTCAGTCAGTCTAGCTGTAGAAGCCAAAATCGTAGAAATCCCATTAAAATACACAAAAGGAGTTG
The DNA here is from genome assembly GCA_035609425.1 of Epinephelus awoara. NCBI lineage: Eukaryota > Metazoa > Chordata > Actinopteri > Perciformes > Serranidae > Epinephelus > Epinephelus awoara. The sequence goes on from CM069297.1 coordinate 4,748,237, forward strand.
CCTCTTCTTCCTTTCTGTGTTTAGTTGATCCAATTGCTTGATCCAGATGCTCCTCGCCATACAGAGACCGAATAAGTGCCCTATTTTGTTCAGTCAGAAGACAAATATAAGTGAATATTCTAGGGAGGAAAAAAATCACCCTTCCCCAGTGCACTGATGTTGGTCACTAAAATATTTATGCGTATTTAAGAGTTATGAATGCTTATTAAGTCAGACAGGTGTTTTATATACTGTAGTTTTCAGCTGAATTAATGTGCATTCATGAGTGTTTAAAAATAATCCAGTGATCAGGTTTTGGATCTTTTCTTCCTGGCTGTTTTGTCTCCCATTGTCAACTCCACTGAACTCTAATGATTGGGATTTGTATTGGACTCATGGCTTATTTAGGGGAAGGCTTAAATTCTGTTGTGGCTCTCTGACAGCTCAGGGGAAAGACATCAAAGTGTCCCTTAAGGTGCTTTGCCCCTTTTCACATTCTTCCTCTTGCTGCATCAGACCAGAAAACTGCAGCTCAAGTGAAGAGAAAGCAAAAGAAAGGAACAGCACAAACTGAATCCTTTGTGGAGGTTAACAGGCTGAGGCTTAAACACTGTGTCAATGTGCTGCTTTGATACACATTATTCAGCTGTCAAATACAAGTATTTCTAGCCAGCCACTTTAGAGGCATAAAGGATTATTTTAATAATTTGAATGTAGAGGTCAATTTATTGTTTTGTGTGTGTGTGTGTGTGTGTGTGTGTGTGTGTGTGTGTGTGTGTGTGTGTGTGTGCGTGCGTGTGTGTGTGTGTGTGTGTGTGTGTGTGTGCGTGTGTGTGTGTGTGTGTGAGAGAGACAGAGAGAGAGAGAGAGAGAGAGAGAGACCTGTTTGGTTTAGGCATCATACTCTCATCCCAACTCATCACATATCTCCTCTTTGTCAGTGTATTAGATGCAGATGTATGCTTGCATCTACTGGATAGGACTGGGTTAAAATAATTGAGTCATCTGATTCAAATCTATCTTAATTTGAATGACCCCCATATTGATTCACAAAATCTGAGATAAATCTCTTATTATCTCTGGAGCTAGCTTCAATGTAGTAAAACTTTATTCTGATGTAGAGTAACTGGTAGCTTAGCTCACTATATTTTCCAAGTAGCTTGTCCAACACTGAGCGGTTGAAATGGTCCTAGCAAACTCACACTGATACTGAAACAGCTTGATTCTGTCATTAAACCAGTTAATAAATGTTCTTAAGGCCCAGACATGCCAAACTGACTTCAGAGATCTAGTGGTAACAAAAGCCCCCTGCGCCATCTCATGTTGCCAGGTCTTGGCCAAGAGGAAATAACTCTCCACACCAGCAGATGCTGGTAGTCTGTATTCAAAAAGGAACCCAGAAGACAGTCTTGATGGTAGTTAGCCAGTTAGCCCATTAAAAACACAATCCAATGTCAAAAGAACAGAGCATATTTACCGTGAGCCAGTGAGCATTAACTTCAACGATTAGGAAACATTTCTGCTAAGGAGCTCAATGGAGAAAGAAAATGTATCTAACCCTATGTAATAAGTTTGTCTTGATCTCACCCCCTTTAAACTTTAACTCTTTGTTTACTTTCCTGACTTCCATTTCTCTTCTGCGCTGAGCTGCCGATTGGAGTGACTTCATTCACAGGTAGACTCTGCTGTTGTTGACGCCAATTCAAGATGCCAAACCAGCAGGTGAACATGTGACTAGTAGGGTATTAACAGAAAAGTCGATTTGTCGACGCATCGACGTCAGTGGCAGAAGTCGACGCCCCCCGGGAGGAGTCGACAAGTCGTGTGTTTTTCTCTCTCTCTCTCTCTCTCTCTCTGTGTGCTTACGCTGATACTTTATCCCTGACTAAGTGAACATACTCAGGCGTACTATAAGCAGAGCGGACTCCCCAAGGAATGTCCGCAGTCATTCGGGCTTTCATAGTCGAGCGCACTTCTGCGTTGTAGTTTCCTGTAAAAACGTCCGTGAAAAATCCCACGATGTGAAAAATACATGCCGAGCAGACCTCGGACCTCGCGGAGGTTCACGCAGACTCAAAGCGGACGTCCGCAAGCCCTGTGCGCACAAAGCTCAGATTTTACGACCGTGCTCGGCATGTATTTTTCACAACGGAGGATTTTTCACGGACATTTTTACAGGAAACTACGACGCGGAAGTGCGCTCGACTACGAAAGCCCGAATGACTGCGGACATTCCTCGCGGAGTCCGCTCCGCTTATAGTACGCCCGAGTATGTTCGGGCCTTGAGCTTTGCACGCACAGGGCTTGCGGATGTCCGCAGAGTCTGTTCCGCATACGTTCCGCCCGAGTATGTTCGGGCATTCACAGACACACATCAGATGTGTGGAGATACTTCACTTTCCTCCGCTGTGTCAATGTGATGACGTCATCAAATGACTTGTCGACTCGACTTCGACTTTATTGACAGATAAGTCGACGTGAAAAAAATTAAAGTCGTTAATGCCCTAGTGACTAGCGTCAATAATGGCCAACATTTTGGGACACACTGCAGCGACAAGGGCCGTGGATGCTCACCGCCGACCCAAAATTGACTGATGGCTGACCATTGGCTTGGTGTGTCAGGGCCTTTAGCTATGTGACGCTAATAGTTCACACTGCGAGAGCAATCAAAAACAGATTCTAAAGATATGGACACTGAAACTGTAGTGAAAGATATAATGTTGCTGGTAATGTGACTATCAACAGATCATTTTCACTGTCTGTTTTTGCTGGGAACTGCGTCTGCCACACAGAAAAAATAGGCAACATGTCATATCTCTAGATGAGCTGCAGCTGAACCATGCTGCTCATGTGAGCTGTGTGGCTGCTCTTGCCATAGGCAATAAAAAGCAAGACGTTCTGCAACACATGCACTGCTCAGGTAGGCAGTGTGGACCATTTGCTGACATTAAAATAAAAAAAATCTTACCCTAGGCTCTTTTCCTGAGCGTCCAATTCATTTCATCTTCCTCACAGGTATTGTGGCCACTCACAATGCATTTCATTGGTCATGTGTCTTGAAGACAATGACAATGCCCATGTTGCAGACTCTGATTGACAACGCTGATTGGCCAACAAATGAGAGAGACCACTCATAGTATTGTAGCAAAAAATCCCCCATTATAAAAGAAAGGTCTGTAAAATTGTTGACAGGACACCTCAAACTGCAAAACTGCAAGGTCAGTTCTGACTCTTTCTATTATGAATTTTTGATCCATGGAGGATTTATATTCATAAAACTTTCCTCAAGCTGAGAAACACGAGGAGAACATTACTGCACATATTCAGTGGGCCGCATGCCACAGATTTAAACCCAGAGGCCACAAACTTTTTGCCATATGCGCAAAGTGAGCAAAACCATTGGAATAAATAGGCTCCATCTTGGCATCTGGTTTCTAGGTATTCTTATAAATCTCTGGCCCCAGGCCATGGCATTGTCAGACCATTGGTAATGTCGGACCCTGGCTGTGGTTTGGGTTATGTTGACATTAGCTTAAGCAATTTGATACTTACATAAAATCATTCAAAATCTTGTGTAAATGTTTCTCATCCTTCCAGCCTCAGTGTGCTTCATACAAACTTTTGATAAGAGAAACTCTGAAAACCACAACCACTTCACACAGTGACTGGCCAGATGTTCCGAGGTATGAATGTAGGTGGGGGTCATACTTTGCTCTGAGGCTCTCATTTTTCCATCCTTCACACAACTACTCTTATCACATTTTGCACGTACAATCAAGTTCAACACAATGAATACTTTGTGAAGAGATTATCTGAATGTGATAAGATTCACATGTCAAGATGACAAAGACTCTCAGAATTGGGCATCGGGAAGGCAGTGGGATGCAGCCAGGAGGAGGCTGTAACTGAGTGTGGCTGGACAGGTTTCTTAATTAATTAGAAACTAAGTGTTACAAAGCTTCATCCCACATTTTACAGGTACAGTTTCACACTAGTCTTAGCACATGTGGGTGAGTGATTTTATCTTCTGTATGTATTCCAACTGGCATGTGAAGAGGTGCATGTGCAAAGATACTTGTCTTTTCTGATACCCACGTCTGGATGCCTGTATCCTTCCCTTATCCTATTGTATACTCTAATCTAAGACTCATTGGCAATGAAACTGTTGTGCCTTCAAAGCATTAGATTGATTTTATAAAAGCACATAATTCTGAATTACATTTCCATATCCTGATATTGTAGCCTACTTATCTATTTATCAATCTATCAATCTATCTATCTATCTATCTATCTATCTATCTATCTATCTATCTATCTATCTATCTATCTATCTATGGAGCAAATTAACAAAGACAGAGGTCCTGCCCCTCCACTTCCACTCTCTGGAAGTGGAGGGGGAGAAAAATAATAATTAAATAAATAAATAAATGGATGGATAAATAAAATGACAATGACAATTAGAAATATATCTCTCTCTCTCTCTCTCCCCGACTTTTATTTTTTTCATGTTTTATGTTCAGTGCAGAGAAAACTAATAAAAAATAAAATAAAAAATAAATGAATGAATGAATGAATGAATGAATAAATAAATATATAAAATGAAATAGAAAGATTCCTCTCTCTTTGATTTTTATTTATTTATTGTACGTTCAGTGTTCAGTCCTGAGAGGGGAGAGGGACAACAAAAGAACAAACGATTTACATTGTGACCACACAGTGTTTAAAGCCTGCAACTCTGTGATAAAATGAAATAGAAAGATGCCTCCCTCTTTTGATTTATTTATTCTTGTTTTATTTTCAGTGTTTAAGAAGGGTGAAGGTGGCGGGGGGCCCCCTTCTCCCACGGGCCTGCGCTTGGGGCGGTCGGCCAGGCCACCTCCATCACATAGTGAGGAAGGTGCGTGAAGCAGGCCAGCCGTGTACGCCGTGTACGGCCAGTTGGTCAAAATTGGGTAAAAATTCGGACATGTTTGTTGTGGCAAGTCAAAACACTCATTGAGAGAGTGAAAGTCTGGCTCTGAAATATCATGTCTCACGAGATTTGAGTTGTTTCAGGAAGTTACCGCTGGAGCGAGCTTACAAATGCCACTGTTTGGAGTAGTCATGGCTGAATTTTTGCCCGATTTGACCAACTGGATCTGGATGAGCCATTTGAATTTGATGACCGCCTGTTTTTATTTGAACACGGAGTTCATGGACGTACACGGATGCAGAGCTCATTGAAACTGAAGAGCGGATGAGGAGAGAGGGAGCAGTGTTACTTTGGTAGCACATATACTAAAATTGCAACAGACAGAGGAACATGTCTGAATCCAGCTAAAGGTAAACACAGACGTTCATTTCTCCTTTCCGTTATGTTGTTGGATAACTAACAATCCGAGTCTGTCTGTGTGGGAAAAAAAAAAAATGCACTTTTTGACGCTGTCTGAGTGCCCTATTATTTAATATAGCGCACACTCATGGGTTGTAGGCAGGTCAGCCCTTGCTTCGTGCTCGAGAAATGTCAAATATAGAACATCCTATCACAGCAGGAGACTGGTGGCTCTGCCCAGGCCTGGGGATGACAGACAGTAGCCTCGCGTCACCAGGCTCTTTACGTACGGAGAAGAGCCTGGTTTCCATTAGGTTCATTCGAGATGATCCAGGCCTGCGCAGATTCGATCACCGATCACCAGCAATTGGCGCACGATGCATGTCGGTTAGTTTTGTGTCCGACTCATATGTCCGACTTCATTCCAATTTGCTCTGACGTATTACAAAAGTGGACGGCGATAAAACCGCGAGAGCGAGGCGGCCGCAGTTTTTAGAGCCAGGCACTGCAGCTGCTCTCCACTGACTGCACCACGTGGCTCTCACCTGATCTAACAGCTGATTGGTTCAGATGTCAACTCAACAATATTACGTTTTAGATAAACTTTTCATTTTTGTTGAATTTTAGAGATTAAGATTGTATTTGTCTGATTGAAAGGTTTATTGTGTGAGCAGAAAACATGTTGTGTGACTGATAGTGAAGTTTAGTTGTCAGAGACTAAATCATACCTGTCAAGTTTTGGATTTGTTCGCAGACTTTGCATCCTTTAACACTTTTTTGGAAGGAGTGTATTTGTAGGCTGGGCCAGAGTGGTTGATTTTACATGACAGTAAAGCACAAACAGTGCTGTTGTCTAACTCGTTTGTTGTTCCGGGTTTGTTCTCGCTGTCGCCACTAACCTTGCGACAACTGCCACCCAGGCTACTGATACGGGCTACCTCCCGTACTGATAATACGGGAGGACGGCGGGAAAGAGGGGTAAAATACAGTAATTTCCCGGCCAAAACGGGAGACTTGACAGCTATGGACTAAATACATTCATCATAAACTATACAGAGTCTACTGTATATTAACACTGGCAAATGGAGGATAAACCATGAACATAAACTACAGATCACCTGTAAAACATTTTAATAAATTAATCTATCATAATTAAAACAACTGGAGACTGAAAACAAACTGACATATGTATGTGATCACTTTTTTAATAAATTGACATCATTCCAGACAGGATGTAAGTGTGTCTGTGACTTCCTGTATGGACTGAAGGCTGCTGGAAGCTGTCAGGAAACTGTACAACTTCACCGCAGCTTTTTGTCACCGCCCCCCGCTGTGGCCGCCTGCTGTCGTCTACTTTCCAGGCGAGGCGCAGTTCATCTCGAACGAGCCTACTCACTCTGAACTCTGGATTCTGGTTCCGGTCTAGAGAGCGCATCCGGAATTCACCAAACTCACCAAAGTAAAAGTGTTCACCCAAGTAAAACTTTAAATTCTGGCGCACCATCAATTTACAATAAAAGAAAAAGGTTAACTTAATGGCTTGGGGCTTTTTCTTGTAAATTATATTCTTTAATAAAAAGTTTCACCACATTTTTATTAGCTTGGTGCTTTCATTTTGACGGAAAGGCGCATCCATCGAATTCTGGATTCTGTCTCTCTCGCCCTGGTTCCGGTTCCTTACCAAAACGGCCACTGAACGGCCCCAGACTAGACAGACGAGGAGAACGAGACAACACATGAATGTGACTATTCAAAATACACTTCTGTTTTCACAGGAAATGTGCAGTTTCTGTTCATTAGGTGCATACAGTCTTTTTCACAATAAACGTCAGTAAAACACTTGTATTTCCATTTATTCCCTTGTGCAACAAACACACCTGGTTAAGTTTAGAAAAAAAATGCCATGTCTGGCTTAACATTCATATGGGAAATGGACATGGGATAAAAATCTGGTGTTTGTTGGACCCATCCATCACCCCTCCTGCCTGCCCGATAGGGACTTTCCACATCCTTAAGTTAGAATGTTGCCCCGCAGCATTTCAAGCTGATGCTGCCTGGCAGCATATCATACTGTAGCAAAAGGATTTTTTTTTTCCGTTGATGTCTGATACGGAAATCACTGACCAAGCGCCGATATTTGACAACTTCGGAATAAGAACAGTTTGCTCTCTCTCTGGGTTGCCGGTTCGATCCCGGGTGTGGGAGCCCTTCTGTGTGGAGTTTGCATGTTCTCCCCGTGTCAGCGTGGGTTCTCTCCGGGCACCCCGGCTTCCTCCCACAGTCCAAAGACATGCAGTTTGGAATGGAATGAATGCTCTCTCTCTCTCTCTCTCTCTCTCTCTCTCTCTCTCTCTCTCTCTCTCTCTCAAAACAGACACACATTTTGAAGAGTCCAGTCCTGTCTGTGTCCTTGTCTCAGTCCTCACTCCTGACAATTTTGCCACTAAAAGGCAAAAAGTTATCCCTTAACGAGCCAGTGGAGACAGGATTAAAAAAAAACCTGACTGTGCAACACTACTAGAACGTAGGGTTAGGGTTAGGGGGTTCGGGTATGTGGGAGAGACTACAGAACACAGTAATCACTTTTAAATGTTGTAGATGAAACAACTATTTGGTGAAATTAAAACATTTTTACTTTGTGATCATTTGCGGTTAGACATGTCGAGTAGAAGAAACATAAGGCTTACCCATACAGAAATAATATGTATGTATATATATTGAGTTTCCATTAATGTACATATAAAGTAAAAACACACATGATGTCCTGAACATGTGGTCTTCAATCTAAACTACAAAATACATTGTAACTAAATTCCTAAACAACCTTATATGACTTTTTTTCTGATCCAATGTCCGACATTGCACAGCATGCTAACGTGTGTCAGTGCCTTCAAAAATGTACTTATCAACTTTGCACAAAGATTCATATTAATGTTTTCTGATGTGCCTCTGCTGTGGTTAAGGTCCAATGAAAAGGCTGTGGAATGATGGTGGTATATAGGTATAGGTTTGGGTTACAGTAGCGCATCTCACCTCTGTCGCCCTGCATTTGGCCAATTGCTGTCATTGTTTCATTACTGCTGGACCCAAGTCCAGGAAGATAAGGATACATACTCCCTCAGATTGTAAAGAGAGCACCTGGGAGGAATTTCTCAGTATTTTCTTCATTACTGATTTATGGTAAATCCATGCAATAAATTGATAAGAAGAGCCATTTGTTGCCACTAGGACTGACTTATCGTACTCGATAACTTTAGGGTATCAACCAAAATAACCAAGTGGTATCAAAATATGTCCAGTCAAATGATAGCTGCAATTGATCCTTTTTGCATTTGGTATTGGTATTACTTTAAGAGTACTGGTATTGGCATGCTTACCATAATATTTTAAACAATATTGGGCCATAATTGCAGCTGCCTTCACACAAACCCTTTGTGTGCAGTCCACAGTAACAGGTTTGCAGTCGAAGTTCTCCCAGAAGTGCTAGAATATATTTAAAATAAAGTCTGTAGGTTTTCCCTCTTTCTTACCTATTTGCACACCTATGATCCAAACGTTTTGTTGTCTAGATCACAAGATCTGCTCGCTGAGTGACCTGGCCTCCTCCTCCCATCTTAAATACTGACCTATCCAATCTTCAGTTGAGGTCTCATGCATGTTCAGACTGCCTTCATTTGAGGTTGCTGTTTGCAAAATCCAGTGACCATTTGTTTAGGACCAGCAATAGATGCACTGAGCATCTTAAACTTTGAGTCGACAATGTGATGCAGTCAGTTGATAGCCACCATGATGTCAGTTATTGACAATGCCTTGTTCAGCCCTCCAGCTTGGTCACTGCTAGCATCAGTCACGCTGTTGTTAGCTTTCACCTCACCACTTATTGCTTCGTCTGTTGTAGAACTTTTGGCTTTATTCAGTTTCACAATGCCTCCGTTGCGCATCTACAACTTACACCGCCAAGTGTTACAACTTCCTTATGGCAAAATATTAGGGGTGTTAAATGATTCATTTTTAATAGCCGTTTTAAAATTCCATAATTTTACATTTCAAAACAGTTTTAAATTTCATATTAGCAAGGTAAAGCAGTTCTGTTTTGATTTTTAGATGTATTTCTTTTAAATCAGTTCTGCACTGCTGAACTGGTGGTCAAAGAAACACAATAGCAGCACGTAAATAATTCTGTGAGACCCAGACTGTAGACCCATTTTTGTCTTTGTGAGGGGGGCCGGGGAGCTTCAGCGGGAGACAGCACATTAACAGTATATGCCACATAAGAGGTAAACATCACCTGAAAGCTGGAAACCTGGAAATCAATTTGTGTCGAAGTTTTTCTAGTCATAAATCTGTAATAATCAATACATGTAAGAAAAGTGCATAGATGGTGCCCAAAACAATGAGGAACTAACATAAAGTGGACATTTCTGTAAAGTGGAGACTCATGGGTACCCACAATACTCATTTTTATTGAGGTATCTTGAGGTAAGATGTCAAGGGACCTCCGTGAAAATAGCCATAGACCTACTGGTTTTCCCACGCCAAAATTTAGTCTAACTTTGGAGGATTATATATACCACTGGATACCACTGGATTCATTAGGTCATAACACAGCTATCTATAGTCTCTGAAAGACAGGCGGCAGTGAAAAGAGTATCACGATTAATGAGATTTTAAAAAATAATGCATTATGCTATGTATTAACAGCCCTACAAATATATTCTTTAAATGTATCCCTTTGGAGTAGGAAACAGCCTCTCCGAATAGGACTATCCCATTTAAAAAAAAGAAACTTTGAAGAAAAGTTTGAGTAAGAATTCAGCTGAAGTCACATGCTTTGTCAGCTTATTCAGAGAGGTTTTGTGGCTCTTTATCACTATCATTCTACTTTCATCATGTCTTCACATAATTCAGTTATGTATATAAACAATAATGGAGTATATACATCAGACTCTTGGTTATTGCATGCTGGCATGATGCATATTGTCACTGCTACATGCTATTACATGCCACATATAACAGTGAAGGAACAACAACAACAACATCAAAAGCAGTGACAATATGCATCATGCCAGCATGCAATGACCAAGAGTCTGATGTATATACTCCATTATTGCATGCTGGCATGATGCATATTGTCACTGCTTTTGATGTTGTTGTTGTTGTTGTTGTTCCTTCACTGTTATATGTGGCATGTGATAGCATTACGATGGCATTGTGTGTGCAGGCACATCCTTATGAACATTAACTCAAGAACAAGATGTGATAGAACCTTGAACATTACAGGTGTAAGATGATCTGATTAGATATCGGGACACCTTGAGGCATCAGAGTGCATATTAATGAGTCTAAACTGAAAGACAAGATGGAGACAAGGACATCTTCTTAATGCTCTACGATGCACATTTATATAAATACCTATTGTGCAATGTGAAGTCATAATGACATGATATATTTGTGGCACTTTACCACACGGAATATACCTCCCACCATTTAACACACAGCTAAATTATGACTGCTAGTGATAAGCACAATGTCTGTGTTACAAACTGGTTTATACTTATACAGTGTGTGGACATGTATCAGTCAATGGCAAAATATGTAGTTAATCTATGTGTAAGCTGCATTATGTAAATTGTAAAATAATTTTTGGGGTCTGATGCATAAGGACCTAAAATTGAATACCTGTGCTCGGGCAGTTACTTCCGGCACAAGACACCGATGAAAGAAGCAGTCCTTTCACGTAAGCATGATATGCAGCCAGTGTTATTGTTTAACAACACCTGGTGGCATCAGGGGGAAATGTGGTGGGACAACAATGAAAGTTACAGAAAACACGGTGGGCGGGAGGACTGGTGGGTGGGTCAAACAGGGATGGATGCCAGGAGCCAGGTGTTCCGTTCCCGGATGTTTGTTTTTTTTCTAAACCCAAGCGCATGCTTTTGTTGCCTGACCATGTGCATTTGTTGTGGTGCATTTATTTTGAAAGAGAATGTATGCAAAGTGTACATTTCCTGTGAAAACGAAGTGTATTTTGAAAACAGACAATGCATGTATAAGGGTGATGTTGACGCAGCGTCCCAGAATGCACCCAGGGTATCTTAGAGGTCATATGCCGACGTGAAATGTCCATGACCAAACGTCGATATATGACAAGGTCTCGGTGAGAATGTTGGTAAACCCTGCTAACATTTTTAAAGCTGTGTCCTCCAGCAGCATCTGTCATGTCTCATTCACACACATGACAAAACATACCGCTCACCCAGAGTGTGTACATTATCTTGCACACCTTGTGGCAGCAGGGTAATGAAAGACCTCCAGTCAGTCAATGTTGGATTCTGTCTCATTCATTGTATGTCTTGTAGCTTTACCTGCCAATGTGTCTGATTCTGTACAAAGAGCAGTGTGTGTTTGAGAAGCGAGGTGCAGGGTGGGAAGTGGCTCAGCTACAATAAACCCTGATTGTTTGAAGCAGATAGCTATTAGCTGGCAGAGAGTGGGAGCTATTATGGTGGAAATGAAGCATTGTTAAAGAAACATAAGACTTCCCTCAGCGGATGATAGCCTCCTGAAGGGGTCTCAGATTAGATCTCACAGGTGCACTTGGGAGGGGAGTGCTGATCATTACACTGGGAGAATTATAGCGGCTCATCAAATCTCCTCAGGAATGAATATTAAGTCTTATTACGAGGAGGGTAGGGAGGGAGGAAGCCACTGATGTGAGCAATTTATGAGAATTGTTTGGGTTGTACCGTGTGGCTTTTTACAAGAAGTTTTCAGTCTGCCAATCGACTCACAGTGGTGTGACAGCACTTATGCACTGCTCCACATAAAGACATGTTGAAAGAAAATATGGCTAAAACTCAGCTTTGAAAGATGGAATGACTTTGCTTTGGGGAGTGCAGAACTGTGTGAGTGAATGTCCCTGTCTCCATTCAGAAGTATAAGACAGGTTTTCTCTGCCTTCATGTCAGAGTGAAGTACAGTGAAGCAGAGCAGTGAACGGGGAGAGATAAAGAGGGCGAGTGAATTTCAGATTTATTCTCTGGCTATGAAGCTGTACTTTCTGCTGTCAAAATCACTGCAGCTCTGTGAAATAAAACTTGGATTTCATGACGAAGATAAATCTGTAACACTCTCCTCTGGGTAGAGAAACAGGGTTGCTGGGCAGCACATACTGTATTCACATACTGTATACTGTCATATACTAGGCTATATACTCATAACATACGTAAATACCTTGTACTAGCACATCATTAAAATAAACACTACATAGAAGTAAAATCCACTTATAGCACAACTCCAGTAGAAATGTCTGGTCATTATTTCAGTCAGTATTAAGGCCCATTTATGCTCTCTTTACATACGAAAATGTATACGTCCGTTTCAATCGATGTTACCGTCACTGCCCACATACTTCCATGCGTCCTTTACGTTGGCATGGATGTTAACCTATATATCCACCAGGGGGCAGCCCAGAGTCAAAAGTTTATGACAACAAACTCAAAAACAAACATGGTGACTGTAGAGGAGATATTGATAATGTACCTCTTGCATAAAAGACAAAAACAGAGGGACCCCAGTCTTAGGGCGCAAGGGTCGGCCCTGGGAGCGGAGCAGAGCCGGGAGGGCAGGAGGGCTCCGCGGAGACGGAGGCTTCTGTGTTTGAGACGGCAGCGGGCGGCGGGAGGTCAGACGCTCCCAGAGAGGGGAGAGGGAGAAATATAACAACATAAGATAAAATAGTAAAGTGGATGCAATTTTCAATGCATCCACTGCCAAATAATGAGATTTTTGAAATAACGTTAGATAAAACATAAAAGTTTTGAAATTAATCATTAACAGCTGAGATGGATCGCTAAGTGTCCCCCTCCCCTCCACCTCCCACTATTCACATGACAACAACATGATAATTGCTTTCATTCTGTCAGTTTCAATAGGTGCATTTTTCGTGGGAATCATGGTGAGAACGGCCAGAGTAGACACATTAGAATATCCTGCATGGCAAAGCAACACTCATTTGTTTTGAGGTGAATTTATTTCAGTGGATTACCCGGCGGTATCATGTACAACCGGTGTGCTCAGTTGTTTCAGAGCAGCGCAGCTCATCAGATCAGATCCGTAGTTCATATTATTGTAGCGCAATGTGTGGTGACACAGAAAATATGGATCACTTTGAAATGAGTGACTCTGTGTGTCTGTGTATATAGCCTACTGTAAATGATAGCTTAGAACTTATTTCAGATGCTGTCTTTACTCCTAAATATGATCCATAAATATATTCTCTCTTAAAGTCACATGATTCTGACAATACTGATACATTTGTTTAAAATTGTACAACAACATTAGAGAGTGCCAAAATTATCACAGTACCCTGAAACCCCCTTAGTTTGCTGAGGATTAATGATGATCACATGGGGACACTTGTTAATCTGTTCCAATGTGTGTTCACTGATAGGGAGGACTCTTGCCTTGCCTCTGCAGGATCCTTCCTTGGGAGGATGGGTCCTTGAGTTTGAGAAACACCCACTGATGCCGCCTAGGGTTGTCTCATACCACAGTGAAAGAATGGCTTTTCTCATCTGTGTCTGATGCAGAAATCACTGATAGAGTGGCAATATGTGATGATTTTGGAACGAGAATGGGTTGTGTCCTCTGACCACATCAAAAGACAAAAATTTAGTAGGTCTGTATGGCAACATTCAGAGGTGGGACAAAAAATGGCCATCATGCAGAGCGAGTTTGGTCTCCTTCAGGGCACTTGTGTGGTTGCACCCAGTTGTGACAGAAATAGTTGTATTAAGAATAAATAAAGAGAGCTTTAGAAAGAAGTTCAAGCCCTGCTTACTTTCTTACCTTCACATACCTGACCCATCACTGTGTCAAGAAGGCATGAATGTCATGAAGGCATGAAGGAAAGGTACCCTGGAAATCCAGAGTTTTCGCGAGAGCACAATTTGAATTTGCTCAGCGAGTCACTCTGGCAATTAGTAATGTCCTCATTACCTATGCCCATGAAACCGAGCTGCACTAATCACATTGGTGTATCTGATATAGGCGGGCCAGAGGCGAGCTAAACAGATGACGACAGCGCTGCGACGACAAAGTCCGAAATCAGTCAGTAAACATTGCAAGATGGCTACGGATGAACACCAGTTGTTTGAAATGGCTTTGGCCTCTACAATGGACGAGTTAGACTTGGCTTTTTCTATAAAAGAGGAACAGAAGACGGCGCTCGAGTCTTTCCTTTGCAAGAAGGACGTTTTTGCTGTTTTGCCGGCCAGATACAGCAAGAATCTAATCTACCAGTTAGCTCCGCTGGTAGCTAAGCGTATACGTCACCCCGTGTATTGTTCTGATTAGTCATAGTGTTATCCAATTGTGTGCAGTGATATTTTCAAATGCATGCTTAGTGCTGGCCCTCAAGTTGGGCCATTTTCGTTACTCATAGCCTGACCATAAATCTTTCTAGATTTAGGTCTGGATTTCCAGGCTAAAAAGCACCCCAACACCTTGTCTGGTCCTGACTGGTTCAGACATGTCCTGTGGAGGCTAATAGATTGATTTTATTTGATGATAAACATTGTGGTCCATCAACATAAAACTTGCAAACTCATTGGCCATGTTGGAAAATGTTTCTAGTCATAGAACAAAAAGACCAAACACAGCAACGCACCTTTATACATCAGTTTGGATGATATCCTACAAATTAGTGCACAACGAATGATGTTACATCCTTAACACCAAGTTAGGTAATTAACATAAAGCTACAAAGGGTAGGTTTCTCCCAGTCTCACTCTGAAGTCATCAAAAAGTGGTGCTTGGTCAGTCACTTCTGGTGTTAGACACCAACAAAAAAGTCGTCCTTTCACATTGGCATATGTTGTCGGTTGACATTATTGTATAACAGTGCCTGGTGGTGTCAGAGTGAAATGTGGTTGGACAGTAACAAAAATTAAGGAGGCAGAAGTCTGAATAGGGCGGGTGGGAGGGGTGGTGGGTTATGAAAAATTACTGGCTCATCATTACATGGGATGTTTGCAAATTTTGGTGCATTATAGCAAATTCAAAATCCTTGTTTGTTCCATCATTGGATGCAATTAAATTTTCTATTTCTGTTAAACATAACATGAATGAAAAGGAAAATAAATATCCCTCATCTATTTATTTTCTTTTATTTTGACATTAAGATGTTAAATAAGCGTAATGAAGTAAGATGAGAAAGGTTATTTCATGGCTATTTCTTTCCATTAAAAAGTTTAATCATAGCCTCAGTCAAAAAGAAAAGAAATACAGGAGAAGAAATCCTGTCTTTACTTTCAGTAAAAAGGTGGCATGTCACTATGTGAAATCTGTTAAATATGGCTAGAATACGGCTGATTTGGAATTTTATGTTTTTGGGCTTGAAGGCTTGGTGGCCTTTGATGCAGAGATGTGTTATGACACAGGCTGGTTGCTTGCTGTAGCACATTCTCCATCATTTACCAATTGAAAATGGGATTGGCAGTGTGCTAAATGGCTGTGGATGAAAAGGTTTGGAGCCAAAGCAGAAAACAGGCAGTTAAGTGAAGCCAGAAATCTCTGCACCTGCACGGCCAAGTGATTATTGAGTCTGTGGTATGACTCAACATCCATCCAACCACATTTGTTATTCTCTTTCATTCTTCGCAGCCTCTGCTTCTGAGGATGGTCTTTCTATCACCCCAGGGGGCCCTCCAGAGAGCGGTGCCAGCCTGTACCCCACCACCCAGGACACGGGCAGGAGGCTCCCAGTGGTCACCACAGCTCCACCTGTCAATGTTCCAAACCACTACCCACTCTACAGGAATCCTCCCCAACACCAGGTCCCGTTCAGCCCTCATGGTCAGCAGAGCTACTTTGAAGACAGCAGGTTATCCAGCTCTCAGCCCACCCTCTCCACCCTGCCATCCCGGACTCCACTGGATAGCGATGATAAAAGGTCTCCATATGAGAGTGCTGAAAGCTCCAACATGCAAACAACGCTTGTAATGCATGCATTAGCCCCCACTTCTCACTCCAACACTCCTGCTCCAGACACCAGCGTGGTTTTAAAAGATCCAGAACATGCTGCCACCATCCCCTCTGCTGCTACTGCTGCAAGGGAGGAAGATGAGGAGAGGCCAAATCAGCCTAGACTGAAGCAGAATGTGAGGCCTGGCAGTGATGAAGAGAAGACAACCACCACCATAATTACCACCACCGTCATCACCACCAGGCAGAGTCCAAGTAAGATTATTATTTCTTTTATACCACAAAGTATAAGAAATGTATTATCATATTCCTTTTAATAATTTGACTGCTGTGGTGTGCATGGTTAGTTAGTTAGTTATTTGATTGACACAAATATTTAAATATTTGGGTAGAAACAATATACAAAAAAATATTGCATACAACAAATACATCAATAATATCATGCATAATGTGTATGTGTGTGTGTGTCATTAAATTGGAGAGATGCAGAGGGCTGCAGGCTGGAATCATACCCGCAGAAAGGACTTAGCCTTTGTACATGGGGCGCCTGCTCTAACCACTAAGTCACTTACGCCCCATGGTGTTCCTCAAACTTGACAGTGCAGTTTTTACTGAGTATCACCAACCATGGCTGGTAAACTGATCTACTGCATTACCTTCAGTGAGTTATTTGGTCATTGTTTGCCAGTTTGTTTGCTGGTCTTATTTTGAAGCGGATCATCTGTAGAATAAATCCATACATGACATGTTATGATTCACTAAAGTTAGGCATGATATAAGATAAATAAATCCCAATTTCTAGCCCCACTAACAGTACTACCAACGCTAGCAACTGCAACAGTGCTAATGGACCTAACAGTGTTAACAGGAGGGTGGGCGAAATGCCTCTGCATAGCGCTGTCCCACCACCATGTTTGGGGATAATGTCATCAGCAGTGTCCTCTGTATCAGTGCAGCCCCGATATATGAGACCAATTCGCATTATCTCCCCTATGCACTGCCCTGTCAGTTGTAGGATTTGAGCGCAGTTTGAATCTTTCATATTGTCACGCCCTATTGTGACACCAGTAGCTTGCTCTGCATTGCAGGTATCCCAGAATGTTTTGTGCAGCAAATCAGTCACTTCCAATACACAATGAATGGGAGTGAATTCCTGGTTGGACATAGTGGGGCTGCACGTGCACCTAGTCGGACCAGCTACCAAAACATTTAACAGAGAAAGTTGGATCACAGCACACACAGAGGAAGTGTGATGCTCAGTTACAATGCCAATAAATTATTTATGCATCTTTTTACTGCTGTCATGCATACACACTGGACACACAACATGCCCTGCAATCCTTGTTCTCTACCCACATGCCCCCAGACACACCTGGCAGAGATCTGCATTCTACTGAGTGCACTTTTGTAGCTCTTATTCTGTCATCACACCCTCAACTAATATCTTCTATATGTGCACCTGTCACGATCACACAGCCATGGGGCTGAAATAAAGTACAACAGCACTGCTGCATCACTAACCCTGAATCAAGAGGTACACACAGGGACCACAGCATGGCACTCTCAGGTTGTTGGTTATGAAGAGAGTGGATAGGGAAAATAAAAAAAAATCAGGGTGGTGACTCAGTGAACTTTTCAGGTCGGAGAGAGCAAGATGGAAGCAGCTTGATTAATCAGCTCGTCTGTGTGCAGGTTGACGGCAAAGCTAAGGCACGCAGTACTGTACACAAAATCCCAGGCACAGGGTGAATGGCAACACTGTAGTGCAGTAATAATGTTGGAGTGGACACTCCCTGAGGTGAAGTGCCGAGGGAACACTGAGAGGATGTTCTTCTTCATGAAGAAGCACTTCAGCAAAAGTTTACTTTTTAGCTCAGAGGGAGGGAGGGATGAAGGTGGTGGAGCAGAAAACCCCAAAGGCCACTAGGAAATATTCTGTCCTCAGCTGTCCCATCGCAGGGGTTAGTTGCTTAGAAAGGCAGCCACAAAGGCGGAAAACCTTCAGCAAAGTCAGATAGAGTGTTTGTGTGTTTATAGCAATGTCTGTGCTTGGACAGTATTTGCATTCGCAGACATTGCTATACTGATTTATACTGGTTTGTTAATCTTGTCCTAAACAAGACTAATACCCCATTTACGCCTGGTATTGATGTGTGATCTGTATCTGTGTATCTGAACTGGATCAGGAAAAACTCATGTAAATGCAGGTGTAAATGCACACAGAAAGCAAGGCAGACAGAATGGATTGGCTAGAGCACTCTTGGAGGTGGTCTGGCTGTCATTGTTGTGAAATCTCAGCCAGGTGTATGTACAGTGTGACCATATTCTTAAAATAAATAAATAAGTAAAGATAACAAATTAAAGGTTACTTTACTCCACCTCTTCCTGCTCTCTCAAGCTGTCCCATCAAATCTTAAGAGCAACCTGTCCTCCATGTGGGAAAAATAAGCAGAGCATTGCTACAGGAGAATACTGAGGGACTGCTACTACTTGCAGGACAAGTCACATGATCAAGAGACATGTTAAGTGAAATCTGTTTTATTTACACAGCCCAAAATCATAAACTGCCTCACAGAGCTTAATACGGAAGCCTTCAGAGGCAAGTGAGGAAAATGTATTCTAGAGATCTATTTAAGTCTAGGCTAAAGTGTGTTCTCTCCTCTGTTTATGACTGAAGAACCCTTTTTCTTTCCACTCCAAAAACAGGTGGAGAAAAAAAAGTTATGCTGACAGGTGTTTTTTTAATTTTTTCATTTCTTAATTTTGTTAATAATAGACAAAAGGCTGAAGTGAACCACTACCTCATGCTCTGGATAGAGCTAAAAACATTCATATTTTTTTCTAGGATTTCTCAGTGCACTCTACACGGGGTGAATATGTTTTGTGTCAGCTAGTTATGTAATGTGTTACTGCCACTTCTTTCTTTTGGCTTGAAATGTATCTCAGTTGGCACTAAAATGCAGTTAGCAAGCTAGCTAGCTGGTAAACATATTGTTTATGGTTAACCAACAGCTACAACTTAGGTTAAGTCGACAGCAAAACTAACATTTGTGTACTATAATAAAGTGTGTCCCTGATACCATGATTTACATTTTCACAGATTTCGACCAATGATCCTGGCAAACCTTTGAACTGTTGGAAAAAAAAGTACTTGGGGAATTAAAAAAAAAATCACTTTTTTTCCAGGGAGGAAAATAATCTTAGGAAAGTTTCAGTATGAAGAAACAGAATGAGAATATTAGGCAGATAGTTATCAGCCAAGTTAGCAAGCTTGTGGAAAGTAATTTGCAGTTGGTCATGGGACCCTTGCCTTGCATGTTGTAGAGGTGTCTTGAGAGTATCCAGCATCACCTCTCTTGACCTGAGACACACCATGAATGTTGACATTTCTGCCATATCTGTCTGCCTAATGTGGATATTGAGATGTGATCGCCATGGGAACACACACAAGATAATGACAGCACTTAGTAATATTTGCAAAGGCCTGTGATCAGATGTGGGTATTCACACAATGTTTACCATTGTGTGTGTGTGTGTGTGTGTGTGTGTGTGTGTGTGTGTGTGTCTGTGTGTCTGTGTGTCTTGTGTTTCTATCCACACTGCTTCCATGAGAATCATTTTCATGCTGCTGTATGTCCCTGCAGTTCCCTGCCAGCTGAACCTGACTGGGCCAGAAGGATACATAGAGGCACCACCACAGACCAGCTCAGCTTTTCACTCCACCATGGACTGTAGCTACATCATCACCGTCTATATGGGCTATGGAGTGGAGGTCCAGGTAAGGGGCGGACCAACATCCATCTATTCAGCATATGTCTGTCTTCCAATACTGTCATGGAAAATTCTTATTTAGTAAACATACTGTTCCACAGTTTTTTCTTTTTATGTGGATGCAAAATTGCTTACATTGTGGTCTCAGTCACACTAGTTTGTTGGCCAAAAGTCAGCTACATGGGTATGATATAATTTATTTATTTATTTATTATTAAAAGTTATGGTATCAATGTTTAAAACATAGCTGTCAGATCTGTATGATATTCAATGAAAACTTGGTTTTGATAGGATACCTCATAGACTTGAGGTATTGGAGGGTGGCTAGCACCTCCAAGTAAATCCAAAGTTGTCTTACCACAGGTTGTGTCTGGCTTACTAGTATAAGCCACAGGTAAACCTGTGTTCAATCAGTTGGGTTTGTTCAGAGTTGGAGTGCATGTGTATCCAGTACCTTCTTCATGATTTCAGCAGGGAGAAAAGTTACCTCCTCCTCCTCTACATGGATGACATCAAGCTGTATGCCAGGATCTACAGCAATGACAGGATAGTCATTCAGACTAGTTAAGTGTGGTCGGATGGTGTCAAAGAGAGGAAAGATACTCAGAACCGAGGGGGCGAGGGGGTTGATCTACCAGAAGGCAGCATTGCAGATTTTCAGGACAGCTACAAATACCTTGGGGTCCTGCAGGCAAATGGGAACCATGAGAAGGCCACAAGGAAGTCAGGGCACTGGACATGGGATGACACCATCCATGCATTGTGAGAAGCTTCCTTGTCCTGACATCAGTGGCCTCTATCTCCTCCTTTGGCCAGCTTATTATACCAGCAGGGTATCTGATGACTGGTAGGGTATAGTTGTTGATGCTTGGACCTGGTTCTGTCTGTTCAGCCGACTTGTCAGGACCTGCCTTACTCTGTGTAGGTATTTGGTTGTGGACAACCAAGATCCAGGAATACATCAGAAAGATGGCTCCCAAAGATGAGCTGCTGAGTGAATATGTAGGGCAGCAGAAACCCGAGAATGCAGAAGAGGAGGATGAAACATCATGGAAGGACAAGCCCCTGCACGGCCAACATCAAGAAATCCTACTAGTGGCTGGAAAAAGCTGGACTGGGAAACAGCAAAAAAGCGCAAATCATGGCAGCACAAGAACAGGCACTTAGTACAAGATCAACAGAAGCAGGGGTCTACCACACCAGACAGGACCCCAGGTGCAGGCTGTGCAAAGATGCTCCTGAGACAGTTCAGCACATAATAGTAGGGTGTAAGATGCAGGCAAGAACAGCGTACATAGAACGCCATGACCAAGTGGTTGGCATAGTGTAAAGAAACATCTTCCAAGGTCAGAATGGGAGACACCTCCTCAGGTGGTTGAGAATGACTAAGCTAAGATCTTGCAGAACTGGTGATGGCTAACCAACTGGACATCGTGTTGGTGGACAAACAACAGAAGAAGGCAGTGGTGACAGATGTAACAATCCAGAGTGATGTAACATCAGGCAGAAGGAACATGAGAAGCTCAAAAAATATCAAGGGCTGAAAGGGGGTTACACGATATTAAAAAAAAAAAATGATACTGCGATTTTTTTTTTGCAATATATATTGTGATATTAAAAAATACAAGAACTTTCACCAGATGAGTTGAATAACTCTATTTGGAAATAATTAGGTTGACTCACCATGACACCATTGTATTCATATAATACCCTTCTATTAATCCAGGCGAGAGCGAGACAATTTTAACTGAGCCCAGCCAGAACCCGCAGTACGGCACTAATGGATCAGAGCCTGTGTTGCATTCAGCCGTTGTCACGTAAATAACAAATTCAAGCACTTAAATAGGCCATAGCACAACAAAGCAGCATGTCAAGTGGGCCGACCCTGGGCAAAATTTTTGATTTGTTATCTGACCCCCCAGCTCCCCCTCTTGCATGTCGCTCATTTTCAGTGTGTGACTGCAGCGTACGCATGAGAGGGGGGACGAGCTGCTGAGTGCTCAGAGAGGGAGAGACAGAGAGAGAGAGGCGAGCAAGGAGCTTTCTTCAGAGCTGCTTTTCTGAAGCAAAACAAAAGTTTACATGTTCTAAAAAAAGAGAAAACATTGCATGTCCTGCGATGTGACTATCGCACATGCGCACATCACGATGGCTATGTTTTAACGATGTATAGTGCAGCCCTAATATAGTGTAACTGTGTGTGCGTGATCTACATCCCCATGACTGACAGTTGTAACTATGAACATAGTGTTTGGGCATTTAAATGGATTGCCTTCCTGGCAGGGTGACATGCTGACACCATAATCAATAGTGTGTGTGTGACCTATACTGAGCTCAGTTTTTATTTATACACTGTGTTGTCCCGGTGCATGTAATGGCTCTGGACCCACTCCGACATTGTCCATCTGTGTCCAAATCACTGTCGCTGTTTGAGCTGTTAAAACACTGAGCATGGTGTTGGCCTACTGTCAGATGGATGGCTTCAATTAGCATTTTAATTTTTCATCAACAATAGTTCTCCAGCCGTCTGTGGGCCAGCAGTGCAGAGATATACAGCTTACATAGCAGCTGCTCTGACAGGAGCGCAATTCACTGTTCATTTTAAAAAAATACAGTTCCATTGTGCTTTCATTCATTCTACCATATGTTTGGATTTTATAAGAGGATTTTACCAGAAATATGTCATAGATATCCTACAACATGAAGCATGCTTTCATTGTTCAACACATTCTGAAATAGCTTATGTTTCCTCACATGTATGACAAGATAAAAAGGCTTTGAATTATGAGGTCAGTATGGACATTTTCCTCATGTTTAGGTTATTATTTGTCAGTCAGGAGATTTCACTTTATAAAGATAAATGTCAGTCAGCTCATAATAGCCTTTAAAATGTAACATTAAGAATTCCCAATGTACATAAATTGTAAGTCTCATCTTAGAGAGAGGTTTTAACTTTATGGATTTTGGTTGAATGATCTTTAATTAGATTGATGTGTTCTTTCTATTGTACTGAATATCTGCATGTAAGCAGCATGAAATTACAAACAATTTTGTAGGTCTGATTATGAAATAACACCAATAGCTAAATCCAGTTTAACAAGACAGTACAATTTAAATTTAATTCAAACAATACAAAGAAGGGTACGATATTGTAGCCCTAGCTCTATTAAGGCAGAGCCCTCTGCTGGACTTTAAGTTCTACTCTGCTGCAATCATAAGCATGCATTCCCCTATGAAATTTACATAAATGTAGCTGGTCAATCAGGAAATGCCTACCTGAATTTGTGCCGACACCACAGTATACAAGGCAGCACCGCTGGCTGCTGTCCTAAACCCTCCTCAACAAGCAACATAGGAGGGACAGGGCCCCCAAGAAAAGGGCTCCTCCTGTGCTGAGAGAACTAGGGTTACACTACTGTAGCCTTTGTTCTATTTTGCACAGGCTCCGCCGTCTACTGGACTCTATGGGAACCGTGGGTGGAGCCCAATGAATGAACGCCCTATCGTAACATCCACCAAGACATGCTGGTCCTAATTCCAGTAGCTCACCTACTTCCATTCAACTTAGGCTATCAGAGCAGAGAAGCAAGGGGGCCCCAGCCAACCCCCCGGTAGAATGCAACCGAACTGGGTGGAGCCATGGCCTAACTTTGCAGGGGTTGAAAGACAAGCAATAGACACCCCACTGGGTCATCAAGGAGCATGGGTACACGTAGGTGTATCATGAACAGATGGGAGAGTTAGGTGCAACACAACGGACATACACCCATCCCTTTTCACCAGTCCTATGTCAGTCCAGCGAGCACTGACCCTGAAGAAGAGCCCAACATGTCCAAGAGAAATATAAAAACATATAAACAGAAATGACATAGACCACAATGCTGCTGTACATATGTCCTCGACACTCATTCTACAGAGCAAGGTTGCTGACACTGCCATGCTGTATGAACCATAGTGGTGGACCACGGTGGGAGTCTCTTTTTGCCTGCCCATAGGCTCGGGAGATGCACTCGTGAAGCCCTCTCACCTGGTGTCATTGGAGGTCACAAACCACCTCCCCGGGCAGGTCCCTCTCCATCCCATCAGGGACGCATCAGTGGGCACTGTGACATAGGAAGTCATTCATCCCAGCAGTGTTCCCTTCACCAGGTGTTGTGGAACTCCTAGTATTGCAGGTCACTGAGGGAAAATGGATACCCAAGCATTGCTTGTTCTTCTTGCCATCCAAGCAAGGGCAGACTGACTTTGAATAGGCAGTGGCCCTGAATTGGCAGCTGCCATGAACCCAAGTGCCTGCATGACCACCAACATTATCACCAATGCACCTCGCTGCAGTTTTCAAACTGTCTGCTGCAGGGCCATTGGTCTGTGTTGAGGCAGGGTGGCTTGAAATCTGCACGTCGAGTAAAACCCCAGATACTCCACCTAATGATATGGCAGGGGGCTGCTCTCCAGTTGATCAAAAATTGCAACTTGGTGGGGTGGAAGATCAACAGGGCTGTGTGGAATATAACCCAATTCTTGGATTTGGCCATAATGATGAGTTCATTGGGATAAAAGAAGACCCTCACACCACATATGTGCAGTGGCAGAAGCGCCGCACCCACATTTTTGCCGAAAGTGCCAGGTGCCAGGGAAGTGCTGAAAAGCTATCCCCTGGAAGAAAAACACAAAAAATTCCTGTGTTTATGAGCCAACTTGACATAAAAGTACACGGGCTCTAGTTTCCCGGCGCTGCGCAGGGTGGCGAACCCCACGCAGAGCTAGTTTCGAGCAGCGCAACCCGAGGCGCGCTCAGTTTGGTAGTTTGGCAGACCAAGGTGCGCTGAGATGGGTGTGGCGGCGCAGCAGGGGGAGGTGTTGACAGATTCAGCTTGGCGCAGTGACAGTTTCATGCCAAAAGGCTTCGCCAAAGGTGCGCTAAAAGCTCGCCAGCTGAAACCACGTCTACTGTCAGCGCAGGTGGAGCGCAGCCGGTGTAAGCCGAAGTTTGGCTGACCGGTGGACAGTGCGCATACGTCACCAAAACCTCACAGGCAGGTTTCCAGAATGTCAGGCACATTAACGATGCAATAAATACCCACAAACACCACTATTCAATGCAACTATCTGCAATCAGCACATAAATGTATCTCTATATTGACTGTTCCGTCACATCTGATGTCAGATCAAAGGGGATTGGCACCGTTTGGCATGTTTGGCATGCGTAATGGAAACCCAACTGGATTTGAGCAACACAGCTACAAACTAATGAGTTCACATCCCTCTCAGCCAACCACAAGCAGCCACAGCATCAGATAGGGAGTATATATTCAGCATCTGTCATCTTAGAAAAGTCAAAAGAAAAGAAACAGAGTGAGACTGCGAGAGAGAAAGAGAGAGCGCGCGCGCACAAGAGAAACGCAACATTGATTTACAATTGTGGTGACCTCCTCCCAGGCTACCTTTGCATCATCAGCCCGTGGAGGTCTGCTCGCAGTTCTGTATATTCGGACACTGCGAGCTTGGACCTCCCAGACCAAAACATCAGTTTCCTCCTGGGAGGACGCTGCTGCTCTCTTCTGCCATGGTGAATTGAGTAAACTCTCATTACGCATTCGCGCAGCGCATTTAAAGGCGAGGAGAGGGGCTCATTTGATTGGTGGGATGTGTGTAAAACCCACTCCACGTCTTCTCTCCTCCCTCTTTCCGACTTGCGCCGGTAGGAGGGACGGAGGTGGGATAGAGGAGTAGCTGCGCCAGGGCAAACTTACAAAATCAGCCTGGCCACACCCAGTTAGCGAAGCGCAGGTGCGCTGCGCCCAGGCTGCGAAACGAGAGCCCTACATCCTTTAATTTACCGATCACCTGAGGAGCCTAAATTGGCCCACTGTGATGGTCATCACCAGCAAAAAGTCCCACTGGAGAGATGTTTACAGTGGACTCTGGTGGGATGCTGATTTACAGGACACTAATAAGATGTTGTCGTTATCATCAACAAACAAAGCCGTAGTATCAATGGGGATCATTGGAGGCTACAGCGAGGTGTTAGTGGTTTTTGTTGGGTTTTCGATGTCTTTGATCTGAGCTCCAGCTAACTGTCATTGCAGCGAAGCATCAAGTCAGAGCGTCTGAAGTGGCTGGTGGCTTCTAAACGCCAGTCTCTGCAGGGTCTGCACCAAGGAGCTTGACGCAGTAGTCCTTAAGGTCTGCGCCAGCAATGAGGCCAGAACATAACAGGTTTCTGAAGCAGCGACTCCATTCCTGGAACGGGCCGTGGGTAAAATTGCCATTCACTGAAAAGAAAAAGAATAGTAGAAAGTAATGGTGTTGCCTTATATACTGTGGGGTTTGACACATATTTAGGTAGGCAAGTCCTGATTGGCTGGCTATATTTATGCAAATTTCAGTGAGGGAATGCATGCTTGTGATTGGAGCAGAGTATTACCCATAAAGTCTAATGGAGGGCAAAGCCTATGTAAGACAGAAACACACCCACATTGCATACACAGTCCTGTCAGAGCATTGAGCCATCAGTTAAGCCACATGGGGAGAGAGGGAGTATGTGTTTATTTAATTCAGTCTAATTGAAAAGGAAGACCATTGTCCTTCATGGCGGTTAAGTGCCCAATAACCCCGCTGTATAATTTCCCACTGGACTTTAGGTCTGCCACAGTAGAGGACTCCATTGATATAAGTGGCCAGCCTATCTGTACTCCCTGCTCTTCTTCTTCCCTGTCACAGGCCTAGTTTTGAAGAACTGTGAGTTTCTGTTAGATTCTGTATTCGCTTAATGTCATTCTGTGACCTTGTTTTTCACCAAAACTCATCCTCCATCTCCTAGGTACGTAGCACTAATTTGTGTACCAATGTACAATTTTTTTGTCCCCTATTTCATTAGTGGAGACTTCAGCAACCCTTTAATGCCCTGTAATACTACTCACTGTGGGAGTGAAGTTGCCATCACATGCAAAGACATGGGGTAATATTCCCTGTAGCAAAAGTTCCAGCTGGGATGCACATTCTACTGAATACAGTGGGCAGTTGGGAAGCTTTGCTATACTGAATTAGTTACTTATTGTTGGTCGAGGCACCTACACACTATGGTTGAAGGTTTAGAGGGAAAGTATGAACTTAATTGGCCTGGTACTGTATGTGGTGACATAAATATAATATTTTAACCTTCTTTCCACGTCCCTTTTCCTTGCTAATTCTGCCACTTTTCCTTTGAGTACAAATACAACACCATGAATCATTTGAGGAGAGACCGTCCAAAAGTGTCACCCTTTTTCAAGCCCATTTGTAAGATTAATTGGTAGACAGTACTTAAGTACATTTACTTAACTACTGTATTTAAGGACAGCTTTTGAGTATCTGTACTTTACTTGAATTTCTTTTTTAAACTTTGACTCTAATACATATGAATGACAAACACTGTACTTTTGATACCACTACATTTCTATGAAGGCTCTTGTTACTCGTTACATGTCATGATGATTTTTTTTTTCTTTTCTGAATGCAAAAGTCCATAAAATGTGATAATGCAGTTCTGCATGTGGTTTGTGTGTGGAAGTGGTGTTCCTGTACCTCTATCTTGTGCATGCGCAACTGAATTAGGCAATCCATCACTATGGCTATGACACCAGATGGAGATAAAGTTTCCCCCTTTTGTCCGTTTGAGTTTCTGTGGGCATTTGCGCTTTGGGTGTTGAGATTAAAAATAAATAAAGAGAAGTGCTTTGACTGCTTAGGTATTTTTAAAAGCAAGCACACCAGTGCTCTAACTTAAGTAATAATTCGAACAACTTTCACTTGTTTGGAGTAATATTTGACCAGGAGTATCAGTACTTTGACTCAAGTAATAGACGTATGTACTTTGTGTTGACAAGCATTTCAAATCGTCTGAGGTGTGGCCATTCAAAACAGACATAAATACTTTGTCCTTTCTGATACGTTGTATAAACTACTTCATTTCAAGCAGACCCCAGGCTATTAGCAGGAATTCGGATTGCAGTGCTTTAGGATTCGGGCCGTGTGTAAGTGGGACAAAAACAGGGAAACATTTTAAAATAATCCCAAATTCATCAGCTATTTTGTTCTGATGATTTTGACCTATGTGCATATGTCATTGTACTCATTAAGTGTAAGAAAGTGATTTATACAATACATGGTTCCACAATAATACTGTTACTTTAACAGTGGTTGTCTTTATAACCATTATGACAAAGGTTCCCGAGTCTTAACATGGCTCTCATTTTAACCCAAACCATAATCTTTCCCTGAACTTAACCAAGTAGTTTCTGTGCTTAAACCTAACCAAACCTTAACCATAACATCGGAAAATGAATTTATTTTTTATGCCCCTGCACTGGCAATGGAGCCATTATATTTTCCATCCCATCTTTGTAAACATGATATCTCAAGAACCCCCTCAAGGGAATTTCTTCAAATTTGGCACAAATGTCCACTTGGACTCAGTGATGAACTGATTAGTTTTTAGTGTTGAAAGGTCAAGGTCACTTTGACCTTCAAAAACACCTTAAGGGAATTTCTTAAAATTTCGCACAAAGGTTGACAAGAAATCAAGGATGATAAAAATAGATTTTGGTGGTCAAGGGTCAAAGGTCAAGTTTGCTGTGACCTTGCATCCATCTTATTCTTGTGAATGCGATATCTCAAGAACAGCTTGAGGGAATTTTCTTCAAATTTGGCAAAGATGTCAACCCAACAACGAACTGATTAGTTGTTGGTTGTTATAGGTCAAATGTCTGTGTGACCTCATCTGTCTCATTCTTGTGAACATGATATCTG
Organism: Epinephelus awoara; assembly: GCA_035609425.1. NCBI lineage: Eukaryota > Metazoa > Chordata > Actinopteri > Perciformes > Serranidae > Epinephelus > Epinephelus awoara. The sequence goes on from CM069297.1 coordinate 4,777,074, forward strand.
GGAAAATCTGGTTTTACAGTTATTTATACCAGTGTTGGAAGGCACAGAAAAATTATGTTGTCTGCTGATAGGGGTGTCGGATCAGAAAACGCTTGAGTCCTTCTAGAGGGCACAGGCAAACGGCAAATTTTGGAGGACTTGCTATCTCAGTATAGCCAGTGTAGACAAGTACCTCAGATAATCAACCAGGAAAAGTAATTAAGTAGTAATTGAAAACATGCATATCAGTGTCCCTCTGTTCTTTTGTCAATTTGGCAGTACTTCTGCTAATCACCCCAAAATAATGCTGTTGGTGATGTTTTCAAAGAATTTAGGTTCACAGCAATTAAATTCAGCTTTTTAAATTTATTTTTTTTTACAAAAAGTGCTTCTTGGCATATAGAAGTTTGTCAAGGTTTACCCACAGGAAGAGAACTGGATGGAGGACAGTATATTTATCACAGTGCACCAGTGCACCCCCACAATGTTAGCAAATAGCACATTGAGACAGGAATCTCCTGGAGGAGCACAGATGCATATGTATTCTCACCACTTAATGGTGAGATTCATCATTTACATAATGAATAACTTAAAAAAAATCTAAGACATTGAAGACATGAGTGAAGGTAATATTTTAACCTCCTCTCTGTATAATTTGAAAAGTGATCATACCAAGGAATGGCACATACTTGCATTCAGCAACCACAGCAATGCACTCTAGATGTCCAATGTCACCTCCACAAATGTGTTTGGCCCATAGACAATGGCAGGCGCTCCAAATGATTACAGCCACTCTATCCACTCCAGGGCATTCAGTGTCGTTTTGAAGCATCTGACCTTTTTGGGGAGGCTTATGTGATGATTTAAGTAGCGCCCTTGTCTCTACCTGAAAACCCCCTCCTCCACATGATTAACTCCAAGAGCTTTGCTTCCTGCTGCTCATAAAATATACAATGGCCATTACGGCACTGACCTTCCAGATGCCTGGCCTAATATATTTAGGATAAAAAATGAATATGTGGTTGCAAATCATGGTCAGTGACGTCTGCCAGCTGCTTCTTGTTGCTGATGTGGAGAGAAAAGGACAGGAAAGAAAAGGAATTGAAAGGGAAGGAGAAACAAGAAATGGAAAGAAAATGGAAAGAGGGGGAAACAATGCTAGAGAACCAGAGGCAAGAGGTGGATGAGGCCAAATAGAACAACATGAAAAGAATGATGAGAGCAAGGGTGTATAGGTTTACATTCAGAAATGGGCAGATTCTTTAGTCAACAGCAAAGAAAAGAAACTACGTCCCGAATTTTTTGTGCAGGGGATCAAGAATTTGACTGTGTTGTTCCCAAAGTGACTGGTATCTTTGATGCCCTATGCTGTTCACCAGCATCCTCATTAAGAAGTAGAGAAGATCATTGGATTAGATCATTCAACAACTAAAGATTGTGTCTAGACACCACAAAGGGCCAGCCATTAGTATTTGTTATCACTTCAATAAGAGCTGGACAGTAAGTGGACAGTAAGAGGACACTGATGGTTACATGTCTGCTAGCTAGGGAACCACCTCTGTATCACCATCCACATCTCAAATTTGTTCAGTGATTCCAATAGGTCTGGGGCCGTATTCAAAAACATTCTGAGAGTACTCTAAGAGAGCTCCTAACTTAGGACAGAAACTTTTATCTTACTGAGGGGGTGTGGTTGAGCCTGTTGCTAGGTATGGTGCATTCTTTTAACAGATGTGATTGGTTGTCACAGACATGTCCTTTTGTGGGCCTGCAAGGTGTGGACACCCAGTGGAGATTAAATGAACTGCATCATAATTGTTCCCCAACCTGCCCAGGTGCTCTCATTGTCTAATTCCAACCATAATTTAACCATGGTGTATTACTACAACTATGGCCTTTTCCAAACTTTAAATATGCCATCATTACTGTCCCTGCACAAGTAGTGCTACAGAAATTAATACTAAGCCTTCTGGCTCTCCAGTTCACAACAGGTCACTACTGTATAGTACGTGCCATGGCTGCTTACTAACAAGAAAGGATGCGGACCTACCTAAGCCCTGGTGAGCTAAACTTGTCCCCTGCAGTTGCTTGACTTGTCTCCAGCAGTGTTAACTCATGCATAACTCATGGGTCAAGCATCATTGGGCCCTTCATCACACCTCTTAAAGCTTGGCATTGGTTTTATTTCATTTATGTTAACAAATAGATGTAAAAGGCAGAAGGGTACTGTTTCATTATCCTTCACAGAATAGTGAAAACAAAAAAGTTCCTTGCTACCTGCAGCATACCAACTTCACTGCATTTCAGTGTCCATCTACCTCCACTCACTCTTTTTTGTCCTCTGTCATCTGCTCTCTGACCAACACATTCTCACTCCGACCTTGTCACACATGGTCATGAACTTTCCATGTTGAGATATGATGTGCAGGGTACCCAGGGTGCATTGGTTGTTGACATTTTGGGATGCCTTGTCAACTTCTGCCTGTTAGCATTTTCTGTTGTCAAAATGCACTTATGTTTTAACAGGAAATGTACAGTTTGCATACAGTCTCTATCAAAATAAATGCACTTCATCTGTGCAGCACTGCAAATTGACCTTTTGTTTCCTTCAACAACAAATGCACATGGTTACAATTAGCCAACACATGCATGTGGTTGGGTTTATGAAAAAAGAACAGAGTTTAGCTTTACATTCTCACAGGAAGTGAACACCGACCTCCTGGGTGAAAGTTGGTGGTTGTTGGACCCATCCACCACCCCTCCCACGTGCCCTACTCAGATTTTTGTGCCTTAACTTCCATTGTTGTCCGGCTGCTTTTCACCCTGACGCCGCCACACTCAAACAATAATAGTGGCTGCAACATGCCAATATGAAAGGATGGCTTTTCTCATTGGTGTGTGATGCCGGAAGTCACTGACCAAGTGCTGTTTTTTGATGACTTCAGAGTGAGTTGCTCTGACAGGCTGATAGTTCTGTGTTTAAGGCCTGCCTTCTTGATTGTAAACAGACGATCAATAGAATGTGACCATGGAATTCCAATGTGCAGAGATTAGAAAAAAAAAAAAGGTTATTTGACGTAAAGAAATGTTGCTATTGAACGTAATCTTGGGTTTTAGGTAATCCTACAATATCAGAGTCCTTTATGGTAAGAGCTGAGCAACTCCCGTGTTGGTGGAAAGTCAGCTTCATTGAAAAATCACTCCCTACTGATTAATTTGGGCAAAACAAACCAAGAAATGGGCTAAAATTACTAAAAGAATCAGACTAAATAAATGAAATGATTATCAGTCTGCAGAGCACCCGACCCCCTCGACCCCTCACACCCTCACCTAGTTGAAATGATTCCCTTGGATAACAGAAAATGAGCGGGGTAAAGGGTAAAAGGAGGAGAATGGAAAGACAGAAAAAGACGGAACAGGGGCATGTAGAAGAAATGAATAGGATAGTGACCAGAGAAGCCACTGAAAAAAGAAGAAATGTAAAGAAAGCAAAAGATGAAAGGAGGGGAGAGAAAAGGAGAGCAAAATAAGGGGGGAAGTGTTAGTTAGTAAGAAAGAAAAGATAAGTCAAGCAAAGAAGAAGAGAAAAAGAGGAGGCGATAAGCAGACACCTGAGATAAAATAAATGCAGTTCTCTCACATCTTCCATTTACTCATTATTAAAAGTGACTCTAGTGTCCGGATGTGGCTGAGCTGCCGTAGTTAATTAATTGCTCATGGATTATCTGTCCTCTCCTTTTGTTTGTTTACGGACCTCTTTAAATGTGTCTCGGCTAAAATGTCTTATCAGCGTCTCTTAACTAAATTGAAAAGGCTCCCTCTCTGGATAGACTGACTTAAACAAATGTGGAATTCAAATAATGTTGGACATGCATCAAAGATATCAGTTGGACCCAAAAGGTCAATCAAAGCGTTTTATACACTAAGAGGTGACTGTTAATTTGTCTTATCAAGAAATCACACTCATTAATCTACTTCAGAGGTCTTTATTAGCGCTGGAGTATCACAGTTACCTAATTTGATTGTCTTTGTGTACAAGATAAGCCACACACTACCCTAATGCAGGACTCTGATAGGAGGGATTACTGGCTCTAGTTTGGATCTTTTTACCAGGTAAGAGCGCAAAACCTACCGCAGGAGCAGTACAGTAAAGCACTGATATCTCCCACTCAGGTGAACTGTGGACTTACAGACAGCAGAGATGACATCAAATCCATTAGTCTGATGTCCAAGGTTACTTATAATAATTAAAAACTTAATTTACATTTGCACTGTTACAGTTAACTCTCCGTATGAACAAATAAGTATCGGTTGCTGTTTTTGATAGTAATGTATAAAATAACAGAATTCAGATTTCCTTCTCTCAAAAGTCCATCTCTTCTTTTGTTTGATATAAAATAAATAAAACATCTTGCCATAGCATGGAGAATCTTGGCTATTTGGCTGTTTTCCCCCATTCTTTTCTATTTTTGTCATTGCAATAGTCACGAGGTTGCAACAAATCCTCTACCTTAACAATTTTAAATAAACCAAAATCTATAATGCTCATCATCTCATACATTTTCACCCATAGATTACCAAAATAAAGTAGTGGGGGTTTAAGTTTAGGTTTAGCTTTACCATAGTTGGCAGTTACAGGAACAACCTAAATTTGGTCAATGAGGAAGAAGTCTGGGTGGAGCTGAGTAGAGACAAGCAAGTAGCAAGCATTACAGCTGATCATGGTAGGCAGAGGTGCTTGCAAATCAAGCAAACATAAGGTCATATGTTAATGTCCTGCAGAAAGACCTGTATGAAACATGACCCGTGAGCATTTTTATTATGTCAATTCTGTGGTTAAGATTTGGATGAGTTTAGACAACTTAAACTGTTTGATTAAGGTTAGGGTAAATTGGTGGTCGTAGTGAAAAGTAACCCTCTGTAGGTAGGAGATGCGATGTGAACCAGAATCTTCACAACAACTCCTCTAAACTAGTGGTTTCAAATAGGTCCATCTTTGAGGTCTAGATTTCTCCTTGGTCATTAGTTCAAGGTCCACACAGTTTAATACATTCAGCGTCATACATGCACTTTTCCATGTCATCAAGCTAGCCTGCTGTCTCTGTTAAGTAGCAGTCCATTGTTCACTAACTCTATAGCAGGAAACGGCACTTCAAATTCAAACCTCTGTGCTGAATATTCACTGTTCAACTCACTGTTCAAAGTATGATTTTAACCAACTTGACGCATCACGAGTCACTTGTAGCCCATTCAGAATGGACCTGTGATCCACTTTTGGACTGCGAAACACCAGCTGGGAACCACTGTCATAGACCAAACAACATTATAGTTGTTTTTCTCTCTCAAAAAAACCACAAAACAAATAGTGGTATATGATTTATTGACAGTTAGTCAGAGTTGGAATTGTTGACGTATTTTTCATGTCTTCAATTTGGCATAAGGCATAACAAAACTACCAAAGATATAGTTCTAATGTTTTAAAATGGGGTTGTATAAGGTATTTATTCATTGTCAGTGTGTTATCTACAGTAGGAGTGAAATCACATTCTTTGCATTTCTTTTGCTGCACTTAGGTACACTCATCAAAATTAAGTTTTTCTGGGATTACCGTTGGCAATGTCATGTAAGGCAATGTTGACTGCACAGACTATGCATTCATTAGGTGTCATCTCTTTTACAGTATACCACACCCATTTATACCAACCGTTGTGATTGGCTTGCTCCCAGTCTCTGTCTAAAAGTCTCTGTCTTGAAAGTCCTCTGGATTGATGTATAATTTTTTTGTAGACTGAACTGATCTACATTGGTTGTTTGGTCTGTGGGCAGGATTGTATTTTGAACATAGTTACTATAGTTACATAGTCCTAGTTGTACTTATTCTCAAGGACATATTGTTTGTTGGAGTCTATCATTGCTGTATTTACGTCTAAGACCCACATGCCTGGTCTTGCATACACTTCCGCATCACACTCTCCAGGCTGCCATGTTGTACACCTCCCAGACAGTGGTGTATCCAGTCACACAACACAGAATCCCAAAAAATAATGACTGTATCATCCCCAAGAGTAATTACCCTGCAAGTCACAGTCACAAGTTTTTCTGGATGTTGAATTAGAATTTTTTTCAAACTTTGACAGCAGTTTTGGTGTCATTAATACATTAGATTTTGAACTTATGTTCAAAATGTCATATGTCATAAGACTGTACAGTCACTGCATCATTATGCATTGGGGTCACTGCATCCTCAAGGTCTGAATTCTTAACATTGCTAGTTCTTAGCTTGAACACATCTCTAAGTTCTGGAGTACTCTGTGACAATTTGTCATGCTCTGATCCAAGGCTAGTTTGTGTCAGATTGATAATAATAATAATAATAATCATAATAATAATAATAATAAGTTATTAAAGTTAAGAAAAGTTAAGAATTAACTGAGAAAAACAGGGCTGCTGGTCTACTGCAGCATTGATCATTTTTGTGACATGCATTTAAAAGAGTTACACATTAACACAAACTAACTATCTGATTGAGGCAGCAGTAGACCAGCAGCTACCATTTTCAGCGATCTGAAATTACTTTTTTTGTCAATGAAGTCTGGTGGCTTTGAAGAGAGCATAGTTGGCTAACTCAAGGCATTAACAGCTTCCCTGTTGAAAAGAGCTGTCTGACGGACAGAGTTGGGTATAAAGTACTTTGATTACTTTTTGCAGTAACGAGTAACCTAACGTGTTAGTTTGCTGTTTGAGTAATCAAATACTTAAGTACATTTTCAAACAAGACATCAGTTACTTTCGTTACTTTTAGAACGCTGGTCCTTCAGCTCCGAAACAGCAATGGCTGTCGTTTGGTTCTAATAACAGAGATAACGTTAAACCTGTCAGTCTGAAAGAAGCCACGGAGCTTGTGGCTCGCTACGTGGTCAGAGAAATGCTGCCGCTGTCCACGGTGGAGTCTAAATAGGTGGAGTAGGACTCACTGACAGACATATTTCAGACTTAGGAATTGCATTATGCCTGGTACACACTACACGCTGGTACTCACCAGTTATGGATTTCATCGGGTTATTCTTGTCCTGTTTTTATTACTTTGACTTTGTGTTGCGCAGTATACCGGTACTAAAATAGTACCGCGGTACTAGAGTATTCCAAATGGTACTATACTACATTTGGAAAATACAGGTACTTTGAAATTGATTCAATTCATTAATTTAGTTAATTTATTTTACTCATTTATGCACACAAACGCCTTCCTTGTTCCTATTAGAGCACAGATTGCACAAGTGGTGTGTATGACAACACCTGTATCAACATTCGCAGCTGGCGCACGTGAAAAAAGACAAGAGACACCACCAACTTGGTGAAACATTTGAGCAACCAAACCGTGACGTCCGTACTGAGGTACTTTCGAACCACAATTTTGTGGTACCGTTACACCTCTACTATTTATTGTTGTAAAGGTTTGTAGCCAAAAGGACTTTTCCTTAGGAAAAGTACCGAAAAGTATCGAAAAGTATCAAAATTCATATTGGTATGGGTACCGAAACAAAGATTTTGGTATCGTGACAACACTACTTTGACTATTATTTGAGTCACTGTGTGTGTTCATGTGCCAGCCGACATGTTGTTGTAGTCACCTAAAAGCTTCAGCAGATGGCAGGAGCTACATTTGAAGCGCCATATGTAAACTATCAAGCTATTGTATCTTCCACAGGAAGTTCTGACAAATGTTTCAGAATAAAAGTCTATTTAGAAAATGGAGGGATGAGGTTATAAGGGGCTTTTAATTTGAAACAAGTGTTGAGTTTGAAATGACGGTGCGATATGTTAACTTTACAAAACAACAGAGCAGATAAAAAGTAAATCTATAAACACACAGAGGGATTAATAAATAAGGGACCGTCTATAATGTAGTCTGTTTCAAATGAAGCTGGGAGCCTCTGCAGTTGTGGTGAGTAAAAGCCCTGCCGCTATTTGTTAATGTTATTACTTTATGTCCTACCGTGAGGATACTGTTACCATTGTTTGCTAGCTTGATGCTAATGACAGTAACGTTAACTCAGCGGTTTGACAAAGTGCCTCTGCTGTTTCACACCATCATTTCCCCCTTTTACTCTGTGAGGTAACATCCCTAGAGGAAATATTAAAAATGCTGGGGTGTTGTCGTCATACAGTTGTCTACGGCAGCAGATCGTTGTGTGTTTGTACTGGTCAAAGTGACGGCTGTGATGGGAGAACTGGATCTCAGTGAAGGGCAAGTGGTCCATAACTTTAATTTTGGAGACAAAAAATGTAGGCTTAGCACCCTGTGGTCCATTGCCCAATAGGAAATGTAATATACTCAAAAGTACTTTAAAAGTGCTTGAGTTACTTTTCTCAGGGAGTAACGTTGGAAGTACTTTTAAAGTAATTGAGTTACTTTACTCAGGGAGTAACGCAGTAAAGTAACTGGTTACTTTTTTAGAAAGTAAGGCAGTAATGTACTTTGATTACTTTTAAAGTAACCCTTACCCAACACTGCTGACGGAAAGGGTTAAGCAGTTAAATTACTCTCAATATAGTGCACACTTAAACTTCTTTAGATTTTTTTAGGACTTTTTAGGCTGAATTATGTTTTTCTACTGCCCCCAACCGTAGCAGCTCATTGCTTAGCTTCTGTGTCGGTACTCCCGCCGCTTCTGCAAACTGCAGGCATGCCAACTGACAACTACTGAATGTAATACACTGACTCTGTTTAAGTACCCCATACAAACCCACTCCCAAAAATCTGAACCATCCTTTAAAGGTTAGGAATGTTTGTTATTGAAAGAAACCACTGTTTAGCTGTTGGCAGGAAACTGAAAATGGTGGTCTCCCATGCCAGAACCCAACACTTTGGTCATTCATTTGTTCTTATGGATTCTTTCTTCCTGACTGTCCAAAGAAATGCATGTGCTTCTGTCTTTGTCAGTCCTGCGCTAGACTAAAGGTCTGTTTGGGCTGTCTGGTAAAATGCATTTATCAGCCATAAAGTAATTTCTTATTCCATTAAATTGTATTTCATATACCTTAGTAACTTCTCACTGTGCAGGTCCAGAGGGTCTGAAGTGCTGAACTCTCAGTGTATGAATCTGGGTTGGGGCTGCACACAGAATATGTGTAAAGTGCTGTTGGCAAAGGAGAAGAGAGAGTTCATCACCCTGGTGAGGCAGCCCAGGGGTGAGCTTTGTTCAATCTCCTCTCCCTCACCTGGCCATGCTTCCCAGAAATGCGAAGGAGCTCTGGGGTCGCAATTCTTATCTTAGGACATAATAAGACCTCATGGCAACATAGAGCCTGCATTACATCTGATAGCTGAGACATGTGCTGGGACTGTGAGAGAACACCATTTCAGACATGTTAAGGTGTTTTTTCTTTTTTGTTTTCAACTTCTAAATAATGAAAACTTGTCAGCATGTACATATACACATTATTTGAGAATGAATTGTTTAGTCCGAATCCTGCAGAGGAAGTTGTTGTAACAGTAACATATTAAAAATTAGCAATATCATAATGATGATATATTTGTGAAGCTTATTCAGAAACACAGTCTTAGCTCTGACCACTGCTCTACTCTCCTAGACTGCCTTGGCTTAAAAGTCCTGAACTCACTGACTTTTCTTACTCATAGTACCTATTCTGCTTTACCCCTTGCTCTTTGGCCTCAGTTTTAAAGGTGTTGGAGGATACTTGGTTTCTAATAACCTGGGTCTTATATTTGTTGTTCTGACCATAATTCCGATTGGTTATAATAATATTGTACTTACTTAAGTCTCTTAGACCTGGGAACATGGTGACATTGCTTCAACAAAGTTCACAATGTACTCTCATAGAAAGGTTTGTATGATAGCCTACAAAATATGCAAGCACAACTGTTTGTATCATATCCTACAAAGCAGCGCCTCACAAATGACATTACATTACATCCATAACATACAGTTACATAATTTACATAAAGTTAGCAGTAGATTCAGAGGTTAGATTTAGGCAATTTACTGTGGTAAGGTTTAGGAAAACCAACATGCTGAGAACGTACCTTAAATTGAGTTTAAAGACACTGAAAGTTCACATGGTTCTGAACACGTGACTGCAGGTTAAAGTCCCAGGGGAAATCTAGGTTTTAGTGACTCATCCACCATCCCAACCTGCCTCCTTACAAGACCGCTGGGGACTGCTTCCTTGTTCAGTCCCATCAGAGCATTGGTCACATAATTGCAGACTTTCAAAAGACTTGGGATATATATAAATGCAGGTGCCTTACTTTTGTAGAAAAATATACAAATAGTTTGTGAGAACAGCTTGAAGTTAAATGAGGTAAAAAAAAATAAAAAAAAATGAGAGCAGTCCAATGATCAGGTTGTACAGTAGCCAACATTGGTCAGTTAACTCTGTGTTGCTCATATTCAGTCCAAAATACATACAGCCACAGACTCATGCCTTGTACTAGGAGTCCATATTTCAAGACCTAATAGTTCCTAGCCCTGAGATGTCAGTGAGGCTGACTCATTTCGAGGGCCTCTTCAGAAGCAGCGGGGAAATGTAGCCTTATTTGAGTACATTTAGAAGACACAGTTGGTGTATGCTTAGTACTATCCCATATTCTCAGTTCAGCTAGATGCCAGTCACATGTCTCAGAGTCAATTATCTCACCTTTTCTTTATGAGGGAGGTGCCATTTCAGCCAAGCAGCCTTCTGTCTTCTGAAGGACCCTTCAAGTGGCCCACTGAGTTTCAGGTTTGACTAGAACTGCTCCACTTGTTTTTAGGCAATACATGGTTTAGCACCTTTAACTGTAACAGTAGCAGATGTAATAATTGATTAATAACCAAAGTATGCAATGATAACTTATAATGTAAAATTGTGCATCATGAATACATACATTAGTATCAAAGATAAAGGCAGAGTGATGACACTCAATGTCAACTATCAGAGACAGTTAGTTATATTAAATAACAGTAGTCAATCTTAAATTTGTGTTTGGATGCCACCCTCATTTGACAGTGGCAATATGACAAGTGAGTTCCTGGCTCGTGTACAGTGACTAGACATTTATACATTCATTTCTTTTTCAGTCAATTGTTAATTAAACTACTATTACATTATAACCTACTAGAAAGTCAAAGAACTAGATAAATAGGGGAATACATGAGTGAGCAAGACTGATTCAGTGATGGGAAATTTCTGAATGAAAACCAGAGCATTGTTTATAGAAGGTAGAGTCAGTGTCTGACATCTTTGAAGTTTACCAATTGAAATGATTTAATAGATTAATGCACTGTTCAGTAGTTGAGAGTTTAAGATCAGCATGGAGAAAATGTGGGGCAATTCAAAGAATCACTCTAGATTCAAGAGGGTAGTTTAGGTCCAATGTTTATTAATTAACTGTGTTAAATTCTTAATTAGTAATCATGTATCAGTCATCTGGCCTCAGTCATCTGATATCAAGCCTATAGCATCAATTATGTAGCATCAAACTCATTAACACACGAAAATGTATTGTGTCACCTGCGATTCCAGAGGACAAAAAAGGAGTTATACGGAGGGAATGGCTGCAGGCTTTCTTTTTAATGTTGTCGAGCATTGTCTGCTGCTGGGGGTGAAATTGTTGTGGCCGTTTTGATCAGAAGTCACTCAGTTTTGAGTCTGTTGGATTCCGCTGAGCCGCCACAATCAAAGAATCAGGTACCAGGACAATAGGCAAAAACAGGACTAAGCTGGAGGACAAGAGGAGAAGACCATAAGAGGTCTTACTGTACGTTCACACCAAAAGCTGCCAGAGCTGCAAAATAGCTAAATTCACTCTAGCAGCGCTGCTGGCAAAATATTTGTGGCAGCGAAAGCAGCTCAAGTCGCTCATGACGTCAAATTCTGAACGTTCGATTATGCTTCTCAACTGAAAGGAGCCGCATAGAAGATTACTGTTTGGAGTACAGAAATGTGACTTTGTGCATTTGCCTCAGTACAGAAACTTTCACGTTTGGACAATGAAAACATTTGGACATTAAACATTAAACACACACAGCCTGTGTTGCGTTCAGGCATTTTCACGAAAATAACAAATTCCAGCACAGCAAATTCCAGCATTTGTGCTGCCATGTGGTGGGCTACCTACGTGGATGTAGCTGTCGTCAGGTCTGGGTTCACAATATCCTCGAGGGCCGTGAACAGCATGGGGAATATCATCGACTGGTGCGGGAGCTGCTGGATGGGGAGAGGTTCCAGCGCTACTTCAGGCTGAACATAGATCAGTTTGACAGCTTGCTGCTTGTTTTGAAGTAGGAACAAATGTGTGGTAGGAACTAAAAGTCTCAGAGGATGTTCTCTGGGTTCCACACAAGCGATGGACATCTACATTCCGATTGGTTGCTGCAGAGATATTGGATAAAGGAGATAGCCCACCATAGGCTTATCCAATGTTAAGAAAACGGTTGAAACTGTGATTTTGCCGCCTGTTTATCAAGATCACGAGATCTTGCGAGAACTTGTTTTCTGAGACGGACAGGGCTCAAACAAAGTTAACTTTCTCTTGATCTGTGTGGATAAAAAAATGCAGCTTTAGGTAAGATGTGTGGCTTGTGGAAAATGAACCCAATATTTACTTTAGTGACTATAGGGTGAAAGAATTGACCATAAATTGTGATCACGTTCATTTTCCTCATTGACGACAATACATTCAGAGCTGCTGCAAGTCTCCTACGGGGGCGTGGCGCTGACGTCACTGAATCAGGAAGTGAGCTGAGTGGGGTATCTCACTTTATCCAATATCTCTGGTTGCTGGTCATTTCCAGCTCAAACTACTACTACTACTTTATTAATCCCCAAGGGGAAATTTAAGCTTTTCACTCCACTGTCATATACATACACACACAGGGCCGAAATACACCGACATTTGGTCCAGACGGGGACTTGAACCGCCAACCCTCCAGTTCCTGAGCCAAGTCCCTGTGGCTTGATCGATAGCTACTTCCGAGGGTGAAATTTAGTCAGCGTAACATTTTCACGCAATTTCATACTCCAGAGAAAGCTGTATGACTTATAAGCAGAGCTGATTAACATGAACTAATTCACATATTTTTATAAAACATGTATTCTTAAACTTAAAAAGTTGCCCCCACTGAACTCTTAAGCCATGTTCACAGTGGATGTACAAGTGCTCCAATATGTAAGTTGTCACCCAAGCAATTGCCTGGCTGTTCAAACAAGAAGCACATCTCAGGTTGGCATGCTCTGTCTCTGTCTGTGTCATTGATTGTACGTCATGAAAGCTCCCTAAAAGTGAAGTTAAAACATCTCAGTTGTCCCCTGGTGGCTGGCTGCAGCATAGGTCATAAACCCACCCGCCACCATGTTAGTGGATGTGACATGGGTCAGCTAAATCTAAAAATACATACATGTAATTTTAGATTGTTATATTCTCTTTAAGTTTGGTTTTAATTCAGTCTCGCACTGGATGTCAATATGACATCAGAAAGACGATGGACTCTTAAGTCAGATGAAAATCAGGTTGATGATCATTTAAATGTCGAATGATGTAAGACTTGGATGTTAACAATCAACATCATCTGTCGTCAACCTCACAAATCATTGGTCTGAACTGGGCTTAACAGAGTGTGAAGGTTGGCTCATCATAGAAACAGTTTCAGAAAATACGCTTATTAGTTTTCTCACCATGAGTTATAAGAGAAGATTGATATCACTCTCTTGTCTGTAGCTAAATATGAAGCTACTGCCAGCAGCAGGTTAGCTTTGCATACAAACTAGAAACAGGGAAAAGCAGCTAGCATTGCTCCGTCCAAAGAGAAGAATCCACCAACTGGAATCTCTTATTACAAACAAGCTCACAATTAAGACTTTGTATCTTGTGTGTTATATTCATATAGAAACCAAAATGTTAAAACAGCAGTTCAGCGTTTTAAAGGAGGATTTATACTGATTTTTTTTTTCTGGTTGGTACCAGAATCTGGCAACCAGCAAAGGTTGCCTGGCAACTGGTCCCAGCCAATAAATACTACGGTACATAAACCCTGGCTCACGCACATATTAATTAGTGAGCTTTAGAGGTGCTGGTAGATGGATGTTGTTCCCTCTGAGCAGAGCCAGTCTAGCTGAATGAATGAAGTGATTAAGGTGTTTTTTATGCAGTAATGTGTTTTTACATTTATTTGAAATTATTTTAGTTATTTGAGCATCCTCTCTGTACACTTTGGTCAATGTGTGTGGTTTTTAAATGTGCTTATAAGTATAAATGTATAAATTGGCCTCACTATTGATACTGCTGTGAGCTGTGACACTGTGTGTAGTGATTACTTTGACAGTCTTCTTGTTTAATGAGAGCCTTCCCAGTGTGTGCAGACTGAGCACGAATCCCATCTGACCACACAGAGATGAGAGCCAAGGCCAAATAGCAATCTCCCTGAAGAGAGCTCGAAACAGATACAAACAACAGTCAGCAAAGGTTTGGCCACGGACAGTGCAGGGTATCGACTGATGGATCAATATCCTCAACTGCTTTAGCTGAGCCAGACTCCACCTCAGTTCAATAAAGCACAGTTCTATCTTCAGTCCCTGTCTGGACTGATGGCAGAGATTGATTAGGAAGCATTTGTCAATGCTAAGACAGTTTCCAACAGGAATAGGTAACATTCACGTCCTGTGGGAGCAGCTGCCACATCACTATTACGTTTTTTTTCCTGCTCATTTGCAATATGTGCAGGTTTCTCTCAGGTTAAGTTTCTCTTCTTAGTTGTTAGCTTGTAATAATGAGCCTTCACAGTGTATTATGAGTGCTCGAGCATGTGTGGTGTTGCTGTATAAGTACCTAACCATGTTTGCATGCTGAGGCCTGTAGGTTTATCGTGTTGTCACCTAGACTAATAATCCTGTGCATGCTAAATGACAGAGGAGCTGAGAAACAAGAGAAAAATGACACATTTAGGAAGGATACCTGAAGCAGAGGATAATTAATTCAACCTAAGCTGCACGCCAATGCTACATTATGCATGAGCTTCATTACCATAAATATGCGTATCTTTACCCTTTGGCTCGTTCATTACTTTGTGCACTGTCAGAGAGGGAGAGGTCGACTTGGGTTTCCTTATTTCCCTTCCTTAGAGTTAATTGCATTCGTTACACTTTGAAAAAATAGTTGAGCACAAATTCACAAGACTGTAGCCACGGGCTAAACTTTGTTTGCAGTACAGTAAAGGGCACACTTTATTGCCTCATTCATTCTGTTGCTGTGTGTGTACAGCAGAGCATCCAGTTGTGAAAAGGAAAGCTGTTAAGTCATTGAAAGCTATTAGTGGCTTGCCAGTTCTTTTTCTCCCCACCAATACCACTACAATCTGAAGCTAGTCTTCTATGAACTACGTTTAGATTTACATTATATGGCAATGCTCAGTGGCAGAGATCAGTGTGACCTCATACAGTGCTGTGTAAAAGGATGGAGATCTGGGTATAAATGGGCATGTAAAGTGCCGTCATCAGCATTCCCTGTTTGTGTCAAGCTTTAAAGCAGTGTTAATTTTGACAGCTATTTTAAATTTTGTTTTAGTCTTTGTCTTGAGATGAAAATGATAAGCATTTTAGTTTAAGTCACAATTTAGTCCTTTAGTCCTTCATAGTTTTAGTCTAGTTTTTGTTGACAGAAATTCAAAATGTTTTAGTTAACCAAAGTTTATGACATTTTATTCAACTTTAAGTTGTGATGTTTTCTTTTAAACTAATCCATTTAGGCTAATTCTTGTATCAGAAATTAGAATCAAGGTAACAGGTTGTATAAAAATTTAATTTAGACAATTTTTTTCTATAACTAAATAATTTGTACACACTTAACTGTCATTTCTCCAGCAGTTTTTGACAGGTTTATGGAGTGATTTATGAGCACACACTTACTGATCATCATTTGAAGAGCTCAACATCTCTACTTATGCTCTCAAAAACTTTAACACCACAAATAACTAATCTGAAACAACTAGGATGTGTACCTAGGTTCATTGTAAACTTATCAATCTCACTGTTAAGAAGCAGAAAAATAACTTAATTAAAGCCTGAATTCTTTCATAATCTGCAGCATGTCAGTCTGGAGGTTTAGACTCATGTCTCACAGAGTTGGTGATTAAAACTAAACTGTCAGAGAAAACTGATCTGAGCTCAGACTGTTTACTTACAGCACAGCTACACTCACAGATAACTGAGCCTCCTACCTGCCTGTCAAACACAACAACCCATAAAACTTCTCCAATCTGGACTGAGTGGAGTCCTGCAGGTATTTAGTGGCTAGCAAGCGGAGCTAACTGCTAACAGCCACCGCTGCACCTAACAAAGTCCACAAATCCATTCAGCAGCTCCACCATTCACAGTCAGACACACATGGCTGAATATTTACTGCTGAATTACAGCTCACAACTCACACCAACAGCTGACGCTGTGTTTTTGCTGGCTAACAAAACATTCTGGCACAGACTATATACTGGAGTTTACCAGTCTCAACCTCATGCCGCATGAGTTGACAGATAATTACAAGCACGGCCGTTCTTGGCTTTCAATGTCCGATTGTCCACCACTAACATTTTCATCACATTTCATCTCGTCAGCGAAAATGAAACACAGATTTTATCATGGTAATTATTGTCACTGTTTATTTTTAGCTCATCGTCGTCTCATTTTTCTCATGGAAAAATGGTTGTTGACAAAAAATGTTCATTATAGTTTTTGTCAACGAAATGAACACTGATTTAAAGTCAGCATAAACATTTGATAGTTTACCTATCACTACCATGTCCTTAAAGTCCCTCTCAGGACATTTTAAAAATACTTTCACGAACATCTTGTTTAACATGTTTTTCCCATGATAGTGGAAACATTGCTGATTTAGCCATACATGTCTGAGCCTTAGTCAGACTCAGACTCAGATAAAGAAGCCTGTTGTGCACCAAAATCAGTGACTAGAAGACACATCAGATTACTGAACGTAGTTGGAATCTTCTGTTCACAGCAAAACTTCAATTAAAAGCCAAGTCCCAATTAAACACTGAGTCCCTTTTAATAGCCGGGTGTGGCTACACATTTTGACAAATAAACACTGGCCTTAATTTGACGGCTTGGTCTGGTTAAATGTTTAAGCGGTTACATTCTCCACAACTCAATCACTCAGTTCGTTTTACTGAAACCATGAACACCAAAGAATACCGTGATCCATTCAGATTTACTGGCATGGTAAATAATAATTAAAAAAAGGCTTGGTGACTCCTTACCTCTGAAGTGGTCATGAGGTCTGAATATACTGTATGTCCATTCCTTTATCTTTTAGCTTTTAATCCTTCTGTCTGTAAGGGTCTTCCAATCAAAAGGGGTTTTTATAAAAATGTATATAACTTGTGAATATTGTTTTAACAAGATAAAGAAGTGCTGTGTTGGTATGCCGGGTGCAAAAATTCTCTCTCTCTTTCTGATGCGCTGTCTGTCAGAGTCTGTCATGAGCTTTGATATGTTAATGTTATTAGCCTAATTTTTATACAAGCAATATTTACACTGGTTCAAATAAATAATTTGACAGTGGTTTGATTACCGCGTTTGCTGACCAAGAGTTTTCTGTGGAAAGGCAAGGAATTAAAGGCCCGTCCCATGTAGATGCCTGTCCCAAATATACGCCGATTGAGTTCAGTGATTGAAGCAAAAAACTGATGCTATTAACTGAGGTTTTACAATATGTTATTTGTTAGCTTGTCAGCTTGTAGGCTAATGGGCAGTGGCTGTGAACAGGTTGATTGACACAGTGTTAATGATTGACACAGTGTTAATGATTGTAAAACATACAATAATATCTGCACGCTCTACCTTGTTTGCTGTTAAAAGTTTTCCTATGCTAATACTCTCTGTTCTCACAAGGCAGCTTTGTGCTGGAGGTTTCAGGTTTATTTGCTGGTGTTGTGTTGAAGTCTGTTCTGCCATTGCTACGTGTTTCCCATTTTAGACAGCAATTGGCTTCCATAGCTACCCAGTGTACATTTGAATCTCAGATTTTAGGGAAATACACAGAAAGAAGAGGAATGTGAAAACATCTCTTTGGCAACAAACTTTCTGCAGATACAAGTCAGTATAGTCAAGTTCAGACATTCAAGAAGACAAACAGAAGAAAAACATTTTGCATTAAGGGGGAATCTAAACCTGTAGTTACGTTACACTAATCTAAAGCACACTATGCCCCTTATGTATAGCAATGTGGAAAATATGGTGTGGAAGTGACAGGTGGATGTGTTGCACATGATCAGTGTACTATGTCAGACCCTCATGCAGGAGACTGGGGTTTGTGTCCCAAGACGGACTTGCAATTTACATTTGCCTTTTAATAAACTGTATCCATAATCTTTCCCTTAACTTAACCATATTTGCTGGCACAGATATTGTAGAAAGAAAACTATATGTGAAATTCCAGTAATTATATCCTGTACTCATTTCAAATTTGTAACCATAGCTTTGTCAGTGATTTTGGCATCAGACATTGATGCCAAAAACCACCTTTTGCAGCGGTATGATATGGGCGGGCAGTGTCAGTTTGTAACACAACTGGAGAGGACTTTCATGTTATGATATGCTGCAAATCAGCTGGATGGAATCTGTTGCTGCAGTATGATATTCAGAGTGGCATCAGTTAATAACATGGCGGGACGGCAGCTGTAGCAGCAGTATGACACACCGCTGGACAGCGTCAGTTTGAAATGCTGCTGGTAACAACGTAATATATTATAAATTAAAATAGGGCAGCTATGGCTCAGATGTAGAATGGGGCCTTCCACTAATTGGAAGATCAGGGGTTCGATCCCTGGCCCTCCATGCATGCGTTGAAGTATCCTTGGGCAAGATACTGAATGCCAAATTGCTCCCTATGGCTGCTCCATTAGTGGTTACTGGGTGGGTGGCACCATGTATGGTACCCTCATCCACCAGTGAATGAATGTATGTTTGAATGGGTGAATGTGACATGTAGTGTAAAAAAGTGCTTTCAGTGGTCAGAAGACTAGAAATGCACTATACAAGTGCAATCTAAAATGAGGAGCTGGAAAGACCATATAGGGTGGGTAGGAGCAGCGGTGGCTGGGTCCAACAAACTGAGACTTTCACCCAGAAGCCCAGTGTTCGCTTCCTGTTTGAATGTAGAGTCAAAGCATGTTGTTGTTTTCTAAACCTGACTACGTGCTTTTGTTGCACAAGGGAATAAAAATAAGTATGAAGTGTTTTACAGAGGTTGAAAGTTTATTTTGAAAAAGACTGAATGCACTTAATGAGTAGAAACTGTACATTTCCCGTGAAAATTTAAGTGTATTTTGATACAACAAAGTATTTAAATGGTGAGGTGACAAAAAAGCAGCAATTACTATGTATTTTTCCAGTGCTTGCAACCTGCTGCAGCTTCTATATGTCATACATTATGTTAGTCAACTGACATACAAATAAAAATGAAAGCTACTGTTGTGTACACATTATCTGAGGACAGAGCTACAGTCTAAAATTTCCGAGAATATGTCTGCAGCAACATTTAGACCTTAGCTTGTTTAACTTGTCAGAAATGGTGATTACTAATCCCGAATGAGTCCATTAGGGGCCAACAGCCAAGATTAATCAGAAAGGACATTCTTGTTAGAGAATGTGTCACATTTGAATCAGGATGAGTTAGGTAGATAGATTCATTTGTTGCAGTTATCTATCTGCAGAGATATCATGTGAGCAAGGTCACAGCTCTACCCTCCACTCAACTGCCCCTCCCCTGCCCCTGCGTTTGTGCCATCCAGAGTGCTTCACATCACTCAAAGATGACAATCTAATGAAAGATCCTTGTACTGAGCTCATGGTGCCTTCAAGTGCATTCTGCCAAATAGCTATTAAAATGCCCTACACTCTGTGATTGCTTTTCAGAGAGGAGGAAATTTGAGAAGGCGATAGATTGGGCCGGAGGATTAAAGCGGTAGAGGGGTTGATTAGATAGCAGCAGCCTGTCAAGATCTCATTGACCAGAGGAGAGGATACGCTGTTAGGCAGCAGCCCAACGGGCCACACACACTGTATGCCTATCTACATTTCCTTATCCAATGAAGCTGTTGTCTGCGTGTGCTGCAGAAGACTGGAGTTGATTTTTTAATCTATTTTTTTTTTCTGATCCTAAGTACATGGCAAGATAATAGTGGTCAGAATAAAACCTGGAGTTGTGCAGTATAAAGCTCAATTTACACCTGGTATTACCTGACCTGGGATCTGTATTTGGATATATTGTCTGGATAAGGGTCAGAAAACGGGGAGGTTCAGGGTTCCAAATATTAGGAGCTTACTGACTCCCCTGAGAGAGACACGAGCTCCAGAGAAAGCCATTTCAAACATGTTGTTTTACAATCCTGTATTTGTGGGGTGTTGACACTGTGCGTCTTTAAAAGTTAGGTGAATAACTTAAATAAGTTGGTGATTGAATAGGTTAAATAAGTTAGTAAAAAAATTGGTTAAAAAGTTAAAAGCAAGCTATTTTCTGTTGGATTTTGAAAACAGCGACAGAGTGTGTGCTCTCATTGCTCTGTGCTCTGTCAGCTTACCTGCTTTTTTTCATCGTTTACTTTGCTAGCTTAGCCGCTCCTCAGTTGAGCGCAGTCAGTCAAGGACTGAGCTTCATGATGTTGATAAATGTTCCTCTGATATGCTTCTACCTTGGAGAGTATTTGACTGTAATCAGCTTTATTCGGCAAGTACATGCAGTGTTTCCCATACATTCATTTATCTGTGGCGGTGCGCTACGAATAAATTATCTCCGCCACATATAGATTTTTCTGCTTTTGGCGCTACCTGTTCGACCTTGCTCATAAACACATTACAATGGGACTCACTGTCTGTGAATGTAGCTTGTCGTTACAATTCTGGTGCAATAGGTGGCGGTATGCATCGTAAAGACGCAGAAGAAGAGTAGAAGAAGAAGAAGCAGACGAAGTAGAACTGATCCAAAGACCTCTCGATACAAACATGTGGGCAAACAAGTCCAAAAGTGGTCCGAACAACTCTGACTCAAAATGTTATATTAGCCTGTGTCTGTATGTTAATACAGACACAGGCTGGAAGCCTGGAAGCTCAACATGTGCAGAGACATTAGCTCACGCTGTCAGTAGTGTTAACTGCAGCACGAGTCTCGTAGCAGCTCGCCCCCATTAATCAATTACAGCGTCTGCACCGGCAACGGGAGCGGCACAACAGCCGGTGGAGCCCGACCGTAAGGTTCTGCTCGTTAGTAATTAACTCTGACGTTGGATGTTCACTCCTTCACACAGATGATTATTGAAAAATATTTCCAATACCCAATAATACTATATGTTTTCTTTCTCTTCCTGCGTCTTCTTCCTTGTCTTTTGTTCTAATTGGAGGTTGGCAACCAGCTAGTCACATTACCGCCACCTAGTGGAGTGGAGTGTGCACAAGAATTCTGGTTGATTCCCGGCAGTGCCACGCCTTCTGTGTGTGTTTGGGGTGGTGTTTTCGATTTCAGGCAGACACACCGTCAGGTCTTGGAGCCTTCCTGGTCTTCTGTCTCTAGAAAAGTCGACACACATCTTCTTCACAGACCTTTAGTGCAGATGGAGGATTAGAGGAGAGGTTAAGGGGGGAGCTGGGGGTGCAGGTAATCCCTTTGTGTGGTTGAAACATGTGAAAAGGGCCTTTTCAAACCCACAGTAGAAGCTGTTCAGGTTGTCTGCTTGTTGGAGGTTTTCCATAGCGGGGGGGGGGGATGGTCTCCTGTAGTTGGTGATGTCCTGCTGGCCTCTCCAAACTAACGTAGGGTTGTTGGCTGAGAAGCTGTTTTTTAGCTTCTCACTGTAGCCCCTCTTGGCCACCCTGATCTCTTTTGTCAGCTTGTTTCTGGCCTGCTTGTACAGGGCTCGATCCTTGCTCCTGTAGGCCTCCTCCTTGGCCTGGCGCAGCCGCCTGAGTTTGGGTGTGAACCAGGGTTTGTTGTTGTTATATGTACAGAAGGTCTTGGTCTGCACACGCATATCCTCACAAAAACTGATCAGTGTCAGTCAGTTCGTTGAGGTCTGTGGCGGCAGCTTGAAAAACACTCCAATAATATGAGTACACAAGCATCTAACACATGCGTTTTTTTCAGGGAAAGCTTTTTGTTTTCTGACAGTAGCTATTTATGTTAAGTATTTCAGTTTACTGTTTTGCAGTCAGACTGTGTATGTAGTATATTGACACTATATGTAGGTATAAATTTGATATTCATCTGGTCATAGCATAAGTGTAATACTTACCTTACTGTCTGTATGAATGTGTCACTGCTTGTATACTGATTTATTTTATTTTCTCTGTAATGTTTCAGGTTACAACAAAAACTACTAAATCAAGACAACAGTAAAATACAGGAAAGGCAAGCCTTGTGTGTTTATTGGAGGAAAGACACAGTTTGATACATATGTTACAACAGTCGAGTAGAGTGGGCGTAGTGCGTGTGTGGTCGAGTGAGAGAGAGTGATGGTGGATGAGCTCAGAGCCGACAGCTGCTGGCAATCAGGCTGAGAAGAAATTTGCAGTAAAGTTATCAAGTGTTAGTAAAGGAACAGTGCAGGATTCAGTTTGTCCATAAATATATTCAGTACACTATTACTTAGAGATATTCAGAGGCAGGAATTTTTCAAAATTTTTTCCGCCTCGCCCGGTCTGCGAAACTAGAGGCCGATATCTCAGGGCTACCTCTAGGGAATTTCTTAAAATCTAGCACAAACGTGTGCATGTTTTTGGGCAGAATTTGAGAATGAATACGCTGATCACGACAAGCCTTCGCACAAATGTTGAATAGGATATAAAGATGAAGTGATGATATTTTATATTCAAAGTTCAAAGGTCCACTTAATTGTGACATCATAATATTCTGCATAAAACGCTTTTCTGGCTATTATTCAGTGTCATAACTCAGGAACAGAACGGGAGACATTTGGTCATTTGCTGAATTGGTGACACTTATCTTTGGTGTCCACCTTGAAACTGTGCTGATTGTATCGATGTTACTATCTTATGTGCTGACAGGAGGAAGATGTCTGTGGATGTAAACTGTGCAGGAATTGCAGTTTTCCATTTTAAAGCAGCATAATGATTATTAAAAAAACAAACAAAAAAACCCAGCAACTGACTGGAATTATTTAAAGTACGAAGAGGAAATTGAAACAGTGTATCTGTTCAAAGAGAAACTCGTGGAGCAGAGTGGTGAGTACATGACTTTGTTGTTGTATTGATTAAATAAGAACTGTAGAAATTTACATTTTACTGATTTGACATGAAGATATATGGAATAGATAATTTCAGCCTTACACTCTAAAGTGTTTTACCTGTCTGTCTGTGCCTTTCTGCCTCCAGTTAATATATTGTATGAGAACTTACAGTCTGCATAAAGCCTGTTTTTGAAAGTACCAGTGTGGGATGGGAACAGAGATTTTGCTTCATGCACATTTTGCCTACTCTTTCTTCTCTCCTCACATCTAGTTTGAGTTCTGCTTTCGCAT
Organism: Epinephelus awoara; assembly: GCA_035609425.1. NCBI lineage: Eukaryota > Metazoa > Chordata > Actinopteri > Perciformes > Serranidae > Epinephelus > Epinephelus awoara. Next base: position 4,800,593 of record CM069297.1, read on the forward strand.
TTTGCCTTCATTTTGCCATACCCTCTTTTGGAGTGATATACACCAATCCACAGCATTCAAACTGCATCTGGTTCAGACCAAACCAAACTAAACCAGATGCAGTGTGAATTGTCACAGGATGTCTGACTGAGATTGAATGAAGGTGGAGTGGAGTGTACAAACTCAAAAGAATAAAATTACAGCAGATCACTAGAAACCCTACTGCACAAGTGAAATCACTGCGTTTTTAGATATTTGTCATAGCTAGATGGTGACATTTATGAGACAATTTTTGTTTCTATCCAGGATTTGTTTTTATTTTGTTCCTACCCATTGATTTCTAGGATTCACCAGTGTTTTCTTATTTTTGCTTGTGTCATAGGTAAAAGAACATTGTACGAAGGGTTGAGAGCACTCGTACCAACACAAGAGCAAAACATCTCATTTCCACAGTCAAATTGTTTGTCCAACATGAGGAAAAATAAGTTTTAAATTTGAAGAACATAAAAAATGAATATCATATTGTCAAATTTAAATGATTATTTTTTTAGATTTTAGAATTATAATGATAATTATTACTAATAAATGGTTAATTAATAAACTGTGGGCTAAAGAAATACTACTATGCTTGGTCTATTGAGCCTGATTACTGTTATTTTAGTTACTGTGAATCCCTCTGCTGACCAGTGGTGGAATGTTATTAAGTACATCTACTCAAGTACTGCACTTGAGTACAAATTTGAGGTACTTGAAGTATTTTAATCTCATTCCACTTTCTACTTCTACTCCACTATACTTCAGAGATAAGTATTGTACTTTTTACTCCACTCCAATTATCTGATAGGTCATTAGTTACTTTACAAATGAGGATTTTTGGTGCACAGACTATATGAAAATATACAAGCAGAGCTGAAACGATTATTAGTTGATTGATTAGAAAATGAAGTGGCAACTATTTCTATAAACATTTAATACATTTTTTATGTAAAAAAAAAATTAAAAAAAATTAATGGTTCCAGCTTCTCAGATATGAAGTATTGCTGTTTTTCCCTTTAATTAGTTTAATAAATTTTATTTATTACATTTATTCAGACTTTTCTGGATGAATCCTTTTACTGTTAATATTTAAATACATTTTCTTTTTGTCCATTTCTGACACCGGAGGTCACTGACAAAGCGCTGGTATTCGATGACTTCACAGTGAGACCTTCACAGATGTTTTGCCATTGCTGTGTTTATTTATTTTCCTGTAATGCCAGGAAAACACTTCAGTACTGCTGAAGGTCTTCTTCTTGCAGCCTGCTTTTGGTGGCACCTCTCCAATTCTTGGTCAATGTCTTTGCACTCGACACAACATCTGCATTTATATAGTGTGTAGGGAGTGTTACCTCTGCTAATACGTGTCTTATGATCAAGCGAGATTCGTCATTCAGCATACGTGGGTCAGAGCAGATTTGGGTGGTTAAGAACGTTTGATGCACATGGAGGAGACTTCTCTTATTTTTACTTTTAGCAGAAAAACAAGAGCAAATCTAAGAGAAATTTCAGAATATGTTGCAGTATGAGGCCCAATAATCACACCATACATGACTTAATGTGACCTCATTTTGACCGGCCACAGTATTACATTATGTGGATTTTATTACATCACCAGTTGCTACAGAGACCATCGGTGGTTTCCTGTACTGTATCTGTTCAAACTCCCACGATGCATAGCCAACACTAAACCAGGCCAGTCTCCCTTTCATCTGTAGAAAAGCTGCCTCTGCCTCTCCCTCATGACTCCAGTGTTTCCTACTCAGACAGTGAGCGGCTCAATGAACAGCTGTCAAACAGCTCTATAGACAGCAGCATTCAATAAAACAACCTCTGCACTCCTCTGCCACTGCCCTGGAACAAGTCTATTGTAGTGGCAGGCTCATCTCTCTCTCCCTCTCATACATACACAGTCATTTACTCATTTCACCTCCCATGTTTCTCCCTTTGTCATTGCTTCAGTTTAGATAAGCTTTACCAGCCTATCAAATAGGGACAGGAAATGACCTGTGGTGCTAAAAGATAGACTTCGAGCTAAATATTCCAAATCTAAACAGCAACAAGACAACAGCATCAAATAGAAACATCTATAAATAAGATTGATAATGAGGAAATAAGTCATCATTCAATTATGATTAACTTTAATATTTAATTATAAACTTGTCCCATTAATGAGTTCTTATTTTTCCTTAGAAGTGTATTTTTGTCAGGGTAGAAAAGCTGCTGAGACACTATTTTGGTCTTGTTGTGAGATGAACTATTTATAACAACACTAATTAAATTCAGATTTTGGTGGTGTTGTTGCTCTATTCCCAAGATACATACTGTAAATATACAGTAGACACACTCCATATTTCTGCCTTGGTTTGTTATTTATTAAAGCAGTTAGAGGTGATGTTTTTAGCAACACCAAACCGTTCTTATTCCAAAGCTGTCAAATATTGCCACTTTGTGAGGGATTTTGGTGTCAGACACTGATGCCAAAAGTCACATTCGCGGTCTTATGATATGCCACCAATTGGCCTGACCAGGAACATGCACACATAGACCCCAGGTGGTGCTCAAGCACCTGTCCTTCTGTGCTCTGTCTAGATAAGTGCCCTTTTTGCAAGGTGTGTTATTTATATTTATATTTTAGTTTTTAAATTTAGCCCTTGACATCAATTCTTGCTTAAGACTGTGTCGTATGTCCAACAACTGCTTTCAAGTCGAGTCCCTGCCCCTAGCTCTTGTGGCAGCTGCGTGCAAATCAAGTGCTCTGCAGAGCAGCGTCATGTCTCCCTCATCTGTTGTCATGGACAGCCAGGTAACGATAGTGTTTGCCTTAAGCCTCAGCATTGTTTGATACTGATGTGAAGTTAAACCACTATTAAAACATCTCAATACAGCCAATTTCATTTAGGAAATAACACCATTAAGCTTAACAACAAGTAAGCTACTCTGGCATAAAATGACACTGTCTCTCTCCGACAACTGCCCAGTGTGAGCAGAGACAAATGCTGAAATGCTTTCGCTCTTCTCGTGTCTTTTTAAACCAAATCTCAGTTTAAAATAATGTACATGTCTCCCATGCCGCTTCTATCATAATTAATTTAAACAAAAATGACATGCAGTTTGAGAATAGGAAAGCAAAAGAAAAGGATTAAAGAACAAAGTGAGGAGAGGAGAGCAGAGCAGAATGCACTAAGCCTGATTATTGCAGCTCAAGTTCAACTTACTTTGTAGTTTGGAGGGTAAAATGGTTGGTTTATTCTTTCATCTATTCAGAGAACAGCGGTTTTCAATTTTGTGGAAAGATTTGTTGATTTTGAATGATTATATTCTTTACGGAGTCCTAGTGTGCACAGTCCGTCATGTAAGCTATACAGACATTTCCCAGCTCATTGCTGTCCACAAATGTACTGTGTGTATGTAGGCCTCAAGAAACCCTCTGGTGCTGGCGGACAGAATCAGTACAATAGATAGATAGATCAGTACAACACCGCAAATTTACGTTTTCTTCAACAACAAATGCACATGGTTATGTTTAGCCAACACACGCACATGGTTGGGTTTACAGAAAAATAATGGGGTTTGCCTTTACAGTCCCCCAGGAAGTGAACACCTGCCTCGTGCATGAAAGTCAGTCATTGTTGGACCCATTCACTGCTCCTCCTGCCCAGGCTACTTGGACTTCCACCCCCTTAACTTTCATTGTTGTCTTGTCCCCCTGATGCCACCAAGCGCCACTACTTAATAACTGTAACGGGCTGCGTATCGTGCCCACATGAAGAGACATCTTTTTTGCTGGTGTCTGATGCCAGAAGTCACAACATTGTCCTCTGGCAGCTGGGCTGTGACTCAATTAAAAACAACAAAATGTTGTTAAACTTGATATCATAATTACTGTAGGAGCCAAATATGTTATTGTTTGTTTGTATTTAACTGTGTAATTCACTGTGTCGGCACTGGGGGGCACTGTACCATCACCTGGTGAGTGCAGGTATTTAGGATGTGACCTCACTATGGTCAGCAGGTGTTTGGCCTGGAAGGGCAAATGGTTTTTGACCGCAATGGCGCGGAACGCTACAGTTTTGTTTGTTTTGTAGTGAATCTTAATGTGTATGCAACGGATGGGCTTTGCCATAAACACGTGAAATAAATGTTACGGTAATGCAACGCAAGAAGCCTCATGGACTCTGTTTCAGCATTAAGAAAACGAAGGCAGCGTAGCGTGTCCAGCAACATGCACGTCAACCCAGGTCAGATACCTCAGTAGCTAGTAATAGACTTAGCTCCTTTAACAATTACTGCTGTAAACAAAATATAGCATGGCATGATGTCTCAATGAACATAATGACATAGGTACAACATGTACAATATGAAATGCTTGAATTTGGCACCTCCAGTGGTCGTATTAAAAACAAGACACTGTAGCAGACGGGAAGGTTGACATTGATCTGACAATGAACAGATGAAAGCATCACATGGATTGTGCAAACTTGCAAGAAGGTATGCCATCAGAGTTCTATGAAAAAGTCTTGAACAATTACACATAATTTCTCTACTTAGAAGCAGTAAAATCTTTCATCAGATGGCATTTTGTAGTCAGAGAATTTCTAATTTATTTTTCCCTCATACTTCTGATACACTGTCTCTATTCTTATTTTTTGCCAACAGCAGTTTTTACTTTGGGCCACTATAGTTTGTTGACCATTTTCCATTCTTTTGCTGTAATATGATAATGCACTTTTTTTTGCCTTTGATTATGGATTTAAACTGAAAAAGAATTTCATATCATTTACATCTGAACCTGTGTGGGGAGAAAAGAGATCAGTGACAAGTGTTCTCCTTCCCGGTTTTTCCTCTCCTGTTTGGCTGAGACGGAGTCCTCAGAAAAACTAGCAACGACCTGAGAGAGGTTCAATTATAGGATTTCCATGTGGAGCCTCACTTAACATCTCTCCAGGGGAGCAGAGAAACATGGAGTTGCACTTAATTTGGCAGCGGGGGAGTCATGACTGTATCATCTGGCTGTGATTGTTCCTGCCACCGCCAACCTGGGCGATGGTGTGAAAAACATGCAGCGACACTGATTGTGGTTGTTCTCTGCTTTCTTCAACAAGCAAGTGAGGCAAGAGCTGGATATGCTTAAACGACTGCTGTATTTTCATCAGTTCTGTGCTACAGGGATGTTTCTGGAATGACTCTGATAGTACTCTTTACAACAGCTCATTGCTTAAGTTGCTGCTCACGTGGCTGCAGCTCCTGTAGATTTCAGTGAAGTTGACAATGACAAAATTATTATTTCACACTTCTACATTTCTTTACTTGTTTATTTCTAGGAACAGTTCTAGACCATCAGAAAATATATTGTTTAGGCTGCTTTCACAGCAGGTTGAATTGATTTACTCTTAACCCTGCTGCTCCTCTTTCACACTTGTATGCTGTCAATGTTCAGGTGTTTACTGTGGTCAGTGGGAAACAACCTTGCTTTCAGTTTAGATGCATGCAAGTAAAATGGAGACCACTGTGCAGGCTTTCAGAGCCAAATGAACACGACTGAAGGAGAACCACCATAAAGCACTGCAAAGAAATACTGTAAGAAAAAGGAATCTCTCTGTCACCACCTCTCAAATGAAAAATACATTCTGTCAGGGAAGTTACTCATAGTGGAGCATTTAGCTACAAAAAAGCCAGATATTTCCCTCAAGATTTTGTAGAGACCAAAGCTCAAAGAGAGTGAATGTTGACCTTAAAAGAACAGTTCAGAATTTTTGAGACACAAATTGTCCTATCTTTTTGTGAAAATGTACTTTTAATATGAAAGTTCACCTAGCAACTGCTGCACGGGCTGTTGCTACAGTAATTTCATCATATTTTGTCTAGTTAGTAGACTACTGTATTCCCCAATGTCATGTGAGAGCGTTACACTTCATAACTGACACACTGGAGCACATTTAGATTATTTTATTTTGAAAGCCACTAATGTCACTGTGAGGCTACTCTGGTGTCTCGTGGTGCTGTTGGGATGATTAGGATGTATAACATCAGTTTAGACACCACTTGCATCAAAAGCCTGGATTACTCTGAAACTTGATAAAAACGGTTCATAGGTTTCTGTAGCTGCATTTTTCCACCTTATAAACAATGATGTACTACTGATGTACTGCCACTGATGTACTCAGTCTGTGTGTCTGTGTCCATGTCCATGGCAGCCAGTCTCTCTAACGCATAAAAGACCACATGGAGATTATGCTCTCCAGTTTTTGTCATGGACATGGTATAAACCCAGCATACTCACATTACTCGTACATTAATATTTTTTTTTATGACTTCAGTGAATGGTCAGGTGTAGTTAGTGAATCTTATAGCCATAAATGGTCAAAGAGGAGATCACCAGCTGTCTCTGACTGGCTGTGGCTCAGGAGGTAGAGCATGTTGTCCTCTTACTGGAAGATAGGCGGATTGATACCTGGCTTTGTTGAGAAAAACAGTGAGGCACAAAAACCTCATGGTTAAGGGTAGAAAATTGTTTTAGCTTACAATATTCTTTAGTAGTTACAAACATGGCTGGAAATGTTGCCAAGTCTTGTTAAAAAATATGCACTGTTATTGATCTTGAACAGTGGTCTGCTGCTGTCTGCTGCTTTGCATCCAAGTTGTCATGCCATCCACCATCCCCTCTTTCTCATAAAGAAAAACTCAGCACAAATAATTTGTACTACGTTTCTGTAGAAATGTTGAAACATACAAGTGTAATCAGTGGTTTGCAGGAATGTACAATGCCAACATTTTATTGTGGTGACTGTGCTGAGCTCCATGGGGCAAAGCCATTTTAATATTAAAAAGTTCCCTGTGGAGTAACAAAAGCACATTTACAGTACATTCAGTGTTGCTCAATTACATGTACCATGTCCCTGAGGACTAAAAAAAATGTGAATGCATACCAAATCACCATAGAACATTTGAAAAGATCAATATTTTGAATTATTTAAAACCCTGCATTGTTAAAGAAGTATCTAACTGCTGGAAAGACTTTTTTTTCATGAAACTGGGCTGTCTTTGCAGGAGAAAGATACAAATGCTTTTGAACTTGGTGCTATGATGAGAGAATACAGAACAAAAACGGTGTGGCATTTGCTTTTGCTCAAGAGGCCTATATCTACCAGAATGCAATGTCGGTACAATAAAAGCTCCCACTGGTGGGTGACATAATGTGAGTTGGTTTTGGCTTACCCAAAAACAATATGGTAGCCGGCTGGTAACAAATGAAATTATATTTCAGTTAAATGGTAAGCTAAAATATGTTTCTGAAAACACTTGAGGCAAGAAATAGGATAGTAACACAACTGTGGTTCTTATTTGATCACTGCAGCTTAGTTTTTCCGTTTGATCTCAGTTTTTTCAGCCTGTATTTTTACATTGCAGGAAACAGTATGGTGCCCACTTACTGTTCATAAACTCTCATCTTATATATATATAAACAGTGCACTAGGGGAGGGAGTGAGAGAGCGAGGAGCATTGCTCCAAAAATAGAAAATCAGTGTGTGGCAGGCAAAGTTGATATTGTGGCAGGCTAAAATACATGAATGTCCCGAGGTTTATTTAAATTTCCCAAAGTTACACAACAACATAAACAAACAGATCGAGGCAGAGGTAGGCCAGCAACTCCCCTGTTCTGTGAGGTTAAAATGCTGTTCTTGTCAAAGGAGTCTGGTGGCTTTGAAGACAGCATAAAAGGATATAATAGCTTCAGTTCCCCATCGGAAAGAGCTGTCTGACAGCAATGTCAAGTGGTGAACATATTACAAATATAGCGTACACTAACACTAATATTAATAACAGGCATTTTTAGGAACTTAAGGAGTATTAGAGTAATTTCTAACAACAGGACAGTAAGCCTACCTGATGCTGGCTGACAATGATTTTGTTATATGTATTTTTATGAATTAGTTTGCAAATTTTTTGCAGTTTTACATATTTACCAATATATTTATTGTAATTATGTTATGTTTATTACAATTTTGAGAAGTCTGGGGGACACAAAAGCTTATTTGGACAGCCATAGGTAAAGGTACAAACAGAACACCCTGACTCCAAACAACATAGGGTATAAGTATGTTGCTGACAGGAACCACACAGCCTGAGCATTAAGGGCTAGAGATTGAAGAGTGAAGGACACAAGTTTGTTCAACCCATCTCCCTCTCCCCGGTCTCTTTGCCCCCAGCTCTGCCTTTTGTAAGCGCCCATTGTTGGCTGAGGATTTGAGGCATATGTTTGTGGCTGAGGTAGGCCTTTTAAATGTGCACAGTGCAGCGCTGCACTTTAGAAATTCTCTCCGCTGGGGCTTTTTCTGATGTGGGTGTTTTTTATTCTGCTTTAGGTGGGCCACGCTTGATGGGTCAGCTATCAGCTCTGTGCAGCCCTGCACATAAGGCCTTTGATTCACCCCTCGAAGACACACATACACTCGCATTTAATCACACACACACATGCATATAAACATGTACACCTTGCACAGCACAGTGCAGGTACACACACCTTTGTAAACAGTCTCCTTCTTGCCCTTGACTTTTCACTTGGCTTAATGTAAACTCTAGCCTCCTCCACAGCCTTTACAAAAGCTTGCTTTGGGAAACAGGGAGGTTTTTTTATGCACCAAAAAGAATTTGTTTGTGGAGACAGGATAATCATTAATGGCATGATGAACAACCCAATTGCCAGAGAAAATGTTGGCATTTTTTCCCCCCGTTAAAGGTTTTTTTGTGGAGTTTTTCCTTATCTGCTGTGAGGGTCCTAAGGACAGAGGGTTGTAGTATGCTGTAAAGCCCTGTAAGGCAAATTGTGATTTGTGATATTGGGCTTTATAAATGAAATTGATTGATCTATTGATTGATTATATATTTCTGCAAACAATGGATATGTTACATGTAAGTTATCTAACTTATCACGTAGTGGATACCTTAACGCAGTGGTTAACGTGTAGTTAGGTTTAGGCACAAAAAACACTTGAGTTATAGTTAGGAAAAGATCATTTTTTGGCTTAAAATGCCCAGGTTAGGGCACAGTCTTGGCAGGAAAAGCAGCAATATATCAGTTTAAAAAAAACTTTCTGTGGCACTATGCGGCAGATGGGTCACTACAGAGCACCTACATTTGGAGCCCAAAAAGTAGAGGGAAACACACTGACCCGTCACTACAAAATGCTCATGTTTGGTGCCTAACAATGCTAATTAAAACACAGCTGTTTTTGTTATTTGTTGGTCTCTGACAGTGGCCTGCAGTGGTCTGCGGTTTGGCAAGCATCTCAGCTAGGTGACACACCATCCACCTTTCACCCCACCTTCAGATGACAAAGTCAGTTTATATATCACATCACTTTAGAAATGCTGATATTATTAAAAGGCAACACACAAATGTAATGTATTAGTGATTTGGAGAAACCTACAATGCAAACATTTTCTTCTGGCTACTGGGCTGTGAGGAAAGGTAATTCTTTATGGTACAAAAGAAATAATAGAATTCAAGGGATAGTTACAAAGATTGTAGCAGTCTGAAGTCAGGGGTGAACTGATAGCACAGTTTAAGTAAAACTACCTGCAGGCTCCTCTCTCTCTGCTCTGAGTTGTTCAATCGATTAAAATTGCTCTTGTGTTAACATCTTATTGACACGTAGAGAATGATATGGCAACTCTGCTAACCTCTCAGAAACACTGAGGGGAATGGGATCCTTGACTCTTCCAGATACAACTTGTGACCATACATCCATGTTCATGTGGGTCCATGTCAGTGGTCTGACAGCCCATTGGTCTGACAGCCCATTAGTCCGACGTCCCATTGTTCTGATATGTGATTATACTAGGCTATACTGTATTTGTGTACCATAGAGGATCAGCAAACGCAACAAAAGTAGGCTACTGGTCGAGATACAAGTGTCATAGAGAGGAGAGAGAGTGAAACACCACAACCTCCTGTTATTAACTCTGGGGTCAGGGTTGTGTGGGGAGCTTTCCGCGGTGAAAGGCTTGAGGTGAAGCAGGCTCACGGCTGATGTGTTTGCCACTTTCTTTTTCATTTTAACCCACACCATGATCTTTTCCTGACCCTAACCAAGTGGTTTTTGTGACTAAACCTAACCAGACCTTAACCACAGGGCATTATGATGATTTCGGAACAATGGGACTTCAGAACAATGGGTTTAATATGGACAGAACAATACATTTACACTTGAAATAATAATACAGCTAACTGACAAATATGTTTCAATAGTACATAACTGTTACTGTAACATGTTTGCACAAGAATTCATGCATTAAAGTTAGCCTGTCATCAATGTTGTGCACTGTAGTGTATGTCTGTATTTTCAGATATATTCATTTTTCACATTTTTCATTCATATTTTTCACAAACCAAAAAAAAAGAAAGAAGATAAACTAAACAAAAAGCATATTAAAACTTAAATGATCAAACAATAATTTGGCAGCCCCCTTTCAGAAGCCCTGAGGACCCCTCAGGGGTCGTAGACCCCCTGTTGAAGACACAGGCCTTCCAGAGTTAATCTGAAACAATTGATGAAGAAAGTGCTTCATATGTAGAGGTATCATAGATATCTAATTATATATATATATATATATGGTTGTATGGTTGGTTATATGTATATAATTATAGATTTTTTTTTTATATAACTCATATTTAATACTTTTTTGTAATTTATAGATCTTGATTCTGAGTTTCTCATAAACCACTTATTAATCATCAGGTAGTCCCTAATTTGTTCCTTATTCATTCTTTGTAAAAATGTTTGTATTATTTAATGTATTGCTGGAATGTAATTGGTGGCAAACTAGACACATAAATGTATTTTGCCTGTCTGTCTGGTGATGATGAATCCACCAGAGACAGAAATCCATTTGGAAAGACAATTATCAGTACAGCTTTGAATTATACTTACAGTATCATCTCAGCATTCCCAGTATGTTTTGTGGAACAGTCCTGGTATTGTGATACCATCAGCATGTTTCTCTATTCTGCTTCATATTGATATCCTAGAGCCCAATTTCAGCATCCAGTTCCCTGGAGAAAAATACATATTTTATTTTCTCTATGCAATTTATTCCCTTCAGCACCATTTCCAATGACAAACAGGCCTGAGAATGTAAATTCCATCCTGGTTTTGTTCATATATACAGTATACTGCAGTGCGCCTAAATATTATTCATTTACACCTTCACCTTACATGCTCATCGTTTCTTTTTCTATGTTTTTTTTTTCTCAGCCGGCACAGTCATTCTTTTTGCTTCTCATTCAGGCGTGTTGCATAAAACCAATTTTCTGACAGGCGTGTAGGGATTGTGGTGATAATGAAACAGCAATAGGCGAGGTGGATGTTAAAACAAGATAAGTGCGGACCCATAAAGTGAGTGGATGTTCTGTTTCTTAGGAAAATGAGAATTTTAACCCGCTGGTGACTAGTATGTTGAACTGGATGCAGTTCTATATGTATATGTACTGTTTTTGCATATGAAAGATTTTACAGATCTGCAGTCATACAGCTCTCACTTTCACTTGGGGGGTTTCTCTGTTGCCATAAAGCTCTATCAGTGGGGATTTCAGCACTTTGCTTCAGGGCACAGTATAGGGGGTAGTTTCAACATACCATATTTGTTATAAGCCAAATGCATCACAGTCTATTTCCCTTTTCCCAGGTTAGCATAATGTATGTCTATGCAGCTACAATACATAGAAATGAAGACACAATATTTTGTTTTAATATGTAATGTGGGTATCTTGCATATCAGTGTACTTTTGTGAATGTACACACCTAGTTGACATCATTATCACATTTCTGCACACACCAAAAGCTTTTTGACTTTAAATAACCTCTTCCCCACACAAGAAGACAAAGATAGAAAGCTGACAAATCCTGTATTTTAAACAGTACAAACTTGCACACACTTAAAGACTAACAGAAAACAGCTCAGTAGGGTTAAAAAAGTCTGGGTGTGGGTGTACCATTTGGTTGTAGAATACGGCTACAGTACATACACTGTAAAAGAGCTGTGTTGACAACACATTCTCATTCCGATCTCGTCACATACTAACGTTTGGTCATCGACTTTACATGTCGAGATGTGACGTGCAAGACATGTTGGATGTGTTGGTTACTGATGTTCTGGAATGCTGTGTCAACTTCAGCCTGTTACATGCATTGTCTGTTTTCAAAATACACTTCCGTTTTCACAGGAAATGTACAGTTTGCATACAGTCTCTTTCAAAATAAATGCACAATGTCAGTACAACACCATAAATTGATGGGAACTGCCCATTGGTCCGACATCCCATTGTTCCAACCAGACCTGCCAGTTCACACCACTGCAACTTTTATCTGCAATGTTCTAAAGTGATTTTGTCTCATTGTGAATCATTGGTCAGATCTGGACTTTACAGAAAGTGTCAAAGCAACAATTTGTGTGGCTTTAGTAGCAGAGGCATACAGACAGAGGTCTTGTGAATCAAATACCACCTGTCTCGTATGATCAGGATAGAATACTGCATTTGCCCCTGGACAGATAAGCAGATTATTACACATATGCGAGAGTTTCACTGTTATTATTGTGTTTTTGGAGTTGATGGTTGGAAAAAGAGAGATAAATATCTGCTTGTCGCTGTTGTTGTTTGTCAGTACAGATGCTTGATGATCTTAAGTTAGTCCCTGGTCTCGCCGCCTCTGCCTCCTGGATTTCATACAAAAAAAAACAGAAAGGAAAAAAAAGAGAAAAAATACAAATATACTATAATCAGCATACAGATTCTTACTATCTTGGCTTTCTGTGCACAGTAGCATAAAGGACACGTATGTCCTGAAATGAATACAAGTTATGAAATCTTATGTCTTTTCTGTCTTTTATTTTTCTTTTCCAGATCTCACTCATTATTTGTGCAAACAAGGTAGCTCTTTTCTTTTTCTTTACAAGCTCTCCAGCGTTGACCTTGAGCGGGCCACTCCTCTGTTCAGACGACCTTCTGCCCATCTGCATTCATACTGCCCATGAAACAATGATTACCTGGCTGTCCTGAGGGAAAAAAGGAATAAAACAGAGAGAAAGAACTCTTCTTGTCTGGTCGCTGTGACACAATGTTCAATTTCCTTTCAAACAGCCAGACTAATCTCGAGCCTCTTTCTTTTGTGTTTGTAGCCGTGGCTCTTTTGTGATAGCAGCTTGAGACTACAGGGCGACTCAAGGACACGGCTGTGGAAGCAGGCTGGATATTTTTCTGCAGTTTTTCTTTTATGCCCAAAGAGACGGCCATGTTCACCTTATGTTGTCTCTATTGCTTCTCCATTAGCATGTACACTGGGTGCAAAACTATTTGTTCAACTGCACAAACCCACAACACAAAAGCTTTTCAAGGTTGACAGTAAGGAATCCTGTGGGGAGAGAATACTGTTGTTATTTAATGTTTTGCCAGATTTTACCAGAAAATACACTAGTGTTTGTAAAGAACAAAGAGCTCTGTTTTCATTGCACCGCAATGAACTCAATTCATCAAAAATTGCCACTTCAGTGGACTTTTGACGACTACATGTGAAGCGCTGGGGATCCTGGGTGTGTCTGTTGTTGACGTTCAGGGACGGCATGTCAGTGTATGCATCAATCAATCAATTTTATTTATAAAGCCCAATATCACAAATAAAAAATTGCCTCACAGGGCTTTACAGCATACGACATCCCTCTGTCCTTTGGACCCTCACAGCAGATAAGGAAAAACTCCCCAAAAAAAACCTTTAACAGGGAAAAAAAACGGTAGAAACCTCAGGAAGAGCAACTGAGGAGGGATCCCTCTTCCAGGATGACAGACGTGCAATAGATGTCGTACAGAACAGATCAACACAATAAATTAACGGTAATCCGTATGACACATTGAGACAGAAAGAGAGACAGAGAGATAGAGAGAGAGAGAGAGAGAGAGAGAGAGAAGGTGCCCGGTGTATGTATGCATGCATTGTGTCTTTTCAAAATACACTTCCTTTTACCAAGAATTGTACAGTTTATGCTCGGTAGATGCATACAACGGGTTGTGTTTGCATTCCTTCCTTCATTCAGTTTTTGGTGTAATGCTTCACTGTGATTGGCTCACTCTTCCACTTCACAGTGCCCAAACAGACCTACAGCTTTGCACCTGTGTAAGGAAAATAGGGTCCACAGTGTTTTTCAGTAATATGGTGACTTTTCTTATCCTTAATCTTTTTCATAGCAAGAAGGTGAATTAATTTTTTTTTTTAATAAAAGCCACACTAGGCAACACTTCAACACTCCAGCCACCTTATCAACCTAAATCACACAGTGATTCCATTTAACATAATAACATTCACTATGAACTCTGTTGAAAATTAATCTGGGCATACAGAGTGTCGCTTTCTAGGTTTTGGTGTAAGAAACCACAGGCAGACACTTCACCGATCTCAGTATTCTGCAGATCTCAGGTGGGAGGTATGCAGCACATCACTGAAGTGATGGGGGTGTGATCAACTTGTCTATAATTTTTGCCACACTAGCAGCGTGGCGTAAAGCTGGGTGTACACTGTATGATTTGAGCCTCTTTTAGATATGTTGTTGTATAATTCCAACTCCCACTGTACAAGTTAAACACCTGTGATGTGAAGCCAAATTTAGTGTGTACTCACACCGTATGGTCTGATTGTCAAGCCCTGGCCTTGTCTATTGACAATGGTCAAGAAAGATTTTTTTGAAAGCTCCAAGGCAGGTATAAATTTGTTTGCAGTGAATGTACAGAGGTCCCAAAAATTTCAGTGACTGCAAAAAAGAGTCAGTCCAGGCTTTGCATTTGTGAATCGAGTCACGTCAGGGGAGTTTCAAAACTCGCACACACAAATGCAGGGAAGTTTACAAATTAATTGCACTTTGTAAGTGCAGGTTCGACAGTTCATATATCAATGTAACAACCTCCAAATATTTATTTGATGAAAATTACAATTACTTTTACATGTGCACATTTGTGAATTTCAATTGCACATATTTAAAAAAGAAATATTTGTGTGTCACAAATATGTTGATATGTTTAAAATGTGTTTGTGTTTTGAATCATACATATATATAAATCCCCAAATACATTTGTGAATCCATTTTTGTGCATTTATTAATTCCTGTGTGCTTTCATTCATTTTGAGACTGTTTTGAGCTCCATAGATTCAGGCTGTTCTCGCAAACCATCTGTATGTTTTCGTACGAAAAGTAACGCACCCAAATTCATACAT
This sequence comes from Epinephelus awoara, assembly GCA_035609425.1. NCBI lineage: Eukaryota > Metazoa > Chordata > Actinopteri > Perciformes > Serranidae > Epinephelus > Epinephelus awoara. The sequence continues at coordinate 4,815,868 of CM069297.1, forward strand.
ATCCCATGTATTTTTAAAGACTGTGATCATGTGACCAGTGTGCTGATGGGCATTAACAAGGAAGCAGTCCTGAGCAATCTTGTTGGAGGCAGTTTGTGGTTGTTGATGGGCCACAAAAACCAAGACTTTCCCCTGGAGCTGCGTGTTTGGAACAATGTGACCTTTGAACAGTAACTTTACTTGCCTAAACCTAACCTCCGTAACTTTACGTTAATTACGTGACTGTATCTTAAGAATGGAACGTAATGTATGGGATGCTAATTCGTAGGGTGGCATAAAACTGTGCTATGACAAAATGTTGACAGGTAATTGAATTGCAACACACTCTCACACCAATTTCATCACATATTGACATTTGGTCATGGACTTTCCACATTGAAATATGATGTGCAAGTTGTCCTGGGTGCGTTGGTTGTTGAAGTTCTGGGACACTGTGTCAACTGCAGCCTGTTACATGCATTGTCTGTTTTCAACAGAAGTAGAATTTCATCAAAGTAAAGGTACTTTTACTTGAGTAGAATTTTTCAGTACTTTTTCCACTTAAATACAAGTAAAGCTACCCATCTAAAAATCTACTCAAGTAAAAGTAAAAAGTAGTTCGTTTAAAATGTACTTAAAGTTGAAGTTACTGAGGGCCAGATCCTCAAAAGGATTGCACTGCTTTTTGACTGCTAAACCTGCGCAAATGACAGAAAAAAATAGCGTGCAATCCACAAAGCACACTCAAACGGTGAAATGCACACAAACTGAACACAAACTGCACTGCCACTCCTAGCTGCGCCGGTCCAATTTGCATGCATGTAAATTAGGGAATATTCATAAATTCAGCGCAAAATTGCCCCCTTCCTATGCAAATAAGCCTCATTTGCAAGTACCACCTAATCCACAAAGACCAGCGCTAATTGCCACAGGCAGTAAAGCGGTGCTATTTAACGCCAGTGTATTAAATCTGCGCAATTTCTCTGTCTCCCTCTCTCTCTCACGCAAAATGATTGCAAATTGCACTCAGTTGGTGGTAACTGTGGAGCATAGCCTATATAAGGGCTGTCATGCCAGGACTCTCCGGTAATCATGGCAGCAGTGATTGTAGCCAGGCGAAGGCACCTTGATGGCAGGCGCGCACAAGAAAGGATTTATCGGAGGAGAGTATCACTTTTTGATTTAAGTGACAATGAAATCATTTGCAGATACCGGTCTGACTCTGCCATTGTCATTTCAACTGGGATCTTGGAACAAAGCCACCTATATGCCACGCGGCTTATTGCAATCAGAGGCGCAAATTGCGCTCAGCTGCCAAACTTTGTGGGCGTGTTAGCGCCGGCGTATGATTAGAGCAAATTCTTTTGAGGATAAGGCGCTAAAACAGGGCAGATTGCGTGAGCTAATTCTGCGCAAATAATGGCACTATTAGCAGGAGCAATCCATTCTTTGTGGATCTGGCCCTTAATTTCTTCCAACAACTTGATGGGGTTCAGTCCAATCATGTCAATATAATATTAGTCAAAGGCAATATGCCATACTCATTTTGCTGGTTAATACTTTAGGTTGTGAAGTTCTCAATTTCCATGACAGTTTGATTGTAAAATGTATATTTCATGCAAATGCAGCCTTTCCAAATCTCTATTTCCAAATAGAGCTATTGAAGTTATTGCAATACACTGTATATTGCAATACATATCGCAGTATACAAAATCCTCGCATTGTCAGTTTTGTCTAATATTGCGCAGCCCACATTCATTTTGATACACAACTGTTAGACTGATGATACACAGAGCAACTTTTTGAGCAATATCGTTGGGCATTATTCTCAGGGATGCAAACAGGTCTTCTGAGCTTGTCGAAGTGAAATTTTGAATATTAAAATACACTAACACTAATTTGGAAGAAGACTGTGTAGCCTATTCCAAAACAGAACAAATCCATTGAGCAACAGTGTTTCCCCTATATGCAACTAGCAGCGGTGGTGCTCTGCTGCTGATTTATTTCAAGTTTTTTTTTCTCTTTAGAAACTACCGTTATATTATTTGGTGCAACGGACACTTCATATCCAGGTCAATCCACACACTTGTGAGTAAAGCATTTAAGAGGAAAGGAGAGGAGAGGGCTCCGCCTTATCTCTTCAGAAACTAAAGTTACATTATTTTGTGCGACGCACGCTTCATATAATAACATAACAATATAGGCCTACTATTTATAGTATAGCGTGGTGAAACGTTTCACCTTATAATGTGATGACTTATATTGTTTACACAACGGCATGTCATTTCTGTCTCTAAATGGTTGCATCTTTACAATCCTCCACATTACACATTCTTCACTCAATAAGTGTATGATGAGTGTTATTTATGAGTTTACCACTGGTTTAAGCAGACACCTGACACCAGCTGTTATCACAGTCTGATTCAGAATATTTCTTGTTTTGTGTGTCCACTGCACAGAAGAACATGACATTACCTTTAAAGCCTGGCCCATTTCATAGCCTTAAAAAGAACACAGAGAAAAAAGACAAAAGGGAACCATGGCTGTGAAATAACTTGGCAGATAGTCGTGTATGTGGGAGAAAGCTGATTGAGCAAATATGTTTCAAGGCCTTTAAAAGTAGTTATAAAATAACCTTACAATGGCCTTTGACAAAAAATAAGATGACTTCAGTTTGAATATATTAGGTACAGTAAACATAAAGCTAAATATAGGAAATACTGGATTGATCTGTGAAAATGTGTGTTCTTATGAAAAACAAATTAATAAAATGAGAAAATGAAGGTAACTGTGTTGCTGTTGTGGTTGAAGTGGATTAGTGAATGTTAACTGCAGATAGTGAACGCCTGGCTACATTAATAGTGTTATCTGTGTCTGGTCATTAAGGCAGACTGCTGCAGAGATCTTTTTACTCTAACACTTGCATGTCTCACACTGAGGCTGTGAGATTTCTATGCTTTAAAAATGGCAACATTTGTGCAGTCTATTGCATCAAACACTCTCAGGAAAATGATGAAAGAATTCCAGTGCACTTAATATGCAACAGTTGAGTTTATTTATTATTGATAAGTACCGAACAGTCCACTAATGTAAGTCTCTTGCTAGTTTATAGAAGGCGTATTTTTATAGCTGGAGGCGGAAAGTGGAAATGGTCCATTCATGACTGGATATCTGATATCATAAATATCATGTTTCTGATCAAGTCATTGTGAAGAGCAAATTGGTTCTGCTGGTCTGTTAGCAGCCCTTTATATGTCCTTCATCTAAATTATCTCATAAATTCAGATGTATTGTATTGTATTGTATGTATGTCCTCGTGTTCTCCTGCCCCTGCGTGGAAGGCACACCCATGCTTTTTCCACAGTGTTGACAGGTGCAACGTTGAAATTCACCTTTATTTTTACTCACTCTCACACATCCAAACATTTCACCCATCAGTACACTTAACACTCAGTCACCTTAAGGACCACAATGGAAATAAGCTTTCAGCTTTATTGTGTCATGTATCCTTTTGATAATGGTGGGCCTGTGTATGTATGGATACGTGTTTATTATCAATAAAGAAGTCAATCAATCAATCAATCAGTCAAAGCATTTTTAGAAAGGGGATTTATTTGTTTATTTTCATAAAAAAAAGGTTACATGATCCTTTGCAATTCCAGTTTTTCAGTTTTATGTTTGGAAATAATATGACTTAGATATACATAACAGTTCAAAAGTTTGAAATCAGCTGTTATATTGATGTTTACCTTTTTTCCTTCCATAATGGCCATTTAAGTTGAGCTAAAATGGTAGAATTCAGACACCTAATGTATTATTTACATTTAAAATAGTTTGTGTGGGGCGTCGGTGGCTTAGTGGTAGAGCAGGCGCCCCATGTACAAGGCTGTTGCCGCAGCGGCCTGGGTTCAAGTCCAGCCTGTGGCCCTTTGCTGCATGTCACTCCCTCTCTCTCTCCCCCTTCACACTTGTCTGTCCTATACATTAAAGGCTGAAAATGCCCCAAAAATAACTTTAAAAAAATAAAAAATAGTTTGTGCCCCAAAACATTTACTGTACACTTTAAATCTACACATATTTTCATGCTAAGCTTCCAGTTTCTTTTACCAATGCCTGATGATTTCTTCTTTTGTAATTTAATGGCTCCTGATCTCACAGAAATACATGAAGTGACCACAACCTCTTAACACCGCATTCCGTGGTGGCAGCACGTAATGGGTTGAAATTGCGTGCCGGGACCACGGAAACAATGCCAATGTAAAGTTAATTAGAATCCACTGTCGTGGTGTCCACACAGATTCCCTGATTCAACAACGTCCTGTATACACACAAAAACACGAAAGTGTTCTTGATATTAAAACGGCAAATATATTCCTCTGTTATAATTTCCCACCAATGATAATAATAATAATAATAATAACATGATAGTTCGGCTGTACTAGATATTTGATATAGGCCTATTCAAATATTCAGTCTCAAAAATGCTGTTTCTACAGTACTAGCTAAATTAGTTAGTTTCGAACATAGTTCATCTAGGTGCAGTGTCATTACTAGTTTGGCTTTACTAGATATTAGATATATTCAGTAGATCTATCTTTTTACAACTCTATTTTACAAGCCACAAACAAACCTACCGTCCCAAAATCGCAGTTTCTAGCGTATTAGCTAAAATATCGAAAATTAGCCAACCTCTGTACTTTATCTTAACATAGTTCATCTAGGTGCAGTGTAATAACTAGTTCGGCTGTACTAGATATTAGATATATTCAGTAGATCTAGCTTTTTACAACCCTATTTAGAACCCTACTTTGCAAATCAGAAGAACTAAAACTATGTTGCTGATATGTATCAATCTGCATGGCGGGGTCCCAGGGAATTGTAGTTTTTAAAAAAGTGTTTTTCCTAGATTTGGAAGTTGTAAATACTGAATTGAGAGTACACTGTGGACTTTAAGGGGATGGTAAACACACTTATGTAATCAGATTGTAAATATCTAATTTCTAAATGGGTGAAAATTAATTTTATCCATATTTTACCCATATCTGACAGCACCCCCAGTTGTTGACTACACTCACATGATAGTTGAGGTCAAGAGCTCTCTATAACAGTTCGTCCCATGTCTGTACCCCCTTTAGTTGCTGAGTTATAAGCCCTCAAACATGCACTGAGGTCAGGGTTCAAAGGTGAATGGCTGAAAGCTGGAGCCATGCAGAATCTTCATACTGACATATGTTACTCTCCAGGTTGAGACCATTCTAATGATGTATTCGGTTTAGCTCTACGACAAAGTTATGATTTTTTCATTTTTTGGACACAAGCCATGCCAGGCGTAGTTTCAGAGAGCACTTTGAAGGCCCAGTGTATAAAATGATTTTTGTTTGTTTCTTTGCTTGTTTTTTTTTTGGGCTGGTTCTGTGGTGCTGGCTTGGGGTCCGCTCTCCCCTGGTGGAGTGGAGGGTTGCCGGGTTACCGTCTCCCTCCATGTGATGGTGTTTCCTCTCTGGTTCTTCCGTGCTCAGCCTTATTGATATACAACATTATACACAACAGTCTCTGGTTTGCTCAGAAGCGCTATTGCCTCTCAGGAGCGACATTCCCGCACTGTTGCACAGGAAATGACACATTTGATGTAGAGTTTAAAGAGCGCATGCGCAGTTGGAAATGTCGGAGACGACGAGGCTAGCGGAGGAGCTACTGAAAGATGTCTGAAAACCCAAAGAAACGGCCTAGGAAAGCTTCCGAAGCCTCTGGAGCTGGTCCCGCTGGTCCTCCCCAACCTCTGCGACGTTCAGAAGAAGGAAGAAAGGCAAAACAAGAGTGACAAACGCAGAAATAAAGCCCGTTTCACACAGAGTGCGCAAAGCATAGACCTCCGCCAACGAACCCATTCATTGTGTATGTGCTACCGTGGCTCAAGAGTGCACTGCTCTGCCGCAGAGCTGTCTGTATTGTAATGAATCACTCACGAGCAGGAGACCAGAGTAGCATTTGGGATAAAAGCCCGCTTATTTGTGCACTCCAAAAACTCCGGTAATACTCCAGGGGGGTAACACGTAAAAGTCTCCGTCCCAAACTCTGACTCTTCTAGCGTAGCACACACACTTCATACACACATACTCACTTACAGTACCCAGCGGGGCAGCCCTCCCCCTCTCTGCTCCACCAATCTCCAGCCGGCACACTGACTGACAGCTGACTCCACTCATACCACACTCACCACTGCCCCAGGGTCGCTACAGTATATTTGTTCATAGCAAATAAAACAATGAAAATTACTGGGTGGTAAATAGGTGTGTCATTTAGCTTTGTGTGGTGCGTCACTCGTATTGCTGACGTCATCGAACGGCGCACGCTGACTGTTATTGTTGCAGTACTCGGAAAAACACGGCAGATGGTGCAAATGGGCAAAACTCAACAGGGAAGCATTTAAAGCTCTACGCTATCAAAAGCTGGCAAAATACATTTATTTTATTTTATGGTCTTGACATTAACCTGTCATATTGTTGAGTTATCAAGGACACTTCTGTGTTTTGTGTGTATACAGGAATGTTAAAGATATCATTGAGGAAAACAAGGTTGATGTGATGTTACTGAATCAGGAAATCCGTGTGTCCACCACGAAAAAGGATCCTAATTGACTTTTACATTGGCATTGTTTCCATGGTACCGGCAGGTAATTTCAACCCATTACGTGCTGCCACCACGGAATGCGGTGTTAAGAGGTCGTGGTCATTTCACGTATTATTGTGAGATCAGGATCTTTGTCTCTCACTGCTCTTTCAATTGTCAGTCTGGTTGAACAGTCTGTCCTTCTGAATTTGTCAAATACCGCCACTTGATCAATGATTTTGGCATCAGACAGCCAAAAGCCACCTTTGGCAGTGTTATGATACACTGCTGGATAGGGCTGTCAACGAGCCGATCACGGTCCAGTCACGGTACGGTACCTACTGCGGTAGGTAGGTATGTAAATGTTTTCAAAGACGTTTATGTTGAAATAAAAATACCTACAAGTAGTTATGTTTCCTTGTATTAATACATATACAAGTATGTTTCCTTGTATTAGTTTGCCCTCTTGTGGACATAATGCGAAAAAAAAAATTCAAATGGTTCGAACCTATGAGTTACTTTTAGAAGGAATATTTGAACATCATTTTTGAGTAATTCTGACAGCCCTACTGCTGGACGGCATCAGTGTGAAACACTGCTGGTAACTACATTATACACAGAGCTGGAAAACACCTATAGGGTGGATGGGAATTTTTTTCTAAACTTAACCATGTGCTTTGTAAATGTAAATATGAGGTGTTTTACCAACATCGTAAGTTTAGTATGAAAAAAACTGTGCATCTAACAAGCAGAAACTGTAGATGTCCTGCAAAATGCATGTAACAAGCATAAATTGACATGGCATCCTTGGAACATCAACAACAAACATGGAGGATACCTAGCGTATATGTAGACATGAGCGGCACTCACAAAGCAGCAAATTTGACGAGTTGGGATGAGAATGCATTGGGTTGAACCACTGTACAACTTCTGCTCTCCATGTAAAAAATAAACCCTTTACATAAAATGACATCTACACCCTACATCCAAAAAACTTGGGACACTGTAAAAACAATACAAAACAAAACAAAAAAATAAATCAGAATGCAATGATTGTAAATCATTTTTGAGCAATTTTCAGTTGCATACAGCACAAAGACAAGAGATCTAATATTAAATGATAAACTTCTTTTTTTTTTTTGTAAATTGACACTCAATAAGTTTAGTACAGAGGCATGTTTTCACCACTGTGTTACATCACCTTTTCTTTTAACAACAGTCCGTAAGTGTTTGGGAACTGAGGAGGCTAATTTTTGAAGTTTTTAAGTTGAAATCCTTATTCATTCTTGCTTGATATACAACTTAAGTTGTTCAGCAGCCTGAGGTCTTGTTGTATTTTGCACTTCATAATGTTCCACACATGTTCAATGGGTGTCAAGTCTGAAATACAGTTAGGTTAGTTTAGTACATGCACTCCTTTACCATGAAGCCACATTGTTGTAATACATGAAGAATGTGTCTCATTGTCTTGCTGGAATAAGCAGGGATGTCTTCGAAAAAGACATTGTCTGAATGGCGTTGCTCCAAAACCTGTATGCATCTTTCAGGATTCATGGTGCCTTCACAGATGTGAGAGATACCCATGATGCCATGGGCACTAACACACCCCCATACCATCACAGATGCTAACATTGAACTTTGAGCTGGTAAATGTCTTGATGGTCGTTTTCCTCTTCAGCCCAGAGTCTGTCCAGGATTTCCAAAACCAATTTGAAATGTGAACTCGTCAGACCACAGCACACTTTTCCACTTTGTGTCAGTCTATCTCAGATGAGCTCGGGCCCAGAGAAGTCGGCAGCACTTCTGAATGTTATTTTTGGCTTTCACTTTGCATGGTAGAGTCTTAAAGTGCAGTTGTTGGGGACTACTTTCACTGGCGGATTAAACTACATTTCTGGCAGCAGTGTTAGAGTAAAATAATGAAACAGTGTGGCTCATTAATGTCTTTTTAATAGTTTTTGGACAACAATGGAGCTCTGGCACAGAGGGAGAAGACACGTCAGGCTTTGATAAACACACAGTACTTGTTAGTGGATACAGTCACTGTTGGCTTTAGTCTGAACACAGTATCTAAACAGAGTGTGACGAAGTGGGTGAGAATGCACCTTCACTCACCACTTGTCCCTTATATGCCCATTTTACACAGTATACCATGTTACTTTTACATGTGTTTATTTTGTTATAATTTACCATTGCTTTCAGAACACTACACCACTTAGGCCTACTATCCCGGGTTTGTTTGTGTTCATGTTATGTTACAGTTTATATCAATGCATATGAGTAAATTAAAGCAAACACACAGTCATAAATTGGTTCCAGTTACCTTTATTGTGTTGCAGGTTTGAACTTCGTTGAATTGCTTGTTCCTTTGTCTGTACTTACCTTTGTTTGTTCCTTTGTTCAGACTAGTGATGTTACGTGCTGTGCTGATGCTTCAAAGCATGCGTCGAGTAATCCAGGAAGTGTTTCTGCGATGCTTGTATCGAGGCTTGTATCGTTTCAGACGAGTGACGTCATTGATGACGTCCGAAGCCTCGCTGCCCAGCTGTACCACATGACTGGTTTGGGAAGCGGTTCAGATCTTGGTGCGAGGTTTGCACCGAAGTGACACAGAACACGAATATTACCTCTTTTGCCATTATTATATTATATGACACTACACCACAATACAATTTTTAGCCAAATGATTGGTTTATACACACAGGATACGTTCACAAAACAATAACAGTTTATTGTAGATGTATTTGATACAGTATAGTCATAATATACTCACTAGAAAATACACTATATTGATAAAAAGAAAGTTTTATTATTATTATTATTATTATTATTATTGTTATTATTATTAATAGTCATTCCCAACCGCTATTACTGACACAAAACACTGTGTATCACAGATTACATGGTTAAGATCACAGCTGCCTGTTTTACACACTTTGGCCAGCAGGTGGTTTTGTGTGCAGATGAAGCCTCGAGAAATGAACCCTTTTCTGAACCAGTTTGCTGGAAAGCTTCAATGCTTCATGAAGCTTCATCTCACCATCACTAGTTCAGACCCACCATGCAGTACTGTTTGCGAGGGGGCTGCCCAGCACTTCCTGTCTTTTATAGTATTGGTGATGTCATTGGGCTCAACTAAGTGGAGGGGTTTTCTTTTTGTAGGAGTATTTCTTTTGAATGTTTGTTGCAGTTTAAAATAACCTGTTAGGATTATTTACTTTTAGGAGTTCATTTAGTAATGTAAATGTGCTTGTAAATTAATCCTAGGTATTTATTTGATTTCCTTGTGTTAAGGTTATGGTGTATTGTTTTGGTAGTGGCTGAGGCAGTCCAATTTTCAGTCTGTCCCTCTATATAAAGACAGTTGAGGTTTGAGCTCGAGGCTATGACAAGTGTAAGAGATGTGGTGTGAAGGAAAATGTGGAACATATAATAATACATTTTGTAAAGTATGCAGCACGGCGTGAGTGGACTCTGGCAGGAATTTTAGGGACAGAGGGAGGAGATAAGATCAGAGATGTGAGGAAAGCACTATTCAACTTTCTGAGGGAGTCGAGATAGATGGATAGAATTTAAAGGAGGGGATACGAGGCTACACACTCTTGCACAGTAGGTGGTGGTATGCACCTGAACATTGCTTGCGATCCGCCATTGAACAGAAAGAAGAAGAAGAGCTTGAGGCTAAAGTCCTTTTTAAACAGGAATTGTGTAAATTTGCAGGAAAGCCCAATCAGTCTTCTTTCAGCATTGGCAGTATGAAAACAAAATTGGAGAGTGCGGCAAAATGCCACCTACCTACTTTTGTTTATACAGAATGTGCCTATTTTGGGGCAATGGGGGTTGTGAGCAAATAACAAAACGTGTAGCTCAGCATGTGACATGGGAGGGAAGCCTCGGCTGGTCAATCCTTCGCCGATTCTCTCGTAAGACGGCCCGTTCTTCACCGTTCCCGTCATCTGACGGTTAATGGCCTCTTCGTTTGCGAGGAGGGCGTGCAATTCCTTGTCTCCCCAGTTGCTCACCTTTACAGTCTGTCAGGTTTGCGTTTCCCTCTTGCTACTAGCTGCTCACTAATTCCTGCTATCAGCTGTTTCCTGTTTATCCACCACCAGTGGGTTGCACGTGCACCGTCATCAACCGCTCCTCCCACAAGTCTTCAACAGCCCCTCCCATTGCGGAAGGCCACTTCTGTCTGTTTTAACTAAAAGGGTTCCTCCAATATGACTACCCTACGAGGCGGAAAATTGGGCACCTCGGATCAACCTGCCAATCCGGCTCTGTGTGTCTAAACACTCGCAGCTTGCCGGCAAAATGGCCCAACATTCGTGAAAAATCTGGCAGTGTAAAAGGGGCTAAAGAGGAGATGCCGTGCTGCTGTGAACACGTGCCCTTTTGTTTGATTTTTTATGAGTTAATTTTCCTCAGTTGTTTGCTTTGTACTTTGTGCGTTTTTGTTTTTTTTGGTTTTGCCTAATTTGCACGTGTGATGGCGAGCACTGCAAATAAATTTACACTTTTTTGGGGGCCAAGAAGTCAGCTGAGTTAGCTTACCTACCATCTTCCTTGACACTCGAGCCAAACTATCCTACACAGAGAATGCACCAAACACCAGATTTTATCATTTTTTGAATTTATTTTTTATTAATAAATCATCTATGTGATGAGAGAACTTTGTGGGGCGACTGGAGGCAGTCTGAATTTAGTTTTTTGCAAAGTGAAACTCTGCCTGTTAATTTCATCTTGGTTGTGGTCCTTGCTACAGTAAGACAGTTTAGACAGTTAGTGTGGAGAAACAAACAGGATTTTCATCATCCATGGCCTTTACTGACAGCCTGTGGAGCACCTCAGTCTATCTCTGTTATCTCTCCATTATGACCTACTTCTCCTGCTCAGACAGATGCTCCCTCGACTCTAGCATTTACTCACCTCCCTTTTAATTACTGCAGTTAATTAGCAGACGCATACATCTCCTTATAGAAACACGGGTGAACCTTAAAGTATTTCCATCTCATGTTGCCGACAGTGATCTAACTTGAATATATATAAAACATAGCTTAATGCATTCAAGAGGCAGGTTCTGCAGTTTATAGAGCTGTGAATATGGATGAATCGAGGAAGTGAAATGTTTTCAAGGAGCCAAGCAATTAGAGGTAAAGTCCCCTTATTCTCTGCTGGCTTTCTATCTGTGTTACACAAAATAACAAGATCATCAAAGAGTCTCTGAGGAGAACAGGAGAATATATAATACAGAAATACAGTCTACAACATTCAACATGATTTTGCATTACACTGGATCTCCCTCTCATTTCTCTTTGTCTCCTTCTTTGTGTTGCTGCGTTTGTTTTCACCCGTCTCTCTCTCCACACACACACACACACACACACACACACACACACACACACACACACACACACACACACACACACACACACACATATATAGACTTTGATCCATTAGTCAACACCATATCCCAGGGTTCCATCTGTCCCTGTTTTGCTCTCATCCTCCATGCTGTCCCCCAAAGTTGTCGGCTTATATTTAATGAGGGAGTGTCAGTTGAATTATTCAGCTGTCATTTGTTGCTTTTATAAAGTAAATGGATGTCAGAGAGGCTTTTCTCTTTACACCACAGCACACAGTGTTCTCTATTCTCTGTTGCGACGTTGCATGAGATGAGTTTTTTTTAATGAGGATTTAGTTATTCACTATGTAAATATGTTAGTTACATGATGGAATAAAAAGGAATATATTTCAGTAGAGGGCTTTTAACACACCCTGTGGCAGCCATATTGGAAAACTTCCGTTCAACAAACTGAGTAGAGTCTAAATTGTGGCCGAGGAATATATTGATATGATGTTGAGATCTTGATATGAGACTAGATATTGTCTTAGATTTTAGATTGTAATATTGTAAATAATTTCTTTTCTTGTTTTAAAGGCTGCATTACAGTAAAGTGATGTCATTTTCTTACCAGACTGTTCTAGCTGTTCATTCATTTGCCTTTATCCACTCAGTCATTACATCCACATTTCTGTGTTATGAAAGCACCAGTAGTCAACCCAACAACACCATCACAATATAGATATTTATGTATTTGATCAAAAATATTGTGATATATCACTCTGTCGATATTGCCCAGCCCCACTTGAAATATACACAAATTAACAACTCCGAAGATGTTTTAGTTTGTATTGATTTTTATCAGGAACCTTCCAGTGCACTGCTTATGGCAGGGGTTGGGAAAGCATCACTTAGTAGCATCCTCAGTGTTTTAATGCTGACATTGTCAGTTAAACACTGCTGTGCCAAAGCAGAGCCTTGCAGAGCTGCTGACATTAACTTAGTCTTGTTCTTTCTCCACACCAGCAATAGCAGCAGCCAGAGGAATTTTTTTTACAGGTTGTCCATCCCTTCATCCATCTGTCTGTCTTTCCATCTGTCCACTCCATAATTGTGAACATGATATTTCACCTTGAGGGAATTTCATTAAATTAGGCACTATTGTCCACTACGACTAAACAATGAACTGATTAGATTTCGGTAGTTATAGGTCAAAGGTCAGCTCACTTATACCTAGTGTTGCACGGTATACCGGTACTAAAATAGTACCGCGGTACTAGAGTATTCCAAACGGTACTATACTGCATTTGGAAAATACAGGTACTTCTAAATTGATTCAATTCATTAATTTAGTTAATTTATTTTACTCATTTATGCACACAAACGCCTTCCTTGTTCCTACTGGAGCACAGATTGCACAAGTGGTGTGTATGACAACACCTGTATCAACATTTGCAGCTGGCGCACGTGAAAAAAGACAAGAGAAAGTCTGCCTCGCAAAGGGAGACAACACGAGACAACATCAACTTGGTGAAACATTTGAGCAACCAAACCGTGACGTCCGTACTGAGGTACTTTCGAACCACAACCACAAGTTTTTGGTACCGTTACACCCCTACTATTTATTGTTCTAAAGGTTTGTAGCCAAAAGGACTTTTCCTTAGGAAAAGTACCGAAAAGTATCGAAATTCATATTGGTATGGGTACCGAAACAAAGATTTTGGTATCGTGACGACACTACTTATACCTTGTCTTTCTCATTCATGTGAGCACATATCTCAAGAGAGGGAGTTTATTCAAATTTGGCACAAACGTCTACTTTGAGTCAAGGATGACCTGATTGGAATTTGGTGGTCAAAGGTGAAAGGTCATGGTCACAAAGCCCTTGTATGTTGCATTCTCATGAATGCAGTATCTCAAGAACACAGTAAAGGAATTTCTTCATATTTGGCACAAGTGTCCACATGGACTAAACAATGACCAGATTAGAGTGTGGTGGTCAAAGGTCAATATCACTGTGACTTTGCGTCCTTTTCATTCTCATGAAGGCCAATTCTTAAGATGGCCTTGAGGGAATTTCCTCAGATTTGTCACAAACATCCACTTGGACTCAGTAAATAGCTGATTAGAATTTGGTGGTTGAAGGTCAAAGATCAAGGTCACTGTGACCTCAAAAAACATGTTTTTGGATAATATCTCAAGAATTCACATGCTAATTATGGGAAAAAAATCATAAATGTCTGATAGGATAAAATGATCAAATGATGACATTTTATACCCAAAAGATCAAAGGTCAACTTCATTTTAACATCATAATGTTCTACACAAACACTTTTCTGGCTATTATTTTACATCATAAGTCATGAACAGGAGGGGACACATTTGGTCAGATACTGAATTGGTGACCCTAATCTTAGGTGCCCACCTTGAAACTGTGCTGATTGTATAGATCATCTGTGCTGCCAGTGGGAAGATGTGTGTGAGGCATCCATGTCATTGAAAATATGGACGCTTCAAACTGTAACTGCAAGGTGAGGGTGTAGGGGAAATACCTTTTTGAGAATGTTTGTACTCGTAATAAAGTTTGGGGCACCAACCTCCTAATGAGGGAAGCGCCTAATCAAATTAATAACTCTGTAAACCAGTTATTAATTCGTCAGCACGCTTATCAATAATGAATCAATCTCAATATCTGGGTTATGAATTCTCCATACAGTGATCTTAATTCCTGCTCAAAAGAAATATCTGTAGACAACGACTTGGCGATAAATGAAAATTTATTTAAGCTAAATGGGTAACAACTGAATACATGAATGAGGATAATATGAAATAACACAAAATCAACAGTATGTACAATGGATTAAACAAGAAGTTACACTTGTGTGGGTTATTTAATTTGGCGATAGTGAGAGAGTATGTTAAGATAAGTTGGGGAATGCTGGGATGCGCAAAATATTTATCTAAGGAATCCTAAATTAAGATTGAGATAATTAAATTTCCTATTCAACATCAGCTCTTACAACTGCCCAGCGGGTCACCTGTGTGGGGAGTTTGTTGCCTCTCTTCTTAGCAGAGAATCATGCAGACGTTTCTCTTGGGGCCCTGAACTTTCACTTTGCAACTCCCAGACCAGCTGGCGCACTGTGGTGGGGGGAGCGGTTAAGCCTGTTAAGTCTTGTGGGTACCCCAACATTGGTTGCCTTACGCTACAGAAAGCCTTTGGGTTTGGCACAAGGACCACTGTGGCAAGTGGCTGGCAGCCACTGGGTTTGATGAATCTTTGGAGAGGCAGGTCGAAAAAGGCACTTGTCTCCTTTGTTATAATTACTCGCTTATGATAATGGTGAAAACAATAGCGTTGGCCGTTCAATATTGTTATCAAAGTTATTATTAACGTGCATAAAAATGTTGAAAACACTGGAGACAAAAGAAAACTGGATAAGCAAAACTTAAAAGTTTAAAATAACTTTGATCATGAGAGTCTAAAAGCATAACTAAAACGAAAACACGCAAGAGGCTAAGATACGAAAAAGAAGAAACAAAAAGTAAAATAAACAAAAAGAGAGAAGAGTCAAAAAAAAGAAAAGAGCAAAGAGTACAAGAGCGGGCGCACCAGAGCGCACATATTTTAACCAGCCAAAGTGGGCGGATCTGATAAGACAGTCTTCTTAGTTGTAAAACAGGCTGATTACTTTATTTCAAAAGAAACTTAATGCTTCTTATTATACGAGATCCTATACCTTGACATGTTACACGCGATGGGCACATACTCTTCTCATTATGGTCGAAATCGGTTCTTAACATCCAGTTAAAATGAATACAATTATTATACCATGTGTATCAGCAAAGTGGATACTTTAAGATGGCTTCTGAAACTTGACGGATCCCAAGTGACTTTTTACATCCTTTTGGCCTAAGGATGGCTGAAAGAAGTTTTTGTCCAGTTGGGGTAATACAGGGGTGAGTCCTAAACATTTGACCCTCCGGTGGTCTCTTGTTGTCTTTTTCATTGATAATAATGGTTCAAGGGGTGTCCAGAGAGGCTGTTCCTCTACAAGGGGTTTGCAGAAACATTCAAACGCAAGCGGTGATTCTAGTTTTATGTTTATTTTTCTGAAGAATTTACTGTGGTACAGCATTTTCAAAACAGTCTATTTGTGTATCTCCAAGCTTTTGTGCTATTGCTACTGCTTTTATAAAAAGGGAAACTAGTAAACTGTAGAGAGTGGAATCGACAATTTCAGGATCAGGACTGTTTAGTATGGACAGATGTGTCAAATTATCATGCTTCAATTTCCTCAGTTATCTTGAGTTGAATTTACTAGAGCCAATAACTCTTTTCCAGACATGGGTTCACCCCTCATGATTATGTTTGTGAGGTACAGTTATACAGAAGCTGGACTGGTGCCAAGGCAAATTGGATTACGTCTCCCAATGTTCCCTCAAGTGTTTTATTATCCCTGAGCTGAAGGCATAATGTGATTACTTGGTGATGCCCTTTGTTCAGCGCACTATTATCCTGATGCTGTGTCCATGAGTTCATTAACGGCACATTATGACTTGTTATACACAAGCGCGCTGCAGAGGCCGCTGAGCACGTACAGTGTGAGTCATTCATGTCGCGTTCAGGCTGGATAGGCTCTTACTGTACGTGGGCTGCAAGCAAAGTTTCAGTTTAAACAAGTGCACTGTAATTGAATAATGGACTGTACGAGCAGAATATTATATAAGCAGTATTAAGTGGGTTTAAGTGTTAACAGTCATGAATTCCTCCCTCATTTTACATGTACACAGCTGCCAGTGTATAAAATAAGGATAACTTTATGTGAATAATATGATGATTAGTTTGACAAAATAATTTTAATTTAAAGTTTGCTTCATAGACTGTAAAAAATAATGGATGTAATCACTGTGACATCACCCATTGGTGTGTGGACTCCTGAAGCCTTGAGTTTGGCACCTTGGCTGTTGCTATCTTGGTTTTTAAGAGTCAGAATTGACCAATACCTTTTTTTACTAGGCTGTTAACAAGTTTATCTCTGCTGTAAAGTTTTCCATTTTAGCATGGGGGTCTATGGACATTGACTAGTTCCTGGAGCCAGCCTGGAGTGGCCATTAGAGGACAGTTTTTAGCACTTCTGTGTTGGCCTCCTTTTTTAGCCCCTTGATGCTGCTGTTTTTACTTCACTTTGGTTCACTCTCCAGAGCTTTCCACTGCATCTTCAGTGGTTGGAGTTTTCTTAGTTGTCATGAAGATAGCTTAGTTGTCACCCCCTGACTTAAGCATGGGCCTTTGTTAATGTACAGGTTGTATATCAGGGGCTGGGGGGAGAGAGACACTTTCCCCAGTGTATCCATACAAAACATTGGGTTTATTGCTCTGTCTTTGTTTGGGCAGCTGTAGTCTCGCTCACCAGACCTTTCTCAAGAAAAGAAAGGTCTGGCTGCGCCGACTCTCACATTAAGATTGGAGAAAAAACGCCCCTGCTTTTTTTTATTTCTTTCAACCAATCACAATCGTTCTTGGCGGTACGGTACGCTTGAAAACTGCTACACAACCGGAGGTGGTAGGGCGGGACTTCAACGGGTGGGTTGTTCCGCCCAATGAGAGGCTGATCTATGTAGTGAACTTCCACCCACTCAGACTGGGGCGGCTGTGGCTCATAATTTAACCCGGTCGTCCACTAATTGGAAGATCAGCAGTTCGATCCTGTGTGTCGAAGTATCCTTGAGCAAGATACTGAACCCCAAATTGCTCCCGATGGCTGTTCCATCGGTATGTGTGTGTTTAAAAAAAACTGAGTAGCAGGTGGCACCTTGTGTGGCAGCCTCGGCCACCAGAGTGTGAGTGTGTGCGTGAATGGGTGAATGTGACTCGTGACTTTGAGTGGTCAGATGACTAGAAAGGCACTATACAAGTGCAGGTCCATTTACCATTTTACTTATCTTTTGCCTTTCAATTTGTAGCACTTTGTAATTTCTGCTCTTGAAGTCCTTACTTAGAACTTCCTCTAGATGTCTGAGCTCCTCACCTACTCTTTAAGAGTGCTAATACACTATAGACTGTAAGAATAGTGGACAGAGCTACCATGACTTCACCCATTTGTTTGTGGACTTCCATTCTGAAGCCTAGAAGTTTGGTATTTTGGCCATTGCTATTTTGGTTTTTCTGAAACCAGAAGTGACCATATTTGAGGAGGCTGGCGCCATGGTGGAACAATGGGTGGATCTGACTGAGAAACAGAGGACACAGTCAGAAGACAGCCTTTTCCTCAAAGCAGTCCTCCCTCAAGTATACATAACTTAAAGTCTTATTAAAATGTAAATATATAAATTCACCTCTCATATGGTTGACTGGGGAAATTAGAGACCAAAACAGTTTTTTGTACAAGGCTGTAACCATGTTTATATTATTATCTGCTGCAAAATTAGACATTTTAATATGAGGATCTGTGGAGACTGACTTACTTTTTCAGCCAGCCTCAAGTGGCCATTCATGGAACTGCAGTTTTTGACACTTCTGAATTGGCTTTATTTTTCAGTCCCAGAGGTTGCTGTTTGTTTTATATTTGATCTTAACATTGCATACACATAGACAAGTAGCTGCAGCCCACACACTCACCTGCTTACTTTGTGTTTGCCCCTCAGATTAGAAAGTATACAGTATTACCCTGATTGGGGTTGAGTAATCTCTGGCTGACAGAATGTCTCCGTCGTCTCAAAGTCCAGAAACCCTGCAAAAGAAACTAATTGTGGAAGCTTGTATCCATAATGGTTATGGTTGGACATTGCTTGGTGATTGATTGTGGCATAATCAATCACCAAGCAATGCTGATTAAAGGTTGAAATGCAATTTGACAAGTGAAAACTACCCGGTCAGTCTCAGCTCCCTCTTCTACACAAAACTCAAATACTGCCACATCACTGGTTATTCGCTGAACCTTAATGTCCTTTTTTCCCCAGAACTAATAGTGTTAACACTACCTGTTGTAGCTGTCTTGAGAGAGATGGGCAGTATTTCAATTAAAAGTAGGCCAAATTAAAATACATATTTAATTATAGCTGCAGCACAGTAGTGAGTCAGGCCGGGCATTTTGAGGAGGAAGAAGAAGGAGGAGGAAGAGTAGGAAGATGAAAAAAAGAAACAGGAGAAAGACAAGTGAAAAACACGGGATGGTCTGTTATCAAACCTGCCCTAATCATAACTAACTTAAAACTTCTAAGGTTAAAAATATCTGAAATCATTTGTTTTTAACCTACACAACACCAGGCCTGAAGTAAGTTAATTTTGCTTCACCCTGATCTTAAACTCACAACCTTAGACACTATGGACAAGTCATGATCTTGTTGAGCTACCTGTCAAGTCAGAAACCAGAGAGGGTCTCATGACTTTGACAGTCACTGGATTTTATTAAGACTGAAGGCAGTTTTCAAACTAGTGGTAACACAACACATACTTACTCCAACATCATCACATATTGTTATTTGGTCATGGACTTTCCATATCGTCATATGACGTACAAGGTACCCTGGGTGCTTTGATTGCTGACATTCTGGGATACCGTGTCAACTTTCTGCCTGTTACATGCATTGTCTGTTTTCAAAATACACTAAGTTTTCCACAGAAAATGTACAGTTTGCATACAGTCAAAAGAAACGCATTACATTGGCACAACGCCTCAAACTGATGTTTTTTTTTTCCTTCAACAACAAATGCACATGGTTATGTTCAGCCAACACATGCAAGACAACAAAAGCACATAATTAGGTTTAGAAAAAAAAGGACAGGGCTTGGTTTTACATTCTTACAGGGGAGGGGGGCACTGGCCTCCAGGGTGAAAGTCGGTTCACCCCACCACCTGCCCTACTTGGACTCAAGCCCCCTTAACTTACATTGTTGTCCAGCTGCGTTTCCCCTTTAAGCCGCCAGACTGGCCGCATATCATGCTTAGGTGAAAGGATGTCTTTATTTGTGGGTGTGTGATGCATGAAATCACTGACTAAGCACTAACATTTGAAGAGTACAGAGTAGTTAACAAGACAAAATTCTGAGAAGTTTTGCACCTCATCTAGACAACATAGAGATGTCTGCAGTTTATTTTAACAAAATTGGTAAATGCATGACAAACTGATGTTTAAAGATGATTTTATTTAGTTCACTTAATATGAACATACTGTTAACTGACACTTGTGTCCTGTCAGTGAATACACATCACCACAGACTCCCTCAGCAGCTTCTCTCAGGAGAGCTGTGGATTCATCCCCCAGCTAGGTGAGATAGGAGACAGTTGATATGATCTATGGAGGGCCATGTGAAGACAAGGCTCCCCCTTCCTTTTAATGTCTGAATAAAGATATACCTGCTGTGATAAAAGCTGATAAAAGCCACATTTCTCACCAAACGTGCTGTCAGCGAAGGAGACAAGCTGACAATTATCAAGCCTATCTGCAGTGTAATCACTGAGCTCTACATTGTCCTTTTGGCTTTTTCCATATTTCTTACTTTTGATTTGGGCCCAAGCAATATGCAAAGAAGACTTGCAATACTGTTTCATATCATGTGTGCTGATATGTTGTTAGTAATACAATGTTTGTCACTGCACTACACTTGTCACAGACAGTGGTCGAGGTCTCCTACTAAGTATCTCAGGTCAACATTCTTCACTCGACTAGAATGCTGATTTTTTTTTCACTAGGGAATTCATGCAAGTTTAAGCACAAAGAAGCCCTTGAACTGTGTGAGTAATAACCCCTTCATCACAAATTGTCAGTGCAAATACCTTCAGATGTCAAATTAATCCATGAAGGCTGGCATTCCTGCACCCTGAAGCCCTTTTATAATAGGAGCGTTTTATTATCTGATTTGAAATTGGAAATCTCTCTCTGCTGTGCTGTCTCACTGGCTGATGACTGCGCACGGTGTAGCAACAATAATGGCTGCCACTCTGAATGGATAAACTGTGCAAAGACTTTATGCCACTTTTGAAATGATCCAGAATAATGTAGGAGACTGCTGTTGTTAAGTGTTAGCGAGTTGGTGGCAATTTTGATGTGAATGGCCATAGCTGCAAATACATATTATGTAAATAGTGATATTTACATATGATTTACATATGTATGGCTGTGGCGGGCAGAGAGAGGCTGTGTTTCTGACCAGCTTTAGTTTATATGGTGAGTAAACAGCATGACTCTGATAGTCACTCTTGGTGTTCTGCACTTCTCTGCAAAATCCTTCAGTGAATCAGGGTCAAATTTATACATTTATTGGTCAAGTGTTTTCAAACATACAAGGAATTTAACTCTGGTTTTCACTCGCCTCAAAAATGTACACACAGTACCCAGAACCAACATAAACGTAACTAGTATACAAATAGGAAACAATAAGACAGTTTGCTGGGTCACAAATATTGCAATCAAAAGTCTGAGAGTGTAAAAATGGCAAAATAAATATGGTATAATTAGAAATAACTTAGCATGAAAGCATCTGTCTCGGCAGATGGAATTTTCCTTGTTGTCTTTCTTTTGGGTTACAAAATCCTCCATCGCACATTTTCAGGGAAATATGAGCCAACAACCTAACTTTCACTGACTTTTAAGTTAGTTATGCCTCCCCACCGACAATAGCCATAGCCGGAGGCATTATGTTTTCAGATTGTACATCCGTCTGTTCATCTCTACCATTCTCGTGAACATGATTTATCAAGAATGCCTCAGGGGAATTTCTTCAATTTTGGAACAAATGTCCACTTGGACTGAATAACAGATTAGAATTTGGTGGTCAAAGGTGAAAGACACAACAATTTTTGGCCATAACTCATTCTTACACTAATTATGATAATATTTCCAACAAATATCTAAAGACTCCCATAGTGTGAGATTTTAGCAATCTTATCAGTCATCACATGGATCTAATAAACTTGGGTAGGACATCAAGTTTGATGTATTCAGACTGTATGATGACAACGCCCACTGAATCACAGGCTACATTTACGATGCAATAGCTTCCTATGCTGAGTGCACAAGGATGCTGCAGGTTATTACTTCTCCAACTGTGAAGCACAACATAGAGGGTCACATTATTAAATAAACTCAAGTTTTGTCGGCACTATATACTCCAGTGTGTTTGTGTGTGTTTGCTAGTTGCTCCACAAGGTTTTCCTCTTTGCTGGAATCCCACACATTTCTTTTAGCATGTTTTGCCTCCATGGCGAGCTGCAATCTGTCTGTTTGTTTGGGTTTAGCACTGGTGTAGCATTTCATGCTGTATTTCTATTGGTTGGTTAGTAGATGTAGGTCGTAACAGCAGTCACACATATTCACCCCAAATTTCAGACACTGTCAGAATTTTATCACAGGCTGTCTTTGATTGCAAGATCATGAGGAGAACGGGTATAGTTGTAACACGGGGAGAGTTGTAACACCCCCAGTCAGGGGTAAAATAGGAGTCATGTGACAGTTTCAGTTTCGTCACGCTTCCTGTACGATCCCACATGGAAGATATGCAGTCTATGTGGCTGTCTCTCTCGAAGCTACAGAGGAAAATCAAATTTTGTAGAAAGTAAAAAAATTCTAGTACTTCCACAGTTGTAGATAAAGTTGCAGCCTATGAGTTATATCAGGTCAAACTATAATTTCTCTAGTAAAAGATGATGCATCTCACCCTTGCTAATTTCAGAGCACTATGCTAATACATCGAGTTCTTCTACAGGGTTAAGGTAAGTTATAACGCTTCTTTTGAAAGTGTTACCATCCCCTTACATACAACTACATACAATCATTTTTGTGATTTTAATTATTCTACAGAATGCCTAGAACTTGGATGAGAAAAACAGATTGCGGAGTTGATGCCAGTATTTTAAAAAGAGCAGCAGAGTAAGTGAAGAGTGGAAAGTCTGTCAGGGCAGCAGCAAAATCCCATGGAATCTGCCATGTCAATTCGAAACCCAAAGAGGTGTGGGTGAAGTGCATCTTATGTAGCTTTTGAGCCCACCAGACATGCGCTTCAGGTCTGACCAATTTAATTTGTCATCACTGTGACTCAGATTAAGGATGCATTTCATTTGTTTGGTGAATTAGCCATCCACGATGTTCTCTTAAAAGTGTTCTGTGGAATGGGCGTAAACATATTCATTGAGTTTGAGGTTTGAGCAAGATGAGCAAGAGCAAGATGGCACCGGTGTGTACGGCTGGCCGTCTGCTGCTCCCACTTTGGTTGGCATTTTTGTTGTTTGTAATCCTTGGCACTGTACAGCTCGAGTCTCTGCTGGTGTATGATCGCCAATCCCTCTTAGATCTGAGACATAATGTCAGAGATCTAAGTATATATGATCACGGTGGACAGAAAACTCTGCCCCCGCTCCTGTCAGAAATCCCGACTCACCTTTACCGGGCCTCGGCTCTTCCGGCCCCGCCGCCCCTGCTCTCCCAGGCTCTCTCAGCGCGGGGTGAATCTCTGGAACCTGAAGACGCTGCTCCGGGCTTCCCGATCCGCCGAAACACAGGCCCCGGCTCCTGCCAGGATTGGGCTGGTAAATGCCAGATCACTGGCAAACAAAACTTTTATGCTGAGGGATGTCTTCAGCTCCCATGGCCTGGATTTTCCCTGTGTGACAGAGACCTGGATCGGTGCTGGTGAGTGCAGCGCTCTTTTCGAACTTTTACCGGCGGTTGCTCTTATTTTAACTCCCCGCGGACGTCAGGCCGTGGAGGAGGAACAGCGACTGTTTATAAAAATGACTTTAAATGTAAGCAGTGCGCTGTGTCATCCTCTTTCTCCAGCTTCGAAGCAACTTTATTTGAGGTGGGTCGCTCTGACTCGGTGATGTGCGCTGTCATCTACCGGCCCCCCAAGTACAATAAGGACTTTGTGAAAGACTTCTCGGATTTTCTGGCTGAAATCATGCCAAAATACGATCGTGTCCTTTTTCTTGGGGATTTTACTATTCATGTGTGCTGTCCTGATAAGCCATTGGTGAAGGACTTTTTAAGCCTTATTGACTCTTTTAATTTGGTGCAGTGTGTGTCTGGTCCCACACACGAACATGGTCATACATTAGATCTTGTTCTTTCTCATGGTTTGTCTGTGTTTAACTCTGTGAAAATGTCATCTCTGACCATATGCCCGTATTGTTTGAAGTTGCTTTTTCTTGTACTGCAGTTAAATCTTGCGCTCCTGCTCAGCGCCGTCGGACTCTTAACCCTTCCACTGCTGGTCAGTTCTCTGCTGCTTTCGATCAGCTCTGTGCCTCCTTTGACTCAATGTCTGCTGACACGGAGGAGCTCAGCTCCTGGTTCCACTCCTCATGCCGAACCATTCTGGACTCTGTGGCTCCATTAAAAACAAAGCAGCCTAAAGTGAAACCCGAGCCCTGGTTCAGTGACAGGACTCGTGCAGTTTGACGGGAGTGCCGCAAAGCTGAATGCAGGTGAAAGAAGGACAAGCTGCATGTCTCATTCCAAATCTTAAAGGACTGTTGGCACCATTATCAGAACACTATTAAGGAAGTCAAAAGAGAATACTTGTCAAACCTCATTGTGTCAGTAGCCATAACCCTTGTGTGTTATTCAAAACTATTGACTCTGTTTTAAATGCCCCGCAGTCTGTCTGCTTGGAAGCATCCCCTGAGCTATGCAATAACTTCCTGCACTTTTTCATAGACAAGGTTGTTAACACAAGGGCTACCATTTCAGCGCCTGCCTCTGACCCCTCTGTCTCTGCCCCTTGCCAGGCTGTGTTTGATAAATTTGAGCTTGTGACCTTGTCACCTTTAGATGATGTGGTTGGCCATATCAAGCCATCAGGTTCCCCCTTGTGATGCTGTCCCTCCTCACTTTTTTAAAGAAATCTTCCGTTGTATAGGGCAGCTGGTCCTTGCCATCATTAACAGCAGTCTGTCCTCTGGTGTTGTCCCCATAAGCTTTAAACATGCAGTAGTGCAGCCCCTGCTGAAGAAACCTGGCCTCGACCACACTGTATTGGCTCATTTCAGGCCCATCTCCAAGCTGCCTTTCATTTCGAAAATCTTGGAGAAAATTGTTCATGCACAGTTAAAATCTTTTCTGGATGAACATAATATCCTGGAGGTCTTTCAGTCTGGTTTCAAAACCCTGCACAGCACAGAGTCAGCTCTACTAAGGGCTTTTAATGACATCCTCCTGGCAAATGATTCTGGTGATTATGAAATTCTTGTCTTGTTGGACCTAACAGCTGCCTTCGACACTGTGGACCACAATATTTTAGTATCCCGGTTGCAGCACCATGTGGGCATCTGTGATAGTGCTCTGGAGTGGTTGAGGTCCTATCTGGCAGACAGAACTATGCGTGTAAGCCTTGCTGGTTCTGAGTCCCACTCTGCTCCTCTGTCATATGGGGTTCCACAGGGTTCAATTTTAGAGCCCCTGCTTTTTTCATTGTATTTGCTTCCTCTGGGTTCCATTCTTAAAAAGCATGGTATCTCCTTCCATTGTTATGCTGATGATAGTCAGATTTATGTGCCGCTGAAGAAGAGAGATGCTTTCTTTTTACAACCGCTTCTGTCATGTCTTGATGACATTAAAGCCTGGATGGCCTTAAACTTTTTAAATTTCAATGAAAAGAAAACAGAGGTGATGGTGTTTGGTCCAAATAGCTCTTGTGAAACCCCCCCTGTTGATTTGGGCCCCTCTCACACAGAGAGTATACAGTTTATAAAAAAAGTTAATTAATATTTTCTTCATTCTCTATATTAAGAGAACCAACCTGTTCAATTTTTCTGAATAAGTGTATTTATCACGTAGGCCTATCCATGTGTGTGGCATCCTGCCTTAACCAGTGTAACCAGTGTAACACACACACAGGATACATTTCATTCTCTTCATTAACAATAGGCTTACAGATTAAGAATATTTTTTCAAACCCACCAGGTTGTTTGTGGTTTGAGGTCTTTTGAATAAGTCTCTTGTACACGCGTGCACACATGTAGCATTTTAATAAATGAATCTATCATAATTAAAACAAGTAGAGACTGAAAGCAAACTGATAGGAGTTTGGATTCATTTGGATTCAGCCCAAATGTCTGGACTTCACCGCAGACTTGCAGACTTTACAGGTGCGTTCCCGGGTCCAGGAGTGCCGAGGGCCGTCCAAATCCACAATTCAAGCGGTCCACAAGGGGCCTCAAGTCGACTTTCTGCAGACTTCCAGAGAGTCTACTTGGGGTGCAGACTTAGCAGACTTCACTGATTAATTAACCCACATTTCATTGCAATACAGACGTGACGTTGTGGACTGCTGCAAGAACCTTATGAATGTGTAAAATAGTTATTGATAGTTTGGTCCATTAAAATGCTAGTTGAATTGTGTAGGCCAGAAATAATATTCAACCACATCATGATACAGAAATATGTATAAATATAGGCTGTAGAGGGACTGAAAATGCATTTTATTTTTGCAGCCTATAAGGCTGCGCAGTGTAATAGGCTAAAAAATTGGCCGGAAAACAACAAAAGAAGGTTTCTAATGTAAGTAATGCCCAAATTATTGAGTTATAGTTCTGTCCTTATTTACAAACATTTATGTTTTTGAACGCATGTAGCCCATCATACAGCGATGTATCAATACATTTTTGTTAAGAGCCTACTGATGAATGTAGATGACGCAATCCTTGCAGTTAATATCACTCACTCTCAGACTCTCCCCCTTCTCACACACATTAGCCTACACTGGCAGACTCACTCCTTCATTTTACAACATGCAGATTTGCGAGTTGTGCTCTGACTCCAAAAAATGGTTGCAAAATGCAACCATTTGGTCACAGTCTGGAGCCCTGCATCATAGTATTCTGCATAAAAGACTTTTCTAGGGGTAGCTCAGTATCTTATCACAGTGAACATTAGGGGACACATTTGTTAGCTTCAGAATGAAAGAAAGTTGACAAATTGTTTCAGCCCTCAGAATCCCCAGTGAGTACGCTGGACGATATAGCTAGCTAGCCACCTAACCACTTACCCATTTCAAACAAGGGTGCTTTTAAGCTGACGTTAGCTACTGGAATGTCTACAATAGCCCACAAGCTACCCGTACACTTCAGCTGAAGATTTCTTACTTCAGTAACATAA
Source organism: Epinephelus awoara (assembly GCA_035609425.1). Lineage (NCBI taxonomy): Eukaryota > Metazoa > Chordata > Actinopteri > Perciformes > Serranidae > Epinephelus > Epinephelus awoara. The sequence goes on from CM069297.1 coordinate 4,842,893, forward strand.
ATGTTTACATTATGTAATTTCTGAAGCTAGCAGGCTTCAGTTGAAATGTACAGTTAGCTTGTAGGCTGCTAGCAAATATTCCAGTAGCTAAACTTGCAAGTAGCCCCTACAGTGGTTAGCTAGCTAGCTATAGCATACTTACAGGGGATTTCAGGGGCTGCTGCAATTTCTGTCCACTTCTTTCATTCTCCACTCTGTCATTTGGTTTGTAATCAACCAAAACCCAGCTAAAGCAAGCATATTTTTGTTTGTGCAAATTAAGGGATTTTAATTCAAATTTTGGCGTTTCCATCATAATTTCCCGATGCAATACTTCTAGATGCTTCTAGATAATGGAAACACACAGGATTTCTATTTCCCAATGGCTTGAATCACTTTTGTATGGAAACATAGCTTGTGTTTTCCCTCTTGGACTGTGGAAAAGGAGGAGGAAGTGGAGTTGCAGGGCTCCAGACTAACTTTTTCACTAGGAGCACCAGTGCTCCTTACTGAAAATTTTAGGAGCACCAGCACAAAATTTAGTAGCACTATCTATAGGACACAACATATTCATAATTTTGTCTATATTAACTGCATCAGGCGCCGGATTCATTTCAGAAATGGGGGGGCCAAAAAGTGCTGTGCGTCTGGGGCTTGTCACCATGTGGACGTGGCTACCTGTGTAATGTCCAGTTAATAACAGGGACTAGTTAAAGGTGCGTAGTGATCAGGGATTGAAGTACAGCCTGAGTTGAGTGTGAGCTTGCGCAACAGCAGCAGCAGTGTGTTTTAGCGAAAGCAGCAGTATCTTGCAGCAAGTTACACGCTCGTCCTCTCTCATTAAAAAGGTGGTGAAGAAAGACAGAGTCAGGTAATGTATTTAATCACGAACTTTATCTTGGGAGAAAAAAAGCAAACCGTTTATTTCTTAACAGTGTTTGCATGAAACCTGAACACTTTGAACCCTTTATGGATAGGGTTGTACCCAAATATTTGGATATTTGAATATTCATTTCTATGGGTAGGTATTTGTTATGAAAATTTGGTTTCAATATTCTTCTTTTTTTTTTTTTTTTTTTACATATTTTTATATAGCTGTTTTTTCATTATCTTTTGAATTTAATATGAATTATGGAACCGTTTTTGTCAACGTTTGTTTCCCCCGTTTTGTACAATAAATTATTGTTTAAAGTTTCAACAAGTTTCTTTTGGAGTGCATGACACAAGTGTGTTTTGAAAACAACCACCGACTGTCACCTGCTCAACGCATCAGTACCTTCGGATGCTGTGACAGTAATAGCCAATAATGTCAAAGTATAATTTTTCTTTTTTCTTTTTTTTCTTTTACTTGTCTGCATTGGTCTTCATAGCTTAGCGCCACCAAAGGGTGCAAGCTTCTTGTGAAGATTGATGCACTGTTAATCTTGCAGTCAAGTATTTTATACCCATAATGCGTGGTTGTGACCGTCACCCACCCTCCCTGGAGACTAGCCTATCAGCCTTTATTGGAAAAGCTTCCTAATATGAGCCAGAGAGGGCCGTGATACACCAAAGTGTGTTAAGGGGAAAGTAAGGAACAAGCAAGGGGGAGGGGGCAGGTGCAAGTCCTGAGTTACATAGTGACAGTGCATGCGGAGGAGAAGGAGGGAAAACAAACAAACAAACAAAAAAAAGGGATAAACAGGCAGTGTAGCTGATGTATTGTGGCCTTGAGGTGGTTGTGCTCCATGCAGATTATCAGAAATAAACACATACATGTCTACTATACTGTAATGAGTAACAGAAACAAAAGAGAAGTCTATACTGAACACCAAAAATGTGAGAGTCTTGGTGGAGGGGGAAAGCCCGCCTGTAGAGAAGAGAGAGCGCAGTGTGGAAGGTTTGAGAAGCAAGTGGGCCCCTTTGAAGTGATCCCATCGGTTCTCTGTGATGCGTCACGGGGCTGAAGTATCGAATATGCATGCGTGTATTTGAACCCTCCCAATGTGTTTATGAAAACCAACACCAGGGTCCAGGGCCAGCCCTGCGGGGGAAGGGGGGCGGCCCGCCACCCCACGACCACAGGAGCGCCCAGACCCCACGACCGGGGAGCCACAGAGGCGGCAGGACGCCCCGCAGGCCCAAGGACCCGGGACGGCAATGGCCGCCCCCCCCCCCCCCCGAGAGCCAGAGACACACCCCAGACAGGCGGGACAGGAGGGCCCACCCACCCACTGCCAGACGGATTTAACAGACCATCACTGCTGCCCAACCCACAGGTCCATTTGCGGGTCCCGTGGGTTACGGCTCGACCCACGCATCACTACTCAGCTCAGTCTATAAGGCTGTACACAACAGTAACGCTATAGACATTATATTCTATTCAGGCCGGCAGAACCAGCGGCGTATCGGCTCTACAGTGCACGGCACTGCTGATTAACCATTTTATTGCAGCACAGAGTGTCTGCCAGCAACCAATTACTTGCAGAGGCTTCCTACAACTTGTTTCAACGGTTCTGATTTAATCACAAGACAAATTAAACAGGATGACCAGCCAATGTGAAAATCAAAAGAAAGCATAGAATAATGTACTGAAGGAGACTGTTGTGCCACCACATTTTTTTGTGGTTTGAGAGCAAAGATCTGGTCGCCGCTGTGCAAAACTCTGCAATACAATTCTCAAACTTAATTGAAAATCATTTTCGGAGTAGGGCTTGTTCGGAACGGCGGTGTTTCGGAATGGAGGGCTGTCCCCTGTTGGAACATTGTGCGCACACAGCCCTTCACCACCTGGATCCTAAAATAAACACCTGTTTTATTACATAATCATGCTTCCGTGTCGCGCCATTCATTAAGATCCTATATTTCATCCTATATGTCATTCAAATAACAAGAATTGCGGTTTAATACTCTTAATTATAACAGCCAACTTATTGAAAAATGACAGGCTTATATCATAATTAAAATCCCGTCATAATTTAAATCCCGTCCCGGACATAACATGCACGGGCTCGGCCCGGGTCGGGCTGGATTTTTTGGGCCCCATCTAAGCTCTCTTAGCTGCTCTCATTTCCCCTGAGCCGCCTCAAGAAGTGCCTGCTCTCGCCCTGCAGCTACGCGGAGTCCCTCCTGATCAAAACGCCGCTCCACCTCTGAGCGCAGCAGGTCCAGGGCCTCTGTAGCCTATGTTGTCAGGCAGGATGCATATCACATCAAAAGCATAGATCTATGCATTCATGATATGAAAAAGATAAATGTAAGTCAGACAAATTGAGTTTAAATTCAGATTCTTTATTTTTTGTTTTATGTTTGTGTACTACGGAGCCACGGAGGGCCATTGAGAAAAAAATAAAACACACCAGCTTGTTTGATTGCGAACCAGATAGGCCTACAATTTGGCTCGCTTTTTGATTTATTTCTATTCTTTATAACTGGGGAGTTCTTACAATACGGTGCCAGGGTTAGTGGGGATTACTGTGAGGGTGCTGTTGGATAGAGCCAGACGGCTGAGAGTCTACCTGGAGCCTGCCGAGGATGCTCGAGGCTTTACCGGGTTGGTGAGGCAGTAACAGGTGCGCACAATTGAGTGCCTGCTGAAGGCTCTATCTTTCTCTCTATGGCCCCTCTCTGTATTTTACCTAAGGTATGAGTGGAAGTGAAGAGTGAAAGTCTTTTTTACCGGAAGTAATGTAATATAGGGACCTTTGATTCGGCTTAAAAAGAATGGCACCTTTGGCTATAGCTAATAGCATACTTAGTAAGGATTTCATGGGCTGCAGCAATTTCTGTCCACTTCTTTTTCACTTTTTGAAGCTAACAATTTTGCAAATAGAGATCCTGCAAGATCCCCAGTCTTTGCAAAATTTTATTCTGTGACTAAAAACTCTCTGACTCGTGACATATTGGGCTCTAGTTTCACAGACTGGGCGAGGTGGGGGCGCAGCACACCTGCGCTTCGCCAACTGGGTGCTCGAAACTAGCTCTGCGCGGGGTTCACCACCCTGCGCTGCGCCGGGAAACTAGAGCCCATTGTCTTTAGAAGTGAGAGGGTGTCACACTTTACTCTTTTAGAAGTATTTTCAAATTATTCCAGTGTATGATAGACATTAATAACTTGTGAAGGACCATAGATTCTTTTAAATACATGAAAATGCATCGCGCTTTACTTAGCACCAACAATGAAACGATATGATGAAGCATGCATTATGCAAGATGCTAATTATAGATTGTTGAGGTGAGTATAGGTATTCATATTGCATCATAAGCCCCATCAGTCAGCCTCTAGTTTATAACTATTCAAGAGCATCCATTAAACACTTATAATTCATGATAAGTTACATCTATAGTGTTTTATGACTGTTGATACAGTGCATCAGGAATCAAGTGTGTTTATGAGTGCAGTCATAGAGCATTATAAATGCATTATAATTCATGATAAATGTCATCATAATGCGTTACAGATGTAGTCTTCATAGAAAGTGTTACCCAAAGTTTTTTGTATTTGTGCAAGATGTTTCATATTTACAGATTCGAACAGTTAACACACACACACACACACACACACACACACACACACACACACACACACACACACACACACACACACACATTCATTTGCTTTTAAAGCCACAGTGTGTAGGAATTTCTCCCATCTAACGGTGAAATCATATATTGCATTCAAACGGATAGCACACTCTAGTGCCTCACTGTCAGAAGCGTATTGCAACAACGGTTCTGTGTACCAAACAGCTTTGATAACATTCATGAAACCATGTCATCCAATACTTCATGGAGTATTCATTCAGGCTCCTACATGGACACACGCGGCATGAGTTGACAAACCCTCTACTCACCATGCTGGCTGTGTTTACAATGTAGGACTGTTGGGGCGGGTCTAAATCGAAACAAACAAATCACATCTTGTGACAAGTGGCTCAACCTCACACACCTCATCCCTCTCCTCACATTACTGCGCCACTGACAGTGGTACTGGCCTGTGATTGCATTACCTTTCTCCTTCAGCAGCTCTCTCCACCTGGGAAAGGCTACCCCGATGTTGACCCTCGTTTTTTGAATTTGACGGTCACGTTGCCTTTTTGATTCCCTTTTGTGCTTTCTTGACGACGAGGATTCTGTCTACATATTATGTAGCATCACGGGAGACGGAATGCTCGTGCGGCTTCATGCATATTATGCATGAACCCGCATTATGCATGATCCCGCATTATGCTCAAAGAGTGGGACTATTGGTGGAGGTAATAATACACCAATGATGGAGGATTGTGACAAACAATAGGCTGCATGTTAACAGAGGCTTATTATGTATCTTGCTAGATATCCTGAGGTCATGCACTTTGCGACAGTCAGTTTTGTGGGGGACTTTTTTTTGCCTCTGAAGACCAGTCATATCCCAGTGCTGCTGGGATTTACGAGAGCCACAAGGAAGATTGTACCAAAAGAAAAATGCATTGAATAAAGGCTTGTATAACAATCAGAATAAAAATGAAGCAATCAGGCTATGATCAATGAACACGATATTATTACTGTAATGCAATGAGTAAGTGGGTGGATGTGTGCTTTGTGTTTATTACACTTTGATTCGATTTAACCTTGACCATCAGTGAACTATAAAATGACTACAGGCCCCAACTTTACTTTGTTTTCTGAAACCGTTTACAGCATTTTCATAGTGTATGTAGCCCTCTGTGATTGCTGTGTAGGATGAGATCATCAGCGGCCGTGGCGGGTTGAGCATCTTCAGCACACATAGGATTCTGCTGCTGGGGCTCTTTTGATAATAGCGTCAATGTTGGTCTTTGCTTCAGGTCCTGGGAGACTCTCGATCCCAGGGTCTAGATCGTTTGTTGTTTTGTTTTGATATGACGCATAAAGGGCCTAATCCTTACTCTGTTTTCTGTCAGGTGATGAATGTGAATCTATCTGAGGGAGACAAGGTGGTGTTTGAAGACATGGGCCATGGGGAGAACACCATGCTGGCCAATGAGTCCATTCTAATGAGGGGATTGGTGGTACGAAGCCACAGCAATCAGATCTCTATCCGCTTCCACAATCAGAGGTCTCAGCCTGGATCAGTCCTGCTCAGATACCAAGGTGAGTGTGTGTTACAGAACATATGCCACCTGCATACTCTTGAAACAGACACAAGTTTGAAGCTACAACTTTTTGATATTTTATATCTTTACAGAATAATTCTTGCTGTAACTCAGATGCAAACTATGGTCATGAAGTTAGATACAGAATACAGTGGCCATGGAAAATGATTTTTGCTAATTGGTGTCAGGTGCCCACTACAACTGTATCAGGTAACACCTCAAACATCATACAGTATGTTCAAAATATTTCCATTAATTCAAAAGGCAGGTCCACCTGTGTTCTTTTCTTGGTCTTTAAAATGGAAACTCCCACTTATTAGCAAAAAGCAGTGATGTGGATTACAGCGCTGATACTCCCTATTCTCACCCTGACACCCAGTTCAATTTCAATCAGTCAATCAATTTTATTTATAAACCCCAATAATCACAAATAAAAATTTGCCTCAGAGGACTTAACAGCATACGACATCCCTCTGTCCTTTGGACCCTCACAGCGGATAAGGAATAACTCCCCCAAAAAACCCTTTAATGGGGGAAAAAAATGCTAGACCTCAGGAAGAGCAACTGAGGAGGGATCCCTCTTCCAGGACGGACAGACGTGCAATAGATGTCGTACAGAACAGATCAACATAATAAATGAACAGTAATCTGTATACAAAATGTTACATGAAGAGAGACAGCGAGAGATGCAGGACAGACAGTACTGAGAGTAGCTTACAACAACATTAACTTAAGTAATAATATTACAACGCTGGCTCCTGATCTACTTAGAGACTTAGACTTTGACTTTTGGAGACTTTAGGGACCACGGGTAATCCTGAATACTCAGAGTGCAGTATTCTAGTGGGATAATATGGCACTATGAGCTCTCTCTCTAAGATATGACGGAGCCTGACCATTTAGAGCTTTATAAGTTAACAGTAGGATTTTAAATTCAATTCTGGATTTTACAGGGAGCCAGTGCAGAGAAGCTAAAACAGGAGAAATGTGATCTTGTTTCTTAGTTCCTGTTAGTACACGTGCTGCTGCATTCTGAATTAGCTGGAGAGTTTTCAAAGACTTATTAGAGCTATCGGATAATAGGGAATTACAGTAATCCAGCGTAGAGGTAACAAAACATGGACCAATTTTTCTGCATGTTTTTGGGACAGGATAGGCCTAATTTTCACAACATTAAGCAGAAATGCAGTCTGTGGGGTTTGTTTTAAATGGGAGTTAAAAGACAGATCTTGATCATATATTACTCTGAGGTTTCTTATGGTAGTGCTGGAGCCCAGAGCAATGCCATCCAGAGGAACTATATCATCAGACAAAGGACTTCTGAGGTGTTTGAGGTCAAGAACAATAACTTCAGTTTTGTATGAATTTAACTTAAGGAAATTGGAGCTCATGGGTTTTTATGTCTTTAAGGCATGTTTGAAGTTTAGTTAATTGATCCGTTTCTTCTGGCTTTATAGATAAATACAATTGTGTATCATCTGCATAGCAATGAAAATTTACAGAGTGATTTCTGATGGTGTTACCTAAAGGAAGCATATATAAAGTGAACAGAACTGGTCCGAGCACAGAACATTGTGGAACTCCACAGCAAACTTTAGTACGTAGAGATGATTCATCATGAACATGAGCAAACTCAAAACGATCAGATAAATAAGATATAAACCAGCTTAGTGCAGAACATTTTAGGCCAATTAAATGTTCCTGTCTCCAGAATTTGATGGTCAATTGTGTCAAATGCCGCACTAAGATCTAATAACACAGCACCCACATGACACCACCACTCTCCCAGCTTCACGTCCTGCAGCTGGTTCCCCTCCCCGCTGCCTGCTGCCCTCTGCCTTCTGCCCTCTGCCCTCTTCCTCAATATTGGACAAGTCCCAAAGATTGTTATTCACATAAGTCTCTTTGACCAATTTACACAGGGAGATAGGGTTGAGGTTGTAAAATGCAGAAGTTATCCATTAAACAATAAAATTTTAATGTGGAGCACTGTGATTGGCTTATAGACATTTAATCAAATAAATCTGTGTACTCTCCCTCTTCAAAGCCACCAGACTCCACTGACAGAAACAATAAGTCCACCTCACAGCAAATGGGAGTGATCCCCCGCTGACTTGATCATTTAGTTTGTTTGTGTAATTGTGGGACTTTTGGAGCCAACCTCATGTGGTATCCATAGCTGTACATAGGTTTATATGCAGCATCAACATAAGGCAGACAGTTTTTGTGATGGGCTTGAGAAAATAGCATTTTGATGTTATACCATACAAATTTCAACCAAAATTAGAACTTTTGTATTTTAATACTCGAGGAACACTACTGGAAAGCTACAGAATAATATAAAAACCTGGAGCCACTTTTTAGGTCACTGCAGATACAAAAATAGTTTCAAGGTAATTCTGGTACTGAGGCACCACACTGTATAAAATGATGAATACTACAAAACCTCTTCAGTGTATTCGTTGGACTATTCTTTACTCTTCTGGAGATGGATTTGATTCCCCTTGTGATATAGGGCCTATAAAGTCTGCCTGTCTTGTATTCCTGGCAGGCTGTAGACAATGTGTGGCTGAGTGTGTGTTATCACTTCTTAACACGAAGTGTTGCTGTTGGACAGAAATAACTTGTGCTGTCAATCAGCCACATGATTAACCAATGCATTATCTTTGTAACTGCTTTACTGATCAATTACTGTAGTGGACATGTCCAAGAAATACAGGGACTTTGGAAAGACTTTTTCTTGCAGCCAGCTAATGACAGAGGAGTGAACTGAAAGTCATCTTCTGCAGCTGCCTTTGTTGTGAAAATCTATGAAGGCTTTAGTAAATGTGTGATGGTGTTTGAACAGCCCCCAGGAGATGGGGTCAGCTTGGGTCCTACTGGTCAGATTTCAGCCCCTGCAAACGGTGTAAAGATTCCACTCCTTGATATCTCTCCATTTATGCTTGTTTCCATTGATTGCCCTCCAAAGCGCAGATGGCATGTGCAAACTTCTCTCCTGTTTAATAGAGGCATCAACATCATTACCTACTGCTTAAAAGCAATCTGTGCTGTGTTTGCTACTTTCTCACCACTGCTGGCCAAATGAGAAAAAAACTAGATATAGCTTTGATATGTGTGTGTGTGTGTGTGTGTGTGTGTGTGTGTGTGTGTGTGTGTGTGTGTGTGTGTGTGTGTGTCAGCAAGGATGTGAGCCACTCCTGGGCTTCTGACTGCTTGAACTCCACTTTCTACCAAAGGTTCAAAAGACTTTACTGCCCAGGTTCAGCAATTGAAAACATTTTTAGGCTAAATGATCAATTCAAAACTGTAGTTTGGCACGAAGTCAGCACATGCAGGCACTGCGCTGAACGATTGTGGTGAAGAGGGAGCTGAGCCAGAAGGCAAAGCTTTCGATTTACTGGTCCATCTGTGTCCCAACCCTTATCTATGGTCATGAGCTTTGGTTGGTGACTGAAAGAATGAGATCTCATATGCAAGCAGCTGAAATAAGCTTCCTCCAAAGGGTAGCTGGGCTCAGTGTTAGAGATAGGGTGAGGAGCTCAGACATCCAGAGGGAGCTCAGAGTAGAGCCACTGCTCCTTAGCATCAAAAGGGCCTTCTGGCATCTGATCACAATGCCTCCTGGGCGCCCATTAGAGGTGTTCTAGGAAATGACCTCCAGTGTCAGACACCAATGAAAAAGCTGTTGCTGTAACACCGCCAGAGGTGGGTAGTAACTAGTTACATTTACTCAGTTACATTTACTTGAGTAACTTTTTGGATAAATTGTACTTTTAAGAGTAGTTTTAATGCAAAATACTTTTACAAAAGTTATATTGTTTTAAAGTAACAATACTCTTAATTGAGTACAATATTTGGCTACTCTACCCACCTCTGAGTACATAATATATATGTATATGTATATATATATATATATATATATATATATATATATATATGTATGTATAGATAAGAATATATTTGTGTTAGACTGTAGTTTTGTAGGGTCATGAGCATGCCTTGAAGCCTCTTGGTGTGAGATGATGGCTCACACCTTTTCTGGATCAGGCTTCAGCCCAGCAGCTGAGAGAATGTGGTCATGAAACCAGACTTCTGCCACCTTGAACTGCAGCTTTTTTACACCTAAGCGCAGCTTGACCTCCCAACAGCGCTCCAGCAGCACCAGGAGCTTGTCGTCATGGTCAGACTCCACCTCTTCGTCCATGTCACCACAGCCCACGACCAGTTTGTCGCCACCAATGGGCTGTATGACTCTGAGCCCAGCCAGCAGCTGGTGTTGTTTTCTTTGATACACTTCGGGTGTGACCGACACCCCAAATGGCAGTCTGAGCCACTGTTTTCTCCCCCAAGGGGTCCAGAAGGTTGTTGAAGACTGCTTTCAATGATCAGGTTGCATTCCAGAAAGGCATCTATGGCTTCTACTAAGGTGAAAACTCTCACTTTTGGTAGCTTGAGAGCGCCTGAGAGCTCTGTTTAGAAATTTAGGATCAAGATATATTCTCAGTTTGTCTGGCCTGCTCACTATTACCATATTGCTGATCCAATCAGTCGGTTCCCGTGGCTGTGGCGATGTGGCCTTCCCTCTCATACTTATTCAGCTGTGCCTTAACAGCTGGTTTCATGGTGATGGGGACATTGCAGGGAGCACACTGAAGTGCCGGAATGTCGGGATGCAGGTCGAAATGTACTTCACCGGGCATGGATTCCACATTCCAACACATCACTGTATGTGCTGACTAGCTTTTCTTTGGTTAGGGGTCTGGGCTGTGCATGTTCAACTTTAAGCACCACATCCAGTATTGTGAAATGCATGAATCCTCCCTGGTGTCTCCTGATAGGAGAAGGTGCTGTCCCTTTTTCACTACCTTGAACGAGAGCTTGTGTCTGCAACCTCGTACTGTGCATTCCGTTGAAGATGCCCAAAGAGCACACTAGCTTCCCTGAGTACAGCCTTAGACTGGTTTCGCTTGGGCGGAATTGGGTGGGGTGCAAGTCTTTCTTTGAGTGTCATTACGTCACACGTGGCCCAAGAGTCCAACTGACATCTCTGTGCTTTGTTGTTGAATGGTAGTGTCACAAATCATTTCTTTCCTTTAGTTTGTCCTACTCCACTGACTCAATGGTGTATAGGTGTGACTCCTCATCACTGCTCTGCCCTGAGGTGCCTGCCTCCTCATCCCTGCAGTACACTTTCCCTGCAGTACTTCCCCATTTGCTTTTTTAACACACTTTTGCAAAGTGATTGTTAGTTCGGTATAATTGGCATTTTTTTCCAAAGGCTGGGTAATGCTCTCTTCCCCTTGAATGTGTGTTGCCACAGTATTTACACTCATAGACTGCCTCTGCCGTTTTGGTTGAACTGCTCCACCTCGACTTGTTTTGCCTGGTTTGTTGCTTAGCAATGGACTACACTGTACGTAGCGTGTAGACTAGCTGTTTCCATCACTCGCATTCTGATGTCAGTTAGTTCTGCTGCGTGGCACACTTCAATAGCTGTGACTAACGTGAGCTCGTTTTCTCTCAATAGCCTGCCCCTGGTGCTTTCATTTGCAATGCCCAGTACAATTTTGTCACAAATAATTTCATCTTTTAACTGCTCTACTCACACGTAGCTGCCCTTTCTCTCAGCCTGGTCACAAAAGTGTCTATGTCTATGTACTTTTCCAGGGCGTCCAGTATGTTTTTAGGGGTCCCTTGATAAGATTTTTACGATTCCGATTCCATTTTCGATTCTACTTAAGGTGTGTTCACACCAGACCTGTTTTTTTTTTCGCTTGAGACGAGATTACATACAAAGTCAATGCAAACGAGCAATTGAGCATATATTCGCCCGGGAGAAAAATTGCTCAGGCTCTGAGCAACAGAGCCGTTTTTCGCTCATCTCTTGAGATGAGAAATCTCATCTGGAGCGGTATTTCGCTGGGTCCTGTCGCTTGCAGCTCAACGCTGATTGGCTGCCGTAATCCCGGATTCCCGGGGGGTGCTTGACTGTCATGACATGTCAGCTTCATTAAAAGTATAGCTGCACATTAAAAGCAACAATAGATGTAAAAACACACAGAGACAATACATCTGTGATCAGTCCCCTAATTTAATTTTAACATTTTTTTCAATCTTCTCCAATTTCTTGTTTTATTTTATGGAAGTGATCAATGTAAGTGCACTTGTCCTAGAGCCTTTAAGTTACAAAAATGAAACTCACTACACCTCTGAGCATTTATACCTCCGACCGCAATTATACATTTTTATACATACAGGTAGGCTATATACAGTACATATTGCAAAACTCTGTCAAAGTACACCAAGGCATACATTTTCATTTTCAAATATTTATTTGAAAACCAAACCATTCCTACGTTTAATAAATAAACATTTTATTAATAATAGAAAACGAATGTAATCTCAACAGTGACCGCGCCAGCCGGCGGGACTGCGGCGCTTGGATGAGCGCTGTAATCCTGGCGAACCTAGTGTAAAGCACCACGGACAGCGCCAATGCATCTATCACTGTAGCTCAGACGCCCTGGTGCCTGAGTCAGAGCATGTGAGCGGAGCTGGAGCTGGAGCTGCCTCAACCATAGGTTACTGGTAGGAAGAAAAATGGCTGCTGAAAAAACTGTCACTGTCAGCTGCCTCCAAGCACTGCAACGATCTGCCAGACCATCATATGTAACTTTTGTTTATGCTGCCCGTGTGCTGCATTTGAGTAATTTCCGAGACGTTATGATAAAATAAAAAAAATATTACAGACTACAGTGTAGAATAGGACTGACAACCTCTCCAATGTCTCATGTCAATTAATTAACACTATTTGTCGGCTTTTTATAATGCCTTCCTTTCTTTCTTTCACATTAGAATGTCCTTTCTGCCTCAGAACTTCTGAGACTGAGGTCTGTCTTCTATCTCTGAGCTAATTGGCAAGTGACAGTTCATGTGTGGCTTCACAAATTGACTAAGCCAAGCATCAGGGTGCCAGACAGTAGCCATCCATGCCATGGAAAAGCAAATTTCAAAGTGAAAGTTCCAAAGCTGTAGCACATATGGTTGTTATGAAGTTTTGAAATCTAGAGGCATCTTTGCAAACATTGCAAGTTGCCCTGTTGTCATCTTTTTTTGTGAAATACAACCAAACTCTCGAGCGTTTCAGCCGCCTGGGCGCCATGTTGCCTGTAGAATCAAAACAATGCTGTGCTGCGTAGCTTACGCAAGTTGCGTTGTGATGTCATTTGCGCCTGCTGGAATTGTAAGGGAATTGTTTGCAAAATTGGCAAACAATTCCAAGGAATCGAAACATTGGGAGCCGGTTCTCAACAAGAACCGGTTTTCGGTTCCCATTCCTACTGCTGACTATAAACACAAGGCTCCACTTCTGACACCATTTTAAACTGCGATATTCTACATGCTAAGCAATAATGACGGGCACATGTGTCTAGTTCAGGCTCTGTAATGAAACTGTCCTGATAAACATACAACAGCCCTGTGATATCCGGGGTGATACTTGAAGGCATACAACTCAATCACCAATCACATCCAACTGCTAGACCCTGTAATCGAAAATTACTTCTCTGTATAAAGAACACTCAGATAACACTCAGAGTCAAACGTTGTCTTTCTGTAAAGTTTAATCCAGCAACAGTTGCAACCGGGCACACACCAAACAGTCAAGTGAAAAGGCTGAAAGAGTGATCCCTGAACATTTCTCAGAATGTCATATTTAAACAGCATGTTATCTAACTGGGGTGAGAAGTACAGGTCAAGTTTAGGATAACAATTAAAGACATACCATCCCGAGAGGCTCTCCTTATCTCTATGTAAACACTTAAATTATGTCTAGCAGATGACACGAAGGGAGAGAAGACTTCTTCATAACAGTCACGGCCTGTTCTGGTCGTAAGTCACGGCCAGTGCTCTGACCTTGCACATGGCATCTTGTCTTTATGCTGCAAGACTATAGCCCTACATGTAACCAGATAAAAATTTCCATCACAACCCTGTAACAATGACCTTCACTTTCACTAATTGAAATAACAAATGTCTGTGGTTGCACGTCTTATCAGCTGTCAAACATAATGGTTTTGACCAAAGATCATGAAAACTAAGGTGTGTCAGATTAATTGATTACGTCTTAGGTCAGTTTAGTCTGACCTAATTTGTTGTTTGTTTGCAAATCCTAACCCAAATTCATAAGTGTTTTTTGTGGCTTAACCTAACCACAGGTTAACTGCAGTGTGTCAACATAAAATTGGAAACTGAAACATAAAGAAACTTAAAGTTTTAACATATCGGTTTGCAGAAATTTACAGTGCTAATATTCATTTTGGCAAAGCCTTTTCCCACCACATCTAACTGTATACCCATTTGATCTAAATGGTCTATACTGACATTTGTTGCAGCCCGTTGTGTTATATATATATATATATATATATATATATATATATATATATATATATATATATATATATATATATGTGTGTGTGTAAAAAACACATTGCGAAAAAACATGTTCCCCAGATGATGAATCTGATGTGGGGTTTTATGTGATGTCTGACCTTGGGCTAGTGCCACCATTAGGTCAAAATTTCTGTCCAGGCAGGATTAATGAGGAATTCATTCAAATAAATGCAAGAAGCTTGTGCTCTAGAGAAATGAGGAATGAGAGGAATTATGTTCTCTGATCTGCAAGAAACATTTTCATGTAAAACAAAAAGTTTTTGGGAACAGCAGCAGGCTCTTCTCATGCACTGTTTAGACATGTTCCTACAAAGAGTAATGCAGCAAAATTCATACGTATCCTGTATTATGATGGGCCAGTAATTCATGCATAGCTTATGTATTTTGGAAGGCTGCGATCATGTGACAAATGTGCTGACTGGACTAAAGAAGGATGCAGTCCTGAGTAGTCCCATAGGAGGCAGGTTGGGATGGTGGATGGATCACAAAACACAGGTCTTTTCCCTGGAGACCAATGTTCTGAACTGTGTGAACTTGAGTCATTTTAATCAGGTACGCTGTCATCATTTTTCTTTCCCTAAACCCAACCAATGTAACTTTACTTGGCTAAACCTCACCTCTGTAACTTTACGTGAAATATATAACCTTACATTAAGGATGTCATTTCGTGGATGGTACCAATGGACCTGCTCCCTACCATTCCCATTTTGTTGGGGTATCTAGCACACAGATCTGGTGGAGCTACAAAAATTGCAGTTTATTGGTGAATAGCAAACAGTCACTCTTGCTCAGGATTAAATTATGGGTGGTTTTGAAGCTTATGTGACCACTGTTCATATCGTGGCAAGTTTAACATGCATCAGTTAATTATAACTATAAAATGAAAGGATGTTTTGCTGCCTCTCGCAGCAGCTGTAGACTGAGAAAAAAATAACTGAATTCACTGGGCCGCCTGCCTGCAACTTTCAAGGTGGAACTTTTACTTGTAATGTTGCTCAGTGTATGAGTTGACAACATGAATCCATCAACATATCTTAAATTTCAATATAACAACTTTGACCATTCCATTAGTTTTTATTGTCTCTCTTGGATGACATGAACTTTTTGTAATGAGCGGATCGTCAAGCATTTAAAAATATACATAATAATTTCAACCTGATTAAGTGAACTGTATACAGTATATTCTACTAGTCACTTGGAGAAAAAAGTGTCATTCCTGTGGGACTAAATGCACAAACACACTATTTATAAATATCCCATGGAGAGAGACTGTCACTGCAGCCTGTTCTGTTTTTTTCTGAAAATGCAACCTTGTTCTGTGGATGATAAACAACATGCAGACTTCCCTCTGTGTCACCAGTGATGAGGAAAAACTGTGAGTGCTGGACGAAGCAGTGAGTGACAACAACCTTGCCCATATTCAGGAGTACTGTTTGTGGTGAAAACACTTAATGGATCTAGGGTCTAGGTACCATGTCTGAAGGGTTACTTTTGGTTCCAAAGGTATTATACCAAAAGTGTTTGGTGAAAACAGGGGCTTGATTTGTAGGATACCACACATACCATTGTATGAGGATATGTTGACAGCAGACAGCAACAACAATGAATAAATAAAGCAAATTCTGATACTGATAAAAATTAAACAGAGATGTCTGCCTCTAGGAAAAGCCTGTGTCAATTGTAAGACTGCTTCTCTGTGCAGTTGAGTTAAATAAAGGTCTTGGTCACTCTCTTCAGAAAAAGAAATAGTGACTGAACCAGGCCAGATCTTTACTAAAAGGATAACACTAGTGAAAACTGTGTATTGATGTGTTGTTCTCACAGTAGTAGATACAACGTATGTTTATGCTCTTTACGAGTGTTTTTGTCTCTGTGTGAATGTGTGGGTTTGCAGGAGGAGATTGATTTTAAAAGTGAGAAGCAAGACCAAACAACTCAATCTTCTCAGCCTTAATACTGGTCCTCTCTCTCTCTCTCTCTCTCTCTCTCTCTCTCTCCCTCTCTCTCTCTCTCTCTCTCTCTCTCTCTCTCTCTCATTCGTTCACATATTGCTCTATTAAATTCGCCTGTCCTCTGAGACATTCTGTTTTTTGCTCGGCTTCGCCAGAAGCTGGATCAGCAAGAAAGCCCCAGCCTCTAGACCACACACATACACACACAGACACCACATACTGTATGGCCCATATAACTAGACCCAACCCTGTTGAACTGATAGAGACACACAGATACTGGTGCAGCCTAGTTTGCAGGTCTTTGGAAAGTTTCAACAACTTTGGAAGATGTTATTGTAAATAGAGGCAACAGGTCATTTGGGGCAAGCATTAAAAAGTGTGGCTTTAGTGGTACAGAATAATCCAATTTTAGATTAATGATGCCTCTTGGTTGTTTCTGTCTTATAATTATCTTACTATTTAAGGTCAGTGGCTAATAGAATAGTTTTTAATGGTGTTTTAAAGGTACCCAGTTCAAGAAGCCGCTGTGTGGGGATTGTCAAGTTCCCAGAGAAGAGCTTGTCAGAAAAGATGTTTTTGTGCTACGGAAGGGGCCGTACACATGCCACAAACCTTATGGCCTGGAAAACGCAAGGCTAGCACTGGGTGCCGCTCTTGTCTTGTCTTGTGCCAGCTTTCAAGAGTGTGGCGGTAGGTTACTCTGTTTTTTCTCCTGTTCATGGCTGAATTTTTCCCCGATTTTGACCAACTGGATCTGGATGAGCCATTTGAATTTGATGACCGCTCGTATTTATTTGAACACGGAGTACAAGAGTGGACAAGGAGAGAGGGGGAGCAGTGTTACTTCGGTAGCACATATACTAAAATTGCAAGAGGCAGAGGAACATGTCTGAATCCACCAAAAGGTTACCTTGGAAATCTCGCGAGAGCACAGTGTGAATTTACTCAGCGAGTCACACTGGCAATCAGTAATGATGCTTATTACCCATGCCCTTGTAGCCAAACTGCACCAATCACATTGGTGTATCTGATATAGGCGGGCCAGAGGCAATAAGGCCCAGGTTGAAAAAAACATTAGTTACACTTTAAATTTGCGCAGCTGGAGCCATGAAATGTTTTTGCATTACAAAATGACTTGAATGGGCGGTGGTGTGGTGGTTAGCACCGTCGCCTCACAGCAAGAGGGTTGCCGGTTCGAGCCCTTCTGTTGTTTGCATGTTCTCCCCGTGTCAGCGTGGGTTCTCTCCAGGTACTCCGGCTTCCTCCCACAGTCCAAAGACATGTGATTTGGGGACTAGGTTAATTGATGACTCTAAATTGTCCACAGGTGTGAATGTGAGTGTGAATGGTTGTCTGTCTCTATGTGTCAGCCCTGCGATGGTCTGGCGACCTGTCCAGGGTGTACCCTGCCTCTCGCCCAATGTCAGCTGGGATAGGCTCCAGCCCCCCCCCGCGACCCTCAAGAGGATGAAGTGGTTAGAAGATGAATGAATGAATGAAAATGACTTGAATCATTATCAGAATAGTGGCACATTTATTTTCTGTCAATTCAGTAATTGACTCATGGTGCTAGCTGTACTTGTATATTTTCATATATTCCGAGTGCAAAATCTTAATTTTGTAAAGTAACTCATAACTGAAGCAGTCAGATAAATGGAGTAGAGGTAGACGGTAGCATGAGAAGAACACTCAGATTTGTATTTACAGTACCCGAATAAATTTAGTTACATTCCACCTGCATGCAGTTTATATTATCTTTATGAATTTGGGAGTATGACTTGACTTGTGACTTGCTTGATCTGACTAATGTCTTCTTCGACTTGTTTGAGTTATAGCAAGGATGTGACTTGACTTGCTTGATTTTCACCACAGTGACTTGGGACTTGGTTGAGACGTGAAGGTTATGACTTGAGACTTGCTTATAACTTGCACATGTGTGACTTACACTCACCCCTGCTTTTTCTTTTCCTCCTTGAAACTCAGAGATTTTCTCATTTAGGGTCATGACCTTACATACATGTAAAATGTGGGCACACTGATGTGTTACTGAATTGTCTGTCCCCAACAGAATTATAATGTTTGCATGTGTCATCAATTGCCCCACAGTTCAGACAAAAGGAGGGAGAATACAAACAGGTTGGAGGTCAGAAATGAAGCAATTTATGTTATTTACAATACAAATTAATGAGATGTGAACTCCTCACCGTGGTGTATGCAAGTGCCAAATTGAATGGAAAATAGTGTATGAGGATGTTGCATGCTAAAAAAAATGACTAAAACATTCACAGCTGAGAGAGCTGTGAGAGAGTGAGGCAGACAGAACTGGCCAGTTTGCAAGCTCATCAGCCAGGTGATCCAGCTCACTAATGACTCGCACTGCCAGCCCACTACTGTAAGGGGAGGAAAAAACACAAGCAGGCCAGGCAGAGCAGAGAAACAGGAGGGGCCCTCACAGTACTCAGTTTTAGACGCTTTCTTGTTGCCATGATAGTCATGATAGTTACAATAGTGGCAAGCAGATGTGTGATTTCTCAGCAGGAGTGGAATCATATCTCACCCATCACATTCTCCCGTTCAGGCAGTCTTGCCTGATATCAGTCATTATTGTCAATGCGTAACGTCATTCTCAGTTTCCATCTTCAGTCATCTCTATCTCAGTGAAGTGTGCCGGCTGTACAAGCCATTCGATCAAACAGGCCTCCTCACTGTTTAAGTTAAGTGTGTCACATATGACCTGTCTACTGTAGACAAACATTATCACTGCATTGTAGTTATTTATTTCATTCTCTTGGTGCCCCGCATTTCAATGGGAAAACAATTACGATAATACTGTTATAGCGGCGGGCAGGGGCGCCACCAGGGATTTTGGGCCCCATGAAAAAAAATTACATTGCCCCCCCTGTGCAGCTGTTGTCACCACACCTCTAGGACCAAACTGACCCATTAAAAGCTTTACATAACTCTAACTTTGAAGGCTTGCAACTGTCTTGTTTCTTGTAGGTCAATACTACCAGTACAATATTTACTGCTAGTGAGTTGTATATGCAACAGTCTGCATACAGTATACAATTCACTATTTGATGCAAGATTAAGAGCCACCTTAAAAAATGTGCTGAAGGCCATCTTTTACAGTCTAAATGTAATTTTTACTGTAAAATCCCAAAATGGAAAATTCTCTTAACATAAATGAAAGACTTCAAAAAATAACTTAAATATACATTAACTTTACAATCAACATAAATTATTAATGAATTTGCCCTTCATGGGAATAATAAAGTCTGTATCTATAGATGTCATTTAACTGCCATAATTCAATCTAAATGAAAGCATCGAACTGGATTATTTTAATAATGCCTGTAACTTTAATATAGGCTGAGTTAGGCTACTTAATGTTTCCAGCTGTCCAGCATCCAGTACAGACAGTTGTAGGCTGTTTTTGTTTCATAATAATCATTATGTGGAAAGATGATTTGTTTGAATTTCTGTCATTAAAAAATATTTTGTTTTCTGTTTTGTAATGTTAAAAAAAGAGCAAGAGAGAGAGAGAGAGAGAAATTCGACAGACTCCTTGCAATGATGCTAACTGGCATGTCATTTAACACATGTTGCTCACCTTCTTCATTGGGACGGGGAGGGGTAAAGTTATGGGGAGACAGGGCTGCTGCTTCTGACTCATCTGTTATTGAGTCTGGTAAAAGGGGCAGGGACAACTGATTTAATATGAATATGTTGCTAAACATTTACCTGCACTGATTAAATGTAGGTTAAAAAGGAGTGAAGTGTAGGCGAACACTAGTCTGTAGCTAGCTTATTTCACTATGGACATTAAGCTAACAGGTTCATTTCTACCACTCACAGATTATAGGCTACCCACCTTTCTTGGAGAAACACTAGGTCACATATTGACACCTTTTCTTTTGCCTCTCCTCTCTCTCCTTTCTCTCTTTCTCTCCAGATTTTCTTTTAGTACTAGGTAGCATGATGATGACTGTAGTGTTCTAAGCGCAACTGCTGACTGCTGTCACCGTCAGTGTGCTAATGCAGGACCAAACCATTTCATGCAGATACAGGGGAGTGGTCAGTCAATATGGGCGTTTATTTTTTGGTCCATGGGGATATTTAACTTTTACTGCCAAAAACAAGTAAAAAACAAAAAGATCATTAATTTCATTACTATATTTGGAAAAAAAAACTATTCTTAATGATGGTGGTTTAATAATTTTATATTTTTGGGCCCTTGGAATCGTCCTAACTTTTCTCCCCTATACGGCACCACTGGTGGCAGGCCTTGATTTCCAGTTGTTATTGTTTATTTGTTGTTGTTGTTTTTATCAAAGTAAACACATTAGGCAGGCACATCATATGCCCTCTGTTTCACAATGGTATTTGCTCATTTCAAGCAAGTTGTTCTCTTTTGTCTTCATTCATAAAATGAATGAATAAATAAATCCATGTGCGCATCATGCAGTTATCTTACCACACCTCCTGTATCATTTCAAATTAAAAGCCCCACAGAGATGTCTTTGGTGTGGGTTTCATAGGTGACCGCCATCAAATATGCTAATATGTAGTCCAAACAGCTTAAAAAACACACACATTTACAGTACATCACAAATCTCAACTGTTGCAATAATTGCCAGGGAACAATTTTGTCTACTATTAGCAGATTAGCAGAGTACTCATGGATATGTTTATCTGTGGGTTTTTGCGAGGGTCATGTACAGCCCGATATTAGTGCCGTTTTATGAATCAAGAATTTCTCTGCCCTAATTTCTTGTTAAGTCATTCATATAGCCTGTGGTAGTGTTTCGTGGTTTTCTCATATGGATTTTATTGATATCAATGCGATTAACAATTCTGCTTATCGATCCGATTCTAAAATCATCTAAAATGGAACAAATGAAAGAATATTTGTACAGCATTTGTTTTCATCTACGTCAAATAACGTTACAGAATCTGTTAGTGTTGTCACGGTACCAAAATTGGGACCCCATGGTACGATACCAGTGAAAGTATCCCGGGTTCTGAGTAGTATCACGATACCACAGCAAAAATTAGGCAGATGTGCCCGTCACATCTGATGTCAGATCAAAGGGGATTGGCACCGTTTGGCACGATTGGCACGCGTAATGGAAACCCAACTTCATTTTATTAACACAGCTGCAAACTAATGAGTTCACATCCCTCTCAGCCAACCACAAACAGCCACAGCATCAGATAGGGAGTATATATTCAGCATCTGTCATCTTAGAAAAGTCAAAAGAAAAGAAACAGAGTCAGACTGAGCAAGAGAGAAAGAGAGAGCGCGCGCGCATGAGGCAACATTGATTTACAATTGTGGTGACCTCCTCCCAGGCTACCTTTGCATCATCAGCCCGTGGAGGTCTGCTCGCAGTTCTGTATATTCGGACACTGCGAGCTTGGACCTCCCAGACCAAAACATCAGTTTCCTCCTGGGAGGAGTTTGGCCGTCTGACGCTGCTGCTCTCCTCTGCCATGGCGAATTGAGTAAACTCCTATTACGCCTTCGCACGGCACATTTAAGGGCGAGGAGAGGGGCTAATTTGATTGGTGTGATGTGAATGGACTGTGTAAAAGAGCCCTTTATCTTAGTTGGTCCTTGTTGACCTTTTATTATGTTCAACATATAGACACCCATGGTCTTTTTTTCGGCCTTCCTCTCTGGCATATCACTATTATTTCTGTTGTCACAGCCAGAGTTGGGAGTAACGAGTAACCTAACGCGTTAGTTTGCTGTTTGAGTAATCAAATACTTAAGTACATTTTCAAACAAGACATCAGTTACTTTCGTTACTTTTAGAACGCTGGTCCTTCAGCTCCGAAACAGCAACGGCTGTCGTTTGGTTCTAATAACAGAGATAACGTTAAACTATCAGTCTGAAAGAAGCCACAGAGCTTGTGGCTCGCCATGGTGGAGTCTAAGTAGGTGGAGTAGGACTCGCTGACAGACATATTTCAGACTCAGGACTTGCATTATGCCTGGTACACGCTACATGCTGGTACTCACCAATCGGTCCCCGGTCGTCTTTCATGGAGTGTGTGACGTCATCGGTTTATTCTTGTCCTGTTTTTGTTACTTTGACTATTATTTGAGTCACTGTGTGTGTTCATGTGCCAGCCGACATGTTGTTGTAGTCACCTAAAAGCTTCAGCAGATGGCAGGAGCTACATTTGAAGCACCATATGTAAACTATCAAACTATTGTATCTTCCACAGGAAGTTCTGACAGATGTTTCAGAATAAAAGCCTATTTAGAAAATGGAGGGATTCTCTAGCTGACGTTAAAAGGGGCTTTTAATTTGAAACAAGTGTTGAGTTTGAAATGACGGTGCGATATGTTAACTTTACAAAACAACAGAGCAGATAAAAAGTAAATATATAAACACACAGAGGGATTAATAAATAACAGACCGTCTATAATGTAGTCTGTTTCAAATGAAGCTGGGAGCCTCTGCAGTTGTGGTGAGTAAAAGCCCCGCCGCTATTTGTTAATGTTATTACTTTATGTCCTACCGTGAGGATGTAGCATTGTTTGCTAGCTTGATGCTAATGACAGTAACGTTAACTCAGCGGGTTGACAAAGTGCCTCTGCTGTTTCACACTATCATTTCCCCCTTTTACTCTGTGTGGTAACATCCCTAGAGGAAATATTAAAAATGCGTCATATAGTTGTCTACAGCAGCAGATCGTTGTGTGTTTCTACTGGTCAAAGTGACGGCTGTGATGGGAGAATTGGATCCCAGTGAAGGGCAAGTGGTCCATAACTTTAATTTTGGAGACAAAAAAATGTAGGCTTAGCGCCCTGTGGTCCATTGCCCAATAGGAAATGTAGAATACTCAAAAGTACTTTAAAAATACTTGAACTTTTTTCATCTGTCTTTGTCTGAGGACAGTCCTTTAACATTGATGTTACATATTCGACTATGGATTTATCACCCTTCTTAAATTATACCATCTCTTTTTCAAAATACACCTCAAAATACCTTTTTTTTAAAAGAAAATGTACAGTTTGCATACAGTTTCTCTCAAAATATATGCACTGCGTCAGTACAACACCACAAATTGCTGTTTTTTTTTCCTTCGGCAACAAACACACATGGTTAGGTTTAGCTAACACACACATGGTTTGGCCGGCCTCTCGGACAAAAGTCAGTGGTTGTTGGACCCATCCACCACCCTTCCTGCCTGCTCTAGTCAGACTTCCTCCCACTTAACTTTTGTTGTTTTCCTGCCATGTTCCCACCCGATGCCGCCGGTCGCTGTTGTTGTTGAAAGGCAACCGGCCTTGTATCACACCAACATGAAAGGACAGCTTTTTTTGGCAGTGCCTGATGCCAGAAGTCACTATTCGACGACTTTGACCGGGACTTAGACTGGGTTGTTTGTGCAGGTCTTTGCTTTATGACCAAATACCTTAGAAAATAATGGCATTCCCATAAGCATCAGATGGACTTTGTTTTCAGTAATAATTAGCAAATGTTAGCATGCTAACACGCTAAACTAAGATGGTGAATGTCATACCTGCTAAACAGCAGCATAGTAGTCTTGTCATTGTGAACGTGTTAGCATGCTAATGTTAGTATGTTGATGTTTGCATATGGGCACTGCTAGGCCTGAGTGCAGCCTCACAGAGCTGCTGGCATGGCTGTAGACTCTCAGGCTGGTTTCTTCTCTGTTTCTCACCTGTCTCCATATAGCAGTCAGCTCCACCAATAAGGTTTCTTTGTATTTTGGTTAGTATTTACCTTTACAAAATATATCCATTTGCTATAACTACTAATTCTCTTAAAGGTTGCGGGTGGGCTGAAGCCGATCCCAGCTTAGCCTACGTTGGGTGAGCAGTAGGGTATAGCCTAAGCCAGCCAGCAGGTTCAAACCTGAAACCTTCTTGCTGTGAGGTAACACCACTATGCTGCCCCCTAGATAAAATATAAGAAAGTCTTAGTTTGAAAAGAAATAAATGTTAATCAATTACAGTTGTTAAAGTAGTTGTAAAATATAGTATCATATATTTTATTCTTTCTGAATTCTCTGAAAAGCCATAATAAATTTTCTAAATTAAACTGATTATTCTCCTGTTTGTGAGTATTTAAATAGTCTGAATCAAATTGATCCATGCAACATAATGGATGTATTATGTTGCATGGATGCATTTCCCCCAACATATTAGGAGGGATATAAGGCCTAAAGAGTGGGCTTGTGTGGTTTGCTTACCCCTCATCAGTTCCTCTCAGATTCCCTTAATAAGTGCATTTGCACTGACCCATTGATTATACCGCAGACAGAGATGTACAATTTAAAGCTCCCACACCTTGAGCTGAAACATTCCACAGCCACCACGGAATTAGTCCATTTTTCCAGCCTTCCCTCCCTGGCTTTTTGTCTAAAATACAAAAAGAAAAGGCTGTTGATCAATACATTCAGTGTTTTGGATTGCTATGGTTTGATCAGTGAAGGACTGCATATGTTGGCTGAGATAGGATTCATCACATTGATTTGCTGTTGCAACTTATTGTTCCCCAGCAGAGAAAGGAAAGTGCAGGCCAGGCAGCAGAGGAGGAGAATGACAGACAGTCACCATGAATATGTGATTGTATTCATGGTTAAACATGCTCACGCTCACATCAGTTCGCAATATGTCACTTCTGACATGCATACAGCACTGGAAATTCTAACCACATCCGCCTTCAATTTTCTTACTTATCAGGGAGCCACTATACAGCTTTTATGAAGGCAGGCTGCACAATAAATCTCATTGTGTAATTCAGCGTGTGAGGGGATACACAATATACGACCCAGACAAGTCTTTTTTTCCATGTCCTTCCCATACACATGCCAAAACGGTTATTCTCTGTGCGTAGCTTCCCACTACATAACATGTAGGATCCAAAGATGTTTGTGATTTATAAAAATGTTATTGTCTCAAAAATGAGCAGGTAATGGTGTGGTTGAGTTTTACCTATTTAACCAGAAACAATAACTTCTTATGACCAAGTGAAGGGGGGTTAATAATTAAGATTCTGTCATCAGTCATGGGGATTAAGGGATCATTTGTGCTCAACCTTAGATTAGAGACTGACTGAGCCTTCTGTCCGTACTCAGCATTAACTTTGTGCACTTTCTGCACATTTTCTGAAAGCTTACAGATACAGACAAAATATAGAGGCAGTGTAGCATAGTTCAAGTGAGATACAACTATAGGGGATGACAAAGACATTTTAAATAATGGCAGAACAGAGGAAATCAATAATCAGTGTCAAGATGTATATAATGGCTGCACATACCCTCGCTGTCTTCAACATCACCACCATTTAAATGTTCATCATTAAAACCTCCTCCACTGTCACCTTCTTTGTTGTTGTCAAAAAACTTTTGACTCCACCCTGTAGTTCCATCTGTTGGCTGTATCTATGTCATCATAAAAGACACATATTGTATCTTTTTTGTACATAAAGGGAGTATAAATGAGCCTTAGGTGAATAGCACATTATATTTAAGTGAGTCTATGTACCTTTCAAAAGACTAATTCTCAAACAATAAAACACACCCTTGCTGAATTCAGAATAATATATAGGGATATGATATATAGGGTTTTGCTGCTAGAGCCTAACTTGGTCTGGTATGATCAGTAGCTTATGGCGGCCAGTGTTAGATGGAGTTACAGTGGCATGCAAAAGGTTGGGCACCCTTGGTCAAATTTTTATTTACTTTGAATAGTTAAGTGAGAAGGTGAATGATCTCCAAAAGGCATGATGTTAAAGATGAGATATGCTTTTCAACATTTCAAACAAGAGTAGTGTATTATTTAAAAAAAGAGTAAAAAAAAAAAAAGGAAAGACACACCATGTCAACGTTTGGGCACCCCAGAACATTTGAGCTCTAGACAACTTTTACCACGGTCACAGACCATAATTAACTTGTTAGGAGTATGGCTTGTTCACAATCATCCTTAGGAAAGGCCAGGTGATGCAAATTTGAAGCTTTTAAAAATACGCTGACTCCTGACACCTTGTCCCAACAATCAGTAGCCTCTAAACAGCTGCCAAGCACTCTGAAAACTAAAATGACTGATGCCCACAAAGGCTATAAGAAGATAGCAACGTGTTTTAGGTAGTTGTTTCCTTATTTTGTAACGTAATTAAGAAATGACAGTTAATACAAACTGAGGTCAAGTTGAGGTCCTGAGTACTGACCAGGGTGCCCAAACTTTTGCTTCAGGCCCTTTTCCTTTTTTGTCATTTTAAAAATGGGAAAAGATTAAAAAAAAACTGAAATGTTGCTTAAAATATTGAGGAAATGTGTCATTCAACTTTTTGCCTTCTGGAAATCAGGTCATCTTTTACTTGCTTAGCTATACACAATAAATGAAACTTTGACCAGGGGTGCCCAAACTTTTGCATGCCACTGTAGCAAAGTGAGATTATGTTATTAGAGGAAGATGAAAAGGGGTACTGAGAGGCAAATTCTTTTATCTTGACTTTAATGAAAAGGAAATCCATCAATGAGGCCTTAAACCATTCCCCATTTCAAGCTGTTAATTCAACACGATGGTCAGACAAGACGGACGTAACACACCCAGATTCTGCACCGCAAAAGCAACTATACATAGCCGTCTGTATAGGAGTGCACATGTAATGAGCCATATGGAATGGCTTGTTCACAGTGAAAAACTTGCTGCTGAGAGGGTTGTGTAGAGTAGCTTCATGAGAGCTTTGTCACTGAAAACGGCTGCATGCTACTTCTGGTAATGAGGTGAGAGAGAAGCCCCTTTTATTTATTGTTTTTTAAGAAAAAAATAATTTTATTGTGCTTTGACATTTAGGCCTAAATAAACATTGCTTTTACCTTCATGTTGTGGTACAGTCCTGCTAATGCATCAAAATAAGACTGGTCCTTTTTCACAGTGAATCTCCTAGAAGCAAAATAGAAATAAAATTATACCAAAACTTTTTACCCTAAATTAAATTGTCAGAGCGCTGCTCTCACTTTCACCTTGCACTACATTCCTGATAATTAACAATTTGCATTAAATAAGACTTAAATAAGGTTTTCTTCACTTGAATTCAGTGCATGTTCTATGGATATATAGCCTGTCTGCCACAAGTCATTTTTTACAATGGTCACGATACCATGGCGCTCTGCAGTGTTGTTTTTGTGAATGTCTGAGTTGACGCAACATTCGGGAAAGTTTGTCACCGACTGCCACTGCATGTGTGCAGGTATCTTCAAAAGAGGAGCCTGGCAAACAGTAAAGGAAGCTCTTGATTTGATATACAGCAGAGCTTTTCTGTAAGCAGAGTTTTTTAAACTGCAACAATGCAGCCAATATGTTCATTAAAATGTGGGAAGCCAAAATTGTGATGGTGATTATTATTTGTTTAATTGTGCAGCCCAACCCTAGAGGTTATGCCAAAAGTAATGACGTGCGTTTGTTGTTGAAGGGGGGAAAAAAGGTCAATTCATGGTGTTGTACCAGCGTAGTGTGTTTATTTTGAAAGAGGCTGTATGCAAACTATACATTTCCTGTGAAAACGGAAGTGTATTTCGAAAGCAGACAATGCATGTAACAGGCTGACTTTGACATGGAATGTCAATCAGGGTACCCAGGGTACCTTGCATGTCATATCTCAACGTGGAAAGTCCATGACCAATGGTTGAGATGTGAAGAGGTTGGGGTGAGAATGTGTTTTCTCTTTAGGATTCTCCACGACTGAATCAGGCTTTCACTCGAGGGACGTGCATCTGCATTTGTAGAATTTGGGGATTTCTGCCCAAAGATGCCAAAGCAAAACTGCCTACTCTAGCTTTAAATATAGGCTCAAATAACCAACAATCAACTGTTTCATTTGAAAATTACTGGCATCAATATCCTCTTATCAAACCCCCATAAAACCCAAATTAGAATACAATACAATTGATGTAGATGATGTAAAGTGAATTTAAGATCTGCATGCTTCATCTAATCCCTTGATGGAAAACACTCAGTAATCTACCATTTGACTCCTGCATCACAGGAGTGGTGCTGGGATATCGAGCTTTATGTTGAGCGGTGGATGGGCGAGCTCATTCTGTTCTGGATAATTATAAACCATTGACATGCTGACAAATTAATTTAAAATGGGCATGTATCTAATATTCTTTTGGTTATTATGAAGATGTAATTGCAACAGGATTTTTCCATTAATTAATTAAGGGGGGAGTCAAATTGACTTTTTTCCCCCTGCATTAAATTACTGCCATATCAGAAATTAGCATGAATAACAGCACACATAAATAGGTTTGGCATTCAGTTGAGTCCGTCAAGCATAAAAAAGACATGGGGTGATCTCTTCAGTGGCAAATTACAGTGTTTAGCTGCAGAGGGAAGAAAAACACACAACACTCTGACTTTGTGTTCTAACCTTTAATGTTTCAGCAGTTTCAGCTTCATTTTCCTACTATAAACATTTTGCTACTATGTACACATGTATTTATAGAACTACATATAAAATGACACTGCAAGGTTTGTAAACAGTCGGACATGCGTGAAGATTGCAAACGGTGCTAGAATATATATGGAATGATAGATGTGACAGGTTGCTTACATACATGAAGCAGGTGGATACGGCAGTATATACAGTGTGTACCGCATGCCTGGATTATGTTTGACAGATATTTACATGTCTACTGTGTGTATTTGACACTACAAATATTAGGGGATAAAATGGTAAAATCATATGTACCTCGGCTTTGGAGTGCTGTCTCTTCCTCCTTCTGAGAAAGTAATCACCAGCCAAACTACAGGCCTACACATCCCAAACTGATCAATGAAAGCCCATTTCAATTGGCTTCACATGGTTTTAAGCTTAAACGCACATAGGGGCACCATCAGTAGCCAAGATGTTACTGGGAAAATAAATGATCACAACTTTAACTTTTCATGCCAGCAGTTTTTGTACAAAACTAAGTAAGTCTTGCTTTGAAATTGAACTCTTTTTGATCTTTAATTAATTGGGAGGGAGCAGTAGGACAAAAGGTGTCAGCAGTCATTAAGTTCTTCTAACTTATAGGCTTTCTGTTTTGGCACCTGCTGCGTTAAAGAAATAATTTAATTTCATAGAAACTGACTGGAATTGAAACCTAAAATTTAACTGTGACAGTTAATGTTCATTATAGCAGTCATAGGTATTATGTTGAGTTTCCAAATATACTGACCAAGAATGGAGTGTGCATTTTGCCTAAATAGGCAGGTAGAAGTTTAAATGGACAGTTCAGCCAAAAAAAAACCCACATTTTTTTCTCTTACTTGCAGAGCTGTTTATCAGTCTAGATTGTATTGTTGTGAGTTGCCGAGTGTTGAAGATATCAGCAGTAGATATATATTTAAAAAAACTCAACAGCAGTGTCTTTTGAAATCATGACCTGGTTATTTTCTTTCTACTGAACTACACCTGCCAAGTGTATCACTTGGCTCTCATGGACAGGAGGCTTGTGCTCCTGACAGTGCAGGATGAAAACATTAATGGCATGCTCCTCAGCTGTGTTGTAATGTTAGCTAGCTCAGTGGTGCTAGGTGAGCTAGCAGTAGATGCACACTTTCAACTTTGCGATGATTTTAAACTGTTTTGCATAAATGGTTTGGATCACAACAACTTCATGCTTTATTTTTTACATATTATTTGATTGTTTAGTGCTTCAGTTAACAGTTTTTATGATATCCCAAGAATTATCACCCCACAAATGATTTAACGTCCTTGATGTTAAGATACCTAATCAAAGTAAAGATATGGAGGTTAAGTTTAGACAAGTACATATAGGGCCCTATTTAGATGGTCTAAAGCGGACAGCGGAGGGCGCATAGTCCATGTCGCAAGTGTCAGTGCTATTTAGATGCAGGCGCAGTTGTCATTTTCACGCCCTGCGCCCTCTTCGTCTAACTAGCAAATGAACTTGCGCTCCTCTGGGTGTGTTGGTCTAAAAATAAGGAGTGGTGAGGCACAGTCATGACGCGTTGCTAGTTAGATGACATAAAAAGCAAATGTGCCAGTGACCAACAAAAACCTGGTCAACAGCACAGTATTTCGCTGTTAAACAAGTTAGTAATATGCATCTCTAGGCGGGTGCCCAACGCACGTGCACTCTGCTCAGACACACACGGAGCAGCCACACATACGCAAAAGATAACAAATAAAAATATGATTACAATGTGAAAGGTTATTATTGTGCACATTAAAATATTTATCAGAAACACGTCTTCACGGTCAGTCATTAATCAGAATGATCTAATCGCAGTAATAATGATCATCATAATCCAGGAGGTCTGCTCGCAGCGTCCGAATATAGGGAACTGCGAGCAGACCTCCACGGGCTGATGATGCATAGCCTGTAAAATGAACTTGTCTTTCCCAATTGAATTGTGATCATTTTGGGATGTAAATCACAAAATCAAAGATGTGAAAACATTTGACAAACTTTATTTTGACATAAACACAACAATAACCAGCTTCTGTGAACTAAAAATGTAAACTTATAGCCCTGCAAGTAGGCTACAAATGTAAATGCTGGAGAGGGACCTGGGCTCTTTAACCTCCCGGGTTAAAATAAAATAAATTCAATAATTTGTTTTGCTGGGGTTTTGTTTGTTTGACAGCGTTTCTCTCGTGCGCGTGCACGCTCTCTCTTTCTCTCTCGCAGTCTCACTCTGTTTCTTTTCTTTTGGCTTTTCTGATGACAGATGCTGAATATATACTCCCTATCTGATGCTGTGGCTGTTTCTGGCTGACTGAGAGGGATGTGAACTTATTAGTGTTATTGCAGCTGTGTTAATCAAATCAGGTTGGGTTTCCATTACGCGTGCCAAACGTGCTAAACGGTGCCAATCCCCTTTGATCTGACATCAGATGTGACGGGACAGTGGATATAGAGATACATTTATGGTCTCCTCAGGTGTAAAGCGCTCACTCTTTCCAGTTGGTAGGTCCGCCATTGAGTAACACGCCCAAAACACACCCATGACTAATTCACAGAGTAAGTCCAACCCTTTTAGACTCTAACTAGCAAGTGACTGGGACACGCCCATGCGCCTCACGCCTGGAGCTTTGCGTTTTAGACCATCTAAATAGGGCCCTTAGTGTGGTTAGGTTTCCTTGGGGAAAGTCCTGTGATTTATGATTGCAACCTTCCAAAATGTGTGGGTTATGCACCATAACATGGGATATGTACAAATTTTGCTGCATTACATTTTGTAGGAATGATACAAACAGTGCATGAGAACAGACTGCGTTCACACCTGTCTTGTCTTTATTGTTTATTGTCCTGTCATGCCACCAAAATTATGACACATCTCTCAAAAGAATGATGCATTTTCTTCTTCTCTTTAACTAATGATACATTTCAGTTTAAGACACCAAATACAAGTGGAGCATTAGGTAGCTTTGTAATACTTCAACTCTGTGTAGCCGTTTGCAGTCCAGAGTTGACTGTACAAAAAACCATCCCTCCACACATAAATGCCCAGTCCCACAAAGGTTATGTAATGACATTGTGTGAAATTGAATCTCATCACCAAAGGATATTTCCCACCCACAGTGTCCTGTCCTGTACAAGCCTGTCACGCCCAATTATTCTCAATGAGCTCTTATGAGCGAGGCTTAAATGATTCCCCTCTGTCAGTTTCTTCATTGATGTCCAGGCTCAGAGAAAAATGTATGTATTTTTCATCAGTCCATGCTAATAGACCATTTGTCTTTGTTAGCAAAAGGAAATTACATGGCACTGCAGAACATCAGCAGGGCTGTAAGGATGCAGGACAGTAAACTGAAGGAGGACAACCTTATTTAAGACACAGATACTGGTAACTGGGGTAATGTCTGTGATCGCAACATACTTTCAGTTAGTTTTTTTTCATTATTTACTTTCTATTAGGGGCCCTTGTGAAATAAAAAACAAAATCTACATACATATACAGAGTTGGGTACAACTCATTGCAAAGTAACGCGTTAGATTACTTTGATTACTTTTTGCAGTAACGAGTAACCTAACGTGTTAGTTTGCTGTTTGAGTAATCAAATACTTGAGTACATTTTCAAACAAGACATCAGTTACTTCCGTTACTTTTAGAAAGCTGGTCCTTCAGCTCCGAAACAGCAACGGCTGTCTTTTGGTTGTAATAACGGAGATAACGTTAAACCTATCAGTCCAAAAGAAGCCACAGAGCTTGTGGCTCGCTACATGGTAGAAGAAATGCTGCCATTGTATACAGTGGAGCTTCATTTGAAGTACCGTATGCAAACAGTAACTGTAAACTGTAATGTAGTCTGTTTCAAATGAAGCTGGGAGCCTCTGCAGTTGTGGTGAGTAAAAGCCCCGCCGCTATTTGTTAATGTTATTACTTTATGTCTATCTTCAATATGAAGAAATAACATTGTTTGCTAGCTTGATGCTAATGACAGTAACGTTAACTCAGCGGGTTGACAAAGTGCCTCTGCTGTGTCACACCATCATTTCCCCCTTTTACTCTGTGTGGTAACATCCCTAGAGGAAATATTAAAAATGCTGGGGTGTTGTTGTCATACAGTTGTCTATGGCAGCAGATCGTTGTGTGTTTCTACTGGTCAAAGTGACAGCTGTGATGGGAGAATTGGATCTCAGTGAAGGGCAAGTGGTCCATAACTTTAATTTTGGAGACAAACAATGTAGGCTTAGCGCCCTGTGGTCCATTGCCCAATAGGAAATGTAGAATACTCAAAAGTACTTTAAAAGTGCTTGAACTTTTTTCATCTGTCTTTGTCTGAGGACAGTCCTTTAACATTGATGTCGTCCACGGACAGGGAGGGTGAGGCCGGGAGAGAGTCCTCGCCGTCAGATGGTGAGTCCTCCACATAGGAGAGCAGAGGCAGATAAGCAGGGAAGAGCAGGGGCTGGAAGCCACTGGTATACTGGAATGGTGAGAGCCCCATAGCAGAACTGGTCAATGTAGCAGGCTGAACTCTTTTCAGAAGGTAGATATGAACTGAGTGGCCCAGTTGGAGACTACATCGACAGGGATGCCATGGAGCCAGCACACATGTTGCAGGAGGAGGGAGGCGGTCTCTTTGGCTGATGACAGCTTGGGGAGAGGCACAAAGTGAGCCATCTTGCTGGACTGGTCCACCAACATTAGAATAACAGTATTACTATCTGACGGTAGCAGATCGGTGACAAATTTCAGGGAGATGTGGGACCATGGGCCATGAGGAACAAGAAGGAGCTTATGGAGGCCAACTAGGGCCTGCGGTGCCTACTTGCGGTTTTTATGGTCAGTCTATACCAAGAATGGCAGCTTCGTCCCCTCCAGCCAGTGCCGCCACTCCTCCAGAGCCAACTTGACTGCCAGTAATTCCCAGTTCCCGATGCCATAGTTGTGCTCTGCAGGGGACAGCCACTGGGAGACGAAGGTGCAGGGATGGGGCTTCTGGTCAGAAGCAGTGCGCTGCGAGAGGACAGCTCCCACCCCAACTTCAGAGGCGTCAACCTCTACCAACTGGCGCTCTGGGTCAGGCACTTAGAGGATGGGAGCAGACGTGAGGCGGGTCTTGAGGTCTTTGAAGGCTCCGTCAGCTGTTTGGGTGCACTGATAGGGCACTTTGGAAGATGTCAAAGCAATAAGAGGAGCAGCCACTGTGCTGTAGCCCTGGATGAATCACCGGTAAAAGCTGGCGAAGCCCAGGAAGCGATGCAGCTGCTGGCAGGAGGCAGGAAGAGGCAAAGAAGTGACTGCTGACAGCTGGGCCATAATGTATCCAAGGAGGAAACCGGACAAAACATGAAACTCACACTTTTCTGCCTTGGCGAAGAGGACGTTCTCCAGGAGCCGTTGCAGGACCATCTGGACATGATGGATGTGCTCCTCCCATCTCTTGGAGAAGATTAGGATGTCGTCAAGGTAGAAAAACATGAACCAGTTCAACATGTCCCTTAACACGTCACTGACCAGGGCCTGGAACACCACAGGGGCGCTGGTTAGGCGGAAGGGCATCACCAGATTTCCGTAGTGGCCAGTGGGGGTAATAAGGGTGGCCTTCCACTTGTCCCCCTCTTGGATGCAGACCAAGTGATAAGTGTGGCATAGGTCTAGCTTGGTGAAGATGGTTGCTCCCTGCAAAAGCTCAAAGGCAGATGAAATCAGGGGGAGCGGGATGATGTCCAGCATTGAGCCCATGATAGTCGATGCACGGCCTCAGAGTCTTTTCTTTCTTCTCCACAAAGAAGAGGCTGGCTCCGGTAGGTGAAGATGGGGGTCAGATGATGCCAGGAGCTAGAGATTCATTAATGTATTTCTCCATGGCCTCCCTCTCCAGCCCAGAGAGTGAGTACCTTGCTGAACACCTCCCAAAAGTTGTGGTACTCAGGAGCAACCATTGTCAGGTTAGGCATGAACATGAAGCTGGACGCTTTTTCCCACCAGTTCCAGGAAGAAGAAGAGACTCTGGAATGTTCAAATGATTTGGTGGAATGGAATTAATCCTCAATGTAGTGACAGGAATTCTCCATCCACATGTCTGGTTGTATGTAATGGTGTCTCCATTTAAAGGGACAATATTATGACCTCCTCCACCAGCACCTTGTTTGTTGGTGTGTGAAACTGATGACTCCATCCACTAGTGTAATCTATTGGAGGCATGGAAGTATGAGGACAGTGATGTTAACAACACTTGAAACAGATGTATTTATTTTCATTTGTAAAGGGAACATAAATGAGCCTGACACACAAAGTCAGAGTCAGAGGATTAAATGTTAGATTAAATTATTATTTTCATTTTATTTTCATGTATTTATTACCCAACACCCCAAAGATTCAACCTGCATGTTCTTTTACTTTCACCTAGAACCAAACCCGGAAATAAAATCAAGAAAAAAATACCACCTGCGAATCAACTTTTTTGCTGGTTAGCCATGGGTACCCAGTCTGATGAAGGACTCTAACATGAATCCATTACCCCTATATGTGTTGTAAAAGCCCTATATACAGTATCTGCTCAGCATCAAATGGAATATCACAAAGTCAAGCAGAAGAAAAAAAATATATGGAAAAATAATCCAGGAGTGTTATTGCATAGCTGGTCTTTTGTCTTCTATTGGTTCTGAACAGGGGGCTCCTGTAAAGTGACTTTTTTTGGTGCAGTTTTCTCTCTCCTGCTGGGTTAAAGTGGCTCTCATTGTAATATAGTTATTAATGAAATGTTTATAATAAGAGGGGCCAGAATTGTCTAATCTCTCTCTCTCTCTTCCTTCACTCTCAATCAGCAGCCATTTACATTTAATTTTCTTTGACACAATTTACAGACGGATGTAGGAATATGCTAAAATACAATCTGTAGAAACCAGTAATTACCTGTAGTGATGTCATTTTTAGCAGCGCTGCTTTACTTTTGCTAGCACAAGTTTCTGTTTGATCTATATGTGACTAAAAGAGCTACAAATCTTTAGCAAAGAAATGCTTTAACTTCAAAACCTTAACCCTTACCCAGAGGGTTTATTATGAAAGTGCTGGACGAAGCAGACAACATACTGACAACGTCCTGGATCCCACAGAAACGGAGTGTTTTAAGTGGAAAAGCTTTGCGAGAACCCTGAATGTACTCAGAA
This sequence comes from Epinephelus awoara, assembly GCA_035609425.1. Taxonomy (NCBI): domain Eukaryota; kingdom Metazoa; phylum Chordata; class Actinopteri; order Perciformes; family Serranidae; genus Epinephelus; species Epinephelus awoara. Next base: position 4,878,996 of record CM069297.1, read on the forward strand.
CATTTCATGCAAATTACAGTTTGATGTTGAATATATACCTGATGGCACTAGTGAAAAGTTAGGAAAGAATGTCAATGAATATTAACAGCAAATTTTACATGAATATAGCCATTAACTTGTCATGGTCCAGAGTAATGAACTGGACTGATGTGACCTGGCAGCGGAAAGATCAGCCAGGGGATTACAGAAATTATTGGAAATTCTCTCTGGCTGGAGCCATACATTTGCACAAATCTCCACTTTGGGAGGCCAACACAATCAGGCTGCTCTCATGAACTGTTTGTAAGTATACTTACTAAATGTAATGCACCAGAATTTGTATATGTAACCCACCTAATCATAGGCCAGTAATCAATACATAGCCAATGTTATTGGGAACGCTGTGATCACATGACCAATGTACTGACCGCAGTACAGAAGAAAGTTGTATAAACAGTAGATGTCCATATTAAGGTGGATTTATAATTGTGTGTCAGCTCTAAGCAGAGCCTACACTGTAGCCTACGAAAGTGGCCTAAGCTGTAGTGAGCATTTATACTTGCACGGTGGTGTATCTGTGCCATGCTGCAGTTACACCTCCAAAACACTAGCGGTGACAAAGCACTTGTCTTTTGCTGGACACATTTTCGCCACAAATACAACATGCTAATTTTATTAGCACAAGCTTATGGCATTTTACATTGTGTAAATCAGCCTAGGGTTTAGTGGAGATTTCCTCTACTCACGAAGCCAAGGACAAGAGCAACATTTAATGAAGGTAACATTACAAAATTTGTCTCCATTACCACTCACAAGGTTCACCGACAAAACAGCTGTCTTATACTAAACACATTTTCTAAACAAATACAACATGCAAATGTTATTAGTGCAAGCATTCCACATTGTGTAAATTAGCCTAGCAACTAGTGGAGATTTCCTCTACTCACATGAAGCCAGGATAAATCACACACAAGACTTAAAAGGCTACATCAGGTACACATCAGGCTTTGACATAGGTCATTTATGTATGTATGTTGTCCATTCGACGCAGATCAATCAATCAATCAATTTTATTTATAAAGCCCAATATCACAAATACAATTTGCCTCACAGGGCTTTACAGCATACGACATCCCTCTGTCCTTTAGACCCTCACAGCGGATAAGGAAAAACTCCCCAAAAAAAACCCTTTACCGGGGGAAAAAAATGGTAGAAACCTCAGGAAGAGCAACTGAGGAGGGATCCCTCTTCCAGGACGGACAGACGTGCAGTAGATGTCGTACAGAACAGATCAGCATAACAAATTAACAGTAATCTGTATGACACAGTACAGTAATCTGTATGACATCCTCGGTAATGACAGTAGCTTACAACAACATTCATGAAAGTAATAATACTGTCGTTATAGTTCTGACTACTGTGGTACAATATGTTGAAAGTATATATTAGTATCAGGCAGTCTACATGTATGATAATATCATATGTCTATAATAGCAGTAGAAGTATGACTAATGATTAATGATGGCAGCAGCAGCAGCAGGCATCTGGCAGGACCACGGCAGCAGCACAACCACACACGTCACACTATCCAGGCACCGCTGCAATACGAGTTAACCTGAGAGACAGTGGAGCACAAAGGCTCCGGAGAAGAAACCGAGTTAGTGAAATCCAGAATGGCCGAGTAAAAAAAGATACAGTAATAGGATACGAGAGAGAGAGGGAGAGAGAGAGAGCGAAAGAGAGAGAGAGAGAGAGAGAAGGTGCCCGGTGCATTAAAGGTGGTCCTCCGGTTGACTAGGCCTAAGTCAGCCTAACTAGGGGCTGGTACAAGGCAAGCCTGAGCCAGCCCTAACTATAAGCTTTATCAAAGAGGAAAGTCTTAAGTCTAGCCTTAAATGTGGAGACGGTGTCTGCCTCCCGGACCGTAACAGGAAGATGATTCCACAGGAGAGGAGCCTGATTGCTGAAGGCTCTGGCTCCTGATCTACTTTTGGAGACTTTAGGGACCACGAGTAACCCTGCGTTCTCAGAGCGCAGAGTTCTGGTGGGATAATAAGGCACTATGAGCTCTCTAAGATATGATGGAGCTTGACCATTTAGAGCTTTATAAGTTAACAGTAGGATTTTAAATTCAATTCTGGATTTTACAGGGAGCCAGTGCAGAGAAGCTAAAACAGGAGAAATATGATCTCGTTTCTTAGTTCCTGTTAGTACACGTGCTGCTGCATTCTGAATTATCTGAAGAGTTTTTAATGATTTACTAGAGCTACCTGATAGTAGAGAGTTACAGTAATCCAGCCTCGAGGTAACAAAACCGTGGACCAATTTTTCTGCATCTTTTTGGGTCAAGATAGGCCTAATTTTTGCAATATTACGCAGATGAAAAAATGCAGTCCGTGAGGTTTGTTTTAAATGAGAATTGAAAGACAGATCTTGATCAAATGTTACTCCGAGGTTTCTTACGGTAGTGGTAGAGGCCAGAGCAATGCCATCGAGAGAAACTATGTCATCAGATAAAGAGTCTCTGAGTTGTTTGGGGCCAAGAACAATAACTTCAGTTTTGTTTGAATTTAACATCAGGAAATTGGTGCTCATCCAGGTTTTTATGTCTTTAAGACAATTATGAAGTTTAGTTAATTGATCCCTTTCTTCTGGCTTCATCGATAAATACAACTGTGTATCATCCGCATAACAATGGAAATTTATAGAGTGATTTCTAATGATGTTACCTAAAGGAAGCATATATAGAATAAATAGGATTGGTCCAAGCACAGAACCTTGCGGAACTCCAAAACAAACTTTAGTACGTACGGATGATTCATTATGAACGTCAACAAATTGAAAACGATCAGATAAATAAGATTTAAACCAGCTTAGTGCAGAACCTTTTAGGCCAATTAAGTGTTCCAGTCTCTGTAACAGAATTTCATGGTCAACAGTGTCAAACGCTGCACTAAGATCTAATAAAACAAGTACAGAGACGAGTCCTTTGTCTGAAGCAATCAGAAGGTCATTTGTAATTTTCACTAGAGCTGTCTCAGTGCTATGATGCGCTCTAAATCCTGACTGTAATTCCTCAAATAAATTATTATCCTGGAGAAAATCACACAGCTGGTCTGCGACTACTTTCTCAAGGATCTTTGACATAAAGGTAAGATTAGATATTGGTCTATAGTTGGCTAACACCTCTGGATCCAGGGTGGGCTTTTTTAGTAGAGGTTTAATTACAGCTACCTTAAAAGACTGTGGTACATAGCCTGTTAATAAGGATATATTGATCATGTCTAATATAAGGGTGTTAACTAAAGGTAAGACCTCCTTGAGTAGCCTAGTTGGGATGGGGTCTAAGAGACACGTTGATGATTTAGATGATGAAATCACTGCGGTCAATTCTTGAAGAGAAATTGGGGAGAAGGAATCTAAATAAATATTAGGTGTTACAGCTGTGTTTGAGGTTAGATAGGTACTATCTGAGGACAGGTCGTCATGAATTTTGCCTCTAATAGCTAGAATTTTGTCATTAAAGAAGCTCATAAAATCATTACTGCTAAGGGTTAAAGGAATACAAGGCTCAATAGAGCTTTGACTCTCAGTCAGCCTGGCTACAGTGCTGAAAAGAAACCTGGGGTTATTTTTGTTTTCTTCTATTAAAGCTGAGTAATAGTTTGCTCTGGCATTGCGGAGGCCCCTCTTATAAGTTTTGAGACTGTCTGCCCAGATTACACGAGATTCTTCCAGTTTGGTTAATCGCCAATTCCTTTCAAACTTTCGCGATATTTGCTTTAATTTACGGGTTTCAGAGTTATACCAAGGAGCGAACTTTCTTTGTTTTGTTAACTTCTTTTTAAGAGGAGCTACAGAGTCAAGTGTTGTTCGCAGCGAGCTTACGGCGCTATCAACAAATTGATCAATTCGGGAGAGGTTAAAATCGGTACGGGAAACCTCTGTTACTAAAGGACTTGGGATTGAATTTAACGACGGAGTAATCATTTTCTTAAATTTTGCGACAGCACTATCTGATAAACATCTGGTATAGTAACTGTTGCTAAGTGGCGTGTAGTCGAGTAAAAAGAAATCAAAAGTAATCAAATAATGATCCGATAGCGAGGGATTCTGTGGAAAGACTGTTAGGTTATCAATTTCAATTCCATACGTCAGAACTAGATTATGGTTAAAACAGTGAGTGGGTTCACGTACACCCTGACTGAAGCCAATGGAGTCTAATAATGAGATAAACGCGGTAGCCAGGGAGTCATTATCAACGTCGACATGAATGTTAAAGTCGCCTACAATAATAACTTTATCTGATTTTAGAACTAAACTGGATAAAAACTCTGAGAATTCAGATATAAATTCAGAATACGGGCCAGGAGCACGGTACACAATAATAAATAAAAGTGGCTGCGAGGTTTTCCAGGTCGGATGTAAAAGACTAAGAACAAGGCTTTCAAAAGAATTATAATCTAGTTTAGGTTTGGCGCTGATTAACAGACTAGAGTTAAAAATGGCTGCAACTCCCCCTCCTCGGCCGCTGCCTCGAGGAATGTGGGTATTATTATGACTGGGAGGAGTGGATTCATTTAGACTGACATATTCATCTTGACACAGCCAGGTTTCAGTGAGACTGAGTAAATCAATATGATTATCTGATATTAATTCGTTTACTAACACTGCTTTAGACGAAAGAGACCTGATATTTAACAGTCCGCATTTAATTCTCCTGTTTTGTCTTTCTGTCACAGAAGAGGTTTTAATTTCTATGAGGTTGTTTTGCACAACTCCTCTTTGTTTAATTTTAGATTTAAATAATTTAGGTGGTCGAGGGACAGACACCGTCGGTATAAAACTATGAAAACTATGGCTGGGTAAGTGAACTAGAAGCTCAGAGAGGCGTATAGGACTGCAGCTCTCTGTCCTGGTCTCAACTCTGGGTTGTCAGGGATTTAATTTGCTAATAAAATTTTCCAGGTTCCTAGAAATGAGAGCAGCTCCATCCAAAGTGGGATGAATGCCGTCTCTCCTAATGAGACCAGGTTTCCCCCAGAAAGTTTGCCAATTATTAACGAAACCCACATCGTTTGCTGGACACCACCTGGACAGCCAGCGATTAAATGATGACATGCGGCTAAACATGTCATCAGAGGTCAGATTTGGGAGGGGTCCAGAGAAAACTACGGAGTCCGACATCGTTTTTGCATATTCACACACCGAGGCAACATTAATTTTAGTGACCTCCGATTGGCGTAACCGGGTGTCATTGCCGCCGACGTGAATAACAATCTTACTGAATCTACGTTTATCTTTAGCCAGCAGTTTCAAATTTGATTCGATGTCGCCCGCTCTGGCCCCAGGGATACATTTAACTATGGCCGCTGGTGTTGCTAACTTCCGCAAAATAGAGCTGCCAATAACCAGAGTTTTATCGTCAGCGGGTGTGTCACTGAGTGGGGAAAAGCGGTTGGAGACGTGAACAGGCTGGTGGTGAGCCGTGGGCTTCGGCTTGGAGCTACGCTTCTGGCGCACACTTATCCAACGACCCGGCTGAACGGGAGTTACCGGAGGACCGCTAGCAGGAGCTAAGGCTATGCTATGTGGCTCCGCACCGGCTACAGGGGACTGGCTAACTACCGCAGCTACTGAGTGATTTTCCATGGTGCGGAGCCGCGCTTCTAATTCACTAAGCCTCGCCTCGTTTGGTGTTTTTGTCCATCAAGCTGCCTCCCCTGCACACTGCAGTGTAGAAGAGTGCACTGGTCACCACTGTGTGCTAGAACATGGTCAACATCACATCAAAGGACCTCAGTGTCTGCAGGAAGAACAGGCGGCTGTGCCCCTTCCTGTAGAGGGTGTCAGTGTTAGAGGACCAATCCAGCTTATCACCCAAGAGGACCCCCAGATATCTGTAGGCGTGCACCACCTCAATGCCCTCCCCCTGTATGTTGATTGGTTGATGGGGTTACCTCTTTCTTCTGAAATCCAGCACCATCTCCTTGGTTTTGGCTGTGCTCAGGTGGAGACAGCACTTACTGCACCAGTCCCTGAAGGCATTCACAGGGTCCCTGTACTCCTGGTCCTGACCACCCCTGATACGAGCCACAACAGCTATATTTTTGTATGTAGCAGGACCCTGAGTTGTACTTAAAGTCTGCTGTGTAGAGCGTGAACAGGAACAGTGCTAACACAGTTCCCTGTGGAGCACCAGTGCTGCTCCTGACCAACCCAGAGACCCAGCATCCAAGCCTGACATAGTGAGGCTGCTCTGTCAAGTAGTCTGTTATCCAGGAGGTCAGGAAGTGATCTACTCCGGTCCCCTCCAACTGGCCTCTTAGTATGGGGGGCTGGATAGTTTTAAAAGCACTTGAAAAGTCAAGGAAAAGGAAACTCAAAATAAATTTCGGCTCCTTCAAGTAGGTGTAGGCTTGATGCAGCATGTAACAACTGCATCATCCACTCCAATGTGCTCCTGATAGGAAAACTGGAGGGGGTCCACAACATCAATGACCTCTGACCTCAGGAAATGGAGGACCAGGTGCCCCAGGGTCTTCATAATGTGTGATGTTAAAGCAACACAATGGAGTTTTTGAGCCCTCAAAATATAGTATATAGAGAAGGTGACGTTTAGAGAGCAAGCCCTAATAAGCAGCTCCACTTTAGAAACAAGCCCAAAAAAACACGACCCACGACTATCAATATTTGTAAGCGATTTTACAAAGAAACAAGTAAAGCTGGGTAATGGCACATTTTATTGTGAGTAATGGTAATGGCGTTATAACGGGGGAGACAGTAACTTTTTTGATTACTCATTACTGAAAAAAGTAGCGCCATTAGTAATGCTGTTTATTTATAATGCCGTTATTGCCATCACTGGTAACAATTTCTTCTCAGAAGATCATGCCTCATGTACACTACTTTACTCATCATGTTGGAAAGATTAGCAATCATTAGAAAAGAAAAAAAACACAATCAAACAAGACTAAAAAACAGGAGCTACTCAGACTTGCTGCCACTTTGACCTGTGCATCTTTTAAAAAACAACAAGTAGATATCACTGAGAAATATCACCAGGATTGGGGATTGGTCTACTCTGCAGGGAACGACAGCTGGAAAATAAGTTTAGCACATACAGAGGGGAAATTTTACGGAAGTCGAGAATGGCCAATGTAATTTTTTTTATTTTATTTTTTTACGCACTGTTTTTCTCGTGATAACGACTTATTACTTTCTTGTGATAACGAATTAATTATCTCGTTATCTCAATATAACAAAGATTGTTTTCCCTTTATGCCATGCCATCTAATAAAATTACCAGAGGAGTTCGCTGAAAAGCAGGTCCACAGTAGCTTATTATTATTATTAATATTATTATTATTATTGAGTCTTATATGAGTGGGCTACAATGATACCGGGCCATCAAGTCACAGCATCCTCGGTGAGAGGACACGGAATTGTGTGCCCTTTTACGCACGCGGGTGTAGGTGATCACGGATATTTGATGTGGGAAAGATGTAGCCAGATGTATTACCTGTTTTAGATACATTGTTGTCTGTCCGTCTGTCCATAGCACGAGTCATGTGCGCCATTTCACCACCAACCCATGCATGAAAACGCAAACTGTCCCTCAAGGAGGGACAGCCCTGCAGGCAGGGAGAGACCAGCCCTCGCGAGCTGCTCTCTCCCTGAATGAGGAAATAATCGCCCTGGCATTTAATACGCAAAATGGGGTCAAACCCCCAGCAGCTACTTGCCACCGGGTGACTATTTGGAAATATACAGTATGTGACAATAATCATATGTGTATAATAACAGTAGAAGTGTGTCTAATGATAACAGCAGCAGCAGCAGGAGGCATCTAGCAGGACCACGGCAGCTCTTGTAAGCTGAAATCAAGATGATCACATTAACCAGTGCGCAATCATCAGACTTGACAATTATCACGGGAAAACAAATTAAAAGTAAAGTAAAATTACAAGTAAAATTATGATTAAAACTTTCATTGGACACTTTTATCATCATTAAATGTCTATTTCTATTTTGAGGCCATGAGATAAGCATCGTCAAACTGAATTTCTTTACAATACAACAACATAACTTAAAAGAGGTTGTCCTTCCAACCATTTAATGCAAACATGAATTTGTTCAAAATAATATCAGTAAATAAGATAAGATACTGGCCTTCATCATCATATCAGACGATGATGAGACTTCAAAGGAAAACAACATTGCATATGAAATGTAATTTGAACTGTGCATTTACACACTCAACTCACTGTAGCTCACTCACCAAACTAGAGCTTTACAGCACATTTTCCATCTTACTGGACATGCTTATCAAAGAAGTGGTTATTCCTCATGAAGAGGAGTCTCTCAAATTGTTTGTCAGACAACCTGTTCCTCCTCGGAGTCAGCACAAGACTGCCCAGGCTAAAGAGCCTCTCCACCGGTGCACCAGAGGGTGTCGCTGTGTTGAATTTCATACATATAGTCTTTATTGTGGGGAAACCGTTCGGAATCTCCATCTCTGACCCCGACTTCAAATAGTCAGTGACTGCTGGAAGTGGGGATCTGTGGCGTACGTACATCCTGCTCATTGTGGGCGGAAGCACGGCATTTGGTGGTCAGCAGTGTTCTTAAAGCATCTCTCCTCTCCTCTTCTTTCAGCCACCGCACTTTAAACTTTGGCAGTGTGACAGCTGCAAAGGGAGCATCTTTGCTGTCCAAAACCGACCCAAATCGTGTCTTGATGGCCTGTAAATGCAATATAGAATGATTTGATGAGCTTGGTTATGTACAGTGTAATTTGCACTGCATAGCACTGTGGGAAGCATCATGTGAGTTAATGAGGTACTGTAACATATCCGCGGATTCACTACAAAAAAAAAAAAATAGATCAAAATAAAATTTAAAAAATAAAACAATGTATTTGGCTTTCAGATTTAAAATGATAAAACAGACCTACCTACCTCAGATGTTTTCTTTAGCTCAGTTTCTGTCTTCACATAACACTGGTCCAGGTACCCTGAAAAAGTTTTCCTGTCTGATGGCGGCCGTCCGCTCCTCGTTACCTGTATTTTGCTCAGTATGTTTCAGAAAGACGACGATTCCACTGTTGAAACAGGCAACATTTCCTCCACAATGCATGCTGCTACAAGCCTATTTGTCTCTGCTTTTATCGATACCTTTTGTTGAAAATCAAGCCTTGGCTGCTTGGTCGGTGTCGGTTTATCTTATGTTATGTCTGTTATGCAGACATTTTAAGAATTTAAAGTAATGCAAGTAACAAGATAATTGTTTGATTAGTAACTGTTATGCAATTACTGAAGTTATCAACAGTAATGCATTACATCACTACGTTACAGACAAATGAAATCTGATTACAGTAACACGTTACTTTGTAACTTGTGCTCGATTTTATTGCCTCTGTTGCTTTTATTGTTATTGTTGCCTGTACTGTGCACTTTGAGATTTGTATTCTAATGTAAAGTGCGTTATAAATAAAATCTATTATTATGATTAACAATACTTTGTAACTTTACTTTGTACCGTGTTACCCCCAACTCTGGTCATGACAGCCAGTTTTGTGTCGTATCCTGCAAGTTATCAATAGTAATATGTTACATTACTGCCTTACAGACAAATGTTATCTGATTACAGTAACACATCACTTTGTTACTTTACTTTGTAACGCATTACCCCAACACTGGTCATGACAGCCAGTTTTGTGTCGTATCCTGCCAGACATCTATCTGACCATGTGTTAGAATCAGTCTGTAACCTTGGACATGTAATCATATGTCACCTTGTCATAAACACAAAAAGAGGTGCATTTTTTGTTAATGTCCAGTTGTCAGGACAAAGACATCTTCTGGTAATGTCATCCTGGTTAATGTCAAGTTGTCATAATAAGGACATCCCAAACAAATTTAATGTCAACTTGTCATGACAAAGACAACTTCTGATAATGTCACTTCAATTAATGTCAACTTGTCATAATCAAGACAACCCAAACAATGTCAACTTGTCATTATAAAAACCAAATGACACTTAATGACAGCACTCATAAACGTTTATGACATGTAGATAATGTTTATGACAAGTTCATGACAGTGTCATGTCACCCTTCAAGTACCTTCAAGTAAAGTGTTACCATTTGGGTTAGTATGTTGGGCTGCTAAACTCCACGTGGCTGTTTCACATGCAGTGCATGCTAGGTTTGGTCTGTAAGGAATGCCTACATAATTCACACACACACACACACACATATATATATATATATATATATATATATGTACACACACATATATACACACAGGGTTCCCACTCTTTTCCAGGACTTTTCCAGGACATTTTCAGGACTTTTTCAGCTGCTACAGTATGAGTCAAGTTATCACAACATACACTAATAAATTCCACCACCAAGCTTTGGAGAAGTGTTATTTTCTACAATTGTACCTTATATTTTGTACATTTAACCAGATTGCTTCAATGTTTATTCCCCTCCCTCTTTCTCTCTTGTACTTTCTCCACAAAATATTTTTATATGTTCAATAAATCACCAAAACAATTTCCTTTAGTTCATCTGTTTACTGTTTACTTACAGTTTACCTTGTGCATCTGACACCTGCATTCGTAAAGTAAAAATCAAAATCACTGCAAAAATAAATCAAAAATATAAATATCAAAATCAAATCCTATCCTGCAGTGCAAAAAGGTCAATATAAAACAAAGCAATGTCAATGTCATACTGCTTATTTTATACATAGTTAGATGCTAAACTGCATTTTGTTGTTCCAGTATTGGTCATTTTAGGTTACTCTAGTCATCTAAGAAACAAGATTCAGGGTTGATGACTAATATATCTAGCTAGCACCACAGTATCATATTGAACCTGAAATATATATTGAAGCAATCTGTCTCTGGGTTTTTTATATATATTGTTTGGGGCATTTTTAAGCCTTTTAATCGATAGGACAGACAAGTGTGAAAGGGGGAGAGAGAGAGGGAGTGACATGCAGCAAAGGGCCACAGGCTGGATTCAAACCCAGGCCACTGCGGCAACAGCCTTGTACATGGGGCGCCTGCTCTACCACCAAGCCACCGACGCCCCAAATAAAAAATATATTTATTTCTAACTCTCAGACATAAATATTGTTTGCTAGCTATCTTTTTAGTCTGGCTTTTATGTAGTGTCTTACTATTATAAATTTATGATTATCACTTTATACTTATTCTATTTATTAATTTAGCCATGTTGAATCCCAAATGAAAATGCAAGTCTTCAGTTTTCACTGCCCTCTTTCCTCATTTAGGCTAATAAGGGGTGTGCCTCTTCGCTGTGGTCTGTGCATCTCACTCATGGATATAAGATCTCACTTGGATGTTGACATCTAAATTACTTTCATTGCAAAGTAGCTAGCTAAAAACTGCATGAAAAGTCGGAGCTCTGCTCTCTGTGCACATACACAGTATTTTAATAGAGGTGAATTCCTAATGAAGTTTATCTCATTCATATATTTTCTGTTTCTGCTGTCGGACAATGGAGCAAGTATGAAATACTGAGTGAAACGTGGCCCAGTAAGACTACCTGTTACCCATCGCTATCTCAAAGCTGTCGTCATGGTCGCTGCGGCTCTACTGAAACCAGAGATGTATTTCATCTCCGAGCGCACAGCCAAAAGTGACGGCACACCCACTACAGCTCTCCGCAGAGAGAGGGAGAAAAACCTCACACTCGATATACAGCGATACAGCAACACTCTTGAACTGAAAGTCGCTAGTTTTGGCGCTTGGAGAAAATAAATCCTTACTTGGGTCTGAAAAGTCTGTAAATCTAGCAACAAAGTCATATGGAAACACTGGGCAGCAGAACTGTTCTAAGGGAATATGCAATTTGATTGGTTGGTAGTGTCACGTGGGGCGCTGTGCCAGCTAGAAGCAGAGATGAAGCAGAGAAGTGCTACAGCTCAATGTTGCCCATTAAAGGCAGCTGAAAACAGACATACATGCGTAAAATGTTGAACCCGTTTGCGTTCACCCACAAGGCAGAGAGAAGCAGAGGGAGGAAAAATAATTTTCCAGGACAACTCAAGCTTATCCAGGGCATTTGACTTTTTTCCTCATTTTCCATGTGTTTTCCATGACTGGAAAATTGGTCAATCATTTTCCAGGTTTTCCAGGTCGCGTGGGAACCCTGTACACAGCTGGTTGCCATGATTGTTTAACGGCTCCCAGTGGCATCAGGGGGGATAAGCAGCAAGACAACAACACAAGTTAAGGTGGAAAAATTCTGAGTGGGGCTTGCATGAGGGGTGATGGATGCGTCCAACAACCACCAGCTTTCACCCGGGAGACCAGTGTTCGCTTCCTAAAGCCAAAGCCTCTTCTTTTTCCTAAACTCAACCACATGCTGTTGTTGCTTAAACCCAGCCACGTGTGTGTGTTGGCAAAATGTAACCATGTTTGTTGTTGAAGGAACAAAACGTCAATTGGTAGTGTTGTACTGACGTAGTGTGTTTATTTTGAAAGAGACTATGTGTAACTCTGCATTACCTGTGAAAATGGAAGTATATGTTGAAATCAGACAATGCATGTAACAGGCTGAAGTTGATACACCATCCCAGAACGTCAACAGCCAACACACCCAGGGTAACTTACATATTTTGACATGGAAAGTCCATGCAGTCCATAAGCAAATATGGATATGTGATGAGGTCGGAGTGAGAATATGTTGCCTAAACCTAACCTATGTAACTTTAGTTTCCTAGACCTAACCTACATAATTTAATGTTAATTGCATAACATGACAATGCCCAGTCATGATTCTGTCTTTTCACCTAACCTATGTAACTTTACATTAAGTAGATAACCCTACATTCAGTATGTAATGTGACAACTCCACTTGCAGGGTACTAATTCATTATATGTCATGCGAATTGTTAAGTGAGGGTATGTTGACACAATACATGTCTTCTATCTGTGACTATGTCAGGGTTTTCTCTTTGAGAGAGTCAAAGTAGAATCCTGGGACCCTCTGTGATTTGAATACCAGCTTCTTTGACAAATCTGGTATGGTTACCACATCCATACTGGCTGCCATGGCAATCTGATTGCCGGTTGCTGGTTGTTATTAAAATTTCTTGCTGTGGATGTAGAGATTCACTGACATTGTCATTCTCTTGCTCACAGAGCCAAAATAGAGATACACTGAATGTTGACACAAAACAGAGTCCATTGGAGGACTGGACAGTGCGTAATTGTAGAATTCCCATCGGCTGGCTGCAGTAAAGACATTAGCATTAGCTGCTGATGGTACACCCCATGACTTCCTCCATGGTCCCCGTCATTACAAACCCCATGTGTCCTTTCGTTGGCCCGTAGAGCAGCCTGCCATCACAGGACGAGAGCTCTAGCTGCTACTGGGTGATTTACCTCTGGGTTGGAGGTCTAGTGCTCCATACCATGTTAGGCTAATTGAAAGAGAAACGGCAGGGTGATCTTGCTATAACAACATATTCATGTACTGCTGCCACAGGCCGCCGCTGAGCTGAGAGGCTGCTGCAATAAAGCAAAAATAAAATGGATTGCAGGGGTGGAGGATGGGTGTGGGGGGTTCTACTATATGTCTATGGCTCATTGACTCTCAGGGAGTGGGGGAATAAAGAAGAGAGCTGCATTTTCACTGCAACATAGATTAGACCACAGTCTGCCAGCAATTTGTTTTGTCCCTTGTTCTTTTCTATTCAGCTCATCCTGCATCATCTGTGGTCCTTTACTTTATGTATGATCTCTGGGTGTTTCTGTGCCTTCATCCTCTCTTTCCTGCTGGCTATTTATCATTGTTGATGGCCTCTTGAGGATGGAGAGAAGGGGGGTGGAGCCTCGGTGGATTCTCCTCGGAGCAGCAACTGTAGGTCTTCTCCATCTTTCTCTTTGTTTTTCTCTGCCGGTGTCTCTGTCAAGACTCCGACTGCTCTCCCAGTGGATCACAGCAAAATTAGGACAATGCAGAAAATGTCTGGAATTCAGTTAAAATAGCATATGAGAAGAATGTGTTTTTCTTTTAAACCACCTCCTACATGATTGCAGCTCCTCCTTGAATACATGTAGTTGCTCTGTTGTTGATATGATTATTCTGATATCAGAAGTCAGAGCGGATAAATTATTCCACAGTAGTGCTGGATGTCTTAAATAGATTGTGACTGTAGAAAAACATGCCATACTCCACTGCAAAGAGCTGCTAATTCACATAAAGGAATCTCATTAGCTGCACTGTAATTTTGGTCTGGATGCTTTTTTCAGTACCTTTTTTAATATTTTCACAAGGTCATATAGGTTAAGACCTCTTCTTCAAAAAGAAGGTACTGAAGAACTTTTTTTCTACAATTATTACCATCGCACTTAAGAGTCCTGAAGCGTCCTGAGTTTTGATTCATGTCACACTACAGCCTAAAGTCAAAGGATGTAGTCAAGAATCATCTCATTGTCACATCAAGCCTGGGCTGCTGCTTTGATTTGATGCAAATAAGAAGACAAAGGTCATTCTTATACCGCAACTTTGCAGTTTTGGTTCATTCACTTTTCAGTTGCCTGCACCAACTGTAAACTACCTGCCTGACACCAAACAGCTGACAGACACAGTCTGCACAAACATTCTCCAAATGAATGCTAATGTTGTTGTAGGCAACTTAGTCTCATGTAGCCAGACCTATCTCCACAGCACTGTGTCAGCGCTAGAATAAGTTCTGGAATCACCGATGATCTTTCTTGCTATGTGGGAAAAAATAAAATCCCTGGCTTGTTGTTTCCTTAAACCAAGCACAAACCTCTTGGACGGCACTAAGCCCAGGATGAAGCGATAGTGTTTTTGCAAAATACTGTCAGGGGTGTTGTGGTGGAACATTTGCACATGGGGAGGTGAGAACTGTCATTAAAATGGCTCAGCCAAAGAAAACTCCACAAAAAACATTAGCAGTCATATGTCACTGTGTGATTCAACTTTTAGCGATGAAAAAGACAAACATAATTTGATAACTAGAGCCCTATAGATAAAGCCTGGCTATAATTTAGCTGTGGAGGAGCTCACTGGACCTGTTCAAACCATAGACAATTTGCTGGATGTATGTGGTCCGAGCAGAGCATTACAACAACAATATCACAGAAGCTCATGTGAAGTGGAATGGATTGGTACATTAGTAAAGTCAATATCTCTGGTGCATGCTGCTGCCAGCGTTAAGCGATGTGGCAAATCAGCTCTGACTGACTGTCTCACAAACTCAAATGTCGGGCAATGTGGGACGGAGTCTGGGGTTTTCTGTGGTATGTTCACAAGTTGTTTTATTAATTGTAGATATTTTCAATCTATTCACAGAAAGAACAAAGCAGGCATGCCTTATTGCACGATCCAAATCTTCATCAAAGCTTGCCATTTGCAAGTTTTCAGCATGTGAGTTGTTAGTTCAGAGACTGTTGTTGGTGTTTCTAGTAGGAAAGGGGAATATGAAAGGGTTACACAAAGATAGCACAAGGGAGGGAGAATGCTGGCCACAATCAGTGGCCCAGTGGCAGGTTTATAGCCACAGGCAGCTTCTGGTGAGTCAGACAATATACAACTGCAACATGTTTACCATATCATCTCCATGAGGTTATAGGGCCCTATTTAGATGGTCTAAAGCGGACGGCGGAGGGCGCCCTCGTCGTATAACTAGCAAATGAACTTGCGTTTCTCTGGGTGTGTTGGTCTAAAAATGAGGAGTGGTGAGGCGCAGTCATGACGCATTGCTAGTTAGATGACGTAAAAAGCAAATGCGCCAGTGACCAACAAAAAACCTGGTCTAAAGTCAATGGCGCAGTATTTTGCTGTTAAACAAGTTAGTAATATGCTTCCCTAGGCGAGTGCACAACGCGCGTGCACTCTGCTCAGACACACACGGAGCAGCCACACATATGCAAAAGATAAATAAAAATATGATAACAATGTAAAAGGTTATTATTGTGCAAATTAAAATATTTGCCAGAAACACGTCTTCACGGTCAGTCATTAATCAGAATAATCTACTTGCAGTAATAATGATCATCATAATCCAGGAGGTCTGCTCGCAGTGTCCGAATATACGGAACTGCGAGCAGACCTCCACGGGCTGATGATGCATAGCCTGTAAAATGAACTTGTCTTTCCCAATTGAATTGTGATCATTTTGGCATGTAAATCACAAAATCAAAGATGTGAAAACGTTTGATAAACTTTATTTTGACATAAACACAACAATAACCAGCTTCTGTGAACTAAAAACGTAAACTTATAGCCCTACAAGTACAAATGTATATGTAAAAAAAAAAGCTTTTACAACGTAAAACTTAAGATCATCTTGTCAGGAGGAGGAGGAGGAGGAGGAGAATGACCCCAGCTCCGTAGCCAGCGCGCAGCCAGACCAGACGGGCCCACGTGCAGCCATGGGACCAGCCCTTCCTGCACCTTCAGGCGGGGGGGGTTCAGGATGCTGGAGAGGGAGCTGGGCTCTCTAACCTCCCGGGTTAAAATAAAATAAATTGAATAATTTACAATTTGTTGACAGCGTTTCTCTCGTGTGCACGCGCTCTCTCTTTCTCTCTCTCTCGCAGTCTCACTCTGTTTCTTTTCTTTTGAATTTTCTAAGATGACAGATGCTGAATATATACTCCCTATCTGATGCTGTGGCTGTTTCTGGCTGGCTGAGAGGGATGTGAACTTATTAGTTTGCAGCTGTGTTAATCAAATCAGGTTGGGTTTCCATTACGCCTGCCAAACAGTGCCAATCCCCTTTGATCTGACATCAGATGTGAAGGGTCGATACAGAGATACTGCTTACTGCTTCTAAAAAATATTTGTAACCCAAAGTTGGGAAACGGTCAGTTTATGTTTAAACACATGGAAACACATGGAAAATGTAGAATCAGGCAGTCTAACTTGAAGATTTTGATACTGTCATGTACAACAGGGAAATTGGGATCGCAAGCAAGCTGCAAGCTGAAGCAAAAAAGTGAAACTAACACTTAACTACCAAAAACTGCAGTTTCTCTGAAGGCCACTTGAGACTTGGTCCAGAAGCCAGTCAACCCTCATAGACCCCTATTTTAAATTCCCAACTTTACAGAAGAAATAAACATGTTTACAGCCTGGCAGGGCTGGCTCTGGGCATCTGGGGGCCCAGCAGGATATGTTTCAGGGGCCCTACTTTGTTATAAATAGACAGTTAAGGATACACAAAACCAGATACCCAATGCAATTATAAAATGTTTACCTCTATCAACATGATGGGCCATAGTTTACTGCTAACTGAGCACACTCACAAAAACACTTAAAGCTAAACCGTTACTATCTGTCTGAATGCTGTTGAGTGTTGAAATTTTTTTAAAGTGAATTAACTCTGCTTGACCACTAGATGGACCATCTAACGGAAGAAAAAGAAATGCAACAAAAGATTTAAATAAGATTTTTATTTATTCTCAAGACAAAAATAAAAAATAAAAAACATTAATAAAAACAAAACTTCAAACTCTAAACTATTCTAGCCACTAACAAATAAATAGCACTAATGTACTGTAATGTAAAAAAACAAAAAACAAAAAAAAACAACTAACATTTAACATTAACTTTCTTTTTTAATTTTGTTGTGTATTACTTTATATCAGTATCTTAATTGTTATATCTAAAAATCATAAATGAGTTCAAATTGTTGTAAACAAAGGCATTATTCATTTCCTGTTGGAAATATAGTTTATGTACCAGGAACATCTGTTGAGGTGTCCTCTGTGGATGAACCAGGAATTGGAGTATTGTCATCTCCAGCTGCTGTGTGAGAATACAAATAGAACATGCATAACATGCAGAGTAGATAAAAAAAATGAGCAACTATACCAGGTAACATCCATGAACAAGAAGACAACACAGTGAACTGTAATTTTAAATCATTTTCACTTACCAGTGATTTCATCCTCCACCAAAATATTTGAACATTGCTCTCCTGAAAAAATTATATATTAATTACTTTATTTATTTATTTCAATAACACCTACTGTCAACAGAAAATAAAGAAAAAAAGTGTAATGTATGTAGGGGTAATTAATATTATTTACCAATACAGCTTTAGTTTAGAATGATATTTTAATCCTTTCATACTGATCATATTCTGACCTTCACAATATAGAGCAGGTAGTGTTTGACCCTTTGTTATCAGACACTATCAAGAAATATGAACCACAGATATGTGTGCATCCCAATCAACGCTGCTTTTAACTGAACTATATTGAAAGTGAATGATGTAACAACCTTGCTGAATGATAGGTTTTACCATAATCATCTGAAACCCTACACTGTGTGAGTGCATTAGTCAAACAACAAAACAACAAAGTGGTCTGTAAATTTCAAACAGACTCTACAAAAACACATATTGCACATACTAACCTAATCACCGATTCTGCTCAGTGACAAACGTTGCTTTACTTGATTCTACCTTTGTTTTTCTTCCTCTTCTCCGCTCCTGAGGGATATGCCCGCTTTGACATCTTCATGGACAGTACTCTGCATGCTCCATTCAGGGAACAGCATCTGCCTGGTCCGTAGGGTCCCTGCCTTGCTACAGGTCCCGTTATGTATGTTGACCATTGATGTTGACTCAACAGTCATCGTTGCCAGTTTTTTGGATCAAACAAACATCAAGATCCTCACATGCAGCCCTATGAACAAGTAGGCTGTAGTTCATTGTAAATAACGGGGTTGCCAGGTCTGCACAAAGGTATGACAGTCAGTCAATTCGGTTTTGTTTGTTTACTGTGCATCCATTTGGGGGCCCCCTAGTAGCCACGGGGCCCTAAGCAGCCGCTTAAAGGATAACTTCGGTATTTTTCAACCTGGGCCCTATTTCCCCATGTGTATGTGTGTGTATGATTCATAGGTACCACTCGTTTTAAAATTGGTTCAGTATTGAGGGAGGCCAATGCAGCCGGCAGCCGCGAAACGAGTTATAACGGTAAATGTGGGGGCTGGCAGTCGCGCAACACCCCGCACAGCTTTCATAGGCTGCCTTTGTCAGACAGCGAGATGCTGAAGCTGTGGCTAGTTGTGCTACAACTGGATGCTAACACTCCTGTCCAGACACTGCGCCTTGCAGACCATCGGGTCTGCAGTGCTGACTTCTCCCAAGATGACTACTGCCAGCCCAAGAGGAGAAGACATCCAATCCCGAAACACTTCTTCCTCAAGAAAACAGCTGTCCCACGAGTAGAGAGACCAGCTACAGACACAGTGGAGAGGAGTGTTAGCATCCAGTTGTAGCACAATTAGCCACAGCTTCAGCATCTCGCCGTCTGACAAAGGCAGCCTATGAAAGCTGTGCAGGGTGTTCTTGCGATTCGGATAAGCACAAACACGAACCATTGTTTTCAATCGATGCAGCAAAACTCTCAACTGTACTCCGGGACAACCAGCGCCACTCTGACCAGCTCTGAGCATGGCTCGTCTGTTTACCTCCGGCAACACAGGTCACGTGCCATGTCGTTACACAGCCCAGAGGAAGTGAAGGCAAGACAGGCGGTTTGCATGCTGTTGACAGAGATTACACTGGAGATATGAGCCGGACTGTGGCGAAAAAAAACACTTTTAATGCGCAAATTTATACGGAACACATTTGCCCCCACATTTACCGTTATAACTCGTTTCGCGGCTGCCGGCTGCATCCACCTCCCTCAATACTTAACCAATTTTGAAACGAGTTGTACCTATGAATCATATACACACACATACACATGGGGAAATAGGGCCCAGGTTGAAAAATACCGAAGTTATCCTTTAATTCACTTATAGGGAGGGCCAGCTCTGCAGCCTGGTACAAAAAGCAGGTGTCTGACGTCTGAAGCTAATTTCAGTATTCATTACAGCTGTACAGAGAGTGATTTTGTATATTATTAGCTCATTTACATTTTATTGAGGCAGAAAGTTACACATAATTAAGGGCAGAGCTCCTTTGAGTGACAGACTTTCTGCAAGACGTCACCACAGTCTGTGAGTCAGATCCACCCTGCACTTCTTAACTGCTCCACCCTCTCATCCACATATGGTATCTTCTGGCTCCAAAAATCCAATATGGTGATCCAAGTAGACAAACTTGAGGCTTCAAAATGGGAATTCACAAACCAATGGATAATGTCAAGGTGGCTGTATCTATTATTTTATACTGTCTATGATTGCAAGCGCTGCAAAAGGAAAGACCGGGGGCTATCAGAATCATAAAGCTTCATCCTCTGGTGCAATCTGGTCTGCAGGTGTTGAGATATCTTGCTTACGGCTCAAGTATTGAACTTGACAAAGACTGAGTATATATGGTTTTGATAATGATGTTTAAAGCTAAAGGTTGTGCAAACCCCAAATCAGATTGCTGTAAATTTCAGTATCTACCCTTAGGTGAAAGAATGTATGGAGGCTGTTTATAGTAGGCTGGCATTTGTCTCTGTGACTAAGTAACCTTTTCAGACAATAATAGCATATGTACCATAAATGAAGCAGGATACACAGAAAAAATGTGGTGTCTTTTTCCCATAAACTCTGTGACAGAGAGTCCAGCTGCTCCGGAGTGAAGCTCGGAAACAGAGCTGCAAGAGGCATTAATCTCTGCAGAGCTTGTCAGCTCCTCACAGTAATGCAAGGCCAATGGTCAGCAGAAATAAATGCTCTGAGGGAGCAAACGAGATTAGAGATGAAGTTTGATCCGAGCGGAGCCATTCCACATCAAAGTATCACAATGTGACCGCAAAATAAATAAATTCAATTTACATCCACTAGCTACAGGGGACTATTAAACATCTCAAATGATTGCTCTTCCCCTGTGATCTACACTGTGACCACGAGGCCTGATTAGATACAGTGGAGGCCAACATTTTCTCACAGCAGTTGTAGAGCGCTGGCTTATGGCCAGTCTGGGGCTCATGTGTTGGTTTAGCAGCAGAGGAAAGAGTAATACAGTCTACTGAAGTACTCTGCTGAGGTTTTACAATCCTAGCAGCACTGGAATTTCAAATGTAAAAATCCATCTGGTCAAAATAAAAAAAGATTTATTTTACTGATGACATTTAATCATAAAATGTAGAATGGATCAAAAGTATGTAGAATTCATAGGGATTGGCTGAATTTGTGTTAACTATTGAGATCGCAATGTTGCAATATCCTGGAGGGATTGAGCGGAGGTGGGAGACAACAAATGTACCAGTTCCTCCTGTAACATTTCATATGTATTTCAGTGGTCAGCTGTTTTAGGAAATTACTGAGCCTTTTTTTAAGGTCCAGTGCGTAGGATTTTGGTGGGCTAGTATATTGGCAGAAATGGAATCAATATTCGTAGGTATGTTTTCATTAGTGTACAATCTCCTAAAGCTAAGAATTTTGTGCTCTAGATAGGACCCTTTGCATTTTTGCATTGGCTACTGTAGTTCTCTTACACCAGAGATCATCGACTGGCGACCCATGGGCCACATACAGCCCGCCAAAGCTTCCCATCCAGCCTGCATGATATTGATATATTTATAGAATCTGAGGAGGAAAACATGGTTTCAGTGTTTATAATACCTCACATTTTTTTCTTCTCATATTAAGGCAACCCCAAAAACAATTGAGATGGAAATAATCTCTTGGAAATCATTTACCACCCCCAAATATGTGTGTTTGATTCACAGATACTTAGGATTTTATAAATCCATCTGTTGTCTTATTATTGGTTTATTATAGACCCATAGCCCATTCAAAATACTGGGAAACGTCAGAGGTAATTAATTATAAGTAATTTTAAAAAAAAATTGCATGCAATAGTTCACCTTCCACCTTCCCTTCTCCCCTCTATCTGTCATTCTCTCCCTCCCTCCCTCTCTCACATACACATGTGCTGCTGTGCTCAATCCATCTTTGTTCATGTCTCAGTCCATGTCACAGTCCTTGGTCCGGACAGCTGTGCCACTATAATGCATAAAGTTGTTAGATTGTGGGTTGAGACATGTTTGGGTGGTAGTGTAGGGCAGATTGGAGAGGTGAAGCTGAAACCAATCCAGTCTTTTATAAATGGAATGCAGCTTTTGCCATATCTTCATGCAAGGATGTGGACACAATTGTAGCTGTCATCTAACATTTCTTTTATTTTTTTGCCCACATTCTCAAAACATTTCCAACATTTTCTCACATGCTCTTATTTAACGTTTCTTTTATTTTTAATGTTTCATTAAAATAGTTTTATTGTATTAAACAAAGAGGCTGTTAATACAATTATTAAACAAGGCCTATTTAGGATATTTTTTGGAATGTCTGTCCCCCACAGTTTCTGCTGAGAAAAATTCTGGCCCTTGGACTATATTTTTTAGGTGTTTTTAGAGATTCACATCTTTAGTAGAAAGACTGACACATTGTTGGTTGTGGACTTCTCATAGGATTTGTTCATGAAAACATACAGGTAGAATATTGTCAGCCCTGTAAATCTTATTTCATTCAGGAGAGACTGATTCTGAGAGAAAATATCATTTATTTACATGTGCACATAAGTATGAGAAATGTAACAAGTCTTTGGCGATTAGACCCCATTGTGGTGTCATCTATTCCAGGAGGTGTGGTAAAGACGTAGTAGTTTCAGGAACCACACACTGACAGTTGCACTTCTGATCAGTAAAATGAAAGATTTTGAATGTTTGTCCTTAGGATGTATAAAGTTCTATCTTATCTTAGTATTATCAGTTCTGCACACACGTTTCCTCCAGTCCACATGCTGATTTAAACACACACTGTATTTTGTTCTTTTACAGTTGAATAAACTTTTACTAAGACACTGAGATCTTCCTTTTATGTATCATTTTGGTCTTAAAACATCAAACCAGAGCATGCCATTGGTGCAGCATGAGAGCATGTTTCGTACACAGCTGTCTCCCTCTTTTCTAAGTGCTGTGACTTTTTCTGTTTGCTCACAGTAATTAACCTCTGTTTTAGTTTTTTCTGCACTCTGCTCGGCTGAGCTAACCAGATGAAAACATTCCGATCCCACCTGGTTAACCTTTCTGGTTATGCAACTAAGGATCACTAAGCCTGATTTGTATTACTATGACAGACAGTCAGATGTTATTCATAATGACTTTTACTATTTGCAATCCAGAATGTTTGCTGGTGAAGCCCCTCAAAGCCACAGATGGTGTCTGTGGCCTGGCTCATATTAACACCCAGGAAAGCTCCATGTATTTATTTATTGTTTGTTTGTTTGTTTATTTGTTTGGGAAATGGGAATGTGTAACCCCTGGGATGCTCACACAATTTACAACTTTCACACATATGATATATGACATGACCAGGTAATATATCTTCTGCCAGATTAGACTCTGGTCTTTTCAGTCACTATGGTCATTGGAACCCAGTTTAAAACAATCATGCGATTATGGCAGGGGTCTGACAATCAGAAATAGTCCTGGTTATTGTTACATTCCCTTTGCTGTATGGTTTTTCAGCTTTATATTTTGCTCCTCATCTCTCTTTTAAAGTAACTAATCATCCATAGCCCCTTTTCCACCAACATTTCCAGGAACTTTTATTTCCAGGAATTTATTTACCTGGGTAAAAGAATTCCTGGTAAATCTGTGTGGTTTGCGTTTCCACAGCACCTCAAAGTTCCGGAAAATGTATTCAGATCAGGCTGATGACGTAGTTGAATTGGCGCATGCCCTATATTTAGCTCCGCCAGCTTATTGGCTGGTAACATGGTAACATTAGTGCTGGTAGAGAGAGTAGAGGCTCTTTGTCTCAGCCAGCAGCTAAGTTTAAAAGTATTTTAAGATAAGTGTCAAACTAAGTTAGTCTACATACAGACAGCTGTCATTTTAGCTTATTAGTAACAGTTCGCTAACAGCGGAACTAGTGTGCTGTCCTTGTGTAAGACATAACGTTAGTGACGGTGGATGAGAGACTGTGGACAGAGAATACTGAATATCGCTGTCTACATGTTTTTAAAGATTATTTTTTTTGGGCTTTTGCCTTTAATGTACAGGACAGAGTGAAGCGGGGTGAGAGAGAGCAGGGGGGGGGGGTGACATGCAGCAAATGATTGCAAGCCAGAGTCGAGCCTGCGACCGCTGTAGCAAGGCATCGCCTCTGTGCATGGGGCGTTGGCACTATCCACTATGTTTCTGACGCCCCATGTTTACATGACCATGCATGCTGAAAACATGTATTGATAAAGTATTGGCTTCTTACTCGCCAAAGGTTAATGTCACTCACAGTAACGACTGTACTAACAAGGTTTTTCAAAATCCCGGGCAAATAATAAAAGTTCCTGTGGTGGAAAAGCAGCTCATGTGATTAGTGGACTTAGAATACTGTAGGTCAGCTTGTACCCTCTTTTATTAAAGAGAAGAAATAAGAGCAGTGATTATCAATAACTTTTCATTGAAACCAAAACATGATAAATGGCCATAAGTTCTACTCAGACAAGACAAACTGATGTAGCATATAGCAGGCATTTAACCGCTCCAAGGCAATTTGTCTCTGTGAAAGCTCCCTGTTAGCACCAGTGTTATGATGCCACAATGTTACCATGATGGCTCTTTTATCTCTTTGCTAGTCTCCAGTGAGCCTATGAGTTTCCTAGTTTTTGGTTGGCCTGGATATTAATAGCAGCTGACCATGGTAATGACTAGCTTGGGGAGTGATAGGACACAGCTCCAGCAGCTGCTGCCATGGCAGCACTAGTCAGGGATGTTGCTTTAATGAGAAATACTATAAAGACCAAAACTGCTCTTCTTATCTCTATTTCTGTGAGACACTACAGAGCTGGCGAACATCCCTCAGCCCTAACAGAGTGTTGGAAGCGGCCGAGGTCGTAGGTTGTCATTTATTGGCCTATTTAATCTCCGTACATATTTCCTCGCCTGAGGCACAGCTCTGTCCCCAACAGACAGAATCAATAGCAGCACTACTGCCAAGCCATCCGAGGGCTAACAATAAAACTAGGACAATTACAGTGAGATGGATCAGAGTCTTTAGCAGAAATATATTATTAATATGTTTGGCCCAATGCCAGGCGGCTGAAGGAAGACAGATCAGAGGCAATAAAAAAGCCAGTTAGTTAACTGGTCACCTGAGAGTCAGTCTGCACAAATTCCCACATATTGGCTGTAATGTGACAGGGCTTTGTATAGTGTATGGGTGTAAATCCTACTTTAGCAGTCAAAAGGTGGTGGCCACAAAGGGATACTGATACACTCAATGTCACTGGTGTTGCTGTGTATTTTTGTTAACTTCTGTTTAGGCAGACAGCTTAATTAAAAATACATTTGACAATGACTGGAAAGTCAGGAACTATGGGGTCGCATTTACAACAATAAGATGCTGTAAATACAGTATGAAAAGCCTAATAATTTCAAGAGGTTTAAGAAAAATACTGTTCATTCGCTCATTTTTTTTTTTTTTATCCTCAATCACTGTTAAACTACTATCCATAAAACAAGACTTCTTGTGCTGATGTTTCACACTGTGGGGAAATTACCGGTTAATACAGACATAATCAAATTACTTAGGTGCAGACATTTCCAGTCGCCTCTCTGTCAGCTCTGCTAAATTAATGCAAAATGTAGGCTCGTATGTGTATTTTACAAGTGTTGGTGGTGCTTTTTATGTCACTCATCAGAATGAAGAAATTAACTCATCAGTCTATAAATTGTCCTCCTGCTGACTTCTTTTTCTTCCTTTTTTGTGTAAAAAAAAAATTGGACTGATGGAATCTGACTTTGAAGAGAGCCCTGAAAAGTTTCACTTTGGGTTCAGTTTTAAATAAGGTCTGAGAAAAAATGCATGTCTTTGAGAGGCAAATTTGCAAATCCTAGGACAGTGAAAGAAGAATGACCTGCCCTACTCTCCTTGGCTAGTACCCTTTTCTTTTGTAGGTTTGAATGGTTAGGTTAAGGCAAGAGGAGTGGGATTGGTTAGGGTTGAGGTAAGAATGTCAGGGTAAGCGAATCCCAGACAGAGCAAGACAAAGTAAGGTGGGCCATTCTTTTGCTATTCTAGGATTCACAAATTTGTGTTTGGGCAGTAAGCCCACTGAATGACTGGATAAATTAAACTTGGAATACAGTCCACAAGTTGTGTGAGAGTTTGTAACCTGATGTTTTGATATAGTTTTGCTGTTGTTAACATGGTCCCTAATAATCAGTCAGTCAATCAATATGTTTGCTGTTTTCCGTGGAGGCATGGATTCAGAGTAACACGGTACAAATGGTCATTTTATTCCTTTAATGTAAAACTTGCAGTTGTTGAATTTACAGTTGCTGTGCATCTGACAAAAAAAAGCAAAGGAGACCATTTGAAAGTAAACAGTGAATACAAACAGTGTTTGTGTTAAATCAGGATTCCCATGGTCATGGAAAACCTGAAGAAGTCTTGGAATTCCAAAATCTTGTTGTCCCCGACTGGGAAAAGTCATGGAATTACTAAAATTATTGCGTGTTTTGGAAAAATCATGGAATTTTGTTGTGAATGATACAACACATTTTTACAGTAATGTTCCATTGATAACCCTCCACATAGATTGACATAATGGCATTTTTTTTGCTGTAGCTGTGTACGTAACATAGCTCTAATATGTGTTGATGATACCATCTAGTATGTTTAACGCTGAGCGTGAGGCCAGAAAAATCATGTGACAGTGTGATTTAACATGTAGGCTCATGAATCTCAGTTTCCATGTGCCCCACTAATAGATCTAAAGTGCACCACATTTTTGAGACTGAACAATTTACATGGGCAGCCTAGTGCATTTTATTGTCACTCACAAAGCCAGTGGCCCTTTGGTTTGGTTTTAACGGCTCTGAATAGAGCATGGTAGTTTTGAAGTATGGAGCACTTTTTCTTTTTAATATTCAAACAAATGAACCCTTGAGGCCAAGCAAACTGTCGGCTGTTACCCCCCAGTCCTGGGAGCTCTACTGCTCTCTGTCCATGGTCCACCTATAATAATATAATGGTTCCTGTTGACATAAACAAATTCATCCTGCGATGCCGCTTTTATAGCAATGTGTGTGCAGCCGATAGCTCTGATTATGTTAGGAAAACCGGCTCTCGCTGCAAATTGTGCTTTAATGTTGGCCTGTTCAGCTGCATATGGGAATTTGATATATCTGGCTGACATGCCAATGATTCCGTCCCACACAGTTGACAACATTTGAAGTTAAGCACTGTACAGTTCTGTTTATGATAGCCTATATGTTGTAAATGGTCATGGAAATTTTATTATGTTTTTTTTTTTTTTTTTTACATTTTGTCCATGAATATTAGGGATGCACCGAATATTCGGTAACCGAAGATATTCGGCTGAATATTGCAAAAAAACACACATTCGGTATTCGGTGGAATAAGTTAAAAGCAAGGCCGAATAATAGCGGCGTGTTTTGATAACGCAATCAAACAGCGTGCGGGAAATATTGGCAGTGTGGCGATCTGTCCGTCACCACACTCGCATTTGCGACTAAAAATAGTTTTGATCGAGCAAAATAGGCTTAAATCATTCAGCACGCTGTGTGAGTACAGATTTCAACCAGCAGCAGAAACGATAGGAAAATCCCACCGGTTGTAGGTTGAACGGGGGTCACAGACATGGACAGGAATGTATTCCTGTCAAATACGCGGCCATCGGCTTACTGGCGGCGACGGAGAAGTCGGCTCCAATAATATCCTCTTCTTGGCGTCATGACTGCCCAGTAGTACCTGAACAGCCGAGCCAGCCGAACACAGGTATGTGGCGTGTCAGAGGAGAAACGAGCCATTCACATTTCTCTCTCTGTGGCAGGTAACGGCCCACAAACCTCACCGCACTTTAGGGACTGTTCTTTACTTGTCAGGGGAGGAGGGTGGCTGGTTGATTCTTATTTTATTTCTTTATTTTATTTTGATCCCCCCTATGTTAATCACTTATTGATACTGTTTTTGAAGTATGAATAAGTCAATAAGTAATTTTATTCCATTGAAATATCATTGATGTGTTATAGAAAAGTGATTTATCTTTTTATAAATGACAAAAGGCACATCTGCCTCATTTTTGCTGTGGTATCATGATACTACTCAGAACCGTGATATTTTCATGCGTATCGTACAGTGGGTCCCAATTTTGGTACCGTGACAACACTAATCTGGAGGGGGTTCATCTGCAAAAACTAATGAAAAACTAAACAACGATATTCGGTATTCGGTACTCGGTATTCGGCCAAGCGTTTAATATTATTTGGCTTCGGCTTTGGCCCCAAATTTTCATTTCAGTGCATCCCTAATGAATATGTATGGGAACCCTGTTAAACTGAGTGAGTCAGAGCAGCAGTGGTGAGTATGACATGACTCTGTTGTTGTATTGATGAGGTTAGTGCTCTAAATTTGAATTTACTGTACCATGTGAGCCATTATAGTACGGGTAATGTTTTTTATTTAACCAGGAATTCCTCAGCTTCCCACACTTTTTTTCATTTCTTTGGTTATTATTTGGTAATTTTTCTATACCCATCTCAGTCTCTTTTAAGCATTTTAATTTGCACTGCCTGAAATTCAGGGACATAACATTGACTGAGGGCAGCAGCTTTACTTTTCAGAGTGGAGCTTTTCCCCCTTCAGCTGTTACAGGTGGTGTTTTATCTAGTCATGCCAGTAATGTGCTCTCAATGCCCAGCCACCAAATCTGGATGAGTGAATGTGTTAATTTGATAAGTTGTTAAAGCCTGTTTTTTTTTCTTTTTGAGATTTTTTTTCCTCTTCACAACCCCTAACCAAAACCTCTTTCTCTTTCTGCCTTTATATCTGTCTATCTCTGTCTCTTTCATTTCTTCCCCTATCTGCATATGCAGCCTTTGTCTTGAGCTGTGTCTTCCCCCAGCGACCTCTCTATGGTGATGTATCAGTGAGCAGTCTCCACTCCGGAGGGGAGGCTTTCTTCTCCTGTCTGACTGGCTACCAGCTGCAAGGCCCCAGCATGCTGACTTGCCGCAATGCTAGCACCCCCTACTGGAGTGGCAAGGAACCCCACTGCTTAGGTAAGGTCACCGGAACCAAAACACCAGAATTACAGTACAATCATATCTTATTGTCAAGATCCACAGCCCAAAGATAGATGACAGCAACTGAACCTATAAATATTATATTCAATAGTCTACTTAGTTTATTAATTTCATTGTTTTCTAATTGAATTGAATTCACTTTAATTCAGTTCACTTGTATTTATAAAGCCCAATACCACAAACCACAATTTGTCTCAGAGGGCTTTACTGCTCACAATTATATGTCATCATTTAAAGACTGAGGACTTGAAAATGCACATATGTTCCAGCTTCTGGAACATATAATATTTTATATTTAACTGTATGAATCAGTGTTTTAATGTTGTTATCAAATTAGGGAAGAAAAAACAAACAATTCATAAAACTACAAAAAGGTTGCATTATAGTTGTGACTGTGCGACTGCATTTAAATGTATTCTCTTTAAAGATTAAACCCTTTACAATTTACATAGTACATATGTTATATTTATTGTGAGATTTGCTAATTTGCAATATTTTCAATAAAAACAGAAAATACTGTTGATATTAATATCAGCATTAATATTGTTAGTATAAGATTACACATAATAATGATAATACAGATATGACTTAATGTAAGTGATAGATACATGGTATTTATTAACAGAAATGTATAGATAAAACCAATATATTTCTTGACAATATTAGCACTATCATATGGAAGCCAAGAACAACCGTGCTTACAGTTATTATTTTCATTGCCATTATCTCAAGATCAC
This sequence comes from Epinephelus awoara, assembly GCA_035609425.1. Lineage (NCBI taxonomy): Eukaryota > Metazoa > Chordata > Actinopteri > Perciformes > Serranidae > Epinephelus > Epinephelus awoara. The sequence continues at coordinate 4,908,791 of CM069297.1, forward strand.
AAGTTAATTATTGTGTTATCTTGGTAAAATGAGCAATGTTATCTCTCCATAAAGAGATAATCATGAAAAGGTAATTTCCTTCTGGTAATGTTTATCAGAGACCCATCTCAAGCACATCATGTTTGTTCATCACAGGCACATTTGTACATCCTAATCAACGTGGAATTGAGCGCACATGTTGGAGTACCCGACCCCTCCCTGTCCAAGCCCCTATTTAAATAGCAAATTATATTTCAATTGCACCTGAGAGTCCCCTCTCTGCACGATCAGAAAACTAAAACAAAAGAATGAGTAAGACGGGAAAAAAGAAAAACTTCACAGAATGCGAATTGGAGACGCTACTCAGTGGAGGCGCGCAAAAATGTACTTTATGACACTCTGTCCTCTGACATCAATACTAAACACGAGGAGTGAGTGGGAGAGTGTGTGTGAGGCTGTCAATGCTGTGGGGTCAGAAAAGCGTACACACACAGAATTAAAAAAAGAAGTGGTCTGACATTAAGGTGGACGTGAAGCGGAGGACGGCTACCAACCACCAAAGTCCGGCCAAAACAGGCGGAGGGACAGGAGAGGAGGAGCTCGCCCCGTTTGAACAGAGAGTCGCCTGGGGTCAATTGCAAGCAGACAATTAATTATGTGAACGAGATTTACAGTTTCCACTTGTTAATTTTATACACCACTTACATGAATTACTCACTATTGTTGTAAATGAATGCAGAAGTGCGCCGGGGAAAAGGTGAGGCTGAATAAGAAATGTCACACTTTACGCACGGGTTTATTGACATGAGTACTTTACACACAGAGACAATCAGGGGCTTGTTAGAAAGCTCTGAAGGTGTAGTTTAACCAGCAAAAAACAGCAAGTCACTAACCTTAATCACTGACTAGTACTGATGATGTGAATAATATTTGGGGGCGCACATGCTCAAATATTTTACTCACCAAGAAGCCACCCATCACGCACACAATGCCAGCTAGTGGTCTGTTTCCAACCATGCTGTTACTCAGAATGTAGGCAATCGTGCGTTGAACCAGGCCCCCTCGCCACAATGTTGGTTAGTTGCATTTGCGTATCACATATGATCTGTACGTTGATCGAAGGAAAATGCTTCCTGTTGACAAAAACAAATTCATCTTGTGACGGCGCTTTTATAGCAGTGTGTGTGCAGTCGATAGCTCTGATTACATTAGGAAAACTGGCTCTCGCTGCAAATTGCGCTTTAATGTTGGCCTGTTCAGCTGCATTGTATGGGAATTTGATATACCTGGCTGCGGATAATTCCGTCCCACACAGCTGGCATGGCTCGGCTCAGGGTCGACTGGCACAGTCCCGATCGGTTGGTCAGCTCCCTCTGGAATGCCCCTGTTGCTAGCAACCCCAGCATGGTCAGCACCAGTATGGATACAGGCAGCGCATGGCTCCTCACCGTGTCGCGCCCCAAGGCCGGCCACAGCTCCCTCGGGAACCAATGCGGCAAATACTGCTAAAGCAGTCATCGTTGTTAACGGTATTTTCGGCACCACTTTGCGCATGCTTTTATATCCACTCATCTAATTGCAGACACGTGGGTGTGTTAATTGTTCATCATTGTTAATTGTTCATGTGTCTCTGATGTGCACATCACTCTGAGGACTAATTGTTTTCATCATTCAATTGTTGTTGTTGTGGTTTTTTTTTATAATAACAGTTTCCCAGCATCACCTCTAAGTGTCGCCAAAGGATCAACAGCTGTAGAAACGTGCGTACGCCAGCCATGAAGTTGGCGTGAGGCACCGCACATTTCAACGGTCATTTGACTCTTGATACATCTGAACTTTGTGGTGGAAAAGGACATACGCAAACAACATACAAATTCACATACAAATTTCTTACCTCACTGCACACCACTGGCCAGGGAGGGGGTGTTGCTGTGGTTTTAAACATGTTTTTAACTGTAAACTCCTGTCATCTAATGTGTAAACTAGTTTTGAATTGATGATGTGTAAGACTGAAAGATCAACTCCGGTTCTTCGTGCACTCATATACAGGCCCCCTAAATTCAACCCAAAATTTATAGATGAGTTATCCTAGGAGACTTTAACATTCATGTCTGCTGCACTCCCCCAGGACTTTCTGAATTTAATTGATTCTTTCAATCTTACCCAGTCAGTCATGGAGCCCACTCACAGACATTGTCATACTGTGGACCTTATTTTAACATCTGCTTTCCATGTCCCGTCTGCCCAGACCAACAATTTGGGTTTGTCTGATCATTGGCCTGTTATGTTCTCCACCTCACTTCCTTGCAAGGCTCCTAAACATAGTCAACCACACATCTACTCCAGGTCTATTACTCCCCTCACTATCCATCAGTTCTCTGATGCCTTTTCCTCTGCTCTCCTCTCTGAAGCTTTCCCTGGTGACCTAGGCACAGAAGAGCAAGTGAATAATTGTAATTGCATATGCAGCAATATTCTCAATTCAATTGCCCCTCGTAAAGTTGTAACAGGAAAAAACAAAACTCAGCCCTGGTTCATCTCCACAACTTGCTCACTTAGGCAGGAATGCAGAAGAGCAGAGAGGAAATGGAAGATGGTAAAAAAACAAGTGTCCTACCAGCATCTGAGACAGTGTCTTTTTAATTATCAGAAATGTGTCAAAGCAGAGAGATCCAAATACTTTTCAGATATAATATCCAAACATGTCCACAGACCCTAAGTTTTATTTGACACAATTAACTCAATACTTAAACCAGTATTCACAAAGTCTAATGATGCTACACCAGATACCTGTGACATTTTTCTAACATTTTTCATCAACAAAATTGACAATATTCGTTTCAAGATTGTAGCTCCTTCTGTTGATCCTTCAGAGCCATATTCATGTTCCCCCATTTTAAAAAATTTCAACTCAGTTTCTCTCTCCGCTTTGACACACATCATTTCACCTATGAATCTGAGTTCATGTTCCTTGGATATTATCCCCTCTCACCTTTATGGAAGTGTTGAACTCTGTTGGGCCCAGTGTTCTCTCAATAATCAATAGCTCTCTAGTGAACGGCTATGTCCATACATGCTTTAAACATGCCATCATTTATCTTCTCATCAAAAAAGAAAATCTTGATCCATCTGTCAAAGCTCTCATTTTTTATCAAAAGTCCTGAAAAAAGTTGTTTTCTCTCAACTCATCTCCTACCTTGAAAGTTACAGCATCCTGGATACATTTCAGTCACGTATGCCAGTAACAAATGATCTACTATTATCCTAGATTCGGGCTGTTAGGCCACTCTGATTCTCTTGGATCTTTTGGCAGCAATTGATACTGTAGATCACTCCATTCTCTTGGACCGCTTGGGACATGTTGTTGACATTCAGGGACTGGCCTGTCAGTGGTTTGCTTCCTACCTCCAAAGCCGCTCAGCCTCTGTCCAAATTGGTCATGTGTACTCCTCCTCTGCTCCCATCTCCTATGGTGTTCCCCAAGGCTCCACTTCAGGTCCAATTTTATTTTCACTGTACATGCTTCCATTAGACTCTATACTAAGGAAATACAATATATCTTATCACTGTTATGCAGATGATTCCCAGTTGTACCTCCCTTTGAAACCATCACATCCTTGCAGCATTAATTTACTATTACTCTGTATTAATGACATAAAATCTTGGATGGCACAAAGCTTTCTCCAGCTGGACCATGACAAAACTGAGGTCCTCATATTTGGCCCTACAGATGTTTCTGCCTCTGTTACCAGTGCTCTTGGTCCTCTGTCTCACATTTAAAATCTCATGTAAAGAATCTTGGTGTCATCTTTGACTCTGGCTTTAAATTTGATAAACAGGTCAACTCAGTTGTCAGCTCAAGCTTCTTCCATCTAAGATCCATTGCAAAACTTAAATCATTTCTGTCCATAAAAGATTTAGAAATGCTGGTTCATGCTTCCAACCCCCCCCCCCCCCCCCCCCCCCAAATTAGATTATTGTAATTCCCTCTACACCGGCACCAACCAGTCAGCTCTGTCACGCTTGCAGCTCATTCAGAATTCAGCAGCAAGGCTCATTATTGGTACCAGGAGAAGTGATCACATTTCCCCTGTATTGGCCTCGCTTCACTGGTTACCTGTAAAGTATAGGATTGATTTTAAGGCTTTTTTATTTGATTTTAAAGCACTGCATGGACTAGCACCAGATTATATTTCAGAATTCCTCACTCCCTATTCCTCCTCTTGTCCCCTCAGATCCACTGACAAATCACTGATTTCCATCCCACTTACAAAGTTAAAAACCAGAGGTGACAGAGCTTTTTCAGTTGTTGGTCCGATACTGTGGAACAGCCTGTCACAAACAGTTAGATCCTCACCCTTTATAAATATATTCAAAGCCCAGCTAAAAACCCATCTCTTTGCCTTGGCTTTTGGTGATTCATCATGAGAACATTTTGGTATTCATCTTTTTCATCATTCCTGTGGGCTACAGCAACACTAAACCCCTGCGCTTGCCTGAGAAGGACTTGAACATGAACAAACCTGCTATTTTTAAATATCCCATGGTGAGAGACTCTCACTGCAGTTTCTTCTATTTTGTTCTGAAAATGTTGGCGTGCAGTCTCATTCTGTGGACAATAAATGATGTTTAGACTTCCCTCTGTGTCAGCAGTAATGAGAAAGTGAATGCTGGACAGAGTAGTGAGTTACAACAACCCTGCCCACTTTTACTGTAACACTACTGTTTGTGGTGGAAATGCCAAACGGATCTAGGGTTTAGGTACCATGTCTGAAGGGTGCTTGACTGTCATGACATGTCAGCTCATTAAAAGCATAGTGGCAAATTAAAGCAACAATAGATGTAGAAACACACAGATACAATATATCTGTGATCAGTTCCCTTTAACAATTTTTTTCAATCTTTTCCTCAATGGAAGTGATCAATGGAAGTGCACTTGTCCTTTAAACTCAATAAAAAAATAAAAGCTAAAGACACCTGGTACATTCGTTAGAGGTGGATCAGTTTGTAGAGCAAGTTTGTAGAACAATTTGAACAGTTAGAACAAGAGGCTGCATTGCTGTCCTCGCGGCTGCAGCTTGCGCTCTCTTCATCTACTTCGTCACCACTGCTGTACACAATTTAAAAACTACAACACCCATAATTCATGTAGGAATTGCTGCAGCCAATGTGCAGCCAGCAGGAGCTGCAGGACGACTCAACCACCATGATCAGTTTTTAATGCTTTATCAGGCAATAACTACTCCAGACTCTGCTCTGGTGTAATTTTCGGGACAATTAGGGCAGGATTCGGGATTCGGGATTCGGGACTACTGTTTGGGTTTCAGGACTGTCCCGAATTTTTCAGGACATCTGGTCACCCTATCCCTAGTCCTGGGCTGCCACATCCCTTTATCCCCCTCTTTGTACTTACCTGGAGACATTTCAACAACCAACCTGAATAATAAAAACAATGAACTACTTCTAATGGCTCTAACCATTGCCAAAACTAACCACATGAACAGGAAATCAAGGAACACCATACACGTTACACTTTGGAAAAACTTACTTCACGATTACATCTCCATGGAAAATTACACACTCCACCTGGTCATCTTTCATTAATTTCCTACAATCTTAATCCTGTTGCCCTTCTTGCCTGAGAACCAACCATAACTTAAACACATCTACATCTGTATCAACATCTACTGTAGTTTCAACTAAACCTGCACACACACACACACACACGCACGCACGCACGCACTGCAAAACTCCAAAAACATGCAAGAAAGGGGAAAGGGGGGGAAAACAAGGGGATATGTTGCGTATGTTTATGGGAGGGTACGGTCTATCTTTGTCTGATCATATGTAGCACTGTGTTATAATTAGGGACCTCGGCCGAAAGGCGAGAAACTGACATAATTAATAAGAAAAGTGCCAAAATGGGCTCTCTAGCGCCACCTAGAAACACTAAAATGGCTGCTGCAGCCAGGAAGAACGTCGTAGGAAGAGCAAACCAAAACAGCCGTGTTTGTTTCATCAAGACCTACAAATCACGCACTCACACCCATGACCTAAATCCAACAGGAAGTAAGCTATTTCCCTTTCAAAGTAAGAGTTTTCCTCCAAAAAGAAATTCCTTTAAAAATCATCTTCTCCTACACCGTTTATCGTATTGGCTTCAAACTAATCAACTGATCAACCTGTCCTTATCAATTATTGTTAATAACTTTTCTTTAAATCGAATGGTTTGGATTTAATGGCGTCTTACAGGTTAGAAGGTGCAGGACACAAATCCTCATGATGATCTCTTTAAGAAAAGATGAAGGGCAACACATCGTGAACTTGTGACTAAGGCACCTTTTTTTAGGCTGTAGACATACAAGCTTTACATTATTCGTTCAAAACAAGTTTATCTATCTGGTGATGCTTTCAGATTTAAGATCGGACTCACGGTTTGGGCTGTGGAAGGACTAGTTTGAGAAACTTTCAACGCATTTTGCTCTCTGTGTCAACTGCAACTCTCATTAATTAGCATAACAAAAGCTTCACTCTGACAGTCTCTATGCAGAGTGAAGTGTGTGTGTGTGTGTGTGTGTGTGTGTGTGTGTGTGTGTGTGTGTGTGTGTGTGTGTGTGTGTGTGTAAATACAAGATTCCCTGGTGTAACTTTTTTGCCTCATTAAAAATTGGAATCAAATCTGTACCTACATCTGTGCTGCAGCACCATACGATTTCAAATGAATATGTATGTGTTGTTTGATTGTCACACATGTCAAAGTTTCACTTTTGCATGATTGCATTCATTTGTTGTGCTCTCAAGCTTTCAACAGCTCAAGAGGTTTAAAAGTACTTTAAAAATACCCTTAAAAGTATAGAAATACTTCTACTGTTAATATTCTCTCTCTCTCTCTCTCTCTCTCTCTCTCTCTCTCTCTCTCTCTCTCTCTCTCTCTCTCTCTCTCTCTCTCTCTCGTGTCCTGTAACTGCATGTCACTAACTCGGCTGACTGCATGTCAGAAACTCACACTGACTACATGGTCATTAACATGGTCTACTCTTATTATACACATTTGTCAACATTTCGACTCCTACAAATCGGGTGATTCACACCGTCTACGTGAGCTGGAGGACGACGGCGAGGGGCCGAGGTCCCGCCCAACGCTGCTTCGCAGCTTTAATTATTATTATTATTATTATTATTATCATCATCATCATCATCATCATCATCATTATTATTATTATTATTATTATTAATTCTATGGGGGTTTTTTTGTTTTGTTTTTTACCCTCAAATCTGAATCGAGCACCCATTCCATTTCAGTCTATGTTGAATTGCATGTCTTGGAGAAATATCTTTGATGAAAGTTTAATATTGTTTGGTTTTAGTTAGTTACTTAAATGTATTTCCATCACCACCACTTTCGTTTTAAAAAAAATTAATAAATTATACAATACAATACCCATATTTCATTTCACTGCCATGACCACCATATGGGTGCTGTGGTAGCCATGCACCCCCCTGTCCCTGTTGGTTGGGATGGATAGACCTCGAGTGCCGTAATTGGTATCTCTGGAGTTAGAGGCAGGGGGGACAGGGCTATGTCACTGTGTTCTTCAGTTCGACTACAATACAGTCAAGTTTTACTGCTGACTCCCTTTAAAACAGGCCTCCTCCCCAGGGTCAGGAGGCAGATTAGGAGGGGATCAAACCCAAATGGGCCAGCCCCCTCCTAAGTCGTCCCGTCTAAAGCTCTAGGGGCGACCATCAAAATACAACAAATTAAAACAAAAAACAAAACAAAAAGATACCAAACAAACATGACAACAATTATGGTCCCAGGAGGGAAAGATAATCACAGTAACAATATTTTGAAGGTAGTAATAAATAACAAATAAAACACGTAACCTACAGCTACACGCGCGGGCACACACACACATAAAACACAACACCAGAATGACATTTTGCTCTCCTGTTCTATGGTCATTTTCCCTGTCATGTATCCACTGTTTTGTCTTGTCTACACTGTCTTGTTGATGTTGTGTTTAATGTCTTGCAATTAATTTAAAAAGAAAAAAAGAAAAAACTCAGTGAGAACTAAATTTGGAAAGATGTTTGAATGATGCTTAGATGGAGACAGGTGGTATTTGGTGCTGGCCTATCCTTAAATCATGCTGGCAAAGGGGCTGAAATTAGCACATCCACCTGGGTGTTGATCAGAGCTGATCGGAGCAGGAGTCATTAAATACTAGTTACCATTGTAAAGTCATTCTTGTTGTTTTTTTTATTTGTCTAGTGGAAAGGAGCTTTGCTTATCAGTCCTGGCTTTCTGAATCTGTGTTAACTGTGCCTCAGTCCCTCTTCCCGCTTTTCCACACAATTCCCATCAACAATCACAGCATTCTAGGTCCTTTTTTTCAGACGACTTACAGCCAAGAGTTATCCATTGGACCTTCTGGTCCTTTTTCATGACATGCATAGACACACCTGGACTCCCACAGGAGTGTGTGGATGATGAATGTTTTTTTTTCTTTATTTTTCTGCTCCCATGAGGCTGGCTAATGAATAATAAATGACCATTATACTTCTGATCACCCTGATCGACTCTCTAATTCACAGCACAAGCAATCTTTCTCTGAAAGAGGGAGTTTGTATTGCTGTACATCTGTATTGACTTTGTGTGTGTGTGTGTGTGTGTGTGTGTGTGTGTGTGTGTGTGTGTGTGTGTGTGTGTGTGTGTGTGTGTGTGTATGTGCGTGCGTGTATCTGTGGGTGTCAGAGCATAAGGCAGGTGTATCGAAGTGTGATTACTGAAGGCTGGGCAGGATGCCACTGGGTTTATTCTTCCTGCTCTGCTTTAATTAAGCTTTGTCTGCATGAGTAACCTTGACCTGATCAGCTGGGACACAACACACACACACACACACACACACACACACACACACACACACACACACACACACACACACACACACACACATATCTTCCTATAGTTGTAGATGGATTTTCTGTACATGTTGATATGTCTGGTGTATCTCTTATGATGTTATCTTTCTCACCTTATTCCTTGGTTCCCACCGTGCTCTTGAATTTCAAATCAAAGGTAATGGATTAGTGATTAATCTGCTCTGAATATCCACTTTCTGACTAGTAACAGTATACAGTAATTTAAATAAGAAGATTAGAATCAGCTTAAATAGCCAAGTAACTGTACACATACAAGGGCTGTGTATTTATTAATTATTGTTTTTTTTTTTAATTATCTGGTCAATTTTAATGGATGATTCACCCAAATTCAGTAACACATTTTTTCTACCAAAAAGTAACATTATTTTTTGAAGGATAAACCAATTTTTTTTATTTTTTTTTAACAGTCCTCAGTTACATCCTCAGACAAACTGGTGTCACTCTGAAGATGTCAAAAACTGGCGTCAGTGACTTCCAGCACTAGACACAGACAAAAAAAGCCATCCTTTCATGTTAGCATGATACGCGGCCTGTCCTGGTGGGAAATACGGCAGGACAACAACAAAAGTTAAAGTGGTAAAAGTCTGTGTAGGGCAGGAGGGGTGGTGAATGGGTCCAAAAACTACCGACTCTACGTGGGAGGCCGGTGATTTTTAAGTCAAACGCTGTTCATTTTTCTTAAACCTTTTGAAAGATACTGTATGGAAACTGTACATTTACTGTGAAAACGGAAGTGTATTTTAAAAACACATCATGCCTGTAACAAGCTGAATTTCACACAGCATCCCAGATACTGAAATAAAATGAAAGGAAGGAGGAGAATCTCAGCTATATTTAGTTATTTTCAAATGGGAGACTTTTTACACATACTTACACATACCATTAAAAAATTGTTTCAAGTTTCAATTACGGTAATAAAACGTTTGTTCAACAAAAGATATCCCTTCTGTTTTCATTCCATTAAGGGTCATTTTGACTGATAATAATATAAATTCTGTAATACTGTAAAACCGAGACAGTTATTGTACCTTGAAAATCTCATGCTATTGCAACCCTACTTGTCAGACACTACAGTTTGAGCCTGTCAGTGGCAAAGCACTTTTAGTGGATGTCCATTGATGATGCAGACATGCCTGTGTGGTTAAATTCTAACCCATTTTGCTGCTTACAGCTGCAGTGGTCTTGCTCATCATTGGACCAATTTCCCCTTAGTCACAAAACCTGGGAAAATAGACTGGATTATGGATTTTGAAGTTTATTTGACATGCAGGGAGCCGCACAGCAGCTCCTCAGCATGGTAATGAATGCTTTGTTTTTACCCTTTGCTCAATAGGATGTGACGTTTTGTGGACTTTCCCATAAATGCCAACTATATCTTTGACATGACTGCATCAACAGCAGCCACACTCTCTGGCCTGGTTACTTCCTATTTGTCTGTACTGACACCAGAGCTTAACGTTGCCAGATATGGTTATCTATGATCAGTATGTTAGTGTGTGATGCTCTCAGCATCATTTTGTGAATTTGGTTGACTTTCCATGTATTTTAAATATGAAAAATCAAGCGTGGCTTTGAATTTCATCTTCACATTCCCTCCTCTTCCTCTCTCAGCTGCCTGTGGCGGTTTAATCAGGAACATCACCGTCGGTCGGATCGTCTCTCCTGGATTTCCAAGCAACTACAGCAACAACCTGACCTGCCACTGGCTGCTGGAGGCCCCTGAGGGCCAAAGACTACATATTCACTTTGAGAAGGTGGCTCTGGCAGAGGATGATGATCGGTAAGCAGGACATTCAGCTTCTGTATGAGGATTGTTGGACATTGTCAACATAAAAACAGTGCATTAAGCTTGCAGTGCATTTATAATTTCTTCAAACTTAAGTCTGGTCCTGTCTCCTGGCAACCATAGCCTGTAAATAATCCATTATTTTCAACTATTAATTATTCTTTTTTTTTTTTTTTTTTTTTAAAGTAACCAGATTTTGTTAAAGGAAAGAAGCACTTTCCCGGGATTTACAACTGAATAACAAATTGAGCTCAAAAGAATGTAGTCTTTCCTGCTGAGGTTGAATTGTAGTACAATTTATAGTAAATAAGCTCCTCTGGTGATGGTGGTGAGGTCAGCACAGAGTCTGATTCATATATCATTAGATGTGAAAACAGAAGAGCTAATGGATAACACTGCACATCAGCCATGGTTCCACTATCATTGAAGATACAATATAAGAAAATGTGAATTCAACACATTTAGACCTGGGACCTTTCTAAAGCACTTTTTGCTTTATCTTACTGTTTCATGTTCGTTATCAGCCATATTAGAAGCTGTGTGAAGCTGACATGTAAAACATTTCTTTATTTATTATTATTTATTTTGCTGCTTCACAATGAACGTTTTTACATAACAAAATAAACGTTTACCTGACTTTTATTGTGAAGAATCTGTAGGTAATGAAATGTATTTATCATTGACTTAGCAGGAAGTTTAATAATACTGCATTGGAGAAAAATGACAGCAAAAACAGCCACAGTGAGATGTTAGAACCAGAGCTGCTGACAACAGGCTCTTACTGCACCTCTGGAAATAGCTTACCTCCAAGAGGTAAACATCTTTTTATCTGGCCTGCTGTGTGATGGAAAGACAAATGCAGCAAAAATAATGGGGGACTTAGTCATGAATCAGCCCACTGCTTTTAAACGTCATCATTCAAGACAAGCCATCAAAGACACTGTATTCGTGATGTAATGTAAATGCAAATCCCCACTGTGCTGGACTGACCCCCGAGACCAAACCAAGCCAAACCAAACCAGCGCATGACTGTCTAAAGGGGGAAAAGGATATGTACAGTACGTTTAAGCTAGCACTAAATGTAAATCTAACGTTTCTGTTTCCAAGAGAATGACTGTGCAGCAAAAACATTTTTATAATCCACCTTTCATCTATATTTCTGCATTTATAATGGTTTCAAATATTTGTAATTTTGATACATAGGAATTATCTAAAAAAGTTCTGTAATTGTTTTTTCATTACATTGCATTTATTTAGCCACAATTTAAAGCAACCTATCAGAAGTGCATTCAACCATGTGGAAATGTGCAAGAATTTTGTCATCCTGATTGTCTTTGTCTTATTATGTTGGTCTTTTCTGTACAATCAACATTAGCTGCTCTTCCTGAGGTTTCTGCCATTTTAAGCTGCAGCCAGCAGCCCTACAGGTCGCTCTGTCGGTTGATCGGCCAGTCCAACCCTGGCGGACAGTTTTTGTCCCAGGAGGCTGAAATTGAGCATGTACATCAAGTGTGTGTGTTTATGTTTAACCAACATGTTACATTTGCACGTTTTATACATATCATATGAGCCTTTATAAAGTAATGTAGTACATGGACTGACTGTGAGATGGAGGGGATGGTGGATGGCGTGCCCCCGTGGGGAGACAGCTGCCAATTGTAGATGACTGTTCAAGACCAACAAACAACAAAACCCATTGTTTTTTAGCTAGTCATTGGTGTTTTTCCAGCAGCTTTTAAGGCTCCAAACAGCCAAACGGCCATCCGCCCAAAGTAATGTAATACATAATGTCCAAACGTATCTGTGGTTTACAGAAGTTTCAAATTGCAATGCCAACATTTTTACTGGCAACTGGATTGGTGTGAATGCATAAACAAGTGGATACATGTAGATTCATGTGGGTATGTGGTTGCAGCTATTGTGAATGTTAGTTTCTCTTTTAAAGGGATTTTGGGGGGAGTTTTCCTTTATCTGACGCTATGGTCCAAGGACAGAAGTTGTCATATGCTGTACAGACTGTCAAGTCCTGAGAGGCAAATTTGTGATTTGTGATATTAGGCTATATAATAGGACAGGTGCCCGGTACAGTCATAGTCTGACCTTGTGGACCTGAGCATTTTCACTAGGGCAGTTGAGCTTAGTTGCCTTCCTCAAGGGCCACCAGTGATGGAAATGATGGCTGGTCAAGTGCTGGTCTTTCACTTTCCCATCCCAGACTTCCCAGAGATGTAGCCCCCCAACTATTGCCCCATATTGTCCTTTCTCAAACTACCTTATGTAGTATCAAGTACCAAGAAGTTTGTTTAAAGGAGCAATAAGCGAAATTCATCATTTCTAGATTGAAGGAATTGAAAAATTGCTTAGTGAAGAACTGGAGTATAGCATGACCTCACACACCTCTCTCTATGTTGATCTCCAGCCCATTGTTTACAAGCTGGTCTGGCTGTGCGTTCATGTACGTTCATGTGAAGCCAGTTAGCCTCCGCTAGCTTCCCAACTAGCCCTGGCTCTCTGTTTGGATCCAATCGGAGCACCGAGCCTTGGCTTGTTATTCAGATTAATGTGGGAAGAAGCAGTGGGTTTATCGGGCAGCTGAGTGAAGCTGGGTGAAGTGGAGGCTCGGCCCCAGCAATGGGTCAAGCGTTACGGTTGTGTTAGGTGAGTAAGTTAGCCTGGCAGCCCAGCTAACATTTGCAATTAGCATTGTCAAATGTAGCCTCGCGGGCAGCCTGGCGAGCCAGGCGTGCAGCTGAAGAAGGAGGCCTACAGGGCATGGTTGGCCTGTGGGTCTCCGGAAGCAGCTGGCGGGTACCGGCGGGCCAAGCGGAGTGCAGCGGCGGTGGTCGCGGAGGCAAAAACTCGGGCGTGGGAGGAGTTCGGTGAGGCCATGGAGGAAGACTATCGATCGGCTCCAAAAAGGTTCTGGCAAACCGTCCAGCGCCTCAGGGGGGGAAGGCGGCAACTAGCTCACACTGTTTACAGTGGGGGCGGGGAGCTGCTGACGTCAACTGGGGACATTGTCGGGCGGTGGAAGGAATACTTTGAGGAGCTCCTCAATCCCACCAGCATGTATTCCAGTGAGGAAACAGAGACGGGGGTATCGGGGGCGGGTCGTCCAATTTCTGGGGCAGAAGTTGCCGAGGTAGTGAAACAACTCCGAGGCAGCGGAGCCCCGGGGGTGGATGAGATTCGTCCTGGATATCTCAAGGCTCTGGATGTTGTAGGGCTGTCTTGGTTGACAGGCCTCTGCAACATTGCGTGGACATCGGGGGCAGTGCCTCTGGAGTGGCAGACCGGGGTGGTGGTCCCCATTTTCAAGAAGGGGGACCAGAGGGTGTGTTCCAACTACAGGGGGGGTCACACTCCTCAGCCTACCTGGTAAGGTCTACTCCAGGGTGCTGGAGAAGAGAGTCTGGTCGATAGTTGAACCTCAGATTGAGGAGGAGCAATGTGGTTTTCGTCCCGCACGCGGAACCGTGGACCAGCTCTTTACCCTCGCCAGGGTGCTGGAGGGGGCATGGGAGTTTGCCCAACCGGTCCACATGTGTTTTGTGGATTTGGAGAAGGCTTACGACCGTCTCCCCAGGGGCATCTTGTGGGGGGTGCTCCGGGAGTATGGGGTTGGTGGCCCCCTGCTAGGGGCCATCCAGTCCCTGTACCGTAGGAGCACGAGTCTGGTTCGCGTGGCCGGCAATAAGTCGGACCTGTTCCCGGTGAGGGTTGGACTCCGCCAGGGCTGCCCTTTGTCACCAGTTCTGTTCATAACTTCTATGGACAGAATTTCTCGGCGCAGCCGAGTGGTGGAGGATGTCAGGTTCGGTAGCGGGAGGATCTCGTCCCTGCTTTTTGCGGATGACGTGGTCCTCCTAGCTCCATCGAACAGTGACCTCCAGCTCTTGCTGGGACGGTTTGCAGCCGAGTGTGAAGCGGCTGGGATGAGAATCAGCACCTCCAAGTCTGAGGCCATGGTCCTCAGCCGGAAAAGGGTGGATTGCCCTCTCCGGGTTGGGGGGGAGGTCCTTCCTCAGGTGGAGGAGTTTAAGTATCTCGGGGTCTTGTTCACGAGTGAGGGTAGGATGGAGCGAGAGATGGACAGGTGGATTGGGGCGGCGTCAGCAGTGATGCGGGCGTTGAACCGGTCCGTTGTGGTGAAGAGGGAGCTTAGCCAAAAAGCGAAGCTCTCAATTTACCAGTCTATCTTCGTTCCAATCCTCACCTATGGTCACGAGCTCTGGGTAGTGACCGAAAGAATGGCAGGGTGGCTGGGCTCAGCCTTAGAGATAGGGTGAGGAGCTCGGACATCCAAGAGGGACTCGGAGTAGAGCCGCTGCTCCTCCACATCGAGAGGAGCCAGTTGAGGTGGTTCGGGCATCTAGTAAGGATGCCACCCGGTCGCCTTCCTTGGGAGGTGTTTCGGGCGTGTCCAACCGGGAGGAGACCTCGGGGCCGCCCCAGGACACGCTGGAGGGACTACATCGCCCGGCTGGCCTGGGAACGTCTCGGGGTTCCTGCGGAAGAGCTGATGTAAGTGGCTGGGGAGAGGACTGTCTGGGCTTCTTTGCTGAGGCTGCTGCCCCCGCGACCCGGCCCCGGATAAGCGGAGGAGGACGACGACGACATTACATCACAAATCTGAGCTTTAGCACGCTAGTCTTTGGATTTGGGAGAGAGTTGTTTATGTTCACTAATATTGTTGGACTGTGAAAGACTAGGAATTAAATGTATGAATTTGGTTCCATTCATTTCTGTACAGTATGGAAATCAAATAGCTAGGTACTCCATAGAAAAGAAAAATGGAAACCAGTGGCTCTCTGGAAACATGTAATTATTACATGAAAACGCAAAAGCCTTAGATGATCACAGTATTTGTAGGTATTGAGATTAAAAAAGTGCACCTGTCTTCTCAGAGCGGTGTTTGGTCAAGACCACATCAGGAGTTCATCTAATCTATGGGAGAGAATCTAATAGAATCTGTTGGCTGAATCAGCTGTGGCTTAGAGGTTGAGCGGGTCATCCACCAATCAAAAGATCATTGGGCTCCTCCAGGCTGCATGTTGAAGTATCCTTGAGCAAGATACTGAACCCCAAATTGCTCCCGATGGCTGTTCCATCGGTGTGTGAGTGTGTTAAAACTGAGTAGCAGGTGGCACCTTGTATGGTAGCCTCATCCACCAGTGTATGAATGTGTGTGTGAATGGGTGAACGTGACTCGTAGTGTAAAAAGCGATTTGAGTGGTCACTAGATGACTAGAAAGGCGCTATACAAATGCAGGTCCATATAAAATTTACACTCTTTGTATTCATTGCATAAAAATAGTTTTCAAGCCAAGAAGTCACTATTTTTCACATTCTTCAGTTTAGTTCACCCAGACTGAATAGAAACATAAAGGATAATTGAAAGTATATTTTATTTTGGCATCAGGGCTCTGTTGGGCTCTGTTACACTCTTCTTAATACCTGAGAAGCATAATGTAAGACATCAAAGGTAGAGCAGGGAGATATACAGTATATGCAGACCACCATGGGGAACCATGAAGGAACAGAGCCACAGGTGCAGGGTTGTGACATGCAGCAGGTGAACACAAGAGTCTGACTGCTTTTAATAGAACTCCTAACTGCAGATGACAATACACCATGACACATCAGCTGGGTCACAGTTATCTGTCATTGTTGGTCTTTATGAGCCTGACACCTTTATATGGTGTAATTAATATTAGTAAATTGATTCATTAAAGGAGTAGTCAGATAACAGGAAGCAGACAGATACCACACAGCTAACAGGCAGACAGGCAGGAAACAGGTTGCAGACAGGCGATAGGCAGGTAACAGGTAGCAAAAAGTAACAATCAGGTAACAGGCACAAGCAGTTAACAGGTAGCAGATATGTAACAGGTAGACAGGTAACACGTAGCTGACAGGTCACAGGCAGAGAGACAGGTAACAGGTAGTGAACAGGTGACAGGCAGGTAAAAGGTAGCAGACATGTAACAGATACAGACAGGTAAGAGGTAGAGGACAGGTAACAGGCAGGCAGGCAGATAACAGATGGGTAGCAGACAGGTAACAGGTAGCAGATAGGTGGTAGACAGGTAACAAGTAGCAAACAAGTAACAGTCAGGTAACAGGTAACAGGTAGACAGGCAGCTAACACATGCCAGACAGGTAAAAAGCAGACAGACAGGTAATGAACAGGTGACAGGCAGGTAAGAGGTAGATAATAGGTAACAGGGAAACAGTGATGTAGACCACAGTGTGCGGAGATGAGCTGTGATGGTGTACCATCACTATCACATAGTTGCATTAAGCCCAAAGGCTCCACAGGTCATTTGGCCATTGTATCAAACAGCCCCATATAGAGTGACAGTTGTTATTAGTCCAATCAGTGCCAGGCCAGCTGGAAATCTGTTTGAAAAGGAGGCGGAGCAGGCACATCCGCCAGAGCAAATAAAACTTGAGCTTGCAGATTCATCAACTTTAGTATATTGCATACTATATCTATACATGGGTTAAAACATACAAAATTAGGTTGCATAATGGTCCTTTAGATTCCAAAGTAGACCAGGTATTAAATTCATCAGCAAGAACAAGCCTGCAAAATTATTCTTTGTTCCTTTTCTTCTAGGTTGCTGATCAAAAATGGTAACAGCATAGATGCAGCTGCTCTGTATGATTCATATGAGGTGGAGTATCTGCCCAATGAAGGTCTACTCAGCACGTCCAGGCATCTCTTCATTGAGCTGACTACAGATGCTACAGGCACATCCACTGGCATTGCCATCAGGTACCAAGGTAAGCACCAGACATGATGACATGGTGTTTGTCATGATACTGTTGTGTAGGCTCTTGCTTGATTTCATAAATTGTAAAAACATGGAGAAAAGATGGAAGGAGGCCTTGTCAGAAAGCATTCATAATAAAAACACACAGAGGGACTTCATATAATAAAATGTAAGCTCACTAATTGCTTAAGGCTAAGAACAGTTTAGCAGTCAGCAACTTTGGCCTGCAGTGGATTCTCAGTGAATTATCGATTTAAAGATATACTAATGAACAAAGACCTTCAGCAGAATGTAGTGTAAAAGCTTCCTGCAGAATGAATGGCTGGAGACGCTGACTGCGAAATGGAGGTCAGGGATTTCAGCAGTGATTAAATTCAGGCTGTCAAGACCACCAAAAGAAAAGTTGCATGGACTATATGAAAGCAGTTAAAGGTCCAAATGCTTCCAAACACTGAAAAGAAACAGAGAAAGATGTTGTTGGTAAGAATCAGAGGACTGGATGGAAAGGTTTGACGGGTTTCTAAAGGGTGGAGCTACTGTATTAATGAAGGGAGACTTTGTGTAGGGGTTCTCCTCTCAGAGTCTCAGAGTCTCACTCAGGGATTCAGGGTGATAAGATTGTAACATACATTATCTACTCTACTGTTTCCAAGGTCAAGATTGAACCTCTATACTTATGTCACAGTCATTAATTGTGTATCCACTGCCATGTTCGTAAGTCTTTCTCTAAGGTCAAGTCCTGAGCTGAATATTAATACTATACACTATGCTGAAGTTTGCACAGGATTTCACTGCCTGCCAGCTCATTCCAACAACAATCACATATCACATACTCCTGATATTCGCAAATCCCCATGTCAACAGTTTGCTGTTTGTGTAAAGTCTGGTGAGGACAGATAGTGCTACATCAGGTCATAAGTCATACTTACAGGCATATCAGTCATGTGATTAAAATTCTGTTAAGACCACTCTACAAGGCAGAGGACATGTAAATAGACGATAACATTGGAAATGTCTAATATCTGTCAGCTTCAGTAATCTATCACTGTGAATGAAAAGCAACTAATTGCAATTAGAATGACGTTGTCAGGTTACACATTTTCATATTAATGCACACATTGCTGACAGCAGAGATGCAACAGAATTGTCTTATTTCTGCTACTGTCATTTGTGATTTTTTTCTCACAGTGATTCCACTGTGAGAAATAAAGGGAAGAACACTGTTTAAGAGACGATTCTTAGAAATATAGTATCTGTCATTAGCAGTCCCAGATATTCCTCCAAAGGTAGCAGAACAAAACCCGATCTTCTTCCTTCAGTGTAATTCCGGAAAGTTGTCAAATACCACTGCTTGGTCAGTGATTTCTGCAACAGACACCAATGAGAAAAACCATCCCTTCGCAGTGGTATGACATGCCTCCATTCGGCGTCGGTTTTTAACACCACTAGATGGCATCAGTTTAAAGCGCTACCAGAAAACATGAGGAGCTGGAAAGTCCCAATAGGGCAGGCAGGGGTGTTCGTGAATGGGTCCAACACACACTGGAATTTCAACCAGGAATACAGTGTTCCTGCAGTGTTTCTTCCTGGATGAATGTAAAGCCAAACCATAATGTTTTTATCCTAAACCTAACCACATGCTTTTGTTGTACAAGGAAATAAACGTAAATACAAGGTGTTTTACCAACATATTCTCAAATACACTCGATATATCTAACAAGCAGAAACTGGAAGTGTATTTTGAAAAGCCACAATGCATGTAAAAGGTGTAGAGTAACACAGTGTCCCAGAATGTCAACAACACCCAGGATACTGAGTCCATCATGTATATGCGCCAAAAGTCCACTGAAAAAGCGGCCCCATGAAGAGATGGGAGTTAGAATATGTCATGCAAGCATGCAATTCATTTTCGCTTCATTTATTGTGAATTAAGACTATGATGCAGTTAAATGCTAAGACAACTATTTGACCTTAGCTTAGTTTATTTTGTTACAAATGAAGCTTCCTAACTGTATGCTACATATACGATTAAAACAGTCCTCTAAATCCATCCGAAAATAGATTCCAAAAATCTTTTATTTAAATATTTGAATGACTTTTAATTCTTACAAACTGTACAGCAATAATACAACTGAGCAACTGAACTGGTACAGAGATATATCTTATTAAGACTCTTTACGTCCTGGCCTCAGCAACAGCCTTAGGGGAACATGAATGTGTGAACTAAATCTAACAGGAATCCATCCAATAGTTGTCAAGACATTTTAACATAAAACCAAAATGTAAATCTCACAGTGGTGTTAGAGGCAAAATCAAAGGATCACTATAGTTAGCAGTATTCCTCTGCGGGACCATACATGTCTGTATATAACATATCCTTATGAGTATGATATCTACTGAATTATCACCCACAAATGGCATCATCACATTATGTAAAGTTATGTGCTTAACGCAGTTACTTAGGTTAGGTTTACATAAGTAACGTTATGTAGATTAGGCACATTAAATTACGTAGGTTAGGTTTAGGAAAAGAAAGATGGTAATGATGTAGCTTAAAATAATTAGAACTTCACTTGGTTTTAAACAGGACACAGTCACCAGTCTCCTGGGGAAAAGTCCTGTATTTCTTTGACCCATTCACCACTCCCATCTGTCAGTGCACTGGTCATGTGATTGTAGCCTTCCTGATTACATAGGTCATATACAAATTACTAGCTCATGGTTATGGGGGTTATATACCATTCTGGTGGATTACTTTTTGTAGGTATACTAGACCGAATCACAATGTTTATTTAAAATAACTTGCGGGTAGAAAATCCTTGTCATTTATATAAAATCAAAGGGTGCTGAGCAAACTCTGCCTTAATTAGTTAGTTGATTTGTCAGTTTTAGAGTACGCTATATTTAGAATATTTTCAGTGCTTTACATTGCTGTCAGGGAGCCTTTTCCGATGAAGCCAGGAAAATGAAGCCACCAGACTCCGTTACTTAACACAACACTAAGTTGCTGGTCTACCATGGTGCCGACTCGTCAAATGTAGCATATGTTTTCACCTATATTAATCAACACAGGTTTTGCTAAGGAGCCGTCTTCAGCAACATATAGATTTGGTTTATCAAAGACAATAGCAAAGCAGTTAGGTACATAAAATAATAACATCAGATATGTCAGACCACCATCTTTACAGATAAATAGTTACAGTTACAGTTATGTTACAGTTGCAGCTGAACATGACAGCAGAAATTAGCAAGTTTCCCAAATTTACATATACATTTTTACCTAGAAGTGATTGTTTTTGTTGGAGCAACATCATGCTGATTCGGTCTATATGTACGGACAGTGGATGTGAATAGCCTGTTGTACAACACTGCATGATAACCCACCTTATTGTTGTTGAGATATTTAAGCCTAAACCAAGGTGATGGACTGAAAGACTGTCCGACATACCAATCCACAAACACCGACATTCCTAGAGCCATACAGTTCCATAAGCATGGCTAAAAATCCTAATTTGGTCCAAGGGGAGGACCCTTGGTTAAGGGAGAGAGAAAAGCAGCAGCCACCGTGGCTGATAGACTGAAACTGATGCCATGAAACATATAGGTAGCTCCCTTCAAATCTTAATGACTCCTCAGTGGAATTTGATGGGTGCAGGAGAGAGAGGGAAATAACTTCTTTTTTTTTTTTTTTGTCAAAACAAAAGCCCCATTTCTAAATTACTCACTAGATAATCAAAAGACTTTTTTTGAACTTTCATTGCTGCCTTAATTGCAGTTTTTGCAATAAACACATTATTGGGTGCATTTAAATGCATCTATAACCATGTGCAAAGTACCTCTCTTTATTTATTTTGTCTTTTATATTTGTTGTTTTTACAGCCATTTAATGGAGGCTCTTAGTAGATTCCACCAGTAAATCTTAAAGCTGCTTTATACTTTTTGCTTCTCTGGTGCTTGGGAATAAAAGAATCAAGGACAGTCTTTGGGGAACAATTTAACTTCCATCTTCTACCAGTGTAACCTTGTGCATTGGAATCTATATGATTTATTTTATAGTAAGTTTCATCTAATAGCTAGGGTGAAATATCACTTAGCTTCTCTTATCTTTTGCCCTCATATTTGTCTCAGCATTCACTATCAGATAAACGGCTCTTCCCTGGTCCATGAGGACCACTTGGAAATACAATCAGTGTAATCTGCTTAGGCCCCTGCTTCACTGCCGCAAATGGGATTAAGTCCAAAGGGAGCAACGGGCCTCATTATGGCCATTAACAGGACATAATGCTGTTCAGCTAGTCTCTAAGAGATTGGATGTTTCCTCTGTTATCCTGACAAACCATTCCAACCCTGGTGAGCAGCCTCATTCAGAGGATTCATTCAGCTGTTTCTAACTGCTACTCAAGTGTTTTTCTTCTGTCGTCTTTCTTCTTCTTCTTTCTGCACAATCTCAAAAGAATGTGTGCATTCAGAGCTATTGGCACATTTCTGGAATTCATAAATTCATTTTAAAGATTACATTCATACATACATTCAAATTCTAAAATGTAACCATTGTGTCCAGGACGTGAATTAGCATTTCCTAGGATAGCGAAGGCATGATCCGCCCAGACATACTCTGCCTCTGACTGGCTCACCCTGACATTCTTACAGTAACCCTAACAAAACCCACTCCTCTTGCCTAAGCCTAACCAACCCAAGCAACAAAGGCAACATGTACTAGCCAATCAGAGGGAGAGTGAGGTGGCTCAAGCCTTTGTTATCCTAGGAAACACAAATATGCATCTTGGATGCCATGCAGGATTATGTTCCTCTGCAAGGTATATGTGATATTTGTTGATTAATCTTTTTAAAAGAAACTATAAATATTTGATATATATATACTATATGTTGTATACTTTCTGATTTCTGAGCTTGTTACCAAATATACTTAACACACAAAACACACAATATCTTATTTAGGCTACTTAAATGATGTCATGTTTACATAAGTATTGCTAACATGCCCACAACAACAGTGTCTACATGCTGATGTTAAATGTTTGGTGGATCACCATCTTTAGAGCTGTAATTGAATGACTCTCACAAGTATTACAAATGATTAGAATCCATCTTCATCGCAGGGAATAAAAACTTTTACATCAGTTCCTCCAAACACCTGCTGTAAGGCAGACCATTTCTTTATGGACACTTTAACCAACAGAGCCCTAATGTGTCTACTTTAATACTTTAAGGTTGGATTTGGAGTGCAAAAAAATCCACTACACACTTGACAACAACATCTGCATCCTGTGTTCACCTAACACATTTTATATCTCATCCTGCGTGTCTTTCAGTCTCCTTCACTGTTGTTAAACTAAAAAATAAGTTTAAATTTTCAGCACCATTTCCTCATAGCTGTAACTTTAGATGGAATATCTAGATTTTTTTGCATATGTTGTGAAAAATTTCCCTGAAACATGTAGCTTTTTTTTCTGTAGCTCACAGGAAACTGGGGCCTTGAAATAAATTTTATGACTAACCAAATGTTTCCAAATGCAAGTTGATAATCTGGTCTCTTAGCCAAATCATTTATGGAGACGCTAACTCATTTGGCAAGCATAGTTTCTCATTTGCTTTTTGGGTATAAGCAAAGTCCTTTTTACTGAAAATGTCTTTGTACCATAGCCTTTGCAGCAGGCCACTGCTACGAACCCTTTGTGAAGTACGGTAACCTGACCAGTAGCGACAACACTTGGGCAGTGGGAACTGTGGTGGAGTTTGCCTGTGACCCTGGCTACACGCTGGAACAGGGATCTGTTACCATTGAATGCATGGACCCCAACAATCCCCAGTGGAACGAGACCGAGCCTGCATGCAGAGGTCTGTATGTCTGTATATTGATGAAAAGAAGTCACCCATTTGCATTTAATGCATCCTGTTTTTATTCATGTAAATTTTATTATTATTATTTTTAAACTAAGCGATTCACAATATGATTCACTTAAAATGATCAGACAATGGGTCATTATCTCACTCAGGGACATATGAGCAATACTCAGGGCTGTTGTTGCAGGTTGGGTCAAACTTTACTCACAATGGGTGTTTCAGTATGTGAATATCAACCCGGTCTCACTCTGAAGTTGTCTAAAACTGGCGCTTGGTCACTGACTTCCCACGCCAGGCACCAGACATAAAAGCTGCCCTTTCACGTCGGCATGATATGTTGGTGCCCAGCGCTGTCAGGGGGAAATAAGACATCAACGTAAATTAAGGGGGCGGAAATCCAAATAGGTGTTGGTCCTTGCTTGATGATTTTTATTTAAAATGTTCAGCCCTCCTCAAGTACAGGTAAAAATAAATATGGCAGACATGTCCCCAGGTTTGGGACATGGAATCCATGTGGTCCATGTTCAAAGGCTCCATTGTGGCGGCTGCTGCTAGGAGCTGTGGTCAGAAAGTTGTCGGTGCCTGTTGTGGCAGCAACCTTAGAACCTGCTGGTGGACACCCGCTGTGAGGGAGGCTGTCAGGATGAAGAGCAAGGCCTTTCAGATCTGGCTAGCCCAGGGGTCACCTGAAGCAGCAGACAGTTACCAGTTTGCCAGAAGAGCTGTAGCTGTGGTGGTCACTGAAGCAAAAACCCAGATGTTGGAGGCATTTGGGGAGGCTATAGAGAAGGACTCAGAGGTCACTGAAGTTGTCAAGAAGCTCCCCAGTTGTAAAGCAGTGGATGTTGATGAGATTTGCCCTGAGATGCTTAAGGCTCTGGACATTGTTGGGCTGCCTTGGTTGACGCATCTTTTCAGTGTTGTGTGGCGATCATTTTCAAAAAAGTGGACTGGAGGGTGTGTTCCAATTATTGGGGTATCACACTGCTCAGCCTCCCTGGAAATGTTTACTCCAAGGTGCTGAAAACGAGGCTCTGACCGATTGTCGAACCTTGGATTCCTTGATTCCATCCTGGCTGTGAAACAGTGGACCAGCTCTTTACCCTTGTGAGGCTGCTGGAGAGGTCGTGGGAGTTTACCCATCCAGTCTACCTGTGTTTTGTGGACTTAGAGAAGGCTTACGACCGTGTCCCTCGGGGAATCTTGTGGGGGGTACTGCGGGATTACAGGGTACCATAGTTGCTGCTATGAGCGATCCAGTCCCTGTATGACCAAAGTGAGAGCTGCATCGAAATACTTGGTTCTGTCGGCTTCATCACACCGTGACCTCCAGCATACACTGGGACAATTGGTAGACGAGTGTGAAGCGGGCCATATGTAAGTCAGAATATTCAAATCTGAGGCTATGGTTCTCTGCCGGAAACCAGTGGATTGCCCCCTCTGGGTTGGGAGAAAGTTATTCCCTCAAGCGAGGGAGTTCAAGTATCTCGGGGTCTTGTTCACGAGTGAGAGTAGAATGGAGCGTGAGATAGATCGGTGGTTTGGTGCAGCTTCTGCAGTGATGTGGGCGCTGTCGTGGTAAAGAGAGAGCTGAGCAGGAATGGACAGCTTTCGATTGCGGATACATGCGGCCAAAATGAGTTTCCTCTGTGGCGTGGCTGGGCTCAGCCTTAGAGATAGGGTGAGGAGTTCTGACATCTGGAGGGAGCTTTGAGTAGAGACGCTGTTCCTTTGCGTCAAAAGGGGTCAGTTGAGGTAGTTTGGACATCTGTTTGGCATGGCTCCTGGGCGCCTTCCATTAGAGGTGTTCTGGGGATGTCCCACTGGTAGGAGGCCCCAGGGCCGACCCAGAACATGCAAAGGGTCTCATCTGGCCTGGAAACACCTTGGGGTCCCCTAGGAGGAGCTGGAATGCATTGCTGGGGAGAGTGTCTGGGGTGCTTTGCTTGGCCCGCTGCCCCCGCAACTGGAAGGGTGGATGAAAATGGATGGAGGTATGGATTTACTTCAATTGATGAAGAATGTTTGTCTTTTTGGAATTCTCCATTGAAGGTGGTGGCATGCAAGACAAAAATGTTTCTTCACCAGTTCAAGGTAACATATGGTGATTAATGGATATGCAAATGATCATTTTGCAGGTGAAGTATTCCTTTAAACCAGGGGTCTTCAAGGACCCCTTAGCTAAAAAAAGACTAAGCACAGAGCTCCTACTATGTACTGTATAAAAGTGAGTTGCATATTGAACTGTGCTAATGGAGATTGACAGGCGGAGAGCTCTATCAGCCTGAGGCTGCAATCTTGATCTGTATTTTCTTTTCAGGTAGTTTAGGGAGGAAACTTCGCTTTCACAAAAATAAATTGCATTGTTGAATTGCTGAATTTATTTTTATGGGTATTTTCAGACATGTTTTAATTTTGGAAAAGAAAAAAACAAAAAATTATCAAACAAGAATTTGGCAGACCCCCTGCAGTCACTTTATGGACCCCCAAGGGGTCCCAGACTCCCTGTTGAGGAACCAGGCTTTAAACCTGTAAGGCATTGAATGCCTGGTTAGATTCACAATCATGTTTTCTAGTTCTTTAATTAGTCAGTTTCTGATTTTAATCAAAATGTTTGCAGTTTTACACTCTATTCGCTTGTGTTTAGATGGCATTCCACATTTTAAAAGTTTTGGCTTCTTTTATTAAATAAAAATAAAATCTGTAGAAAAACATCTATGTTGTAAGGTATTAAAGTAAAGTAAGATATTAAAACATGCATTATTTGAGTATCAAAGTTAGGAATTATATCCACAATTTTGCCATCCAGTCATATTGTTGTATGTGTGCTGATACAATGAACTGTACCCTCGCCATTTCCTTTATGAAAGGGCTAGTTCAGTTTTTTTGAACTGGGGTTGTATGGAGTACTAATTCACTGCAAGTGTATTACATAAAATAGATATCAGTGACCATGTTCCCAGTTCTGAGAAGCAGGCTGGAATCTGACATGGAAGATAAACAATGTACTGCTGTGGAGGGGTCAGCAACAAAATGTATTTTAGCCACCTAAAAAAAAGTACTATAACTATAAAACTATAAAACTATAAAAATCAGTATCAGTTAAAATGTATGCTATATTCAGAGTATTTTCCCTGCTTCACCATAATGTCAGACAGCCTGCTTCAAAGGGGAAGCTGTTAACAACGTCAGTTCCCAATCTGTACTATGATCAAAGCCACCAGACTCCATTGACTAAAACACTAATTTTGGCTCACTGAACACAGGAGCTTCATGTCTACTGCTTCCCTGATCAGTTAGTTTATTTTTGTTATTGTGTGAGTTTGGTGTATCCAAACTAATGCCTCCTACAGACTGAGATTTTAGCAATACCTTTAGTGCATGCTACACTGTATGACATGGATCCAATAAACCTGGGTACGACATCATGACATATGCAGGCTGTACGATTACAGTGCCTACTGAATCACAGACTACAACATACGATGCAATAGCTTCCCATACTGAGTGCATAAGGACGCTGCGCGGGTTATTACTTCTCCAGCTATGAAGCACTTCCATGTCAGACTCACGCCTGCTTCTCCAAACTGTAGGCTTGCTGACAGCCATCTACTCTTTGTTATATACTGTTTATAAATAAGCACCCCATACAACCCCACTTTCAAAATTCTGAACAATCCCTTTAATATCCATGGTTGTGTATGTGTATGTTTCAGCTGTGTGTAGTGGCGAGATCACAGACTCAGCTGGAGTAGTGCTGTCTCCTAACTGGCCTGAAGCCTACGATAAAGGCCAGGACTGTATCTGGGGAATCCACGTGGAGGAGGACAAGAGAATCATGGTGGACATTCAAGTGTAAGTATCCACCCTCCACATGTGCAGTTTGATCCTCCTCCTCACCCTTTGCCCTTTGATATGTATGAAACCACATCACTACAAACCCTTCCCTTGGCCTCTTTGAATCTAATCATCACAAAACCCACTTAATCTCCCGTGCTCATACGTACACCAGTCCTCAGCTTCAAACAGCACCACAGAAGCAGTTTGCAGATTACAAAGAGCTACCTCCCCATGACTGGTAAAACGCATTAAAAACACAACACGCTGCTAATGAAAGAGCGCTCGGCTTGTGAATGAGATGCGTAAGTGCCACACAGACAAAGGTTAATTAGGTGCAGCAGAGAAAACTAATTATATCAGGGAGGGTTTGTTTGGCAGTCCCCCACCACCACCACTCGTCTCACTCCACCTCCCGCTCCTGTAATGGCTGCTGTGTGGAGCGGTGGGTGCAAGTGTACAGCATGGGAGTGTGTGTTTTCTGTGATTGCAGTGCCAAGGTGAAGACACAGAACAACACACCCTGCCGTGTCAGAGCCTGATAAGTCAGTCAGCCGTAGAAAATCATTTGCCATTTGCGAGCAAATTAAGGAGGGCTCATTTGCATAGGTTACATCTGAGCTCAGTTTTTTTTCTCTTTTTGTTTCCCTCTCTCTGAACAGCACCTGTGCTCTTGTTGTACTTTAAGAAGCATTGATTAATGACTTCCCCTGGTTTTTGAAAGGAAGTCTGTCAACATAAGTAATTGCTGCTGTTCATTTAGCAGAGCAGCTGATTTCAGTAGAAGTGAAGGTATCCTGTGAAAATATTTAGACAATACAACAGCCTAAAAGCATGTACATATAGAACCAAAATAAAAAAGATTCCATGTGTTGTCATCCTTTTACCTGCATATTTTTGTTACCATTTTTATTTCAAACCCACAACTTTACGCATTTGTACACCTGCCATGACATAGTAGTATATAATAAATGAGTAAAAGTATATGATTATGATCAAATTAACCCTTTCATGTCCTTACATTAACCTTCAACCCTATCACCAGACAGAACTGATACTGGACAACTCTGTAAAACCCTGGATCATTGACAACAACTTTAAATTGTAGTTTACTGTCAGCTGCATTACAAGTAAACTTAAATTCAGCATTCTGTAAAATTCACCTAAATTCACCTGAAATGCCTATCTAAGACATACCCAAAGTAAATTGACAGCTATTCTTGTTCCATTTTAAGTACATGGACATGCATGATCTCATTTGAAGGGTAACAGTCTGGAGTTTTTTCCCAATGGTCAGAGGCTCTGTAAGTGCTTCTGTCACTGAGCTATAAAAGTTTCAATACACCCCGATATCTATGTCTATATATGTATATATATATATATATATACATACATATATGTGTGTGTGTGTGTGTGTGTGTGTGTGTGTGTATTTTCTTGGATAAGATGGTGCAGTTAACTAGATCTGGGACTTATTAGCTGGAAAACACAATGGGGCCATATCATGAAGTCTCACATATAAACATAGATAAAGTAGATAACAATATAGCCAGGTTTTGTCCAGGCTCTTAAAAAAGAGAGTAAAATAATAAGTTGAATGTCTGGTTTTGAGTGAAAAAACACAGACAGAAATGTCTATTTAAGAGCTCACTGAATGTAAACACTCCTTGAAAACCTAAATAGACAAGAAAGACTTTTTTTCCCTTAAGACAGGAACTATTTGTTTATCATTTATGTACATAATAGTTTATAATGCCAAGAAAGAGTTGAAACCTCCTCTGGAGGTGAGGAGTATCACTGACTACAAGACCCATGAGCCATCGAGCCAGTTGCTGTTTATTTATTGGCTATGAGGCCAAATGAAGTATGAGAGGCACTTCCTCCAAGCCCTTGTTGCCTATTAAAGCCTAGACTGACAGTATGGAAGCTCCCATTCCCTCAAGTGAGGTACCAATGAAAAGGTCAGGAGTTCAGTGAGAAACATCCACGTGCAGAGCCGGAGAGATGTGTGCATGCGCAGATACCAGACCCTTAGTTTTTGTTGTATGGATAGAGATCTCTAAATTTATATTTTATTGTTGTAAAAATAACGTTAGCTTTGTGTTCGCAATTTCTTGCTTAAAGTGGAAGTATTTAAGTTTTCGACTTGTTAGTGCACTAGCTCATTAGCTTACACTGTCTGCCTATCAGCTCCTTAATCGTGGATCATAGTAGAACATAGCAACTTTAACCACTGTTCATTTCAGGAGGACCGCAACAAGGAAATGTGTTTTTTGTTTAGATTATCAAATAGACAGTTAATCACCGATACTTGTTTCTGGCTGCCTGCGTTAGCTAGCTGAGAAGTTGTCTATTTCCACTTTAAAATGTTGATTAAAAACATTGCTGTCTGTTAATGCTTTGACTTGGATTAGTGCTACATGGTCCGGGGAAACAAGTCCACCTGTTTTGAGGGCAGGGGCATGAAACCCCTAGGGAAAAATATGACAAGCAGTGTAGCTCTGAGCCCCTAAGAAGCCTCCAGCAAACCTTGCTGACCCAGGCTGTGTTCTGCTCCTCTGATTGAAGAACCAAATAGAGGGCAGGATATTTGCGGGGTCTGTAGGCTCTCTTCCAGTGTCCACACAACACTGGATGTGGACCCATGGACTGTGTCATATTTTTCCATAGGGGTTTTGTGCTGCTACCTTCTGGACAGGTGGACATGTTCCCCCAGACCATCTATTTTAGTATTATTGCTAGACAAAGGATCAACTGATGGCAACATTTTAATCAACAATTTGAAGTGTAAATAGACAATTTTTCAGCTAACTAAGCTAGCATGCTAGCTAATGCTGGCAGCCAGAAACATCTATGATTCATTGTCTGTTAATTGTTAATTTAAACAAAGAACACGCTTTCTTGCAACAGTCCTTCTAAAATGAGCAGTGGTTGAAGTTACCATATTCCATTATGACTGGGGAGTTGATAATCAGATGCTAGCTAGCGCTAGCAAAGCTAATTGGAAACATAACAAGATGATTGACAAGTGTCTAAAACGGGCTCTGAAACTCACACATGCACACATCTCTCTGGCTCTGCAGGTGGATGATACTGAGTTCAGTCACTATTTTGACACAGAGGAGTCTGCGTATTTACATGCAAATGTTAAAAACTGTGGATAGTATGTAGAGAAATATGGAGAGGGAGTCTTTGTGTGCATTTGCATGCTGAAGAATATTGTATGTACTAAAACAGAGACAACAGCACACAGATGCTAAAAACTGAGAGATCCCACAGGTATTCTTCTCAGGAAATGAGACCAGACCAGATTTCCCTGGAAATACCAGGATGTCATTTCCTATAATTTTTAGACTTTCAGGTGTACCAACCACTAACAGGCCACCAAATAAACTGAATACCTTGGTTGCCAATTATAAGAAAAGTAAGCTACCTAAAACCTTGGTGAGCTTAAATGTCCCCCTAAAGTGTTGTCACTCAACTGGCTGGTTGCCAGGCCTAGCATCCTCTTTCTTTGTCACCAACCCTGCACTGAGCTCAGCGTTAGTTTCACTTAATTTAAACAACAAACAGAGGCAGAGAGAAACTATATTTTCAGGTATGAGGTTTCATTCTTTATCATCATTCACTGTCCATGGCAGTTATTAGTCTGTGCTTTCATTTGCACGCCTTTCTCATGCATCCATATCTCTATTCTCATCCTGGCTTCCGCCAACTGTTGGGAGAAGTTTGCCATAAAGGCTTCCTACCAGAAGATTCCTAATTAGGATCAACTGACATGCACTTTCAATTTACAAGGATAAGGGGATTCATCACATAGGAACAAATAATTCAGCAGTTCAAGAACACGTCATGAATCTAACAAACTTTTCTTAGGACCTCTCTCAAGAAAACATTTAAGACAATATTGGTAAGTAAGGCTCATTGAGTCCCATGCCACATCTACAGCCAAACCTATTCCTTTGCAAAAACTTTTTTGAAGTTCACTCATGAGGTCAAGATGTACATTGTTGCTTCCTGGAGGAAAGGCTGTGACAAAAGTAAAATCAGCAGTCTGGGTTTCATTTTTGCATTGTGATGATAACAATTGCAGCCTTTAGGGACTGTTACAGGGATTCCACTGTGTGCAGGGATAAACTGTGTAAAGTCTGCAACTCAAACTTAACTTGAGGTGTCAGTGCACTGCGGTCCAGTTTTCCCAGAGATCGCTTATGGGAATATACCAAAACAGATATCCACAGAGAGAAGGAGTCTAATCAAGCACAAAGCCTTCTCACTGTCTCAACATATGCCTAGCAGGTGTCTGAGCATTTATATAAAGCTTATCAATAGCAGCTGTTCTCCCACAGCCCTCTGGGTTTGACAGTGTACAGAGATATATGAGGCCTTTAACAAGGTCCCTGGGTATTGGTTCCTCACATTCCACCTAGACACCTGTGCACACATGCACATATCTCCTGCTCCATCTGTGTAATGGCAGGAGGGACATTATCACCAGGCTGTATCAAATGACTTTTATGGATGGCCTTCAAATGAAAGAGGAGGGAGTGAAAAGTGTGATTAAAGTGAAAGTGAGGGAAGTAAAATGAATAAAACCACATTCTCTCCCACAAAATACAGACTTCTATCCACAGCTTCTGGATGGAAATCAAAACTATTGCCTTTTTAAATAACAGTAACTGTTAAAATGGTTAATAGTCTGCATTACTGAGGAAAAATGCCACCTCACATGGTATAATGATGTGAGTTTATGGAGTGCAGTCACAGACTCATTTTGTGATTTATCTTTTCTATTGTATCTAACATGCTGCGTCTGTTTTTGATAATAATGTCCTACATTTCCAACACGTTCTTATCCCAACTCATCACTGCTTTTTAGTGGCTTTTCATGTGTTACCTGTATATCCTCTTTCTTCTGCTGTTGACATTCCGGGATGCCACAACCAACACTAGGACGACAAAAGCACATGGTTAGGTTTAGAAAAAAACATCATGGTTTGGCACTACATTCATGTGGAAAGTGAACACCAGGTGAAAGTCTGAGGTTTACTGGACCCATCACCACCCTTCCCGCCTGCCATCAAGGGCATTATGAACTGACACCAGCTGTCCATGTATCATGGTGCCATTCAGCCCATCAGCGGTGTATCAGAACACCATTAAAGGTTACGTCCGGCCATGTTACGGCCAAAATACATGGGACACAGGCATGGCGCGGTGCAACACATCAGCCACAGCATGCCCGCAGCAGACCACAATCATTACAATCCACTGAAGCTGCTAGAGTGAACACATAAGCCAAGCTTGATCACGCTAATCAATGTTAATAGGTTTGTTTGAGCTGAACTTGCCTGGAAAGTGGAATAGATCAGGCGGCTGCAGCAGGAGGTGGTGACAAACAGCTGTCATGAAGTCGAACAGTTTCCCGAAGATTTCCAGCAGCCTTTAGTCTGTACAGGGAGTCAAAAGCAGTCACATCCTGTCAAATCTTATGCCAATTTTAAAATGTTAACAGACCCATATATCAGTTTGTTGTCAGTCTCTAATTGTTTTAATTATGACAGAGTAGCCTATTGAAATGGTTTATAGGAGATCTGTAATTTATGTTTATGGTTCAACCTCCATTTTACATTCTTATGTATATCATATGTACATATATCATCATATCAGTTTGCTGCTGCAGAGCAAACCTGTCCCCTCAATTACATAAATACACTGAAAACATCAACAGACAAACACAGAGGAAATAAATACAAGACAACATCAGTCACACAACATGTATTCTGTTTACAGAATAAACCTTGTTGAGTCAACATCTGAACCAATCAGCCGTTCAATTAGGTGAGAGCCGTGGGTCTTGCAGTCAGGGGAGAGCAGCTGCAGCGTCTGGCTCAAAAAACTGTGGCCGCCTTGATCTTGTGAGAATACCGTCCACTTTTGCATGACGTCAGAGCAAGTGCGGATGAAGACAGACACAAATCTATCTGGCATGGTGATCGAATCTGCAGGTCCTGGCTCATCTCGAACAAGCCTATCTTTACGTAGCTGGTCTATTTTTCCTTCTCTGCGCGCAGCTCCACAGCCCTCCAACAGGTAAATGCTACATAGAACTATGTAAAAAAAAAAAAGAGTACCATCTTTTTAAAAATGTTAAAAATGAATACCTCATTGTATCACAGGCAATGCGAAGCAGCGGGGCAACCTTGTCTGTGTTTTTTTTTTTTTTTACATTTCATATTAAAACACATCCATCAAATCAATGCATCCTATATTTAAAATGATCCTGTTAATTACTTTAGTTTACTTAATACAGTCTGCGCTTCCAAACCCTGCATATACAACTGCATTTTCACTTGGCAAAACTCAATGCACACAATAAAGCTGGCAGCAGCCACAAGTTGCATAAACCGAGTCAGTGAAGCAGGTAAGAAACCCCGCTCGGCTGCATCCGTGCCCTATGTATTTTGTCTGTTACAAACTGACGTGGTGTATCCGTCATGAAAAGTGGCTTTTTGCATTTTATGTCTGGTGCCAAAATCCCTAACAAAAGCCGCTGGAAAAGTAAAGTGAGTGAGTACAAAAACACCCAGGTTTCATTAATCCACTGTAGTGCCATGTTGCCTCTTGATAGCATACCTATTTTTGGTCGTCAGCAGCAAAGCAATAAATGGTGGCGACATACAGTCTATCAGGACAGACACACAGCAGGACACTGAAATATAACTCACTATCTTGTTTTGAAGAGGGTTATCATGGTTTGGTTTGATAAATTGTTGATGTAAAGTTTGCTGAAATATATATGCACACTTGAGTGCATTCATTCCTATGGGCTGTTCCACAGAGATACAGTGTTGTCTGATGGTAGTGTTCAAACCAAACAACTTCAATTCAAAAACGACTACTTGTTTTAAATGTTCATCCATTTCTTCTATGGATTTTCAACTACGAATATTGTATAAAACTACTAAACTTTTAAGCAATAACCCTGTTTGTTTTCTTTAATTTATTTATTTTTTATTTTTGACTTGACATGACCACACAGTCCCGAGAAAAGATCTAATCAGGAACAATATGTAAAAACACCTGGTGTAGCTGTGCTGAAATGCTGAATCACTGGAGAACTTCTTTAACCCTCGTTTCATGTTATAGCTGCTTGACGTATTTCCACTTTTGATTACTGGTTATCCTCTCTTTTTCTTTTTTGAAATATTTAGTTATTTCCTCATTTAGGGTTATGACCTGACATGTAAAATGTGGACACGCTGATGTGTGGGGGAACTGTCTGTGCCAAATTTATATATAATGATGTAAACTAGTCAATTTGACCAGGTGCAAAAATGTTGATAATGAACATTTCAGTAAAATTGTTCACTGTCAATTTATTAATTTGTTTTCAGCCAAAACAGGTAATCTTGCAGTACACTATCCACTCCTTCTGACTACATTTAAAAAAATATATACACCCTTTTCATTAACATATAAGAAAAATCACAATTTTACTCAAATCTTAACTAAAGCAGCAGGTTGTTCTCAAGTAAATGGTAAATGGACCTGCATTTGTATAGCGCCTTTCCAGTCATCCAACCACTCAAAGCACTTTGTACACATTCACCCATTCACACACCATTCCAATCGGGAACAATTTGGGGTTCAGTGTCAAGGGTACTTCGGCATGCAGACTGTAGGAGCTGGGGATTACACTGCTGATCGTTTGATTGGTGGACGACCATCTCTATATCTGAGCCCCCCCCCCAGGAATGCATGTATAACCCACGTATTGACCAATTTGCTGACACGAAAACTGACACGATCACAAAACACAGAACTTTCCCCAGGAGACTGGTGTTTGAAACTGTTTCTTTTCCCAAACCTAACCACAGTAACTTTACTTGCCAAAACCATAGACTTTGAAAATACTATGGCTACCTTGACATCATCCATTGGTTTGTGGGCTCCCATCTTGAAGCCTCAAGTTCGGCATTTCAGCCATTGCCGTTTTATATTTTTGAAACCAGAAGTGACCATATTTCAATGAGAGGGTGGAGCTATGGAGGAGCTATGAGGACAGTATTGGCAGACAGCCTGTCACTCAAAGTGGCCTGTCCTTCATTACGCATAACTTTAAGCCTTAATCACAAAACCCCAGTTTCCCAGGTCATATCTGAAAAGCTGAGAAAAAGATCATTTTCAAGGACAAAGCTCTAATTTACATAGTTCCAATTTAGTACCTTCTGTACAATAGAGTCCTGTTAAGCCCTGTTTCCATCAAGCAGCACAGTACAGTTCAGTTCAGTTCGGTACGCTTTTTTTCGTTTCCACTGCGAAAAGTTGTAGATGGTACCAATGGAACCGTTCCATACAGTTACCATTTTTGGTACATCTTCTGTTGGGGTACCTATCCCGTGATTGGGACGGGATAGGAAAAAAGTCAACGGGAGCGGGCGGGACTGGGAATCATAATTAGGCCTGTCGCCATATGTGATAAGTCGGTTGATGGCACGGTAAATTAAAAGGGATTAATTGCCATATTCATGCGTGTTTGTTTTCCTCGTCTCTCTCCACCAAAGAGACTGGACGACATGAGCATTCACTTCCGTGCATCGTCTTGCAGCCAGGTGAGTTGGTTCATTAGCGTAATGAATGGAGGGAAAGCTCTTGTCTTCGAGTGTCTTTGTCTCTTTGGGGGAGGCGGGGCTGTCGGGGCGTCTGCGCGCCAGCCTGCGCTCGAATTGAATTTTTTTTAATTTCACCGCAATGCGCTGTGATGACACCTTGGCGCGTTCAATAGCAGAGACGAGCCTGAAGTAGACCTGAAAGCGGTCACCAAACACTACTACTGCAATACTTTAACTGCATTTTTCTCTGTCAGAGCTGGTTCTTATGACGTGTTGTCTGACCACATCAGAAATCAAATGTGTTTGTCATTCTGAACAGCTTCAAGGTGTGAATGTTAAAATAATCGGGCAATAACCATCAAAACACAACATTAGATGTCATATTTGGGTTTATATTCAACTAAGGTAGGCTTTGTGTGATCCATGTACTATAAATATATATACATATTTTTTTTTTTTTTTTTTTTTAACACGGGAGCGGGATGGGACGGGAGTCATTCTTGTGGGATTGGGACGGGATGGGATTTTTTTTTTTTTTCATTTTTCATGGGATTGAGACGGGATGGGATTATTTTTGTGGGATGAGACGGGACTGAAAATCCACTCCTGTGTCACCCTCTAATGTGACACTCAGAGAAAAAAGAAGGGTCGTATAGTGTCGTTCGGGCTATGGCAACACTAAACCCCTGAGCTTGCCTGAGAAGGACTAAATGCACAAACCCACTATTTTTAAATATCCCATGGAGAGAGAGTCTCACTGCAGCCTGTTCTATTTTGTTTTGAAAATGTCAGCCAGCAGCCTCGTTCTGTGGACAATAAACGAGTGCTGGACGGAGAGGCGAGAGACAACAACCCCACCCACATTTAAGGGTATGGTTTGCAGTGGAAATGCTAGGGTCTAGATACCAGGTCTGAAGGGTACTTTTGGTTCCAAATGTACCACACTGAAAGCATTTGTTGGAAACGGGGTTTTAGCTGGCTAAAAACAGCTGATATCAGTTACTTTGTTAAAATTTTCAGAATATCAATAGGCTATTAGATATTATATTATAGACTTAAGCAAGTTTCATCTTAAAGGCTTATGAAAAAGAAAAAATCAAATTGGCAGGATTTTGCAACAGTTTCTTATCACTAGTTGTCACATGTCGCTGCTTTGTTGCTTTATAGTCTACATACGCATTAGGTTTTCTCCTGTGTCTACTATTGATGTTCTGGGATATCGCAAACAATGCTGGGATGTCAACAAAAGCACATGGTTAGGATCAGAAAAAAACATCATGGTTTTGCTCTATATTCATATGGGAAGCAAACACCAGGCTACAGAGAGAAAGTCTGGGGTCTGTTGGACCTATCCACCACCCCTCCTGCCAAGCTCCTTGTAGTACATAATTACCAGCAGAGTTCCAATCTGACACCGTCCAGGTGTCTAATGGTCTATCACACTGCTGCGACAGGTGCAGTCCAGCTGACCGGCGGTATATTATAATACCGCTTAAGGTTATGTCTGGCTGTATTACAAACTAATAACACCTGACGGCGTATTGTACCATCAAGAAAGGTGGCTTTTGGTGCCTGGTGTCTGACACCAGCATTACTGACAAAGCAGTGGTTTTTAATGATTTTGAAATAAGAATGGGCTGTGTTTTTTTCCTCTGTGTCCTGTAAGACAGTCAGATACTGAGGAAAGCTTTGCAAAGCCAGCCAGAAAAGCTCCAAACATTATCTTCCAGTAGTTCAGACTTTTGGAGAGACGGAAATAGCACATCATAAAGTGAATAGTTGGGGTAAAATGTGTTGGCAGCTGGTCCCGGGGGCCAGGCCAAACTCAGCCCTGTTTTTTTCAAATTGAACTAAATCAAATTAGTGTCAGGGAATGGAGGCTGTGATTGATTTTTCTCTACAGATGCACTGCAGAGCCGCACAAAGCCTTGTTTAGCTTAATCACAACAAATTTGATGCCAGCCGACAATATTTCTCAATCTGCCTCGCTCTCTGAGCAGGTGAGAGGCTTTATCCGTTAGCAATCAAATAAACATGGAACACAATGAGTTTAGAAAATGGCAAGCTCATTTTACTATGCCTGTGAGGACCAGCTGTAGACCTTGTCCACTTTTCAAAGTCTTACCTCTCATGATGTGAGTTATAGAAGGGCCATATTTAAGGTTAGTATTGTGTTTAAACTGTTTGGGTTGAATTTATCATTATAACTTGAATTTATGGCGGAATTTCTGAGGTTGGAATATTTTTAGTCAGAGTTGGAAATGAAAGTTATTAATAAAGGAAGGTGAATGATGACTTCTTGTAGTTTGTCTCAGTTGTGTGAAACCATGAGATCGACACATTAAAACCATTGACAAACTGACTTTAAGTATTTGATACAGAGCAAACTAAGAGAGGGGAAGTAAGACTCACTTGTGGGTGTCTGACAAAAGCTGCTACGTATAGACTAGTATGTACTACTGATGACAGTACACTATTTTGGAAGTAAGTGTACATTTTGTATGAACAGGAAGTTATACAGATTAATCAAACTGGACTCAACTTTGCAGCAATATGCAGCCAATGCCAAATTTTAACATGGAAAAGTAGTGGTAGAATTTTGTTGTCACATCACTATTTATTTCGGGGTGGCTGTGGCTCAGAGGTAGAGCAGGGTCGTCCACCAATCACAAGATCCACGGTTTGATCCCCGAGTTATTCCTTTGCTCTGCAAAGTGTTGTGGCAAAATGATTTCCTCTGAATCACCACCCATGTCCCTAATTTGTTCACTGATTCAAATAGGTCTGGGCTGAGTTTAGCCCTGACAAAATGTAGTAAAACATTTATGTAAACATAAACAGTGGTGCGTTAAACATATTGTTGTTTTACACAAATGCACTGACTGTTAATAAAGTAGGGTTTAATATAGTCCAGTTCGAAGGGGCTCTACCGGCACGTTAAAAATACACCGATGAGCTACAACATTAAAATCACTGACAGGTGAAGTGAATAACATTGATTATCTTGTTACAATGCAATGTTCTGCTGGTAAACCTTGGGTCCTGACATTCATGTGGATGCCACTTGACACGCACCACCCACCCAAACCCTGCTGCAGACCAAGTAGGTCCCCTCAAGGCAACTGCACTCCTCGATGGCAGTGCCCCCAAAGCACGACCATGCACCATGTCTCACCACAAAATCTGAGTGGCGTGAGGAAACATGACAAATAGCTCAAGCAAATAGGGCGCTTGGGCAGTGACTTCTGGCATCAGACA
The DNA here is from genome assembly GCA_035609425.1 of Epinephelus awoara. Lineage (NCBI taxonomy): Eukaryota > Metazoa > Chordata > Actinopteri > Perciformes > Serranidae > Epinephelus > Epinephelus awoara. The sequence continues at coordinate 4,947,856 of CM069297.1, forward strand.
GCAACAAAAAAAGCCATCCGTTCACGTTGCCATGATACGCGGACAGTCACCTTTATTTTTTCCTGGTACCTGGCAGTATCAGGGGGAAACATAGTGCGACACCAACGTAAGTTAAGGGGGCAGAAGTGCTAGTAGGGCGGGAGGGGTGATGGATGGGTCCAACAACCACCGACTTTCACGTAGAGGTTTGCTTCCCATATGAATGTAAGGCCAAACCCTGTAATTTCTCCCTAAACCCAACCACTTGCTTTTGTTGAAGGAAAAAAAACAATTTGTAGTGTTGTACCATTGTTGTGTGTTTATTTTGAAAGAGACTGTATACAAACTGGACTCATTTGAAACAGTGGTGGAAAGGAGAACATTGAACAAACTGTTATCCATCATGGATAATCCTGACCACCCTCTTCACCACATACTGGACAGCAGAGCTCTTTCTCCAACAGACTGATACAGCTTTGCTGTCACAAGGACAGATACAGGAAATTATTCCTCCCCCAAGCCATAACACTGTGTAACACCTCACCTCTATCTGACAGAGAGCACTCACAGCTCTCTAGAGTCTCTCCTCTATAGCTTAATAGTTACACTACAACCATTTGTTTGCACTGCTGGTAATAACCAATTGCACACTTGTAGCTATTTTTGCACTTTTTTTTTTTTACAACCTCTACCTCACTTCTCACTGTGTTGTGTATATAATTTGTTCTTTTTTACTACTGTAATTTTTTTTATTCCTGTATATTTCTTGTATTATATTTCTATATTCTAATGTCCACATACTGTTTGATTACTTGCTGCAGTATCTATCTATCTATCTATCTATCTATCTATCTATCTATCTATCCCACCACACCTCATAGATGTTTGATCACATTGGGATCTGAGAAATTTGGAGGCCAGGTCGATACTTTGAGGTCTTTGTCATGTTCCTTGGCCATTCTTGAACAGTTTTAATGGTGTGTCAGGGTGCATTGTCCTATTGCGGGGGCCACTGCCATTAAGGAGTGCAGTTGCCACTAGTAGGTATACTTAGTCTGCCACGGTATTTGGGGGTTGCATGTCAATCCACATGGATGCCAAGACCAGGGCAGGAATTTCACGAGGGCCACGAGGGCCATGGCTCTTGTGGCCTCCCAATTTGGCCCCGTGCCCTTGAAAAAAATATCTGCCCTAAGGCCACAGTGGCCTTGATGCCCGTCCACACTGCCCCAGGTGATTTTGCGATTTTCTCCTCTGCCTCTTTCCTGTCAACGCGGCTTTGACACCTGCGTCTATTGAGAAAAAAATAATGTAATGACTTCTTACTGAGCAACATCAAATGAGACGATGCGTACATCATCAGTGGGGGGTTTGATTCGAGCTTGGCATGAACCGCTCGGACGGGCTATAATGACAGTTTGACACCAATCTATCAGCGGCCAACCAGGAGACTTCATCAAATGCCCGGACAGGGATCGGTACCGAGACCTGGTATTAAACAACCCAAGGCAAGTTAATCAACACCGTAATAACAGTAAGCTCCGCCATTATCTGCGTTTCATCATCATTCTGCAGCCTCTCTCCTGCTCTCTGCATGTCACCCCTTACAGCGCGCACACACACACACACACACACACACACACACACACACACACACACACACACAGACACAAACTCAATAGCAGAGAGGCCGCGGTGCAGATGAAGGGAATATAACTTCAAGATGACTCCAGTTGAGACAACTACACTTGTTACTGTGAGTAAGTGTGATAAAACCTCTGCCAGCCAAGCCAATACTTTATCAATACATGTGATCAGCATGAAGAAAGCCATATTTCAATCTGCTCTGTCCACAGTCTCTCATTCACCGCTATTATGATTTGTGATTGCGGTCATCACAAGCACATCGCTAACAGCACAGTGTTAAAGACAAACTAAATGAAAGCTGTCTGTATGTAGGCTAACACTTTATCTGAACATGTACCTGCAGACAGTGAGTGTCCTCAGTAGAGGAGGGACAGCGAGCAGGATGAATGACTGATACTGATGTTTGTCTTCATGCTGAGACAACGTGACTTTCTTCACTCAGTATTGTGATGTCAGGAGGAATATTTATATTCCAGTGAGATATTATTGGGTTTTAAATAGTGACTTTGTTGTTGTAAACATGACTGTTGCTGCCATGGACTGTATAAAACTATATCCTGTGTAACTGACCTATAAGGAAAGCATCAGGAGGTGAGGTGTGTGCATGTGTGTGTGTGGAAGAGAGGAGAGAGGGAGATGCTGGTAGAGAGATAGTGTGTGTTGTTAGATACTGTTAATGTCACTTACTATGCTTCTGTGCAGTGATGGCTCTTTTTTAGTCTGTTTCTGCATCATGTTGAGGAGGGCCATGCCTGTATAAATGAATATATATATATGCAAAAAAAAAGTGAATCGGTTGCTCGCTGCTAAAAATGTGGCCCATAAACATGATCTGGTTTTGAAATGCGGCCCAGTTGAAATAGTAATGGAATAGCCCTGCTGTAGTTTGTTTGTTAGCTATCTAACAACACATCAGAAATAATTGTAAGCCAGTCTTGTTCAGTGAATCAGTTTATCATGTACACTCCAAAAAATAATTAGGCCTTTTATTTAAGATTGTTTGCTTATAAGTACATGAACCTGGTTGTTCTATATTTAAAACACATTGGGTTTATTAGTGCTATTAAATAAATCACATTATTACTTATTATACTATAATTATTATAATGTTATTATTACTTGAGCTTGTTTTGTTTATTCATTTCACAAATAGTTATACATCCTTAGCCCTTAAATTAAATTCATTATGGACATGGACTTAAAATCATTGTTTTATTGTATGGCCTTGCTGCCCTGGCTTTTGGCCTTTGTGCCCTCAAAAAATTGACAACATAAAAGGCCAAGTGGCCTTGCCCCTAAAATGACGAAATTCCAAAAGTTTTCCCAGCAGAAGATTGCATTGTAACCAGATTATCAATGTTATTTACTTTACCAAAACAACAGTGATTTTTTTTTTTTTTGTTAAAAATGCTCCCACAATAAGTAAAGATCTAGAATTTGGTTTATATACATGTTGCTGCTGATTGAGTAACACCTCTGACAGCAAAATGGTGCAGACTGTTTTCACACTGTTTTGAATGTGCCCCTACTGATGTGCTTTAGGACAGCTGTTTCCCCTGGTTTGAAAAACAATCAACCAATCAGAGCTTTGAAGGAGGGATTAAAAATGTCATCCTCCGACATCTAATCAGCTTGTTACACAGCCACAAAAATGAAAAATAAATGGCCACAAAAACCGACCGAGTGACACAACTGAACAAGCTGTTATAAGGTTACTAACAGGAATAATAATTTTTAGAATAATTCGCAACCTATTGTCTAAAGCCTGATATATCTTGATCCTCTGTGCCACAGAGCTCTACTGTTGTCCAAAAACGCATCAATAAGCCAAACTGTTGCACTGGGTGACATGTACGTTCATTGCATGAACACACTGTGTAGTTTTTTCAGTTCCGCTCACCATTCTGCTGCCCCAAATACTCACTAGAGCACCAAATGTGGAGTAATCCACTGCTGAAAATAGTCCCCAGCAAACGCACCATTTCCTCCTGTTTGAGTAGTGTTTGCTAGAAACTGCAGTGTACAGCTGTGTCAGAAAATTACTGAGCCTTTTTTAATTAGATTATATTTGTGACCCATTTTTAAGGATTTACATCTTCAGTGGGAATCAGTGGGATTGGAACTGAGTGCCACATTAGAGTATGGAAGTAATAAAATAATGAAGCACATTGTTGGTTTGGGTGGGATTTGGGTCAATAATAAGAAAAATACAGAATAACACCAGATTTTCTTCACCCACTGGTTCTGATTGGTTCCGAACACCTAATTATAAACTGGCTAAAGTAACATGTTCAATGTCAGGATGAATCAAACAATGAATCATTCAATCATTTTATTTGTCAAATGGAATTATGCAAGATACAACTCCACTCAAATGTGATCCCATCAGCTCCTTTAACTTGTGCACTGCAGTTTCAACTTGGTCCCATCGAAAACGGGTGCTTTGTCAGTGACTTCCGGAGTCAGACACTGCCAAAGAAAAAAGCCTTCCTTTCACGTTGGCATGATACACTGCCAGTTGCCATTATTGTGTTATGGCACCCAGCAGTGTCAGGGGGAAACGCCGCAGCACAACAATGCAAGTTAAGAGGGCGAAAGTCCAGGCAGGCGGGAGGGGTGATGGATGGGTCCATCAGCCACTGACTTTCACCCTGGAGGCCGGTGTTCGCCTCTCGTATGATTGGAAAGCCAAACCCTGTTCTTTTTTTTAAACCCAAACACATGCTTTTGTTGTCTAAACCCAACCACATGCATGCGTTGGCTAAACGTAACCATGTGCACTTGTTGAAGGAAAACAACATCAATTCGCTGCATTGTTCTGACAATACATTTATTTTGAAGGAGACTGTATCCATCTGTATTAGTGTTGTCACGATACCAAAATCTTTGTTTCGGTACCCATACCAATATGAATTTCGATACTTTTCGATACTTTTCGGTACTTTTCCTAAGGAAAAGTCCTTTTGGCTACAAACCTTTAGAACAATAAATAGTAGGGGTGTAACGATACCAAAAAATCGTGATTTGAAAGTACCTCAGTACGGACGTCACGGTTTGGTTGCTCAAATGTTTCACCAAGTTGGTGTCTTGTGTTGTCTCCCTTTGCGAGGCAGACTTTCTCTTGTCTTTTTTCACGTGCGCCAGCTGTGAATGTTGATACAGGTGTTGTCATACACACCACTTGTGCAATCTGTGCTCCAGTAGGAACAAGGAAGGCGTTTGTGTGCATAAATGAGTAAAATAAATTAACTAAATTAATGAATTGAATCAATTTCAAAGTACCGGTATTTTCCAAATGCAGTATAGTACCACTTGGAATACTCTAGTATTGCGGTACTATTTTAGTACCGGTATACCTTGCAACACTAATCTGTATATTTCCAATGAAAACAGAAGTGTATTTTCAAAACAGACAATTAGCAGGCTGAATTTTACACGGGGTCCCAGAACATCAACAACTAAAACCCAGGGTACCTTGCACGTCATATATTGATGTGGAAAGTCCATTACTAAATGTCAATATGTGATGAGGTCATCGTGAGAATGTTTTGGTAATATAGTCCCTTTTTGATATCTTCATACATTGTTGGCTGCTGCTTTATAAATGCTTTCAAATGGTTCTGGGAGTGATGTAACTGTCCACACACCCCGACCCCACAAAGTGATCCACAGCAGGAACAGGACAGAACCTCTCATTCCCACCAACACACCGTAAAGCACACGCCTCCTGTCCCTCTGTCCCAGAGTCCTTTGCTCTGTCAGATCAGCATGTAGAAAAAGAGTCACCTGGTTGAATGATGCTGTCTAGGATTTAGCCAAGTTTTGGTGAATGAAAGGATATTACAGTTCCTGATATCCTGTTGGACACTAATGCAGCAAGGAGGTCGTTAAGTTTATTTTCAACACCCGTGTGGTGGCTAGCAGGTCGCTAGTTCAGCTGGTGCCCATCTTCTCCATTTTTTCCTCGATGTTTACTGATGTTTACAGTTGAAAACCTTGACCTAGCAGGTAGCAGATAGCTTGCTAGAAGTTGGCAAAAGAAGAGTTTTCAGATGGATGAGTGACTTGCAGCTACACATCACCATCATCTAACACTAACCACAAAAACACCTAGACTTGCAAAATAGACATAAATTGAGCGCAGAGCTGACAGATAGGCAGCAGGAAATGCTGGTGCATACATGGGTAAATTAATGACAAGACAGAAAAGGCAATACAGTCAGATTACTAAGCTACTAAAATTGTGTCCGGTATGCATTAAAAAACGGATTAATTTGAATCTGCATGCTTCTGTCAAAAAAAAAGTTGTTGTTTTTTTAATGTGTGAATATCCAACATGATCACAACACATTGGTATATTTCATCACCAACGAGAATGTTGGAAGTGTCATTTCACGCCTGCTGGGACCACTTGAGGGCAGCTTTGCAGCTCCCAGAGATCCAGCAGGACATGACTGGTTTATATGCAGCCAAGAAAGTTCAAGCTGATTGCTTTTACTCCTGAGGCAGGGCAAAAAATTAAGACCAATTCCCTTCCCTGAGAGACATATTACTTACTGGCCCTGGTTTACATTAGGGTTAGGTTATGTTTAGAACAGAGGGTTACATTTAGGGTTTTAGGAATGAATTTATTCGACGGAAAGTCCCTTCAAATGTAGGAATACAAGAACTAGTGTGTGTGTGTGTGTGTGTGTGTGTGTGTGTGTGTGTGTGTGTGTGTGTGTGTGTGTGTGTGTGTGGCTTAATATGCATCTACAGCTGACAGAAGACAAATGGTTATGCCTGTGGAAAGACAAACACTCCTCCTCACTCCACTTCTCATCTGATCACAACCTCGCTCATATTCCTGTCATTTCAATTTTTGTAAAAAAAAAAAAAAAAAAAAAAGAAAGAAAAGAAAAAATGTCAAAAATAAACATTTCATCCTCTGTCAGGCTTTGCATGTGTCAATTCAATCCACGCCTCTTGAACCTTTGATTTTCCAGCATTCCCATAGTGATTAATAGCTCAATCTCAGGCTGGCTAATGAGTTTTATCAGGAGCCGCTGGTGATTAATTAGCGACAGCAAAGAGCATGTCACTTCTTTATTCTGGCTAAGCCATTTCTTCCATGCTCTAAATCTTCTCTCTACAAAGAGATAGCTCAGCCCCAGGTGACATTTTTAAACAGCTTTGAGGTTTGTAAGACTTCCAGCTTTACAGGCTATGGTCAAATCAGCACAAGTACTTGCCCTTTGATAGTTAAACTGTGACAGGGTGGTTATTCAGCATGATGTTGATTCACTCGTCTAACAGACAGAAATGTCTACACTAATCACTGTCAACATCAGGATTGTTGTACTCCTCATCAGCCTGAATCAGGCAGGGAATGACATCTCAGATGTTTGAGCACTTTCTGTAAATATTAAAGGGAAATTCAGTTTTTGTCAACACTATTCTCATGTTTTTATATCGTGACTAATGGTCATGATAACATTTTACTAAACACCTCTGTTTGAGAGATTGGGGAGACGTGAACTTGCATCATTAGGTTCAAGAAGGATTAAACAGTAGCTTCAAAAAAGACCAACAGTGTCCCAGGATTATTCATAACTGGGCATTCTACTGATTTCACACATAAAGGTTGGCTTCTCATCAGGGAGAGAACCACTCAGCCTGAGTGGAGCTATAAAAACCAAACCAGAAATAAACTGGTGATGTCATCAGCAGCATCTCAATGGGCCTTGGAGACTACCTGTGGTGGAAGAAGTTAGATCATTCCAACTTCATTATAGTATATATGTAGTAGTTAAATCTGTAACAAATTGTTATTAGCTCATCCTGTGTATTGTTAGTTTACCAGTTATATACTTCGAGCCCACTTTTTAGTTTTTAAAGTACACTTTAAAGTATACAGTCAGCAAACTACGAGTTTAAAAGTTTTTATACTGCAAGTATACTTGCAAGTTTTCTTTAAGTGAATTTTATCTATTTTTTCAACTTGTAAGTTTAATACTAGGTCACTATTTAAGTATTATATTTGACACCTGAAATATACCTTTAAATATATTCTAAGTAGACGTAGTTAAAGCATAGGCACACAACCAGTGGACTACACATAAAAAATTTCCGATTTGCTTCTGAACAGTCCGTGCTCTGTGTGGAGCTTTGTCCAGACTCCGGACATCTCCCTCTCTCCCCCAGCCCCTCCCCTGGGAGATAGTCCGGCGGTCTCCTGTGAGCCCAGCCTTCAAGATGTGCAACACTCCATTAAATGTCATTCAGTTCATCAAAAAATATCCCAATTAAAATCAGAGCTTTATCCCTGTCTTTATTCAAGAGGGTGGTCTATCGGTTTGAGAGCATTATTTATTGATTTCACATTCAAAAACCCTGCCCTTGCACTCAAATAGCCTCTGCTTGTGCTTGGATCTACTCTGTTTCTGCTCAAACTGTGTGCTCGCACTCAGATACCATGTTGCTTGCACAGATTTCCTGCTCAAGCTTCGGCTTTTCTCCTCGCGCTCAAACAGTTTCTGTGTGCTCGCGGAATTCCTGCTCTTAGATATCTGCCCTGCTCTTGGATTTTTTTGTGTAACAACCCTGTTAAAATCCTCAAACCAATAGAACGTCAGGTTTACTGTTGACCAATGAAACGATCCCTGCCTCCTTGTGGGCGCGCTCACTTTAGTAATAGAGTGTCCCGCCCAGGCAGGTACTCTTTAACAGGGTTCATCCACTCCCACCCTCTTCCTTATAAATATATATATATATATATATATATAAGCAATATCTCGTCACGGCTGTGATTCGGTCAAAGACAATTACAGCCGTGATGATATACAGTACAACGTCATGACCTCAAGTGTGATATTGCTTTTATACAACAGGTCAACAACAGCTTAAACAGCAATGCTGAGTAAGGAAATGTTAACAAAAAGTGAGGAAATAAATTATTTAAGTATGTTATGTAGCTCCGCGAAAAAAAAAACAGTTCCCCCGGTCTGTTGCCAGGCAACGCAGCACACACGCCAGGAACTCCCAAGCTACTTTGTATTTACATTGATCTGCAACTGTGTAACTTCGCCCAGTTCGGCTGATGAAATGTTGGCAAACCTGGATGTTGGCACGGCTGGAAGAGTCCTGGCTTTCCTTTTCCTCGTCCTCTCCTGACGACCATTCATAATTTAATTTAAATGTAATTTTGGGGAAAATATCCATCTCCTTGGTGTAATGCTATAGTGTCAGTTTGCGTTGATGTAGCGAGTGTGACAGTTGGTTAATTAACGGTTGTATTTATATTTATAACACCTGTGAGCGGAGTGATTTTACTGTTACATGTCCCAGTGATGTTATACTCTATATCAGCACTCATGGAATGCCTCTCGTCCAATCAAATTACTCGGTCGGAACTAACTGTTGTATCATACGTATATATATATATATATATATATATATATATATATATATATATATACACATATGGCGCACATGGGCAGTCCCTTTATTCCAAAAGTGGTAAAGGAAGCAAGGGTAGAACATTTAATAAAGCCCTGGAGGGTGGGAGTGGATGAACCCGGTTAAAGAGTACCCGCCCGGACGGGACGCTCTAGAACTAAAGAGAGGGCGCCCACAAGGAGTCAGGGACTGTTTCATTGGTCAACAGTAAATCTGGCATTCTGTTGGTTGGAGGATTTTGACAGGGTTGTTACACAAAAAAATCCAAGCGCAGAGCAGAAATCTGAGAGCAACATGGTATCTGAGTGCGAGCAACATGGTATCTGAGTGCTAGCACACAGTTTGAGCAGAAACAGAGTAGATCCAAGCGCAAGCAGAGGCTATTTGAGTGTGAGGGCAGGGTTACTGAACGTGAAATCAATAAATAATACTCTCAAACTGACAGACCACTCTCTTAAATAAAGATAGGCATAAAGCTCCATACATAATAAGCAGATATGCTCCATGTTATTTTGTTTAATTTCAACAACACAGAGAACAGCTTGAACAAGCTGTGTGTGAGCTAACAATCAGATATTTCGCTCTCACCAGCACATGACTGCGCATGCGCATCTACTTCCGAAACACAGAGGTTGCATTTGATTGCATTTGATTTATTGTACTGGGTGGGACATTTGATTTTTCCACAACTGGAACACGGACGTCGAAAAACACTGTTTGCACCGGGACACCACAAACAATAAATGAAACCAACACAATTCCACACATTCTTGTGGTTGGCTCAAACGCTGTCAGGTATTTAAATAGTAAACATTTAAATAGTTTATTGAGTTTATTGCAGATGTTGATCATTGTTTTTTTACAATGAAAAATAGGTAAAGAGGAAAAGAGAAAAAAATGACATGCATGGGTTTAAGTGTTCATTAAGGTTTCATGCCAGCACCCTAAACATTAAAACAAATATTTTACTATACACGTTGTGAAGTGTTTCTAATTTCTTTCTACTCCATACAGGTACAGTAAAATATTGAAATGTTTTTATTTATTTGTTTGTTTGGTTTTTGACTTTGCTTTTTAAAAATGCATGAAGCGACAAGAGGATATGAAGCAATGAAGGTCTTGGTAATAGTACTGGCAAGAATTTACTACTACTTTCACCCCCGGGGACAGGTAGACCGACATGGCAATCCTAAAACCCACTTATCAGAGGGCAATGCTGCCAACCAAAAATCTATACTAATTCAGTGCTGTCATTTCAACATTGTAAAAGCAAAGAGTTATCAGCATTGATTCCATATTATTTAGCCTTGAATATTTACCTTAACAAAAACAATGACTGATGGAATTTAAACATTGAATCAGTCACCTTCCTATCTGGGATACTTAAACTTTCTGTATTAGGCAAGAAAACTTAATAATACTTCTCTTAAGTATATCTTAATCAAAAGATTAGATACAAGTATAAGCCAAAATATACTCAGACTTTTTTTTTTATATTTGTCAGTATGAATCATTTAATTTCATTAGTATATCCTTGGTAAGTATATCTCTGATAAGTACATAAAAAAGTAAACTTTTTTTGGTTTAAAAGAGGTATATTAGTGGCATAGTTAAATAAACTTCTTTTTTGTAAGAGAAGGCATGGAGATGAGGAGAAAGTTAGTGCAAGGATGCTTCCTTGGAACAGGCTAGCGAGTGCCCACATGTGCTTAAAATTTCCCCACCTTCAATTCCAGCAAATTGTGCAAAAAGAATTGTGGGTACTTCATGCCTGCTAAGGATGCACACATGCATCTTTGAAAATTCTCTGAAGGAAGGACTTAGTCCTCGATAAAATTCAAAGGATCCTTAACATTGGAACAGTCCTTTGGTGGGATTTGATGATGTAGCCTCCTTAAAATTTTTTTTACCTTTTTGAAGCATGACAAGGGACTGAGAGTGTTTTCATTTTAGGTAAGATTGATTCACACAGTGCCCAAGTATGATCACCCCTCCAGCCAGGAGCAGAGGATGAGCTGCTGGTGTTGGGCAGGCTCAAGTAGGCAACAAAGCCACATCTGGGCCTGTCTATAGTGGCATGTGCTGCCATCAAATATTTTTATGCATACTGTACTGGAGTACACATTAACTGTACCAGAGACCACCTTTTAAGTGGACTTGGGAACGGATCTGTGCACCATACCCTGGTTTGGTGCACAGTGTTCACACCAATCAAACGGGCAGGACTTTGGGGTCAAGTGTACTATGATCAGGGCCCAGGCCCCTGTGAAGTCAGTATATTTTGGCCCCTCTCATTAGTTCCCCAACTTTGAAAATGAAATCATAAATTACCAAACTACCCCTTAAACAACTGTTGTTTAGTCTAACTGAAAGTAAACAGAGAAAGTAGTTCAACTTGAAATTCGTGTAGCCCTTCAAACTGTATCCCAGAGCATTCTGTATTCACACGCTGGTCAGCTGATTTACCTGTCGTGTCCGTGCCTGTACATCAGTTTGTTACTGTGAGGCTGTTTAATTTAGTTTGTGTGCATGCTAGTGCTGTAACAGAAAATGCGAGAAGATGGTCCGACCTTTACTCCATTACTTTTGATGTACATAAATAGAAATGACATCACAGTGCAGTTTTTATTGACTGGCACTAGTTGATAAAAGGAACAGCTATGGCTCTACATGTGCTGCTTAATTTGTTACAAGGGATTTCCACAAAACGTTTCTCTGTGCCAGTTGAAAGCTCTGCTCAGCTCTAAGTTAACATCAAGTTTTGAGTGTTTATCACACATTTCGGTCAACTGAAACAGAAATGTTTATGATCATTTCCATTGTACTGACGTTTTTTTTGGAAAGCAGCAGGTTTTCATTTAATGCCCCAATTGAAGTTGTGCTTGCTGATTTCCATGTTTCCATAATCTCTACAACAGAGCTGTTAACAAGATGTTATTATGACCACTGTCATAATGGACAAAAATATAATAATAAAAGCCAGGTTGAAAAACACCATAGTTTTCCATAAATATAAAATGATGTGAACTACAAGATCTCACCTTGTCGATAGTCACATTATTATCCTGTCAATGGTGTCCTCAGGAGCGAGGAAATGGGAACCATGCTGCCCCTCATCAATGATATATAGTCTTTCTCAGTAATGAGTAACCTCGGTCTGACCTGGAGTTATCACGGCCCTCTTTGAGCAATTATGGCCATTTTAAAAATGCAAGAACACATTGTGAGGTGTACCATTAATATAATACTCTGTCAGATGTGTCTCATGGGCAAGAGTTATGTATGTGTGTGTACTCTGTGTACAGAGGTGGTGTCTGACCTGTAGTTTGCAACCTTGTCATTCACTGCAAGAGAGAGTTTAAGGGTGAGGCCAAAGAGAGCAGAGAGCAGGAAGTGAAGTGCAACTCTTGTTTATGAGCATACAAAATACTACAAAGAGAAACCTAAATATCCAAGGTGTTCACATCCCAACTCGTCAGATATTGCAATGTTGTCAGTGTCGTTATGTGTACAAATTATGTGCTAGGTATTCTCCTGCATTTGTTGTTGATATTCTGAGACGACGTGTCAGTTTACACTTGTTAAATGCATTGTGTCCTTTCAAAATACAAATTCGTTTTCACAGGAAAAGTACAGTTTCTGCTCATTAGATGCGTTCAGTCTTTTCAAAATAAACCTACAACATCCATAAAACAATTCATATTTACATTTATTTCCTTGTGCAACAAAACCAAGTGGTTAAGTTTAGAAAAAAACCATCATGGTTTGGCTCAACATTCATATAGGAAGCAAACACCAGGCTTCCAAGTCAAAGTCTGTTAACAGCAGTGACTCACACTGATGCTGTCCAGCGGTCTATCATACCACCATGACAGGTGCCTTTCATTTAATTGACTGCGTATCACACCACCGCAAAAGGTGGCTTTTGCCGTCTGTGTCTGATGCCAAAATCACTGACCAAGCAGTGGTATTTGGCGATTTCTGTAACAGTACATGCTGAAATATCACTAAAACAGTTCTAAAGCTGTATGAGGATCGAAACAAATTTGATTCTGTATGTGTCTCCTGTTTCAGGTTGAACATTGGGAAGAATGACTTGTTGACCTTCTATGATGGAGATGACCTTACAGCTAAAGTCCTGGGTCAGTACGGAGGATCAAAGTCCCGATTTAAGCTCTATACCTCCACTGCAGACATCACCATTCAGTTCCAGTCTGACCCTGCCACCAACGTCTACGGCTATGGGAATGGCTTTATAGTCCACTTCTTTGGTAAGCTGTGGAGCCAGTGCTCAGAACTCAACCACATAGAGATTTAAACCTCAGAGCTCATTCATCACAGAGCTCTGCCACTGTCAATATGAACAGTTATGGTTATATTTAGCATCTTTGCATTTGATTTCAGTATTTAGGGGTTTAAGGCACTGACTTTGTAAAGCCCTATTTTAATATTACAAGCGTAATACAGCCCTTATGCTAAGCTAGGCTAGGCCATGTCCTGACCTAAGCTCTGTATGTTATTTGTCCATCTCTCTGTAAAGTATATTTCCAGAGTGTTGGACTATTCTTTTAATGTCTAATATAAATAAAGTCTACTATTTTTTTGATGAATAAGCAATGCATCAGTAAATTCTACATTGGTACTCAGTTACGGAGAAGTTAGAGGGATACACAGAGGACTGATGGTTGGAAGGAGAAAAGGTAGCAAAGCAACAGTAAAGCAGTAAAAACAGTGAAGTTAGACAAAATGAATGAGAGGAACATGGAATTTGTTTTTGCAGGTATGGGGCCTAAAAATGGAAGCAATAAGAGGCTGTCCCTGGTGCTGGCAGGGCCTCTCCATCAGCACAATGCCATAGCCAGCACACAAGATCTGATAGGAGTTAATGAATTCAGAGGGAAGGAAAGGCTATGGAATACAGATGATCGACAAAGAGGAATAAAGGGAGAGAAAGCTTTTAGAACAGTTTTTTCATGAATCTCATTGGTGGAATGTAAACGCAACACAGCAACATAGGCAACTGTCGACGCATGTTGCGCCCAAGTGCAATTACTTTGGTGTGTTTGTCCAATTAGACTCCTAAACGGAAGGCCTGACCCTGCTGCAGCTTCTCTGGGAATGAGCAGGGCAAAGCCAACAGGCCTTACAGGTTACAGTTAGCCTACAGAAGAGCTCATTTGAATTGCTGGAAAAATATTGCCCAAGAAGCCACCTCTTGGTTTCAAGCTCTAATCAAAAATGTATCTTGGTGTGTTATGTATGCTCCCAGCCCAGTCACCAGAACAAAATAAGCACATTATACATTTCTGCACACTACAAATACGTTACATTTACATTCATACATGTCAAATCAACATTTCTGAAGTGATGTCACATACACATAAGCTAACTGTTGTAGCTTATGTGTATGTGACATCTGCTAAGCTGCAGACCACAATTCAAAACCAACATCAGTTGATTTTTGGCAACCTTTCGCAACATTTCCACATCCCTGCTTTTTCACGGGCATTTGTGCCACCAAATTTAGGTGTTTTAAGCTAAAACATAATCTTTTCTTAATCATAACCCCATGATTTTTGTGCATAAACCCAAGCATACCCTCATCACAGAGTTGTTAAGAAAGGTAAAGTTTTAAAGCATCTGCAACAAAATAATATACAAATGTGATGTATCCATGGTTTGTCAAAATGTACCATATGAACTTTTTTTTTTTGTTTGTTTTTTGGAATTGGGTTGACGCTCCCTATCCAAGCAGATGCCAATTGGAAAACCTACTAAAAGGACAAAAAATTCTTATTCTTATAAAATTTGACAGTTTTACACATGTTTCATCAACAACCTTTTCTCCATGACGAAAACAAGACAATGACGAGCTAAAATCTATGTTTCATTTTCATTGACGAGACATGAAATGTTAGCGGTGGACTATTGGATATTGAAAGCCAAGAAAGGCCATGCTTGCAGTCATCTTCAAATGCAGCAGGAGCGACAGGATGGTAAACTCCAGTAAATAGCAAGCGAGTTAAGTCAGTGTGGAAGTGCTAAGAAGTGCAATTCATCGACTGGCCACTTGAGGCTGGCTCCAAAAAAGAACAAATCCCCATAGACTTTCATGTAACAATGCAACTTTACAGCTAATATAAACATGTTTACAGCCAGGTACAAAAAAACGGTTTTGATCTCTATGGCTTATTTCATCATTGATGACAACTGTGACTTTTTTTATAACGATCCCATTTAAATGTTATTAAAGCTTAAAATTCGGCATAATTAAGGGCGTGGCCACTTTGACTGACAGGCTGTCCTCTAGGCCTCACTGCAGGCCACTCAACTTCACCTCTCTGCTGAGTTTTGAGGTGTTGGAGCCTGTCAGAGATTTTTTTGTACAACTGTCAAGCAAATTATATGGTCTGCTGTGCAGATCATTGTACCACCTGACCGTCCATGACACCATTTCTCCAGTTTTTCGGTAAGTGGCATTCTATTATTATTCTCTTCATATGTTAGAGCTAATCAGCATGTATCATTGTTTTTCTGGCTTGTTAACTTAGGTCATTATCTCACTATCTAGCTGCTAACCGGCATGCACCAAAGTCTCAATGTAATTCAGAAGTGTTAGAATTTAGGATGATAACACTTTCAACAAAGGGCATCTGTGTGAGGTGGGAAAATAAAGCTCCACCACATTAATGTTAGTTAGCTAAAGTTATGCTCTGTAAGTGATACACTTGCCAAAGCGGCAGTGTAACGTTAAGGTAAGGTTAATGCTAGACTAGGTATCAGCTATATTACGTTAAAATATTGCAGACTGTGTGCAATTACAATAAGGTGTATGTGTGTAACGTAAAAAATATAAATGTCACGTTCAGCGTGGTTCAAGAAATAACGTTATTCTATCTAAATGTTGCGCCTTTGGTTAAGGTAGACTTGGTTATTGAGGCTATACCGCAAGTTAACATCAGGTTTGACAGCCCATAAACCCAAACTTTGTTATTTTCATAATATTATTGCAGGCAACTGATTGTGATCAGCTGTTGGCTGAAATGTCGACATGTAATGTTTGCAGCTTGTCCGCTGAATTGTTTTTACATCATCTTTAACACTTACTGAATTTAATTGTGTGTTACATAAGTGAATATGTTATAACAAAGCTTCATTTAACTGTTACATATGAAAAATAAGTGTAAATGCAACAGACAGAACATGAGGACTGTGATGTCCACCACCTCTTTTAAGCTAAAATAAAGTGGTGACCTGTTGAACATTAAGAAATTTAGGTTGTGATATTTTCATGTAAAAAATTATGTGAAGGAGGTAACCTGACACATGTACTTACTTACACATTTATTTGTCTGTGTAAAGCTTTCCTCTAGGTGATCCAGTGGACCAGGTGGCAAGTGGATGCTCAGCGTGAGAAGACAGAACTGAACTACCAACCACAGGCCGAAATCCCAGGGGGGTGGGGGTGGGGGTGGGTGTTATATATGCAACATGATGCATTTATAACTTTAAAATGATTGCATCTTCCCCCCTCATCAACCCCCGTCACAGTGATTTGCTCTGTATCCGCATACACCAGCACTCAGCAGCACTCGGCAGGACTGACTGTGGATCAGTGGAAGTGTGTCAGAGTAGTGGAAACTGAGCTCCAATAAGTAACTACTTTGCAAAAGTTCATTTAAAAGGAGAGACATGTCGGACACCATTATTTAGGCTACTTCTACGTATATAATAAAACATGGTACCAGGTGTAACCAGACAGAGTTTTGTTCACTTCATTACTTCGCGCTTGAATCTTCTGTGCGAATGCAGCAGCCATACAAACAGCCCAGCTGCTACAAATCATTCAAACTCAAAGAATTTTGGACCAATTTTAATGCAGTTTGGATTGTTACAATTTACAGAAGTGTGTTTATGAAAGAGAATACTTCATTCTCATACCATTTTTTTTATCTTTTGTAAGTGGTAACTGTAATATTTCTATATTCAAAATCAACGTACCTTAAACAATTAAGTTCTGAGTATATTTTTCCTGCATTTAAAGTCATTGCCATAGTGTGATTTTGTTTGGAATCTTTTAAATAAATGAAGTGATGTAAATAAAAAAATAAAAAAATCTAACTGAAGCTATCTTCATCATGCCTCCCACCCAAAATGTGACTCCTGTAATAGGCTGTAATAGGCTAATAACATGTGTACTGAGTATTCATTAGGCATACAAACTCTGTTGTGTGTAATGAAGATTTGACAATTAGATTTTCATTTCAAAGCAGTTGGCTTTAGTGATTCATATCACATGTCCTTTTTCATTTGAAAGAACTAATGCTCATGCATTAGTTTTATTCCAAATTACAGTAATTACAACTTTATAAAAGAGTGTTTAATGCCTTGGTAATTGTGAAGATATATTTCTGGGTGCATTTTCAGGAACTAAAGAACGCTCATCTGGTTTATTTCAGATTTCCTGTATGCCCGTAATGAAGGACATTTTGTGTTTTTAGTGTCATAATAAATGTCAGAAAAAGCAAAAACTGTAATATCTTATAACTTTCTTTGTCAATGGTCAAGGACTGCAACATTTGTTCTATCATTTATGTTTTTATTAAAGCTAACATAGAAATAGTGTTGTAATTAATTACAAAGTCTAACAAAAACCATCAATTTGTTTCTGCTTTATTATAGTGTACAGTATTAGACCAGATATGCACCATTAAAAACCATCAACAAACAATTTCAACAATGTTATTATCCATGGGCAAAACTGTTACTTAACTGTTACAAGACAAGTTTGCAAAATGAAGAGAAGTAGTTGAATTTCCAGTGCAACATACTGAAAGTTTAATAACAGCTATAAATTACAGTAAAAATGGTTGACATGTGTATCACAGTATAACAATAACACCCAATGTATAGCTTTCAGTGCTTAATGCAGCATTGTCTTCATTTAGTGAATAAAGTCCAAATCCTGGTATGGGTGAAGGAGTAAAAGCTGCCTCTCCAGTTAAAGTGAGGATAGTGCCATGGGTGCAGATCCTTTCTGAAAAACACAAATTGTCCCCCCCAATTCTTAATAGCCTAAATGATTGAAATTGAACAAATGTATTTTGCGACTCCACATTCCCAATTCTAAAAATGAAAATTGTGGATCAAATATTTTTATAAATATATTTTACAACTCCACATTCCATCTCTAGCCTTCTAGATTAATGAATGGATATGAATTTATTTAAATAAATCTGATTTTGTTGGGTCAACTTGTGTAACTTTTAAGTATTTATTGTGCTCTTAGAACTGTACTAATACTAGCATTTCTGGCTCTGTAAAAACATGATCAGTTAGTTTAACCAAGCTCAGTTAGTGGCTCATATTACGATAATCATCCATATCCGCTGATGTATAAAGTAGTCCCATATACTGGGAGAAATGGAAGATGATGAGGAGAATTGGGAATCTGTGAGAGGTGAGAGATGATAACGTGAGTGGACATAACATGCCTAAGACCCTGAAACTAGAAGTAGCTCTAACTAACAGCGAAGCAGTGGAAAGGAGAGTGATGGCTGGCTCCATGTACTATTGGCTGTTTAAGAGAAATAAACAGTAAAGGTAAGAATATGATTCACTATGTAGTGCTTTTGGAATGACTTGGTGATGGTGATGAGCCTCTATGAAGTCGTGAAATATGGTGGCAATCTCAAGGGCTCTGTGGCCATGATTTGCACACTGCAATTAAAAAAAAATCTTAACTGATTGTGTCCCCCCCAAACTTGTCATCAGATCTGCACCCATGGATAGTGCAATAGTCAGTGGGAAAGCCATTGCAGCAGTTCCTATGTATTGGAGGAAAGGTGTAAAATGTACAGGAGTCATTATTCATTATAAGTCCTTGTGTGTGAGACAGTTTATATGTAGCTAATCTCTCAAAACAGATTCTGCAATTTACATTGTAGAGGGTTAAAAGGTTTTTTTTGTTTTTTACCGATAGATTTCCAGATTGATATGTAGCAGGCTCAAGCGGCCTTCACATGATATGAACAATGTGCTTCGCTCACCGCCAGGTGCAGCGCAGAGGTCAGAGGTAA
Source organism: Epinephelus awoara (assembly GCA_035609425.1). Taxonomy (NCBI): domain Eukaryota; kingdom Metazoa; phylum Chordata; class Actinopteri; order Perciformes; family Serranidae; genus Epinephelus; species Epinephelus awoara. Next base: position 4,966,998 of record CM069297.1, read on the forward strand.
ACTCGGTCACAGTTCAAATAATTACAACTCTGAGCGCAGCGCTCAGGCGGAAAATCCGAGCAGTGTGTGACGCCAAGGGTAGCAGTGCCGCTTTGTCAGGCGTTGCAGCCCTCTCCATAGACAAACAATGGGACAGCCAGCACCAAAAGAGATTTTTGTTTTAATGTAAATTTACCCCAGTAACATCCTCTCTCTGAGTAAATGACATTCTTGGAACAGCTCATATATATATTACATATGATATTAACTATAATAACTGAAAATGATAAACTGTATGAACTCTAAACTATAATGTTTTATTATAGACCATGAGGTGGTAAGAAATAACACAAAGGGAACAAGAGAGGGTGTAGGAACGAGGAAGAGCAGAGCTGGTAATACTGAAAAGTGTTACCAAGTGTTATATATCTATATCTATATCTATATGTCTATCTCTCTCTCTCTCTCTCTCTCTCTATAGATAGATAGATAGATATGTATGTATGTATGTATGTGTATATATATATATATATATATATATATATAGATAGATATGGGATAGATAGGGATAATGTATAATGAGCCTGTGAATACTGGGATAATAACTCTCAACAGGGAAATAGTTTTATTCCCAGTACACTGAGCAACTTGTAACTTGCTCACGCCCACCATTACCCCGAAAAAGGTGCATTCTGTAAAAACAAAAGTTGGTAGGCGGCATTTTGCCGCACTCCCCAATTTTGTTTTTATACTGCCAATGCTGAAAAAAAGACTGATTGGGCTTTCCTATAAATTTTCACAGTTCCTATCTAAAGTCTGTCTGGTCCAGCTACTTCGCGGGGGTTCTGCCTCGTAAAGAGCTTGTTGACATTGTGACGGCCCCAGGGCCTCCACTAGGGTTTGGTGTTGGTGTTGTGTTTTGTTCTTTTGTTTCAGAGTGCTGGTGGCTTGATTGGTCATGGTGATTGGAGGCAGCTGGCCACTGTCTCCAGCCCTTTAAAACCCGCCCTCCTGGGAACTTGGTGCCTCTTCTTTTTCCCCCTGGCACCATGCTGTGCTGATTGAATTTACTTGAGTTTTTGTATAGTTTAGTTTGCATTATAATACTTTGTTATATTGTTTATTCTTCTCTAAAATAAATTACTTATTTTAATGTAACTCCCCATGTGTTTCCTTATTTGTGATGGTCTTAGAGCCGGACCATAACAACATCCCTCTCCTGGATAGTGAGAATAGTGGTGGGGGAGGAGGTGGGGGCCATAGGTGTGGGCAGTTGAGGGGGTGGCAGGCCCCTGCTGAGGTGGGGGAGGTGATACTGGTGGGTTGGAGCTGGTGGTCGCGGGGATGGTGTCTGGACTGTCCCATTGTCTTTCAAATCGACAGTAAATCAACAGGATGTTTCACTAGCCAGCAAAAACACTTACAATGGAGCAACGTCAGCTGTTGGTGTGAGTTGTGAGCTGTAATTCAGCAATAAATAATCAGCCGTGTGTCTGACTGTGGATGGTGGAAGTTTTGAATGGATTTGTGGAGTTTGTTAGTTACAGCGGTGGCTGTTAGCAGTTAGCTCAGCTTGTTAGCCGCTGAACAGCAGCGGAGCAAGCGGACACTGGCCGTCGGACTTCACGGCTGATCCCTGCAGGACTCCACTCAGATGCTCACTCGAGAGGGTTTATGATTTGATGCTGTGTGACAAGCAGATACTGTAGGAGGCTCAGCTATCTGTGTAGTGTAGCTGTGTTATAAGTGAACAGTCTGAACTCAGATCAGTTTTCCCTAACAGAGATGAAAGTTTAGTTTTAATCACCAACTCTGTGAGAGGACACAAGTTTAAACCTCCAGACTGACATTGCAGATTAAGAAAGAATTCTGGCTTTAATTACGTTACTTCTCTGCTTCTTAACAGTGAGATGGATAAGTCAGAGTTTACAACGAACCTGGGTACAAATCCTAGTTGTCTTGGATTAGTAATTTATGGTGTCAGAGTTTTTTCAAAGTATAAATAGAGAGATGTTGAGCTTTTTAAATAATGATCAGTAAGTGTGTGCTTGTAAATCACCCCTTAAACCTGTCAAAAACTGCTGGAGAAATGATAGTTTGTATGTGTGTAAAAATTATTTGTAGTTATCGTCACAGTGATTTTAATATCTGATACATGAATTAGCCTCATTGGATTAGTTTAGATAAAAAAAAACATAGATAACATATTGACTAAAAGTTGACTTAAACATTTTGAATTTTCGTGGACTAAAACTAGACTAAAAATGTAAAAGATCAAAATGACTAGAATGTGACAAAAACTGATAAGCATTTTAATCTCAAGACTAAGGCTAAATCTAGAATAGCTGCCAAAATTAACACTTAGAGATTTTTAAGATATGTTATGATTGCATATCAGCATCAACTATAAACTTTAAGCAGTTTCAATCTAATGAGATTGCTTATCTAAAGGCCAAGGGTAGTGCTCAGGAAAAGACCATTGAATCATAAAGATCACAAAGGTTCATTCTCTCAAAAATCCATATAAGCAGAATTGCATGGCAATCAGCCTATGAGATAAGAGCTGTATTTTTTTTATAAAGCTGATATGTTTGCATGAGGGTGGTTCTAAAGGAAAGCTTTTCAGAATTTAAAGGGTTGATCCTCTGAGGAGCATGAATGTGCCAAATGAATTCCATTGCAATGTGACACATTTTGGGGGTTTTTTGCTCACAATTAATAGAGGAAAAGCCAGAAAGTAATTGAAAATAGGAGGATACATCCTCAGGGGACCATGAATACCCAGAGATGTCCTGACAAATTAGCCAGCAGTTAAGATTTCTTGCTATGAATCAAAGTGTTGGGCAGACAGAGTCTGACTGACTAACATCTTCATGTCCTCAGCATTGAAAAGCTCATATCACTCAAACCTTACATTCATTTCCTAATTTCCTGTCTTCTTTGCTGTCTCTGTCTGACACACTGACCTCCCCCACCCCACACACACCTGCAGAAGTAGCTCGTAATGACACCTGCCCTGAGCTTCCAGAGATCTCTAATGGCTGGAAGAGTACATCTCACCCTGAGCTGGTTCAGGGCACTGTGGTGACCTACCAGTGTTACCCTGGTTATCAGGTGGTGGGCGCCGAGCTGCTCATGTGCCAGTGGGACCTCACCTGGAGTGGCGACCTACCAAGCTGCGAGAGAGGTGAGTACAAAAACGCTGTTGCCACTACTCAATTATCCACTTGAAAGGGGAAAGATGGTAGAAAAAAGCTTAGGGTGTCCATTTTCCTCCTAGAACCAACAAGGAGTTACATGTAGGATACAATATTTGTAAATAATTTCATATAAATCCAACTAAATTTACATGTCAATTCAGTTTTAATTTCACTCAAACCATACCCGTGAACCAAGGAAGATTATCTTTGAAAGTTGAAATTATATAACATTGAGACTATGGACATGAGCCATCACCTTACAGGTAACTGTGCAACACTGACTGTCACAGAACAGGTATAAACCCACAAGCACAACTCAGGACAGCAAGTTAGAGCAAATCCAAAATCTTTAATCCGGTAAACAGGCAGAGTTGAGAACAAGAAGGCAAACTTAACCATGCAAGAGGCAGGTGAAGAATCAGAGTGCAGGAAATCAGGCAGGCATGATTAGATAGGTAAGTACCAGAAATACTGTAATGCTTGGTGAGATGCAATAAGACAATCTGGCAAATGATGAGTGGAAGACAGATGGTATATTTGTAAGAGATGTAAAGGCGGAAGTGAGTAGGATTTAATAATCATACTAATTAAAGGACAAGTGTGTAAAATTTAGGGGTGTTTAGTCGCATGTAGCAGTGAAACAGATTGCAACCAGGAGCTGAACCATACCTGCCAACAGTGGGCTGCGAAAAAGAGGGAGATTTTCTGGGGTAACGGTTGGAATGGCTGGATGTTGGAATCCCCGCCCCGGGGCATTGTAACAATGGATATTATTATTATTTAAGGTTCATTAAAAGTCATTTGTTTACATATTTGTATTTATTGTATTCATATGGGCCCGTATAACCCTACACCACAAATGAATACAATAAATACAAATATGTAAACAAAATTACTTTTAATGAGCCTTAAATAATAATAATATCCATTGTTACAATGAAATGTGCTACTGTGTGTGTGTGTGTGTGTGTGTGTGTGTGTGTGTGTGTGTGTGTGTGTGTGTGTGTGTGTGTGTGTGTGTGTGCCTCCGAAACACCTCTCAGCAAGAACGAGCCGATGTTAGCAGTTACTCTCTGTGCCTCCACTGCCTGTGTGTGTTTGCTAACATTGTATTCCCCGCCATGTTCCCCACTAAAGTCGGCCCGACATAGCTTGCAAAACGCGTGGTACTTGCTGACGTGGCTAGCGACTAGAAAAGGGAAGGTCTGGCACCAAGCAGGCTGAAATTTCAACGCATACCTCTTCTTTTCGAGAGCCGTTTCATTCATTTTCAGTTTGTAATGTTCCGCCTCGAGCTTGGGCATGGACGTGAGCTTGAATGTGCGCAGTCACGCACAACACGTCGGGCGGTGCCATTTGGATTGGGTTGCCAGGTACTACAACACACGAAACACCAATTTGACTCATATCACTATGAAATCGTGAGAATAGCGGGAGAAATTATCAATTGCGAGCAGGGCCAGAGAAAGGGTTAAAAATAGGGAGACTCCCTATAGTGTTGGCAGGTATGCTGAACTACCCACAGAGGTCTCTTTTTTTCCAAAACAAGAGGGCAAGGTGATTTAAACCAGTAAAAACACTGACACACAACTGTTTCTTTGAGGCTGTTTGGCTTGTCGGAGACAGGCCGCAAGCCCAGCACCTGCGAATGTGCGCTCACCTTAAATTCATTTATAACTTAAAATGTAGACATTAAAGAGGTTTTTATCGTGAGTCAATTTATCCATAGATGTCTCTTTCTCTCAAAAACAAACAGACCCAGTGATTGAAATTGGTAAAAACACTGGATAAAGCACTTTAATCTTTAAAAGAAAATGTTTTTTGAATGCTGCTTGCTGTGGAGGGGCTGTTGACAGTGTTCGAGTGGCTCTAGAGTAGCTACCCACTCCCTATGTGGATTTTAACAGTTCATTCTGAAGTAACAAAAATACATTTTTTTTCAGGTGATTATACACTGTAAAAAACATCTTTATTATATTATATTCAGTTTCTGCTAATGCATCCCCCTTAGTTCCACACAATTAACAATTTAAATTTTAGGAATATATATACAAAGTAAAACACAGCCACCAATGCCCCAAAGGTTATATAGTCTGGGTCTCCAGTGGTATTAAGGTTCTTTTACAAGGAAGAGCAGCATGGGTCTCCAAGACTAGACACAGAGGTCAATTAAAATAGAAGTTAAAAAATTAAAGTTTATTTACACTCTGAAATAGACAATAACAAGACAGGTCAAAATCAGTGCTGGGTAAGATACTTGGAAAATGTAGGCCTAATGAGCTAAGCCACCAGTTACTCTACATCAAAATAAAGTTTCACTGCACTGAATCTATCCCCTGGGAGATGTAGCAAGCTAAGTTATGAGAAAATGGCAAAAGTAACTTGCCACTTGCAAAGCTACTTTTATTTTTTGACTTTATGTCAAATCAGCATTTTCTCAGCGAGAAGAAAAACTGTCAGCCAAACAAATCGGCAGGCAAAGAAATGCTCAATAAAACAGTTTATTATAAAATAACAGACTTAAATTGAAAATTTCTTCTTTTCTTTGTGACATTTGAACATGTCCTCCAATAACATGGCATCATCAGTCTCTCTCTTTCTTTCTCCTCTTCCTACTTAATGCATTTCTCTGTCCTGGCCTCTTTTATTAGGCTATCTGGCTCTGTCAGTGATCAAAAGTAGAATTCCAAAATATATTTTTCACTCAATATAAACCATAATAAATAAAAGACTGTCATATAAACAATAATAATAACGGACCTAAATGAAAACTTTTCTTTTTTGGGACATCAGAACATGAAAATGTCCTGCAAATAACACATGACATCAGTAGCCTATGTCATTCTCTGTCTCCTCTCTTCCTTCTAAATACTGTTTTCTGGCTCTTTTCTCAGCCCTTGACTATTTCTTTAGTGTTCACTGCAAATCCACTAAATAAGTACAGTCTATGGGCAAGACACATGAGTCACATCAAGAACTGCAATGTAGCCAGTCACTGGCAGAGTAGGGTGGGTCTTGCCATGAAAAGCCAAGAGCAAAGTAGCAAGCAGAACAAACTGAAGGATTAGTATGTGATGTCATGCAGAAGTGCTTCCCTCGTCTAATGCCTCAGTGTGGTGCTGTCACATTACTTCCTTGGTTTTATTATCCTTTATGCAGACCTCCAATTTAAAAGAAAAATCTGCTGCACTTCAGAGCTTTTCCTGCAAGAAAGAGCTTGTAACAACTAATCAATTAAACACTATAGAAAAGCTGTTTGACTCAGAAAGTAGTGACGTTACCACCATGCTACTGAGAAATGTAGTTAAGTTAACAATGTCACTACTTGTAGTGATGCTACTGCAAATCACTGGTCAAAGCCTAGTATATGGCTGGACCTTTTAAGAAGCGCTAGAGGGCTTTTATGTTGAAATGAAGACTCTTAATTTGTAATAGGAAGTGTTTGGAAGTTAGGGACTTCTTGTGGACTCCCTTTTGTTGTGGTCCAGCCCAACATTTCATGTAAATACAATACAAAATGAAGAACAGCAGGCCAAACTGAGACACAGTCACACAGCAGAAGGAACCTGCTTGCTCTGGAGCTGTACCCACTAATCCAAACTTTTTCTTTTCTCTGAATTGAACACAACCCTCTTCTCCCCTCATTAGCTGCAGTTGGGGATGCACATCCAAACGATGCTGGTGGAGGCTGCACGGCCTTTGGCCACTGTTAGAGCCACTGTTAGTAGTCAAATATGATTAAATAAGGGCTTGCGTCATCCAGACATGATTGTTCCCCAAACAAATTAATGAAGCGATCCTGTTTTTTCTGTGTCCAAAACTGCCATTTTGTCGACAGCTGGCTAGTTAGCTAGCGTAGCTCACTAATTCCACCACACTTTCATTCTAATGCTACAGAAAATGAGCCGAACAGAGTTGTCAGTAATCTTATAATAGCAATCTGCTTTGACAGGAGTGTGTGGCTGAAGCCTTAAGTTGTTAAATTTCACTCATGTAGTGGCTTGCTAGTTAGCAGCTAGCTTGCTAATTCCACCATGCTACACTGGTTACAGACAACGAGGAATACAGTGATACAGGACTGTCAGCATACACGTTTCTGTCAGCACCTGTTCATGACAAAACAGCAATGGCCAAAGGGAAATATTCTAAAATGTCATAAAAATAAAAAGGAAAGTAAAATAAATTAGTCTCAAAAGGATTCTCAGGAACGGAAGTCCAATTAAAGTTAAGTTCCAATTAAAAAGAGGGAATTAATGTTCAAACTCTGGCATTTATGCACTTCTGATCCTAAACTTGGACTAACCTGGGCCTAGCGCTGATCCACTTTACCTATAAATATCCTCCTGCAGGAGGGGAGATCCTCCCCTCTGGCCACGCTATTTGGCACCATCACCATCCTGCTCACAGGGGATTGGTTCGGTCAACTGTTGTTGACATGTGAGACATAACTGAGCATGAGAATGGCCCATCATATACCTCCATCCTTAGCCCCTATACACTCTAAACCTTCAAAGTCTGAATAGGCACCTAACCAAAACATAATAATTTTGACAGATTTATAACCTGGCACACAGTGCTGAGCTGCATTGCAGATTGATCTCAAGGTTCCCAGCTTTCAGATGACATACCACTTCTATGTGGCACATAGCCTACTGTTAAAGTCCCCACAATCTCCCCACAAGACACCCCCTCACCCAACCCAACCCAAAAACATGAACAAAAATGAGTTTATGAGATAAACTTGAGAAGACTTGTTCCCCAGTCAATGTTTTGTTCCTTGAACTCCTTCAAATTCAAGCCTGTTTGAAGAGCAATGAATTGCCCAGCAGATGTAGATGCATAATGGATTACATATCCACCTATCGAAAGAGAAGGATAAACATCTACATAAGCAGCAACATAACCATGCAATAAATTGTGTTCATAAGCAAGCAAGCATACAAGCAAAGGGGACAGCATGCACTAACAGCCAAGCAAGATATAAACAGGTACATAGACATGCATACATGATACATATAAACATATATAGCAACATGCAATGGCAGAGAAATGTGACATGCAATGCAAGGAAATGTCCAAGCTTGAAAGGAGCAGGAGCAAGAAAAATCCATGTAAGGAAATGGCCATGCTTATCATGAACAAGAGCATACATACATAAGTGGAACTCAAAATGTTAACTGTACTATATGCACATCTGATAATTAGCATTGTTGAGCAAGTTACTCTCAAAATGTAATATATTACATATTACGAGTAACCTTCATTTGAAAGTAATAAGTTACTTTACAATACAACTACTTGGTCGTGTGCAACCTGTAAATCTGCAGGCGTTTTTTTGTTTGTTTTGTTTTGTTTTGTTTTGTTTTGCTTTTCATGTTGTCAAACAAGGGAGCAAGTCTGCCAGTGTAGGCCAATGTGTGTGAGAGGACGAAAGTCCCGGACTGAGTGATAAATTAATTGCAAGAATCACGTCATCTGCTGTCGGAGGCTGAATTCAAATTTCCATCTTCTGGACCTGCAGACTGAGCCCTCACGGACTTCAGTTGTACGTAGTGTGACGTATTAATGTCATCATGTAAAGTCTGTGAGGGCAGAGACTATAAGAGGCAGATAGACAGCCCTCGAGACTCTTTTACTTGTTGCCGTGAAAACGGTCAACTATCGCTGCTGTCATAGTCGTATACGTGCCATATAAGTTGATGAATAGTGCCTACTCATCTGTTCCTGCAGATAACAAGATATGGACCTGTCGCCTCAACTACACGGGCTAAATAGATTGTGTCCGACTTATAGGTTGACATTTTCAGAGAAAAAAAAAATTATAATAATTTTTTAATTGAAGATCAGTCAGATATAGTCAGGGCTTCACATCTGTACAGATATTATTTTAAGAATGCTCTTATCCCACTGACCACAAGTCTCTGTGTTACTAAATACTTCATTAATTAAAAACAGCCCAATGTTAATATTCAGTAGACTACATTTAGTTTATGATACAGTTAAAATGGCCAAAAATGTGAATGATTATGTTGCAGGATGATTTAAGGTGTGCCCCTAAATTTTCTGCTTGTGCTTTTTCAATTTTCAGTCAGGGGCTTCAGTGTTGCTGCTAAAAAAAAGTTATTCTGGAGCCCTGCAATATTATTCTCTGTGTAGAGTATTAAGTTACATATTACACTACTCTCGCATTACTTTCACCAAAATGAGCTCAGAGAAACTAATGATCATTTTAAATGGATGAGGGTCATGTTGTTTCACAGCAGGTAATCAAAGCACAGAAGCTCCAGTTTATTACAGTTCATTTCAAATCCAGAGCTGCACAGGTCTGACCCATTCATACATTCACATACAGTGGTTACCACTTTGTATTAAAATTACATTAGTAATAGCCTGATGATATAGAACAGTTAAATAGCCTAGACCTTTTTAAATAGATGAATAGCCTTGGACACAGGGAGGGTCAGGCAGAGGATCAGAGTCTGATAATTGTGAGACATAGATAAATATTTGTGGCCTATGATATGACACACAACACTGAGGTTAACACAACAAACTGAATGGCGTGTGAGTCAGTCATGACGAGTGCAAATAAATATACCGGAGCTGAAAGACCCACCTGCCGGTTTCCAGTGTGTCAATCAGCTACGGCAGCACTGGAGAGAGAGTTCTGCATAAGAAAGGGACTGTGTGCTGGTGCTGCTCTGCAGTTATAGGGAATGAGAATGGAAACACATCCAACACATACTAACATCAGATGTGCCGATCACCAGGACAAGAAAAAAACAAACTCCATCTCCTTATCCCTGCTGCTTTCTAGCAGCCTTAGGATGCAAATGCAGAATGGGCTACATTGTATGTTGTTATATTAACAGAAACACACTGAACATGATAAAGCACAGTATGGCATGACCCAGATGTGCAGATCACCAGCACCCTTCAATGATGTAGTCTGTAATGACATGACAAGACACAATAACATTTGGATGATTTTTTTTCTGGTGGTGCACAGGCAGAAGTGGAGCAGTGTGGATCAGTGAGGATGAATGAAAAATGATATCAATAAACAATTTACTTCTGTTATTGATACATGATACGTGACGCAGTAAATGTATTAATATTACTCAAAATCCAGTCAGTGACGTGTTATATAAAACGTAGTATATTTATGTAAGCTGTTACAGTGTGTGATTCTTGAGTTTTTTTAACTAGCCTATATAGTGAAGCAGCTTACTGTAATAGTATTAATAAAATTAAGTTGTAGCTTTCGCTTTTGGTGTGCCACAGTGGCACCATGTGGCCCCCCTATGAAAAATTTCTGAGGGTGCCACTGGTTCTAAAACCAATTTACAATCATACAGCAGAAACTGATGACTTTGGAAAACAGGCCAAACCAAATCTGTTAGTTTCTTTTTCATTAGGCTATGTCTGTAAGCAAACACACACACACACACACACTCACTCACACACACACACACACACACACACACACACACACACACACACACACACACACACACACACACACACACAAAACAAGCAGCAGCGATGCCTCACTGCCAGTGACCAGCCCCACTGGCAGCAGACGGGGACCTCGGCTCCAGCATGGCTCACTTCCACCCTGTGATTCTGGTCTAGCTGGCCCCTCTCCTGCTGGAACCACAGCAGGCCTGACTGGATGCCGGGACAGACACAACTCATTTCTTAATCCTGCCTCTGTGGGGTCATGTAACCTGGCTCAGACAAACAGAGCTGGACTGTCTAATATTTTCTTTACAAACAGAGACCCCTGATACTTCTGATAGAACTGAATTATGGGGCGTTTAATGCTCTGTACTGACTTCCAATTCAAGCAGAGTAAGCAAAGCTTCTGTTATAAGATCCAAATATCATTTCCATAATATCATGAACATTTTGCACATTATGCCAAAAACTTTTAAATTTGAATCACTGGTTTGCTACTATTTTAGCATATGACCCTTTGTAGCCAACCGATATTTACTTTGGAGCCCTGGTCACAAGGTTGCATGTGTCTTTAAGCTATGCTCAACAACCAAAGAGCAAGTGCTTTTAGGCTTCTGCAAGTCAAACTTTCCAATGTTTCACAAGAAAAATTAAAGACTAGAAAAGATGTGTATTTTTTTCTCTTTCTGCCTTCAAAAGTCATCAAAATAAACTAGCAGTCAAACAGCTTTCTATAGGGAGGTAATCCACTACTGTGAACGTCATACTTTCATTTGTCACTGTAGTGATGCTGTTGAAATGCCTGTGGATTAAAATACTTTTGCTGAATTGCAACCGCTGTGGCTACAGGTAACAATTATGGGACAGTGGTAACTACTGAAACACAGTATTCCTCCTCCGATAACCTCAGATTGCTTCACTTGATGTGTTAAGTAGGGAGCACAACTCTGATCGCTGCCTTTTCCGGAGGTGTGGAGAGGGCTTTTGATCATGCAGAGTAGGGTTTTTATTACATACTCTGGAAACTTTTGGATTTGAAAGCAGATTCAAAAATTGTATTACGGTGATATATGCAGAACCACAGGCTTCAGTTCTTACAAGGTTTTTTTTTTAAGCATCCACATGCAGTGGCAATTTGATCCAACCCAAGAATTTGAGGGGTTAGAACTGGAGGAAGAGAACACAAGTTCCTTTATAAGGACAACATTTTGTGGCTATCCTCTTCAGCCCTTTCGTCACTTATCTGAAACATATTCAAAGATAAAAATTAATTAGCAAGTTTGAGCTGATTGTCATTTGGAGATAATTATTTCACTGCAATTAAGATGGATAGATACAGGAATGTATCTAGAAAGATGAGCATTATTAAAATGGTAGTTGCACCTCAGTTTAATAATATTTCAGTGATGGTGTCACTTAGCATTTCTCCATTGATTTTAAACAGTTTAATCAGTTAATTAGAGACTTTCTGTGGAAAGTTGGCAAAGCCCTGGAATAATGCAATAATACAGACACAGAAAGAAAATGAGCTTGCTGCCCCCTGTGGGTCAATAGAGGCATTGTCACACAAAAAAACATCAAGCACACACAGCAATATGATTTTGGAACATTTAAGGGAGACATGAATAAAATCATTTAAGCTGTCATTAAATATAAGCAAGGACATTCTTCAGTCTGGAACAATCTGTCAATTTAAATAGGGAAAAATGCATAATATATTAGGAATGTGTCGGGCAGACATTTTACAGTCCTTCCAAAGATGATAAAGGGATGGACTAGAGTAGAGAATATGGGACTGTTGGAATGCTACTATACAAGTAACCCCAGCGAGAGGGGCTACATGCAGAGCAGGATATGGGATATATGGATGCTTCAAAACCCAACGTCTACACTGACAAAGAAACAACTCCTAGACCAGTGTTCCAACATCCATTGTTAAGGTACAACAAACGCTACGGCAAGGGGAAGTCAAACGCGACTGCAAAACCAGGCAGACCAACGCGTGCACCGCCTGGATCAACCACAAAAAGCCTTCAGCTTAATGCCGCCTACAAGGATACTGGAATGCTTGGAAATGTACAACATCAACAGGACACGAAGAGCCTTCATCAAGAACTCAGTGGGGCTGTGGAAAAAGATTCTGGAGGCCAACTCAAAGCCAGTTGCAAGTTACCATCAAGTGCGGCATATACCAAGGTGATGCACTGTCCCTGCTGCTGTTCTGCATAAACCTGAACCCCCTCAGCCAACTCAACACAAACAGTGGCTACGGATACCACATCCAGAGCCCGGTAACTTTACAGGAACCTTCCTCCGACTCCGCTCTCTCAGTGAAGACATGGAGGTTGAGAGGGCCGAGCGAGAGGACGTTCCTGTAGTAGTTCCTGCCCCTTAAATAGTACCAGGAACTTCTTCAGTGGAAACGGGCCTGTAGACTCACGGATCCACCTCACCAGGGTCTACAGCAATGACATCGGAAAGTCATTCGGATTAGATAAGTGTGGTCGGATGGTGTCCAAGAGAGGGAAGACAATCATAACCGAGGGGTTGAACAACCAGAGGGCAGCACTGCAAATGTTCAGGACAGTTACAAATACCTTGGGGTCTTGTAATCAAGTGGGAACCATGAGGAGGTCGCAAGAAAGTCAACCACAGCCAAATACCTAAAAGGAGTAAGGCAGGTCCTACAAAAATTGGCTGAATGGAAAGAACAAGGTCCGAGCCATCAACATATATGTGCTGCCAGTCATCAGATACCCTGCTGGTATAATAAGCTGGTCAAAGGAGGAGATAGAGGCCACTGATATCAAGACAACAAAGCTTCTCACAATGCATGGAGGGTTTCATCCCAAGCCCAGCACCCTAGACTGTATGGTAAGTCCCAAGGTCAGAATGAAAGACACCTCCTGGTGGTTGAGAATGACCAAGCTAAGATCCTGTGGACTTCCAGATCCAGACTGACAAACTGGTGATAGCCTCCGGACATCGTGTTGATCAACAAACAACAGAAGAAGGCTGTGGTGATAGATGTAACAATCCCAAGCCACAGCAACTTCAGGAAGAAGGAAGAAGAGTAGCTCGAAAAAAATACCAAGGGCTGAAAGAGGAGCTAGAACAGATGTGGGGAGTAAAGGCAACAGTGGTGCCAATGGTAATCGGAGCATGGGGGGCTGTGACCCCCAAACTGGGAAAGTGGCTCCAGCAGATTCCAGGTACAACATCTGAGGTCTCCTTCCAGAAGAGCGCAGTCCTAGGAACAGCTAAGATACTGTGCAGAACCCTCAAACTCCCAGGCCTCAGGTAGAGGACTCAAGCTTTCGCTAATTTTGTTACAGATTGCTACTGTCTATTTAACAAAGAAGAGAAAAGAAAAGAAAAATAAAGAAAAGAAAAGAACATTCAGGTGACTGATGATCAGTCAATTAGTAATAGTGTCAGAATAATAATTGCTTAATTGAATAAAATAATCATAAATATAACAAACAACAAAAGACCACAAGTATTAAATAGCAATTACAGAGAAATGTACATATATGTGTGTGTGTGTGTGTGTGTATTTATAGCCTATGTAATTTTACCATCGTGAATAAAAAATATGCAGTCATACTTATTGCGAAATAACTATCAGAGCTGTCCAGGTTGACCTCTTTCTCTGGTGAGCTCGGCAAATGACATTTTATCTCCATGTTAATGAATATATGAGTAAGAGGGTCAAAGTTCAGGGCTTAATGTTATTAGAGCAGTATGTCCAGATTGTGTGCATATTGTATGTAACAGTAGCCTACATGCGTTTTTAAGGGCAGCTGCAGTACCTACTTAAAGTAAAAAGAAAAAGAATCTGATTTGGAATGCACCCTGATTGTCAGTAGAAAGCAGTAGAAACAGTAGAAAGGGGTTTTTGCTCACAGGGATTACTTCTACATATGTTTACCTCATTAACTGAAACTTTGGCCATGTTTAATATGAACATCCTTTATTGTAACACCATATATTAGACACAAAATACAGAAAAGCATAATGGCTCCCCTTTCAAGTAATACTCCTCTGTCTAGCTAAGTCAAAGTTGACAATAACCAACTTTAATTTTTTGTTTGTCCATACAGTTCTGTCTTGCCCCGACCCTGGAAAGGTGGAACACAGCAGGCGGGTGCTGTCAGGACCCCATTTCACTGTGGCTTCAACCATCCAATACATCTGCAACAAGGGCTACATTTTGTCTGGAAACAGCCTGCTCACCTGCTTCAATCGAGGGTCCTCAGGCCCCAAGTGGAACCAGAAGCTGCCTAAATGCCTGCGTATGTATATGTGTTAGTGTTTCTTAAGGCTCACACAGTTACACCACAAACTGAATTTAAAATCATGAGATACTAAAATTCTATTAAATTTTTAAGCACTTGTCTGAACAATCCCACCCACACTCTGCAGTGACTGACCAGGAGCCTCATGTACAACATGAGGTACGAACAGACAAAAACGTGGCGTACGTCCTTTTCCACAGCAAAGTTCAGATGTATCAAGAGTGAAATGACCTTGGTAATGTGCGGTGACGCCAACTTCATGGCTGGCGTACGCACGTTTCTACAGCTGTTGATCCTTTGGCGACACTTAGAGATGATGCTGGGAAACTGTTATAATAAATAATTGTGAAAACAATTAGTCCTCAGAGTGATGTGCACATCAGAGACACATGAACAATTAACACTAATGAACAATTAACACACCCACATGTCTGTAATTAGATGAGTAGATATAAAAGCATGCGCAAAGTGGTGCATAAAATACCAATGGCTGCTTCAGCAGTATTAGAAGACATTGTAAATGGTGCAATACAAAGAGAGCGTGTGTTCAGAGACAGAGAGGATTTACTGGCACTTGATGACAACTGGCTCACCAGCCGCTTTAGGTGCACAACCTATTTGCATTCCCCACCCCCAGAACAACGCTACATGGTTCTATCGTTGACGGACCTGGCCAACGGACCGTGGAGGCGTTGGATTTCTCCCACTCCGGCATTGGCAATGTGGGAGAAACAGAGCATTACGGTGCCAGAAGGGGAACTGCCCATTGGTCCGACAGCCCATCGTTCCGACCATATTAAACCCTGGTTAGGTTTAGGCACAAAAACCACTTGGTTAGGGTCAGGAAAAGATCATGGTGTGGGTTAAAATGAAAAAGAAAGTGGCAAACACATAAGCCGTGAGCCTGCTTTGCCTCAAGCCTTTCCCAGCTGACCCAGAGCCGGTCGCGGCGCACCATCAAGGCAGAAATACGCCCACCGGGAGCTGCTCAGCACCGCAAAGACCTTCCCTCCCAACCCGGATCCCACAGTTAATAACAGGAGGTTATGTCGTTTCATTCTCTCCTCTCTCTGTGACACTTGTATCTCGACCAGTAGCCTACTTTTGTTGCGTTTGCTGATCCTCTATGGTACACAAATACAGTATAGCCTAGTATAATCACATATCGGAACAACAGGACGTCGGACTAATGGGATGTCGGGCCAATGGGCTGTCGGACCAATGACATGGACCTTTTCCACCATTAAAAGTGATTGTTGATTTCTATACAGTTGATAATTTATCTGAATTTTCAAATTTTGCACTCATTTCGATTCCGTGCCTATATATCAGCTCTTTTAATAATACACTACTCAACTCGTCGCAGTTCAGTTGGTACAGTGACAGTCAACATGAGAGATCTTCGCAAGAAGATATTGCTAGCTCTTCTGCTAGATGACTTCGCTAACAGCTCTCACCAACAGCACACTAGCTAGCCACCCGCATCTGGCCAGGTCCGGCAACGACGGAACCTCGTGGCGTTGTTTTGGGGGTGGGGAATGCATTGGGGAAACGCTCCGTTAAAACAGGAAAAATAGGTTGTGCACCCGGCGTTAGGTTCCCGAGGGCAATCCTCCTGGAACTGTGCACAGAGCTGTGCACCTGTATCCATACAGGTGCTGACCACACTGGGGTTCCTAGCAACAGGGGCATTTCAGAGGGAGCTGGCCGACCAATCTGGACTGTGCCAGTCAACCCTGACACGAAGTCTTTGTACATGAGGCCCCAGGTGTTTGGAGGTGTGTTGTAGGCAGGATTGAAACTTCTCTTTCAAGCACTCATTATAATTACTTGTCACTTTTCATGTCCATCCATCCATTTTCATTCGCTTCTCTGGGGCCTGGGTCGCGGGGGCAACAGGCCATGATTGCAACATCATGAATGGCTTTGATGAGTGACTGTTTGAAAGTGTGCACCATTTGTATGAATATCTCCACGTGCAAAGTCTATCAACACTGAGGCTACACAAAGATACTGAGATAATACTGCTTTGTGCATATCTATCTACTACAAGATAATATGCTGTGTTGATTTAGAAAAAGGTATCTCCTGGGACTTCAGGGACTTAAAAAGCTGTTTGAAAGTGGGTTCACTGAGGCACACAACCAGAAGGTGCCATTTCTAGTTTTGTTTAATTTAAGGAAACAACTGATCCAAAGATCTTATATTAATGGTTGGTATTAGCTCCACCTCTAGCCCTGGCAATGCAGTTCAACTTAAGCTGTCCAACAGTGTGTGATAGTAAGAGAAAATGAAAAGGCAAAAAGAATAGGGGAAAAAAAGAGAAAAAAGAAGACAACAAAATTTGCAATTTTACACATGCAGTATTCTTTTATTTTATTTTTTTTATGCAGTTTACACATTGTTTATCTGTGCTGATTTCTCATTAGCTCTTGTTGTGTCCGGGGGACGCTCGCCTAGGGTGCCGAATGTGCTAGGTCCAGCGCTGCTCATTGGTAAAATAATTTAAGCTCAAAGTTTTTTGAGACTTAGCTCATTTTTTTCTTCATCTACGCATCTTTTCTCCAAATCAACAAAAATTGAATTTACCATGTGGAAATGTTTTGCAGGTTTACGCAGGGTTATATGCAACCACAGGCTTTCTGAATATTGTTTCATATCCTCTGAATGTCCTCTCTAGCAGCCCCCAGAGGGTATGATGTTTTTTGACCTACTATCATTAAATGAAGTTAACTAGCCTGGTTTTGAGTGAAGGGTTCCACTGTACCATGATGGCCTAAATCTATGTATCTTAAAACTGTCAAGAATGAACTGTGTTATTATACAACTGTCAAGTTGAAGATATGGAATATCAGCACAAAATATGAGCTGTTACTGACTTGACTTAAACATATATGTGAATAAGAACAAATCTTATTATCTTGTGTACATTTGCATAAATGTATGAAAAATGCTCAAAGTTCTGACTTAAAATATAACTTTTAATTATAGCTGCTGCGCAGCAATGGTCGGGGCCGGGCAATTTTAGGCAAAATTAGGCAATTCTGAGCAACACACACACTAAAACAAAGCATATCACAACATAGAAGTTACATCATATAATAATATAGTTATGGCATGCCCTTCAAATTGTGGATGAGTGGCTGAAGTGATCAGACTCATAATATACAAAGGAAAGAAAAAACTCAAGAACAAGAAAGTAAGAATAACATTAACTGCTAGCAATTATGAACAAACTGGCCTGATCTAGCTTAAAGCTAAACATTATCCATGGTGACAAAGATGAAAACATTTTTTAAAATGTAAAAGTAGCTATTGGATAGACTCTGCATATTGACTGATAGCTAAGCCAAATAAACAGGGAAAAGAGACACAAGGGATAACAGGGAAAAGTGTTGATAAAGAGTATTTGTCTCTCCCCAAAACTGCCTGGATCATAATTATTTTAGTCTCTAATCCACATAGCATGAAGCCTGAACATAGGACTTTCACATTAGAATGTCCTTTCTGCCTTAGCTGAGGCTTGAACTCACAACTTCTGAGACTGAGGTCCATCTTCTATCTCACTGAGCTAATTGGCAAGTGACAGTTCATGTGTGGCTTCACAAACTGACTAAGCCAAGCATCAGGGTGCCAGACAGTAGCCATCCATGCCATGGAAAAGCAAATTTCAAAGTGAAAGTTCCAAAGCTGTAGCACATATGGCTGATTTGTTATGAATTTTCAAAGTTTTGAAATCTGGATGCTTGCTGTAGCGCCACCATCAGGACTATTGTCTTGTGTTTCCAGTTGAGGACATCTGGCATGGGACTGGACCTTTATGAAAAGTTTGGGTAGATTTCTCATATGGAAATGTTGCACGAGCTGAGGCTTGAACTCACAATCTTCAACACCAAAAACCATCCTCTATCTCACTGAGCTAATTGGCAAAAATAGAAATGTCACATGTAGCTTCACAAATTGAGTAAGCCAGTCACCTGTGTGCAAGACAGCAGTTGTTAGTGTGTAAAGGCAGATTTCAAACGGCTGTCAAAAATTCAGTTATTAAGACAAAAATCTGAAAATACACAAATTGCATCTAGACAGCGTGGAGGTGTTGGTAATTTGTTTTTAACAATGATTTATTGGCTCCACAAGTGAAAAACTGATGTTTAAAAATGCCATTTTTGCATTGACTCCAATTGTTGGCATGAGAGCGAAATTCAAAATGCTGTAAAAAAAAATTTACAGCAGTTTTTGAGATAAAATTCTGATATTTTCCAAACATCATCTACCATGACTCCAAAATTTTTGCCATTTTTTTAATGAACATTGAAAATGTATTTAGCAAGAATTTGCATGTATATGTTTACAATACCGTTTACAGTCAAACATTTTGATGCACTGTAGGCTCAATTCTCTGAAGATGCTCTGTAGCAAGTTTGGTGTCAATTGAGCAAAAATTGTGGGAGAAGATAGGTTTAAGAAGTTTAACAGTTTTTGAAAAAACAGAGTGATGGACTTCATAATTTGCAATAGGTTTAAATGTACAAAAGTTTCTTCAGTATTGGGGCTACATTTTGGTGAAAGTTGCAAATCTGTAGCACAAATGGTTGATTTGTTGTGAATTGTCAAAATTTTGAACTTTAGAGCTTGCTGTAGCGCCACCATCAGGACTATTGGCCTGTTTTTGCAGCTGAGGCAATCTGGCATGAGACTGGACCTTTGTGCAGAGTTTGGTGATTTTTCGCGCATGGGAAGTAGGATTTCCTCGGAAGAAGAAGAAGGAGAAGGAGAAGAAGAAGAAGAAGAAGAAGAAGAAGCAGGAAGAACATGCAGGAAAACAGCTTAGGCTGCCCGGCCCCTAATAAGTTGATTTCTTTAATTAGCGATTGGGATGAGAATGTCTTTTTGCGATTTGATTGTCACCAGCTGACCTCCTTGACCTCCTTCTACTCCACTGTTTCTGATAAAGCTGCCGAGCTAAAAGTACGTCAGTCTGATTAAAATATAATTTCCTCTTCAAACAGCCTTGAAGACATTAACCTCATTTGCATGAATGTCTACTCTGCCTCACCTCTTTTCCAGGTGGAGACATATTGTTCGATGGCACTGACTAATAATTAATTTAGCAGGACAACGGAAATTACTTTGGTGAAGACAAGCTGAGTCATTGTTATGCATGAGATGGAGATCCTGAGGAAAAGGCAATTATTGTGTCCAAAAAAATGCAAAAGTGGTCATCCAAAAATTCTACTTAGCTTCTGGACTACTGCAGATAACTATGCGTCACTGTGTGAAAGTGGAACTGTCCCTCAGATACAGGTTTATTTCCTAATGCAACTTTCTTTCAACCTACCTGCGTTGGGTTACTGAAAGACTGAGGTATACATGACATTATTCCATTTTCTTCCATGCTGATCACTGTTGCATTTGGGGGCCCAGTTCTGACTGGCACAATTAAATTAAATGAGCAAGCTCATAAGTTTTGGTGATCTACAGTTCAGAGACTTATAATTGTCTTGGTTAAAACTGTCATCTAGGTCACATAATGTCAGTGTTTCAGCAGCATCTCAGTGACTGTATTCTAAGGATCTGCTGCAGACCAAAGCCAATTCATACACTATATAGTCAGTTTGAACCTAGATGTCTAGAAGTACTTTCAACTATCAGCAAAGCTGTGCTTAGTTGTAGAAGACCCCTACAGTGGATTCAGGTTAAGGGCCGATGGTTTTAAGGCCCGGGCATGCTAAACTGACTTCAAAGAACTATCAGCAATGAAAATCGTCTGCTATGTCACCTCATGTCACCTTTCTCTTGGCCAAAAAGTTGCACATGAACACAACGCAAAGACTACAGCTGACGGCCAACCAGCACGTATGTTCTGCACATGCATGAGAGGAACTAACTCTCTGCACCAGTAGATGGCAGTAGTGTGTAACCATCATTCAAAAAGGGAAACCAGAGGATCATCTTGATGCTAGCTAGCAGTGCTTAATTTGTAAAATTAGAAGTAGGGGAACACTTTTTTAAGCGGCACCTGAATGGAATGGTTGTGACATCTTGTGTTGTCACGGTACCAAAATTGGGAACCACGGTACGATACCAGTGAAAGTATCACGGTTCCACAGCAAAAATGAGGCAGATGTGCCTTTTGTCATTTATAAAAAGATAAATCACTTTTCTATAACACATCAATGATATTTCAAAGGAATAAATTACTTATTGACTTATTCATACTTCAAAAACAGCATCAATAAGTGATTAACATAGGGGGGATTGAAATAAAATAAATAAATAAAATAAAAATCAACCAGCCACCCTCCTCCCCTGACAAGTAAAGAACAGTCCCTCCATAAGTAAAGAACAGTCCCTAAAGTGCGGTGAGGTTTGTGGGCCGTTACCTGCCACAATGACAGAAATGTGAACGGCTCGTTTCTCCTCTGACTACCACATACCTGTGTGCCACCTGTGTGCTACGGCTCGGTTGTGCAGGTACTACTGGGCAATCATGACGCCAACGAAAGAGGAAATTAGGCTACTGGACCTGGAGTCGGACTTCTCTGTCACCAGTAAGCCGTTATCTTGCGCCGCAGAGCCACCGTAGGATATTTGACCGCCGTATTCCTGTCTGTGACCCCTGTTCAACCCACAAGTTAGCCTAGTTAGCCAATTAGTACATTAACAACACAATCTAATGTTGAAAGAACAAAATATATTTACTGTGCACCAGTGAACAATAACAAACCATCAGGACATGTTTCTGTTAAAGTACTTAAAAATAATCTGTCCTTATGGAACAAGTTTGTTTTGGTTTCACACCCTCTTGACTTCAGCTTTTTCTTGTGCACTGAGCTGAACTGACAGAGTGATTTCATTCATCAACAGGCTCTGCCGTTGCCAATGCTGACGCCAGTTAAACAAGCGTAATCGGCTGAAAATAAAGACAACAGCAATGGTGTGGGATGACCGACAGCCAACCATTGGCTTGGTGTGTTAGGACCTTTAGAAGCCTCAGTGTGCTCCAGACAAAGTGCTTGTCATTTTATCTAACAGCCGGATGTCTGTGGCAGATGCAATGACAATTTCTGTCACTTTTCAAAACAATCTGTCAATCACACCCATTGTATGCAGAAACTGAGGTGCTAAAGTGTTAGAGTGGGCACACAAACAATTAAGTGGTTCAATTTCTGACAGTGGTTTCAGAATTTGTACTTAACCTCATAGCTTAAATGTCTGTGTGGGTGTTATTTACATTTTATTAATATATTTAGAATTTTCTCTACCATTGTTTCACTTGTTTACAGTGGCTGGTATATAACCTTAGTGTTGAAAATCTTACTGACTCTCATGTGAACCCATATTCAGCCTTTGAGGATCAGCACATTTCACAGCAATCTGCCTGTTAGATTTTGACAGTTTGTGTAGAAATGGAAATTGTTAGCTTGATAGTCATGCTCTTAAAAAGATGAAAAGATGAAGAAAGTCATTTTCGGGCAGACCATGAATATCCATACCTAATTTGATGGCAGTCTCGACAGAAGTACCATCGTCTACTGGCTGTACTATATATGAAAAATGTTTTAAAGAAACGTAATTAATAGAACATTGTCATATCAGACTCCAATGTACATTTCCTACACAGTCTTGTCAGTCTGAACTGTTTTTCTCCTTAAACCCCAGCTGAGATTTTCGAGCCCTGCAGTCACCCAGGAACACCCACCTATGGGATCCCCAGCTCCAACAAGCTCCACTTCCAGCCAGGAGAGACCCTCCACTACTCCTGTAAGACTGGCCACCAGCTGCTGGGGGAGCCTGTTCTCCATTGTGTCCCTGGACACCCATCACAGTGGAGTGGGCTGCCACCTGTCTGCAAAGGTAAGGGAGTATGGCCTGATGTCTTTACTGCATTGTCGCATTAACTTCACTTATACAGTGTCTATAGGGTCCTTTTTAAATGTCTGCTTTATAAAATACATGCTCTAATTAGAGGAATGAAAAATACAAAAATCTATAAAATCCTAAATAACTATTAATGAATACATAAATGTGCCAGTACATTGTTGAATAATTCAGTACTTTTTATAGCTCACCTCAGCTACTTAAATCTTGTGGTCAAGCCAAGTAAGTCATTTAATTCACTGGTTCTCAACCTGGGGGCCCCGACCCCCACTAGGGGTCGCCATAGCTTCAAGGGGGGTCGCGAGGCCTTCTTGATTTTAAGGTGTGTAAGAATTCTTTTTTTAAAAACAAGTAAACAGTAGGCCTATATCTCAGAATTCATTCCTGTGAAGAAAACTACATTAAATTGTCATTTTTGAAGTTTATATTTTTATTCAAGATGTAAATTTGAAATAAATATCACAGGATAAGGGCGTGGTGAAGACCTGAACACAAGCTATATTCAGCTAGAGCTAATGCAACAATGTGTAAGCGTCAAAAAAAGAAGCCTATGTGCATGTATGATTCATAAAAATAAAATAAAATAGAATAAAATAAACTCACAGAGACTTATGTGAAATCTTACTAAAAATGTCACCAAAACTCATCTCTGATGTGGGTCAAACATTCACAGGAAATAATCCGCTCAATATGAATTCAAATCACTCAGTTTACACAAACTTCCTGTTGTGATGTGTTGACTATTTGGGTTGCAGTTTATCAGTTTTTCTGTACTGTTAATGTTATGCATTTAATATAATATGAAATATCCATAAAAATATGTCACTTACTCAGGGGTTGCCAGTTTACTCAATGATAGAAAAAGGGTTCCCTTAAGAAAAAAGGTTGGAAGTCATGAAAAGTTACATTATAAATTAAAAGGGTCTATGGAGGCAAAACAAGGCCATAGTATTTAGCATTGCTGGTATGACCCTTGTGCTCAGTGGCGCCGTACAGGGGGGGGAAGTTAGGATAATTCCAAGGGCCCCTGACTGACTGACTGTGTGTGTGTGTGTGCGTGTGTGTGTGTGTGTGTGTGTGTGTGTGTGTGTGTGTGTGTGTGTAAATATAAAATAGTATTACTGTAGTTATAAAACGTTTTTCCATATATTGTTATGTTTTGAAAGACCCAAAATGAACACTGCAAGTGGAATACTTGATTAAATTATTTTAACATCATTTGTACAGGAAGGATTCCGTCCCAGGCATTTTGATCTATACAAGCAGTTGATCACTATAAAACAACACATTCTCATCCCAACTCATGACTTATCACCACTAGATCAGTGCACTTTCACGTCTACATATGACATGATATATGAGCCTCCTGCATCTGTTGCTGACGTTCCCGGGATGCTGTGTCAATGTAAGCCTGTTACATGCATTGTTTCTTTTCAAAATACACCTCTGTTTTTACTGGAAATGTACAGCTTCTGCTCGTTATATGCATAAAGTGTTCTATAACATAAACTTACATTGGTAAAACACCTCATATTTACATTTACTTCCTAGTGTAGCAAAAGCACATGGTTAGGCTCAGAAAAAAAACATTGGCTCAACATGAAGCAAACAACAGCCTCCTGGGGGAAGGTCTGGGGTTTATTTGACCCATCTGTCTCCCCTCCTGCCCATCTTTTGTGGACTTTCCAGCTCCTTACATCATGAAACTACAGTGCATTGAATGGCCACTAGGGTCTGGCTCCAAGAGTGAGTCAATCCCCCAAGACTCCAATTTTAAAATGTCCAACTTTACAGCAGAAATAAACATGTTTCAAGCCTGGTTTTGGTCTCCATGGCTAATTTCAACATTCATGACAAATGTAGGAGGGTACATTTTTTTTACCTTACCTGTTTACATTTTATTGTGGCCCAAAGTTACATATATTTAAGGGTGGGCCACTTGACTGACAGGCTGTCTCTGAGGCGTTGCCACAGTCTTTGAGTCAGATTCGCCCCTGGCTCACAGCTCAAAACTCTCATCCAAATATGGTCACTTCTGGCTCCAAAAAAACAAGATGATAATGGCTGAAATGATGAACTCGAGGCTTCAAAACAGCAGTTCACAAGTGGGTGATGTAACGGAAGCTACGTCCACAGTCTGTGTCTGACGCCGAAATCACAGACAAAGCAGCAATATCTGACAACTTGGGAGTGAGAACATCACTATAAGTGGTTTCACCTATACATGGTTTTCAAAATGAAATATCTTGTAAAATTTGTCATTTCTATTTTTACATTATTAGATATGTACTTAAATTCAAATCCTTAAAAATCCTTTATTATAAAATATAGATATAGAATTATAATATATAATAATATAAAATAATAAAAGTATAAAATTGCTATAAAAAACTTTTGAAACAATAGTTTCTATTATTGAAATGAGCACAAGTATAACGTTTTGTAATATGGACTTGAGTTTCCGTGGTTCATTGTAGTATTTTACATTTTAGGAGTTCATTGGTATTATGTATTAATTTCACTATGAGGTACAGTCTAGTTAGTCTATTGTCAGCTGTGTGCTGTGCCACATCTTTTGAATTTATGTAGATTTTGGGTGAGATCTGTTAAATCCATGGCCAGATTAATCTGGAGGTCTGGGGTTTTGGGGTTTTGAAGTTTTGGGGCTCTGGGTCTGTGTGGCAGTTGTCTTCTCTGGTCTTGGCTGAATGCCTTCAGAATGAACATTTCATCTCAGTGACTGTCAGCAGTGTCATTGTCCTCAGCTGTCCCCTCGCCCTGGTGGTTGCACTCTGACTGTTGATGCACAGCGGTGCACTTTTTGGTGTCAACTTTTTAGAACAAGTCAGTTTATTTTATTTTATTTTTTTGCTTTTACTTTTTTTTTTAACAAACAGCCATTTACACGAGTTCTCCTTGCTTCCTTATACTTCCTGGCAGCTTCTGTGCTTCCTAAACTATGACCCCGTAGAACTAAGTTTTATATTATTTACACTGTCTCAAAGATGTCATCATACGCAATACTTTACATTATCTTGTGGGTATGTGGACAGTCACATGATCCCTGAAATCCTCTTTATTATTTAGTGACTCCACCATAACGCTTTGACAGTTTGAAAGACAATTTAACAAAACAAGAAACAAGCTGAACAAAGAAGACCGAGCATGTTTCAAAAAAGCGGGAAAAACATATCAGTCATAGTGAAAGGCTGCAGAGGAAAAGTGTTTTTTTTTTTATAATCGCTGTGGATTTTGTTGTCCTGACACTTTGAAGAAGGTTGTTCCAGTCTAGAGGCTGAAATAACAAAAGAGTGGCCTTTAGCTTGGTCTGCACCCTGATCAAAGCACACAAAACATCTTGACTCAAGAAGATACCTGTCAGGCTGCTATAGTGAAGATATGTGTTTTTAATGTGTTTTTGGTAGAGATTTCTCTGATGAGTCACAACCCAGCTGCCGTGGATCCTTTTAGTGGTGGACTCACACTTACTTATGACTTTATATTCATGAGGGCAGCTGCAGGAAAAAGGTATATTTTCAAATACTGCCACTTTGTTTTCCATTTCCAGTATGTGCCCACACCAGCTTTTATGATTATAATACCTAGGCTGTGTAACTTAGCTGGCAATCATCAAGCTAGCAAACTATTGTTGAGAAGACAGTGAGTAACCTTTAAAGATTTACTAATAAAATGTAATACAGGCTCATAAAACTAGGCAACCAAAACTGTATAAACTATACAAACTACTTATCTGTGTGCACTTGTAGATAGAAGCACATGCATAAATCAGTGGTTTGGTAAAATGATTGATTTTTGTTTGCAGAAATTAAATAATCCTTTTCACAACAGTCATTTTACTGCAGAATATATTTTGTGCACTTACAAAAGTTAATTTCCTGTTCTCAACATGTTCACTTCAGAATGAGGCCCAAATGAAACTCAAAGTTATTCAGTTTGCTGAACGGACAGGTACACGTTACTGTCACATTTTGGTTCATTGTGTTATTCAACATTTCAAGGGGATGCAGTTTGTTGAATTTACATCTGTGATAAAGGGTCATACAGAATAAGTAAGTAAGTTAGTCGATAGCTGCTTACTCTCTTTTTGTTTTTTTAATTCATTAATGTTAACGTTGCTACTGTGTTTTCCTCAGCCCACCCAGCAGAGTATGATGAGCATGGATTAGATGGTAAGTAATGCCAAGAAGGTTGTTTTACCTGCACACCTTGAGTATTCAAAAGCATAGGAGATTCTAATGGATATTTGTGCCTAAAAACTATTTCAAGTTTTCACCATAAAAAAACAACCTGAATTTATTTTGCCTAATTATAGTTAGCTTATTGGTTTCCAATGAGTCAACTGAGAGTTATGAAACATGATGTGCACACAGAAGAGTTTGCTCTAAACAAAAGGAATGATAACATTTTACCTGTCTGAAAAGAATGTATTTAAATGTCTGCTTTCTTTCTCCAATAGTGTCTACTGCAGACCTCAGAATGGAAGGGGCCCAGGTGGCATTTGCTGTCTTCATGCCCATCATCCTCCTCCTCATCCTCATCATCGGGATCTACCTCTACTTCTCAAAGTAGGTTCAAATGATTACTGAAAAGTTGTGTTGTGCTTGTGAGATAAGAAACTAAACAACACACAAACAACTGTCAAATAACTATGAAAAGGTTAGCATAGTAGGCAAAGATAAAAGAAAAACAATCAAAATATGTGCTGACATTAAGATAAATATGAGATACATACACATTTGAATACTGCTGAGAGGTATCCCATAAATGTTAACAGACAGACAGAGTTAACGATTAGTTGGTGAGCATAGTGGAGCATTTGATTAATTGTCAGACCTTTTTCTCAGGATTGCTGGAGTCCAAACCTACGGAACCCATACAGTCCTCTTTTTTCTTGTGTTAAGTTATTCACTCATTCTTGAGAATTGTGACAAATAAAGTAACTTATCGAGGCAACCCCTGGCTTACCAGATAGAGTGTGTGCTCCATGTGGGCTGAGCCCATAGCAGCGGCCTGAGTTGGATTCCAACCTGGGGCCCTTTGCATGATTAAAAAAAATAAATAACTAAATTATAGCTTATCAACACACTAATTATGTTTCTGGGGAGAAACATTTTTAAAGGGTTTCTTTATATGAAATAAATGGGATTTATAATATATTTTGACATCCTTTCAACTTCAGATAATTACAAAAATGTGTTAAAAGACTGCTATATATACTACTATACATACTAATAAGATCAGTGTAAAAATGTATTGCTATAATCATCTTATAATAAAATTATATAATATAATATAATCATCTGCTATAATGTTTTATTTTATTTTTTATTTTTTTTAATGAAAATGTTGGTCCTTTAAAGATGCGTCCCAGATTTTTGTCAACTCTGTCAGATTTCTCCAAAAACATAATTTAATCATAATTTAATCAGGCATAAAAGGAGTTATATCCAAAGGTCTCCTGTCTCACTTCCTGGTTTCCAAAAAGGCGGGGATGCTGCTCAAATACTGTTAAGCTTTCTACTTTTTGATAGATTCAGTAAATAATCTTGCCATTAGGTGTGTTTAAAAAAAAAAAAGAGGTCAGCACTAAACTAAATAAGAATTATGGTTTAAAAATAAGTATTTTAATTAGCATTATGAGAACTCTTAGTAACTTAGAAAATTAAAATGACTACTCACTAAGACGTCAACTCTGTCAGATCTTACTTCTGGCATGCATCATGTATACTATTTAAAGAAAAAAATCAAATCACTGGGAGTTTGGCCCATTACAAGGTTAAATAGTCAACATTTTGATCTAGTAAAATATATCTTCCAGCCTAACTGAGGAGTAAAAATCAAAACCCCCCCAAAATAAAGGTTTTATCCCAGTTCTCATGAATGACTGTATTATGTTGTGAGAACAAGTTAATCATCTTGTATGCACAAAATATTTATCTTGTGACTTGTTCCCACAAGATCATTATGTTGTGTGAAAAGATAAAGTAATAATAATAATAATAATAACAATAATAATGTAATATAAACAATATATATATTTTTTAAATCAACTTTCGGGACTTCAGAAGCTCCATACAAACCAGAGTTAAAAGGAGAGTGAATTTTGGACAAGCGTGCAGATGAACTCCAAATGAATGGTACTGATGTTCTGTGTGTGCCACAGTAAGTCAGTAGCTGTCTGATAACGTCTTGGCCAAAACAACTAAACAATAAGGCTACAAAATTTACCCCCAAATGCCCCCAAAAATTCAGTGAATGTACCTTGTAGGCTCTTGATGTTGCAGCATTGTTATAGCCATGTAGCCCTGTTCTGCCATTTCCTCCAATATGCTGTTTGTTTGCACAAGTTTTGATACATGTCTTCCAGTTTTGCTCATACTTAAGTGTTCCTGATCCTTCATTATACCATCCACCTCCACAACACCTCCATCACAGCTGGCCAGGACCTCTCCCTATTAGCATTGCAAATGTTGTACAAGTTAGACTGCCAGCACAGAATCCTGATGAAGTCACTAAAAGAGAACAAGATTTCTGTCAAATATGAGAGAAAACATAGGATTTTAGCTGGGGTAGCCCACAGTTTGACTTTACTGCACTGGAGACAAAAACTGACTTATTAAACAAGTGCAGAGGTATGTCAAAGGGTGAGAAAAGTATGCAGTGAAGCACCCTAACACCACACCCCATTCAGAGAAAAAGATATTCAGTAAATAGACGCCACATTTTTCTGAATGTCTCTTGAGTCTCCTGCAGGGTGCATTTGATCTCTTTTGATAAAAACATTATTTTCTGATGTCTTAGACAAAAGAGCAGGTTTGGACAGCTTCTGTCTGAATGGATAAAGTCAGAGAGAGACAAATGCATCTATATTTAGTCAACTGCAATTTAAAAATAGCTATCACAGGATTAGGATCAAGGACCAAAGTGTGACCCAACCAGAACATACTGTATGACGATAAGCAAAAAGACTTCAAAAAGGTATAGTCTGTTATTTGTCTTCCTGTACTGAGGAGGTGTATTCACTACATGAGTGTTACTGCCATTACTCCAAGGTGATAATGACTTTCTACATAGTAACATGAAGAATATATTTTTGAATCTTTGTCATGGATGTATTCTCTGTCTGTGCCCAGGGTTCAGAGGAAACCCCTCTCCCTGTCCTCCAGCTTACCATATGAAAATATCACCGGAGAATCTACGTTTGACAACTCAGTTTATGAGACAACGGTGAGTCAGCATAGTCAGTCAATCTGTGACATGGGTGGCATATGTTTGCATATGACTGTGTGATGGGAATTTGTGACTGGGTCTGGTGCAGGGTCTTGTCTTCTCTGTTAAGGCTCCAAAGGCCCATTTCACCAAACACTTTAAGTTTAGGACCTTTGGAAACAGCAGTAACCCTTCACACATGGTAGCTAGACCCTAGGTCTGTTTAGCATTTCCACCGCACTCCATCCAGCACTCACTGTATTTCCTCATCACCAGTGACACAGAGGGAAGTCTGCACCTTGTTAATCATCCACAGAATGGGGTTACATGCCCACATTTTCAGAACAAAATAGAACAGGCTGCAGTGAGAGTCTCTCTCCATGGGATATTTAAAAATAGCAGGTTTGTGCATTTAATACTTCTCAGGCAAGTGCAGGGGTTTAGTGTTGCCAGA